>OV121090.1:44605543-47005543 GCA_921293015.1 Phorcus lineatus | reverse complement strand
GCAAATTTGACATACATATCGAATAACAGGAGGCGGGATAGCACAGTGGCTAGCGCGGTCGACTTAGTTTCAAGAGGATCGTGGTGGCTAGGGGCTCGGCAATCTTGGACTACATCCAGCAAGGTTTAGGTGCAATGCTTCACTGAATTTCAGCGCATGCGCAGTACCACCCATGGTTCTCTAGTTCAAGCCGATGCTCACAGGGTTCACCGCACCGCATAGCGACAATGTCTTTCTCCCTGCACTAATATTTGCAGAGTTGATATAAGCGGCTTTCAACCCCGCCTCTCATCGAGGTTTTTTTTTCTTTCAAACATTGAGAACTGATATAGATTTCGAACACCCCTTTTCATTTTAGTCTTCATTTATAGTAGATTTCTCACTGACATGTACATAGAAATAAACTTCATGTCATTGTTTGTATCTTAAATACTTGCCCGCCATGTGCCAGCGTACTACGCTTAGACAAAAGAGTGTAAAGTTATCTCTTACTAGCGATGGAGTGGAGGTTATCCATTGCGTAGCAGATGGCTCCTACAACAATTGATACAATATAGCACTAATGCATAATTTACAAGTTAAATTTTGGTTTAAAAAACAGAAATGACTAGATTTGGTTTTGGCTGCCTCCTTGGAAGTGGCTAAAATATTTTTAATATATCAATGCAAAAGGTATTTGTTATGATTTGATGATACAACAAGGAGTAAGAAAAATGCTCGCTTAAATCATTTGAAATGAATGAAAAACATAGGAAGGAAATTAAAAAATGACACTCCTCTCAATCTTCGGTGACGTTGATTATCGGGCACTTGACTGAAATAAATGCTTGAGCAATTGAGGGGCGTCAGTTAGTCTAAAAAGGCTGTATCATCCAAAATAATTTATCTGTTTTTGAAGTATTTATGCAAGATGAATGTGCTCAAAGCAACGCAAAGTGCACCATGTTGGTTATTTTCAAGAACGCTTTGAAAATAAAACCTGCGAAGAAAGTAACAATGGGTTAAACAGTGTACAATACATGTTATATAAACGCTTGCCAACCTTCCAGGCTAAACTACGGTAAATCAATGGTACAAAAAGGCAGTATTTTAAGTACACGAAGCATTTATTAAAAAATAAAATCGTTATACTATTAATGCAAGGAGGGATTCATCCTGCTAAATCAGCGTATATGATTACACTCTCGCTCCTTCCTTATACCCTTATCTCTCTCAAGCCAAAACCCTCTTATCAGTAGCTATCGAATCAGCCAGTCGGGCGACTCGCATTCAGCAACAGCGGCACAACCCGGATGGAAAAATCCGTTGAGTTCAAGCTAGTAGCTTCAAGCTCCTTAATAAACGGCATTTCATTGGCTGAACAATTAACAGATGAGCATAGCCACGAACATCAAGTCGCCAGCTCTACGAGGGATTATTTATATAAATAGTTAACCACGTTAATTAATCTTACCTGTATGAAGGTTATGAGCGGTGAGTCGGTACCACTCTTTAAGGATGCTTGTCATCCACGTATTTAGTAAATGAAATATTATTATTGTTCAAAACACGTCAAACCCCAATTCAAACCAGTCCATTAGGAGAATCGTAAGTCGTTGTTTGTCCGGAATAACTTAAACGAAATTCTTCAACACTGAGAACTACATCGATTGTGAAAAGAAAGGGTTCAACTGCAGATGCTTAATAACTCGAGATTAACAGCGGACTAGCGGACTCCTGACAATGGCTACATGATCTGTTTATGTTTCGTGTCATGCTTTTAAGTGACGATGCGTGATCAGTTATTTGGAATCATCTTGTAAATGTAACGAACCAAATATGACTTGACATTCAAATTGTTCAACCTCAAAGGAAATCTTGTTGCCTCTTTATCATGTTTTCAGTTATTATTAAAAAAGGTAACAAAGGAATATCTTTCAAGTTAACACTAAACAAATACACATTATTTTACACACAAAGCGATCTTATTTGAAACACTAGATCAAAGACCAGTCATATGATGATACTCATTCAACTATACATGTAATTAAGCTATTATCTTTCAAACAATGTTCACGCTTTACTCTGTAGATAGTTTGTTTTATGCATAATACTTCAGATCAAAGATCCCTTGAGTCCTGGTATCATAAAAAAATCCTTCTTTGAAATTTTTCAACAACAGGTTGACAAAAACATCCCTTCTGGTTTCCCGTGAGTGTGGTCTCTGTTTGACTGAAAATATTGACAGTCGTGGCTCTCACCCGGACACTCTAATAGTCTCTTTTTTTTACATTTGGCGCCGAACTGGCGCCCATTTTGTCCTGTGTAAGTTAGGTAGAGACGCTTAAGAACTCCAAAAGCTGAACGCAGGACGGTTCCCTTGGTGAACGGGGTTTTATTTTATAGGATGAGATCAAACTCAAAATGCTACCACATAGGTCTTTTACCTCTGGAGGTCAACATAGAAGTAATCAACTTTCATTTTCATTGCAAGTGCAACATAACTAAGAATTAAGATAGGATTCACATATTTCCTAAAACTCCGTATACTCTTTATCTATAAGTATATTCTTATACCTTAAACTGCAGTGTTCAAAATATAACCGTGTTTTTAGACGTTTACACAAAATGCTGCCTTCTTATGTGGGCTAAAAATGGTCATCTGAACACCAGTATTACTTTATAAATGTAGCAGTGATGAAAACAGCTTAACATGCTGTTTTCACAAATATCTTTTTGATAGTGCTTAGATATTCATGAAGTCTAAACTTTTGGTGAGACAGAGTTTTGATTTTTCAGTTGCGCAGGTGCTATGACAAAGCATGCTCAAATGCATTTTCAAGTAGTGAAAGAGATGCGCGGCTCGTTTTTGTTTAAGGCGTAAGTTAGATCATGTTTTATGTGTCTTTACCTCTAAATGTAGTTTGCGCTAGCCTGCAAATAATATGCCATTTCTATTTCAAGCAGTAAAATGACATGCGGATGCCTTTTCTTTTTTTCCCCCGTAATTCCATTTATCATATTTCTTACTTTGATTTATTGGTAGCAAGGAGTTCGAGGCTTGTGTCTTCATAATGTGTTTATTCCTAATGTCTTCATAATATTCCTAAGTTCAGGCATAAACGAAAAATTAAGTACAAAGAAAATCTGCCTGGTTACAATGATAAATTATGGTAATTTTCTCAAACATTCAAATCATTTTGTTAAAATGATCTTTTTGAAACGACCTACATTATACAAGTCTCAAACTCTGGCTAAAATAAAGCCCTCTTCAAATTACCATAAATCATGTAAATATATGCAAAATATAAAGATTAATAAAACTTTAAAATTCCAGAATTAATACCTATCTTTCATTTATAAACTATTTTCTTGTCAATGAGCAGTTATGTAAATTGAATTCAAATGTAAATTTTCTTTAAAATCCACTATATAATTCTACATGATACTTCACGCTTGAAACTTGTAAACAATGTACTGTAAGGACGGCTCGCATACAAAATGAAACCTTCCGTAATTAGGGGTGACAGGTTGTACATTATTTTAGTGACGCTAAAATCAGCAGAAAAGATGTCTACTTTTGGGTTATGAATCTATAGCAATCGTAATTCAAAATAAATGCATAAAAACACGAAATAAAAGCAATATCTCTTAATTATTACTCAAATAAGCTTCAAATAGTAAAATAGCCCTTCGTAAATGAAATAGAATCGTCCTAGGCAAAATTACCGCAATGCGGCATGACAAAATCATCATAAATGCAATATTTTTAGACAGTTTAAACATTAAATACATATACCATCAAAGACTATGCATTAAATAATGTTATTCACCTGAAGAGTGCATCTTTCCAAGCTGCGAACAGGCAACTACATTACAAATAAAACAAAAGGTGACCACGTTTCTTTGCACCATGCCGCGTACAATACCGGAAGTACCTCTCCGGTCAGGGAGCATTAATTGTATTTGAATAAAAAAGGGAGTCATCATTAAATGAAATTGAAAATGATAACTCTGTCATTATTATTTTGTACACACTAAAGAATACTTTGAATCTATTCAAAACCCTATGATCATACATCTTTAAGACGATTTAAAAGTATTGTAAGTATTTAAACAATAACTTAACTTCTTTAGTCTGTGAAAGCGACGCTTCGACATAGAGTTTAATGCCATTGTCAAGCAAATAATGTATTCAGGGAGTGGAGAGAATAGATAGATGAGCTGTTTATACAGAGAAGGAGATGTTAATAAGGTGAAGTGAGTTGGTGTTTAACGCCACTTTCAAGATTATTTCACTTATATCGCGGCTGCTAGTATTATTGCAGAGAGAAAGCCCGCAACACCATTGTGGCTATGCATTGCGGTGAAACCTGCGAGCATCGGCTGGAACTAGCGTACCATGGGTGGTACTGCGCTGATATTCAATGTAGCATTGCAGCCAAACCTGACTGCGTGTAGAACAGTTCTCTACTGCAGACAAAGTTGCCGAGGCCCTGGCGGGATTCGAACCACGGACCGCTTGATCCGAAGCCGAATGCGCTAACCACTGCGCTATCCCGCCCCCTATTGCAGGGAGAAAGCCCGCAACGCCATTGTGGCTATGCATTGCGGTGAAACCTGCGAGCATCGGCTGGAACTAGCGAACCATGGGAGGGACTACGCTGAATTTCAATGTAGCATTGAACCCAAACCTGACTGCGTGTAGAACCGTTCTCTACTGCAGACAAAGTTGCCGAGCCCCGCCAGGGATTTAACCTCCTGATCCGAAGCCGAACACACTTACCGCTGCGCTATCCCGCCCCCGAGTTGTTAATAAGGAATTAGGATTGATGCAGAATGGTTGGATAAGAGATGAGCAAGTTGGACATAATTTGTGATATACAAGTAATGAATCCTCTTAATAAGCCGTATGCGTCGGTACTTAATACCTTTGAGCGAAAGATAGACATGAGTAATAATCCAATAATCGCCCGTAACGTTCTTTCTGATATAATTACATATGTTGGTTAACTAGGCTCTGAATTAAATGAAGAAATATCGGTTATGAACAGGTAATGTTGCTTGACAATGATGCTGAAGAATTCCTTCAAAACTTGCATATTTTAAGATTAAGTTGTTAAATTTGCATGATATAATTAAATGTATTTTTACCGAAATTTAATGCATCTGTTGACGTACTTGATTCAGACGACATACAAATAACATCTGAACGTTACAGAACGAATGTTCACGATATTATTTAAATCGCTATGATCACATTTATAGCAACCGTTTCATGACTTTGTAAGTAACTAGCAAGATTCTTACACTAGAAATAGAAACGTCTGGCTCTGTATCTATTTATGAAATAATCGGTATAAAGTTCCGTTTGTGCTAACAACATAATGCCAAATAAGTAATAATTTCAAGATACTTGATAAATATCAATCGCTCAAACGCTTGCACAATGGTTTGTGATCTAAAGTCCTATTCATCTGGAACAAACAACAGTTTCTCCTTGCTCTATAGGTAGTTCTCATATTTCATTCCATTTCCGAGTTGACCAGCTTATGACATACAAAGAAACGGCATCCTCTACCAACAGAGGTAGCTACGTCATTAATTCCAACAAAACGGCTGTTGTATATGTGATATCCTCTATGTAAACATAGTTCTATAAATAGTCATTTGTACTGTTTCCCCATATTAGTGACGTAGCATGCGTGACGTCATCATATCATGTGGTGTAGCAAGATGCCGTAATAAACATGGCGGGCTTCCAAATGTTAGTTCGTGTTTAATCAAGGGCCATCCGACGATCACAGATCAAATACATGACAATAATGGCGACGAGGATGGGATCACAAAGCGTGAGAATGTTTTGGACTAAAGATTTTGTATTATAAACTGTGATAACGGACATAACGGTCACATCAGTCACAAGTGGGCTTTTGCGTCTATATATATGATAGATGCCGTGTGATACGTTTTTGGAAATAAGACAAAATATCTTATTGGAAGTGTAAAGTAAAGCGAAAGTGAACTTTTTAGGAATATTCAAAGCTGGAATTTGTTTGTGATGAAGTGCAAATAAATTACCGTTATAAAGTGAACTTTGACCCTTGGAAGTTGAAAGTCACGTGACCCAACAAACATGGCTGCGCCCATGATCGGAACGATAAGCGAATACTCGCTAGGGAAAGAGGATTGGTCAAGTTATCAAAAGAGGTTAGAAATTTGGATGAAGGCAAACAAAGTTAAGAAAGAAGATAGAGCTACGATATTCCTCGCTACTGTAGGACCAGTTGTTTTCGAACTATTAATTTCGTTGTTCGCACCTGATGACATTAGTGATTTGTCATACGAAGTTTTGACAGGAGAACTTTCGAAATATTACAAACCTGTGAGAAACGTAATTTGGGAACGGCAAATGAATACAGACCGTAAACAAAATTCTGGAGAATCTGTGCTTGATTACATTATTGAACTGAAACGCCTCAGTAAATACTGTGAATTCGGCAACACATTACAGGACCGTTTACGAGACAGCTTTGTGGGTGGAGTGAGAGGGGTGGCCTTACAGAGGAAGTTGAAAAAAATCAGAAAAAAATCTTACATTTGAAAAGGCATGTGAAATAGCAATCGTAATGGATGTGGCAGAAAAGGATGTTGTAGCTTTCGAAACAGATTCAAGTGATCATTCTGGAAAGGTAAATCAAGTAAAAAAACAAGATAGACCTAAAACATTTAAAGCATGTTTCAGATGTACTAAAACTAATCACCACCCAGATGATTGTTACTTTCGGCAGAAAACGTGCCACGGATGTGGAAAGCTTGGCCACATTGTCCGGGCTTGTCGAGATGGACAGAGTCATCAGAACAAGAAACAGGGTTACAGAAAAAAGTTTTAAAATAATAATAATAATAGAGGAAGAGCCAATCTTGTAGATGAGGAATTTGAAGAGGAATTTGTAAATGACGAAGAGGACAGATTGTATGCGATCTACTCGACACATGGTGGTAAAGAAGAGGGGTATAAGATACCATGAGAGATAGAAGGAAAGAGTTTTCAATTCTTCTTGGATACAGCTGCCAGTCATTCGGTGATAGGAGAGAAAATGTTTAGGAAACATTTGCCCACTTTGAAACTAAAACCGACTAAAGTTTCCTTGTTGGATTATTCTGACAATATCATTCCTTTGTTGGGTGAAGTTATTGTCAATGTCAAGTTAGAGGATAGAGAGTACAGTCTACCTCTTGTGGTGGCAGAAGGAAGAAGAGTTCCATTATTTGGGAGAAATTGGATTTCTCAAGTACAGTTAAACTGGGGTAAACTATGTGCTATAACTGAGACATCACTAAGTGATGATTTGAAGGAACTATATCCATCAGTGTTTGGAGGAAAAGGAGTCATAAAGACTTTTAAAGCCGATGTCAAGGTGCAACCCAATGTCAACCCAAAATTCTGCAAGTCACGTCCAGTACCTTATGCATTGAGGGAAGCTGTAGAAACAGAACTAGATCGTTTGGAGAAGGAAGGGATAATAAAGAAAACAGAAAAGTCTGATTGGGCAACACCAATTGTTGTTGTGCCAAAAGCCAACAAGCGTGTACGGCTTTGTGGGGATTTCAAGGTAACTGTTCATCCTGTCCTTGAAGAAAATATATACCCGTTGCCTACAGCAGAAGATCTATTTGCAAAGATGGGAGGAGCAACATTGTTCTCAAAATTGGATTTGTCAAGTGCATACCTCCAACTTGAACTGACTGATAGATCAAAGCCTCTGCTGGTAATCAACACGCACAAAGGACTGTATGAATTTCAGCGACTTTGTTTCGGAATTTCAACAGCACCATCGATTTTTCAGTCGGTCATGGATCAAGTTCTCCAAGGAATTCCTCAGGTGGAATGTCTACTCGACGACATACTCATCGGTACAGTGACAGAAGAACAACAGGATATCATCCTTCATCAGGTACTCAAGCGTTTAGACACTTATGGAATCAAGGTAAACTTAGACAAGTGCAAGTTCAAGGTTCGCAGTGTCGACTATATAGGACACCACATAGATGGTAATGGCCTACACCCAATGAAAGAGAAGACACAAGCTATCACAGGGGCACCTAGTCCAAAGAATGTCACAGAGTTAAGAGCTTTCTTAGGAATGCTCAACTACTACAGTCGGTTCCTAGGGAATATGTCTACCCTGTTGGCACCACTGTATCATCTGCTGAAAGCAGACACAACATGGAATTGGACGACAGAACAAGAGGCTGTTTTCCAAAAGTGCACGACATTGTTGTCTAGTGAGAGTGTGTTAGTTCACTATGACATGAACAAACCCCTGATTCTAGCATGCAATGCATCTGCATACGGAGTTGGATGTGTTCTATCTCATCAGATGAATGATGGATCAGAGAGACCGATAGCCTATGCCTCAAGAACATTGTCTCCTAGTGAAAGGAATTATGCGCAGCTTGAAAAGGAAGCTTTGGCTATCGTATATGGAATCAAGAAGTTTCACAAGTACATCTATTGATGGAAATTCACACTGATAACAGACCACAAGCCACTGACAACGATTCTAGGTCCAAAGACAGGAGTTCCAACTCTAGCGGCAGCCAGGTTACAACGTTGGGTGTTAATCCTGATGGCTCATACCTGATGGCCTGATGGCAAGACCATGGTAACGCTGATGGACTCTCAAGGCTGCCAGGAAAAGATGACCCAGAAACAATTGAGGGACAGGTCAACTATTTCACAAATGTTGATAATCTACCGGTTACAGCCAGTGAAGTTGCCAAGGCAACAAGAAAGGATCCAGTCCTATCCAGAGTTTTGGATCATACACTACGAGGTTGACCAAACTTTGTTACAGATGAAGGTCTGAAACCGTATTTCCAGAGAAGACATGAACTCTCCGTTGATCAAGATTGCATACTTTGGGGGATGAGAGTGGTAATACCTCCACTGTTACAGGACAATGTACTCCAAGAGTTACATGCTGATCATCCAGGAATGGTTAAAATGAAAGCCAGAGCTAGAAGCTATGTAAGATATTAAAATGACCGTGAAGAGTTGCACAGTATGTGAAACTACACAGAGGGAGTTATCCACAGAGTTTGGGAGAGAATACATGTGGATTTTGCAGAATACAAAGAAAACTACTTTGTACTGATTGACAGTAGATCAAAATGGATAGAAGTAAAGGAAATGAAGTCAACAACAGTTGAAAAGACTGTTGAGACACTGAGAACAATATTTTCAAGCTACGGCTTACCAGAAGAATTAGTATCGGACAATGGACCACAGTTCACAGCTGAAGTGTTTGGAATATTCTTAGCGCAGAATGGAGTGAAGCATTCACTCACACCACCATATCATCCAGCATCAAACGGAGCAGCTGAACGATCAGTTCAAATAATCAAAGCGGCATTGAAGAAACACTTAATGTCTCAGAAGTTATGCGGTGACAGCACATCAGTGAAGAAACACTTGTCAAACTTCCTATTGACTTACAGGTCAACCCCACATTCTTCGACATGACGAACTCCAACAGAATTATTCCTGGGACGACAAGTACGCACGAGACTCTCCCTGCTTAAACCTGATCTGAACAAGAAGGTTGAAGAAGCTCAACAGAAACAGAAAGACTTCCATGATTGCCAGAATACCCTGAGAGAATTCCGGATAAATCAACCTTGCCGGGTCCGAAATTACAGAGATGGAATGACTGAACGTTGGATACCTGGGCGAGTAATCCGCAGAATGGGTCCTCAACGCTATTTGGTTCAGATCGGCGCCCGTACAAGGTACACTCATGTCAATCAGATGGTACATTCTCTAGGTCATGCAGAGGATATAACGGAGACAGATGAGCAGATCCCGAAGCTGACAGAGATAAATGGAAGCTGCCCACCTACACAGACAACGCTGCCAATCAGAGGCTATGACAAGCCGTCAGTGCCGAGAGGGGAAGAGATGCTGCTGCTGCCTCGACGGATGGAGATGCTGCCGACCAGTGGGGAGGGAACGACACAGTCGCTGAAACGAGCTGTTACTTCAGCACGATCCAGTGTATCAAGGGAGACAACTCAGCCTGAAACACAGAGACGCTATCCAGAGAGAACCAGAAAACCAATCCAGAGACTGGACCTGTGAAGCGATTGTGAAAATATTGTGACTGTAAATGTGTTACGCCAAAATGGCAAAGTGAAGTTATTATTGCAGTTAAATATTTGAAAGACTTTAAAGTTTGAGTTAATCCACAGTGCAGTAGGAGTGCATTGCAAGGTTCTTATTTTCGAGTTGATGGACTCTAAAGTTACCTTCATCAGTATTACTTGTTGCATGGAATAATGAAGCCTTTGCAATGCCAAGTAAATTCAACATAGTTTTTAATTTCAACAACTGATATTAACTTTGAACTAAAAGTTTAGGGGGGAGGAGCGTGATATCCTCTATGTAAACATAGTTCTATAAATAGTCATTTGTACTGTTTCCTCATATTAGTGACGTAGCATGCGTAACGTCATCATATCATGTGGTGTAGCAAGATGCCGTAATAAACATGGCGGGCTTCCAAATGTTAGTTCGTGTTTAATCAAGGGCCATCCGACGATCACAGATCAAATACATGACACTATAGACTAGATTAGAACGATCCAGACTGTCAATCAAAAGCTCGATTATTCGCGAGGTAAACCAAACGGAGCAGCAATAATGGTCTGTCAACCTTTTTGGGGGGACAAACAGCACGCAAAATGCCAGATAAGCAATGCTCTTATGGTCTCTGTAAGTCTGATTTGGGATAACCTATCCGTATTGTTGTAGTACATTTTAAATCATTCCCAGTGGCAAAAAGATCACTTCATAAATGTATGCCTTGGATATAGGCCTGTGGACGACCGCACGAACAACTAAGCCTTTAAAACATGGACAATGGTGTCTAACTCTAATCGAAGGTAGGAGTTTCCACCATGGTAGACAACTGCAGCTGATCGGTCAATTGAATTACAATTTTAGTTGCTTGATAAAATCTACACCTTGTGAGTTAGATAAAACCATATTAACACTGGGTTTTAACATGGGTTAATTACTTCAAATTTGTAAATGAAAATCTAGGCTGACGGCGTTGTTGACCGACAGCTTGTAATCTTTGTCAGATGTAGAGGTCAAATCGAGACTACCAAACTTAAGTGTTTGGCGAAAAGAACACTTTGCGTTTCGTAAATATATGTCTATGGCATACGAATTATCTATACTTTTGTCGATCACATGTGAATGAGCATCTTAATAGAGCTTCATCTATTTTCCGTTCCTGATTTTATTAATTTTAAAACTTAATTCTCTCACCCTCTTCAGAAATACTTTAATTTGTGGTACTATTTCTTGTTTACCTGTATGAATAGTCCTGAAAAAAGTGTCTTTGCTGACATATATTAATTAGAAATGGTTAGTGTGGAATCCCCAGGACATTGCAGCACTTTGGTGATGGGAATGGGCCCACAGAAGACTACCCCGATCTGAACAAGAAGGTTGAAGAAGCTCAACAGAAACAGAAAGACTTCCATGATTGCCAGAATACCCTGAGAGAATTCCGGATAAATCAACCTTGCCGGGTCCGAAATTACAGAGATGGAATGACTGAACGTTGGATACCTGGGCGAGTAATCCGCAGAATGGGTCCTCAACGCTATTTGGTTCAGATCGGCGCCCGTACAAGGTACACTCATGTCAATCAGATGGTACATTCTCTAGGTCATGCAGAGGATATAACGGAGACAGATGAGCAGATCCCGAAGCTGACAGAGATAAATGGAAGCTGCCCACCTACACAGACAACGCTGCCAATCAGAGGCTATGACAAGCATCGGGTGGAACTAGCGAACCATGGGGATGAGAAGCATCCAAGAGAGTGGATGAAGACTGCCATTTTTCCGTGTCCTTGCCATGTCAAACCTTTGAAGAATTTGAACGCCTCGAGGAAGAGTTAGTGCTAGTCATGTCAAGAGAAAGGCTTTGTTTAGTTAAATGATTAAAGATTAGATGTTTGAATTAACAAAAAATAAATTTCATATTGTGTTTGTTCACTGGTTTATAAACGGTCGAAAGTTCCTTCCTTTAAATCAGTTAAAATTGAACTCATCAAACCTTTTATAAGTCAGTGAACAAACACATTATGAAATATGTTTCTTACTTATGGATCAACATGTTGTGTGATAACATTTTAATTGTGGGGGTCATTCAAAAGATGGGAGCATTGTGGGAATGAAGAATAAAAATAACTTCATGGGAACACAGTTTTGCTGAGAGAATATTCGTAAAACATTTTTTTGCAAGTTTTTTTGTTACTGAATGTTGATTTTATAACAAAATCAATCAAAATCACCCTCTCTCTCTCAGAAGATCTATATTAAAAGACCTGGCCCGAGAGCTATGGCAGCTGGAGGTTATACACTCTTGGTAGCGCCACCCAACCTGGGCGGCTTAACTGATTGAGATGAGCAAATTTGAGTCGTTTGATTCCATTACAGTCACTCTTTTTTATCCCCCGCCCCAACGTAGTTGGCGGGGGATATTGAAATGGTCTCCGTCCGTCCGTTCGTCCGTCCGTCCCGATAATGTTTCCGGAGCACAACTCCAAAACGGTGAGACCTATCTTGACGAAACTTGGTATGTGCAACGGGCATCATGCGGAGATGTGCCTTTTGGGGTTTTCAACTTCTTGGCATTTTTATTTTTACCCGTTTACATAGAAACGTAACATAGGATTTTGTTTCCGGAGCACAACTCCAAAATGGTGAGACCTATCTCGACGAAACTTGGTATGTGCAACGGGCATCATGCGGAGATGTGCCTTTTGGGCTTTTCAACTTCTTTGCATTTTTATTTTTACCCGTTTCCATGGAAACGTAACATAGGATTTCTTAAAGGTTGTTTGTATAAAAACAACATGATCACTGTTCAATATTCCACAACCAGTATCCTTAACTACACTTTCCCTTTGGCGGGGGATATAGCTGACTCTGTCTGCTTGTTATAACTAGACACCGTCTCACTTACTCACACGTCTATAATCAGGAATTTAAATACTAAACCATATACCCACTCAACAAATGGCAATAAAATCTTTCACTTTGGTGTAGGCCCATATTGCAAACTTTCAAAGTGACAATGAATAATTCATTTCTCCGCTAATTTAAAAAAAAATTAATCTGAGAATAATTTCATAACATCTGTCAAACTTCAAAAGAATAAACTTTAAATAATATGAATAATGTATTAAGACAGTGTTGGTTCAGTTTGCATTTGTCCGTTTCTTCCCATTGCATCCACATAAAATTAAAACGTTTCAATCATTTTGATAAGAATAATATTTTGTAAATTGAAAATAGGCAATGAAAAGAATTGCATGGAAATCAGGAGGATATAATGACGAGTCATTTTCCAAAATGGAATACTTGTATCAAAACTTAGCCCATCATCACAAGTGATAATTTAAAGGTCACAGAGTATGTTGATGGGGTCAAACTTCATAAATAGTCCTATTTTGAGATTGAGAAGCACTAGATGTTTCTGAAAATTAACATATGATTATCAGTTCATTATGGCAACTGAAGTCGAGGTTTGAGATTGGCGCGCCACTGTCAGGTTTCCTATCATTCAAAAGAAATTTTGAAAACTTGTTTACTGCAGACAAAAGTACATAAATAGGTTGGTAGCGCTTTATAGGTTATTTAACGAATAAAAATGTAAATAGAAAGCTAAGTTTCTACTTTTAACTATAACATGAGCGTTTTTCATTCAAAAGTAATGAAATTTCAAAATGTTGACCAACACTTGACTCAATAATACCGTGGTGTGGTGGTTTGCGTGCTTCAAAGACCCCGACAGCTATGCCAGCTGGAGCTTATACATACTCCTGGTATGGGCACCCAAGCTGGCCAGGTCGACGGGTAGACGCCAGACCGAATTTGAGTCCTTCCGAAACCTGCTATCTATCAATCACTTTGCCTTTCTTTCCGTCTTTTCCCTAATCCTTTCGACCCCTTTCTCTCAGATCTGTCCACTCTCTGTTGGATGCTTGTCATCCACGTGTTTACCAACTGAAATATTGTTCTAAAACCCCAACTCACTCACACTCATGATCCTGGTAGGGACACCCAAGCTAGACGGGTCGAGGAGTAGAAGCCAGACCAAATTTGACTTGTTCTTGGGCCTGCTGTCCGTGTCTGCCTCTCTTTCAGTCTTTTCCCTCATCATGTCGATCCTTTTCACCCGGATCTGTCACCTCTTTTGGATCTTGTCATCCAAGTGCATCATAACTGAAATATTGTTCACAACACGTTTAACTCCATCACACTTACTCAAAGTGTTGACAATTAATTTTTAGCTCATCAGGTCTGAAAGACCCGATGGGCTTATGGCATGGCAAGGCGTCCGGCGTCCGTCCATCCGTCCGTAAACTTTTCACTTTTTCGACTTCTTCTCCAGAACCAATGACTCTAGAGAGCTGAAATTTTATGTGCATACTCCTTGGAAAATGGGGATTCTAAATTGTAGATTTCGTGACCCCATGACCCCAAATGGGGTCACAAGGGTCAAAACCTTAAAAATCTATTTTAATCTTCTTCTCCAGTTCCAAAAGGTCCAGAGAGCTGAAAAGTTGTGGGTAGACTCCTTGGGCACTGGAGATTCTAAATTGTAGATTTTGTGACCCCATGACCCCAAATGAGGTCACAGGGGTCAAAACATGAAAAACCTATTTTCATCTTCTTCTCCAGTTCCAAAAGGTCCAGAGAGCTGAATAGTTGTGTGTAGACTCCTTGGGCACTGGAAATTCTAAATTGTAGGTTTGGTGACCCCATGACCCCAAATGGGGTCACAGGGGTCAAAGCATGAAAAACCTTATTTCATCTTCTTCTCCTGTTCCAAAAGGTCTCGAGAGCTGAAAAGGTGTGTGTAGACTCCTTGGCCAACGGGGATTCTAAATTGTAGGTTTGGTGACCCCATGACCCCAAATGGGGTCACAGGGGTCAAAACCTAAAAAACCTAATTTAATCTTTTTCCCTAGTTCCAAAAGGTCTAGAGAGCTGAAAAGGTGTGTGTAGACTCCTTGGCCAACGGGGATTCTAAATTGTAGGTTTGGTGACCCCATGACCTCAAATGGGGTCACAGGGGTCAAAACCTAAAAAACCTAATTTCATTTTTTTTCCTAGTTCCAAAAGGTCTAGAGAGCTGAAAAATTGTTTGAAGACTCCTTGGGCACTGGGGATTCTAAATTGTAGGTTTGGTGACCACTTGACCCCAAATGGGGTCACAGGGGTCAAAACCTTAAAATCCTACTTTCATCTTCTTCTCCAGTTCCAAAAGGTCTTGATAGCTTAATAGTTGTGTGTAGACTCCTTGGACAATGGGGATTCTGATTTGTAGGTTCGGTGACCCCTTGACCCCAAATGGGCAATGGGCCTTTTTTATTTGATTGTGAATAACTCGGACGTTGGGACAGGCTATCTTTCCTACACTGCCCATGACCCCATGGTCTAAACCACAACACCTATTTCTATCAAAAGTCTGATGAGCTACAGAGCCCATGGCTCTATTTTTACAGTTCATCGTTCTCATGTAGTAATGTGAGTAATCTCATAGTTCATTGGAATACGCATCCTGCTAAATCTGCATTGCGGGCTTTCTCCCTGTATTACTAGCAGCCGTGTTACAAGAAAAATACTCACGAAAGCGGCGTTTAACCCCATATCACCTCACTTTACTGCAAAACCCTTGGCGAGATTCGATGGAATAAGGTACGTTTAAAAACGTCTCCCCCTTGCTCATGTGGTTATTGTTCTGAAGATTGTGTCCGTTATATAATGATTTTCGACAAAATAATTAGTTTTATGTGAAAGGATATGACTTGCATTAAATCCTTTATGGTTCATCAACTGTTAATCAACATATCATTAAATCTGTACATGACTTCATTATTGAAACTTCGACATTTAAATGATATTACAATGTTCTCAAAACAACATGCCTTGCTAACATGATGACACTTCTGGATGTTACTACGTTGGTTTATGTCTTACCATGTTTAAAATTTATGTTTTATGTTATATATTTGGGTGTTGTATGCATCAAGTATGTATCTTTATAATGTTCAAGGTAGATGCCTTAACATAAGCACTGTGAGCTTGTTAGCCAATCCCTTTCACAATGTATATATGTATATGGTGAAATAAATATGTTTTAAACAAAACGTCTACAATTTGGTCTGGCTTCTACCTCCAAACCTGTCCAGATTAGGTGTATTTAGCTTTCGAGGTCTGTGAAGCCCGCAAACCACCACACCTTGATAACGATTGAGTGATGTGGTGGTTTTAAGCAGATATTTGAAGCATATGAAATCTGTTACAATCCAGTCCACTGTTATTAATGGGTAAATGGTATTTTGATTAACATCACATTCCTTCATAGATGATGCTGCCAACTTAATTTGAAAATCGCAATTTGCGCCTGTAAACGAAGACGGGATCCATTCCCTATCTCTAATATTTTAGTTGCATTATTTTTCTTCTAACCATCATAAATTTTATGTTTGACATCTGCACATTTTATTAGGCACATTATATGCTAAGTGCTTCATTTTGTGATGATCTGTTGTAAATGATCACGCGGAAGCATTACGTGATGATAGGAGTACTTTAGTGATAAAATATTCCATTATGAAATTGCTGACTCGTCATTATCCTTTTTTGACATCCAATTATGGACCATGCAATTTCCTCTCGGTGTCCATTTTCAAATTACAAAATGTGTTCCTTTAACAAAATGATTGAAATCTCTATCTTTATTAAGGATGCATCAGCAGGCAACAGACAAGTTCAAGCTGACCTAACAATGCCATATGTGAAATCCTTGGCGAAGTACCACGTGGGAGATAATGTCTACTTATGAGACAGTTCTCTCAGAAGACGTCATGTTTTTATTTGATAAATTTTATTAAAAATTATCTTCTGAGTCTGAGGGAACCAGTTAAAGTGTCATTAGTGCGTTTACCGGTTTTCAATTATAATCCATTCATTAAACATGTGGATGAAAGCCTCCACGAGAGTTGACAGATTAGGGAGATCTGGACGAAAAGAATGACATAGTAAGAGAAAGACGACTCAAATGTTGTCAGGCTTCTACCTGTCCAGATAAGGTGCCCCTGACAGGAGAAAGTAAGCTGCGGCTGGCATGGCTTCTGGGGTCTGAATCCACAAACCACCACACCACGCTAATGTGGACACTCTGTAAGTGTTCTGTTGCGAATAGCGCAGTGGTTTGCTTTCGGCTTCGTATCCCGCCAGGGTATCTGCAACTTTGTCTGCAGCAAAGAACTGTTCTACACCGTAGGGTTTGGAAGGAATGCTACACGGAATTTCAGAGAAGTACCATCCATTGTTCGCTTGTTCCAGCCGATGGTCGCATCTTGCACTTTAAAGCAAGTCACAATAGTGTTGCGGGCTTTCTCCCTGCAATATTGCTAGCAGCCGTGAAATTAGTGAAATACTCTTGAAAGCGGCATTAAAACCCAGATGCCTCCCCACAGTCACTCAATATAACATTAAAGGGTTAACACAGCCATAAGCCAATACATCGTGAGCTTTAGCTTGGTCCTTACAGTTACATGAACAATAACCCTTTCTCATTTACTAGAACAACTTGTTAAACTGAAATATTTAAACTCTGCTTTCGTCGAGACCTCGTCTTGACCTTAACTTAAGCTTGCACCTGTTATAGCTAAAACCTTTTTAACATATTTTCTTAAAATAATGTTCATAGTTGATACATTCCACAGAGTCTTTTATCGGTGAAACTTTGCTGGTTATAGTGTTCTCACTGGTTCACTGGTTCACACTTAATCAAACCTAGTGACCTTAACCTTGAATGTGAACAAGTTATAGAACTCGTTATAGCCAAATAAATCGCGCTTCTCAAAATCTTTATTTGTCAAAATAGTGAGTGAGTTGGGGTTTAACGCCTCTTTCAAGATTATTTCACTTATATCGCGGCTGCTAGTATTATTGCAGGGAGAAAGCCCGCAACACCACTTTGGCTATGCATTGCGGTGAAACCTGCGAACATCGGCTGGAGCTAGCGAACCATGGGTGGTACTGCACTGAAACTCAGTGTAGCATTGCACCCAAACCTGACTGCGTGTAAAACAGTTCTCTACTGCAGACAAAGTTACCGAGCCCCTGGCGGGATTCGAACCACGGATCTCTTGATCCGAAGCCGAACGCGCTAACCACTGCGCTATCCTGCCCTCATTTGTCAAAATAAGTAGCATAGCAGTGCACTCAGTAAATGTTACTCATCATTGGCGTTCTCTCGTCGATATCTTTGTCACAAAGTGAGGGTTGAGCAAAATGGAAACTCCTACATAAACCTACATTCAGAATAACTACCCTCAGACAGTTTCAGTCAGTCTTGAAATTCCCCGCTGTAATCTATTAAAGTTTCAGAAAATTCCCCCTTCAGGCATGAATATTCGTCCATGGATATATTGCAATCAACATGGTATCTATATAGAAAATAAAATCAATATAAATCTGGATTGTTTCGAAATAAAAAAAAGTAACTAATGATAAAAACATTTACGTGTTTAACCTGCAGAAAAGAAGACCATTTTTCATATATTAAAAAAAAAACTTCTAACATTGAGATATAAGTAAATACGATTACCTCAAAATACTTCTCAAGAACATATATTCATGTTGCACAATGTCTTGCGTTCTTCTTTATTTGCACTTGAAATTATGACAACGTATTCTTGGACAAGCAAAATTGTATTTTCAAATGCCAAGATAACGTTACAACAATATGTCACTCCGACTTTGCAATCCAATACATTTTGTCATAATTACTGTTTGTTTGACATGAAACCTAATTCTGATCAGGAAAAAACATTCCTAATACAATCTGTACTATCAAGAATGACACGATGGACAAGAGTGCAATTTCATGTACTTTTCATGGATGTTTCCCTTAAAGCTTGATGGCTGTGTTTATGATTGATGGCTTATTAAGAAGGCGTGGGTTCAAATTCCGCAAGGGGCTCCAGCAGAATAATTTATTGTTCTTAATACAAATACAAAATGGCTAAAGTGCATTGTTGAAGAACATAGGTTGGGTTATCTTGAAAATCAATTGTATTTATAAATATTGTCAAGCAAAAGGACAAAAGTTTTCGTTTGAGAGCCTTCTAACTCTGATTTCAGCTGACACAAGACGTTTTTTCAAATTTTGGCACGTATTTATTATAGATGGAATTAAGTATTTAAACTTGACCTAGCCTTGACTAATCTTGGACCTGTGATAGCGAAAACCTTTCAAAATCTTGAAAAATTTTCAAGTTGTTACATACCACATAAAGACACTTTTTCTAGTTAGTGTTCAGAAGGATCTTTATGGTTTATACATGACACATGACCTTGAATATGAACATGTAATGAAGTTTGCCATGAGTAGATATATATATTTTTTTGAGAACCTCAGTGGAAAAAACATAATAGCCAAAATAAATCGCGCTTCACAATAACTGACAGAAGACCCGACTTCACGCTGTTAAAAGAGACCAAGCTGACAGAAGACCCGACTTCACGCTGTTAAAAGAGACCAAGCTGACAGAAGACCCGACTTCACGCTGTTAAGAGAGACCAAGCTGACAGAAGACCCGACTTCACGCTGTTAAGGGAGACCAAGCTGACAGAAGACCCGACTTCACAATGTTAAGAGACCAAGCTGACAGAAGACCCGACCTCACGCTGTTAAAAGAGACCAAGCTGACAGAAGACCCGACTTCACGCTGTTAAAAGAGACCAAGCTGACAGAAGACCCGACTTCACGCTGTTAAGAGAGACCAAGCTGACAGAAGACCCGACTTCACAATGTTAAAAGAGACCAAGCTGACAGAAGACCCGACTTCACGCTGTTAAAAGAGACCAAGCTGACAGAAGACCCGACCTCACGCTGTTAAGAGAGACCAAGCTGAGTGATGTCTCACAACCCGAACGTGACATTACAAAATAGCCATAGTACTGTGGGCATATGAATGTGCTAATACATTCTGAAAATAATTATTTTGATATATTTCTAGTTTCCACTTTAAACGTAAAAGTAAATGTTTCAAGTGATATAGCATATTTTTTTTATAGTTTTCAAATCATCCCGATAAACATTTTATTACCTTGATAATATCGGTATATTTTTAATAGAAGACACAGACCAGTCAATCTATGACTATTTTTCTGGAGCACAGAATAGTGAATGATGGATACAGCTTCATGAAGACATTATTGGGTTTTTTAAACTGATCTAAAGGTTGATCGTCTTAATTTTTCAGTCAAATAAAGTAACATTACAGAGTTCTCGGTAAATGTTACTAACCATTTGCGTCCTTCCGTCACTAAATTGTTCACAATGTGAGCGGTGAACAAAAAACATTCCGGGGGCAGAAAAGACCCCTTTTTTGTAAGTCTATCTTCATTATAAATGCCGCCGTCAGACACTTTCAGTCAGTCTTGAAAATCTTTTCTTTCTAGCTCATTGACGATTAAAACTTTAAAAAACCAAAATCATCTATATCCTTGTTTTAAAATTTGAATTGCATTTTCTCAAGAAATAAATAAATATATCCGGCATTTTTGAGCAATAAACTTAAATTAATTGGTAATAACACTCATCTTTTCATGCTGCAGATTACCAAGGCCAATTGTTTTTACATTCAAGAAAACAAACTTGTTCAGTTCATGTATAAATCTTACTACTACCATAAAACCACTTCACAAGATCAAACTGTCCTGTGTTGTTCCTTTTTGCACTTATTGAAGTTATGGCAGCATATTCTAAAAGAAAAGATAATTGATATTGATTCAACGTACCATACGAGTTACAGAATAACAGAACAAAAATAATGCAGGTTGTTCCTATCTGTCATTTAGGCCATGGACTGCCATTATGAATAAGCAAAAAATGATATACAATTGCTTTTGATCTCGTTACAATAATATGTCACTCTTGTTTTCAATCCAATACATCTTTTCATAATTACTGTAGATGTTTGATATGAAACCTTATACTGGTCAAAAGGAAACACATTCCATTTATACCAATTATTTTGTGGAGAATGACAGGAAATATCTACCAATTACTTATACAACGCACCTATGTCTAAACTAAAATATATTCAATATGCAGAAATAGATAATAAAGAGGTTTTTTCTTAAAATGGGTCGACTGAAATATTACTTTTCAGTACATTTTTATCAGCTTTATTTTATTAGGGTACTTTGTAGAAATGAGTTCATCCTTTTATAATTCGTCACACACAGGCACATTGTTAATAAACTCCAAGATTTGACATTTTGCCAATGGCCATATTCTGTTCTTTATAACCTGTCTATTATCGTAAAACCAAATCTGTGGTTGGCGTTTGAAATATAACACTGATAAAATCGGACGCAAAGATATTATTTATCAAGTTTTCGTTCTGTTTATCGTCAACACAAATCGTAAGATACAGATTCATTCTGTAACATTTAAGCGACATTGACAATAACTATATCGATCGGAAGTAATGTTAACTTTTAGGTGGCAAAACTCACAGCCGGGTACTTTAGATAAGTGATATATCTTGTTATGAACCATTGTTGCTGTATTACTAATAAAACAATTATTCAAATGTATAGGACTATAGTCATAAGAATATCTACATAAGACTATTTATATACGTGTGATATCTTCAATAGTATGCAAAATACTAGAATTCAATTCAATACATTTATGCATTGGTGTTGTAGATATTTTCATCTCATTAAACAAACCCTTGCTGTAAAGAAGGGCTCTATTACTTCGGCATTTCATACCAATTTGCCTTATTCCAATACATAGTTGCGATCCAGTTGAAGAAATGAATTCTTGAGAATAACAATAATTCTAATATACTTTTAAATAAATTAAGGAACATCAACTGACAAAATGAGTAAATGCAAAGAAATTACCATGACACACACAATAATGGCCGCATACAATAGATACATACAGTACATTCATACAGTACATAATTATGTCATGGTCTGTAAAGATGATACTTGGCAAAGTAATCAACCATTATGCAGAATATCAATTGCACACATTATAAACGTAGCTTACACCTAAATACACAATACATCATACATAAATCCAACGTGTAACCTACCGAACATGTGGTTCTCAGGTGCTACCCAGATCGCCGGAACACCATGCCGCACATAACCAGGATCTAGCCCATCTAATAAGAATAAATACTGTGAGCTATAAAATATATAAAGCCAAGATCTCACATGAAATACTAGTGATACCAATTATTCTTATTGCATATATTAGACATAAAAGTGCACTAAAATAACATGAGGTCATACCAATGGATATAGTTATTTACTCAATTACTTTCCCCTAAAATACCATTACTATTACAACATTAATTAATAACATCTTAATTTACATTAACTTTAGTAAGAAGTTTAGATTTAGGGCTATAAGATTTATAGCAAACTATTTAATATAAGAAACTAACCTTTATCATTATTCTGTCTTGTCTTGTCTGTGCTATGCTTTGCTGTCTTAGTGCAGAGTATTCAGTGAAAGGCAAGCTACATGATAGTCAATAATGCATGAGACAAGACAATAGACCGACGGAAAAACAATAGAAAATAGACTAACCCGAGCAACACCCCTACCCATGAAGTGAACTAACCTCTAATGCAGACACATGAAATTGACAAGCCTGCTATGTACAACACAATAGAACACCTTAAAATGCTATGTACAACACAATGGAACACCTTAAAATGCTATGTACAACACAATAGAACACCTTAAAATGCTATGTACAACACAATAGAACACCTTAAAATGCTATGCACAACACAATAGAACACCTTAAAATGCTATGCACAACACAATAACACACTAAAAATGCTATGCACAACACAATAGAACACCTTAAAATACTATGCACAACACAATAGAACACCTTAAAATGCTATGCACAACACAATAGAACACCTTAAAATACTATGCACAACACAATAGAACACCTTAAAATGCTATGCACAACACAATAGAACACCTTAAAATGCTATGCACAACACAATAGAACACCTTAAAGTGCTATGTACAACACAATAGAACACCTTAAAATGCTATGCACAACACAATAGAACACCTTAAAATGCTATGCACAACACAATAGAACACCTTAAAATGCTATGTACAACACAATAGAACACCTTAAAATGCTATGTACAACACAATAGAACACCTTAAAATGCTATGTACAATGAGAAGGCTGAATGGAATAGAATCTGATAGACACATGCCCAATACATGTGTACAACTTTAGTAAAATGATTTAAAACATATCAAACATACACAGTGAAAATGTGACTACCACATTAGTACTTATGGACATGACGCTCCATGAAAATGAATCATTAAATTTTGTCAGGCCTCCGCTGGTTAAATATTGGAAACAATTATAGTTGCCAATAACGTAGTGAATTTGAACTGACTGAAGTCCAAAAGCATTTCCATCTCCTTTATAATGCAGACAGTACATGTCTGGAAACATTTTTAATGATGCAAGTTAACTCTTGCTATATTATCAAATAGACTTTCGAAGATTTTTACATTGAAATTGGCAATTTTTCACTGGTGTGATGTTTGGAACATTTGCGTTCAAACACAAAAAGTAACATCTACTTTTTAAGTTCAAGTGCAAAATAACTAAATTATAGCTAAATGTAGAAACAGTAAATAAGCATATCTTAAAAGACCTTGTAATAGGTTTTGAAAAACGTAGATAACGTATTTATCGAACACTAACTGAATAGCTCATATTTAAGAAATTGCTTAAATATCAATTTAGACATGTAGCCATTAAAAAATGTTGCTCACCAAAAGCTAGCACAATAAAGTAAGGTCTTACGTAATTCAGATAAATAATTACCTTCGTTCTTAATAGATACATGAAAATAATGAATATCTTCCCTTGAAACATAAAAGTGTCTGGTCCTAAAAACCAGTATTCGCCAAAAACCTTTAGCTAACACGAATGTATAGAAAGGTCATTGGCCTAGATGTTCCTCTTTTATAACCGAACTTTTTATATACGATATTGAACGATCATTTTCCCTTGCTTGGCAGTGTTGAATTTCTAAGTTAAGGTCCTCCGTTACAGCTGCATACCAAAGGTTTGTTTGATATCAGAAGACACTTGGGTGAGATTCTTGAATTAGTCGATTGTTTACGAGTTCATTGAGTTAAAAATGTTTCATTTGGTTACGTTCTTGATTATATGTTATGTTTTAAGTTTTATGTTATGTACCTCTTGATGTATTTACATATTTAGCAGATAACATTTTGGATTTGTTAAGTACTTATCTTTCGTTTTCACGATGTGACTGAAGGTTATTAAAAATTAACATTTTCTTTATCATAAACAAAGATTAAGTTACAGACATGAAAAGATAGAAATGCTAAACAAATGCCTATTGCAGTTCATTCCTTTTATATACTATCTGTATAGACCTTTTTAATTATCTGTGTCGACCAGCAATGAAGGAAATCGTTAATATCACTTTTTGAGAGGAAAGTATTTTCTTAGCAATTTAATTACTTTATAATCCATAAGTGTTCAATAGCTTTATAACGAAATTATGATTCAGGTATTATGATTACTTGAGACAAACCTAAAGTGATTTGCACATAGAAAATAAAACTTCCAATTGAAGTCACTGAGCTAATTTTAAATATTTTGAAGATCGTCGCTGATAGTCTTCCATGAACTAGATGACTATTACTCAAACTTGGTTGAAAGATCACAGTAATTAACAAGGACTTGACAAAACTGTAATTAATGAGAAATCTTAAACCGTTATGACTTTTACTATAAAGACAGGCAGAAAATTTTAATCATCGCACAAACATTTATGTCATCGAGTGGCACACATTTGTACTAATATGAAAAAGTTTTACTTTAACATATGATGATTCTCGTCTAAAGATCAATGTTGTTGCACGTACCCTTTTTGTCACATCTAAGTATAATGATGATATATACATAACAGAACTCGCACAAATGTATTTACGATTCTGCCATTACCTTCCAGCTTCTACTGTGTCTCACACATGTCACTACTTGCACAAACTATCTATATGTAACCAAATAGTGTTCCTCCCTTTAGCGAAATTAACAATTTTCTATGATTTGATGCTTTTTATATGAAATATCATATCTTATGTTCATACTTTCATGCTCTCTATATGTCCAATTAAATCAGGCAATAATTGAGAAATTTCCGGTTTTATATTTTTCCAAATTGTATATTAAACTATGTAAGCTATGCACAAAATAAGATTTGGAGTAAAAGAATAATGTTTCGGAAGCCAATTTACCGCATAAGAAGATTGATATCAACTCATTGTTTCAAAGTCTTAATGGCCATCTTTTTCTAGAATTTCTTATCGATTTGTTGCATAGAAATTGCATTACACCACGAAAACAGACAAAGATACACGGACGTGGCGTATTTGTTTTAAATGATAATCTAAAACTGTCATAATAAATCAAGAGGTCGAAATTCTGAAACCAAATTTCACGTACTCATTATCATTACAAATCCATAATTTTCTTTCTGCATGGAGCAAATAGGTTTCAAAATTTACGGTTCAGTCATTGAGTGTTCCATTTTCCTATTTTCATCTTAAATCTAGTGAACTTGTCAGCATAAACACAAGCAATACTTCTTAAAAACACCACCATTATAAAGTTAGACATATTTGATTCCGAAAACGTACTCCAACAATTTCAATTTAGCCACAGTGCCCTAATTACAATCTCACTTCAAAACAAAAGTAGATTTGATAATTTAAAAAGGTCCGTATTTCCTTTTTGATAGACAAAACTGAATTAATTCCTTTATCCCCATGTTATATATTTTTTTATCTTTCTAACGAGGTGTTAATAAATGATGATTAGGATGTTGTTGTTAATGACTTTTCAGCCAAGCACAAAGTGTAATAGCATCAGCCGTTTTGGCTACAAATTCTCCACAAAATCGTTGGGATAAAAAATACCAAAAAAAAAGGATTTAGCCTGATTAATGTTTTATAAGTTTTATATGCACCTTTTTCATAATCTTAAGTGATTTAACTTTATTATTATATCCCCGCTAAGTGGGGCATCTTCGTAACGGGTGTATATAGCGGCCATTCCTTCCCTCTGTCCTTCCGCCCGGTCATGGAAACGTCATGTCTAGGACTTAGTTATATGATGTGCAATTTGGGCAGAATGCACCTAGAAGGGTGAGAGTTTGGTTTTGGATACACTTGATGATACTCCTGAGTGTGTTCGAAAGCCATTTCCGAAATTTTCCTTTTTAAATAGTTAAGGCCCTTGAATGCGCAATTTGACTTGTAGTGATTAACAGATCTGATGCTTCAATGGGGACAAGTTTTATCACTTAGGTTAATGAAATTTTGTTTTGGACACACCTGATGATGCTCTTGATCGAGTTCAAAAATCATTTCCGAAATATTATTTTCCACAGACTTGTGGCCCTTGATTGCGCAATTGGAGTTGAAACGATTAACAGATATGTTGCTCCAATGGGGACACCTAAACTCTTAAAACTATTACAGTAACTTTCAGTAAATCAGGTTATCCAGTAGCATATTAATTCAGACTAGAGGAAGAAGAAATCAGACGGGCGGCGGAGGTATGTGAGCCATGTTAACCTTTTTTCTTGTGTTTTATTCTCATAAAGTTACCGAAATTATAGATGAAAGGCTAACTTGTCTTACTTCGTCAAAAACATGTAAAATGTTTCGGTTTTCAGACTTTTACTTATGCCATGAACAGTAATCAAAATGTAGTGAACACTCGATAATGTTATCATGTCATATTCTGTTTAACAACATTTGCCTTTCGATTCTAAGACGAAATGTGGTTGACAGTCAGAATGAAGTTTGAAATAAAACAAAATAAGAATGGACACGAAAATATTTTTGATTAGTAAGATTTCTTTCTGTATGTCATCAACACAAATCGAAAGATACATATTCATTCTTCAGTATCTAAGTGACCAACCAAATTGTCGTCAACATGAGGTTTGTCGGTCATTGACTTATACATTTGATCGGAAACAGAATAATTATGATCTATAAATGGAATAATTCTCTGCCTTGGATTACCTGATAATACAATTATATATATATAAGTTTGAATGTTGGTATAACATATTTCAAACTATGTCTGTTCTTGTATATCGGTTAGCAAATTAAATTATTATACGAGGGGTATCCCAAAGGTTTGTGGCCCTGTTTTGTAAACCAAAGTAACTTATAGGCTTCTCCCTTGACTCGGTGCATTTGGTCTAGCCTTTTATTTGCAACTGGAGATATCGTATTAACTATGAGAATGCCCGAAACAATGTTTTGTTTAAGTTGAGGAAAGAGAAATAATTCTGAGAGGCTTTATAAACCGGATTCCTAAAACGATTTTGAAATCACAGTCCTGTGCCGCACTGACTGCAACTCTTGATATTGCTAATAAAACGGTATAATCACTCTAAAAGGTTTTATGAAACTTTTCCATACCTAATAAGGATTC
Organism: Phorcus lineatus; assembly: GCA_921293015.1. Lineage (NCBI taxonomy): Eukaryota > Metazoa > Mollusca > Gastropoda > Trochida > Trochidae > Phorcus > Phorcus lineatus. The sequence continues at coordinate 46,977,884 of OV121090.1, read as the reverse complement.
GTTATGTAGAATAAGCAATTTTTTTCTTGAATCCATTTAGTCTTTTACGCACCCTTTCAAAACATAATGGATATATAAATATATCAACGCCCCCAAACGTCCGCTTGAGGCTTTAATTGGTTCTTTACTGCCCGATACTGTCTGGGGTTATGAACCGGAACTCGACCTGTCAACAATCATTATCAATTCTAATACCCAGACAAGCTTTTTACTGCGTTACTAAGTGAAACTACTTTACTAGAGTTTTACTATTTACATTCAATATTTCGGTTTATTGCTTCAGCCATCATCGTGTATGCCTTGAAGCTGTATATATTGACTGACAGACTTTCTCTTCATTCCAATTAGTTTAAATGTTACCAAAACTAATCTGACCGGCAAAATGTAACAATCAAGGTCATTTTGACAGAAAGTTGCTGCCTGTCTTAGACTGAATGTACTTATCAAAACATTATTTCTAAGGAGCAGTTAGTTATGTAAATGGAATTTTGAAATTGCAAAAAAATATTTGGCAGTCAATATATCATATGACTTGATCTTGACGCACATAAATTTTCATTATAATCTACACAAAATGTGCTGAAATTATTAGAAATATTATTAAACTGACAGTGGATTAGTTTTGAACAGGAAGTTTTTCAAAACAAGTAATTGATAAACAACCCTGGAGGTTGCAAGGTTCCTTGCAAAAAAAATTAGGTTTGAAGAGACCATGACTTTGTTCAAGAGGAGATTGTATTATTGCAATATAATTTACATAAACAGAAGATGAGTATTGCCATTCCAGTTCAAAATAAGTAATGTCTATACTACTATACTATACTATAAGTTATACTATCCGCCCATTGTTATCTGTGTTCTGAAATATTCTAGATTACCACATTGAACATTCATTTAAACAATAAAAGTAACAAACGTCAATAACTCACGGCGGCGTCGAGTTTTGATAAACCTACATTTTCATAGAATATTGTGAAAGTCAAATTACTTCAATTTACTTGTCATTGTTTTCGTCGCTCCACGAGTTCTAGGTTATGAGAGAGTCAGGAAATGGTAAATATATCTTTGTGAATTTAAGTAGAGGGGATATTCTATCTGGACACTTCCCCATGTATACACAACATAACATAACACACGTGACAACGAAACACAACGCCAATCCTCAGCCCTGAGAATCATAACGTGTAGAGTTTCAGAAGTTGAAGCCCTGGGCGACCTGGAGTCGATATCTATTCAGCAGTTCAAAGTATAATTGTTATATCGTGTATTCATAACAAAAATAAATGAATCGAAATACAGACTGTCTTGCAACTGTCCAGACCATGATGTCCTTCAGATCGCGAATGGCTTGGTCGTCTTTCGCTACATGTGGATGTAATAGAGGTATAACTGGAAAACTTAACAAATCATGAAGTTGACTCACTTCTTCTAACTGCTGAAGAAAACGTCAGGTTTATCTGAAATGAAATCGGAATAGTGAGTGTAAGTGAGTTGGGGTTTAACGTGCTTTCAACAATATATCAGTTATTAAACACGTTACTTCAAAACTTTAAAACAGCTGAATGAACAGCTTTCGGTTTTTGATTAGTGCCTTAAATGACATCTACCAAAAAGGAATCAGTGTTGCATCCTGTCCGATTTCTATAACTAGATCTCATCACCATGATACAAACCATCATCTCCACCTCAAAGCCCAGCATCGCATAATTCAGGTCACTGTTGAAATATAACACCATTTACATGTCTCTTTGCAAGCTATTTATACAGATAAGAAAACTGATTCATCTTTAATATTGAAGGCAAGTATCTCCCACAATTCGCAAAGTAGTTTCAGAGCATCTCCCATAATTCTCAAAGTAGTTTCAGAACGATGCTCCCGAAAAGTAGAATCCATTTCAAACGACAGAGCTCAAATTGTTGCCATAGAAACAGAAAAAACAAATAAAAATTCACGTATATATCCATCCTTGATATACCCTGATCTCCTTAGCCAAATCCCCCGTACGGCTGGCACGGCTTGATGTTCGTGGCTGTGCTCATCTGTTATTGTTTCAGCCAATGGAATGTCGTTATCCAAGGGACTTGAGACTACTCTTTTTAACTTGACGGAATTTTCCATCCGGGTTATGCCGCTGTTGCTGGATGCGAGTCGTCTCATTGGCTTTTGACCTAAAGGATAGCAGGGTATATAGACGTACGGAGCTTGCGTAGAACTCGGAGAAGAAACCAGCCGTATTTACCCTCGTAGATGCCATATACTGGTGGTGTTATGATCTCGATCTAACGGAATCTGATTAAACAGCACACAGTTCTTAAACTTGTTGAGGAGCCAAGCTTAACTCTGTTCATGAACTTAACGAAATTACTTTGCCAACCTCCCTGCAACGGCCGCGAGAGATTGAACAATGACATTCGCCTTCTGTGGGGTGGAACACGATCGGTTGTAATTTCTGATAGAGCTCTCCTGATTATTATGAAAAGGACTACCTTTAGAACCTTTGACAACAATAATTATGTCATACTGAATTATATTAATTTTTTATTAACCTACTTTCAAGAAGTGGCATTGCACAAAGTGTTGCTATTTTTAGAAAAACGTAACGTGTTTACAAATGGTTCCGTAGATGGACGTGGCTTAAAATGATGTGACGTCACAAAATTAAGTTTATGGAAGTATGAACTGAACTTCTATTACCGTGTTCAGCGAATGAGATTGACGCAAAGCAATTGCTATTTATTAATTATAGTATGTCCTACATTGCAACTAACTGAGGTGTAACCGTATACCCCGAAATATTGTAAATCTACATAATAAAGAAGATTGTTTTAAGTGAATCTCACTTTTTCTTGATACACTAATAAATTGTTCAAAACTCACAAGGGCGCAGGTAAACATGTCGAAACAGCAAAGGAGAAAAGTTACGTGTAACTATCAAAGTTGCTCTTCTTAACAATTATCAGCGTTACAATTTCATTAACATGTATGAATTCTTTCCTTTGATTAATTCGCTATACCAACTCGTTAGTATAATATAATCCCTTGAAACGAAAAGCATACTTTATTTATTCCAAACTTTTATTTAAATGCCGGAGATAAGATATAAGCATTCAGTTATTAACTTGATTAACCAATGAAAAAGAATCAAACGTACACTTTGTGTAAGGAAAGAACTATATGAAATTTAGATAGATTACTGAAGGAAAAATTATAAACATCATATTAAGGCTCAAATCAAAATATTTCGAGTAATTGATACTGGCTTGATGCATTGCTCTTATTCAGATGCAGTTTACAAAGTTTCAGCCATGAGAACTATATACTTCCAATACTCTTTGCATGTAAGTCTGGAGATCATTTGTCTGTTATTGGAAAGCGTGTTTGTCGAGACCGGATTCGTTGACGGAAGATATAACTTTGGATGAAAATAATAACCCAATTGACGCCCTGGTACTAAGGCTTGAAAGTAATATATCAAACTGTCAGAATGTTGTGCGCCTCGCCTCGACAGGATTTAAGAGGGGCTGGTTTGGAGGACTATTATTTTATTCCCACTTGAGCGTACCGTAACGAGGCCTGAGCAAATGAGAAATTTCAATCATTCGTCTCTTTTTTCAGCAATGGTTTCTTGGCGCTGCGTGGGTTCTACTACGATTTTCTATAAACCTTTCCATAAAGAGTATGGATTGTTAGTTGTTGCGTCTCTGTCATCAAAATATCGGTCGAGGTTGACTTTGAATTGAAGTCAAAGCATCATGTATACACTTAATCTTTTTCAGAGATAACCCTTGCATGACAAAATAAAGCCTTCCATTATCTACATACAGTCAAAACTGTAAATGCTCTCTGTAGCTAAATGTTCTAAAATTTCACTGGTTCACTGAGTCAGAAATTCCGTTGCCGATGGTTTGACAGTACGTTTAACGATTTATTTGATCAACCTAATAGACCTCGGGGTCGGATGGGATAAAACAAATTCAAAAAAGAAAACACTGACACAGTATCATTCTGCTTCACGAATATCAACCCGCCAGCCATACAGGGCATTTCGTCCGAAAGATTTAAGGATATGTGAAAGGAGCTCCAGCGAATTCAAATACATTGATGTATCAGGATGCTGCATGCCATTGTTCAAAGACACTTATTAAAGTTGTTTCTCCGGCACATCAACTGCACATTCACACTTCACCTTTATAAGATTTCGGAACTGGCTGTTAGGACTTTTTTTTAGAAAGCTAGTTTTTAAGTATATGCAGTCACGTATATTGCGTAACCAGTTCCAAGAGAAAAATCGCATTTAGCAGTGTTCGATGTATGATATATGAACGTCTACATATAAATGATTATGCTTTTCTTCTACTAAACGTTGTGAAGTCTTTCTTTTGATTCAACTATTTTACAATTAGGGCGTTGTTATTTCCGTACATTTTGTAATTTTTACATCAGGTTGGTTTGTCAAACATGTACATTAATATCATAATAATTATAATCATATGAAAGACAACATGAGAAAATAATGTACATATAAATAAGATAACATGAGATACACAGGTTTAAAGGGATATTTTAAAGGGGAAATAGCCCGCTTTTAGGTAAAAAAAGTGATCTCACGAAAAGAAAATTGAAGAAAAAACATCTTTCATAAAACTTGCTACTGCCCCTTAAAAGCATGGAGATAGATAGCGTTTAATAAGACAATTTATAGGGCTATATGCAACTATCAGATGAATCTCTAAACGATAACCCTTTCATCTTAGCCAGTCATGTTTGACAGTTAAATTATCTGTTCAGAAATGTTCTTTCTCTTAAAATAAATTCATGATCGAGGAAACCTCATAAATACAGAAACTGAAAAACCTAATTCTATTGAACTATTTGAATAGTAAGATTTTTTTTTTGCCAAAATGAAATATGATAATAGTTATGTATTAAGATGAAAATGACATGTGAACTTTAAACATATTTAAAACTTATAACAACGAGTTACATTTGCTAAATGTCGAAGAGACCTGATTAATGTAATGATGCAATGTGTCCATTTATACTATTTGATATACAAAGGAGGCCAATAACAACATATAGATTCTGACGGTTTCGTTACGATTCCCACAAGAATTTGTACACGATTTCGTACTAATTCAGTCAATGGCATCCCATATGAAACAATCTTACATTTGTTCATCATCTAGATGACATGTATTTCCAATTACACACCAATGTTTCACATAGTTCAATTATAGCTAATTATCTTAGTGATTTTTTAGTCGTTATTTCGAATCCCTATGGCCCTAGGCCCTTTATCGTTTTTTACGCTTCTTCCACGAAACATGAATTAACCAATTTCTTCTCCTGACGCAGAATACGAGTGTTGTTTCTTAACTGAGTCTCTTATCTCTTTTTTGTTTACTGGTAACATTTTGTTTTCTTATTCTTCAGAAACAGACTTTACCAATTCTGGATCAATAAAACAATGAATTTTCGAAGGACAAAGCATAATGCATTTTTTTAACGCATTATTTCGTCAATTCACAATACGATATTCTCAAAAATAAAACAAACATTTATGTATTATTGGAATCTCATAATGGAGCTCTCTCTTTCCGAGTGGGCATGCTAGCGTGCTACTTACATATGTGTAGAAGTAGTCCAAATATTTGACAGACGATAATCTATTAGAACATTGAACACTGCTTCAAAGTTCAGGATTGAAGATGTATTTCCGTGATTGGATATATTTGGTTACAGAATGGAATAATGATCAACAGTTAACACGAAACATTTTCAAACGTCGTCGGTTATGATTCGTAAAACATTTCGCGTGACGTGTCATGTTGTGCCTAGTTGCTGACCATGTTGTTCTTAATCTAACGTCTCAAGTCATTAAGCTGTTATTATATCTACCATATTGATTGCAATCCTTACATTGCTGAGAACTGTTTTCTCCAATGACTTGGAAGATTCTTGAATCTGAGTTGTTGTTTGTCTATGCCTTGTGAATTCTTTGGGAACATTTTCCTATATCTAAGACATCATTGGATCTCTTAAATTGCTCAGAATCACATGCATATTATCAAATAACTAATGCTTTAAAGAATTCACAGACACAATAGGCAGCTGACTGGTAAGAGATTTGTTAAAACCTAGAGAAAACATTTTTTGTTTACTGGTATGTTTTGTTTATGATATGCAAGGAATTTAAGAAAAGGCATTTTGAGTATTAGAATTTCTTAACATATTATAAGCATATACATTGAGCTAGAATGCTATTTTACACTTATAACTGAACCAGTTATACATGAAACAGCAGAAAATATATTTAATTAAGAAAAAAATATTTAATATTCATAGTCATGTAGCATCCGCAGTCAATTTATATCGAATGCGGATAGGTCTATACCTTTTAAGAAAGGAAATAATACAAAAAATTCAATAGGGATGCTAAAGATCGCCTAGGAAAACGTGATGAAATTGTATGGTTTTACGTCTATATTTTATCATATATGCAAGCGAAAGTTCAAAAATGAAGTTTCCCTAACAAGAACATTCCTTTAGGCATGCAGAAAACGGGAATGAATGCAAAAACGTTAATAATATTACGATATCGATTGTTGTAAATATATCAGGCGAAACGAGATTTAAATGCTCCATAAATATCTTAGAACTGATGTTAGAACGGAAGGAACTGGTCCACAATCATCTGCTTCCGCAAAGTCACTAATTAAAGTTCAAACCATTAATATGACAATGATTTACAGCTCGATTGCAAAAGCAGCCGAGAGCAAAGCAGCCGAGAACTGTCACCGAGTGTCCGGAGCGTAGTACATATCACCCCGAACGGACAACAAACCATCTCGCAGCCTCGCTCTACGTAAAGCAAAATGGCGGCCCGCGATTCTGCACAATTTGATCCCCAATGTGATAAGAGTCGGTTCGCTGTGTTGACTGATATGGTGAATCTTCGTAGTACGCACCCAAGAAAGAACTATTTCCATTGAAATATCCTACAGCTGCTGAAAATTGTTTCACTGTGTAATAATTGCAATGTAAAATCATACTTTTTGGGAGAAGAAAAAACTAGTCACCATTTCGTAGCAAACTCATTCACAGTTTAAACTTGAAGATAATTTTGTGAAAGCATCTTTTTTACACTACATATGAAAGGGAGAGATATTAGTTATTCCAGGTTCAATTTTGCGTTTACCCAAAAGACGCATCACATTGGGGACCAAATTGTGCAGAATCGCAAGCCTGACACTGACAACTATGCACAAATATTTAAAGCTTAGGTCACTAGGGGGTTTATGCACTACATTACGATGTGATATGTTAAAGATATAACTCGTAGTGGCATGAAACGTTATTCAGCAAAGCTTGTTTGTCTTGGCGGGCCGCCATTTTGCTACACTGTCCGTTCGGGGTGATATGTACTACGCTCCGAACGCTCGGTGACAGTTCTCGGTTGCTTTTCTCTCGGCTGCTTTTCTGCAGAAAAGCAGCCGATGTGCAGAAAAGCAGCCGATGCGGAAGTTTTCTTTCCGTTCCAAACGATTTGTTTTCAGTTGCAGAAGCTATTGTGTCCAATTCAGGGGGTATGGTGTCAGTTTTGGAAGGTATTTCTTCCGTTTCAGACGATTTGTGGTTAGTTTTAGAGTATATTTGGTCAGTTTTGAAGATTTGTTTGCCGTTTGTATGGTAGGCCTGTCATTGGCTGGTTAGATACGAGGCTTTAGGTCTAAAGGATATTATGGTATATGGAAGGAGCTCGATCAGCGGATTCAATTACGTTGAAGAAGCAGGATGGAAGGTACCATAAATAAATATATATATATAGGTTTTAATTTTAGGCTAAACTGCTAACACGTGCTTGTCCGTTCCTGAAACGAGTTGGGTATTTTTCGAATATTTTTCAATGTTTGTTTTTGTGAATCTAAGAAGCTCGATTTAATGTTGATGTACTCTAGCAACTACAACTTACTGCGTGCGTTTAAGAGTGCTTTATACCTTCTTTGTTCTGCAAGTTCTCAATGTCAGCTACCTCGAACATGATATTGAGTTAACTTTTTCTGTCCTGGAAGAAGACTTCATCAATAGTAATTTCATTAGAGTTGTATGACATACAGAGAACGTTGGCTGACTTTGACAGTTGGAAAGGATCATCTTATCAAACAAGACTCGCATGTAAGGGACAGGACTCCATAAAGAAATAATATTGTAAATATTGCACTGCTGGTTTCAGCTGAAGACTGACGTTTTGTATATGATAAAACTGTGCACTGTCTTTATACATGATATATAGCTAGTATAATTGACATGATATTGGTCCAGTGATACTAGCCAAATATATATTCTCTATTCGATCAATGAAATAACCCTTCTTTTTGGCTATAGTGGCGACGCCCTTAATGTTTTTATATCTAGTTCTACTAGAGAGGAAAGTTGTGGCCCAAAATACTACAGATACAGAGGGTATATGTTTTCCCTTGACAAATATCGTGTAAATATCATCTTGAGAGGTAGAAAATATCATTACTCACTCGTGAATGCCTTTAATACCTACTTTTCCCCATCACTCGGTGAGATAAACATGGTATTTTTCAAGGAAATACGTATGTCATCTTCATCTATATAACGTTGTTGTATTTTGGGCCACAACTTTGTACTCTAGTAGAACGTGCTTCACATTTCGGGACCAGTTCATTGTACAGACTAACCAGCACTGAAACGACATGTCAGGGCAGGATAACCTTGTTGAAATGTTTTTATCAGGCTTGAAATAATGTAGCAACATTTATTCTATTTTCATTTTAGAAATCAAATTCGAATACCACCATTACGTCATTAATAATGCACTGCTTCAAATCAAATAGGTTGTTAGTGCCATTTCGGTCGTCACTTTCCCACTAACTCCTAACCCAGAGGGAAAGAGGTAATCTGACAAGCAATGACAAAGTTCCATCAATCACGTATGACCATGACGCCTTAAAATGTGTCATTCGCGGTATGCAAAAAACGTCATTGTTTCTACAGTTACGTTCCTTATTACCCCTTACAAAATTGATGTCAAGATGGAAATCACATTATTACCGTGTGTATTTATGATGTTCACGAAGTTGAGATGTGTAAGTACCCATATGCGATGAATGCTTGCGACAACTTTTGTATCAAAATGTAAAACTCGAAAGTAATAATGAAGAATAAAGAAAAAAAAACTTTCATGAAATGTTATCACTGTGTTTTAAGTTTCTAGTTGCATATTAAAACGTTAAATACCGAGCCCTGCGGACAAAAAGGAGAAAAGGAGACCAAATTAAATTGCGAGAGTTTCATACACATTTATATTGATTTTAACCTATTGTCTACATACCGATCGTTAAACACCTCAATCCTGAACAACCTCAAAACCAGGCTTATAATCATTTGTCGAAAATGTCAACGGCAGTCTAACTTCAAAAGGTTTAACATTTTTCCGTCAACAAGGAATAAGTTTAGATTTTACGAAACTTCATTACCAGTTTGGTGAAAAGTTTTGGGATACTTTGAAACTGTTGAACAAAAGTTTATTAATCAGTTCCAGAAATTCCAAAGTAACAACCAATTTTCTATTTCTAATATACCTATATATATATAGCCTTCTTCAAATGGTAACATTCCATACAAATGTATTGAATGAAAAGACTTGAAATAATTATCGCATGTATTTTTCAAACGGGGACACAGAGTATTCACCAAGAGATATTTTGTGAAAAGGGCGCATTTTTATCAATTCATTGACAAGTACATTTCAATTTCGTTATGAAACCTTTTTGAACAAAATTTGTATTTCAGTTTTTGGACATTTTGACATCTGTGTTTTGTAAGGTATAATGATAATAATATTTAGTAGAGTGTAGGAAAATAAGCTTCTTCGTTTGTGAACAAATCGTATTTTTAACTGGTAATATTTTGGGCTATGAAAAGTGACAGCATTAAAAGATAATTGGACTTTACTCTAAAGGAAGGAGACACACTGTCAATAGACACTGTAATGGCAATTTGTGTTGCGATATATTCAGATTGTTAAACCTTATTCATGAACTTCCAATTACGTATACAATGTAGCAGATAAAATATCTTATGAGATATGCAAGTTCAAAAAGAAACAACAATATGGAATCATCTATAATGAAATACATACATCATTTATGCTATTTACTTGCGTCAATTTATGACAACATTGATTTCTTTGGTCACAAGTAAAAATAAATATTATCAATACACGTATGCAAAGCAAGCTATTTCGTTCCTGTTATTAATTTTTATTAGCTAAAAAGGCTAGCATGCCCTATCAATCCATATGAGTACAATGAAGTCGGAAAGTGGTGTTATTTTCATATACATAGAGTTGATGAGGAACAATACCACTTTCCTGTCTATGTAGTTATGTAGCTTGCTGAAAAAGACAGTGATAGGTGATTATGTTTCCTATTAAACATATATATTCATATAAGCGCCTTATGTTACCTTATATTTCCATTACGTTAAGAAGGGTGTAATCATCAAGGGATATAATGTGTCTTAGCTAAGAATTATAAGAACGAAAAATTATATAAGGTATATCTGTAACATCACTGATTTTCTTTATGCACAAGCAGTATTAAGCATTGTAGTTGAATTTACTGTATCCGCCTTTTAGGTTTTCAGCAGTATGCATTTCGTTTTTAAAGCGGATTTAATGCCACGATGCATTAATTCAGTCCGGTCCTAGTTTATATTGTTTATAACCTGAATGGTTTATATCTTCTAAATAACCTACGGGTCGTTAGTAGTCTCGATAGATATGCATCGTTTGTTTTTTATTCATATATATGTAAGAATTGCAGGCGTGCGTTGGTGAAAAACAACAACCGAGATCGGACTATAATTCATGGATTCAGTTATACTCGGCTTATAAAAGTAAACGAAGCATTTATAAAATCTCTTCATATCACGTAATTTTTGAAAGGTTGGAAAGCGATTCACTCAACACTATATTAGGTCTGTAATATGTATTAAATGAATTTGGCAATATATGTTTGGAATGTAATACCCTCACTAGCGCTGCAACAAACGAAGATAAGTAATCACTGTGTATCAGCGTTAACCAGTTGTCGAGAGGTATGTGTGGATGATTATTTATGTAGAAGGGAAAGGAAAATAAATAGAAGATAGATAACAGTCGGTATGTCCTTATATGTATTAAGTTAAGTACCTGGTAACGAATGCGTTAGGAAAACCTTTTTTGTGAGAAAGATATTCTAAACTATTCAAAAAAAAGAAACTTGACATTCATGCGAAATTGATTTTTCGAAACGGGTAAATTTGTTCATGATATATACCTGTAATTTAAAGAAAGGCTTGCTCAAAAGTGTAAATTTACCAAAAACAATGGCACAAAAAGTTTACGTTGTGTTCAGGGACGAAAACGAGCGATTCGTCCAAATGCATTTTCTGCCAAAGCACGTGCAGCATGGGATCATGAAGGTTTACATGCAGACACGTCTGCTTTAGGGGTATAAAAAGCCATATCAGCCGCTGTTTATTCAGACTACACAACATCGGTACAGCGACCTGAAGAATGCCAAGACTGAACAGAGCGGAACGCAACAACGCTATTGGCAGACTGCAAGCAGGAGCGACGCAGCGAGATGTTGCAACACACTTTGGCGTGTCCAGACAGACCATCTCTTCATTGTGGACCCGTTTCAACACCCGATACAGCGTTGATGATAGGCCAAGGTCAGGCAGACAAAGGGTGACTATTCGGGCCCAAGATCGGTACATCCGACTGCTCCAGGTACCGATACCAGGCCTGCGTCGAATTTCCGACCAAACAGGCTGAGAGAGGCTGGACTTTTTCCACGACGACCGGTTCGACGTCCCGTTTTAATGCAACGTCATTTGGCGGAACGTCTCCAGTGGTGTCAACAGAGGATGAGATGGGCACGTGCAAGTTGCAAGAACCGTTCTCTTCACTGATGAGTCCCGTTTTCTGCTTCGACGAAGTGATGGACGATTACGTGTATACCGACGTCGTGCCCATGGAGAACGTTATGCTGCCAACTGTGTTCAGGAGGTTGTCCCATTTGGATGTGGGAGTGTCATGGTGTGGGCCAGGATTTGGACACCCCTTGTGCATGTTGTGGGTAACCTCACAGGAGTACGGTATAGGGACTTGATCCTACAGCCTTACGTTATTCCTCACGTCAACGTCCATGGTGGTCTCCTTCAGCAGGATAATGCTCGACCACATGTTGCACGTGTTTGTCAAGACTTTTTACAGCGTAACAATGTCCAGACATTGCCATGGCAAGCCAGGTCACCAGATTTGTCACCAATTGAGCATCTCTGGGACGAACTGGATCGACGCGTGCGCAGTAGGAATCCACCACCCCAAACACTTCCATGACTTCTTGCAGCACTTCAGCACAGTGGCAGAACATTCCATAAGCTGTGATTGACAACTTGATTGCATCCATGGGTCGTCGGTGCCAAGCAATAATCAATGCCAATGGTGGCCATACTCGATACTGACATTTGTGCACCTCTGTGATGTTGAAACACTTGTGCACCTGTGCATTTCAAGATTATGCTTATTCTGAATAAAATTTACTGAACAGAGATCTTCAAACAGCGTTTTAGTTTTTATTTCAATGTTTAACTTGCATCTGTGGTCTTTATATTGAACTTTGAAAGTTAGTGTCAAGTTTCTTTTTTTGAAGAGTTTATATAATAACTGTGAGTAAAGACTAAATCTTCTAAAAAATAACTCTAAATACAAGAACGTATGTGCTAATGTTTTGACGAAAGAGCCTCTCGAACCCGAATCCTTCATAACAGCTACTCACAAATTAATGCCAACAGCTAGACCACTGCATCGCATGAACTGAATTTCGAATGAGCAGGTTTTCGAACATCCTCTTATTTGGAGAATTACATTATTTAAGAATGCTAGGCATAGTATTAATGGCAATGAATACATATGATTTTCCTCGCTATATGACAGTTAATGACCTCTCAATTGTGGAAGGAAACCCCTGCTTCTGGATCGGCATCCTCCAATCCCCCTTCCCCCACTCTTTGGTCGATCCCTAGGGTGCAAAGCCTTTACTTCATTTATTAAAAACATACAATTCTGGTAAAAAAAACCACCCCATAGTTGTCTATACCTAACAGGTTATGTTCCATCTCGGTAAGCTGTTCTTCAGGAACAACAAAGAGTATTTTGGACATATTTGCATTCAGAACCTAAGGCTGACAGCTGTTCTCTGTTATCTCTCTGTTAAGGTCCTCCCATAAAGCGCCAAAACTCTCTGCCAAGTAATATAAGACCTCAATACCAAAATGCTTCAGTTCACGCTATAAATCGCATATTCTTACTTTGTCCCTTCAAGGGAAACCAGCTAAAAGCATATTAAATAGCAGTATGTGATATTCCTTTTCGGAAAATGGTTGTTTGATAACAGTTCAAGGAACGACAGTTTTACCATGAGTTTAATAACTGAAGCATTGTTGAAAATACGTGTTAACACAGAATGATTGATGGATTTTGAATTTCAAACATGTTACATTGCATCGTTTGCGTTTTTAAAGGTGCACATTGAAAACAAAATGTGTTGGTTTTAAAAAACCAAACTATTTTTCAATATTAACACTGTTTTTCTTTGAACTTCTCAAAGGTACAACTTGAAGACAATTCGGCTTATTTATTTGCTTCTTTCTAATTTACATAACGGGTTTACGAAAAATACGAAAACATGACTGTTAAACCTGTTGTGAAAGTCAATGAACTGCTAGAGAAGTAATTTCTATTTGTCTTATAACAATTAATAGTGTAATTTGATTTCTGATCCCGTAAGAATATTGTTACCATACCGATCAAAGTGATCAATGAAGGTAATCCATTATGTTGTGGCTTTTTTTTACTACAGTCTCTCAATGACTCGTGAGGTTATTATTAATACTAGTGGGCATCTCTTAACAAATTACGTATAGGTTCGAATTGTCAAACAAATATTGCCTCAAAATATATTGCACGTCTCACCTATTGAGATATATGTAATTAAAAAGAAGAGCCTTAAAATCTCAGTCACGTCAACGCTCGTTGAAGAGTGCTTAAAATGTTAAAATTTACCAAATGATGGCATTGACGAATAGGGTCAATATGTTGTTTGATAAATCGGCACGTTTCAAGAGTCAAGTGAAATTCAATTAAATACACTCTATCACTTTCAGGTAATTTTCTCAATCGCAAATGTCCTCAACTAACCAGGTCTTAACACTTATGTTCAATCGGGTGAAAATCAGTCCGACCAAACAAAAGTTTTAACAGGTACTGAGCCATCCAAATAAATGTTTAGATCAGTTACATGAGCAACAATTAATACCCAATTTAGTCCAATAAGCACAGCTGCTTTGGAAAAATGAAAAAACAGGTTTTTTTCAAGATCGAAAGGATGGGGAAGATATCCGTATAGGGATACACGACTTGCTTGTTTGTTGAATGCAAATCTGGGGCGGGTAATTTCACCACAGACTTTCCTAATGAAAATTGTTCGAGTTGATTAAGCGAAGAGCATAGGAACTCTTAGCCCTGGGTAACCGATACTTTACTGCTTTATCCTGCTTCAAATTATAATTGGTCACCGTGGTTTGTATCGTCAACATCACCAAAGTGGCAATGTTTGCCACGAAAGCACCTCCTGGAAGAAATAAATACTGCATTTATGAAAAGTGTAGTAAACCTTCTCGCATGTGGGATAGTTCTTTAAAGAACACAAATTTGCCTACCCCAGATCCCTTGTTTCTAATCCGAAAGTCTACCCACCCTTTCACACCAGATTTTGCCAGAACCTGTGTTTGTAACGTATCACCAGTCACTAAACTACTAGGAGACAACTCGTGACTCTGCATTTCATCATTCGAGAAAATGCCACATACATACAAGATCCTGTAATTTATGAAAACTATGTAGCTATTGGCGCTACATTGAAAACATATGTAGCTTTTGCCGATACAATAAACGCGTTCTGTAGCTTGAAGATCCATGCATAACTTTCCCCATTTAATTCTTTTTGTGTCTGCCAAAGTCAAAGTCATGAGGGGTGATAATATCTCAACTTGGAATCCAATCACAATTACTAAGAGTAATGCAGCAATCACCACGTTTAAGTAGACACAGCTTGAACTGATGTCAAGAACTTTGTCATTGATCTCACTTTGTCAGTCAATATAGGATCGACTTTTTACTCGGATCTAATTAAATCCAAACCAGTGATATTGGTTTCTTCTCAAGTTTTATATTTCCGAAAGACTGTTTTTCATAGTGACCGATGGCTTGATTTGAAATTACGTTATCGGCTTTTAGTGAAAATTTGAAACTTAATTTGTCCTTCAGATACACAATCGATAGTACTTTAACTGTATAAGTTTCAGGACATGTAAAGCCATAGAGTATTTATGAGGCCTCCTTGCCTCACGTGTAGTATCAACCACATATGCCACCAGTTGTAATCAGAAATTTATTAAAGCAAGGCCCGTTGCTATGAGCTGTTTGGTCACAAATGGCTCCTATAGCCAATAAGAGATCCCCCAACCCACCCCTTCAAGTACTCATGGCAAATGAAAATAACGGTGCTTCGGTGACTGTTAATCCTCTCCCAGCAAACATGACTGTACTGGGCCAGTACTGGCCTTCTACTGGCTGGTAAAGTTGATAAAGGCATACTGGCTAACGGTATTGAACCAGTACTGGCCCAGTATCGGTTTAACCAAATCGTGCCACTAGAGGCAGAATTGTATCGGCCCAGTACTGGAAATACGGTACAGGTGTACTGTACAGGCCCAGTACCGGCCCGGTTAAGGCATATCCCTTCCTGTCTTAGTGCATTATGGGATATTTTAAAAGGGCCAGTACTGGCCCAGAATAGGCCCAGTACAGATAATATTGAGTGTACATACTGGCCCAGTACTGGCCCAATTCTGGCATGGCACTTCCTGTTAGGAATTATGGGTATTCTTTTAAAACTGCCGTCTGCATTATAGAGATGACTGGAGAAGGCATCACTCAAGTATCCTTTAAATGTGAGTTCAAATTATGACATCAAGATGAGTTTACTTAAGTTAGATAAGTCTCTGATGTATTCATTGCATGTTTAATATCTTAATTACAATTGTATTGTGCTTTTACTAAAATCACTGTAGGTTTTATTAACATTATAAGCTACTGTTTATATAGTTAAACAAATTCAATTCCTGAAATATCTTTGGAGACATGTTTTCTCTGTAGACCTATTTGTTCAAAAGACTTGTTTTTCCCTTTATTTAGATAACATGTTTTGATAGATCTTCAATATGAATGACTCTGTAACATTTTCAAGCATTAAGATTTTATTTTAAAACTGCCAATGTTTGTGAAGCAAAGTTCCATGCTTATGATTTTTAAATACGTATAACTAACTTTAAGGATAGTTAGATTAACAATATAAGAATGCACAGCTTAAAAACAATGACTTAATCAACCTTGATTTTGTGATAATGCGAACATGTATATCTACGGTTTCAATGTATTAAAGTTACAGTAAAGGTCAAACTAAATAGGGCCAGTACTGGCAGGACATGGTTAATAGTTCTGGCGTAATACTGGGCCAGTACTGGCCCACTACAAGGACCGTAAAGGCTATCCTGTACTGGGCCAGTATATGAAATGATACTGTTCCGGTACTGGCATTATACTGGCCCATTATTGGCCCAGTACCGTAAGACAGTATTGGGCCAGTACCGCGCCAGTGTGCAAGTTGGTACAGGGCCAGTACTGGATGCCTGAAACGGGCCAGTACAGGATGCCTTTAACAGCCAGTACAGGGCCAGTACTGGCCCAGTACCTTCATGTTTGCTGGGCTTGTATCAAGCCAAAAGCCACTCAACCCTTTCACCTCTAGGAAACCAGTAACAAGTACATTTTTGAGCCTGGTTTCTGATTGTAGGGATGAAAGTGTTACGGCAAATATTGCTTAGCATCAACCGTTTTAGCTTACACACCGACTCATTGACCCATGTGATTGATTTAAAGGGATTACAAAGGACTATTATACGACTGAAATCGACTGATAAAGTATTTAATCCATATTTATAACACCGCCTAACTGTGATATACTTTAAGACTGACTCCTGATGAGCTCTCCCCAGACCTCCGTTACTAATAACCACCCTGAAACCTCACTATCGGTTTCTCCCAAACAGCGCAGATTAAGGACAACTGGTCATTTTCAAATTGCTAGACGCTGCCACGCTGCATCACATTTGTAGCAATTATGACAAGCATCTGTCAAATGATGTCATTTTACGAGATAGTACTTCTATTGATTCCCTCTTTCGTTCCACCATCACTCCCCCTTTCGTTTAACCACTCTTCCATTATCTCAGTTATTTCTAGCGTCCAAATTTAGCAATAGAGGATAATAAAAAAACATATGTTAGTTGTAAATTTTCAGACTGCTCTATGTGTTAAATTCTAATCAGTTTCCAATTATTCAATCTATGATTTAAAAACCCAGTTTTTACTTTGGCCACTTAAAATATTATTCAACATCTGGTCATTATGAAGTTTAAAAGATATATTCAACCAAGTAAAAGAAGAAAGAAAAGAAATTTTTGCTCTTGTATGGATGAGAGCAATCGTTGGGAAAATAGATCCTTTTGAACGTTCCTTACATCCTGTGAGATTACTCAAGATGTGGACCGAGTATTACAAAATAGTCATTGGTAAATTTTCAGACGGTGAGAACAGATTAGTATTCTTCCATTGATTACTTTATATGTATTTTGTGTACGTTAGATAGCAGGGATGTGCACCATTTATAAATAACGTTAACGTGAGAAAGACAAATATGCCGGTAGAACAAACCGTAGCATGATATACCTGTAAGCTCTACTCTATGCATATAGCTTAAGGTTATAGTATTTAGCCGTGTATGTCGTCGAACGCTTTTTCTAAGCGATGAAAGTCCTTCTTGTCACGAAAGCTATATGAATATAAAAGAAGTACCTTAATAAGAGGAACTCTATTCAAATATTACATTAATATGTATAATTGTTTACCTCTTAAGAATGTACCAAGTTCATTTTAGACAGACAGGCGTCTGGCCCCTACATTATACATGACAATTAAACGGAAGTCTTGTTCTTTGTGTTCGCATCCCATTGATATATTCTTATTCAGAAAAATCAGTATATATCATATCCCGTTTTATTCGTATGACACTCGAAACACAGCTCCTAAAAAAACCTGAAACGAACTAAATGAACTTATGATATATCGTATTGATATATTTTCCGGTAAGGCTTTCGTCGTTATTTCGGCTGTTTATTAGATTCGATAGACAGCCAAGTATACAGGATAGTTGCCAAACGGGAACTTTTATGTCACGCGTTGAGCTTGGAGCGTGTCACGTTCCAATCATGTGTTAAAGTGTTCGCCAATCAATTGAGGCGATATTCTCACGCCAGGATAGAAAATGTGTCATAATCGTCAAATGTAAGTTTTAGTTTTTGCTCATTTCATTTCTGTATATGAAGATCATGCAGATTGCCGTGAATAAAAAGATAAGTCTTTTAACCCATATATGCATAGGGTTTCAAATCTTTTTCAAAGTTTGTGTGAATAATGTCTATGGGACATAATGGAAGGAATAAAGTATATTTTTTATCATAAACAAGCCTCTGAAAAAGCGTCCCATATGTGGGACGGTATGCACGGAAGGCTAGTGGTTTTTGTAATGGGTAGCAACATTAATTTGTTAGTATTATCTTTCTCCAGCTCCGATAATTTTCATCATGTTGAGATCTCATGTGATACATCGGTGATGGAGTGCAGTTAGGTGAGTATATACGTGCTCAATATCTCTTTGTTTGTCAAAATACGCTAAGTAAAATTACTTTAAAAGCTATTTTTCATGTTTTCTATCATGATAGAATAACATTATGCTCTGTTGATTGTTTAATAGTCAAGAATCTTTGTCGCATGTAATTAGATATGAAATATGCTATTATTATATCAAATTTGTGTTTCCACTTTAGTAGTTTCTTATTTTTAATTCCAGTAGATATGTTAACAAGAGTCGGAACACGCCCTGCACGACTATGGCAGCTCGCGTACTGAAGTGGATAACCAAGTGCACCCAGAACTGTTGCACAAAGGGTGATTTTCTCACATCATATGGGAAGCAGTATACACTTGGAGAGATATAAAAGGCAGAATTTTATAATGAAATTGATTACAAACACTTGATCAAACTATGAAAAATGGATTTGACTCAAGAGGTTTCAAAGTAATCACATCGGCCTACGGGGCATGACAAGACATCGCTGAAGGGGCCCATAAACCCAAGCCGAATCTGATAAGCAGCTTCTCCTACTACTTATGATTTGGAAAAAAAGAAAGCAGACAGAGTATTGGCCATACTAATCTGTAATACAAGTTTGTAGCTACGTTAATGGCAATTAAACTCAATGGAACAAGTCACACAGTTTGTTGACGTATTTGTTGTAACCTTGGCATAGTTTTGAACAGAAAAATATTATGTTCTTCTTCTAGGGGCACCAGCAATGTTTATTTCCAACCAGTCCTTACCATCCATGTTCTTGTTTCACTTGTTCAATACATAGGACATTCCTAGGTGGACATCCTGTTTCATGGATGAAGACCATCTGCCAGCTGGTTGCAACTGATAAACGCAGACTTAATTAACATGTCAAAACACTGTTGTCTACCAATGTAACATGTTCATATATCTGCAAACTTCAGCAGAACACCACTCAGACATTTTCATTCCTTAAGGACTTATGAGAGGACACTTTTAGATTCCATCTGGTCTGACTGTGGCTTTGACTCCTCTCTCAGTAAAAGTATCAGTTAGAGGCAAGGAAGGGAACAGATTCAAATAGAATCAAATCTAATCGATCCTGGAGGTTGTGGATTACTCTGATGATGTTAAAAATTAGGGAGTCTGTGTCATTGATGTTTCTAACGTCCATTCTTTATACCCAAAGTCGCAGAGTAAGTGAGCACCCAACAGACATTGAGAGTCCAGAGAGTCTCAATCTGCACCTTCTTCATCATCATTATCGCCATACATGTCCCCATTCACATCATAGGGTTCCATGAAGATGTTAATATTATCTACCTAAACTTATTTATCAAATAAAATATAATGGATTTGGTTTTCTACAGTTAGTCTGAAAACAACATACCATGTATCGTTGGCATATGGTAAAATTGTTTCTGGTAATTGTAATAAAGTGTCTAAATGTAACCCACTTTTTGTCAAAAGCTAGGTGGGACGGCAAATTACCCTATAATTAATCATGAAATATTTTCATTTAACATTTACACTACATTGTCATTTATCCTAAGGACCTAAATTGTATCCCCACAAGGTCAAATTAAAACTTATTTTGTTATTTTAGTTTTGGCATTAATTTGAACTCAATGAAACTTGAAGTTGACAACTAGCCAAAGATGGCGGCGCACTGTTCAAGGGTAGATAACTCTATTAAATCGTTCTGCTTTTCTTTAAATAGACAACTACCTAAGTTTAAAATACACTTTACTGTAAGTTGTTATCTTAAAAACAAGTGAGAACTGGTGAACTGGTATGCATAAATGGGTTAAGTAAGGTAATCAACAAATATAAAAATGATGTTTCCGTTAAAAAAGGCATCAAGTTATTATACTGACACGGACAATCTGTCACCATTCTCCTCCAAAAGAACGTATACTGTGATGTATATACGCTTTGCTTTCAATGAAGGTACAAAGGATTACACAGCATTGTTACATGTCTGAATAACAATGCTTTTAAAAACAAGAAAAATTGGAATTTTAGAGTTCATGCAAAATATAAAGCCCTATCACTAGATATGTTCATCCCTTTAAACAATAATTTTCACTACAGTCGCATTTACAGGGAGGTAAAAGAAAGAGTTCTTAATAAGTTCAAAGCAAAATGGGCAAGCGAAATTAATCGGGATATTAGCAAAAATGGCATGAGAGGGAATAAGCTACGCCTATATAATAAATTCAAGATAGACTACAGCACCGAACTCTACAACCAACTTCCGATGTCGAAACCAAACAGAAGATCTTTAGCCATGTTCAGATGTGGAACTGCACCGATAAAACTTGAAACTGGCCGTTACTCCAACCTTCCCGTAAATGAGAGAGTGTGTTTTAATTGTACAAATTGTGTGCAAGATGAGATGCATGTGTTACTTAAATATCCAGTTTATAATGATGTACGCAAAGATCTTTTAAATAAGTGTTATGATGTTTGGCCTGATTTTTACCAGCAACCTGATTATGTTAAATTATGTTTTATCCTGGCCAGCCCAGATGTTGTACATGCTAGTGCCAAAACCTGCAAGGCAATTTTAAGTTTACGTAAGGATATTGTATATACTCATTAGTCATTGGGCTATTTTAAAGAATATATACTTGTATTTTAGTAACCTCTCAATGTACATTTTATGTTGTTCGTCTCTCAAAAACGGAGTGGCTCGTTTTTTAATGTTGTATATATACTTTTATATCATTTGAGGTGAGACGTTAATAAATAATCTGTCTGTCTGTCTGTCTTAAATTTCCTCCGATTTGAGGTACAGGTTAATTGTTACGCGGTACGCTATTATTTCTTTTTGAGGATACCGCCTTAGTTTACTCCGCCTGTGTTAACGAAAGAACAACCAGGAAGAGAAACAAAAGCTGAAACAACGTTATAACTGTACAACAAATTGTGAACACGAATGTCCTGAAAGTAATGCCAAAATCGATTGTCAACAACGTTCAATCACGCATTTCTTATGAAAAGGGGAAAACAGTGTTAATTGCATCAGAACAATTGTCATCTTCATTTACCAACGAGGACACTCACGAGAGTGTATCAGTCTCAAGAATTAAACCCGAGGTCATTGCTCACATGGCAATAAATACACTGGGGACCTGAGGTTGAGCTCCAAGAACGTTTGTACAAATGGTTCTGACGTTACTGCAATGAGCAAAACACCGACAACAAAATATATCTCATGTTGATTCACTAGTTATGTAGATTTAATTATTAAGGATTTTAAACCTATCATGGTTATAATTGTTTCTATACAATAATTTGTTTGTTATATTAAGTGATCGTATCTATATTAGATATCCAGTTACTTTTTAAAAAATTCAAAATTGCAGTTTCATGTTTACGGATAATTGCTTGTCATAGTTTATTGTAGACGAAGTTTATTGTATAACATCCTTTGATTTGTAAATAACCTTCTCACTGTAAAGAATGAACTGACAAATGTTCCAGTAACAAGCTATGACAAGCCAATTACTGTTTCTTGTAAAGATCTGGAACTTCATTTGTACTCACGTTTACTCATTGTAACAAACACGCAACCTCACAACACACAATATGTGATTCTAAAAACCACCACGACCACGTGTCTCACAATGCTGATTTATACCATCTTAAGATTGGTTATAGATTTATCTTTATTTAGCATTTACATTAGATGAAAATGACTTTGTCGATATTATTTATGACTACATGACCAATTATCGACATTATTTATGACTACATGACCAGTTGTCGTGATTGTAGTTAATGGAAATGACATGGTTATCATGGTTATTTTCATGAGCATAAGCTCAGGTGCTGGGGAGGTACAAATTAATGACATCATGCACTGTACGTTCGATGGCCTTAATGAATTGCATGACAATTTCTTGGAAGGTGTTGCAAAAATCATGGCTTGTTTTATCCTATTGCTTTGTCACTTGAAGTGAAAGATACTGAATCAAATCTGTTTTATTAAGAGAAGTGTTTTCTTATGTACGTTCTCTGTACAATTTTACGCTCAATAAGCAGTGGTGCTAATACTATACTTCTGTCCAACTAGAGTGCGTTTTGATTTCATCTTCCTCTGAAAACTGAGTTCATGACAGTAAGGCGGTGACAGCTGATGTTATATTAAATGAGATGAGAGTATGAAGACGCATCGGTACCGGTTTTAGGGTCTACTAGGGTCTATTGCGTCAATAATCACTCTGTGGTATGTTTTTACAGCTAAGTTTGTACAGAATTTTAGAACTTTAGAAAATATCGGTCGATTATATCAGTATCATTCAAATTGGCATTGTTCCTACTATTACGTGTGTTTGCATTTCAAGCAATGTCGTGATGCATTAACAACTTTTTCATGAAATTTCCGGCGCGAAACTCTTAATTGATATCAATCTATTATGTATATAACCCGTTATATACATACATACATACATACATACATACATACAACAGCAAAGAGGATATGGTCCAACTAATGTCTTTAAACCTTTTAACAACCTCTACCAGAAGTGCTCAGTTATTCTATACTTTCTAAAATCGTAATTTCAATTTCGTTTATCCTCACCGAATGAAAACAATCATGGTTAAAGACCATTTGCCAGAAACTGGGATCGATTTTTATCTAATCAATCTCGGAAAGAGAACTTGAATGCAAATGACACAGTGTGAGGTCCTGTGCGGTAAAGGGAGGGGGTCTCCTCTGCTTCTGGATATTCTTAAGCTGAATGAATAGCATTTTCAATTTGATTGATGTCCAACACAAGGGTGAATTTAATCTAAAGCTGCAGTGAACTCAAATAATTTATTTAAATTTTCAGATTGTGCAGTCCTACTTTATTCCTCTGACACTATTCGAAATCTGACAGAAAATCAAATACGTTTAAACGTGAATGCTATCCATATTTCAAAACTATATTTAATAAATATCAAGTTGTGGTTCGATATTAAATTTAGTCCATTAAATTTGTAAATGTACAGTTAGTGCCAAAATGGTAATACATTGTGAATCTAAATCTCCAAGAGGACTACATAGCAATTGAATGAAATTGTACATCAAGATTTGAAATATACCATATGATTGGTACCTTAATAAATCATTAATGAAATCCTCTCAATAACACTTTTAGCCATCATTCTGTTAATTGACGACAACCAAACCAGAATGACTGATGACTTTCGACACACAGCATATATCTTGACTACCTATATGAAAACACATCGGACTTGTATCAATGTTTTCTCTTTTTATGTTTCTTTTAAATCAAATGCCGTCTGTAATTTTTTCTGGATAACAACTTCATCATTGTAAAAATATTCGACGTGTATTTTCACAATGATGAAGTTGCTATCAAGAAAACCTTCTTTAACTTTTCTTATGTATGTTACTTTAGAATGTCCTTCAAAGACTGCTACATCAGCGTATGTGTATCCTCGTAGTTCCTACAATACCCTGATATCAATCTTGCCAAAAGCTTCTACTGAACGCTATTAATGTCGGTAATCTATAGGCCAATGAAAACAAAGCCTTTCGAACTCCATGTACTTTGCCTCGTGCTGTCAGAAATGCCAGGACATGTTTTTTTCGATCTTAAATAAGTTTAATTATATATCGAGGTTAAATTATGCCGACTACCTATTTTAGCATGTAATGAATTTCATTGTATGCCATCACAAACGTCCATCTATTTCTTTAAAAAAGCATGACAATTAACTTATTATTCAAGATTCAGTTCGTAGCTAGACACTTCGTCAAAGAAATTTTAATATCCCATGAGAGTATGATTATTAATCCGAAATTGGAAATTTTATTCAAACTTTGATTTTGAGATGATTCGCTCTTCCTTAAAGTGATGAAAGCAATGAAGGGGTGTTTGTACACATTGAAATAAAGTACAACTTTATTATTTCAGTTCTGTATAAATACAGTATGTCACTTAAATTTATACAAGATCAAAAACCAAAATGAACTATGAAAAGCATTTCCGAGAGTACTTTAGCGAAGAGCAATCGACAATGACGGCAGCACAGCCTGAGAAACGGAGTTTAAAAAATATAATGGTCTGAAATGTTGTGTGTGAGACAATGTACATTATATATCTGTAAGTCTCTCAACATTAGAAACTTCGGTAGCCGCCATATTCTTTATCCATGCGAACTGCCTGTAGTTCACACGCTCTCATTTGTCATCCGCTTTTACTGGGTGCGAGGGTATTGTGGGAACTACGCGGATAGATCACGCTGATGTAGCAGCATGTTCAAAGACTTAAAATTTGTACGGTTAATTCATAAACGTGCGCCTTTCGTAATTTCACCTAAGCAGAATACATCATGGGAACATTTTAGTGTTGTTGGAATTGGAAATATATCCCTTTAACAAAATTTTTTGAACTTTTTGGAATATGACATATGGTTTATATGAATTTTAATAAAGGTTAATTACACTTATGTAATGATTTGATCAAGTTCAGACATATACACCAGTCGACTCTTTGACTAAGAAGAATGTTCACTTGTTTCATCTAGTATCGTTTAAAC
Source organism: Phorcus lineatus (assembly GCA_921293015.1). Classification (NCBI taxonomy): domain Eukaryota; kingdom Metazoa; phylum Mollusca; class Gastropoda; order Trochida; family Trochidae; genus Phorcus; species Phorcus lineatus. Next base: position 46,952,450 of record OV121090.1, on the reverse strand, counting down.
GTTTTCCCGCATTCGCAAAACTCTGATTAATTCAAATTACAAAACGTTGTTTAAAACATCTTCTTAAGTGACAAGATTTCCATCACTAAAAGTCATGTCCTCATTTTGCTTGAATGTAATCTAATTTGCTGCATCAGCATGTTTCATGTTGAATGTCATTAATGTACTTATGTTTTGAACATAGGAATACACATGGTGATTCATCAGGGTATGGCCTATTAGATTACATTTCTATACATCTTCCAACACGCAAGGGGTGTAATCGCTATTTTAGATGTTTTCTGAACATAATGTTTGGGAATTTATCAATAAATTTATGAAATATATAGTTTTCAATTATGTTTAAGATGCTGTTAACATAATGAACCTTCTTGGACCTTATTTCTTTGCCAAATTTTATATAGCATCGTTTATTTACAATCTCTCTTATCTTGCCGACACGAAAATTTACGACTATAGATACAAGTTTCAACGAACACCACATCTGACAAAAGATATTTCTTAACTCAGAAACAAGGCATCAAGAGTTCACATTTCCCTTTTAATGATCATATAAAACCTAGTTTAGAACAAAGAAACATGCTTCGCTTAATCCTGTAAAGTGTACAAAAGCTGAACATGAAACACATCTAACAGGAATTTTCGTTGATTTGCAAACAAAGAAACGTGTTAAAGTCGAAAATAGGTTTTTATGTATACATATAAAAAGATTGGTTTTCTATTAAGAAAAACACTCATTAGACATGATATCAAATTAGATTTATATTATTTCGAAACTTCTTAAGGTAAGCAATCTTAGAAGTGTACTTTCCATCTGACTGTTTGCAATTTATCCAGCCGTTATCACATAGCACAATATATTGTTTGTCAATGTCGGCATGGTTTTTATCGGAGGCAATATTCTAAATGACGCGAAGCAGTTATATCTTAGCTGTGTTTTTCATCTTTTAATTACGAGACTCGGATATATGTATTGTATAATTTGGGGTAATGGAAAATTGGCTAAAAGCTATTCAAAATTTACATTCGCAAGTGAAAAGGACACTAAAGGGGACAAAATAAGCGTTTTATCATTTTTATCTAACGAAAGACTTGAAGAAATAAAGATCCTTACTATAATGGTGTGTCGGGATTAAGTGCGATTTCGTACCATGTAATAAAATATCAATGTAGTTGAAATCAGATAGCTCTCTGCTCTGCGTAATGCTAAAAGACGGCGGTGCAAGTTAACCTTTGTACTTCAGCGTCAAGGCTAAGAAGTCATAGGTTCGAATTTAAACTTTAGCTACCTTGTATTCATTGATTGAATTTATAGAAGGTAAAAGATTAAAAGGTAAGGTTACAAGAAATTTTTGATAGATTCAAAAAAGAAAATTATGCTAATTCGCATAACAATAAGCTAAGAATTTTTAGCTTAGCGTTTACTTTACAGGCCAATTCGATATGGAATGAAGAAGGGAAGTATACAAAATTTCGAAATCTTTACCAAATAGCATTGGTATAAAAGATCGCTATACAAGCTTGCGGGGATTAGTTTGTCGAATCTGATGTGATTTTCTTCCACCATCAATTATTTACAGAGGAATTAAATATTAGTGAGGACAAAGAAAGAGTTTACCACACAACCACTTACCATTGATCTGACAGCTCGGATTAGGGCTCGGATCAGGACCCATCTCCTCCACAGAGCACCTGTAACCGAGGACTGACGTCAGTGCACGTTTCCCAGATGGATTCAAAGTTCAGGCTGGATTCTCTAATCTGAAAATAGACATGTGAGCAAAGTGAAGCAAACACTGAAGTGTTCTTGATGCTTTTCATTATTCTTTGGATGAACTATATATCAAAAATGTCTGATCAAATGATTGTATGTCTTTGCTGAATAGTGAGAAAGTTGCCTTTTAGTAGACCGGTAGCAGAATCTACTAAACAGTTTGATACATGTGAAGACAGACGCTTATGAAAGATTATGACTTCTTCTTTGACTAGCTTCGATGAAATCAGCAACATTTTTAAATGTGTTCACAGTAGACATTATTATAAACACATATGTTCAATCCCTTTTTTACTTCATGAGCAGTAAGCGGTAGACAATAACGTTCGGTAAGCCTTGATATGATTAGAGTACGATCTACCTAGAGCAGCTGGTATACTTCTTGATATTTGGCATATAAAGATGACATATTGATACTCAAATATCAAGAATGATTGTATTATTAATTATTATTAGCCTCAATAAGAGTAAGGCGAGTAAAAATTGAAATCGTAAAGATTTCTGTTATTAATAACCCAATTTTAAATGTCTTTGCAGAATTTCGATGATGGCATCAGAGTTGGTTACAGTGCCTTGATTTTTGCTGCAATACAAAAGTGCCTGTTAGTAAACGTCCATTGTAAACACTTCCGCTTGATTGACAATGCTTTCGTGACGGACATTCTACCAGTAAAACATCTTAGACTTAAGATTGTAGCAGCTGCAACAGTATTTTTTAATCAATTAGTGTTGAATATGTGTGCATTTGCCGTGACTTAAAATACATTTACGTCTTCCACGGCACATTTTTATGACAGTGATAAACAATTAGTTTCTTAATAGACATGAGGAACAATATGTGCCCAAGTGTTTCGACTCACCAAAAATCTGAACTTAGATGTTAAATTGACTCAAAATGGAAATATTTTCTACTTTTTCAAATTAAAGTTCGACAGACCGTGTTGAAGATTTCAATCTTCTCATATTAAGCCGTTACTAATGAAACAACTTCTAGGGATTCAGGTAAATTCTCCATAAGCGGCGAAACCTTAAAACACAATGTATCTGAATAAAATCAGCATATATATATATAAATATATCATATAAAGAAAGTTTCCAAAGTCGATAACCTCTAGCTAGTTCTTCCAAGGAATACGGAAACATAATTGAAGCTTTGAATGATTTGAATGACTACTTCGAAATAGTGTCGCTGATTGCATATTAACCAACCTGCATCCAACCTGGCTGCTTCAGGTCTGGATTCTATACTCTTCAAAATAAGAAACATAAAACTGATTTTGATAATATTGAACTTGATTAAAAGCAGCAATAGCAATGCAACTAAAATATTTCTTTACGTAACATCATTCTTATGTAATTGAATATAATTACAGCGTAAAGTCTGGACAGTTTTAGCGTTTTTTTAAGAACCCTTTAAGGATATTTTAACGAAAACGTTTTTTGAAAACATTTTAACAATTATCAATAAAATTTGGCGCAAAAGCATGTGGTTCCTTCATGCATAAAAGGCATATGTTGTTATTCATTTAGATATTCATTTATGCATGGAAAGTGGCCGTCATTCTGCCACAACTGAGAGGCGAAAAAGAAACCGTAAAAAATCCCTGTGCACTTCAGAGTTACGAGCCTATTGTTACGACATCGTTCTCCAAAAAAGTTGTTTCTCTTGGTAAACTGGCTCCATAACGCTTTTTAAGTTGAAACCGACGTAATAGACGTATTAGTGACGTAATAGCAGGCCTGAAAATGAAGGATTAACGATTACAAAAATTGATTATTTGGTAATGAATATTTCTTTTCTGTATGACGGCGTCGATAGGTTGTGAGTTACATTGACGTGTTGTAATTCATAGCAGAACATGGTCCGTCATTCATGTAAATGATGATGTTAGAAAATAAGGGTGTATAGTCACAATCACCATTTTAATCACATTCGGCAACACTAGAAAACCTGTAGATAAATTAGCCACAATTTCAATAATCAAAATTTCAATTTCATTAAAAAAAGTTCAAAAGCTAGAATTCCTATCTTCTCAATGTATATATTCTTACCAGTTTAAAATGAGATCAACTGCACACATCTCCGAAAAAGTTCTCAAAAGCCATGTTGTGAAAATAATTTTTAAGTTCCTGTATTTGCTGTTTTTGACAATATTCTTTTTCACCATGAAAACAGGTGTCTTTCATGTATGTTTTCTTTCAATAAAATGTATCGATTTAGAAATGTTCTCTTTAAAATGTTTGCAGGTCGCTAAAACATTTGCAAAACACGGTAAACTTGTTGTTTCGAAAATGCTTTTGCGGTTCCTATTTTGTCGCAGTCTGCTATCAATTTTATTTGACAATAGTCATTTGAATCGCACGATGGAAGCACGTATGGTAAATTCTCCTTTTTATATTTTTGGCGTCAGTTTTTTAATGTGTTCATAAGCTATATCGTGACTATAGTAGATGAAAAATCTGTAATTCAACTCTCTGGAACATTTTATTTCTTTAATATCGGAGGACGAAATGTGTTTTTTGAAATTTCCTATAAATGCCCTTGAGGCTTTTACCCAATGTTATAATTACATACTACAAACAAATAGGAAAGTGATTAGCCTTTAGTTGTGTCAGTTATATTTTATGTCTTCAAAATCTGTTGAAGGATAGTAGAGTTAAGAGGTACCCTTCATTTCCCCTGTTTAATTTTCGTTACTTTGTAGATTTTCGCATTCAACACAGCATATGACTACAATTTTACATTTTTAAAAGCCGGGGAAGAAGCCATGGTCGAATGGTTGCATGTTGTAGAAGATGAATTTCCCTGTTTACTGCAATGTCTATTAAACTCCAATTTTATATACATTTACTTGAAGTAATATTATGGTAAACGACACCCCGTTCAATAATATAAACAATCACTGCCAACAAGAAATATTGAACAAATATGTAAATCACGCTATAAAATTTTAATAATCAAAGTCGATTTTGTAGCCTTACCACCTGTAAACGACCTTATGATATTCAAAGTATTGCCCGAGGCCAACTTGATTGAACAATAAAACTCTATGTCTGTCTGTTGTTTAAGCCATGTGTTTGCGATTATGAAACCAATCTATCTTACAAATCGTTTTTTACTTTTCTGCAACTACTTCACGAGCATGGTCAACTAATTTTTTTTTTTAAATCAATGCTGTAGAGACAGTTGTGAAACATGGCGGCCCATAACATATCTTATAAGTGAAGTGCTTCAAACAAAATCGTTTTGACAATGCCATAGACATGTGTCACATTAAATATAGAGTATCTTTTGTTGTGCCATGATTATTCAATAATAATTGGTTCAGCAAGACATTTGCAGCTGCTACCACGCTCCCCTATTCCTTTAAAAGAAAGAAAGAAAGAAAGAATGACTTCAAAGAAGTCTGTGTTCATTGTCTGTATGCCTGACTAATCAAACTTCGAAGAGAGAGCACTGCCGTAGTTCCAGCGTGGAAACCAAAAAAATATTAGCTTAAATGGATGGAGCTAGAACGTCGACACTTGCACATCTTAAAGGCACTCTAATACTTCTTATGTGTCTTCATGTGTTGAAAGTTGAAATGTTGTCGGCCTTCTCGTAAGAGGAGTGATAGTACAGCGTTTAAAGTAAATTTTTTTCTTTACATTACAAATGTTCTATGTATCCATTTATCATCACTGAAACATAAAAGAACCCTGATGAATTAACGATGAATGTACTACGAATATTGACGAAATATGAATCATTAGTAACCCCTAAAAACACTAGCACTTGATTTCTGTACGAAACACATCAGCAACGTCTTCATCTTAAGCGAGAGCTTGGATCTTTCAATGTTAACCAGTCATGTCATCCTTTTATGTAGTATTTATTTAAGATATAGTCAATTTATTTACCTGTATTTATGTATCAGTGTAAAAGCATCATATATTCCCTATATCTAGTAGTGTTATCCCTTTTTCTGGTCAATGTGATATACATTCCTGACTCTACATCATATTTCATATTGGCCTAGATTAAATCAATCACATCAATATACTGTTTCTATCTTTCTGGTCATGAGTGATACTTCCTTTCATTCAGTTTCCTTGTACATATTACATCCAATGTTACAGCTGCTTTGATACCTTTTCTGGGATATTCATAAAATATATAACGTAATCCTGATGTGCCCGACGTCCGTTGACTTATCAATTCTCCATAGCAATGACAAACTGGTTCGCGTAGGTAATTGCTAATGGTATGTGATATGTCTGGCAGTTGATATGATTGTTACGACAGAACATTAATATAATAAGTAAATAATCTAATAAGGCCTTAAAAGGGCATGTCTCATTTTACATTAACCTTTATCGTGGAAAAGAGCCATTAATTCTTCTGACTTTAATACGTTTAATTCTCAAATAATGTTTTTTGTTCGAATTTTACATGTTAACTAAATATTTCAGTTGAGTTTCGACTGATCTTATCAAGGGTTTTAATGCATATTACGTTACACTCATTATAAGTCAAAATGTTATAACGTAGAAACCCCATTCTCGGTCATCAAGGGCCAACAAATACTTTTCATAAATCACCCTTTGGAAACTTCATCAGGGAAATCTGTACTGATATTACCTGCCCTTGTTTGCATAGATCAATAAACTGCAGCATCGATTGGACCACTCAAAAGACATGTGCCAACACGCTTTGGTCTTGCTTTGAGGACATTGGCTTGCAATTCCAGCTACTCAGGTGACAGATTTTCTTTAAGATACAAATTTAGTTTCTGAGCTTGACCTAGGTATGATTGATTAAAACTTAGCGTCACCAACTCAATTTACCATCTCGTCATATATGTTTGTGTTGGTTAATGTGTCATACTAAGACTCAAGGGAGGGTAATTTTAGTACAATAGTTCCCGTTGAAGTTTCCCAGGAGTGATTTGTGGAGAGTATGGGACCATTACGCCCTAGGTTATTGAAACTATTCACAAAGATTGCTACAAATACGGCTGCTTTTCATCGATCAATTTCACAAAATTAATTGGATGATCAGAAATACAATTTTGAATGATATTGATACTTCTCATGATCATGTGCTGTTTCTATCGGTTAGTTTGCACATCATGTGCATATCGATCTTTATCCATATTCGTTAATCAAAATGCATCACGTTTTTAGTGCATGGATAATCAAATTGATATCTTATTAATCTTCTTTTCTTGATTTAGTGTGGTGCAAAGATTGAATTCCCGGGAATGATTTGGTGTTTTCAAATTCGGTAATTTAAATGAGTTTTTAATTTAGTTTTATATTCTGCAATATTCAATTCTTAGAAATTTTCACTTTTTTTAACATAAATCAATGACCAAGAAACTTTAATTTGATAATGATTTATCGATGACCCAATATTTTTCTTAGCAATTACTTTACAATTTTGTACGGTGTCATTATGCTGTAACTGAACTTGAAACATGTATCGACGACATCAAGTCCTGGATGACCAATCACTAGTTAAAGCTTAATGACAATAAGACAGAGGCTTTACTTGCAGGACCTCCTCCAAAACGTGCTGCAGCAGGTCTGAATACTGTTCGAATAGGTTAATCGGATATCAACGTCTCCGATAGTGTCAAGAACCTGGGAGGTTTTTTTGACAATAATCTATCTATGGACGATCATATCTCCAAGTTATGTCAAACCTGCTATTTCCATCTCAGGAATATTGGCTCAATTCGTGATCTGGTTTCTATTGATATGGCGCATATGCTCGCAAGAACTCTTGTATTATCACGACCGGACTATGCAAATAGTTTGCTGATCAACCCAAGCCAGGAACAATTTACTAAACTCCAACGAGTTCAGAATGCTGCAGCACAGATAGTTACGAGAACAAAGAAGTCTGCACATATCACCCCGGTGCTAACCTCCCTCCATTGACTCCCAGTCCAAGCACGAGTCCAGTTCTGACTGAAAGTTCTGACTTTAACGTACAGATGTGTACACCGGACTGCCCCTTCATATCACTGAACTCATTGAGAGATATGAACCCCCCAGAACACTGCGATCATCTGATCAATTCCTCCTCAAAGTTCGCAAAACACGCCTCAGAAAATTTGGACAGAGGTCATTTTCCTTCATGGTTCCAACTCTGTGGAATGACTTACCCATTAAAATCAAGAATTCTGAATCTTTGGCTGTACTTCAAAGTTCCTTCAAAACCTATCTCTTTAAAAAATTCTACAGTCTGTAATCCTATGCCCCAAAACCCCAAACATATTCTGCAGTGACTTTAAATTTGTTTGTCAGCGCTATGGGCAGACACTGAGTGCCTGGAGTTTATGCGCTATATGAATTTACTTTATTATTATTATCATTATTATTATTATTATTTATTAGAGATTATTAAAAGCCAGAGGATACCCTGATAACATCATTTTGGATGCTATAACAAAGGCCCTGCAGTCCAAATATCTATCCAAATGTGAAAAACTATGTACAAGCGTCACAGGCGCTAGACGCCTGTCCAAAACTAAAGCACGCTCTAAAAGATACTAAAATGATAAACAGTAAACGGCAGAGCAAAAACCTGAAACAATTGTTATCTAAAGCATGCTTTAAAGATCAAAAACCTGAATTAAGTGGAAGTATCACTAAATGTAATAGGCCGAATTGCGGCACATGGACACACATTTTACAGTTAAATTCATTGACCTTTAGGATTAATTCAAAAATAAAAATAATGGAAATATGTCTTGCGCCTCCAGAAATCTTATATATGTAATAACATGCACTGGTTGTTGCGAAGAGTATATTGGTCAAACGGGGGATCCATCCATTAAGGGCGAGAGTCCGAGTGCATAAACAACAGATTAAAATACCAAACTATAGATGTATACTCCTGAGCGCACATATAGATGAATGCGCAAAGAATTGCAATCCCCAGTTCACAATCTGTCCTATTTACAAAATGCGCACAGATAATGAAGAGCTGAGGAAAATAAAAGAACGATTCTTTATTGATGGATATACCCCTAAATTGAACTGTAACTAATATTAAATCATTTTGACGTTGCATTTACTATATATATTTTTAGTTGTAAGCATATGCCGTCATGAATTACGTCCCTTGCCATTGTTAACGCTATACCATTAGCAACACAATGTAGAAGTTAGCCTGATGATCACTATGTTGTGAAACCGGTTGATAACGAAGTTATATGAAGACCAATCTTCAGTTTGTTATTTTTATAGAATATATATATATATATATATATATATATATATATATATATATATATATATATATATATATATATATATATATATATATATGCTTATATACACGCTGGCTTGATTAGCCCAGGAAAGCAATCCATCGTGTGATAAATGATTATACATGATGAGGACATGACTATCTATCAATGACACGAATATCTTTCACTGACATGAGGGTCACCGTTTAGCCTTTTCGTTATCCTGAACATAGTGCGAGATATTAGGTATCTAGTTTCAGCAGAGAGTATCAATCATTTATCTGAAGCAAATCTCAACACGGTTTATACAGATTGGGCTTTGAAAGAAAATTGATATTGTGTTGATAATTTAGGACTCTATTTGAAATGAGACCTTGGTGAAATTATTTCAGAATGAAAAAGATCCTGATCTTGAAAGGGCCGTACATAATTGCGCAGGGTTTGCAAGGCATTTGACATCTGGTAGAGGAGCGCAGAAATGCTTGTATACGAAGTGCTCACCGTTATTAAGTGGATTCCATGGATAATTTAACCTAATATTGAACCAAAGAAAGAAACTAAAAAGAGATTGGATATCCAGTTGTTGTTATAGATTGTAAAGTAAAACGAAAAAAGTAATTTATGCCTATATGAGTTTTAAATTCTCTATAAGTTTTACTTCAAGTGAAATATGTTCGATTCTGATTGCTTTGACACAAAATAAAGAATAGTTGCAATTCGAGTTTTCCTGTCACCAGGGACTGTGAAACGACAATCATGAAAACCTTCACTGTTTAGCAGTCTTGCCAGGTTTCAATTACTATTTCTAAATTTGACAAATCCTGTGATTTCTATAATAAAACCCTTTCTCATAACTTCCAATTGGTTGATTTAACTATAGGATGCACCGGTTTTCTTATTAACGTGATATTGTTTTCAGATATTTGATGCAATCAATAACATGAATTGACTCGAAGGTCTTGAAACATTGCATAATAAAATGTGCTTAACTGAAAACAAAAGAAAATGGTAAGATTCGATGTTCTCAAACTCAAAGAATTAATTTTTAATATGTTTATTGAACTTGTGCATTGTATTCGGTGGCCATTTCTTAGTAACAGAAGTCAATTATATAAATTAGTTTACATTATTAGTCATGAGTCAATTAAAGTTGAACGATGTTTTACTTTGTATACATAAATGATATGAGAGATTTCATATCACATCCTGTATCTCCCCCCGACCAATAGAAGATGTAAGCACATTTTATAATGCAATAATTGACCATGTTTTTTGACGGCGTTGGTAGTTAATGCTGCTTCGAGTGGTATTATGTTGTTCGTTAGACGTTCTTACAGGTCCGTTGATATGAAAAGAGCCTTCCCTTTAACCTACCGCAATCATTATTCTTCCTTTTGTCGAGGCCATAATGTAACAGAACTTTTAGGATTCTGTTTGTACAAAATACGTTATTTTGGAGATGTATTATTTATTGGTTATAGTGAAGATGTTCTGTGAATGAATCTGTAAAATGTGACAAAAATTTTGAAAGTTTTTGTTATTAATAAGTTTAATAAACTAATAAGCAATACTTTTCAAATCATCTGAAATATTTTTTGGAAGGTGAAGTTTCTTAAAAATGATATGATCTTGATTTTTTCCGCAAACAATTCTTTTCAGCACAAACATATTAACCTTTAGTCTGCAAAATAATGAAATATTATTCAGTCAAACAGATAACAATGTCTTGAAGATCGATCAGACCATTGACATTCGTACCAGGTTATTTAAATAAATATCGTCGGGACAAGTAGCGAATCTGTATATTGTATCTTACAAGTCAGTTGTTTTCGAAATATATTCAAGGTACTATATTATGATGAATTAAATACATTAGAGGTGAGATGAGGTGATATGGGGTTACACGCCGCTTTCAAGATTATTTCACTTATATCGCGGCTGCTAGTATTATAGTATGGAGAAAGCCCACAACACCATTTAGGCTATGCATTGCGGTGAAACCTGCGAGCATTGGCTGGAACTGGCGAACCATTGGTGGTACTAGACCGAAAATCAGTGTAGGATTGCACCAAAACCTGACCTCATGTAGAACAGTTCTCTACTGCAGGCAAAGTTGCCGAGCCCCTGGCGGGACAAAAATACACAAAGAAAAGCAAGATTATAGTGTTATAGTAACTCTTTTACCCGGGGATATGTGTAATGACAGAAAGGAATCCTGCTTTTCTTTGTATGCCACTTGCAAATGCCTTTCAAAGCCTTGATTATAAAGGATGAATTTAAATGATTTCATTCTCTATCTTAGTTATTTACTGAGGAACAGGTGGTTGTTTGACATGCTTGTGAGTAGATGTAAACAATGAGAGAATTCACATTCTTAGTTTATTATGGTTACAAGTGTCATGTTTTCGAAAGTAAGGGTTATCACAATCGTTTTGAATTTGAACTTCAATTTAGATGTATTTTTCACAATCAATTGACCATGCATATATGGTTATTGTTAAATAACTAAAGAGCAATTGCTTTGCGTCAATCTGATTCGCTGAACATTGTAATAGAAATCGAGATCATACCTGCATAAAATTAATTTCATGACGAAACTATTTGTAAACAAGTTATGTGTTTCTAATAATAGAGTTACTTTGTGCAATGCAATTTCGTGAAAGTACTGTAAATAAACAATTAACATACATTTAGAAATAGAGTAATTATTGTCAAAAGATTCTATAGGTAGACCTTCTCATGATAATTAAGAGAGCTTTTTAAGAAGAAAAGGCAAATGCAATCGTGTCCGTTGCAGGAGGATCAGACATGGAGATGCCCCTAAGCTCATCAACAGTTTTCAGCTTTGTTCCTCGACACGATACAGACCAGTGTGCTGTGTAATGAGATTCCGTTAGAATAAGATTCTTACACAACCAGTATATGGCGGTTTCTACAAACGTAAATCTTTTGCGATTTGTGTTTACAACTGTGGCAACTAGCAATATCAAGGTCACGCGTAACGGACGTCATGGCCACTTGCGTTAAGGATTCACACAGTTTGCACATCGGTTTTTAAGTTTATACATCCCTGAATTTAACCACTTTTGAAGTAATTTCTTATATATATTCTAAATGTTTTATGCCTACCATCGTATATCAACACGATGATTATATTTAATGTCAATCCCTATTTGAATAGTTCCTCTCATTGAAACATTACTGCTATATAAAATCTTAATATAACTTAACTTGGAGCTGAATGGAAAACCATCGTAATGACAAGATGAATTATTCAAAGGCAAACTAGCTGAATTTCTACAAGGTATAATTGATAAATCACAATAGTGATGTACACATCTTCAGAATCCAGATAGATGATAAAAGATAGTAAGCTTTTAAGACTGATCATAAAGGCGTCTTTGTCTGAAAATATATAAATAACTTTGTACTCAAAAATAGATCAGTCACAGCAGAAAAAGATTACTTTACCAGACAAAAACACCTACTTGACAAGAGCTACTCTTCTGATAGGGATCAGCATAAGACGAAGATGATGTCTGAGTCTGTGATAGTCTGGATCACAGAGAGCCGATAATTCCTAGTCTCATTCGGCGGTCGGAAGTTCAATTGGCTATGTTTAGTGTATGAAGATGTAAAAAATACAAATTCTACAAGCTTTTTTGCATACTTTCAGATTACGTAAAAAAGAGTTTGCATAATTTACAAATCATTGAAAAAGACCATTTGGATGATTTTATATATGATGATGCATGATGCAGTAATAACACAGGGAATTTAGAATTATTGATACCTAAAAGTATGTACAACGTAGGAAATATATCCGCTCCTTCGTGTCAGTAGGATGAAGGAGTTACAGGCTCCATGTTGTCAAACTTCTCATAAAACCACGAACCTCACTTTGGTGCTACATCGTCAATAACCTACCGCCGATTTGTCAGTCGGTATTCCTGATATTGTATCAGTAAATGTTCATATATCCTTCCATATATTGTCCAACAATATTTTATTTCAACAGTTAGAAATACTTCAGAAATCAATGATATATTGATGTGTCCCACATTTGCTAAAAGATTTGTAAACTGTTATACGATATTCATTTCATGACTCAGTGATCAGACATCAATTCGTTAGCTTTCTCAGACTCTCTCATCCGTCAGTGGCAATTACAGATATGAAGTTGGATTCGGGGTTATAGGAATCAACTAATCTTTGATGTCTTACACTTCTTGACTTAACTTAATGATATCTATCTATCAGAATGTACACGACTTTGTACATCTGTAAAACAAATCTGGCTTATAACCTATGGATATGTTAGCAAACTATTTGTACTTACAAAACAATTTTGTCTACATAGAGATGTAAAACATGGTTTGAGCAATGATACCAACGTGTAGTTGCTTTTATACAAATGTCCCATCATTTTGATAGGTTCCTTAATAGTTTATATTCCATTCATTAAAAATGTTATCTCTTGAAATAAACATGTTCACTTTTCCTCGCATCTTGTCTCGAAATAACGAGATATTACTGATAACATTTAATTGAAGTTCCAATAGACGACTGACGTTCAAACCAGTTAGTTCAATTAAATTTCGTCTATACAATTAACCAAAAACGGGCGAAATTTTTCTGATTTTTAAAAATTAATATTGTAATCGTTAAAAAAGTAAGTTTTTTATTTGAAACATTAAGTTATCTTGAAACTATGTACATATACACTTTGTTAAAGCATATGCCTTACAGATTTAAAGTCGTTTTCACTTTATTCAAAAGTTTTATTTTATAATGAGTTATAAATTAAAAGCACAAGGAAGAAGGCTCATATTTAGAAAATATCAAAGTTTAGGAGTACTTTTTCATAAGGTGGGCGGTGAGTATGAAAGAAAGTGATCATGCTGCACTATTATATACAACTTTAAATTCCCTTCAGGGTCTTGAATATAAAGTCAATGAATTAAAACGATTTAATGATCGATTTACTTATTGAAGTAAAGTGATTATTTGACATGCTTGAAAGATGATTTTACCAGGTAAATGGCCATGTGCGTTTGAGACAGAAGCCTAGCGATAACACTTCTATACATCTTTCACTAGATAAGAAGTTCAGTTATGTAACCTTGTACTCTAAGATAAGTCAGTCGTAGAAGAGGAAGATTACACAACCAGACAAAAACGCCTACTGAACGAAAGCTATTCTTCTGATAGAGATGAAATAAAGATGTGTTTTTAACAGCATAAGACGTAGATGATGATCAAACTGAATCAAAGAAAGCAGATAATTCGTAATCTATCTGGACAGCCTGAACTTAATTAACAATGGCAGTAAAGATTATTTAGTTTATAAGAAAATGTTTGTTCAAGCTTTGTTGAAGATCTTACTTTTATAAAAATAAGTTGAAAAGAGTTTGAAATAATTGCAAATCATTGTAACAAATTACCTCTGATAGATAAAATGCATTTACTATCTCTTGCACGTTCCTAAAAAGTTGAAATTGATACTGGAAAAATTGCAGGTTGGGTAAAGTAAGCCAACAAGGTTTGAATTACGCATCAGACACATAACGATGCTCTGCAGCTTTTACAAATCCGAATGAAAGGTGGATAGGAACTATTGAAGCATGTTACTCACTTCTTTTCAGAATTAATTTGATTCACTCATTTGCGGATCAAATAAGAGAGTTTTTTCCGGGAAAGAAGTCTAAGAGAGTCAATGACAAATCTTGAGACCGTACATTACTAATCATGTACATCTTTCTCTAAATTTACATATAAACAGAACAACGAGATATGTTTTTCCTCAAAAGAGTGTAAATAAAAATACTAAGACCTCAACAAAGTCCTTTAAAATCTTTGTTGTGATGTTGATTATTTCATTAATTAAATGATCGAAACATTGGATATTGCAGCCTGACTTTTCAGCTGCTATGCTTTAAAAGCCAATTGGGCGACATAGTTTTTGAACTTGTTTAAACATCTGAGACAACATTTGATTGGCTAACCTTTCACCTCACATACCCCTGTTGTTTCCGGCTGCAGTGACCATCTAATTAAGAGAACAACATATCATATGTCATGATACAATTCATCCTAATTGTTAGAATTCTTTAAATTCTAATTGTTTGCAAAATTAAACTGTCATCTCCCTGATTGAATCTAGTAATGTTGTTTCAAAAGGACAAGGCTACTTCTCACACAGCTACTATTACATGAGACTTGTTCAACACCCAAACTATTGGTGTCCTCCCAATGTCATCTTAATCTCCTGATATGTCCCGTACAGACCACATATGGGACCACATCGTACTTATATAACGTGCCGTAAGACTTGATATTTAACATAATAATAATAATAATAATAATAATAATAATAATAATAATAATAATAAACTAGGCATTTATATAGCGCAAAACATATCCAGACTACTGTTCATATGCGCTCAGAGAATGGTCTTCAGACTAGATCTGAAAATTGCCAGATCTTCAAGTTTTCGAAAGTCTTCAGGACGTTGGTTCCAGGGTACCAGCTTTTCGGAAGGGTCTGTCCCCGTATGAAGCTGTACGGGTGGGCGGGACTGTCAGGAGATTTTGACTTGCAGACCTTAGCATTCTGTGTGGCTTGTGCACGCTCACTAAGTCTTGGAGATAGCCTGGTGATTGTCCTGTAACAGATTTGAAAACAAACACCAGGAGCTTGTATATAATTCTCTGTCGAACAGGAAGCCAGTGCAAACTCTTCAATACAGGTGTACTATGCTCATGCATCTTCGTGCTGTACTATGCTCATGCATCTTCGTGCTGTACTATGCTCATGCATCTTCGTGCTGTACTATGCTCATGCATCTTCGTGCTGTAATATGCTCATGCATCGTCGTGCTGTACTATGCTCATGCATCTTCGTGCTGTACTATGCTCATGCATCTTCGAGCTGTAATAAGCTCATGCATCTTCGTGCGTCTTACCTTGCTGCATTATTTGGAATCCGCTGTAAACATAGATGAAATTTAAATTTTAAATTAGATTTTGTTGATGATATGTTAGACCGATAAATTAATCTAATATAGAAGTTTCTATGTTTGACTCTCATGGCTATTCTTTCAGGTTTTCATTTATTGTTCGAGCAATTTTATATCAGTAATACAAGGCTTGAATTATCATTTTCAAATTTTGAAATACGAATTAGAATCATTCAAAAAATGAATTGGAGGGTGAAATCAATGGTATCAATTACATTCAATAACTATTAGATTTAAATGGTCTTAGACTGTTGGATACAAACAATTAACATTTCATTGTCCTAGATATGTAACAAAACATCCATTTTATTTTCGTAATGATGAGTTTTCTTATGTATGATAAGATAACATCTCTATTTGATTATTATCCGATACAGATAGGGAGTAA
This sequence comes from Phorcus lineatus, assembly GCA_921293015.1. Taxonomy (NCBI): domain Eukaryota; kingdom Metazoa; phylum Mollusca; class Gastropoda; order Trochida; family Trochidae; genus Phorcus; species Phorcus lineatus. Next base: position 46,936,028 of record OV121090.1, on the reverse strand, counting down.
TGACGTTATAACTGTAAATATAACTAATAACTATGTAATGTTTGAATCAATACACCTTTTCGTACTCTTGCCAATGTGTGGGGTTCTTAGGGAATTTATGGTAAACCCACTATGAACTTACACTGTATCTAAAATAACAATAAACTAACTTCAACAGGGGACACCTTAACAATTCACCTTTATCTAACCTAACGATGAACTAACTTCAATAGGGGTCACCTTAACAATTACAGTGAATCTAACATCACAATGAACCAACTTCTACAGGAGAGACTTTAACAATTCCAATGAATAAGACGTTAAATCATTAATAATCTACTTATTGGGATAATGAGAACTTTGTTATCAAATATATATCTTAAAAATCGATATTGTTTGTCAAATTATGAGAATGCATTGAATGAAATCTTTCTTTCTATTACAATTAAAAGTTTCAGAAGTCCGTTTTCTATTGTCCAACATTATTCTATTTCAAAAGTTAGAAATACTTCATCAATTAGTAAAAAAAATATGGATGTGTCTCAGATTCGAGTATCATCATTCCTACTCAGTGGTGCTGATTACAGATACTTTTTAAACTGTTCTACGCAATGTTAAATTAATTTCGTGGACTCAGTGACCAGACTTTAATTAGGTGAGTATTCCCAGCCTCTCTCATCAGTCAATGGCAATGGCAGATATGAAATTGGATTCTGGGATATAAGAATCAACTACTTTGATGTCTTACATTGCTTGACTTGCATTAACGATGTCCATGATCACAATGAAGACGCAATAACCTGTACACATATCTGAGCAGCGTGATTGTTCTTACAAAACAATTCTGTCTACCTATTCAAGTAAGTACATAGTTTGAGCAATGTTGATGTCCATTACTGCCAATCTGACACTGTTGTTATAGACAGGTCCCAGTACTTCAATATATTCAAATAAATCAATTAATATAGGGATGTTGGTATCTTAAATTAACATTTTTCCTGTAGATTCTCCAAATCCAGACCTGTCATTGTAACCATTAAAGATTAGAAATATATATCCTGTATGACAACATCCCTTTTATCATCAATTCTAATTATTTTCACTTAAGAGAAAATATGGCTCGAATAACACAAAATATCAACAGGTGCAAAGTAAGATGGTGATTGTCTGAAGATGTTAACAATAAATTGGCTGAAATAATTAGTCTATTTGTGATATGGAATGCTCAAGATAAGGTAAATAGGCAATGGCAGTTATGTAAAGGCAATTGATGAATATGCATGGTTTGCCTGATCATCTATAAAATTGACCTTCATCTGATGTAATGATCAGCTGATTGACGTATTGGCCGAATTACTGCTGTTATTTAGATAAGGCTGATTTGATGTATTGACAGAGGTTATATTCATAACAGGCCTGTGCCATGGAAATAGATTAACTATAACGTGATTAACGTGAAAGCAACCAAAATTGTAACAAAAGATAAATTTCGTGAAAGATCTAACATGCAAACTAGATTGATATAACAGAATGTTCTTATGGTAGAAAAGCGTAATCTTTATTTGATCATTTGTTTTTGAAAAATAGACTGTGGTCTTTGGCAGAGATATGTCACTCCTGAGACAAGAAAATATTTTTTACCTGAACACATACTCTCGCTTAAAATATATTTATTTACAAATGTATGTGTTGAGAGTATTCCTCTGATCCAGTTTGCAGATGTCGTATCCTGTAGATTTAACATCGTGTCTTTGTGAATTTTTATAAAAAATAGTTATGGCTCGGACACTTCAAATAAATAAGAAAAAAGACTTCATTATTAAATGCAAACTGATTTTATCTTCCTTTTCTTTTTATCATGGGGCTTGATTAATTCCAGAAAATAAGGTTTTAGGTTCATTGGGCAAAGTTTTATTAAACTTTTATTTAAAAAATCACACAATTGAGTGGATTGAGTGGATACATGTTCTGGTTGCTAGCTGAGCTATGTCAGAATGATCCTCTTATCCTAACCTATGAATTACTATCTTTTTGGAAATCTTAAAGATTGATTCATACCTTACTAGAAGTTTCACGATAAAACCAGTTTCACCACTTTAATCACGCTATAATCAACATTCTAGTGAAAACGTTAAGTTTCTTAATCACTAAGGATATCTTAATCTGAGGGAAACGTAGCATTTATATGTAATTTCGAAAAAAAACTGTAATTAACTTGCAATAAATACAAATGCCTCAGAATGATCTCGGTCGATCAAATTCTGTCATCAAAGTAAGATTTTCAATTAATGTCCATCTCTCTCAAGGACAAACTTGTTTGATGAGTATTCTTTTCATGTTTCTGGTTTCATATCATTGATGATAAAAGGTCAGAGATTTATCTGTGTCATTCTATAATGAAAGTGATTGACAAGAGTACTTAACGTTATTAGTCAGATTAGACATATTAAATCTGGATAAACAACCTACTACGAGAAACTTAAAATATTTTGAAATGTATACTGCCTTGATGTGACAATGAATCAGTTTGACGCCTACTAACTTCTATTCACACAGAAAATAACAAACATCTTGATTTGGTTTGTTCATTCTGTATCTGAGGCCAAGGGTAAAACATTTGTAATAAAATATGTTTTAAAAAATAATTTAATCAAAGTGATTTCTTCTTCAAAAGAACGAAGTTAGGTTCATATTAATGCTGAATTCAATAAACTAAATTTCTCAAAAAACATTTCGTGCGCACATCGATTGAACTATCACCTTTTTAAATAAATTTAGATCAACAATTTTTAAAGTGATTTGGGGTTTAACGTAGTCGAACGTACTAATCACTGTGCTATCCCGCCCCTCAGCTAAAACATACATATTATAGAGCCTATTTAACTCGATAAAAAGATCGGAACAAATAATCAGCCAATAAGACTTCCTATTTCAGTTTCAGATTAACGTGATTTTAAAAAACCGGTAAGCTATACTAAGAGATGTGACTTAGACACTGCTAAACAATTTCATTCACACTAAAATGAAGCTTATCTTGTGGACGATATATGGTTGTGAACTGCCTGCAAATATTCCTTCAATAAACACTTTTTTAAATGACATACGTGTCGCCAGCAACACTTTCAACATTTTGTATCTGATTTTAAATTCATAAGAAAATATTTTAGTTAATTCATAATTCTTCAATAAAGCCAATTGTTTATCAATCACTTGGCAGCATCAGAAGTAACTACAACTACATTCTTAAAAGCCGTGTTCTTCATCGTTGTTCAGTATCTGTTGATGACGGCAAATTTCACAACCTGTGTCTCAGAGTAGATGAATAACAGAATGAAAATAAAATAATAGCAAACAAGTAAAGAAGTGAGCACAGCTCACATACCCCCGCTTCAAACTATAGTCTGGCTTTCTTTGTTGGTCTTACCCTCAAAAAGCTCACTTAGGGATCATGGTTGATAAGTGTATTAAGTTTGTTGAAGCTAGCATGTATAGTTTAGGAGATATGCTCAGGAAAAAGCACTTTGTCAGATAGTCATTGTTTTAGTAACGTTTCCATGTAAAACGCAAAAAATAAAAATAATTTTTTGGTCTTACCCTCAAGAGACGCACCAATATGGATAAGTGTATGAAGTTTGGTGATGATAGCATGTACGGTTTAGAAGATATACTCCGGACAAAGGACTTTGTCACTGTTTAAGTCATGTTTCCATGGAAACCGCAAAAAATAAAAATCATTTGTTAGTCTAACCCTCAAAAGGCACATCTAGGGATCATGGTTGATAAGTGTATAAATTTTGGTGAAGTTAGCATGTATAGTTTAGGAGATATGCTCCGGACAAAGAACTTGGTCATAGAGTCACTGTTTTAGTCATGTTTCCATGGAAACCGCAAAAAATAAAAATCATTTGTTGGTCTAACCCTCAAAAGGCACATCTAGGGATCATGGTTGATAAGTGTATGAAGTTTGGTGAAGCTAGCATGTATAGTTTAGGAGATATGCTCCGGACAAAGGACTTGGTCAGAGAGTCACTGTTTTAGTCATGTTTCCATAGAAACCGCAAAAAATAAAAATCATTTGTTGGTCTAACCCTCAAAAGGCACATCTAGGGATCATGGTTGATAAGTGTATGAAGTTTGGTGAAGCTAGCATGTATAGTTTAGGAGATATGCTCCGGACAAAGATTTGTGACGGACGGACAGACGGACAGACAGACAGACGGACAGACGGACAGACGGACGGACGGACAGAATGAACGCTATATACCCCCGCTTACGCTGTAAGGCGGGGGTATAATTAGACTTTTCCGAATTAACGAAATGTATTCACCACAAGTTTTGAAACTATATATACTCATGACATGTTACATAATGTATTGAAGTGGGAAATGTATTGTTGTAAGACATACATTACCTTTAATAGATATTAGCTAATCAATGACCTGATAAAGAGCGACACATACTTTTTATGTACTAGACGAAATTAATTAGGGATATTTGAGTTTTTATCAAAGGTATCTAATCACTGTGTCAATTTAACATTCTATCATAATTCACAAATTAACAAATTTCAAATATCACTAATTATTTTTGTACAGTATATAAAAATCATGATCCTTCCAATTTCAACAAAAAGGTGTCCTCTACAACTGTCTCACCTCCCTTATAACCTTCAACCCGAAGGGCTAGTATGGCGTCCGGCGTTCGTCCGTACGTCCGTCAATGTTTAACTATTCCATGTTCTTTTCCAGAACCATTGACTAAGGAAATCTGAAATCATGACTCATGAGTTCCGTTTGGTGACCCTGTGACCCCTAAAAGCTGTAACTTTGATTGTAATTTTTTGGGAATTGCTGACCCTTTTCATATTCTTTTTCAGGTGGAAAAGACTTTGAAAGTTGAAACTTTGTGTACAGACTCCTTAGCCGATGGGGATTATGATTAATAGATTTGACGTCCTATGGACAACGCCCAAAAACCTATTATCATCTTCGACTCCCAAAAGAAAAGGCATAAAACGAGGAAACCTTTTGTACAGACCCACGTCGCTCATGGGGATTGTAAGTTATATATGTTATGATTCTGTGGCCCCCAAACGGTGACCCTGCGACCATTTGTGAAATTATTTGATATATAGCCTGATGAGCTACAGAGATCATGATTCATTTTTATGAGTGCTTAAGCTGAGATCGACACGAGGCTTGACCAGCTGTCATGTTCGCGTGGCCAGCAAACCGTTCTTCGCTATACTAGTAAGGTGAATATTCGACTCCTCAACCTCCTGTTGAAACAAGTTACCGAGAGATGGAATTGCTTTGGGTTTTGCAGAATACCACTGCAGGTACTCAAGATTAAATACGCCACTGTAGGCAGCCTCTCAAAGATTGGATTTGAGTTTAGCTATGTTTTGAAATGCTAACTTGGTGTGCTTATCTGCAATAGATGGCTCGTCTTCTTCGACGCTTCAAGCTTATGAAAAATGTATACAAGTGTGTGTAACACATTACCATTTTTATCGCAGATATTTTTAACATTCTTCATAGTAGCTGCTGATTAAAAAAACAAATTACTGAATGTAAACATTTTACTGAATCCGATTATTTAAAAACTGTCACATGCGATGCATCTACCTACAATACATACAATAATTGAAACCACCTTAGAAATGTAACTGATTTAACATCGTCTTGTCAACTCTTGAAATCCATTTATGACAAAAGGCTCACAATTTGACATAATCATTGGATATATATTGATACATTTAACCTTCAAGAAAATAACATTTAGTTACATATTAATATAACACAGTCAACCAGATGGTTTGTCCTAAAATTCTTTTTTAAAAAAGACTTCTAGCTATTGAAATTACGTTTCATTATTGACGTTTTAAAAAAATCCAAAACCCCCTGAAACAGTTTTCTGTGCAACTAATCACAAAAACAACATTTTGTGTGGTTGGTTTTATGCTTTTGAATTAATTTACCACAAGCATGGCTAGCGCAATAGCCTGAAGTTTTAATTTAGATTAACAGCACAAGGTGTATTGGTTAGCCTGCTGGCATCTCACGCTAAAGGCTCTGGTTAGAATCCCAGTGGAGACATTAAATATCTGTGACCTGAGGCAGAGCACTTCATCCACAATGCGTTCAGTCCACCCAGTTGCTAAATGGGTACCTGAAAACCGGGATGTACGGATTTACACAGTCGATCTATACATCTATACATCTTCATAGTTCATATTGTATTAAAAGCTAATAGTCTCATATTTCAATTCATATCTTAAAAACTAATTCATTTGTTTTTTAATCAGTATGTGATTTATTTTTCAAAGTTATTGTACCAAGGAAGAGCATTCAGTTTTGAAAATAAAGTATTAACGATTTGACCGGACCTGTTAACATCGGTTTGAGTGGTTTTGCTATATCATATAGTACTCGCATTATCGTTCAGTCTATGGGTAGATATTTATGAACACAAGAACACATATAGATAAGCTGTTTATTTTTTGTATCAATTCTCGTCACCTGTATGTAAAAGAAATTGCAGAATTTGAAAATTATTCTAAGGTCAATAAGTATTAATCGAGTCATTATTTCTTTTTTGAAAAAGCAGCCAATTCTCATCACCTGTATGTAAAAAAAATGGCAGAATTTGAAAATTATTCCTAGATCAATACGTAATCAAGCCATTATTTCTTTTTCGAAATAGCAGCCATTAGCCATAATCACAACAATGAGATATCACTTAACCATCTCATACAAATTGTATAAAATATATTGTCAAATTTAAAATGTTTCAATATTCCTCTACATTTGTCAGTTTATTATCTATCCTCATTGCAATAATTGGCCAACCTTTGACAAATTGAGCATGCATTGCTTCAGTTACAGGCTTCACGATTACAAATTTCTAAAGCAGTTTTGTTGAATTAAACCTAAATGGTTCTAACGTGCAGGACGTTGATATGCATAATACAACTACCATTGGAGATACATCTTAAATCTAATCTGACGTCTCTTTGACAAAAAACACTTTTAATGAAGATTCGTTTCTCGAAAATTGACTGCAACTGTCGTAAATCAATATTAAACCTAAACTAAATTATTTAAACCGACTAATTGATCTTCATATCAACTTTCCCCACAATATTAACTTTTTTTCAGTTTCTTGCATGCAACTTTTTGCTATCGACTTAAAATCTTCATCAATCCAGAAATCCTAGTTTCGAAATATTAATGATGTGTTGCGAACTCATGTAAATGTACACAAATGTCGATTTGTGATTTAAAGTGTCAACTTAAAATCTCATCAAAGTAAATTTCAAAATATTAATGCATATAAAAGCAATTTCTCCATGATCCTGTCCTCATGTTTTAATGAAAATAACACCAGATACGAATGATGATCTAATAACACCCGATACGAATGATGATCTAATAACACCCGATACGAATGATGATCTAATAACACCAGATACGAATGATGATCTAATAACACCCGATACGAATGATGATCTAATAACACCAGATACGAATGATGATCTCTTCAGTCAAAATATCAATATCATTAATTTACTGATTTCAAGCACTTGAGGAAATGCGTCACGAGCATAGCCAACACACAAGGATGAACAATGCAGGAAGGAATTACATCCAATACATATTCGCAGCATGCAAAATTAAATTTGACATTGTGAGTATCACGAGACTTCTACATCGAAGAGTAAGTGAGTGAGTGAGAGAGTGAGTGAGTTTCGGTTTAACGTATTTTGTAAATATTTCAGTCATAAAGCACGTGGATTATAAAATCCAAAAGAGAGTGGACGGATCAAAGATACAAGGGATCGTTAATGTAAGGGAACAGACGAAAAGAAAAAGTGAGAGATGGACAAATTTGTTCTAGCATGTCATGAGTCCGGTATAGTGAGAGACGGACAAATTTGTTTTAGCATGCCATGAGTCCGGTATAGTGAGAGAAGGACAAATTTGTTTTAGCATGTCATGAGTCAGGTATAGTGAGAGAAGGACAAATTTGTTTTAGCATGTCATAAGTCATGAGGCACTTGCAACTTTAGAACACTTTCGATATTCATCTATCTCATCATAAATGCCTGTTCAATATTCACGTCCTGCGTTTGTTCTGTAGATTTATAGTTAACCAGGATGTCAATCTAATCGAACAAACAGAACCTCTTCCAGGGCCCACATGATAAGATGACTAATCTCTCTACAAGACAACCACACGCCAAGTGTCTCTTGAATAGTGTCTCAGCGCTGGTGTCATAATTCTATTTTATTGCCAGAGATTTAACAGCTGAAATATTGTTTGGAATTGATGTGCTGAAACGTCCCAGAACGATCGATCGTATCAACCGTTGACATGAAAATTGAACAATCCACTTTGTTCATTCTCAATGTTTGTATCTTTTACACTTGAGTTGTGTATTTGAGTGTCCATGTATGTTGAAATTGAAAGTCAAAATATCTTGGCTTAGTATGCTTGCATATTCTTGTCTTACGTCAATGTTTGACAAATGTGATCTCATTCACAGATGTTTTCTTCATGACAGAGATTTGAAATAAAACCAAACTTCGTTCAAATTAGTTTGCCTTTAAGAATAAGTTGAAGTTGGCATGAATGTGAAGCGAAAACTAAATTGCTGGTGTTATTAATGATTATGTCGACAAAGATTTAGAAGTGAATAGCTGCAAAGTTAATTCAACTAATTGCAAGATTTTACTACTTACATTTGTGGTCCTAAGGACCTAACTGACTTAAAGAATATTAGGCAGAACAAGATCAAAGGTTATTATACGGATTGGTACCTTTAAATTTTCGTTAACTTTCGTCTCTTCAAAATACCTATGTATGATGAACATATTATGTTATTTTTCACTAAGCTTATTATGATATAAAAAACCCAGTTTCATCAAAGATGATTTAGAAAAATCCTTATTTCTCGAGGGTTGTCGTTATATGAACAGTTTAAGGCGTACCTAATTAGACATTTCTTTAGACGCCGATTGAGGTTTCAACTGTCAAAAATAATGCGTCAAATTTTCCGGCCAGGGATTGACATGAACGCGAAAAATTGATTGATAAAGATATGATATTGGTATGACTGAACTGCAAAGTCCATTTGAGGTCAAAAGAAACATGACAATTCTATTTCAGATTTGAAAACCTGTAATCCCACTTTTTTTTTTTAAAATTGAAAAAAACAAATCACATGTACATGCACTTCAATTGACGTTTTTTCGGAATATTGTCTCTGCATTAAAATCATAATATATATCATATAAACTTTATTATATTTGAATAACATTTTATTTGTTTCGTTTATTTAAGGTCACTTTATTATTGTAGTAAAATTAGATGTTAAATAGCTGTTGCTTACAAAGTAGTCTGATTGATGATAATAATTAATCCAGACTAACACAAACAATTGATGATATGCATGTCATATCAAAATAGAATTTCATTCCGACTACGCATTACCTCGTGTGATATTTATAGTGACAAAATACATATAACTACAAGCATGTGGTTATCCATCTTTATCTTGAGGAAAAGGTTGATATTTTTACATTATCACATCATGCTATGTCTCAGGGTAAAACGTAAACGCTCTCGCTCCACTCACATAACCCTGGAATATAAACCCACTAAACTGTTCGCGCTCTGAAATACAAAAAGTAATTAATTCGAAATTAATTATCAAAGTTAAGTTCTATAGTTCTTAAAGTTTATGAAATTGTTTCAACCTCATAGTGGACTGGATAAATGATATTGTTATATGCCGGAATGCTCATTGTAAGAAAAGACGTTTGACATAGTATGCCACAAGTTTTACGATGTAACTAGTTAAACTATTTGTAAATAGCTAAAATCATCATTGTCAAGCAAAAATATTAAACACGAATTTCGACTATTTTACTCCGAAATGTAAGAACCATCTCAATTAGATATTTTGCTCGTGTCAAGAACATGTAAGCAGTTTCTCTTTTCTCACACAATCTTAATCAGAGGGAGACCTGACACATGTGTAACATTGTAACCGATATTCAAAGACAGAGTTGAACCTTGCACTAATTACCAATCTCAGAACTTATCTTGGTTTTGTTCATTACTCTCTGTGATTAAGTTAACATTGGCTACCACCACTAATTTTTGTTAATGGACAGTTCTTTTTTTTAGCAATAATCTGCTTGTGTTTCTGGTTTCATAAGATGGACGATACAAGGTTATTGATAAATCTGTGTTGAGAACGATAGAAAGAGTTCTAACCTAATTGGGTAGAATTTTCAAGTTGAAAGAAGTTGTAAAAGTACACAGTCTTGAAATGAAGCTAAGCAAAACTAAATTAAATTTTTATGAACGTTTACATCTACATGACTTCCTGTCCCAACCTTAAAATTTTTCTATATAATATACATAAAGCATATATAGGCATGAAACGTTGCATTTGTATATCAAAAGATGTTTCATAAGTATACTGGTTTCAGTATATCCTTGTTGCATAAGTATAATGGTTTCAGTATATCCTAGTTGTAGAAGATGATAAAGTGAACGGTAACCATCAACATTATATGCCAATCTTGACAAACTTGTTCTAGAAAGTATCAATATATATTTCTTGGCAGCTTCATTTTAGAAAAAGATGGACTCTATATTAGTTTATAAAAGCAGGATTTTGTATGTGCCACGTCAATGGTCAAACAAAGAATGGTTTGTTTGTCAAACATACATATTGTGTCGAGCAATCATCATTATTCAGTACGACAGGGAAAGCTTTCGATTAACAGACTTTCAAAGAAAATTTATGTCAAAGGGGTAAACATCATCTGCAGTGAGTACATTCTTAGCAGACCAAGCAATCACACTAAATTACCTACGTGGTAAAGATTACATGTCAGGGTTTTTTTATTCAATGAATATATATATATAACCATCGGGAATTAAGCTGTTGACATTTTGGTTCTGAATATAAGGACCATTGTTTTCCATATCATGAAAATGCTTAGAACAAATGATCAAAGTATGTAACCAAAACTTCACGACTTTTAGACCCTTTAAACAACTCTCACAAGCATTGGCACCAAAACAAAAATGTTGCATGCTTTTACCCATTTTCCCCCCAAATTTAATCGCTTTGTCACAAGTTATTGCCACATGCCTTTCTCTCTCCTTGTGTTTTTTTTAAAACTAAAGAGTTTTAAAACTCTAAATATAATCGATCTTATGAACTGAGCCACCTGCAAATTTTTGGTACCCACACTCATGTTTAACTCTTGATACAATTTTCAGCTGAAAATTTTACATTAATTATTAAGATATCAGATATTTTATTCATTCGAGTTTGATACAAAATCATTAGAAATAGTATCCAATTGAAAGAAGTTTTGTATTTTGTTTATTACTTGACCTCAGAGATCAAACTTGATTGCCGAAAATGTACTAAAGGAAAAATTGTGATGGCGGTGCTAACGCGGTGACGCCACAACCACACAACATTGTGTCGTCATACGTGCAGTGGTATTACACGAGAAATGTTGCCGTTTTGATATTACGAGTTATCATTAACTGAGTACTACTAAATCATAAATCATAAAACGTGGGCAATCCTGGTTTAACTTCCGCTGATGTACATCTTATACACATGTACGTCACTATAAGTACTCATTAATAAATGTACTATTACTCATTATTCTTTTATAATTTGAATTCTCCTTCATTTCGATAACTAAGTCTAGGAAGTTCTCTTTTTAAAGTTGATTATTGTAACATGTATAATTTTCAATTCTTCTAAAATATAAACTTTTGTATCCTTTTTTTGCTAATATATTTGTTGCTTTGGATAAAAAATTTGTTTGTTTATTTTGTTAGGCGTTGTAAATCTTCGGAAATTGAAAATTCAGAGTATTAAGAAATTAACATTGTCTCTCATTCAGTGTTCAAAGATGCGAAATGTAAATGCAGGTGTTGACTTGTAAATAAAAGTGTAACCTTCTAATCTCTTCAGAAAAAATATCAAATATCAAATAATAAATGAAATCAGAAATTTAAAAAAAAATTCTTGTCTATGACCTATATCCTGGCTAAAATAACAGTGCATACAAGTGATGTTTTCTTCCGACATAGTGTCATTATTACTTCATTGATCGTTTTCAAGTTTTTAATGAAATAGAACTCGGCATAAAGAATTTCATCCTTTCCAAAACCCATAGATATTCTAAAGACAGTACAATATGAGCTTGTTTATTTACTATATCACGTGGCTTCTACATGTACGTGTACATGTACATTGAGACGACAATGGTGGATATTTTTTGTTTGATTGTTGTGTGTTAATGTTTTCCCCTATTCTTCAATTCCACAGGCAAATGAAAGACTGCATTAAAATTGAAATACAATGTGTGCAATGTAGTTTTAGCAAAACATAAGCGATGAGATATTTGTAACTTTACATCATCTTAAATGTTTTGATATCGATTTCTATCATCAAATTTGTCCGATCTCTATTCACGTCATGCACTTGTTCTGTATAAAAATACTACAACAGGATATGACTTAATCCAAAATCTCTTCTGGGGATCTTGCAATCAGATGATTAATCTACAGACGACATGTCAAATGTTTTTCGTCAACGCTTTTGTAATTTTTCAATTTCAGTGCTTGAGAGTTATAATTTGAAATGTTGTTTGGGATTTAATTTCTCAAACATACGATTTGAATAATGTTAACCATTATCATGAAAATTTGTCAGTCCACTTGTTCATGCACTTTGTTATTCATGTCCGAGTTAGAGTTTGGTGTGGTTGTGTAAAGACAAAACTCTAAGCTTAAATTGCTTTCATATTTAAGTCATTTTGAATGTATACTTTATTTCTGAGATATCATTCGATAAAATCAGGTCACATATGATTATCCTAATTAAAATATTTTTATCTTTCCAACTTTGATCTACAGTAGTTTCCCGTTTCTCTTTTATGATACTTTGATGTGATGAACAGGCTATGCAATATTCCAGCATTATCAATAGATAAGCTACCGTTTTATTAAAGACGATATAGAAGGAAAATGTTCTTACAGATCACATGAGGAGTTGATCAAAAATGAGCAGTTGTAGACGTACAAAATTAATATCTTTTCCTTCGCGAGGAGAATATGATTTGACTTTAAACACAAGTTCAATGAAAGTCTCCAATCATAGGATGTCAGATTTTCCGGCCAGCGACTGGCATGAACGAACACTATGACAAGATTGATACAGATATGATATTGGTATCACTGATTAATGCTTAAGTCCACCTTAAGTCAAAACCAACATGACATTTCAGATTTCAAATTGAAAAACATGTTATTTCTTTTTTAGATTGCAAAAGCATTTGCATTTACAGGTTTCAAAATATTTTCTCCAGTTTAGATTAATAGATTTCAAAAATAGCATTTACAAATTAGTTTTGTCGTTATTTAAAAAAGCATATTTTTTTATTAAAAACGCCAGGTAATTGTATTTAGGTTAGTTGTTGAAAACCCTTCACTCAAAAATTAGTCTGAAACAATACCGCAAAACAATGCATACTTTATTCAAATCAATGACCTATCTTAAATCAAAACGTTTTCATACTACGTCTTAGCCTTATGAGATTATTAATAGCTGTTAAGTTTACTACAAGTGCGGCTTTTAGAACCAAGGTTATCTATGTTCATCATAGTTTGGTCTACAGAATTGAGCAGCTATACAGGTTCACATGCTGTTCTCGGCACCTAATTTGAAGCATGGCACATGTGCCATACACTCGTTACGCTGTCGCTTTTCAGTATTGCTGCCACGGTGTTGTCTTCGGGCAAACGTCACAATGGCCGAATTTGTTTGCTTTGAATCGCTTAAGGTCGTTGGACGTTTTCTAGCCGGACCATTGTCTGTATACAACCAACATGGACATGGTCTAAATGCGTGACTGGTTTCCTCTGACAAACGTCAGTATCTGCAGTTTTGCATACTAAGCTTTGTAAACGACTGCCTCTCAACCTAGTGAAGTTAGATGTATTATTGCTGATTCCTATTTCAGCAATGGGTAATCTAAATCTTTCTGATGGACGTCCTGCTTTATCATGATTGAGCAAATAAAAAGATTACTTTCATGAATCAAAATCTACGAATAATATGGTCATATAAGTACACAAGATCTGTCTCATAGTAAGTAACAATTGTTCTTGTTAAATCATGTAAAATGTTAGTGAAAGATTTATATAGATATAAATTTCTCCCTATAAAATATTATCAGCCACACACAAACCGAGATGATATTAGCAAAGGAGAAACCATAATTTCTACTCTCACGGTTAATGCTTAATTGAGTGTTTACAAGCACTGGAAAATGCGTTAAGTTAATAAAGGCAACCTTGTGTGAATGCACTTGCAATATCATCTTTTGGTGTCCTTCGAGACGCATTGTTTGGCTATTACCGGTAACAGATTCTTACGTTTTCGTGTTCAGTAGTTTGATATCTGCCAAAGTTCAGTTTCCTTAAGGGACAGAACACACCTCATTTCCGCGTGAAGATCCCCTTCATCCCGATCATCGTTATTCACTTAAAGTATCTGCTGACTAATTTTTCATGTGAAGATCTTTGTCATACGAATCTAGTAAAAACTAGCTTTAATTTTATGCGTCCGTTATTACACATAGAGAATTACGCGTTGCGTAAGCACGAAACTGGACAAGCGCTATGAGCAGCGGGACAAAGCAAAAGGTTCGCTGTTCTTGTGCATCTCTTTTACAAATTCCTAATGTAACCAATCTTTGAGGGTAAAGTATGCCGATTAGTATGATGGCAACATCAATTTGATGCCAATATTTTTAATTTGTGGTTTGTGTTTCACTATCGAAAATAAAGTTTAAAAACTTGAAATACGAAAGCTTGTGACAGTAGCTAAGATAAAAAAACAAACACATCATTGATTGTTTTAAAATCATTTCTGTCCTCTTTTAATTAGTCAATCAAAGCTCGTTAAAATAGAGCTGAGCATGACTTCAGTCTGTCCTCACCTATATTCGGCCGTTTATCCTTACGACTAGAATTAACTAGATTGTTGTGAGGCAGGAGCGAAATACGTACAAAATGACCCCTCGTGCACTAAAAGAGCATTCCGAGAATATTGTTTCTGTATTACAGAATAACTGTAAATGGATCATTCTTAACAAAAGAGAATCTCACAAACTTCATGTAATTCAATTTGCATAGCGACATAATCTAAAGAAATCTTAAGATTTCAAGAGATAGCTAGAGGGCACATAGGATGACAACATTTTCTCAAATTGACATGATTAACATAGCTTAGCGAAAGATAACATGTATTTTGTGCCAGTGGGTAATAATTAAAATCATAAAAGAAATTCATTATTAATAATTTTAAATGCAGAAATTATAATGAGAATGATAAAGCTTTAAATCAGAAGTGTGAACATATACACTTTATATCAGAATTGGGCGAGACACTTTCAATGAACTGGGGGCTAAACTCAGATGTCCTGGCCTAATGTACATTCTTGAGTGACAACTGGGTTGTCATCATGGAATAAACACAGCTACTGTATTTTACAGCATTATCAACACCTTATTTGTGTTAAAAAGCGACATGAAAATACCTCTCTGAATCACTTAGCATTTCAGTTTACATAACACAATAGTATCCAACGTCAATTAAATCGATGCAACCTTCAAATTGAAGTTACTTATATTTAAAACTGACATAAACAGTTTCAATCGGAGTGACTGCAAACACGAATATGTCCAGGAGTCAAGTCTTTTAAAACTGATGTTGTCACTTATCCTAAAAAAGATTGATCAATTTTGTTATCATAACAAACAATTAATTTAAACAATGATTTCTAGGGCAACTCGAAGAGACTGCCTTCTTTTATTTCCGTTTTTCATACCATTTAAGACATTGGAAATTAATGTCAGTTCAATTCCATCATTTTCCACTGTGGCATATACACTGAATCAAATAGAAGACAAACTTGCCTGTAGCTGATCTGAAAGCAAAAGCGCACATGTGTGCTATATATATATGTGGATCTGAAATCCGTTTAAAATATATTAATCTCTCCAGCTTCTTAGTTTAAATATTAATTTCAATTGATATGAGATCTAAGGGTCAAATATTATTTACCAACAGCGAGAATTGCAGAAAATAGCATGTAATTTACTTCAGTCAAGTGTCATATGTTAAAGATAGCATGATAGAGAGCAGCCCTCTTACTTACTAACAACCAGGATTATTCGTCTTAAGGCAACTTATATTGGAATTTATAGTGTTTTGTGATCTTTAGACTAATTCTTCTTTCCCAAGTAACTTAATAAAATCAGTAACTAGTAATCACTAACTATAACTCACCTTACAAGAAAAATTATCAACTTTCCGAGGTATTCTGAGAATGTTTATTGACAGCAATATACCTAATATTTAATAATGCAATTTGAAACCGAGGACCAATATCTGAATTAATACATTTTCCTTAATTGCTAGGTAATAATTTGTTCCTTCATACTATTTTCGGCTAAGTGAAATGAACTAGCGTTGGGAAGAATTATTCAAGTTTCACCAGTCGAGTGCTTAGATAATAGAAAATATATAAAGAAATGCTCAACGAATGGCATCAGTTGTACCCTTAGTCACGATATATTTTTGGTTAATCTGTGGCTGCGAATCATTTTACTTTAGCGTTAAACTTTTCTAACAATTTGATTTTCCGTATGTTTTGTACTTGTGCACAAATAAATTAATAGGGAATGGAACTAAAGTAAGACAGGGAATATCTTTTAACATGATATTTACTTTCCAAAATAAAAGAGGATATCTAAGGTTTTCAGAGTACAGCTAACAGTTGTAGACATATCTTTGCCAAATACACGTATGTGTTATTCAGAAGACCACCCTTTCACGGTGACATTAATCTTTATTCAGATTTGATAAATATATGACATATTGATTAAGAAAAATATCATATAAAGTCTCATGTTAGGGTTAAAACGTTGCTTTAAAGTAGTACAGGAAGAAAAATTCTAACAACGGTGATTATGGATGTGACGAACCTGTGTGATATCGACTAAATAAAATTGTACCAAAACCTTGTCGCAAGCAGTAAATTCTATTAAAACTGATCTTGGACCTGCTGATATGAAATCGAAATCGAATGCGCTCAGCACGTTGTTATCCCACCCTCCAATTTTTTTTCATATAGAATTAAATAATCTCTAATGACGTTCCCTTTGCTCGATATGGAAAAACGGTCAATAGCAGTCATGCTCGGCAAGCAAAATGTTTTCATATATTTTCTAATATTCAAGATTTCATAGGATGAGAACGTTTTTGCAGCACATGCTATTCAGTGTAGTAGCTTTTCTGAAAATCTGAAGAACTAATGTAAATGCCTTCCTCCTTGATCGGTGCATTTTAATTATTTTGGAATGATGCCACAGAATATATGGAATTAACCTTTTTGCTGAATTAGTTCTTTTTCGCTTTCGCAAAAATAATTGGTAATTTTTGTCACATCAGATATTAAAAAGCTCTCAAACCTTATTTAAACTAGTTTAGTTGATTAAGTTACTTCTTTTAAGATATTGAAAAAAATCCTTTTGCAATATCAATTCATACCAAATTATTGATATAAACGCAGGCATTAAAACTTTTAAACCTCATCAAAACGAGTGAGGTTGATTTAATAACGATTTATTTTAAAATGTCAAACAATTTATATACTGAATACTTAAACCAAAATGCTGTTCTATATCAGAAGGAGAACAAACACCAATGAAATGACAAGCAAAAATATCAAAGCCATTTTGAACATAATTATCCTGAAATTATGAATCAGGAAAATGTTGATTATTCTGTTAAACACCCCCGTTACTTATGTTTGTATAAAACTAAATTTGAAAAAAAACCCCGTAACTTTGATAACCCCTGTCTCTGGAGAAAATAACTTTTAGCTGGTACATTCGAACTCTCTGTACTTTTCGTTCCGATCATGTTTTTATAGTTAGAGAGACTCTATGATTATGAATAATTCAGTTGAGATAGAGATTACCTTTGTAAAAGTTTCGTCGGATTGGGGGACAAAAATTTTCATGCATTAACACTACATGTACATAACCTCGTGAACAAGTGAAATTCAAGAATAATATTTGCCAGGCCATCAAACATTTTGATATGCTTAGCGCCATTTTGCATAGTGTTTGTAAATATGAAAAAAACATATTTTCGTCAATTTCATGTTTGTTTATTTTTGACTACATTGATATTTATTCTAACTGGTAAATATTTTCCATGCATCATTATTTCATACGTCCCTTAAGTCGTCGCAGAGGAAAATCAACTTATCAACCATCAGGAATGGTCTAACACACTTACAATCCCAAGTCAGATGGATGTTTGCCAGTCAAGTAGAGTCTAAGTATATTGTGGTTATAAGTCTAAGTATATTGTGGTGTAACGTACCTTTCACAATAGTTTAGTCATTCAATACATGGAAGAGATGGTTAGGTCAGTGAGAGAACCAAGTTTAGATTTGGTTATTGTCAAGGTGTAACGAAATCTAATCTCAGACGAGACTGTTTATCCGACAGAAAGATATAACAACATAATAATCAAGCAAATAAGAGTAAGGGAGAAGCAATAAGTGAATACAGTGATTTATTTGCATTCTAAACAAGAAGATAACTGGGTACGACAACAGGCTACCCGTAGACAACTCAACAGGAGTTAACAGCTAATTAGGGAAGTCAACTACCCGTGAATAAGAATAGACAAGCGTAGGCTGTCACTGTAGCATAAACCCATACCTTTTAACAACAACTAGTTCGTTTTAATTTGATAACATCAATCAAAACAAATCCACACTGACTTGAAATAATATATACAATATATCTCATTAAAGAAATACATGACGCGAGACGCGCACAAAGGAAGCACGCTCGAACATCTTACACTTCTATCCGTAGAGCTATCGAGCTTGGATGCCCTACGATGAAGCTGACACAGCTCTCGATACCCTAACCACCGCCCCAAAACATGTAGTCACAGACACTTAGATTACTCAAGCCAGTATTTGGAATCTCAGATGAAAAGCCGATTGATTACAATCTTAACCAATAACTTTATTGACGTTAACGTTATTTTTCGTCGTCATTTTGTGGTTTTGTTTTCTTTCTTTTTTTTAAATTATCAAACAAGGTAGGGAAATCAAATGAACTTACCTACCAGGGCTATCGACACTTTGAGACAAACCACATCGTTGAAAACTGTTATTTTTGTTGGTTTGAAATCATCAAAAGGCAACATTTTTAACATTAGTTCATGATTGATTAATTCCCCGAATAACAAATAGGCTCAATCATTTCAAACTTCTGGCATTGCTCGAGCTCTAAGTAACAACATGGGTTATATAAAACGTCTATGAGCAGACTTTGAGATTTTGCAACTTCATATAAAAGGCGTTGCGTGATATGGCATGACATTCCATTACTGCCGAAGTGATAGTCTGAACTTTGTAAACCTGGGACTTGAATGCAGCAAGGTCAGAAAAGTCTCAATTTCGAATACAAGTTATGATTTCATGTCTTAAAAATCGGTTAGAATTCAGTATTTTCTACTCGCCTTCTTACACAAACGGTGTCACATTACACCTGTATGACTTGTTTAAAGTTTTTATCTGATTTATTTAGGCACGTTTACATGTAAATCATCGGCATTTCAGTGACAAACTGTCCATATGACTTTATATATAGAACTCATGACAATCAAGGCGAATGTATTACTGTTTTGATCAACATTTTCATGAAACAACTGAATTGTATAAAACAAATTAATAAAATTAATAATTTACATATAACATAATATCCACTGTGGACACATCGACAAAACATTAAATATATACCTCCACTGGGGCCTTTATTAATACCCATCTGCGGGTACACACTCTCGAAACCGGCAATTTACTATTGGATTTTAAGAATGGTTTTGACTAGAGGTATTAATATCAATTTGCGGGCACACACTCTCGAAACCGGCAATTAACTATTGGATTTTAAGAATGGTTTTGACTAGAGGTATTAATACCAATCTGCGGGCAAACACACTTGAAACCGGAAATTACCTATTGGACTTTAAGAATGATCGTGAGTAGAGGATCGCAAACGTACACCTTGGCCAATTCTATTTTCTATACAAACATTGCCGGTGTATATGCCTCAAATTGCTCAAGAAGAAAAAAGACTGTAAAGTCATTTCAGGCTTTCTCGATACCGTTATGAATGCATCTCGGCGGCGATATCAATCACATGAGTCATGGAAACTCGCCTACGCTCTTTGCAAGACATCAGCTAACATGAGCGTGTACTGTAACAAATGATCGAAAACCATATGCGCATATGATAAACTATAAATTGATGTCCAGGAGAAAAAGTGTCCACGAATCAAACTCACTTACGGTGACATTTTGCAAAATTATTATCGTTAAATTCTGCTACATCACGTTTACCTCCTTCCTAATACCCTGATCTCTTTCTGAGCAAATGCTTCGTACAGCAGGATAGGCTTGATATTCTTGGCTTAGTTCACCTGTAATTTTTTCAGCCAATGTCGTTCTGTAAAGAGCTTGAAGCTACTATCTTGACCTGAACAAATTTTTCCATCCAGGTTGTGCCAATGTTGCTGTATGCGAGTCGTCTCGTTGGCTGGTTAGATGGCTAGCGATACGAGGGTTTTGGCTAGAAAGAGATCAGGGTATTAGGAAGGAGCTGAGCGGATGTTTGCGTTAAACCTTGGTAACATTTGTTCGAGGACAAACTCTTCCTATTCTCTCCTATAACTTTCTTATTAATCATGCTTTGTTTTCACATGTCACAATGTCAACTGAGATTTGAATCAACCCTTTCACTTTTCGTACAGAATCATTGAAATAAATGTTTTAATACCATGACGATATATAAGTTCACATAGAGTTTATGGTCCTGTCGAGTGTATAATTGTAAATCAGTCATATGTAACAATTTCTATATTTCTATGTCCAGCGTTTCGATAATTATATGTCGATCATGATTCTCTCAATGCTGCATTTGTGGTACTGGCTTTATTAAACAACAATATACGGACATGTATATCTAATTTTGAGTCGCATGTATTTTAAGCAATAGCAGTCATTTACTTTTTAATTGTAATGGATTTTATCAATCTTCCTTAATTCGACCAAAATACAAACTTGCTTTACAACAATGAACTTTCACTTAGTGTTACATGAAGTGCCACTTACAAACTACCTTATGAATAATTTATGGGTTTAGGTGTGTCGTGAAGAGTCGAACTGCTCTATTACTCTACTTACCTTTTGACACCATTTCCATTATACAAGTCATTTTCAGTATATATTGTTGACACTTGAAATGTCCACCTCGGGCCCGAATCAAAATATATTTGAAAAAAATCTAAGTTCGACGACCATGTTTATGTTTTGCATTTGACTAACCGTTTTAAAAACGACTTCTCTCTATTTATGATATCGTTTTTCTGGCTCCATGCTAAAAACGTTGACGTCGCGTGATGTATCACATTTAACTGAAAACGGGCGCACCGTTTGGAGACAGTGATACTCGCTTCTTTTCTCCTGGTTCAAAATTATTTTTTTTCTTAAACTTTTAAAAGGGTCATGACATTATGGTTCAGGAAAAAAGAATATTTGTAATTATATACAATGTAAGATTAACATCTCTTTTCAC
Source organism: Phorcus lineatus (assembly GCA_921293015.1). Lineage (NCBI taxonomy): Eukaryota > Metazoa > Mollusca > Gastropoda > Trochida > Trochidae > Phorcus > Phorcus lineatus. The sequence continues at coordinate 46,914,263 of OV121090.1, read as the reverse complement.
TGACCAAAATTAAATTCATTTACAAAATATTTGCAAGTTATTTCAAAGAATAAATGGATGAGCAGTATTGTTTGACCGCACACAAGTTAACGACCGCACAAGCCATTCCCTCGGACTTCATATGATGACCCAATCAAGACGGCTCCCGTCTTTATTAGTTCCATTATCTGGAACAGATAATATCCTTTAACAGTACTTTGCTGCCTCTCTGACCTACTTGAGGGTCATTATAGTATAAATCAATCATCAACATGTACGTTCTATATCGTCTTCTGATCATGGATGAAATAACGTCATTACACAAAATGAGAGAACAAGTAAATAAGCTTCTTTGATCAGCAATCTTATATAGTTATTCCTAAGTTGAACAAAGTCAGCTTTGTATCATCTTCAAGGAAAATCAGGTTTCCCAATATAAAGTTTTTTTCTCAAACCTAAATCCCTGAAGAAGTCATAAAATAATATGCTTGTTCTCTACACATGTCCGGACGTTATCATCTTACTCGATATTGAATATGTATTTTATTTTCCATGTGTCCTTTCCAAAATCAGGTTTATATTCTAAACGTATAATTTGGTCAGTTTATCTTACGAAATACGGCTTTCTCTTGAAAAGGTCATGTGTAACTATGTTCATCTTAATGCTATAGCTTGATGACTCAACCACGTTCCTGTTCAATATTTATTTCAAGCTAACTGCGCTGAAGTGCTTCCCTAAATCAGACTATAAAGATCATCAACGGTGACATGATATGCCTAGATTATTCACACATAACAATAAAATAACTTCAGGCGACAGTAAAACATTCTGGAAATGTAGAAATAACTTTTGTTAATTTACTTTTCGTGAATAAATATAACCTAGATCATAGTTCTGTAGAATAAAGCGGATGTAATGGTGACAGATGTGTCAATGTTTTCGATGTATTTAAAGCGTACTTCGTACTTCGTAGATGTTAAACATTCACTTCAGAATGTACAATATCTTAAAAATTTACAACGAATATTCCTTGTTACTTAGCCCACTGGCATCGTTGGACTAGATGATTTCGACAAAATAATGCCAACCCAAACGTTGTAGATTAAATAAAAGGCTCTGGTTTGACCTCAAAAGATATTGCCATTACCATCTAGAGAAAACACATTCTTTCTGCTACTCAAAATTCTTCTACACTTTCGCATCAATTTAATACCTCGATTCCTTTAATACAATCATTTGCATACTTCTCCTTTCATTTAAGTAACTCAACTCATAACTCACCGCGTAAAGAAATAAAAAGTTCCTGGGTAGGATTATCAGAAAAATCAGTTGATTTAATCGATATAAGAGGTCCGAATATGATTTTATTTCGTACCCATAACTCTTGCAGACTGGAGTGAAAATAGTTCCGATTTTGAGAAATCAGTCAATGACGTAAGATGATACATGTAATTTATTCATGAGCACTATGTTTGTCATTATATGAAAAGAAGTACCCACCATCTTATCATTACTCATTACCTAAGTTGAAATCAACAATCCCCAGAAGATCTGGTTCACTGGTAATCGCAGATCGGGTAGATGTTTCGCCAGCCATTTGGATGTTCGAGTAGTTATTTCAAATTTCATTTGGAAAGCCGATTGTTTCAAGTGTTAACGTTTATTTGATGTCAACTTAGATATTACTGTGTCGTCCATTAGAAACTGCAGGGTCTACTTGACAAAATTAAAAAGGAAAACAAACGTGCTATATCTCATTTATGGGTTGCATAGATTTCGTCACAGCTCAAATCTCATTCCGTTAGTCAGTACTTACGGACTGGCGGTCTCACTAATTACAGACTAACTGAACTGAACTGAACTATTAAGAGTTACAAGAACATATTTACGTATATACAACATCGATTCAATACAAACATATATACATTTAGTTGATTGAATAGAGGTGTTTATAAAGATTATGTACAATATCTCTTTAATAAAGATTTCACAAAACAGTTTTGTTTTGACAGTTTTCGTAAAGCTTTTAGCTTAATGGTATTAAAGGATTTTTATTTTTAACACATCGGGTCTGATATAATAATATTTGTGAATTTATTTTTCTCTTTCAAATTCTAATTTCAGTCATAAATCAAAAAATGAAATTCATCACCAATGTCACATAAATTACAAAGTGTACATTTCCTATCATTTACAGGGATTCGTCGCAATCTTCCTGTATCACAGAGCGTATAAGTTGATCTCATCATGGAAAATGTTGCCATTACTCGAGCTTGTTAAAATAGTATATGTGGTTAGGAAGCTAAGTTTTGGTTTGCCTACTGTTAAATAAGCAAGAAGATGGCATAACATAGTACGGTAGAACAGTCGTAATGCTATCAAGTTTAAAATCTAGTAAAATGTCATGTTTTAAAAGTCATATAGATTAATCCCCTTTCGGCATAGTTCCGTTTCATTCCTTCATAAAATGTAGCTGAATCGTGTTTTGCCATTTTACTCACAGAATGAACAAATAACATTGAAAATCAAGGCGTCATTTTCATCATTGCCCATAAAACAGGTTGCCTCATTGTAACATCGGCACAACATAATGTGTACTGTAATCAATATTGAGAATACCTCAACTTTCCCTACTACTCACACTACATTTGTGCCCACACAAATTATTGCTGATGCCAGTCAACGACTGGTCATGACATCAGGATATCTAATTATACATTTAGTTTGATGTCACATGATCAAATTTATACTTTCTATTACAGCATTGCTAGTGTAATCCCATTGCAGCAATAAGATTCATCATGCCAGTCATGTACAGTCGCCTTGGCAAAGGTTGTTTCCTGACATTAGCAAACCTCAGCACATGTGTTAACTGTGACAACGTAGTTAAAAAGAGATGTCACGTTTGCAGTTATGTTCCTCTTTCTACCAATCTTAGGTTTAATTCTTCACTAGCCAACACATTAAAAAAATTAGGAACCTGTAAGAAATGTAATGGTCGGCAAAGTGCTCCTCTTACTCTGTTTTGATAAAAAAAAAACAACCCAGTATGAACTATTTATTTCTTGCTGTGAGGTAGATCTTTCTGTAGAGTTTTCTATAGCTTTATCAACACACTCAGCGCAGTGAGAGTAGTTGACATAAAATGAATTTTTCGTTTAAATTTTTTAACAAATAAATAAGCAATTGTAATTTCTAGATTTGTAAATGGGTTGAATATATCAAAGAGAATGAAATTTTAGTTTCAGTAAGACTGCTTAATTTGGCCTTTATATACATTCTTTATGAGAAAAGAAGGTTAACAAATACTATGGTTTTCGATAGAATGATGGAAATAGACAATTTGAGATGAGTCCCGTAAAGCAATGTCAGTATTATGTAATAAGATTTGATGTCAGACATTCAATTTTTAAGATCTTTACCGTTTGTCCAAAATATAATACTATAAGAGAGAGATACCTAAATAGATTTAATGTCCATAATCCTAGCATGTATAAATTTATTAGATTTCTACAAAGTAATAGAAGGGATGCCATATTGAATTTATCATCATGCCTTATTTGTATGAAATATATCTTAGACCTACTTTTGTGTGTGCTTATATGATACTTACGTGTATGTTTTAATTGGTCATTGACCTATAGAGAAATAAAACTTTGTGAAACTTCTATTCAATAATAAGGGTTGTTTCAGTATGTTTGTCTTAAAACTCACAATCCACACCAAGAAACAAATTCAAATTTATTTATATCAGTTTAAAGGCGAACGGACATTGTTGTGTTTTGCATAAAACATGCTTGTTGGCTTTTTTCCAGAACCTGTGACGTCTAGTAATGGATGAAACTTAATTAACTCATTAAACCAGACACCATTCGGACACAGTCATGCTCGTTCCTCTTCTACTCAATCAACATGCTTTGAAAAACTGTTTAAAGGATCATGGCATTAGAAATGAAAATAGTGCAAAGGTATATCCTTTTTGCCTCAGATCAACCACTTACTTTAATTAATCTAATTAACATTTAATAAAAATAATGACACCAACGTATTTTGTAAAGGGTGAAGGACGGTACATATTGCAATTAAGGACATAATCATGTCAATTTACAAAAAGCCCCTACCAAGGTTATGCTTACCTTTAGTATTTCCATTACCCGCGTTAGTCTACATACTTACACAAGGAATTCCTGTTCCCGACTTTGTGATCACATACAAGTTGTATAAGATTAAGTAATTACGTAGCCTCAAAGGCAGCCTTTGATTACGGAAGAAATAGTTTCAAATGATAGGCATCTTTAATACGTACTTTAGGCATTATTATATAGCTATTCTTAGTTTTAAAATAGCAAGCTTGGCGTTATCCGATGAAGCGGACACCGTCTAATTAACTTTCTGATATTCCCATCAAATTCATCGCAAAGATGATCACTCTTCAATAATTCTATTTACTAGACCATCTTGTCATATGACATGGCAATCCTAGCATGCAGCAAACACAAGAGAACCATTCTAATTAGCTTGCTTAAACTGCTGTTAATTTATTTAGGTTATTCAGGTATTTCTCTTAAATCATGGCTGCTAATATTATTGCAAGGGAAAAGTCCGCAACACCATTGTGGCTATGGATTACGATGAAACCAGCGAGCATCCTCAAGAACTAACAAACCATGGGTGGTAAAGCGCTGAAATTTAGTGTGGCATTGGATCCATTGCATGTGTAACAGATCTCTACTGCAGAGAAAGTTGCCGAGCCGCCGGCGGGATTGGAACGCTGTTCCTCTTGATCTTAATCCAATTATGCTAACCACTGCGCTATTCTGCACTTGAATTTGGGTAACAATTATTATTTGATAGAATATCTGATGCCAAAATGAAATGGCTGAAAAATTAACAAAAGAAATACATTAATATGTCATGAATCAATTCAAATTAAAAACATGAGTCATGATGTTCTCATAATTAGCAGAGGTTGTTTCCGATAATAGATATACATCTTGATACATCTTTAATGTTGATATAATGATTTTGAAAAAAAAGAAAGTTACACTTATAGAAATAAAGATAATGTATATTGAATATCTAAAAAAAAATATGTACATAACCGTGGTAACTAAATTTATTAGATGTAATAAGATATTCATAATCTATAATCTACTTTGTTTGACAAATTCTTTGACAGACATGATAATAACTACATTATTATCGTGCTTAAATGTATCACAGCAACCACGTTGTTGTACACACTCTTAATTTCAAGTTCAATTCGATCTTTTTTCCAAAAGTGATGAATACGACAGTCATTCTTTTCTTGTACATCAAATCTGATTTTTGTTAAATTAACTTTAAGCGTTCATCACACATTCTCGTGTTAATCATCGAATTGTATTCCACTTAGTAAAACATATAGTAATCCTTGGGCACACCAAAATTTTGAGGGATATAGAATTGACCTCCGTCTCTGCTAGGATGTTCTTTTCCGGATCAGAACTCATAGATCAGTTGTTATGTTGAACAATCGTCCTAAGTGGTGACTATTTGGTTTTCAGAATTCTTAATTCTACTAATGGCCATACAACTGAATCACAAGTTACAATTCAGATTGGAGGGCTGACACAATGAAACTAAGTAAGCTGAACGATAAATTCTATGAACTCATTACGAATGATTTCAGGATAGTTTTCATTGTGACTTATTAAGGTTTGTTAAAGAACTCGATGCCTTCAATTAGTACTTCTAAGATTCCTTTACATTTATCAACTGGATTGCAATTAGATGAGCAACATCGATCTTGATATATTAGACAGAATTTAATTTGATCTTAATTAATATCATTGATTCACTGAATTTGTTTATCAGCAGTTCTAATTAAATTCTAGGGTCTGGTAATCTTGACTTCAAATTGCCGTCGTTAATGGGAACAGGAAGTTGAACAAGATTTAGAATTAATTCATTAATCTTTGAATACGATTATCATTAAGCTAATATAACCTGCAGTGCCTGAACAAATATACATTTTTAGATTAACATTAAAAAAATCGGAATTTTTATAGACTAACTAGAAAATCTCTTGGCACTGGTGTGTTACTTTATCCGACAAAATGTCAAACAACATAAGACTGTGTTTTCCAGGCGAGATATTAGTTAAAGCGAAAAGTATAAAGTATACATGAAAAGTCTACAGCTGCATACCGAAAGTCTGTTCACATTCCTTCGTATTCTAGTGCAAATATTATGTAATTTGGGATGTCTTGGAGGCATCATAGCTTTACAAAACGGAAAACATTAAAATACAGAAGTGAAGAATCATTGTACTTTAACGTAAAATTGATATCAACCCAACTGTTAACAATACGTTTTGGTTGGCCATTAAAGTGACAATGGGATAAAAATTCCTCAAACACTCATTTTATCTGTCCACTCTCTTTTGGATGATTGTTACACACGTGTTTAATAACTGAAATATTGTTCAGAACACGTTAAACCCCAACTCACTCACTCACTAATTTTCATTTTTACCTATTTAATCTATTTGAAGTGATCCTCGGCTTTAAACACAAGTTACGTATGTTCCCATGCACTAAGTCAATGGGACTCTGCTAATTTTTACGTAGAAATTAGAGCTGGAATATTTTAATCGAAAATTCAGGAAATCAGAATTTCGATAATTTGACCCTTTCAATCTATTTGAACATGCCAAAATTCGAATCAATTCAATTTTAAAAGTGAGCAAGCATGAAGGAAAGTGTACATCAGAGACATCGTAGAAACTATGAGATACTTTTGCGTTTTACATTAGTTTAGCATTAGTTGTTACTTCATTTTTGGGATCAACACGGAAAGTTTTTATTCCTTCACTTTAACGAAGATACATTATGAAGCAATCGATTTCAAAAAGTGTTTCTTCCAATGACTAGTACTGAATTCGTTATTTTTTTTATTTATATAAGAATTCTCTGAACAAGTTAGAGAGGACTAATTTTCCACACTAATCGTTTGTTTTCTCGGAACCAATGCATTTTTATTGTATTTCTTTATGATAACTTCAACCCTAAATGCAACGCAGTTTGACATTTTCTGAATTTGATTAAGACCTTGAGATGAAAGAAGTATATAGAAAATTTTAATGAATTAGGTTTGTTTGAACAAATCAAATGAACAAATCAAATGTTAATATCAAACATGCGATTAAAAGTATAGTGGAGGGCATATATTTTCAGGCTGAAGATTCAAAACCAATCCTATTGAGTCATTCAAATGGATCTAAAATGAAGGTTATGACCATAGTTGAATTATGCTAAAAATGTTGTTACTGTGACTGTACTGCAATCAATTTAAACTTGTGTGAAATACTAACTCACCTAATTCAAAATGACGCAATGTCATTATTTTAAATAGATATAAGAAACGTTTCGATTCTGATGTTTTATACCGAAATAGAAATTATTAAAAGCAAATAAAGGCATTTCATTCATTTGGTGAAGACAACGCTTTGTATTAACAAAATACAGCAATGATGCAGATGAAATGATGCCACAAGCCAATCGTGTCTTTCAAAATGTAAGATTCCTCATTCCTTGTCACATATTGACAAATATCTGATATACACATTTTGTTACAGAAATCCAGGCGAATTAGCCAGGTCATTAACTAATGTTTGATGAGCAGTTATTTGCCCATCCTTCTAAATCATCCGCCCTCGCTCCTTCGTAATACCCTCGTATGGCTGGCTGGGGAGTGACATTCGTAGCTATGCTCACCTGTTATTATTTCAGCCATTAAGGAAATGCCGTTAATCAAGGAGCTTGACGCTCAACGCATATTTTTCCCTCCGAGTTTGCTCCGCTGTTGCTAAATGCGAGTCGTCTCATTGCGAGAGCGGATTCATGAACGCTGATATAGCAGGATGTTATTTGCGATGAACGTTTCTGAAATATGTCCTCTGGTGTAGATAAGAATAAAATTGCCCTTATTGAGTTGTAGCTATAATAGTATTGTAGGTGATTATATAAACATAACACGATGAATATTCCTGTCTTTTTTTCATGTTATTCTTCAGTAGATTAACATTGTGTACATTGTCTATTATAAGGTGCTGACGTTGTTAACTTGCTAAAGGCATCTTGCATAATAGTAAACCATATAAATGATTCGTATGATTATTTGTTTGTGTTCAACCTGTAATTGACATTTATAATTGAACTATAATCTATGATTATAACAAAATGTTGGAATAATCTAATTTTATTTCTGCAAACCATTCTTAAGGTTACTTTGCTTCTAGAAAGTACCTAAGAAGTTATCAAAGGAATAAAAATATGTCTCAGGAACTAAAGAAACTCAAGTGGGTTGGAACTATTGGATATTACCATTTATTACCCACGTGATCAGCGTATAGGCAGCAGCATACTAATCCCGTACGTCACACGAGTGTCGTATCGCATTGACCTGTGTCGTAACCATTTGACCCGTTTTCTAACGATTTGATTGGATAACCGTTGACCTTTCACTTAGGTCATGTTCTGACGGAACTACTTTTTCATTCATAACAATCACGTGAATTCATTCATTTTTACAACTTTTACTACGTCATTATCATAGGTAGTTACATCTCGCATGAACGATAGTACTTAAACTAATTACAAGAATAAATACACCACAAAATATAGATACGTAATAGGAAGACACTAAAAGTAATTTACATTTTTTTTTGAAAATAAATAGATTTTTAGGAGTTCGTCTGCTTTGTTTTCTGTCTACAATGTCTTTGGAAAACATGGCGACTCACATTCGTGTCAATGACAGCGTGGAAATCGATGGTACTATTCGAGGATGAGTTACTTTAATTGTTAAACCTCTGAGGACATTCATTGTGTTCAACATCAAAACTTAGCTTAGCAGCATCATTTCCATGCCGCCCCAATCCAACGCAGTCACTGCCAGCACAATACGATCATCACTAGCCTACCTCCAACTCCATCTCGTCCTGGGTTTAGGAACTCGATATTCCCTGCCCAATCTATGGTGGCACGATAAACATTGACTTCTGTAGCAACCAATGTCAGGGTGGGGAAAAGCGTGAGAATTCCGTTACACGTCCTGTGATCGAACCGACTCGAGTACTAAACTAGGTCACACGTCAAGTGTCGTTTAAGTGACGGTTGACGGTAGATGTTGTGCGGGGCGAAATGACAAAAACAATAGTTGTACGCTATTCACTTATGAAAAAATGAAATTTGCTTCTTTTGAAGCTTGAGTTAGTTGTTATAAAAATTCTTAAGTTGCCCATTAGGTTTTGTTTCCTTTTAATGGAAAAACCTATATGGATTTATTCTGTTGCGCATACTCACGAAGGTCAAAGGAAGTGCAGTGGTCATGGGTCATCTGAAATTCCTCCGCAACCACCTTACGAAACCGGTTTCGGTTTGAAAACATGAACACTACAAAATAACAGTATTTTCTATTTTTTTTGCATTTAGAACGTGGGTAATAAATAAAATACCACACTCGGTCTCATTACGTACGAACTATACGAAACTCATGACCTTCCTTTGGTATCGGACCTCGCTTTCGCTCGGTCAGATACCGCCGGAAGGACACTCGTTTCGTATAATTCGTAACCCCATGTATTTCAATATATGTATGAATCGAGTTAAAAAGTCAGTGACCATTTATTTTCTCTTTCCATGACATCTTGTCATTGCTGGCCGTTTCCCAAAGAATCAACGAGCTTTAGCGATGTCTTGATCAATAGCTTAGAATTTAATTTTAAAAAGTAATTCACATATTCCCAAAGAAGGACTGGAACAGGCCAGGAGAGCTGAAGGAAAGGAAGTTGTCACACCTCGCCACGAATGATAGTGCTCATGAGTAAATGGATTCTTTCTTCAGTTTAGTGATTCTAAACATTATGATAAATCTTGGGTTAATCGTAAGTGGAGCACTGATCAATGGCTTTATTTTAATGAATTAAAAAACAGTTCAAGGATTGCAAAAGGAAATGAGGTTGTTACACCTCGCAACGAATGATAGCGCTCATGAGTAAATGGTTTCTTTTACAATATGTAATTGTCATAAAATTCAATTAACTGAATATTAAAGATAAGTTCTTTCTGGATAAGCTTTAATATCCTCCATTTCATTCCTCTCCTTCTCAAGTATATTGAAACTATACAGATAACTTTTATAAACAAATGAACCTTTAGAAATAAATTCTATGATGGGTGTCTCAGTTGCAGTTGGCCAAGAGTAGAAAAAGATACACATGCTGTACTAAGAGTGAAATTAAAACAACCGAACTTTTGGATGGTAGGCTTTCAAAACATTGTTATACATTTATTTCTGATTGGACGTTTTCCATAGTACCAATGTAAGAGATCAAACAAATACTGACATAAAGGTTTAAAGAGCATCTTATCTAGTTCCCAAGAATGCACACATACAAGAGATATAAATCTACCTTCATCTATCGAAGCTTCTACACCATGATAGCGTTTTTGAGAGACACTATCTATCATGTTTAAAGGACTGCAACATGAGGCTCACTTGCTGAAACATGATGCCAAAGGTTCACACTCAATATTGAGTTGTTTCACAGTTGTAATGAATATCGACGTCATGGATACGGATTGTTCCCTTACGTCACAAATTGAGTTTTTGCCAACAAAATGATAGAATTTGTTTGAAAGTTAATGAAAGTCATTGTTTTTCAATACTTTGTGTTAAACAATCGGAGCTAAAACTAATGCTCTTTGTTTCTTAGATATGAACGTATCGTAGGCGTTTTATATAAAATGTAACAGAAGTCAATGTATTGTTTTTTCGCATGTTCATTACATTTTTATCGGGAACTGTAGGCATGATAAATTTGTAGTTACCAGTCCAAGTGTTCCTAGCATATCGTAAAAACTTTAGAAAAAGCCCCTGACCTTGACCCTTGCCATTCCCTACCTTTTATATTTAGCCGTTGAAAGACTGCTCGAGAACTCATTGACTTTATCATTACAATTAAACATTACTATTTGCTGATCCCAAAAGAAGTTCTTAGCATTTTGATTCCAGAATAAAACTTAATTACATCGACATTTTCGCCCTCGTGTAGATTTATCATTAGACTTGAAAAAAGAAATTGATCCTCAAATCCAGGAAGATTTGACAGAATTTAATTTAATCTTGATTTTTATTGTAGATTCAATGGTTGTGTTTGTCAGCAGTTTTAATAAGATTCGATAAGCTGACATTTTATCGCAAAAGAAAAAAACAGTTTAAAATATAAAATAATCATCACATTTCATGGAAAACACTTTGATATTCTTCGCTCTGTTTTTCAGTGCTATTCGCCTTTGTGGCATATATGCAATTAATTCGAATTGATTCAAAGGAAAAAGAGAAAGTTACACCACAAATGGTATCAAGTTTGCTCTAGCTTCTTACATTTTACATTTATTGAAGGAAAGACTTCAACATATACACAGTAGGGAAAGAATGATTTATCAATAAATAGATTGCACTATTTGTGTATTACAGTCTACACCCAAAACTTATATTTAATAAGCAGACATCGGAGATGTTAATTTCAGATAAAATATAGATACAAGTAACTGTTAACCGAGTTTCGATTTCATTTTGACCTCTTGTAACATGAAATTTTCAGGTCAGGTAAAAACATAACAACAGCGCTTTTGTCTTTTTTTGTAAATAAGTTTCCACTAACTTCACATTCTTGGTCTGAGGTTGTTGTCAAAAGAAGCTTTCAGCAGTTCCATGCCATCAATATCGCCGCGACATCCTTTATCAATGTTTCCCAATACATTTAGTGTGTCCAATGTGTGCAGTGGTGGAGTACATTTAGTGTTGTACCAATGTGTCCCTGCAGTGGAGGAGTACATTTAGTGTTGTACCAATGTGTCCCTGCAGTGGGAAGTACATTTAGTGTTGTACCAATGTGTCCCTGCAGTGGGGGAGTACATTTAGTGTTGTACCAATGTGTCTCATGCAGTGGTGGAGTACATTTAGTGTTGTACCAATGTGTCCCTGCAGTGGTGGAGTACATTTAGTGTTGTACCAATGTGTCCCTGCAGTGGGGGAGTACATTTAGTGTTGTACCAATGTGTCCCTGCAGTGGGGGAGTACATTTAGTGTTGTACCAATGTGTCACTGCAGTGGGGGAGTACATTTAGTGTTGTACCAATGTGTCCCTGCAGTGGGGGAGTACATTTAGTGTTGTACCAATGTGTCCCTGCAGTGGGGGAGTACATTTAGTGTTGTACCAATGTGTCCCTGCAGTGGGGGAGTACATTTAGTGTTGTACCAATGTGTCTCATGCAGTGGTGGAGTACATTTAGTGTTGTACCAATGTGTCCCTGCAGTGGGGGAGTACATTTAGTGTTGTACCAATGTGTCCCTGCAGTGGGGGAGTACATTTAGTGTTGTACCAATGTGTCTCATGCAGTGGTGGAGTACATTTAGTGTTGTACCAATGTGTCCCGTGAAGTGGTGGAGTACATTTAGTGTTGTACCAATGTGTCCCTACAGTGGGGGAGTACATTTAGTGTTGTAACAATGTGTCCCTACAGTGGGGGAGTACATTTAGTGTTGTAACAATGTGTCCCTGCAGTGGTGGAGTACATTTAGTGTTGTACCAATGTGTCCCTACAGTGGGGGAGTACATTTAGTGTTGTAACAATGTGTCCCTGCAGTGGTGGAGTACATTTAGTGTTGTAACAATGTGTCCCTGCAGTGGTGGAGTGTTCTCTTATTCTCTCTTATTTGGTGGTGAATCATGGATCCAAGTAAAGCTGCTGACCAAACCTTCAATGTATCCGATGACCTCATGCAGTACCTTGATGTATTGTAGATGACAGCGTGTTATGTCGACTAAGGCTAGATTGATATTCCATTAGCAATTGACATACAGATAGAACCTGGAAGAAAATAGCTATAACGGTCCTATCAGCCGGCTAGTGCTGATGTTGCTAGATGCATGTCATTTCCTTTTAATATACGCAATACACTCTTTGCCACCATTAACGCTACACGAGTATCAACAAACCAAAACGTCCACTACTCTAATGATCACATTTGTGTAAAACACCTTGGTCTGTAACTTGTATACAAATGTTCATCTTGGTTATTTATTTTTTATAAATATTTGAAAAAACCTGAAAAATTAACTCTTCATGATGCTTGTGCGAACAATTGGTATCCAACCTTGACATTCCAATCTTCTAAACATTGCTTTCGAAAAATAACATAAAGAAATTAATACAATTTTCTGTTTTCGGCTTTTGAAGAACATTAAGAAGTGAGAATAAAAAGAAAAAAAAGATTTACAGCAAAATACTATCGTATTTTAAAAACTTTTGTTCCAGTTCATATCTACACGTCTTCTTCCTTTTTATGAGAGTATTTATTTCTATGGAAACCACCTAAAGCAAGGAATAAGATAATTTGAACTTAATATGTTTATGTGTTCCTGTCTGGCAATGAATTTAAACTAAAAATGCATTTACACTCTTCCATTTGGATTTGTAACTGGCATATACAGGTCACATCATTTTCCTTTAACAGGTTTTCAAGTTGCAAATTCAATACAAATATTCTCAATGAAAAAAAATGTAAATAAGGAATTCGATTGATTCAAAGTTCAAATTCATTTTCTTATCTTTTGCCTTTTTTGGTGTTGAAATATTCATTTCTTGTCCCCCTATAACATCAATGAAATATCGTTGAAGACCTATTTAACTAGTAAATATAATTAGTTAATAAAAATTGTCATAGAAGGGTATTTAGTAGGTAAGACCCTGTAAATGATTCATGTATCTAACACTGGTATTCATCTTATACAAATAATCATCGGATTATTGAACTGCAAACTTGCTATGGACTGCCTTTATATTCAGTTCTGCGTGAGGAATCGGAAGAAGGTAAAGTAGTAAGAAAAATCAGTGACGTCACAAGAACGTGTCCTACTGAAGGTTGTAATAATCACGGTATTATTTGTGTAACTAAACATCCTGTTTTTCAAGTATAATGTCCGTAAAAACAAGTTAAACTCGACGTTTAATAAACATGTTTTGCAATTAAATATTTTATGTCCCAAGGCTTGTGCTTCAGCTATTTGATCAGAATGATGATGTTCATGAAAAATACGTAATGGCTGAATTTTCTCTATTTCTTACTTATCAATACAATATCTTAATGAGTTATAGATGTAGATGTGTAGATGTATTTTAGTGAAGCATCTTCAAAACTTGGTGATCAGATTGTATATGAACTAAGGAAATAGGAAAAATAAAACTTAAAGTACTTTATTGCCCGACAAAGGAATTCGTTTTTCAACAGTGAAATACTCATGATCAGTATGGTTAATACGAAAATACGAATACCGAATAACTTATATATACTTATACAACAAACTAGCAGGCATACACATATATACATGTAACAAAACAGATTTTAAAAACACTTGGTGCTTGCTGTACGACATATGTAATAGGGAAATTGGCAACTTGATAAAACTCGGTAATTTGAATAAAAAGATAAAACATAATAATTAAAACGTGCAAAGGAGCTGTAAAAAGGACAATGCACTGTGTGTAAGCCTTTTCAATATACTTTTATGTTCTTTAAAGATTTACCATTTGCATTAATTGACAAGAGGTAACGTTTTTGATTTTTCATGGGATAATATAAGAGATAACAAAGAATATTGATAGAAATGTTGACCTGTCCTCTTTTCTAATTGTCTAATTAAACATTTCACTGAGCACGTATATCCATTGAATATAATCAAATTTGACAACTTTTTTTATGATATATTTGCTTTCCTTGGAGCATTGATGATAAAAATTAAGCACATAAATAAATTAAAATATTTTTACCACGATGTTTGGATCATTGTGAAATATTGAAATTATGTTATGTTTACGTCAGATTAATCTTCTAGCGGGTCGTTGTTGCCTCGGAATTTTTTTAAGTTGGGTGTGTGTGGTGCATAAAAAGTTTGTATCTTAATCCATAGTTTGGTAATAAATCATTCAATGTTAGAATACCAACCTGCATGAAAAAACAAGAGATCAATTGTAAACATTCTGAGATTCATACATGTTTGAAATCATGAATTAATGGTTCTCATGTTTAGAACACAGTGCTAAATATTTGTTTGAGTGGACAGGTTAACTTGATTTAGAGTTTGCTGCCCCATTGTCTATGGACTTTTCCATATTTATGAAAACTTTCTCTACAAAGTACTTTTCGTCATGTAAGCAACGCAACATGTTCCATGTTCAGTGAGAAAGATTGTTTCGCTTCGGTAATTGCTCACAACAAAATTCCGCCCTGGTTGAAAACGATAAGGTGAATGCCCAAAAGACGACAACCGTTAGCAAAGATAACAAGAACTATTAATGTAGTTATCGCCTTTTTTTAACAGAAAAGCCACGTTTCCTCAAATAACTGAATGATCTTTAAAAAGAGAAATCTGCTGTGATCAAGAAATCTAACATACTTAGCGTCATGAATAAACAACAATTTAACATCAACGTGTTGCTATCCCTTGGCAAAAACATGATCAATCATCTTCGTGAAGATAATGAATCGGTTATAAAACAAAACAATTGTAAAGGAGAAGGAAACGGTGGAAATCAATTAAATATTATAACGAATAACGATATTGCCATTGGTTTTCAATGAAAGCATATATTCTTTTAGGGTAATTTCGTCAGATCTTCAGACTATTAGCATTAAATATGCATATGGTATGACAATGCTTTGTGAAAAAAATACAAGTATAAAGGCACATGCACATAGTTTTATACAAAGATAAACTTTTGAAAGACAAGCATTACCACAATATGTGAAATCGCTTTCCCTCCAAACCCAACAAAAATAAAATAAAAATCAATGTTTTTCGATGTGCTTATGATTAATCTAGTCTTTCATATCTAATTGATCTGGTGTAAACTATATTTTAGAAATGTTAGACATGCTTAATCTTGTGAAAATGAATTGTGTTGTCATGGAGATATGGTTATGAGTGATCAGCTTGATCTATTTTCACCCAAACTTTCTCCGAGATTCTTCAACTAAATGTGTGTAATTACTATGTTCAAACATTGAGTGTAGGCAAAATCTTATATTCTGATTGAATGAAAGGCTGATGAAAATCTTTCGTGAAATAAATTATTAAAATATTTGTATATTTTAGATCATATGTTAGTTTTGAGCTTTTATTGTGAATCAACTTTGTATTGGGTTGAATTCTATGCCACCAATTACAATGGCTGACAAATAAAAAAAATCAGATCCATGAATACCCACCCCTGAGCAATATCCATGAAATCAGGAAAAGTCGAAAGGAAATTGTTTTGAAATTGTGTTAAAGATTTGCTCAAGGGTTATATTAGTGGAAGCCAGTTAAGGTGAAACGGCGCAGACAGTGCAGACATTTGGCTGAAGAAGTTCTCAGTCTATTCGACTATTATATATATATAAAAGGAAAACAAATCGTTAGTTGTTTAATTCATGACATCTACTCCCCCTTTAAGAAATACATGAAAGCTTGCAAGGGTACATAAATTCAATTTTTTTTCACGCTACTCTTTGTGCATTTGACAAAGATTTAATGATAGGTATTTCGTAATGTTGTTTGATGTTTGGCTCTGCTATTTCACATTAGCTGATTAAACATGAGTATAATTCAACGTTTTACGATAATGATTTACGATAATGATTTTACCAGTGACTATATGTTTGAGGATTTCCCTTATTCTTTTTAAGTATGAAATGAACTGATAATAATTTTAAATGACGATTGTGTAAGAAGAGCTATATTGATATACTCTATGCATATTTTTGGACTACACCCTATTGTCATAACATTTTGACAGAAGTCGGGAAACCCCTGATATAATTTCAAAAACATATATTTAACAAATATCATTTGAAGCAATAATAATCGTGATAGAATTAAAGAAAGTTTACAGAACTGTTTTCATCTTTTCAAATAGGAATTTGGCTCCTTTCACGTAAATTATACATCTTCTACATTCGTCTTACCATTCGCCTAAGATAAATAATAGCCTTCGGTCATTTTGAAATGCAAGAGTAACTGCAGTAGCACACACTGAAAATCCTCTGCAAATTTGATTGATGGAAGCACTTTTTTTTTATCAACATTTATTTAATTACCATGAGTAATGATATATACATGTATCCCTAGTAAATCTAATTAAAATGGGATTCGTATGACATTAGATTTTTAATAACACTTGTTTTGCCCTTGCAATTGTTTTGCCCTTGCTTTATATTTTCTTGTTGAAAGAAATAGATCGAATCTCCTTTTGTCACAAAATATGTATTTTATGTACGTTTACTAGAATGTAAGTACAGAAATAATTCGGGTAGGTAATTAGTTGACTAAATCCTATTATATTTGCGAAAATATTGTCTGAATGTTGACAACAATATATATTTAAAGATCAAAGTTTGTAGTGCCGAATAGTAGTCGATTTTGTCTACATATGATACTGATTGAGGGTTCATGAGATTGATGATGACACTAGGACAAACTCATTGTAAACATCTAAGGGTCCTTTAACTGACCAATTTATCTTTCCTCAGAGATTTAAAGCAGAGTCTGATAACGAGGTAATTCAATAATGCGTTGACAGAGCGGCCAATATAGGAAGTTTTCTTGAGGGAATTACTAGTCTGTATTATTTGGAAGCCCCATTTGTCACTTCGACCTACAGACCCGCACCAGTGGTAACCGGCTATCTGGTTTTCGAGAGTAAGCTTCGACTGTTATTTCGAAATTGTTTATGCTATTTTTGCAAAACGATAACTATAGCTAGGAACACCTGAAAGCGTGTAAGTTCCTCCTATTAGTAGTTAGATTTTGGCAGCATTTCAACACACATTTTGTGGATGAAGGATCAAATTGTCCAAGATTTACTAATCGAATTCTAACATGATCGTGGTACAAAATCTACAAATTGCCTCTTGATAAACATGATTTAGATGTCACCAAACATATTCCACGCAAAACACCCTGTACGCAAAAGTAATGAATTGGTAATCTCACAGAACAGTATTTAAATTCGAAACAATTTGAAGATGAAATTAAAATCATTACAAATTATCATTTTGAAACTTAATATAGTTAACTTAAAATACACGTGACATGGAAACATACTCAAAGCATGTATCTGATTTGATAAGTTATATTAAATTGACAATGTTCAAGCAAAACAGCTTGCATCCTTTTTTATAATATATGACAAATGTCCATAAAGCCAATCTCATTGTGTTTACAATTCTCTCCCAACAGAGGTAGCTCCACTATTAATTTCTATACAACCTCTCTCGTAATACGAACTTTTCTTGATCTAGAAATGTAAAACGCTGATTGGATACAATCAAATTAGTTGTGCGACGTCGTTTCAAGAGTTACGTCCGATCATTCATTGCCACAGGTGGTGATAATTTTTGTTATTGCATTTGTTCCTCTTTTCATGCGTGTTTACGATTCGCCGTCTGTCTTCCTTTCTTGCACAGAACTCAGGAAAATAGAAAAGAATGGTTTTGCTCACAACTCAGTTAATATCGGTTAAGATTTTAAAATCAATATGTTAAAACAATACATATAAACAAAATGAAGTGACATGTTTTGTATCATTTTATTGATAAAAGGGGTTTCATTTTTTCAATCGACAGATATTTACACTTAAATAGGTTTTTGCTTCTTAGTTTTGTTAGAAACGGACATAGAAAACATTGCTCTTTTGGAATAAGATTGAGTAACAGTCTACTGTTAAAATGTTGATAACCTATATAAAAAAGCATATTCCTTCAGTTAAATAATACAACAATCAAGGATAGAAATCTTGAAAAAGAGTTATTTCTACTGTGTTTATTTGTCAGGTCCGTGCATTAATTCAGATCTATGAAATCTCTTTGTGTTGATTCAGCCAGATGCCGAATAGACCGTGTAATAAGCTAAGATTCTAGTAGATTTGTAGGTGCGGTAAGATATATATATATATGCATAAACATGCAGTTCTTCCTTTAATGAATTTATTTTATTTTAGGGTTTCATTTCAATGCTTACTCTTCTTTAAAGCTACGTAATCTTATTGTCAACCACAATAGCAAATTTTTGTAAATACCAGTGAAATAATGTCATGTTCTCTGCGTAACGCTAATTTGACAAAATGAAAATAAAAATAAAAAATGACATGAATTAGTTGAACTCTTAAAAACGGATTTAAAAAAGTGAATGTTTTCATTTAAGTGATAGAAAGTTGATATTTTTCATTGTCAATAACGCCTGTCATATTTTCGCTCGGTTTTTCAGACTTATATATTTTTTAACTTATCAAATTTAGGAAGTCACTATATTCATTTAAGGGGAGGAATGAAACCGATATTTCAAAAATATTACGAATTCAGGGTTGAGAGTCGAGTTTATTTATGTATATATCATGTAAGATGTATGATAAAGCTACTGTGCAGTGTGTGAATGATATCTCAATAGTGTTTTTAAGTATTTTACCTACACCTAACTAGGTGTCCACCGTGTCAACTTACCTTGCCTATCTTTACTACACCCATAATTCGAAGTATGTGTCGATTTGTTCATTAATAAAAGAATCTAATTTTGCTCATTGGTTAAATCGAAGTTCTTCTGAATGCTAAATTAAAAGCTGTGTTGACAGAACAGGAAGTTCTCCTATGGGATATCGTGGTCGGTTATGATGTCAAGAAATCTTTGTCACGGTGATACCAAGACTGTCAGAGATGGAACGTCTTTCCTTTGAGGCCCCAAAGAGGGTTATCTCAGCAGGATATACGACAGCTCTCTTCTACATGGCACTACATGGCAAAATCGCTACAAGGCTTTCAAACAAGGACGACAACTGACATGTGTCTCAGTATGTTCAACTGGATGCCTATTACAGAAGAGATCACGAAGCGCCAGGTCATGTTTTTTCACAGACTCACTCTCCTCTGCCAACATACCCAAGAAGCTGTTCCATACAAAACACTTCCTATACCTTCACAACCCATATAATGAACAGTTTGGCTTCCCCTTATCATACATCTTCTAAAGAAGTACAATATGCTTGTCACCCTGACACGATACTTTCGAATCAATGTTCTACCAAGCAAGTATGAATGGAAGCGACTATTTACTCATATAATCACCTAAAATACAACGCTAAATGGAAGGAACGCACAAGTTATGATCCAGATTTTGCGGGATTCAGAATGCTACATGATGTTCCTGGACCAGCATCAGTTTTGATCCGAGTTAAAATAGACAATATACCCGACAATATACTCACCAAGCTCAAAAGTGGGTTTCAGTTCCACAACAAACGCTGACACGATGTGATCTGTG
The DNA here is from genome assembly GCA_921293015.1 of Phorcus lineatus. Classification (NCBI taxonomy): domain Eukaryota; kingdom Metazoa; phylum Mollusca; class Gastropoda; order Trochida; family Trochidae; genus Phorcus; species Phorcus lineatus. The sequence continues at coordinate 46,893,882 of OV121090.1, read as the reverse complement.
TAGAACTGTGCATATTGATCTTCTGAGACATGTCATTGTATCTTTTAACCACCTGAAAAGTCTTCATGACAACTTCTGGACTTTTATCAAAGATAGCTTCCCAGTTGAAATAGCAGTTGAACTAAGCAGCATTGATGAGGAGACTCAACTACAGTACCTCCGGTCCTCGGACGACCGAATGATGCAATATTTGACTCTAGCTGCAATGACTGATTCCTTAATATCAGTGCAACATATGCTATAAAGATTATGGCCGTCTACCAAATAAAACTTGCGATTCATAGCTATCAACAATAACAGGCATGGCGTGAATGTCATTTATATATGAACTCTATTTCAATCAACGTGTGACCAACGAATCTTTATGTTTTCCCATTCCTAATCAACACAAATTCTTTAATTACTAACATCTCTTACTGTACAATTTAGTTAATATACTACAATAATCTCCTAATGGAGGAAATAAAGATGATGATAATGATGTTCCATTTTGTATGATAATCAGATTAAAACAAAAAAGTACTGATTACAAGTGCATTTTTCACAACACGTAATATCCAACACTTCCAATGGAAATTGTTACAGCTTATGGACTAATGTATAACAAGTGCAAAACATCTGAATCTGAGCAAGAAAATAAAGACAAAATACTAACAGCATGAGATTGATGTGTCTTGCGGTTAAGAAAAATATTCGATATGCATCCTGAATGAATTTTACTTGCCTTTAATGAGTGAATGATTAAAGCATTCCAGTCACTGACGCAGAGGGATATTACCTTCACCCTTAGACTGATCTCTTTTCTTTCATCTTTGTCATGGATCCGATGTTCTTGTTTTGAAGAGGAGATAATGAAGATGTATTCATTCAAGATTTTTATTTTAAACTCTGACCTTGTTTTAACAACATCCAATTAGTAAAACCAGTGCTTTAATTAATGGAGACTGTAATATAAGGATATGAAGCTACAATATAGAAAGAAAACCTTCTCCATTATATGCTAATTATATCCCCAAAACATATTTTGGCACTCACGATTAAAATAAAAGTCAAGTTAGATGATTTAATTTTTCATAAGTATATATGTTTTTCTCAAGTATAAAAATTATATATTTAATGGACAATGTTTGTGTTGATATGAGGTTAAATAACATTAACGCCTTAAGTGACTTAATGCTGACTGTGCCATGCGTTATATGAACTGAACATCAAAGCTACAATGATAAGTAAGAAAGCTATATCCACTGAACATCAAAGCTACAATGATAAGTAAGAAAGCTATATCCACTGAACATCAAAGCTTCAATGATAAGTAAGAAAGCAATATCCACTGGACATCAAAGCTACAATGATAAGTAAGAAAGCAATATCCACTGAACATCAAAGCTACACTGATAAGTAAGAAAGCTATATCCACTGAACATCAAAGCTACAATGATAAGTTAGAACGCTATATCCACTGAACATTAAAGCTACAATGATAAGTAAGAAAGATACATCCATTGAACATCATCATCATAAAACATTAGGAACAAATCATCCTACCTTTCTGAAAAGCTATTAGGTGTAAACTGTGTATCTGGATGATATCATTGATATCCACAAAGTATGGGAGGAGGTCATTAAAGGTGTTTAAAAACTCTTTCGTTTGAGTTGTTATTATCTCATTCTAAACTTACACGTACAAGATCTGATAGTATATAGGCTGTGCATACCTTAAAAATTGCTTACGTTTTTGTGCTATATCTGGTTTCAGTACCCTCAATTGAAAATAAGGTATGGTACCGTTTATTAGAGATAGGAATCGTTTGACAATAGCACCAGGGTGCAAATTGTTTGTAAACCCATATAATATATCACGTGTGTAACATCATCTATATCTTTCTGGAATGTCAATGCTATCTGTGTCTTGTTTGATCTTATTCTTACATAGTATTATTGAATGAGTGGAGTAAAAAAATTGATTGTTATTACTTCTATCGCAATTTAATTAAACAGTCCAAAGCAAAGCCAGAGTTGGTACAAAACGTCACATTGTTACCTATCTGTTTGTTTGTTGTTTGTTCAGATTTAATTTCATCGAAATACATCGATTGATTTTGTGCAAAATCTTTGTGAATTTAGGCTTATATTCAGCTGTGTGGTTTACATTGTAAATTGAAAACGGCTCTTATGTTTAAACTCCAAGTTAGATATATCATACATATAACCTTCTATTCAATTGGCAAAACAAAATGTTAAATTTATATTTTATTTATGTAATACATTTTATTTTTTTCCTGAAAAGCATTCAACAAAGGCCATTGCTTCTTTGAATCAGTAAGCTATAAAATAAGGTCCACGACTTAGGGCATTTTCAGTAGGGCAGTATTCAGAAATTTATCCTATAGTTTTGGCAGTGATATTGTCTCAATCTTGCTTTTACTTGTTCTTAACAGTAATTTCCATTCTTATTCTGAAATAAGCATTGTAGTGGTCTTGTTTTACATGTAAAAATGCCAATGTTTTAGTATAATTTAATAATAATGAGGATACTTATATTGCGCTGGACTCCACACCACGAAGGGGCATGCTCAAAGCGCCACACACATTATTACCCTGGTGTAAGGACAAACACTCCTTTTTTACAATCTCAGCTCCTTCGGAGTATGCAACCCAGCTGCCGTTTAAGCGCTTTTATGGTTATCTGTCACATTGCCATCACTTCCAAACCAGGTACCCAATTGTGCTGTTGGGTGAACAGAGACACATTTCGAATAAGTCTCTTGCCTAAGGGGACACCTCAAGTTTTACAACGTTTCAGTGGCAACGATTCAGACTCGATACATCCAAATAAGATATTCTACTCAATGCAGATAGCTTTAGTGATTATTTAAAACATTTGTTGATGGTGATTGTATAACAATTAAAACAGTAAATTAAGATAACTGTGATTGTTGTCCATGTTTCGTTTCCGTTTCTAAATAGTTCTTTACTTCCTTAAAATGTTGTTTCGTAAGTAAACTCGTCTTCTTTGGTTACCATGAATAATTGGTTTTCCTTAGCTCAAAGGGCAAAACGTCTTGTCTAAGTCAAGAGAATATATGCCACGAAAGCCATATAGAGTAATTTCTGACAATTAAGTTTTCTTCATTTCAATTTCCAGACAGGTTCAACATTCTGGCTTCATTCTAGTCAACTTTATGGTTTCATGGCATAGCTAGATGTAGGTAGACTTTAAAATCACAAATTGTTTAGCCAAAATAGAGTTAGGTTTAGGTTTAGGGTAGGGTTTGGGATTAGAAACACATCGTCCTACCTTTCTGATTCACTATATATCATATGATCAACCCGAATTCTTTTATTGACTCATTACTCATGCATATGCCTCATTTATTCATGTTATAATCTCTCTAGAAACGATTTCAAAAGAAATAAAAGAATTTATATAACAGATTTGGCATTTGGAAACATGATTTTTCAATCTCTAGGTATAAATTTAACGAGGGGTGTAGTAATTGTAAGTTAGTAGTTGGCCACAAGTAGAAAACGATGCAAATGTCTTAATGTTTCTTGTAAAATGTACTCTTGTTACCTTCACCTTCAAAACCTTGAGCTGACCCCTTGTGGTGATACCATAAAAAGGTCCTACCAGCAATCACAATATTACAGCTGTTTGGAAACATAACTTTCAAGTTGGTACAAGTGTGTATGACTTAGATAAGTGTATCGGAATGCATTTTTTACCATAATGCACACCAACTGCGATATGCGATTAAAAACTAATTTTAATTATGAAATTTGAAATATCAAATTTTCTCACCCCTTTGATTGGCCTGTGATATCTAATCTGTTGAAATAATGAATATATATAAAAAAAGACAAACCCTACTAAGAAATAATTATAATAATTATATTTATATACTTACCATGTTTGTAGAACTGAGTGTGCTGTTTTTAAAAAAAATGAAATAACAAAGGGGGGTGGGGGACACCATGCTCGTTTGAAAGTATAATTGTGTCAATATATGTAATTTTTTGTGAAATAGCCAAAAATATTAATTACCTTTTTTCTAAAAAAACTGTTGTAAACCTATATTTCTTAAATTTTTTTTACAACTTTTAAAATAAGAAGAATGCATGAAATTAAACTGAAATGCGAAGACAAAAATGGGGGTCAAGATTAATAAAATCATTAACATTTTGTCCTTGAAACTGAAAATGAGCTTTTAGCATTTAGAAAACGCCCACTGCAGGCGAAGTCATGTAATATTGTTCATATAACTCGTTTACAAGTTAAAACCCTTTAAGTTCACACAACTGTTATATGTTCAGGCAGTTGTCGGTTCAATTCATCTTGATTGTCTATCAAATAAGTTATCTTTATAAACTTGTTTTAAAAGATGGGGGTTTATTTGGGGACAAAGCCCGAAAAAAAGTATTTTCATAAAGATAGTGTAAGTGGAATCCATTGGGGTCGATCACTTCGTAACAAATCAAACTCAACCTTTGCATCGACAGTGAACCAAAGTCAATGAGACAGGTGGGTAAGAATACTTAACATGTATATATCCATTGTCGATTAATCAACAGATTTTCTAGTTTGCACAATAATAATAATCCGATCACTATAATAATAGTAATCAATTTGATGTGGAAAAAAGACTATAAAATACCCCTACATCAATAGATAGGACGGGTTTTTATATTTCATTATCTAAATGTTAGTCTCAAATACTGATTTATTTCTTTTTATTGTAAGAAATATTAAATTTCAAAATAAAAATTATAAACGACATTAAATTTAAAATTTTTAAAATTTCTTTGACCCTCCCAAAATAAAGAAATCTATGCTGTAATGTTTCGTTTCGTCTTTTCAATATTCCGTCGATCACACCAACCGAGTCACAGAGTTATCTCCCTTCAATAGTACATAGTTTAATGGCCGCATGGCAATTTCTAAGGACCAGGATTCCATCCCACAACAAACTAAATAGGCCACCAAAGTGTATGTATTTTATGTACGAACATTACCACATTACGTAGATGTTGTCTATGTATCAGTTTTAACACGTCCGTTTCTTAAAAGGTTTGTTTATGTTACAAAATTTACAACCACGTGGATTCTCGTTTCCCGCGCAGTACAGCGTCGGTGATGAGACATTATTTTTACCTTTTTTAAGGTAAAGTTTGCATAAATACTGTTTATTATTATAGTGTTTCTACTGTTTTGAATAACAGCAATAACTGTTTCATAACTAATTATAACTATTTGGAAAAGTGTACACATAGCTTTCATGTCCAAGTTTTCAAATTGAAACAGTCGTAAAACATACACGATTGCATCCATGCTTGCAGTTTTTGGTGTATCAATTTGGAGATTGAGGACCTACTTTTTAGATTGTAAAATGTAACATCTTTCTGGACTGTATTTTCACTGGAACGTTTTGTTTGTTTCAGTCTTTTACGTAGTTGCAGTAGTTAATGTAACGGTAAGTGTAACCTAACGGATTAGAATAAAGTTTATGCCAACGTAAACTTCTTTCGTCTGTACATATGCTTTGAAATTATTTTGTTTCAGCAATATTTTGCAGCTTTAAATATTTATGAGGGCTTTGACAGTGATTCACTTGTTATACTAGTGGTATAAAGTTCAGCGCAGCAGTTGTGTTTTAATGCGTAGGGTATGTCCTTAACAAATAATATTCAAATAAAGATTATGTTGAATGACATAGGTAGAATTTCACTGCATTGTGGACGCTAACAGATTTAACACTAAAGCCAGCAATTAAAGGGTCTACCTCCCTTGTAAATTGCCATAAAAGTGTAATTCCAAATGTTGTTTAGACGATGGTATCATAAGGAAAATGTAATGAATGTTATCAACTAGCATGTATCTTGCACTTTATCGACTGGTTATACATTATCGATTAATATGGACATAAACGGAACGTCATCCCAATACGGTGTTGTTGATACGCTACAGAATTCATGCATTGTAACGTTTTCATTTTTCAAACACGATATCGAAGGTTTTCACTCGATTCTCAACAGTGTCAGTTCTCAACATGTCATATATAAACAATGCAAGTATGCACACATGTGTCCTTAATACAAAACACCATCAAAAAAGGGCAATCCAAATGTTTGAATATTACAAAACTATACAAGACGTCAAACGGAAAACATAAGTATTTTTTCTGCTAACTTTTACTCATATAATACCCCATTATGTCAGGATGGCCAAAAATATGCTGTGTGCTTGTGCTATTTAAATATTAAATCGTTTCACCATTTACCAAAAACTATATATTTAGGTCGACTCCTTATAGGACACTCGTTTGATAATGAAACATTTCAATATCTCAGACATTATGTTGAAAATATCAAGTTTAAGAGTTGAATAACAATATCGTAAGTCAATTGACATGTGCATATTAATGACATACGTATGTTTGAAAGGAAAGTCATGCTTAATATACTACACAATTTTTTATTTTTTAGAAATTAGAAGAAAGTGAATAGAATTTGGTGGTGAATTGAAAATTTTCGAACGGTACCACTGCTGTTAACGTCATTTTTCCGGACCATGGTTACGCGACGTCACTTACAAACATTTTATTGCCAAAACAATGCAAGAATATTTTGGAAAGATGGCATTCAATATATTTCTACTTACCCGTTTCTATATAACCAGAGCTGCAATTATTACTATTGCTGCTATTTCTAAGAGATGTTTGTATGTGAGCCGTTCTGCGGACACAAAAACGTCGATTTAAGAGTAGTCTATGCATTGTTTGTTAGCATATGCCTCCATTAGTTACAGAGGATTTTCTTGATTGGCATGATGACTAATGTGACAATACAGATCGTAACTATTTTTCATTTAGCTCCGGCATATGACATCAATGTAATATTGTCATCAATACATTGTTTTTTTAAAGAAGAGATTAGCAGAAGGCAATCCTTTGAAACGACCGTCATGTCGAAGATATAACCAAGAATATCTTAAATGATGTTTCTTGTTGAAACTTCCTTTTAAATGTGTTATAAATATTTATGAGGGCTTTGACAGTGATTCACTTGTTATACTAGTGGTATAAAGTTCAGCGCAGCAGTTGTGTTTTAATGCGTAGGGTATGTCCTTAACAAATAATATTCAAATAAAGATTATGTTGAATGACATAGGTAGAATTTCACTGCATTGTGGACGCTAACAGATTTAACACTAAAGCCAGCAATTAAAGGGTCTACCTCCCTTGTAAATTGCCATAAAAGTGTAATTCCAAATGTTGTTTAGACGATGGTATCATAAGGAAAATGTAATGAATGTTATCAACTAGCATGTATCTTGCACTTTATCGACTGGTTATACATTATCGATTAATATGGACATAAACGGAACGTCATCCCAATACGGTGTTGTTGATACGGCATATGACATCAATGTAATATTGTCATCAATACATTGTTTTTTTAAGAAGAGATTAGCACAAGGCAATCCTTTGAAACGACAGTCATGTCAAAGATATAACCAAGAATATCTTAAATGATGTTTCTTGTTGAAACTTCCTTTTAAATGTGTTATAACGTTGACAAACTACATTCGCAATGCTTATTGGAGTGTGATTGTAAGTTTTCCACTTGAAAACGTCTGTTCCAACCTGTAACAACAACCCTAACAGAAGTGCTATGTCACTTACCACAATTTTATCTTGATATTTGATTGTTATTTAATTACATAACATAAAATTAAGACCGATGAGCCGTTAAGAATCAGTACAGGTTTTTCAGCTACCTTGGTCCTTGTTAAAAGTACAAAACACCGATCAAAATTAAGTAATGAATAATGTCGTATAATACAGCAACTTGGCCACAGCTAGTGACATCGTCACGTTTTTGTTAAAATTATAAGCCGTAATTTAATGACGCCCCTAAAAACCTATTCGGAACGAAGAAACTGCTAAATTTCCATGTTGACCTGTGTATTGTCGTAAATAAAGGAAGGCAAGAAGGGCAACCCATCGTTATATCTGATTACCATGGTATGATAATCAAAAGAAGTTCACCATAAGCCCACAACATTGTACAATAATACAATAAATAAAACATAAAACAATACTTGATTTCAGCCATTTCCGTTTTGGAACATCACCGCTTTCCAAGGAATGGAGGCGCTTGTCACAACTCCTGGCATGACCAACATAGCTGTTTGGTATTGGGTAGAAGACATACCGTCGCTTGCCCACGTTGAGATCTATCACCCCAGCAGGTGTGGAAGCAGAACAATAATACAGACGTAAGAGTTTCCCTATCTTTTTATTTCGACCATGCCTCTGCAGGTTTGTTCTAAAGGCTTGAAAAAATTGGATTGAAAATAACAATGGAAACTTGTTCACACTGCAGGACAAATGGTGTCTCATACTGGAATTAGCAAACCACCCACCCTGAACCCTCAACAATCCACACACAAAAACGTACACTTAAACACCAAAGAACTTAATCATTATTATAACCTAATTTTTACATGATGGTGGTACCCTTGACAATCCAATGTTTTAAAAGAATTTAAAAACTGTTTTAATTTGTAAAACAACAAAAATTACAAGATAAATCCTGTGGTCTTCTTCCGCAATCTGTTTAAGGATTTTAAAAGAATTTAGAAGTAAGATAAAAAAAAAATTAATATTTACGGGATAACACCTGTTTATTTTGAGCCTTGTACATCCATGTGCATTTTTCATTTTTTAAGTGTATTTATTTTCATACAAAAATATCTGAAGCAAACAATTATAGGAATTTGAGGTCAGTATGTTTATGTTTTCCTTACTGGAAGTGTATTTCAAGTGCATATAATTACAAAATGATGTTGTTACACGTTTTTCGGCGATTCTGATTGGACGAGAGCTCTCAAAAACATGCAATCATTTAGAAGATAAATAGTTGCGTTTGGAAAATTTCCGGGATTCATTGTTATTCAACACCCGCAAATTTAGTTTAAAACCGACGGCGTTAGCCGGAGGTTTTAAACGCTTAAATTTGCGGGCGTTGAATAACAATGAATCCCGGAAATTTTACAAACGCAACTATTTATCGATATTGTCACATGACCGTTAGTTATTAGAAGTTTTAAGAGCGAACTCTGTTTTTGCGTACTTATTTTTGTGTGGAAAGGACTTGCGACTGTTCTATTTTTGTAAGAGATGAGATAAGGTCTAACAATTGTGAATTGCCGGCATTATTTACATTACAAACATCGTTGTGATCATAGCGAATAGTGGCATTCGTAACAGCGAGACCTTACAACATACTTGTTTAATTCGAGACCGAAATCATCAATTATAAAACTCTTGGAAAAATATCGTAAAACCCCGAGTACAAAAGTCTTGAACTAGCCCACAACCATTGTGACAGCGACGTAAACATTGTGACGTCAAAACGGTTGGCATTTGTGACGTCATACCATCGGAATCGCATTCGAAAGAAGGCGGCCACATAAAACTTTGCGGCAAACTTGGACTAAGTATTCCAGTTGAAAATATTTTCGTTCTTAAAAAATAAATCATATTAAAGTGTATTTGTGATATCTACCGGTAGACACAATATAAAAAAGGACAAAGACAAATGTCAAATCGGAGTACGGCACGTAGTTTCTAAGAAACTGGAAAATTAAAACTTGAGTCGGGCCGGCACTAGTGAACATGTTGTATCGATTCGCGGTGATTCGCCTTTGCTAATTTGCGGGTATTCATTGTCGTTCAACATAGGGTAATTTTTTCGAATCGACCAATCAGAATCGAGGATACAACGAAGTCATGTTACAATTCTCGATGAATGCAGAAATTTTTGCTGTTATACCTCGTGCATGCATACTTTATTACGTCACAATCTGACAGAACAAATTGACGCAACGGCTAGTCCGGTTATGACAACATCAGGTTACTTTGGTTGTTTTTTGCAAAATAAGAAATGTACGCATGTTATCATCTTCATTACTGAGAGGATAACAAGATAATACTTTCCTCCCACAAAAGAAACAATTACCTTCACCGAAGACTCTTGATTTTAATAATTACGAGTCCTGAAGTTTGATAACTCGAATCGTTTCACAAACGGAAGCCATTTTGAATGTCACGTGATATGCTAATGAGGGTTATTCCAAAAATGCGGACTCGAGTTAAGACGAACTTTAATTGCATGAGCGTCAATGCTGATGCAAACGAAATTAAATCATCTTCCGTTTTAGTTCATGTATTTCTCAATTTGAATTCCACCATATGTTGTGTGTAACACGCTGCAAAACAACATAATGTTCACTACAATTAGTCAAAATTTATTAAAATTATTCCGAAAATCTGCGGAAGTAGAGTTGATTTTGTGATTATAAGGATTGTTTTACATTGTTTGTGCCCCTATCGATGTATATCGCTACGCGATGTTATACAATTTGTTGCTGTTATACATCGATAGAGGCACAAAAAATGTAAAACAATCCTTAAAAATATTTAAAACCTTGTCCTAATTCTAAGCGATTTGCAACACTTGCAGTGACTCATGTATGTAAAGCTGGTATTTAATTCTTTAAGAATAAGCATTAGGTTGTTGAACTGCAGACGTGCTATGGATATATTATATATTCAATTCTACACTGTTAGCAATGAATGGGAAAAGGTCAAGTAGTATGAACAATAAGTGGCGTCAAAAGAATCTTCCCTGGTGATGGTTAGGACATTCACATTTAAATATATTTGTATCTCTTAATATCCTTTTTTTCTCATGTTTTTAAGAAACAAACACATTTAAGTAACATGTTTTGCAATTTAATATATTTTTGTCCTAAGCCTGATGATAATGGAGATACAAAGTACGTAATGGCTGCCTTTTTCTCTTTTCCTTTTTCAATAATTACTATATATTGATGAATATTAGAAAATTCTTTTTTTTTCGTGAAATACACGCGTGCGGATGTCCTTTTGTGAAGCAACCGCAAACAAGATGTAACAATGGTGTTTACGAATTACGAAAACAGAAAAACAAAAATAAAAGTGTCAAGCAAGTAAATAAGCTGATCCTTTGAGTATTATCCTTTTATAAATTCTTTTATGCACTGTCAGTGTACAGTTGAATTGACTATTGAAAGGATAATATATACCAGTCGCACTGAATGACAAGAGGAAACATGATTATTTTTCATGGGATGATTTAAGTGGTCTTACAAGATGTTCCGATGCAAAAATAGAGGAATATCGACGCAAATGTCGCTCTTATTATATCTACTGACATTTTTTGAGAACGTAAAGATTGGAATAATGCTATTATTATGATATCCTTGCTATTATTTACATTCAAGTTCAGCACTGACGCCAAGTTGATCACAGATATATTATTTTTACTTATTATCATAAGAACTCAGAGGCATTTCACGCTTGCAGCTACATGCATATACCTAGGGACCTTCTGCTTTCTAAGACTCTAATATTGCATATGTCCCATCGTCGGATACAGGCCTCCCATATATAACCCTAACTTGATTTAAAAAGATATTCAATATCGAAGTAATGAATAAATGAATAATTGCGATACATCACTTCTTAGAGTCTGATATGACACTGTGATGTATGGCTACTACAATCTATTTGGTCAGGAATTCTTAATGGAAAAGAGCTGACTTAGTTAACTATGCCAACTGTGATTTTTCTCATCATCCTATGACCTTCCAGTTAGCTTTTTTTTCTCAGAACAATATAAGTTAACATGTGTCTGAGAGAATGGTATATTTTTTTCTTATATAGGCATTCGTTTTTCCTTTAAAATGCTCAGATTTATTCACTTTGTCTTTTGAGCATTTTTCACGTTGCCAAATTCAGTTTGCCTCTTCCAGACAAATCAATACTCTTAGAAATTGGAAAGACTTCCAATCATTGAGTTGCCCCAGGTGGTGATAATTGTTGTCATTACGTTTTCTACACATTATAGTTTCATGCGTTTATGATTCGCTGTCTATCCTATCTTCCTTTGTGGTACAGAATATATTGGATCAGAATTGTATTGCTGAAGACTTTCTAAGGGGGCTTAAGAAAAATATACATCAAAAATGTATGGTTTAAAAGTACATATATACAAAATGAGGTGATATGTAAGATGTCATTTTATCATTATGTTTATATGAGGTTAAAAAGGGCTTGGTAAAAAAGTTGGTATTTACTCATTATATGGGGCAACCAAAAAAGATATGAAAATTGTCACTTGTTAAGATAAACCATAATGTCCAAACTTTGTTTTCATAAATTTAACTCCACCGGCCAGTTTCCACTGATAATCTGACGTTTTTAGTTGTAAAGTGTCTGAGCCAACTCCCAGGATTGGCAGAAGTTAATGAAGGTTTTTCTATTTTTTTCTAATATTTTGCTTTTATGGAATTATGTTTATGATTTTCCAAATATAACATTATTGAATTTACTCAGTTCTAATTATCAACTCTGTAAACGAATAAGCTTTCATTCATAGCACATCCTCTTCTCGTCCAACTTGTTTTTCAGAGTCCCTCAAATTTCACTTATTGTCAACCAGAACGTTAACTTTCCTTTGTTAATAACAGAACATTTAACAGTGTAAAATGTATGCTCATAAAATTTAGGTGTTGCGGGAAATTAATATCAAAATAATTATCTCTGTGTCATGCTGATTGAAAATGGTTTTGTCCTTATTTTTGTCAATGTGATGTAAAATGACACTAATCAGCTTACGCAAAACCTTAAAAACCGATTTGTATTAGTGAATGTTTTCATTTAAGGGATAGAAAGATTATCCTATTAATTGGCAACAATTTTTTATCAGTAGTGTTTTCACACAGTATTTTAAAACAAATATTTAACTGTTAGCATTCGAGTTATCTGATTAAGGATGTCAAGACATTAATATTAGGAAAAGAGTACAACTGATATTCTGATTACATATTCAGAATTGATGGTTCATGGTCGGATCTGTTAGAGTATTTCATGTAAATTATGATTAAGTGACATTTTTAGTGCATTGTTTGTGTTGTATGTAAATGTCTTTGTGCCTTCAGATAACTTTGTCTCCACAGTGTCAACATACCTAGTTTATCTGCTGCTTTCAACTATTATTCGAGTGAAAGTGAAATACATATGTGTTACAAAATGTAAATCTGTATTTAAAAAGAGTTGAATTTTTTTAATAATGGGATAATGTGTCACCGTGAAACCAGGACGGGCAGTAACAGAATGCCTTGTCTTTGATGCCCAAGAGGACTGCAACGGTTCGCTGTAATCATTTGGAATGGAAATATTAGAGCAGAGTTTTTCTATACATAGTAATAAATGGTAGTTACTGCATCTCTTACCTTTGTCAGTTATCTCGGCCACATACACGGGCATAATTTAGGTTCCTACATCATATCAGTAGAAATCACAGATTATATCTATAAATTATAGAACTAAATCTTGTGGAGCAAGAAACTATACAATAACTACTAGCAGCAAGAGATTGATGTGGCATGCGGTTAAGAAACGTGATCAAGGGTGCATGCTGAATAGATCTTAATTTCGTTCTATGAGTGAATGATCGGAGCATTCTAATAAAGGATTCTAAGAAGGATATTACCCTAAACTATGGATTTCCTTTCTTTGATCTATGTCATGAGTACCGGACTGTGAAGATAATGAAGACATATTTATCAAAGAGATTTATTTAAAACTTTTATCTTGTTTTAACAGTATTTACTTAATATTACCAGCGCTTTTTGATAGAGGTTTGATATGGGGGATTCTCTTTATCAAGAAAACCTTCTCATTTATATTCAAGATTATCAATTCAAACGTTCTTTCCATTAATGTCTATAACGTTATTTGAGTTTATTTCACTTTTTGTTTCAGGAGCAGTGCCAATTAGTGAAAAGTTATATTAAAAACTGATCAAAAGCAGGGAAAAGAAAGATTTTGGTTTGTAGTGTTTATAAGGTCATAAAACTAATGAAAATGTCACTGTAACTGGAAATGTATATGGCATTGTATCTCGATGTTATAGAAAACAGGTAATTGTCATGTGACATAGTCCAGTGAGATGATTAAACTTTAATCAACAGGTACGTTTTTACTGACACTTCTAACCAGATGGATAAGGCGTTATGGAAAATACTTTTTGTTATTATAAGGGCAAGTAACATCATCTTCATCAGTGTTCAAATGCTGAACTTGCTAGGCGTAGAGGCATCTAATATCAAATCTACTAGAATAAGGATGTTACATAGTGTGCGATGGAAATTACTTATCAACTGTCATTATACACTCATCATAAGACGCAATCACCATACCTTTCTTATATACACTACTAGGTGTAAACTTTTTAACTTCTGTCTGTGTTTTCCATTAACTCATTAACGCCGAGGCAGCTTCACGGCTCAACGCCTGGGCCACTGACCACAGACGCTGCTCGCTGTAGCGAGACCAATTAGCTCGAGCACCGCTCTTTTCGCGACAGCTTTTGAACGGAAACTGTCTAGCCTTGTGCCATAAAGTCTTGATTGTTTTATAGTTTCATGAAGATAGATGCAGGTGCTGTATATTGATACTTTACAGGAATATAACATGTGATATTTCACCATTGAGTTTATGCTTTGCGCTTTGTCCGATTTCAATTCATAAACATACTCAAAGAGAGAGAGAGATAGTGAAATTGTTTTCATTTTCTCACCAAATAAAATTGACATGTAAACTGCATTAGATATCGCACCTTTTATATTGGTCAAAATGTTATGAGAGACAATTTCTCTTACTTGTACCTAAACAACAGTACTTAAACAGCAAACTTAACCGCAAATAATATAGACAGACACACACTTACATATTATAATATATATTTAGTATATACATAACCAAATATCATTATAAGCATTTGTCAATCTTCATGTTAGATTGTCTTTCTCAATCTACCACTACAGTGATTTGATGGCGGCATATTGTACACACCTTTGCAAGTACTAACACATAAAAACGTAACGTACCTAATATTTTCACATATGTTGATTTACATGCATTTCTATTTGTAAATACAAATACTGCATATCTACACACCATGTTGAGTAGATACAGTGTGTCGGTATCTCAACCATCTGAATAATAATTAAGAATTTATGGAAATGATATCCCGATTTAAGAGATAGCACGTAACATCAACGAATGTAATGATTATTAATATTGACCAAGTGATCTATTCCGTTGTCAACTCTAATTATAATTTAACATGTGTATGTATCCATTCAATGGCAGACATATTGTCGAATTTTAAAAAAACATGTACATGCTAAAACTATTATTGTTACAGGACCGCTACTGACCGTGCTTGATACAGGATGCGCTCAGCTAGTTTCGTAAAGTAATATTCGAACAAACTCTTATATAAATAATAGTATTCAAAGTAGAACAACACTGGCGTTCAAAATATTAATTACATGCAATTATCAAATTGATAGTTCATGACGTGACATTCCCAAAGTGATGCATTCAAGAAGTAAAGGTAAAATCAAAGTGTCACTTTCAATAGCCTCAAATTCTTAACAAATGATTTATGAATACATGTATATAAATGTTTATAATATCGTCTTAGTTATATGAATTCAAAGCGTTTTACAAATAAAATATATCTAACAATGTTTCAAAATTGGTAACTTCACAAAGACTCCAATCGTTTCATCTGAATTAATAAACCTTTTTAAAGTATTTATTTTCCCTTCCAAGATCAACATATTCAAAATGTTTTCTTTTACCAAATGTAGTATATTTTTGCACAAAGAGCAACGATTTTCATTTCTTATTGCTTTCCTGAAGATAGCATCTTATTTACGAAACTGTTATCTACATTAATGGATGCTAAACTGATTTTAAAAATAAGTTCATTGTTATACTATAAGACGGACGCACATACGCGGCTCTCGCTGAATAATAGGTGCTTTCAATTAACGCACATTTTGACGCATATACGCGGCTCTCGGCGTTAATGAGTTAAGGTAATCAGATGTAAAATTCTTTTATATGATTTGTTTTTAAAGCGGTTTTCTCATTTTTCTCATTCTAACTTACAAATACCACCTTTGAAAACAACAATCATATGCTATATACGTTAAAACTTGGTAAAGTTAATGGGTTTTTTTACTTCAGTACCCACAGCTGGGAGAGAATGCATTTCACTTTGGATTAGTTTGACAATTACATGAGGTTACAATATTAATATGTTTAAACCTACATTGTGCGATAGATCATGCTCACAGAGCGTGCAACATCATATTTATCCCAAGATGCAGTTGTAGATTTCAAAATAACTAACTTGTACAATGTAAGTTACGCCTTCAGGCATTGATAAAGAAGCGGTTATCAGTACTAATGGAAACGTACTAGCAGACAACTGTAACTGAATGAAGAATGGCTTGTGCCACAATACCAGAGATAAGAATTTGATATATTTATTTCATGTATAACGACTGTTTTTATTTTAATCAGAACGTTTGGCTAAATCACTTCCTCTTAACTATACCCATAATTACTGCAGTGACTCATCATCTAAATTAATCCAAAACATATCCAACAAGCATATTTTATTAGTTACTTATGTTAGTGAATGTTTTGGATAGAATTCCAAATTCTTGTGAAAAGAATCAAGCGAAAAAGAGGTTGGTATGATTGATACTTATCAAACCAAGTTACTTTGAAAATAGAAGGTGTTAAAGCGAAAGACAGTCATCTGCATTTAAGGGATGTTTATAAAATGTTTATATTTAACAAAAGTACTTTTTCTAGCAAATTGTGTTGACTTCTAATTACCGAGAGGGGTATTTTATAGTTAATGACAATATTGTGTATTATATAACCTTGTAATAACTACAAGTGTTCCCTATTTTCATGTTTTGAACTTAGTACTGAAACAAATCATACAATAATTTTCATGACATTCTAATGAATTTATAATAAAGTTATCTTTTAAGTGTTAAGAGTTAACATGGTATTAAAATAAGAAATATTGTTTCATTCCACTTTTGTTTCTATCTAAACTTATTAATGAAAATACTCCAATGTGAAAATCTCAATGCTCACACTGGGAGATCACATCAGATGTCTGGCAAAACTACATGTCCTGAAATGTATTTCTTTGTGCAAATATTATGCCATATTTGTACTTCATTTGAGAATTCGCTATGTCACACACACTATCCTATTACTGAATCAGTTTTGGAGCCTGCTGCTTCTGTTTAGAAAACAAAAGCTTGGAATAATAAGCAGCTTTGTAATTGGATATCAAATGTTTTCATTAGGGATTTAGAAATTGATCCGATTATTTATCAATCACATTGTCTCATGAGTGTTTTTGCTTGATTTTTACAGTAATTTCCATAAATAAATTGTAATTGCCATTGCAGTGATCTTGTTTTGGAGATAAATAACGCAAATGTTTTAGTAGCATTTTCTCATTCAGTCATAACGATTCAGACTCGGTGTCAAAAACAAGGATATTCTACGCAGTAAGCTTTATGACAAAGTGATAAATTTGATGACTGTTTTCGTTTAGCGATTAAGTCATTCAATTAAGATACATGTCTCTGTGTTACACTGTCTAAATGGAAGTTTAACAATATTACTATACCTTTTACATTTACTATACATTTCTTAATTCTTGATAAGGGATTCATAATTGTTCGGTTATCGTGAATCAGTGACGTTTTTTCAACAAAGGTTACAAGGGTTACAAAAATTTATGTTAAAAGAATATATACCACGGAGGCCATATACAGTGATTACTGACAGTTAAATTTATCAAGCTGTTTCAAATTCTATACAAACATTCTGGCTTTATACTAATTAGTTATACGGTTTCATTGCATAGCTTGATATTGGTAGGCTTTTTTTATCACAAATTGTCTCATGATATGCCATTTATTTTCATTATATAATCTTCGTTGAGTATTGTTATCGATTACAAAAGCAATAAATGAATTTAATCAATTATAAAATTAATGATAATAATGATAATACCTACATGCATCGTTTCACTGCTAGTACAAATGAAGTTACATTAACTTCTCTTTAAATTGGCATTATTCATAACCGATTTATATTTCAGATTTATATTTTGTAAAAACATAAATGTTTCAATGAATGTTTTACCATCAAACTTTGATTTTTTATACTGGTTTCCTTTAAATCATCATATGAAACAGCGGTCCATAGGAGAAATCATTGAGGGATCGTTTGACAGTAGATTACCACACAGCCCCTTGGTGGTCATTGTCATGAAAATGCTTTTGCATTGATCAGAACTGGTATCACAATTCACTGGTGTCATAAACACGATCAAAAACTGGTTTCCCAAAAATTTCATAAAATTACACAGATGAACAGAGCTTACCTTTAATTGGAAGGAACGAACGAGATGACCTCTCTTGGCATTAAGATAAGAAATCCAGTGGTTTGTAATAATGAAGTAGCCTGAAGTTAAACATTGGGTTAGAGTAACACAGTCATAATACCGACTGAACATACAATAGTCTTCCCATTCAAATTCAATTGCAACTGAAAAAACATAAGCAAAAACGCACATGGTTTTTTTATTTGCGCACAGATGTGAACATGTTAGGATTTTAAAACTTACACTTTTTAAAGGGAGAACTGCATCTGCTATGTAACTGATAAGAAAGAACGGAGATTTCTTATGCAATTTCCACATAAATAAGATAAATCGTAAAGTTTGGAATAGCAATTTCATGTATTCTTGAAGATGTCTCAATGTCAATCTGTTTTTTTTTATATACATTTTGGATAGCATTCGATGGTATGAAAAGTATACAAAGTCGTGGAATACATTGAAAGCATCAGAAAGACTTACAAATAGGGTTATGAGTTACTTCACTAATGTAGAATAGATATTTTAGTTGTTTAACAATTTAAAGTGTCTCCGTTATTTAAACGCTATTTGATACAATAATATCTAAACAGTTTCAGTTTCTGAATTCATGTTTTTATCTCTCCTGTTTATTAGGCTGTTTTTTAGACTTTTTAAAAGTGTGGTTTTAAAAGTGTGATTGCCAATATCTGACATAGTACATAATGATCGTGTGGTGGTTTCGGTACTTCATATATCCGGAGAACTATACCAGCCGGAGTTTAAATACTTTTCATATGGGCACCCACGCTGGGCGGGTCGATGGAAATTCTGGTTATATTCTTTTCAGGTGATAATTATTATTATCATTAGTAAGCGTGGGTATATATCCTTTAACAGTTCGCCAATGACTAACTAAAAAATAATGTACAATGTATTAATGTTAGATAATTTGTATTAGCAGCGGCCGTTTGAATAATAACCCTAAAGAATATAGTTCTTATCACAGTTTCACAAACAATTAACCGAAATGATAGTATTGATTATGTTCAAAATCTAGTAATTTTCTGACAGTGATATAAAGATAGAATTCACCTTAGAAGCTAAAGGGTAATAAGATGAGCTAACAATAACTCAATCCTGCAAATACTGTATGTATACCATAAACTAGCATCTGTTGCTGGGAGTGGTTAATGCACATCTTTTAGTATCCGTTAATCAACTTCAAGTCATTCACTGCATTCAATATATCATTCAAAAGAGAAGTGTTAGTTGATGTTATGGCTCTGCGTATGTTCATATTCTTCAGAACTAGCTATAAAACATGTTTTAGGAGAGCTTAGCTAAGATAAGATGAGCGACTATTTTCCCTCTTTCAATCACTTCAACCATTTCAATTTGTCTCATTTCATGTTGTGGTTTGCTTTACCCTGATATAATCCTACAGTCCAAGAATTAATGAGAACAATAAAAAAGAAATAAATGCATGTTACCCTTGCCATTGGATGGAAATTTCTACCGAAATTACAAGTGTGACATTACAGTATTTATGGGATTGTTTTTTCTATTATATGAAAAACGGCAATTACTTCAAATCTTACAGTAATATTGTCTCGGTTTCTACAGAGAAAAGACTTTTATTATATCTATTCTGTACACTTCCATTATTCTTATTTCTTATCCTAAAGGACAATCAAGTCAAACCAGTCAGAAATAGGAGCCATTAAGTGTTTTTATGACAAATGGTACATATTAACTTGTTTTGTTATAACCTTTTAAGCTTTATCTTCAATGTCAAATATATGATGCAGTTGCAACTACTCAAAATCAAAACAATTTGTCATTTGGAGATGCAATATTAATTAATCTGAAAGAATCAGTAAAAACGATTCTCTCATTAATGTTTATCTGATCATAAGAGGAGAATATACAAGGAGTTTAACCATCACGTTGAGGTTACATAATAACCGTTTATGTGAGAACAATCGTGTTTTTCCCACCATACTCGTATATATAACAATCATATACAGCTATTTGGATACAAAGATGGAAAATGAACATGTTCAGTCATCCAAACACGTAATTATATTGAAAAAAGAGTCATTACCTAAATCAATGTATGTTTGGAGATGTAAATTTTATGATTTAATCATATGGGTATTTCATTAATAAGACTTATAATGCCAAACAGAACAAGTTAACATCTCGGTTTGTACACCAGATGAGCCATTCTTCTCTATGAAACTCTTGTTTGTCATTACGAAAACATTCTTAGCATTGTCCCTGTATATTTATGTCGTGTACAAGTCATGGTTTTGTAATGGTTCATAAATGCACATCAGAGATGTACACGTTATAACTGGCGATTTTACATGTAGTTATTACAGCTTGTACATGTCCTTGTAATTTGTTGTTATAAATTGCCTGAAGCCGGTTTTTAAACTCATTCGGCTTAGTCGACCTTCATATGCACTCTGCCAATCTAGAAGGCCAACTTACTTTCCTTTCTGGGTTTAACCATGGAGCATAGACACGAAGCTGAACTTTGAGTAATATAAAGGTCGCATGTATAGGGAACTCCTATTTCTTTGTTTTATAGGGATTTCAGAAAGTTTCAAGTCATGTGTAAATGTCAATTAAATACTCTAGCAATCTTTATGTAATGCAGAATTTAATTCGACAACGTAAAGTGTAGAGAGGTACGCTCACAGACCTGATTCCAAATATATGTCATAGTCTTTAGTTTCGTAGCAATATTCAATAAGTAGAGAAGACAAGATTTAAAAAAGCAAGTCAGTATGTTGTTTATCAATTATACCCCTCTTTTGACTGTAGATGCATAGCTGTCTGTGAGGTCAATGGTTCCGTTCCGTTATGGTAGGTGGCGTGACATCGGGTCCAACGTCGCTTTCAAGAGTATTTCACTTATATCATGTCTACCAGTATTAATGCAGGGTTAGAATCCGTTTTGGTTATGCCCACATCAGAAGATCTTTAAGTTAAACTGACAATTTATGTATTATGCCATGCATTCAAAACTGGCATTGTCCATCCTTTCAATGTTTTAATGTTGCCAGCAAAGTACATTAGGACCTACAAAGGTCTCATTTTGCCAAATGTTTGTCTAATGACATTTTTGAAAAATACCAAATTACAAAACCCATAATAGGTATTCCATTTAACATCAAGTATCGTTTACTGATAGTTACGTTATCATATTGGTATGACCTTTTATTATGAAAATATTCTATTTTGTTGTTTAAAAAGTTCGTGCAATAACACAAATTGCGTTTTGGTATTTTTTGTGTGTGTTACTATTGAAAGAACAGAAAAGTGAATTATTTCCTTCAATGTTCAGTGTTTGATCTTATAGGTTGTTTTTAACAGTGTACGGGTCATGTTTTCACTTACTCTATTTAGTTAATTCACCAAAACATATTGTTTTATTGTTTACTTTTCAATCTACAGTTATTTAACAGTAACATTGCATCATACTTGTTTTCACTAAAATGTGGAATCATCGATGTTTACAAAGGGGTGACATATTTGGATGGACCTTGCTGAAATTAACGCTATTTATTTTACAATATTTGTGCTTTAAGAAATTAAAGTACGACCTTTTATAAAAGGTATTCAACATACATACGCAAACATGGTGATTTTTTTGTCTGAAAAAAAACCATATTAAAGGTTATTCTTACATTTTCATGGGTTGAAAAATCAATTTTAAAGTGCTGAAAATATCTAGGTAATGTTTATCATATTAATAAGTTAAAGGTCATGCTGATATTCATTACAAATAAAATAAATTTATCAAATTAGGACCGTTAAATGGACAATGCAACGAAACAATGTTGGTCATAACGTTGACCTTGACCTTAAATGGAATGCGAAAGTACAACATTGCATTGGTAATTTTGTTTCCTTCATAAAATGCACTCGAGAAAAATACGTTTCTCTCTTTATATTTTCATATTCAATATTTCATTTACAAATAATAGATCAGTCACATAGATAACTCACTTGATAATTGTTGTAACCTACGTAACTAATTTTTTTTATTTTTGACACTGCGTTTAGAATATATCACCGACTAAAATATATAAATCATAAAGAAATAATTGATGTTAGATGCGGATTATGCTTTGTTTTGCTGTGTTATGGTCCTTTAAGTGCCTTTAGTGTTTGCAAACCCCCATTCAGAACACTGGTGGTCCTGAAAATTGTAACGGTTGCAGCTTTCACTTAAAGCAAATGAAAGCATTCAAAAAAGCATTAAAAACTGAAGATTGATGAGAACAGTCAAAATGGAC
Source organism: Phorcus lineatus (assembly GCA_921293015.1). Lineage (NCBI taxonomy): Eukaryota > Metazoa > Mollusca > Gastropoda > Trochida > Trochidae > Phorcus > Phorcus lineatus. Next base: position 46,871,203 of record OV121090.1, on the reverse strand, counting down.
TAAGACATCGGGTTCTCACTTTTACACTGTATCTTTCCACTTCTTATATTGGAAATAAACATCAGCATCAGGTTTATATATACAGAATATATATTTTATTTTTCTATAATCAATGATTATGAATGATTGTTCGTTCTGTATGGGCTTTTACCCTTTAAGGATATCCTTCTCAGAATTAGACTTCTGTATGAAAAGAAGTGTTCCATGATGACAAGAATGGGTTGGTGTGATAAGTTGGCATGAAATCAAATATTTTAAGCATCGTTGGTTCGCTTCACTTGTTATGGTTCATCCATGACACACCGAATTCCCCACATCACATTGTTGAAGAGGCAGAGAGAGATTAATAAGTGAAGTCTCATCTTTTCGCATTAATAAAAACAGCAATATCGTATTACTGAAAGTCCGCAGTCTTAAATTTTTGACGAGTTATAGTATATTAATTGGTTCGCGCACTCTCTCCAAACAGCATTAGCTTCGTCATATATTCCAATCTCTGTCTTTATATGAACATTTCTCAAGTCTAGGATTGTAAAAGCCTTGTTGGAGTTATTTGTTCAATAAGTGATGATGTTTCAAAGGTTACCATTCAAAACGGCTAAACCATTTACGTATGCTTTCGGAAAGCTTAACGTTATTCGAAAGTATAGTTCCTTTACAGAACATATATTTGGCGACTTACCTGTGTGACAACAAACTTTCTATCCGTAGGTATGGTGTTTTAATTGCAAGTTAGTTTATGGGTAAACCTGTCGTATGGAATTGAAACAGATAACTTAAAAGAAACTATACAACCTTCCCATTTTGTGTTGTATCTGAAAAGGTTTAAATGTTAAAATCAAAAGGATTAACAATTTCGAGGGTAATTTTCCTCATATTCTCGTATTATTTTGAGGAAACTCAACTCGTGTCTGTTTATATGAATTATATCTACAGGAGTTTATAAAAGGTTTATTTTTGAACGTGTATTATCTTAAGAAATCACGCAATTATTACATAGAATATATTACACAGTGGTTTTGTGGTAAGCGTGCTGGCCTTTCACGCCGACGACTCGGGCTCGATTCCCGGTGGAGACACCAAAAATTTGTGACCTGGGTCAAAAACTGTGTTGTGTCCTTGGGCAAGGCACTTCATCCACATGGCACTCATTCCACCCAGCTATTAAAAAGGGGTTCCTGAATATAGGGATGTACGGTCCTATACGGTCGCGCTAAGTAGCTGCTTTGAAAGTACACTTCCCTCAGGGTAATGGTGTAGCTAGCGCTTTGAGCATGTCCTTGAACTTGGAAAAGGCGCCATATAAATATCCACATTATTATTATTATTATTATTATTATTATTATTATTATTATTATTATTATTACATAGAGGATATTGAAAAATGCTTGTCGAATACTATGCATCGAGTTAAGTAGAAATTTAAAACGAAAATGAATTAAAACGTTCTTAATGAACGGAGTAGCAAGATGCAAGTTTGGTGCAAAAATATTGAATTTTACCTTTCTGCAAAACAGCATGGCAACTTCATTCTGAAGATGTTAATTGTAAAACCTATGTAATTAACTCTAAAATCAATAGTGTTCAACGCCTGCGGATACCTTAAATAATCACTGACGAAAGAAATACCCGATTTTCCAAAAATAATTTCTAAAATGATAATCTCGAATGAACGTTGTAATACGGTGTAACCAGTTTTTGTTTCAAACGCAAAATGAAAAGCAAGGAATAGAGGGCATTTACTCTTAGAAAATAGGATACTTTCACTGTACTTGTTTATCCTCTGTTAGGGTCTTCGATGCATTAATTCAATCAAGAGACAAAATCTTATTTTAAAACTTTGATGTAAAAACCGTGTTATTATTTTCAAAACAAAACTTATCAAAATATTAAATTGACATTTGGAAATATATGTAATAATGCAGACACTGATTGAATTAATTAATCAATTTAAACATTTTCGTTTTTAAAATAATTAAAGGAAAAGTGTATCTGACAGTAGAGTTTGAGACAGAAGAGCTAGAATGTACAATAACCATTAATAACAATCAAACTATTAGTGCAAAACCAGCATGGTCATTAATGAGGTGTCTTGACAAATTCTCATCTGAGATTTTGCAAAGAAAACCTTGTCAGCATAAGCATGATATAAGAATTCTTTGTCACATGTTTGATAGATAAAACAGAAGGAGAGCATCTTATGTTTAAGACGGTGTGTCACAGAAACCTTATTGATATAAAACAATTCATAGTGTAAGTATTATTTTTTTTAGAATTGTCTTTTAAAGTAATTTGCCTGGGTAGAGTAATTAAGATTCATACTTAAAGTGAATGAAAACCATGTGAGCATGACATAAGAATTGTTTGTCACATTTTGATAGATAAAACAATTTTTCTCTGTAGCTTCTTGTTCTTGATATATAGTTTGACACAATCATTTATCAAAATAATTCTTACATAATACATTCTACAATGACGGTTAATACCTTAGAAGGCAAGCATCTTTATCTAACAAATCTTCGTAGAGATGAGATATAATAATAATAATATAATAATATAATAATAATGTCCATCCTTTTATTTCTCTTCTTGCATTAAATCAAATCTCATTCAAAGGTTCACTCTAACGTATGCCATTAAATTATGTATAGTTTTACTTTTACTGTTCTATGATTAGCTATAAATACTGCTATTACAAACCTGTTGTCAAACGCAATCAAGCTCGGAACGTCGTTAATGTCTCTTTTTCTGCAGATAAGAGACTATACATATTATTCTGTTCCATTGAATCATCCTTATTCATAATCATAAACGATGAAAATAAAAAAATTCAGACCCTACGATAAACTCGAGCCAGTCAAGTGCATTGTATTGAAGTTTATGGCACTGTGTAATAGCATCAGCTTTTATATTGTGTATGAAGTTATCTCTTCAATGTAAAATATCATCTTTCACTATTGGGGTCAAACACAATAAAAGTTTTCTGTCTGGAAAAGGATGCTATCAAAATGGAGATCGTGAGAACAATCATCTTTGGTTATTCTATTCATCGACTGAAACAAGTCATGTAAGACATATATTTATTAAATGAGGATACTCATGATACAGTGCACTGGACTCCACACCACAGGGGCGTTCACTCACGTACATTTAAACAAGTTTGTATAATAACAGACCAGCTTTGTTCATTCAAACTGAGTCCATTATCTAAATAATAATGATGCCAGTAATTTACTGGCTCTTAAACATGTTCTCTGTTAGCAGACAGATTCAATAGAAACGGCCTTTAAATCTGTTGTGAAAACGTTCAAAGTATTCGTATTATTCATAAACAGATAATATTATTTATTAAGAATCCTTCAAGAACCTGTCTAAGAAGTGAATGTATGTTACTGTATCACACCGTGTGGTACCACACAAAGTTTTTTATTTATCATAGACCGATAGTTTGTTATGGTTTTGGATGTATAAGAATTCCTATGCATTGTCAATATTTTACACTATAGGTAGTACTCATTCAATAACTTTATTGCAAAACATAATATAGAAAAAAGGTAAGGAACATAGAACAGTAGTTATTTACAATGTATAGAGAATACTAAACGAATGGTAATGTGATAACATTTTTATGCAACGAGTGATTGTAATTTGGTATCAGACGAACGAAAGTGAGTCTGATACCTAATTCCATTCACGAGTTGCATGAAAATGTTATCACATTATCATGAGTTTAGTATTTTATTTATTACTCAACCCCACGTATCAATATTTTTGATAAATTAATCGTCAAAACAACAGTCAGCTGATCGCGAAATCGGCGTAAGAATATCAATCAGTCAAACAAAACACAGAAAAATATAGTTCGCTAATTGTTGAGTGTCTACATAAGTGACTCGCCTAAAAACATGTAACAAAAATCACATTAGTGAACAAGTATTTCATTTTTAAGAAATTCATTGATATAACAAATGCAACGAATGCAACGAAAAATGTCAAGACATTGTACACTCGAAACGTGAGTCATGACGTCATCGGAATGTGACTTCTTTCTAGGTCAGGTCAGTCAGTGTTAAAAAGTTAGCGGAGCGTTGTCAGCAGTTGAGGCGGATTGGTTAATATCATTGACTTGAATAACGTAATTGTTGATAGGACCCGCAAAGATTGAACTTAGGGAACGGGAGTTGCAAGATGTCATGTTCAGATTGCGTGCTTGTTGAGGGGGTAGTGACAGGTTGCATGGAACATTTGATGGAAGGGCCAAGGAAAGGACGTACGTAACGAAACTACCGACGGCACAGAAGTTGTGCGATTTATTAAAAGACTGATTAATTTGTGCTGGTTTTAAGAAATATGAGAGTAATTATTGACACTTTGGATATTTTATATTTTTGGATATTCACTTATCGCTGAGAATGCAAAATTTGAAAATCGCCATTTTCTAACTTACAGTTCACGTGATTGGACGATGTCATTTAACGTTCGAAAATAGTTCCGTTTGTTCGCACGAGATGGTATTACACATGTGTGTTACCAACTCATTGTTATCTAATGAGTGATCTCACCACGGTTAAGTAATAAATAACTTTTCTAAATAGGACACTCTCATATCACCAGCCAAAGGTTTCATTGACTACGGAGTTTCGAGGTTTTATCGTTTTTTTAAGTTCTTTAAACCGTATGAACATAAACAATCAACGTTTAATTAGGCTTTTAGAATACATGCAGTTTTTTATTTACATCAGAGAGAGTAGTTAGTTGCATGCTGATATCATTATTTCTCGTGCATTTGCTAAAGCAACTGTTTTGTTGAAACTAAATCATCATTTGTGATTAACAAACAAGTAAACATAACAACGAAGCTTTCTCAAATTAGGCCACAGAACTGTTTATTTATATGTTAGGAACTTTTTCTCTTTACAAGCAAAAACTAAAGGGGCTAGAGGAGTCATGACTATAGTATATTTTCCTTCATTTTGACAAAATTGCTGTCTACGACATTTTTATGTCATTGAATTAACACCGATAATAGTAAGAAATAGTGGATTTGAAAAAGTTTTAGACATTTTCAGAGAAAAAACAAATTAGATTTGGAACTAAAGAAGTTTAATTTTGTCCATTTTCTATTTAAATATAATCGCAGGAAAACAACCCAATTAAAAAAAGGACTTTATAAGACTTTGATCACTTTACATGTATCAAATATTTTTTCCAGTTTCCTTTCACGTATTTTCATATTTTTTTTATTTCATATTACTCGCGTAGCATTTTGTACCTCCTTTTTATGATACATAAAATACCCAAATTTGACTTAAAATTTTTGGTCTTATTGCTTTTATTTTATAAAAAGAACTTTACAATGCATCCCTCTTATGTGTTGCTAATCTCAGTCATGTTTTCACCTAATTAAACTAATTGAATTCCAAAATGTTCTCATGTTGTTAGTGGGGTTATTTTGTTTGGAAACGAGAGGATAGCGCAGTGGTAAGCGTGTTCGGCTTTGGGTCAGGAGGTTCGTGGTTTGAATTCGGAATTCGGGGTAGGCACAAGTCTGCAATAGAGAATTGTTCTACACGCAGTAAGGTTTGAGTGCAACGCAACACTGAATTACAGTGGAGTTCAACCCATAGTTCGCTAGTTCAAGTTGACTTTGTGCAGGTTGAACCGCAGTACATAGCCACAATTGTCTACTTTGCTTTCTCCCTGCCGTGATATAAGTGAAATAATTCTGAAAGTGATGTTAAAAACCCCAAATCATCTCTTCTCATCTCTAATTGCTATGAATGATGTGTTTGTGATCTAAAGTTCCAAATAGTGTTTACATGACAAACCTATCTATTTTACACCTCGAATTCATGTATAAGTGAGGCCATTCAGAAATTACATTGATTTTATTATTGGAACATGTCAGTTTGGTTGCTTCATTGAAATGATTATTGTGATCTTCTAGGTGTATTGCGCTATGTTTATCGGCAGTTTATCACAAATTGTTCAGCCGATAGTATGTTTCTGTATGAGTATGAGTTGTAATCTTCATGAATTTCCATAAAAGTAACTGAAATGGTCAGGGTCCTCAGTTTGCTGCATTCTCTTTACTAAATGAAGGGGAGATGATGAAGTCCTCGTCCTACTTATTTATTCAAAGGTTTTGCTGTTTACACCAATTCATTTTATTTCGGTTCTTATTTCCTGCAATTTTTCATTCCAGTTATGAGTTGGCAAAGATTCTTATCAAAAGGGATATTTCATTGGTTGATTGAAATACATATATATCGGTAGTACTGAATCGCCCCCATGTACATACAGCTTCGTAAAAATCAATAATTTTGGGGGAAAGGTCACGCAATTTGTATGTCATTCACACATGTAGAAAGTTTGACTGCGCAAAATTGCAAAATTTCAATAATAAACACGTAAAATGGGGAATATTTTCTCTAAAACCAAGAAGATTCTAATAGAAAAATGAATGAAAACCATTATCATAATCACTTTTTTCATAAAAACATAAAAAAACCATTAGATTTCATCGGTACGGGATTTCCTTGAAATTAATTCATTGCGCGTGTGCAGAAAAACCATTTCCTAGAAATTTGTTGACCCATTATACTACTGATAGTGACACCTAAAGTTAGGACTAATAAGGGTAAAAGAACGACTAAGACAATTGAAACAAATGTCAGTTAAGAAGATAGTGATAACATCAACGACCAGGCCAGAAGGTTAGAAGTGAACGTAATGATGAAACTGTGACCAGCAAGAACGTATCAGTGAATGAAAGTACTTTGGAAAAATGTAAAATAACCCCAAATTGTCTAGATTCATGGAAGAACATTCCTTTGTTAGAACACAACAGTTCAGTTCATTTTCTGATGTGTTAGTAGTTTGAAAGTAAACCGGCAGTGGAGGATGTACTAATATTAGAGCAAGTACGCTTCTAAGATATCTTGAAACAAGGGATGACACTTAGGCTTGAAATACATTGGTCGTCAGAAGTTTTTTCGTTCTAAATCACAAGCATATCAAAAAGTGACTGCAAGTGACGTGGCGTAGGTGTATTTTTTTATTTTAAACTGGGTCACGCAAAACCATATCATTAGTAACGAGAAAGGACGTATTGCCAAGAATTATCTCCCTTGTCCCACTGTTATGTCAACACACGCTACGCTATGATGGTTTGATGTACCTTAACATGCTACTGTGATGCTTGCTTATTGTATGCATCCTCGCTCTATCTGCAATGACAGTTTGAAATCTACGGAGATTTTAGTGCCCCTTAAAATCAAACGTGTGTGAAGTGTATAAAAGAATTTATTAAGGAAGTACTTGCAGATTTTATTAGAAATTTTCAAAGTCACCTATAAGAACTGAAGAGTAAATTCAGAACATTCTTGAGTCACCTGACGTGAAAATGAAGGATGTACACGTGATCGATCAGGTAAATGAGCTTTTACATTTCTGCCAGTGCAATCTACAGACCTGGGATACACTTCAGATGTATTTCAACACACATTGGTAGAACAGGGACTTTGTTTGGAAATCTTACAGATAGCAGGTTTGTGTTTCGCCTACATTTGAAACTATACACCATCCCTTCCCTTGCAGCAGTAACCTTTTCTCAAGACGAAATTTGAGTGATGCGACAAGATCCTTTGACAGATCATGCTATCACAAAGCTCTTAAAGAACAGCTTGATAGTTGACAGTTCCCAAGAATGAATTGATAGTTGCTTCCTGATTTATAGCATAAGGTCTAAGACCCTTCTTTTTCTTTTGAAAGTAAGATTAACTTAATTATGGAAATGGAGATTTAGATGCTCTGATTTAACATATGGCAAAGACATATATGCACTTTATTGTGTGAGCAGAGTAATGATTTATGCAGATAACACAAGGGCAGAGTGGAGTTTGGTTAAACCACTTGTTATTTAACAAATGTAAACCAGTGATTAATCGCAGATATTATGGAAGTAAATAGAATTAAACCAAGGCAGTGATTTCCATAAACTTGTGAAACTGACCACTCGTTACTTAACCCTCTACTGTAGTTGTATTACCAGTAAAATTGCATCTGTGTATATGTATTCTATGACATTTCCACCTCCCCTCCCCTTTATCAATATGTAATCCACACTATTGACAAAAACTATGGGATCTGTCCCCTAGGTTCACAAATTCCTTGATTCTATCGGATCGTATCATAACACCATTACCATCGGCATTTTCTGCCTATTTGAGTTTCAATCTCGATTTCCTAAAATGAAAGATATAATTGAAAGTGTAGAAAATAAGGTTTTCAAAATGATGATTAGGACAGATTCGACAGATTAGGAGCCTTTAGAGGAAATATGTCAGCTTTGCTTCACTTGTTATCGCCCCGCTGTGACACACCCATTTCCTTAATGGTCTTGAATTCACATAAATGAAGAGGGAGCACTCTGTAAATATAGATGAATGAGAGATGTCACTCCATTCAGAATCTTGATGTGATCTTAAGTACTACAGTACCAAAAAGTCTCCGTGCCAAACACATGGAAAGTGTTGAAATGTTTTTACAAATATGAATGACAATACAATGTTACGAGAAACAACATTTACCTTATGAAATAATGAAGATGCTGAAGAAAAAACATGTATATTTGGTCCAACATGTCATCCAATTTCTAAAATCGGTTGAACATTATAAAGATGTATAGCAAGAACCCAACAATTTGTAAATGACAAGTTATAAAGCTTAGCGATTTCTGAAAATGAGACCATGTATCAATTCACAATTTAGACTAGTTTCATCATTGGTCTGGCATTCGATTCATATGTATTTCCTTCCGTTTAAATTGAGTTTGTCACGACAGGAGCTCGGCAATTTTGACTGCATTAGAGAACTGTTCTACACGCAGTAAGGTTTGGGTGCATTGCTACACTGAATTTCAGCGCAACAACGCCCATGTTTGGCTAGTTACAGTCTATGCTCGCAGGTTTCAACGCAATGTATAGCCACACTAGCGGGCTATCTCCTTGCAATTATACTAGCAGCCGCGATATAAGTGAAATAGTCTTGAAAGCGGCTTAAAATCCCAACTCACCTCACCTCAATTTAATTTGCTGAACTATAGACGGACACAATGCTATAAACACGTTCCATTTGTGGCGAGTGGCAGTTGTCTCTCCTGTCTATTTTATAAAATGGTTTGTGCCATTTTCTTAATCTACAGAGAAACAGAAGAGGCATTTGCAGATAATTTTGACAGGCCGTCATCACGTTTTGAGGTCTGTCCTAAGGGTATTTAGTGTAAAGAGAAGATAACATGTCTTATTAGACTTTTGTCAAATGAGTGGTTTGTATTATGGTATGAAAGTTTGAGTCCTGGTCCTGATTATTTCCATTTGTGACAGCACTTTGAACTTTTTTAAAACTACTCGGAATTCATACTTATTTATCAAATCCGTGTTACCAAGTTTGGTGCTTATACAATGACATCCCCTTTTGAAAAAGAAAAAAGACATCTTTCATTAGCGAGTTTTTGAGTGAGTGAGTTGTGGTTTAACGTGTTTTCACAATATTTTAGTTATTAAACACGTGGAAGACAAGCATAAAAAAAGAGAGTGGGGAAAAGGATTGACAGGATGAGGGGAAAGAAAGGCATAGAGACAGACAGTAAGCAGGTATTGGAAGGACTCAAATTTGGCCTGGCTTCTATCCGTCGACCTGTCCAGGGTAGTTGCCCCAACTAGCATTATGTTAGCTCCAGCTGGCATAGCTCTCAGGGTCTCTGAAGCACGCAAACGACCACACCACGATAAGGTATTGCGTCCAGTGGTGGAAGAAGCGTTTTGAAAAACTGAAAATCAAATGGTACAAGGTATATAAATACTTTAGTACAGTAGTTTGCGAGTTCTTAACAACTCTTTGTAAAAGAAATCCTAATTTTGGTTAGAATATACCATTTGAAAAGGAGACATTTCATAAACCTTTCTTTGTCTCTGCCACGAAAAATATATCAAATTGGATGGGAAATCCATCAAACAGAATGACTTGCCCCTTGGAGGTAGATTGCATGTATACTTTCTGTTATTATTCCAAATTTAAAGACAAAAACTGTTGCCTTGACACATTAACAAATGGTTTCAGCAGCTTTTTACGTATAGATTGAATTCCTTCACAGTTCTTCTTGCTCGATAAAGTCTTCAAACTTTAGATTATTTACCTAGAAAGTTAAAGACATTATCGTACAGACGTATATAGATCCAATGACCAACATCGCTGAGAACGGATTAAAGACGTTGTATAGATCATAGTGTTCAGATTGTACTTACTTTAAGGGCATCAGTACTGTAAAGCCCAAAAACCCCGTAATAAACAACTGTATTCCATTATGAATATATCATGACAATATCCTGTAGTAACATAATCCTTTTTCAAACAATTCAAGAAGAAAAGGTTGAATATTTCAGTTAATCTTAACTAGGGAAAAACAAATCGGTAATGGTCAGTCCTTTAGGGAAAACATTTGGAGGTTTTTGTTCGGATAATATAACATTAAAACTACGTTGTGAGCGGGATATAATAATGCATAAACCTGCCATTCCCGTCGTTGTTTTAGACATTTTTGCAAGTAGTAGATTTGTAGTGGTGTATAATTAAAATGATAAGTGTACAAAGGCTCAATTACAGCTTGCAGATAAAAAAAGGGAAGCCCTTCTCTCACTCTATGATATTATATATACACTTCTCCCTCAGCCTGACTCTTTGTTTTTATTTTTTTATTCTTATTTCGGCAGTATATAGGGATGTACATCAGAGGTCTCGACCTTCCATAATGGGGTCATATCGGAAAAATTACACTTGGATTTCTGCAAACGACTAAGAAATGCACATGTTGTTGTTCTTGAAGAAATAGGTCTATTGTCTATACTGAATTATTGGAAGTTTATTGTGGGAGAAAATTGCAGTGAAATGTTACAAACGAATGAGTCTGTCCGTCGAGGGTGTTACAAATCGTTGTATGATGAAGAGGAGAGATAAGGCACTGATTATTGGACATGTCATGTGACGGTCTTGTACTGGTTTCAGTGAATTTAGCTTAGGAAGACGTTGTAACCAACACACCTCCAAATTTTAGATCATGCTAAACAATATATTTTCATTATTTTATCTAAAGAATTAAAATGCGTATTTGCAGTAATATTATTGATGACTTTACCCCATTATATCAATTTGTACATCAGTTCCCTATTTATCTAGAAGGTATTGAGCAAAATACAGACTCAGTGAACATATTCTCGCACTTAGTAGATTGCAGATATCAAGATGATGTTGAAAATAAATTTTATTTCATATTAGTCTATGTTATGAGAAACCTTCTTATCATTAACGCCCTCTGTATTAAAACTTATCCAACTTTTAAGAGTTAAAAATGTTAAAGGTTTGTAAAACATCGGGTTATGTGTATAAAGCTAGTTGTAAAAGGAATGAACTGCTTATTTTAAAAAAGCAATTTTATTGTTTAGTCCTTACCCACCTGTATCGATTTCTGCCTTTGTCCTTAAAGATAAAAGTAATGATGAATCTGAGATTTGATTGTATGGCGTACGCTGGATTTTCTTCTGGTCACTCAATGTGCGTTTTGGGTTCAGCTGGTATATAGCTATGAACCTAGTGACTCGGCGAGATATACATGATAAATGGGGAAAACGATGATCAAAGGTTTCAAATGATTGGATTTCGATGTACCGTTTCCCAGATTTAGACAACAAACATAATTAAGACACCGCCATGATTCCATAGTTTTCGCACAAGACAGTCTATCATTTGGATGTCTCAAGACTTTCTTTGAAGATTGGCTCTTATGCAGATATTGATAGCACATGATAAATTACTGGATGAAACCAAGAAGTCCTGGCTACTGTATGATATTAGTCAACGATTGGTTACCTTACGCCGTCCGACTGTAAGCTCCATTTCTTACATACAAAACCTCATAATTGATTTAGTTTGATTTAAGTAAATGTCCTTTTTTTTTTATCTACTATCAATTTCTTGAAATAAATGTGCCCCTGCCTATTCTTGGAGAGTCGATTTTTTCCTTCATTAAACCACATGGAAGTATAAGACTTCGCTGAGTCACTGATTTACATTAGATCTCCTTAGGAACTTTATCTTAATAAGGTGTCGTTTCCTGTATTACTTATCATACTCAATGTAATATCTTAAAAAAAACAAGTAAGTCATCAGATGTGCTGCTCCTATAGCTCCTGTAAAGCATCAACAGACACAGATAGACAGATAAATCTCAAAGATTACTTTGAGAGAAGATGAAACCCCCAAAATGTTAAGTTTTCAATTTCAAGAATAAAAACTCCATTCCCTCGATTAGCACACTCTTGTTTCCTATAGATTTATCAACAAGATTGCAATTAGAAAAGTAACGTGGAGTCTTGATATATTAGAGAGATTTTAATTTGATTGATTAAATTTCTTGATTAATACTATTGATTCACTGAGTGTGTTTTCAGCAAGTCTGGCAATCCTCAGTAAAAATTACAGTGGTTAATAAGAACGGGAAGTCGAAATAGATTTAGTAATATTTCATCAATCTTTGATTCTCATTATCATTTTGTTGGAATATCTTGCGGAAAGAAAAGAAAATGATTTTAGAGAAAATAAGAGTGTCTTATTCAATAAAACTTAGCAACTCAAATAGTAATCTATGTTTTTTATCAACTAAATATCGGAACAACATTTATGAAATATCAAGCTGTGTTTCCTTATCTTTCTTCCTCATTAATCTTACCACTGGTAATGAGTATACTTCAAACACGGCAACATTGTTGTTACTGAATCATCCATTATACATTGATATGCATAGTTCAACATTAAGCAATATTATAATCTTATCTAGACTTGAAACAAATATTCAATTAGGACGTTTTAACTCATTCAACATTTTTTCCGAAATACCGAAATAGGCATGGTTGTAAGAAAATGTAGGTATTAAATCATATGATTTGTAATCGGTATTATAGTGTTACGAATGAATTTGTAATAGTAAAATGTCCCCAGTCAAACCAGCGAAATATAACAAGGCAATTGTATATAATTTACAATTTAATCAATCAAATAATAAACAAAGTGTTTAAGATTACAATATCAAGCTAATACAAGCTATAATACAATATCGAATGAGTCGCACTAATAAGCTAAATAAATATATTCACCAGTCCTTAAGAATCACACAGTTGATGAATGTAGAAAAACAGTCAGTGGGTCTTGATAGGAGATAGATGAATCCGGCTTGTACAGTTATCCAAAAACAGTGGCACGGCAGATTGTAAGAAGTAAGATCAGTAAGAGTTCTAATGCCAGCCTATATTTATAGGTTAGATACCTTCCAAAATGTTCTTTAAAGCTCCATGACAAACTCCAATAAGAAGTGTCCAACTCAAGCAATCAAGAAATAGATACAACATTCTAGAATAGATGATTCTAGACACTGCCAGCTAAGACTATCAAAACAAGTGTGTGACCCACTAAACAATACAACAATGTTATACAATTTTACGTCACCATGACAAGACGTGGTCTCGTGAGCTCCGCTGAATCTGAGTGATTTTTTATGACTATGGTGGAAACTACTATACATCGATACAATATTCTTCAACAAACGTAAGCCTCATCCTGTTGTAATTACAAATGAAAGCCATTTATCAATCGATGGACGATTATTTTCTTCAATAAATGAAGATATAAAAGTTTGTCATTTTCACTGGCCAAGTTACACAGAGCGCTCATTGATATTTTACCCAGAGTTCAGTTCCCTGCCACGTTTCAGTGAATCTATTACTAACAATTTATAAACATTCTAGTTTCTCTATATTCTCTATGGAAAATACTCAGACAGCAAAACGTAATCGGCAAGTTGTCTCTTCCCCTGAACCAGACCTAGAAACTGACTCTAAACGGCATTGCAATATGTCAGATTCTGATAACGTTCTAAACGAAACGATGTCGGAACAGGAAGATACAATATTGAATATAGATCAAGCATCCGGAGAGGACATTTTTCTTAATAAATTACTGTTGGTGTTTCAAAACAAGCAAGTCATGACCACTATTTGTGCTGCAGTCAGCGAACAGATAAGACCTATGTTTAGAGAGGAAATGGAGAAGCTAACCCAACAAAACGAAAAACTGGAACATACAGTATCTATCCAGGCAGAAAAGCTTCGTGATAAGGATGAAGAAATTAAAGAATTAAGTTATAGACTCGACAGAAGCGAGCAGTATTCCAGAAGGAACAACATTCGCATATCGGGAGTTGTGGAAGAGGAAGCAGGAGACACTGACAACAGAGTGGTTGATCTAGCTACGTCCATGGGGTTGAACATCACCGTAGCCGACATCGACGTCAGTCATCGCATGCCGAAACGTCCGACGACCCCCCAGGCTCCCCCCGCACTATCATCGTTCGTTTCGTAAGTAACGCCACGAAACGTCTATTTTTGAAGACTCGCTCCAAACTGAAAGATGTTAGAAAGCCTGACGAACCCAGGATCTACGTAGATGAGGATCTCTCTAGGACACGGGCATTGCTTGCTCGTAACGCTCGGGAACTGGTGTCTAAGGGAAAGGTTGAATCCAGCTGGGTGACTCAAGGAGTGATCCTGATCAAGATGAAAGATGGATCCGTTACTAAGGTAGCTAATCCTGATCACTTCGAGGATGTGCTTGAGAAAACCCGTCTTCGTGTGCTTATCAACGTGGCTAAGGGTTCTCAGACCCCTGTGAAATAGTAAATGTGTTCATTCTTTGGATGTATTGGACAATACTTAAGTAAGTAATATCCCACTCTACCACTAAATATCTACAACATTAATTCAAGCAACGCTGCATATCGGAGCTTCTATAATAAAGCTGATATATACTGAACATCATTCGAAAACCCATTATTATAAGAATTATACAGTGACTATTTTACATATTGATGAATATTTCATTATCCACTTTATGGTTGATCATCAGTGACTATCCTACATGTATATTGATGGATATGTCAGTATAATTTAACTAGGATTGGTCATCAGTGACTATTCTACATATTGATGAACATTTTAATAAAACTAAACTGTGATTGATCATCTACATATTCTACATATTGATGAACATTTCAGTATAACTTTACTATGATTGATCATCTACATATTGATGAACATTTCAGTATTACTTTACTTGATCAAAAGTGACTATCCTACATATTGATGGACTTTTCAGTATGATTGAACCTATTGTGATTGTGGTCATCAGTGAACATATGTATGACATATTAATGAACTCTCGGTATGCCTACATTTATTAAGACTGAGATCACCAGTGATTATTTCAGAAGCTTGTTTTATTTTTTAAAGTTCATTTTCAGTATGACAAAGTTTGTTATGGTACTGTTACATATTGATGAAAATTTCAAAATGACTAGACTAGTAGTGATTACGATCATCAGTGACTATAACATATTGCAGTATGACTACACTATTTGAATGATGAATCAGTAATTATATATTTCATATTGATGAACATCTCAATATCATGACTAAACGTTATGATTGATTATCAGTGACTATTTCATATTGATGAAGATTTCAGTATGACTACACTTTTTATGATTAATTATCAGTGACTATTTCATATTGAGGAACTTTTCAGTATTACCAACCTTATGATTGATTATCAGTGACTAGTTCATACTTGATAAATACTTCACTGTGACTATACATATTATGGCTGTTTATCAGTGTCCATTACGTTCTTGTCTTTCTATTCCATTTTCTCCCACCTTCTTTCCACATATAGTTCATTGTACAAAAACGTGCTTACCTAGTAATCACAGCAACCGTTGTTTAATTCCAATGTTAGTTAATCCCATTGCAATTGAATGCATTTGAAATCACCGTATCCATATTCACAGGTATCTATCTACAAGCCATGCGGTAACCTCAATCACGTGACCTCGCTAAGACCGTGATGCACGCTCTGATTATATAACACTTCGGCATATCTTCAGCTCCGATAATGATAAATCTTTTGACAACATTTTTTTTTCATTTTTTTAATATTTTTTTTAATTTTTTTTTTATTTTCATCAATTTGTTGGGGTTTTTGTGGGTTTTGTTTTTGTTTGTGTTTGTATTATCTTTTTATTCCAACCCTACATTTCTTAGTTTCTATCTGTTCTCTTTTTCTACACATACTGCCCCTAGTTAGTGAAATTCAGTGGCTTTATTAATTCGACACTCAAGTAGGTACTCCTGAACTGTTTTCATTTCTCGCTCGGCCGTTTGTAATTCATTTGAACTTTATGTTAAATCCGCTTTGGCTAATCGTCAAAATTTGTTTCCACCATGGGTTTTCCCATTCCATCTCATCGGAATGATGTCTTGGATTATTCTTTTATTCATTTTTATCATTTTTATGTCTTTTGTTTACTTTTGTAGGAACAATTCTACACGATCAAATGAACTATATTTTGTTGATGTATCCGAAGTTTCGGAGATATTTGTTTTCAAGATTTACACATCTTTCTTTTCATGTTTTTCAACATATATGACATCTTGTGCGTTTGTACAATCTAGTTACCATGGTTATGATGGTTGTTTACATTTACCCACTGTGTATTTCATGGTATTTCAATGTATAGATGCCGGTTGATAGAGGCCAGTATAGACTTGCAGTGAGGATATACACAGTCAATTTTCATTCTTTAGCAGTTCGTAAACTTAACACTTACATTTTCCTTTCGCGCCATCTTTGTATTTTCAAAGCATCCGTAAGTATTTTTGTATCATTTCTATTACTCTGTTGCGGAGACGTACATCCTAACCCAGGCCCTGTATGTAACACCTTAAGGATAGTACACTTAAATGTCTGCAGCCTGAGAGGGAAACTAGACGCTCTAGAAGCCGAATTTGGTTCTTTTGATGTAATCTGTATTACAGAAACGTGGTTACATAATAACATTTCTAACAATGACATTCTTATACCAGGATTTCAACCCCCATTCCGAAAAGATCGAGGAAGTCGCGGAGGCGGTGTAGCTATCTACGTTAAAAACAATATATATGCCGAACAAATGCATGATTTGGACATAGTAGATCTGGAGGCTATCTGGGTACGAATTAAATGTAAATATCGAACATATCTCATAAGCACCTTTTACAGAGCCGACCGTAGTACAGCCTATTGGGATCTTATCAATCAGTCGATCGGTAACGCCATTAATCTAAATCTATTTACTGTTATTACGGGAGATTTTAATGAAGATATTTCAAATGAAAACTCGCATAAAATTGACATGTTACAATCACTTTATGGAATAACACAAATCATAGATACACCAACCCGAATTACACAGCAATCTAGAACTTTAATTGATTTAATATTTGTATCATTTCCGCAAAGTGTACACGATAGCGGCGTGTTAGATCCTATTTGCAGCGACCACTGTCCGACTTATGTTGATTTAAAATCTGTACGACCCAAGTGTAATATATTTAAACGCAAAATATATGACAATCAACGAATGGATGTAGATGGTTTGATTTCAGACATTGACAATCTCAACACTAACGTCTCATTTTCCGGAAAGAATGTGAACGATATTGCAGATTTAATAACATCTGCTATAAGAAAGGCGTGCGATGACAACATTAGTAGTAGATTAATGTAGGCTGAAAACGCCATCCATGATACGCCATCCAGCAAAGCCATCCACGAACTCTGACCTCGACATCTACGTCAGAGACTTCTTATCTATATATGTAGGTCATGCTTATCTATATATGCTTTCTAGCCACTTGGTCTTGTGTGCAAACAAACCGGGCTGACCCGTTAAGTTTGTTCCATTAGCTGTACAAACAAAGACTGTCTTATGTTAAAGACATAAGTAAAATACATCATTGAAAAGGAATAGAAACCCTGACTTTAAGTTCAGGTCGTATTTTCTCCGAAATATCCCACACAGATAATGGTTTACTGTATCTGAAGAGTAATATGATCAATATAAGGTATCACGAATAGAGACATTTAAGGTAAACATTGAAGGTGTTGTTGTCATGACAACACACTCCACTCGCCTCACCTTTTGTGGCACTGTTAATGCACAGAAAGGTATAGCATGTGTTGGAGCGAGCCAGTTATTTTCATATCTGACAAATTAATTTTCATTCTTACAAGATAATACGTTGTAATGTTACTGTAAGAATGTATAAGCCTTTTAAACAAGTAAAACTCAGCACTCTGTCCCATCTTAAACTCCTGTTCAGACTAGTGTAGTGAGTGAGTGAAGACTTTAAATGCTTTTCAAACTCTAGATGATCACAATGGGTGGTATAAGTGTAAGAGGAAAGCCTGCAACACCCCTACGGTCATGCGTTCTGATGAAACCTGCTTTCTAACGAACTAATCTGATAAATGCATGACTTTTGATTTATCAGGTCATGAAATATGCATATATATATATATATATATATATATATATATATATATATATATATATATATATAGGGTTGTTTCATGTACACACAACTATGTACAGACAACTATGTTTGTGTTTTATTCAACCATAGGTTTGTCGTTGAAATGATTGTATATTAACCATATAATGCACGTGTATTATTTGCTTCACTGGGTTTGACAAATGTTTTATTACTCCCTGTCTGTTTCGAGTTTGAATACCATACACATTGAGAACAAACACATACACTCTTCTAACATATTTATTCAATCTAGGCATAAGTAAAAATACAGCATTAAGTCATTCAGTAATCAAATCATGATACAAACAGTTAGTCATGGTTATACATGTAGGGAACGCGCTTGACCACACCTATTTCCGAATATAGGGTTTTTCACAGGTAGATGAAATATAAAATTGTCTCTTTTGGATGCATATCTATCCTTTGGTCTCTATCCTATCCAATGTCCGTCGCCCAGGCGGTCCTCGCTTGATCACCCCTTTGACATAGAGAGAAACAGGTTTTTTCTTATCGTTCTTGTGGTTCTGTCTTAGGGGTGGGTTTGGTGATTTCACCACATGAAGCAAGCTTCGTTTATACATCCTGTCTCAGCAAAGGTAAAGACTGAACTAACAGTGGATGAGACTACGCCTTCTGTAATAAATCAGCCCTGATCACTCTCCTCATCACCAGCCGCGCTTCCATCTGTAGCCACGTCTGATTCCGCATCAGTGTCCAATTCAGGCCTATCCACTCGAGTGAGAATGTCTTTCAATTTAGGATTGATAAAGCGTTTGATTTTCCCCTTCACCATGCTCTGTTCTGAGGACGGATCTATCTCATCCAGACTGGTGAGGATGGGTACAAACAGCGGCGCTTCTTTAAAATATTGAGTAAACTCGAGGACGCTGTTGAGACTGTCCATCAATTTAGTATTCCAAAGCTGTTTCATTTTTCTGTGTATCCAGTCTGTCGTTCGACCCAGCCGCTTATATTTCCTCCTGTTGACTGCCATGTCACCTTGATAAAGTTCATACACCCGCTTCCAGATACGTTGCAATCCGACGTTCTGCCACTCCTCGGCTGCCATGTCGTTGATGGGTTTCCAGTGACGAGGTAATGGTTTTGAATCATCTATACCACTCCCTTTCTGCACAGGAAGGTCCCCATCCGAATCTTCATCGCTAATGTAGCGTTTTCGTTTTCTAGATATCAATGCCTTGTCATTGGCAGCTGGACACCAGGACTTGATGTGACGTTGTAAATCGTGCATGTTGTCAATCAAAACACCACAATCGGCGCAAGCTGTGGCCATAGTGAAAGGTCCCGACTCCTCACTGCTGCTTGAATGAGAAGCTGTTTCAATGGAGTCGTCGAGAAACGTCTGTTCAGCATGAAGGTTTCGAACTGACTGAACGTCTAGGGTCGGTACACGGTCTTTTATCTCACGTTGTTGGTCATGTATACCAGTTTGATGGTTTGTTGGATCGGATGTCAAGATATTAACGTGTAGCCTGTTCTTTTCGCTCGTAGCAGGTTTCAGATCTACAGTTAAGTTTCCAAAAGGCGTTTCCACAGCTGTTTCATAAAGGCTCATGAATTTCGTGATATCATCAGGGAATATTCTTCTTGCAAATACCTTAATTTGCTGTCTGTCTACGGGCGAGTTGAACAGGGTCACGTAATGCGAATTGAGAGCAATGTCACGTGATTCCTTGCCTCTTGGGAACAGGTTTTGCAAGAGTAAAAAGATCAGTACATTCTTATGGTGAGAGGTTTGGGTAAACAGACGTGATGTCCGTTTATCATTCTTGGCTTCAGCCAGGAAGTCATCCAGGACCAATACGTTCTGTTTGTGGTCATCAAAGTAATGTTCATCCTCGAGATTGTAAGGTAGGCCTTTCACAAATTGCACATAGGGTAAGACCTGAAGGATATGGTCGTACAGAGGCTGCCACACAGCATAGCACCAGATAATCCTTTCTGGTTGGGGGTGGACTAATTCCTGCCGTAATACATTGAACATAAAGGTCGATTTACCGGATCCGCTTGGTCCGACCAAAAGACCACAGGATGCTATACGAAATTGGAATGGGTGCTCCTGCGGCGGCGGCGGCGGCGGCGGCGGCGATGGCGGTGGCGGCGGTGGCTTTGATGCATAAGAGGTCACTGGACCAGGCGGCGGCGAGGTTGCCATTGAAGTTACTGAGATGGGAGGAGGCGGCGGAGGCGGTGGCGTAGCTGTGTTCGAATGTATATTCCTCCTATGCCGATACATAACATTCTTTCGTGAAAAACGTTTTCCACAATCAGGACAGGTGACCGCCTCCATGGCGATCTAAAAAGTATATGGAGTTAGTGTTTCTCAAGCTTCCGTTTATACCCTTTCTCAAGCCTCTGACGTTTCAAGGCAGCTGCAGCCCTGTTCACAACACCTTGTATGGTAGAAATGTGTCTTATGTGCAGTTGACTCGGGGATTTCCTGTGCTTGTTCCCTTTTGATTTAGAAGCAGTCCGATGTGTCTTCAAAGTAACCAGTTTCTTTGTTGAAGTTTTCAGCTTTGCTTTTCTCTGTTTGTCAACGGTGGAGAAATTATCTCTGGGTCTCACCCCTGACGTTCTTTTCATTTTCTTAGAACTGTTCTGTCTGCTGGTCAGAGAGAAAATGTCAATGTGTGCCTACTGTGACCGTGTTTTATACTGTCTGGTTAACACCACAAGTACACAGGGGAACATGACGAGAAAGTTTTCTTTTCACAGTACATTTGTCACTGTGAACTAAGAACCGGTGGTAAGTATACTTCAACTTAGTCTTGCAGTAAACACAAGTAAAACATCCACTGTCATCTTCTCCACGAACATCTACAGGGAGCAAGCCAAGACAGACAGTACACTGGAAGGACATCTTGAATAATAACCGCTCTTTTCTCAATGACGCATGCGCACTTGGCCAAGTCCATGTTTACTCTAGAAAGAAATCTCTGGGCTGAGATGGCTTCCCTACAAAAGAATTTTTGGGTGAGCTCTGGCCTTCTAGTTGTAGACTGTCATCTTCTGCTTTGCGTTTGATAGCTTTGACTCGCTTTGGTGATCTCTTGGTCTTCTGTTCTTCAGCTCCGTCAGCTGGAGAACTAATGGTGATAATACGGGAACCAGCCCGAGCTTGGCCTCCTTTCTGTCCCCCACGTCGACGCTCGAAAAAGTCTATAAATTTCTGTGCATCGGGAATGTATAGTTTTCGTTCCATAGTAGACTTCATTAACACCAAGTGGCAACTGATCCGTGATAGACTATGTTGAAAATGAAGTCAGACTACTTTCCACATGGTTTTTATAGAGTTCAGTTCAACGGTAGAGTCGAATCTGATGCATTTAAAATGGTAACCTAGGGCCACGAACATCTGTATATCTATTCATGTAGTGTAAATGTAGTGATAGATCGTGATATAAAATAGCCAATACGATTCTGAACACATTTAATTGAAGCTGTATAGCTATGATCAACAGCTTTAACGTTTTAAAGGAGTATTAGCCTTTTTCATTTCAAACTAGTGACTATATGAAATTTCCATGTAAGATCTTTAACATTAAAATATCCATTAAACAAAAGAGAGTCGACCTCCCTATTTTCTGCTGTTAAGAACCAAACCTTATTGAAACAGTGAGAGGCTTTTGTCATTCACTAGGTCAAAATCTTGACTAAGGGTATAAAGCAAAAAGCAACGTACCCACGTCTCTCGCCTCTGAGTCATGTCACGTGTCGCTAAAGATAGTTCTGGCGCGCTCATTCAAAACCGGTTTCTGATTGGACTGACGCCTTGTCTGGTCTAGGCTAGGGTTAAAGAAGGCTTTGTTTGCAGTCATGACGATGAATAGCTTAATGAGCATCCTCGCATATAACTGTCAACTGATTGGTCGACCTTTCTGACCTGTGACGTCATGCATATATTAACATATTCACGAGTTATTTGCATACATTATGGTCCCTCCGGTTTTAACTCTGGTGAACAGTAAGAGAAACTGGTCGCTAACGAAATGTGATCATACTTTATTTTTACAAAGTCGATGAGAGGAAATCTCTCTGAAAAAAAGAGTAAAAGATTCACACAAAATGTAATACATATGTTTATAAATATTACTACCAAATTGTTTTGAAAAGATGCTAGCGATGTATATTTAAACACTTTTAAGTAAAGAGATATCAAACAAACGATTGAAATAAACTATGATCACACTTAGTTCACAATGAATAAACCTCCGGAATGCTTCTACTGACACAAAAGCTACGCGATGAATATACTTTCACATATAAAAGGTTCTCAAACGACTCCCAACAATATGATGCGTGATATACATTACAGTGATTTTCATTTATCTGAACTTCGAGTTTTAAGTAATGTGACTAATGAACCGCTTTAATAAGGGATGTTGTTCTAAATTTTAATTAAATTTTCATATAAGTCTTATACCATTAGCATAGCATTAATGGCTTGTTTAGCCAAGCTTGAAGGAGCGTTCCATTCATCCCACTCACGCTCGAGTGATTCCACTATTTCCTACAACTTGGACGAGCAAGATGGCCGCCGCGCTCACGCTCGAGTGATTCCCTTTGTATTTCCATTGTTATTTTTATTGGTTTGGACGAGGAGCATTGTCCTTGTCACGAACCATGGTCAATGAATACATTGCACAATCTGTTGTCATATCTAATTTCATAGTCAAAAGCTATTTTCAGAGCTTTAGTCATTGGGTGGGGCTGTTACAAAAACCGCTTCTTAATTACTTTAGCCAATATCTTCAATTACTTCCTAAACATAAATAATCATAACTTAATGATCATAGCACAGTGTTGTTTGCAGACTTTTATATGTTTAGCATCTGCCATCACTTGCTAAATCTAAGAGTTCTTGAAATTAATTCAGTAATTGTTTTATTCAACACAGAATATCACATACAGGCAAAATGAATTGACCTACTTCCATTTTAATCTGTGGGTCATGTCAAAATCGCAATCTTAAGTGCAAAGTAAATAGTGATGAGTCCAGTCGATTCTATGACGTACATATATAGATAAACATGACCTACATATATAGATAAGTCTCTGACGTAGATGTCGAGGTCAGAGTTCGTGGATGGCTTTGCTGGATGGCGTATCATGGATGGCGTTTTCAGCCTACATTAATCTACTACTAACATTCCAAATAAAGTCATTACTATCCGACCCTCCGACCCACTATGGATGAACAACCGAATTCGGTCTCTTATACGCATGCGTAATAGACACCATAAGCGCGCCAAAAAGAGCAATTCTGTAACTGATTGGGATCGTTTCCGACACAGTAGAAATAATGCCATAGCTGCAGTCAGAGACGCTAAAAGAGCATATGCTGATAAACTCGATGAAATGATAAATCAAACATCAACTGACAAACACTGGTGGAAACTAGTCAATAATTTTATGAAAAGAAATACAACTTCTACTGTATTTCCTCCGTTAATTTCGAATGACGTAATTAGTGAAGATTTGCAAGATATAACCGAAACGTTAAATGATTACTTTACTCACCAAACACGAGTAGAAAATCCAGAATCATAAACCCGAAAACAAACAATAATTTATCGGAAATTAACATTGTAAACAGTGAAGTTTACGACATCCTGAAGAGTGTTAACATCGCGAAAGCAACTGGCCCTGACGAAATTGGCAATAGAATACTTAAAGTAATAGCACGAAATATTGCCCCCATCTTCACCGATCTTTTTAATGTGTCCCTTAAACAAAAAATATTCCCGGCAACGTGGAAAGAAGCCAATGTCATCCCAATTCATAAAAAGGGAAGCGTAAACGAATGTACAAACTACAGACCCGTCGCACTCACAAGTTGTATATCAAAGATATTTGAACGCTGTATATTCAAACATGTTTTTAATTTTTTGCGAGACAACAACGTTCTATCAAATTTACAATCGGGATTTATTCCGGGGGATTCGTGTGTTAACCAACTTACATATCTGTATAACTTTATTGCGAAAGCAATGGATGAAGGTAAAGAGATACGTGCAGTTTTCTGTGATATCAGTAAAGCCTTTGATCGTGTGTGGCATAAAGGACTCGTGCAGAAGTTGGCTTCTTGTGGCATAAAAGGTCCTTTATTACAATGGTTCAAAAGCTACTTAGAACACAGAACCCAGCGGGTAGTTATAAATGGTTACAGTTCTGATAATAAGCCGGTATCTGCAGGAGTCCCGCAGGGTTCTGTACTAGGGCCACTTTTGTTCCTTGTATATATAAACGATATTATTGAAGGCATTGACAGTAACATTAGATTATTTGCCGACGATACATCGATCTATGTGATAATTGAGGATCCATACTCAGCAGCGACTTGCCTTAATAACGATTTATTGAAAATATCAAATTGGGCAAAAACATGGAAAGTTGATTTCAATACATCAAAAACTAAAACAGTTTTATTTAGTAGAAAAATTAATAAAAATCCTCATCCGAATCTGTTTTTCAACGATATTGGAATTGAAGAAACCACAAGTCATAAACACTTGGGTGTAACCCTTCAAAATGATTGCCTATGGGATGTTCATATAAACGATCTTGTCAAAAAGATCAGCCCTATGATCAACTGTTTAAGAAGCTTTAAATATAGACTCACTAGGAAAACCCTAAATCACATGTATTCTTCCTTTATTCTTCCCATATTTGACTACTGTAGCCATATAAATGACAACTGTACTAAATCTCAAGCAACCTTATTAGAGAACTTGCATCTAGACGCACTTCGAACAATATGCGGTGCCGTCCGCGGTACAAGCCATGAAAAAATTTACAGTGAAACATCTCATGTTTCTCTTTATGGAAGACGAAGGATAGGTAAGCTCGTTATGTTTTACAAAATGTATCATAACAGATTACCAGAATACGTAAACGAACTTGTCCCTTCTCTTGTCTCTCATGCAAGCAACTATTCATTAAGAAATGCATCAAGTTTAGAAACTGTAGCCTGTCGCACGGCTCTATATGGCAATTCATTTCTACCCGATACAGTTAAACTATGGAATGCTTTACCACAAGATATCAAATTACTCACCGACTTAGATGATTTCAAAAAGGCATTGACTCATAAAAGAAGAAAAATATATTTTGACCAAAATATAGGCACAAGGCGATGTCAAATCCTACATTGTAGACTACGGTTGGGATGTAGCGATCTTAACTCCGACAAATTTAACAGACATATATCCGATAAAGCAGAATGTTCTTGTGGCCAAGCCATAGAAGATGCACGTCACTACTTCTTGGTATGCTCTCTTTTTGAGTCCGTAAGATCAAGTAAGTTGTTTTATACAAGTGGCCATTCACTTGACACAATCTTATACGGCAATCCTACCTCGAACCTGTCAAATCAATCTGAAATTATTAAGTCAGTACATCAATTTATCATTGAAACAAACCGATTTTCATAAACCAAAACATGCTGTTACCTCCGATATTGACTGTGTGTATCATGAATGTATTTAACCATCATATTTAATTACATCTCCATGATTCGACTATTTACCAATATATTATTCATATAAGTTCATTGCTTTATTCATGTACTTCAGTTTATCATGATGATGTCTTTTGTATATGTATATATGTATGTTCAATGGAGCGGTCTTTAAATAAGCTTGTCTTAGCTTGTTGACCAATCCAATTTCATGTAAAATTTCATGAAAATAAATACGTTTAAACCATTCTAGACACTGCCAGCTAAGACTATCAAAACAAGTGTGTGACCCACTAAACAATACAACAATGTTATACAATTTTAAACTTAAAAACAATCACATACTCATAACAATAGATTAACATCAATGGTTTTCAAATCTTCCAGCCTGTTGTTCAAAGGAAGTGCTAAATAAATTATTTTTTAAATAAACATGAACTTGTATTGACAAATCTCTGATAAACATAAATTCGTAACAATTAATCAGTACCCCCAAAAATATTCGATTAGCAGTTATGAGAGATGACCATATCTTAGTTGTATATTTTCGTGTTGATAGGTATAACAGTACCTATATTGTGTTTCCCAAGAAAACGAAATCTGATGAAGTAAACATAACATGGTCAACCTAATTTGTCCTTACGCATGTGTGCGTACAATGTGTTTGTTCGTTATTACAAGATGATGACGTTTGCAACCTAAAATTGTTTGTTCAAGATCAAACTTCCTTCACTGAACTGTCACCATATTATTGATAAGTATGATTATTCGTTTAAAGTTTGACCTGTAGAGGACATCTATATTTCAAAACAATGTACATCATTTTTCTTTTATTTTCAAGAAAAGAACCGTAAAATTCTACAGCCATTTACATTTTAGAATCCAAATTGTGCACCAGTAGAGATCATGCAATGTTTATGTGAAAGCTTTTGATTTCAAGGAACATGAAACGTCCCATCGCAAAAATGAAAAACTGTGTATGTTTACCATTTTCATCCAGCATAGAAAGTTGTCAGATTGCGTGTAAAGAAAGCTAGATACTGTCACATCCTTTATTTGTACAATTACAGCAGAACAATATGTGATTTGATAACATTTGAATGAAATTGTTTTGTAGCATTTTAAATCACCATCTTATATTGTCTCCAAAAGAAATGAACATATCATCACTTATCTCAAGGACAGCAATACATTGTTAAAACGCAACTAATTTATATCAATATACAAACAGCATATAAACATTGGAACATCGACAAAACACAATGTTAATCTTTATTTGAAGTTACAATACTTATTAAAAATAGCCATCTGTTCTTTTAATGTTTCCCATCAAATAAGCAAATTCTATTATCTGTACAATTAATACCAGTATCATTTATCGATACTAGCTAAAGCTCGAAATGAGAAACCTAATGCATAAACAATGTGTTTAGATTTAAATGATAATATCTGTTACAACGGTTTGATTTTTTATGAGTAAACCCTTTTGAGTTTAAGTTCGGAAGGATGTGTTTTGAGCATACGGTCTCATTAGTAATTGAAGTGAGACAAGTTGTTAGCAGTCTGATCTCAGCTTCACGTGTTTTAGGGCCGTGTATCTTGGCAATAGACAGAGACACATGCTAGCAGATAGCCTTCATCCTTACATGGTAATTATTGTGTCTTCTCCCTAGACCAATTTGAGAAAATCTTATTTCTAAGAAACCAAAATACTTTAAACACAAGATGGCAACTTCTAAAGGTATCCTAAATGTGCAGAATAATGGCGCAGCATAGACTCACAATACTAAATGTAGGAACCAGGAATGATATCTAATATAGTATATAATTAACTTAATGAAGACCTTAAAGCAGTAAAAATATGTCTCAGGTTTTAAAGAAACCAATGGGATGCTCTACACTGAGCTAGGTGACATCACCAAAACAAGTGAAAGTGACCAATTAACAAATTGCAACGATTTTATACCATGTAACTCCATGTAACTATCCATTTTCTCACAATGGTCTGAATCATTTTTAATTTAAAAAATTAAAATGATAACATACAAAAATGTATTTCAATGTCTCTAAGACACGTACACTGATCAAGTAAAAGTCAAATACCATTTTATTTCTCAAAGACATCTTGTAGTGTCATTGCTTGCCGTTTCAAAATTCATCATCGAGATTAAGTGGAGCATTAATCAATAGCTTGATCTCAATGATTTTTAAAAAACCAGTTCAAGGATTGCTAAAGGAGAGCAGAGGGAAATGAGGTTGTCACACCTCGCCACGAATGATAGTGCTCATGAGTAAAGGGTTTCTTTCTTCAGTTAAATGATTCTTAGCATGCATTTTTCATGAAACTTAAATCATTATTTAACAATTTGATAAATCTACAAAACGGCTTTTCTTTGTATGTACATTCCAGCAAAGCTTGAATATGCTCCATTTCTTTCTTTCCTTCTCCATTATATTTAAAGTTTACCGATAACTAGGCAAGTGTAGCCTTCAGTCTCTCCGAATAATTTCTACGAGGGTGTCCAAGAAGTAATTAGCCAAAAGTTTTTTTTTTTAAAATCAAATGCAGATGTTTTAATGTTTTGATGTTTTTACTTTTTCTGTCCTCCCTCTGCAGAAACTTGGTTCTGTTAAATGTCCTTACCATGAGCCTCCTTTTGTTTTACCTTCTTTATTGGCGCTATCAAACCGTCTAATTAGCAATATATACAAAACAATTTTATGAAAGCATGTATTTTAAGCTAGTATTATAGTGTATGTGATATGCGGACGTTCACTAGAATGCATTGTGGACGTTGATGCACACAGTCACGCGAATTAAATGTATATCCATCTAATGAAGCTTCTACCCCCTCACAATTTAACAAAACAGCTTCTATGCGAGACACTTCCTTTCCCGTTAAGGCAATTATAATACAGAACTTCACGTATTGTAATGTTTCCCTTTCTCAAACATGATGCCAAGGTTTCAAACTCAATACTTAGTAGTCTCAGTTGTCATATCGTAAACTAGCATACACAATGAAAACTGAATTTCTGCACAAATCGATTTTGTGAAGACTATAATGGATTTTATCCTTCAATTAATGCTGCCCACAATTCAAAACAAAATTTGATTCAAACAATAAAAAATACTCTTGAAATCTGCCTTAAAACCATACCACCTCACTTAGATCACCAGTACTGGAACCTCGGTCTGTACAGTCATTTCTGCAAATCGTAAGACCTCCAACCCTGTACCAAGGTTTCCTTGGTTCCGTAGAACGTCTATTGCAGTTGCAATTAATCAGGATCAAGTGCAGATTGTGCCTTCGAGCGCACATTGTTGTTCAAATGTACGGAAACCTTGGCACAAGAACTGCCTAGGATTCAGAGTCAGTCCGATTAAAATGAAACGCGTTCTGAGGAATAAAAGATTTTCAATATTGACTCTTGCGGAATTCGAATGCATTCAATAAGGGACTTTCCTCTCCACAACAGTCTAAAAGCACCCTCGTAGCTCTTTCGTTCTGACGCAATCTCAACTAGCCACAATCACCTTTGGTGTCAGTATCTAGGGGCAAGTTACTCCCGTTTACCATTCGTTAATCTTGATCGCCCCTATCATTATCGATTTTAAAAGGCTTTTATTCCTCGGAACACGGTCGATTTTAATCAGACTAGATTCAGAGTGTCTTCCCTTGAAATTATACACTGGGCAAATCGCCTAAGATTTTGTATTGCTTCTGAGAATGAAACAGACAAGAGACATATGGTATTGAATGTCTCTCTCATTGACGTGAGGAACTAATTCACACCATAGATAATATTTTAAAAATTTAAGCTCCAGCAAAAGAAATTGATTAATTAATTTCATCAGTACATTGTTATTTCCATCCTGCTAAATCAGAGTATGAGAATTTGCTCTCGTTCCTCCCTTATACCCTGATCTCTGGGCTAACTACCGCGTATGCTGAATCGGCTGGAAATTCTTGGCTTAGTTCACCAGTTATTATTTCAGCCAATGAAATGTCGTTATGCAACGAGCGTGAAGCTACTATCTACTATCTATCGGGTTGTGCCGCCGTCTCGTTGGCTGGTTAGATAGCTGGCGTTAAGGGGCTTTTGGCTTGAATAGACCAGGGCATAAGGAAGGTGCGAGAGATGATTCATATATGCTGATTTAGCAGGATGTGTTATTTCAATTATGGTTGCCAGAAAACAATCCATCAATGCCAAAGAGATAAACAAAAACCCTCTTATAGAAACTAACAAGTTTATTGTAGTCTTTTGAAAACAAAATCAGAAAATTCTGA
Source organism: Phorcus lineatus (assembly GCA_921293015.1). NCBI lineage: Eukaryota > Metazoa > Mollusca > Gastropoda > Trochida > Trochidae > Phorcus > Phorcus lineatus. Next base: position 46,840,907 of record OV121090.1, on the reverse strand, counting down.
TTCCCTGTTATCTCATGCAAATGATATCATCATACGATTTATTGTAGTGTATTTTCCTCATATATCTGATTTTAGTATTATTCATAGGAATTCGATAGGAATATTCTTTCACAAATAACATGATATACCATAAATGATTTTTTTGTTTTGAAACCGATGCTTTTTTACTCCTTTTAAATATGTAAATGAGATAGTTTTACATTTTGTGAATATAGTTATGTTCAATAAAAAAAAGGTTCGTTGAACTAATCGTTGTCATGATATTCAAAGATTCAGTGACCAATTTGAATAAACTGTATTACAACCGTGTGTCTACTAAAACATCGATCATGGTTACGATCAGATGTTGTAGCAATGAATATTGAAAATATTCTTAAGTGACAAAATACATATGCAATCAATGTGCAATATACATTTTATCTATAGACGTAATGGTTCATATTTTGACAATTATATGTTATCTACAATATGTCATAAACGTTGAGTGACGTCACACTATTGATCTCTATGTTGCGTAATTTCCCTCAAACAGTTTCCTGGGCTCCAATTAATACAGTTTTACGCCCATCGAAATGTGCAATCCCAGTTTATCATTTATCAAACTTCTCACTGTTTCTGTCGGTCTATAAGTGCGATAAAACATGATCCGTGGGGATAGTTAAAAAATAAGCTCTCCTCAATCGAGGTATATATATAACGCGGGCATCAGGCTTCCTTTTTGATAAAGTCCGTGGATCATGTTTTGTCCTGCACACGATGTTCTGGTAACTTCACCAATGACTGATACTTAATAAACAGACATCGGTTATACTAATTCATGATAGAGTGTGGATGAAAGATTCCATTTACTGAGTTTCTTTTTTTGTACGTTTTCAAGTCAGGGAAAAAAATAGCAAAACTTTGTGTAATGCCTTTTTGTAAAATACCTACCTTCAACTATCTTTATGTTTAGCGTTACTGGTCTGAGGATGTTGTCAAAAGAAACTATCAGCGGTTCTATGACATCAACATCGCTGCAAATTCCTTCAGCAATGTTGATCAATAAATTTAGTGTTACGTGAAGTCGTTGACCAAAGCGTAATTGTATGCCCAGAGCTCCCACAAAACCTTGACATCCACAAAATTTTTCATGTAGCTGACAACGTGTTATGTAGACTCAGTCTATAATGTATATTATTCAGCCGGCGAAATGGCATATTCAAGAACCTGAAAGTAAATAGCGAAAACCACATGCGTCATGAGCTAGGTGATGCTTTTGTTCGCAATAGACCGATCCATTAAGCCGCACCCCTTCAGGTTTTCCACCAATCGGCGCGCCGTATTTTTTAGCTTCCCTTTCGCGCACGCATTCGCTGACATCAACAGGCAACATAGTGGGCTGTCTGCTTGATACACAGGATTTGCGGTAATATCAAGTTAATAAAGTCGATTACAGCGTAAATAAACTTAAACTAAGGGTACTCTCTTTCGAAATGAAATTCGGAGACAGCATATTCTATTCCTATCGTAGATATGTCAATGAAATAATGAGTCATCATGCTCGGTTTCATGCTTCAAGCTTGTGACGTCATAAATATAATGCTTTCCTTCCGACAACGTACACTAAACAAATACTATGCAGCCCTTTGCTGATATAGCTTGTGAATATTGAAAGTTTAGAATATCCGATATCCTAAACAAGTTTTATTCTGTTTGAGTGATTCTTTAATAATGAAAAAAACATGAAGTAAAGGAAACAACACTGCAATGGCATGCTCGTGGCTTAAAGATGATACTGCGGTTCCACATCCGCGTTGAGGACAATGGGCTTTGTGTTGGGAACTGTTATTTCAGTGGTTGTCCGGAAGAAATCTGGTGGAGTGACGCCTTGAAGCGTTGAGAACTGACTGAGAACAGTTTAATTACAATGCTTCTATGTATATTTTCATATTTGTTTGGGTCTGTGAGGATTGCTGGATTGGATCACTCGCTGGTGATTGCTGTTGACATCTTGGCTGTAATCCAGCAATGAATAATATCCTGTGAGTCACTTTTCCCCAGCATTTCCCTACATTTTTGCGTAGGTCAGTGAAGAGTTATCAGATTTTCAGTGACAAATCAAATTATCAAAAGCAATTATTTGAAGGATGTTTGGATATTGTGTCACTAGTTACAATAACAATAGCTTGTCATAACAGAGTAATTCAATTGATAATTTGTTGGGGGGAAAATTACACATAATGTTTTAGCGGGAAAATTGCTGTGGTTTCACTAAGGGTTTCATATCCTTCTGTATTCTTTTGAACTCAATGCCACTACTTGGGATCCATAAGTGTCCACCCCTGAGCAATGTTCATGAAATCTCAGATAATCGGAAGGAAATTGCTCTCAGCCTATGATCTCATAAGGTTGTGTTAAGATTTGCCCAAAGGTTACAATAGAGTAGTTAGCTGAGTTGAGACAGTGCAGAAACTGAAGTGCATTTCACTGAAGAATTTTTATATTCATCTGTAATAGTACTAGTTCTTTAAAATGAAACAAAATCGACTCATCTAAGAGTAGCTCGGGCAGTTACAATTGATTGATATCCAATTAGAATATTTTTGAACGACACATTGTCATAACATTTAGACTAAGTAGGGAAAGCCCTGGCATGATTCAGCAGACAAATTTTCGACAAATATGTCATTTCCTTTGGCAGTTATCATGTGCAATTGCACTTACTGCACTGGTAATACAAATATATCACTTGGGGCAATGATGTTCGTCATCGAATTAAAGAGTTACCATTCCCGTGAGATGAATTGAGGCCTGTGATCATCTTTTATAACCACAACAGTAACTCCAGCAGTTTCCACACTGAAGATCCACTGGTAAATTTGATTGACGAAGCACTTTTTTCAACATTGTTTTAAATACCATGACGAAAGCCATGTGTCCCTGCTAACATAGGAACGTTCAGATTTATATGCCATTACGTTTCCTATATTATAAAAGTGATGTTTCCTATTTTATAAAAGTGACGTCATTCATATAACTCTCCCTTTATATGTGTGTTTTTCAAAGAAATAAACTCAAATTCTCTTTTGTCATAAAATATTTTTTCATTAGATATGTTTTAAAAACATGTAAGTTTAGCAATATTTCTGTGAGTTTCTATTTTGGTGTAATTAAGAAGTGAGATAACCTCGGACGGTTCCATTACATTATCTTAGCTCCATGTATTTAAGGGGAGTATACATATTTTACAAATATTTTATCAAATTAACTATCACATTGTAATAACAAACCAGCCTACAATTCAATAAATGGTTTGTTTACTTAATCATTTTAGATAATTGAGAAAAAAATATCAGAATTCGCATCACTTTACCATACACTCAAAGATAAAATAAACTGGTAATTCGAAATAATAAAACATTTTGTTATTATGTGATACTGATTAAAGGTTTCACGAGATGGATGAAAACACTATTGCAAACACATTATAAACACCTAAGGATTCTTTCATTTACCAATTTATCTTCCCTCGGAGATATATAGCAGAGGAGTAATTGTATACCTTGTTGACAGAGCAGCCAATATAGGAAGTTTTCTGGAGGGAGTTACTGGTCTGTAATGTTTGAAAGCCTCATTTGTCACTTCGACTGAAAGACCAGTCCCAGTGTGGCCTATTTTGGTAGCTTGCTATTCATTATCTGAGAGTCACCTCTCTAATATTATCTCATGATTTGTATTTTTAAGGTTTTTATATAAATAGTAACTCCTGGAAAGGTGTTACGTCTTCCAATTAATAATTGCTTAAACTCGCTTGTAGGACAGGTATTATATTTGCATCATATAATCACACTTTTTGTGGATAAATAACCAAATCATCCGAGGTTTACAATATCCATATTATATAATGGAACAATATCTGGAGGGAGTTACTGGTCTGTAATACCCGGACATTCCCTTTAGGCAAACGTGATTAATATATGACCAAACTAATTCTATCCAAAACATTCCCGGTAGATACAAATGAATAGGTCACCTCATAGAAATTGTGTTGAAATTCAAGACAATTTGAAGATGAAATTAAAATCAAATTAAAATTAACAATTTGAAACTTAATACACCGAACAAGACACCCTACTCCATGTTTGTATCTGACTTAATGAGAAATGTCATGTTTGCATGACAATGTTTTGTTAGAGGCAGTACATCTCGCCTTTTTACAATACATGACAAATGTGAAAAGATACAAAACGGATACTCATAATAGTCATCTTTTTCATATGTATTATTAGAGATAATACCATTATTATGTTATTTCACAATTAATTAGATTTAGTCATATGATCTACACGGAATCTGCAGATAGCTCAAAACCCATAATTTTATCATAGTGCAATACGTTTATTTCATTCAAAGTTGTCTTTTTAAAATGTTACACATAACCAAATGTAGTTTCTTCCAGACAAATCATTACTCATAGAAATATAGAAATTGGAAGGACATCTTATCATTCAGTAGCCTCAGGTGGTGATAATGGCTGTTAGTACGTTTTTATACATATTGTTTCATGCCTTTAAGATTCGCTGTTTATCTACCTTCCTCTCTGGCACAGAACACAACAAAACAAGGGTTGTAATGCTCATAACTTACATAAGTAACTTGAGAGAGAGTTAGCAATATTTTCAGTAACATTCTATATGTTATGTACAAAATGAATTCATAAGTATTGTATTATCATATTGATAAAAGGACTTTATAATTGGTATGCAAGATGGAAATCAACTTTAAATAGAAACATATAGTTTGCAATGACGGTAAGTATTCATGACTAGACCTCTCCAAAAGTTCACAGGCGTTCCCATCATATCCGGAGCAATAGTTTTGAACTATTTCACAAATGATTACCAAATTAGGCATACTGCCTTTTTTAAACGAATATTGACTGTAATAATTTTATATTTGGGATTTTGGACCCGAGAAAGTACAAGGATTGGTACTATTGTTTATAATATGATCCGTGCCACCATATATATAACAATGTTACATTAGTTCACTCTCTAAATGGTGTGTACTTTCAATAATGATTTTTAGATGAATTCATTTAAAGAATGAAAGAAGAACTATTCAGAAGAAAGATAAATGAAGATAATGAGAATAACATATTATGAATGAATAAAAATAATATCTTAGTATAGAAAATGCAATTCTACGATTTCGCTGAATGATTAAATGGAAGAATTTCCCAAATACGTAATTGAATGTTGTGCTGACAGAGCAGGAACTATCAGAACTTCTCCTATGGGATAAATTGGTCAGTAATGTTCTCATAATCCTCTGTCACTGTGAAACCAAGACTGTCGGTGATAGAATGTCTTGTATGTGATGCCCTAGAGACGGCTCCGACAGTTCTCTATGTGGCCTTCAACTATTACAACGGACTGTATTCTTCACGTACTAGTAAATAGTAACTGTTGTATGTATAAAGATCTATACACATTTTACAATCAGTTACAAATTAATACTCTTAATTCAGATACAGAAACGGTGAGTATATCCAGATCATCAGCTTAAACTAAACGAAGAAGTACTAAATTATCGTCATATGATTTAATGTTTTGACTTCCGAAATTTAAAACTTGCATTTACACAATACTTAATTCAAAACACTGCCTTTTGGAAATTTTACTGCTCATGAACTGAAATGTTACACGTGCTCAAATATCTGAATTCGAAAATAATGATCTCATTTGTGTCAAGTATTTGAAAGATTCATAGTTCATATTGATAGATTATAGAAATAGTTATGTGAAGCACACGGATATAAAAAAATAAAAGAAGATCAAATACTAAGTGATTCAATCGGCAACTTTAAAAAAGCAATAAATACTACCATTTTTAAAAGATATTACTTTGACTCAAACTTGACTTTGCTCAAATAATACATTGCAGACTGCGTCTAGGGTGTAGTGACCTCAACTTTGATAAGTATAATAGACATATATCTACTTCTTCTTCTTGCTCATGTGGTTATTATTCTGAGGATTGTGTCCATTTCTTTTTTACGTGTCCGTTATATAATGATTTTCGACAAAATAGATATTTTTATGTAAAAGGATATGATTTAAATTCAATCCTCTTTGACAACAATGAAAGTTCATCAACTGTTAATCAACATATTATAAACCCTGTACATGATTTCATTATTGAAACTGCGGGATTTAAAGTATAAAATAATGTTCTGAAAATGTCTTGCTATCATGATGACACTTCTGGATGTTACTATGTTGGTTTATGTTTACAAATTTATGTTTAACGTTATATTTGGGTTTTGTATGTATATATCAAGTATGTATCTATGTAATGTTCAAGGGAGAGGCCTTAATATAAGCACTGTGAGCTTGTTGGCCAATCCCTTTCACAATGTATATATGTATGTGTATATTGTGGAATAAATTAATTTTAAAACATAAAAAAATATCATTAGTAGCAAGAGATTGATGTGAGATGTGGTTACAAAAGTGATCAAGATGCATGCTGAATTGATGTTAATTTCCTCCTTTGAGTGAATGATTTGAGGCTTCTAATCACTGACCCAGAGGGATATTAACTTAACTTATAGATCCTTTCTTTGATCTTTGTCATGGATCCGGGGTTTTCGTTCTCGAGAGGAGATAATGAAGATGTATTCATTCAAGACTTTTATTTAAAACTTTGATCTTGTTTTAACATTTAATTAATAATACCAGTGCTTTATTATAGGGAGAACGCACTATTGGGGTATCTAGCTTAATTATATAAAGAAACATTCTAACTGATCATTTTAATGATATCCAATCACATGTTCTTTCCATAAACATCTATCGATTCTCAGAGCTTATTTTAATTGTTTTTACAGTGGCGGTGTCCATTAGTCAAACTTGATGTTAAAAGTTATCAAAAGTAGATAAAAGACACATTTGAGTTTGTAGTTTTTGAAAGGTCATGTAACTGATTAAAATGTCTAATTAGTAATATATATGTTATCGTAACTTGATTTTATCGAAATTCGGGATTAATATGAAAGTTTGGTGAACTGTTTTACACTTAAATCAGTGCATGTGGTTTTGGTATGACTTACAATTTGAACCAAGTTTAAAAGACAATATTATCTTATATCTGTTAATGATATGGATTGTTTTGTATATATGAGAGAGGTTAAAGAAGAGCAACCTTACCTATGAAAATAATATGCTATGCAGAAGTTAACATTTGCTAAATTTTATGTTTATATATTTGCCTTTAGTACCCTCAGCCATGAGAGAATGCATTCTATTGTTATATAATAAGAATTGTTGGTTTGAACATAGCACCTGGACAAAAAATAATATGTTTTAACCCACAAAGCCGTTAGTATTTCACGTACCAGCTTGTGCAACGGCGTATATCTTTCCAGATATCTGTCAATGCTATTTTGTTGTATTTTATATTGTTTTTTCATATTTTTCATTACACTTGTGGTTGTTAAAGAGGAACAATGTTTATAATTTGTGATTGTTACCACTTTTATTACTTTTAATTTATTGTTTTTCCAGTTCAAAGCAAAGCCATAATTTGGTCTTCAACGTGACAATATTTCCTTTTCCTCCGATGCAGTTACTCAAGAAATACTGCAATTTAATCTTATACTACTTACCTGAAGTGAACTTGTTTTAAAAAGTGTTTTGTTAAGATTCCACTGCCTTTCGTCTAAAAGATGTAAATCTTAGCACTTTGGTCTACATTGTACATGATAGATGGCCCTATTTCGCAACTTAAATTTTCATCGCTCTTAGGAGTATTACACATACATGTAGCTCATAGACATGAAAATGAAAAAAATCTTAAAAAGCAATATTTTGTACGTAATATGTGGGTTTTTTCCTATACAGTGTTCTCTAAAAAACTTCATTGGAAATTCAAGAAAATATTCTTTGGATAAAAAAGACAAACAATTTTAGATCATCTGAATTGTTGCCCAAAGGTTCAAAATGTTTGATTTGGGTTTCAAGTGTCCGTGTTTAAGGTAACAATAAACATGAAGAAATTGATCCGGGCATTGTGAATGAAGTGCTTCGGGAAACACAAAAGGCCCACAGTAACTTAATGATGAATGTCTGATATAAATTGTATATATTTTTTTTTTATTTCAATTAGTACGTTATCGTTTGACTGAAGTCACCTACTCCCAACTCTATCCCCGTGTTATTTTCATTGAGTCCCCTTACATATTCATATGAAAAAAGTCCTATCTATTGAAAGCTCTAAAAGGAAAAGGTTTAGAAAACATACATGTATGCCTAAGCAACCGACTTATTTAGAAAAAAGTAAAAATAGGCGATAGACAGTTACAGGCATTATAAGCGGTAAATTTTACAACCAGTCTCTTTTCAAACAAAGTAATATGTGCAGTAAATGTCGATGACTTCAAATTAGCCAGAAGGGTCGTTAATAGTTAGTGTTTTATTTTATTTTGTTATGTTTTATATCACCTTGTAAACACTTATTCCATATGTTCATGTTTAAAATTTTGCTCTAAACAATTATCTTATTGACATTCCTATAAGAGTGTTAAAAATATCGTTTAAATGTTAAAAAATCAAAGAACGCATCGTGACTGTGAAATCTCATCAGAATTCTGGCAAAACTCATTATCCTGGGATGCAATCCATTGTGCGTCATATATTGTACTTCAATTGAGAGTTTGTTGGAGCACAAGTTCTATCCTTACTTAATCATGTTTCGGAGCTTGTTCCCCCTGTTGAAAAATAATCAAATGAAATAATAAGCAGCTTTGTTGTCGAATATCTGATGTTTTTCTTTAGGATTTAGAAATTGATCCTATTGTTTGGCAATTACATTGTCTCAATCGTGTTTTCCCGTCATCTAAATAGTATTTTCCATAAATAATCTCAAATTACTATCAGAGCGATATTGTTTTTGATGTCAATAACGCAAATGTTTTTTGTACCATTTTCGCATTCAGTGATTCAATGATGACGATGATACAATTCTTATTTCTTCATCCACCACTGGACTCAATACCTTGTGTGTGGTGGTTTGCGTGCTTCAGAGACCCCAAGAGCTATGCCAGCTGGAGCTTACATGCTCCTGGTAGGGACACCCAAGCTGGACAGGTCGACGGGTAGAAGCCAGACTAAATTTGAGTCGTTCTAAAACCTATTGTCTATCTCTCACTATGCCTTTCTTTCCGCCTTTTTCCTCATCCTGTCGATCCCTTTCTCCCTGATCTGTCCACTCTCTTTTGGAAGCTTGTCATCCACGTGTTTAATAACTGAAATATTGTTCAAAGCATGTTAAACCCCAACTCACTCACTAACTCACTTATTTCTTCATAAATGATTCCACCATCTTAATTGGTTAATACGTGAATGATTGGTGTGCTATAAGTTACGAAACCTTGTAATGATCTAAGCCAAGAGAATATTAACACGAAAGACATATACAGTGATTTCTGACAATTATGTTTGCTAAGTTGTTTCATATTTTCAATAGCTTCAAAATTCTGTATTCATGAATTCATGGCATAGCTGGATATGTGTAGAGTTTTGTGAGTAGTGTTTAGAAAATTGTCCACATATGTTCATGGTATAATCTTCGTGGAGTGTTAATATTTTAATATTGATTACAAAAGCAATATAATGAACTGCATCGAGTATAATTTTTACTACATACATTGCTTTACTGCAAATAATCAAAAAGGTATTTTAACTATTTTAACCATTTAAACTGGCATTACTCATTACTGATCTATATGTACCGAATAAATGTAATAAGAATGTGTGTTGTTGCATTTGTCATCATAAATTATATGCTTTTACATTAACAAGAACGCAATTCACTTTGTCATAAACACGATATTGTCACAATACAATGGCTTTGCCGCATTTTTAGTCTAAAAGCGGTGCTATATTCAGATATATTAATTTTTTCATTTCAATGCTTATATAAAAAATTTTGGATTATAACTTGAATCACTCCCTCATGTCTTCTGAAACTTAATTGTGCATGAAAGCTAGCCTACACCGCAATGATAGGACCAGTGAAGCATCACAGGTATTACCTGAAGCAGCATTAGCTTTTGTAATCGGCACTTTTCGAAAACCGTTGTCCTAAAGGTGTTAGGAATCACACAAATGAACAGAGCTTAACGAACAGGGTCACTTATTTTGGAATCAAAATGAGAAACCCAGTAGTTTGTTAATATAAAATAGTTTGCAGTCAACATATTTGGTTCAAATAACACATTCTTATTACCAACTGAAAATACAATAGTCTACACATTTCAATTCAAGTAAAACTGAAACTGAAAAACATCAGCAAAAACACAAACATACTCATCTTATTTCATGTGTACACAGATGTGAACCAGTTAGCATTATATCACTTATACTCTTTAAAGGGAAATTGCATCTGCCATGTTACTGGTGATTAGGAACGGAGGTTTGTTGACTGCCGTTTCGATGTAAATCAGATCTCATCAGATCAACATTTTTGAGTTTGGAATAGCAATTTATTTTATGAATGAAAAGGTCTCTAACTCAGTCTTTTTCTAATATACAATTTGGATAGCATTAAAACACACAAAAGCTTAGAAAGCATTGAAATCATGCTTATTTTTTCAAAAAATGTTCATCAGAAAGAGAATCAATATCACGAATTCAGACTCATAAAATAATTCACAAATGTATTTTAGATCCCTTAATGGTTTAAAATTATAAAATCCCTAAGTTATTAAACGGTATTGGATACAGAAATATCTAAACATTAAGGTGTGATTTTGATAAATCAATGGAGAGTCAATTGACACAAGCCGTAAGCTATGTAGACACATTGCTAAGCCCGACATACGCTTATGAAGTGATGCGGTCAAGGTTATCGTAGTTATTTGGAAAATGAGTTATTATTAGTTTAGCCCTTAGGATCACTTGGGTTTTCATACTAACTGCCAACATTTACCTTATACCTTATGGCGGTGTGGTGGTTTAAGTGCTACAGAGACCCTGATAAGTATGCCAGCCGATCTAATTGATATGGGCATTCTTGTTATGATCAATTGGAAACAAAAGACAACTCACTTACAATGTGTGTCTGTAGTGCTGATCTCAGGGGGAAATATGATTATGATTATGATTATGTATCCTTTAAAAGAAACAAAATATCGACGTTCGTCCATGACTGATTAAAAATAATATACCATGAGTGTATTAATGTCAGATTGGTTATATTACCAATTGAAAAACATTAAAAATTTAGTTCTTTTCATAGTTTCAGTTTCACAAACATTTATGTGTCTATATATCACCCAAGAGAATTAAATGTAAACATATAAAGTGAAGCATAGATAGATTCCATCTTAGAAGCTTAACGGTAAGAAGATACATAAAACAATAATTTAACCATTTCAAATACATTATGTTGACAATAAATTTTCTTCTGTTGCCTCGAGTGTTCCTTGCAGATATTTAAGTATCCGTTAATTCATATCTAGCCATGTGCTGCATTCAGTATATCATTATGAAGTGAAGCGTTAGTTGATGTAATGTCTAAGCGTATGTTCATATCCCTCAGAACTGGCAGTAAACATGTTTTAGGAGAACATAGCTGATATAACCATTTCAATCCGTCTTACATGTTGTGCTTGCCCTTTCATAACACTACGATCCGACATTTAAGAGAAAAATTAAAAAGTCATACATGTATGTAACTTCTGCCACCACAAAGAAGTTTACTTTCTACCGGAATATATTGCAATGGAATTACAAGAGTGACATAACAGTATTTAAAGAGTTGTTTTTCTATCATATGATAAGCTGTATATGCTTCATGTAAAATACCGCTGTCGAAAACAATCAAATTCATAGCAATTACATCTGGTTTTCTACAGTAAGGAGACCTATTCTTCTAATTATTCTGTACACTTCAATTATTTTTATTCTCTATCCTTATGGATGTAAATCATTACATGAAACCATTAAGACGAACAAGAACAAGAAACGTTTTGAAGACATATGGCACATTGGTATTTGTTTTGGTTAAGATCTTTTAAGCTTTGTCAAGTATATAGTGCGGTCGGAACTACAGCCTGTACTTACAATACTATCATTGATGATAAGATATCATGAAACGGTTTTTCATAAACTACACTTATAGGTGGTCTTAAAGGAGTAGTAGCGTGTTTTTCCACATTTTCATTTCTTCATATTTGCCCAAATACAAACATGTACCAATTAGTTTATGCAAAATGTGTTTTCTTCTTTGGGTCTAAGATTTCATTACACGACCCGTTAGCTGTAGTTGCAGAAGAATTAAGTATAAAACAAAAACTATTAGGGGCCATTTTTGTGGGAACACTTTTTAATAATTCAAGAAGTGGTAGATGATTCTGATACCTTAACCAACCATGGTACATATTTTCTAAAACGGCTTACTTTGATTTGAAACAAAGTCTTTCAATTGGAATAATCTATTTTCGTTTCTGTGGGATCACATTATTTATCTGAAATAAAGGACATGCACATCATGTAGTATTGCGGTCAATATAAAATCATCATCATCATTACTGTCAGGTTACAGGGATATATTTTCATGTTACGGATAATTTAAACGCAGTAATAAGGGATTTGAAGACTAAAGTGAGTCTAGGCCCTCTGGCGAAGGTTAGTGTGACACGTGACCATCCGTATATAAGCAGGATGCACGTGCAGGGAACGTTACAGTCAAAATTCACACCATGTGTGTATTGGGTGGTGTACCAGGAATTTTGGCGTGAGTATTGCTATGTTGGCAATGTTTAGTAACTTTAGTGTTTCATTATAGGAATATTTAGTTTTGCAATATGTAGAATACTGATATAGTTTGTAAATAGAGATTTTGTTTAATTGTGCGGATGTGATATATTGTGTTCATTTTGAATTACATGATATTGTGTTCACGTGGCGTGGCATATCATTATGGTTGGATGACAACGATATTGTTTGTAATAGTTCAGTTTGAACTACATGAAATTAGTAATCGTCCCTAGTAATCGTCCAAAATAAGGAGCAAGTGTTTATGAATGTCATTATTATGATATAGTGATGTATGGAGTATTAAACCCCTATGTCTTTGCGAAGAAAGGCTCGCTAATGGCTAGGCGATGAGTAGTGTGTGGTGTAGTAAGCATTTGTTGTAATACAGGTGTTGTATTAGAGTGTATTATTACATTCGATGTAAGTATATTTAGCATCGCTAATATACAGTAGTAAGGCAATGTGACTTTGCTTTGTAGTGTCCCGGTCAACTGTTGATCTGGTGATTGTGGAAGTCTAGACTTGGATGCTCCCCGAATCTAGCGCAGGGTAGACGGCCTTGAGCAGTCTACGGAAGGGGAAAGTCTAGGCGTGGTCCGGGACGTCCAGCAGCCACCTGACTCCGACTATGAGTACCTACGACGGTACAGGTGTCCTCGTTACACTTTGCAAGTACAACGCCGCAGAAGTTATGTTTCATGGAAACCATCAACGCCATCTGTGAACCGTATGTTTTAGGAACACGTGTTTTGTGAACTTTATAAAACCAACGCCATCTGTGAACCGTATGTTTTATAAACACGTGTATTGTGAACTGTATAAAACCAACGCCATCTATGAACAGTATGGTTTATGAACACGTGTGGTGAACTCTATTACGATAAGTCTGTGTATATTGATGCCTATACAAATGGAGTTGTGTTGATTATTTCATGTGGTTGTGTATATTGTATGTACTTTTGGGTGTAATAGTGGGAGCAGGTAGTAGTGGTAGTTGCTTCGGGTAATAGTAAGGGTAGTGTAGGTTAGGTAGGTAGTGAATAGACAACTTTTGGGTGGGTAGTTAATTTATTTTTGTTTTGTGTAAATAAATTTATTAATACCACTCTCGGGTTTGTGTTTTCCCTTGATACGTGACAATTACTATAAAGCCTGTTTTTAGGACTCCCTTATCTTAATTTACTTTTACTATGAAGTCTACATCTAATCATAAAAATGCAACCAAGATGTAAGAGAAGACAATGACTAAACAAAGTCACAAGAGAAAGTAACCAGTATTTCGAAAATGGCTTAAGTTGGACGGTTAATTGAAATTTGATTACCATGAGGACAATTTTACAGAGACATCAAAACTAATTGTTTGATAATGATCTCATCAGCTTCCAAATGTTTCGTTTTTGTTCACTTAATTGAGGCTCTTGATAATTTTGATGCATTAAACTTTAACAGAAATTAAAATCTAAGCAAGGAAGAACAAACTCGTGGGATATTTTATTTCAGACACAACAAACTAAACCATACAGAAAAGACAATTTGTATTTCTGAAGCTACCTCTGGGTTAATCTAATCGTAAACAAATAACTACATTTATTGTAATGTTACCTCGTGTTTACTTCGACTCGTGGTTTTTATGTGTTAAGATGTTTTAACAACCGTTGAAATGTAACAGCACCGCATGTAAGTCTGCATGTGGTAGATGGTATCGATGGACAGGTATCTATTAATTATGCTATTTATAGAATTTGCTGACACGTAAATAAAGGCTTTTAATCACGTTTATCTATTCATATCTAAATTTCACTATGAATTCTGCACATGTTCCATAAATTGTTTATGTAGGACTTGCTGAAATTGCCTTTTGATTAGCCAAGTTTCTGTCTCACGATGAAGAGATGGGCAAGTGTGCTAGCACGAGTACTTCTATCAAAGACAACACAACACAAGAATTAGATTAATGATATGTAATCTCAGAGTGACTGATATGATAATGCGGATCTTGACATTGCATCCAAGGGGTACCTATTGGAAATTACAAGAGCAGGGTACCAAAGATGTTTACAGCTGCAGATGCAGAATTTAGAGAGCTATTAAATAATGAAAATATTATTTTAATTTAATTGAAGTGGTATATAATGGATGTGATGATAATTACTTACAGGATAAAAAGATAATATAATGATTGAAATATACAATTTGGTTTGCATCAATATGTGCATGTTACCACCCAAATAAGGAATTGTATGAAATTATGATTATCGTGTTACTCCACCCAGAAAGTTTCATCACACCCAACCACAGGGAGTAAAGTTGCCATCTGATGTAGAGTATAAGTCAAATAGTTATTCTTAGGCCAAAAGTATACACTCTTACAATTTAAAGAGATATCATTTATAAAATTACCTAGAAGTAATACATAATGTTTTATTAAGATAACGGTGACTTTACATCAAGTGGACAACATAAAAGTTAACAATAATCTTATAACCTAATAGGGAATCCTAATGGAGCTGCAGTGTTGATTACATGGCTTGAGGGCTTAATTAGTACCACGTGTTGCTGAGACAAAGGAATCAACACTGGTAAAATTTGAAATGGATTTGTTGTTATCAACAACTTGTTTTTTATTAAAAAAGGAAGAATTTGGAAAAGAGGGAATTTGAATTTTGCAATGCTCAAAATGAATTTTGACTGGCAGATCAAATGGTTGAATTATTTCCAAAAGAAAGTTACATAAATCCAATATCCAGAATGGAATTTTTTTTTTAATAACTGAATGCCATTATTCTTGTCTTTGGGTGCATAAGGGATTGTGCAACTGAGCAACATCTCCGCACGGCAGGAATATCTTTACAATTTTGAATTAAGCAAAACCCTTGACGCCAGTAAGTAACTAAATATTCACAATGCCCTATTATGCGAGTGCATGAAATAAAAGCATCACGAGCATCTATGAAGAATAGCATCTTGAACAAGAATCAAACACTAGTGGAAAGAAACATACAATTTTGATAAGTTCTTACCGACTGGAAATTACAAGAGCAGGGTACCAAAGATGTTTACAGCTTGGATGTAGAATCTAGGGAGGCCCACTTTGCACTTTCCCGGGCATGAGTTCTTCACCTGACCGTTGTCATTGGTCAGTTTGGCCTAACTTTCTCCCAGTCTATAAGAACCCCTCCATATCTCTCACTGCCCCAAAGCTTAACAACTGGTATTACCCTGTAAGGGTCACCCTGACCTAATCTATTGACCTCTCTTTTAATTAGTATAAGGGACAGATTTGTGTTACATTTAATGTATATAAAATACATAAATATGGGTCGTTACATTTAGAATTATGTTTTGTTGGATATAATCATTGAAACAATTTTAAGAACAATATTTTGTATAATGTCCAGTATTTCATGTAGCGGAAGACAAAGCTATACGTGACCTGTGCTGTGGATAGAGAATACTACAAGAGGCCTCATTAAAATCGACCATGTTCATAGAAATTAAAGTTTTAAAATATTCATTTATCGAGATTTGAAATCGTTCTGGTTAAGGCTTTCCTCTTCACATCGTCTTACATTAGCTGAATGAAGTGATTGTATAAGAACAAAGGTTTTATAGGAATTAATGACTGAACTACCTCTGTTGAAATCCGATTCGAGATGAAATATCTTATATATTTTATTACATGAATATTTTTTTAATGGAAAGAATACACATAATTAAACAAAATTGACTACAACCATTTCATTTCGTTTTGTATCTAAAAACGTTTTCATATGAATGTTAAACTGAATAACATTTTCGAGAAAAGACGTTCTCATATCCTCGTATTTTTTTTATAAATAGAGAATATCACCCTCGTGTCTTTTGGTACAAAATATATCAATAAGTTGTAAAACGTACATTTTTTATTTTATTGAGTGTTAATACGTATATCTGATATCGGGAGACACAGGTGTGAAATTTGTTTATCATCTAAAACCAGTTTTCATGTTTCCATGTAAAAAGGTACAGCTACTAGCTAAAAGTAATGATTTAATAGCACTGTAACCCCACCATTTTCATGCCATTAGAGCAATGTGATGTCAATACACGAGGAAGTAAAACAATTTAAATGCCATGTACTTGACGACGGCAGGGCATTGTTCAAAATCAGCTATTAAAATGGATAGCGATATGTCCTGTGGAACATAAACTCAGTGGCAAAAGAAACTATACCAATATATTTTTTGTTTCAAGAAGTTGAAATTAGCTTTTGAAATAGAATTTTTATTATCAAACTATGTCACAAGAACGCAACTTCATAATTATCGAGAAAAAAATCATGTTTCTTACCAAATATGGACTTTGTCACACGTTTTTTGAGCAAAATTGTATGCATATGCATCACGTTCATATGGCACCGAACTGTATAAAAACCACGAATCTGCATGCTTTAGACTTACCACGGAGGAACGAGAGAGAGCGATTGGTATGTTGTAGTTGGGCCCACGTCACGCCCACGTTGCTCGTATGTTCACCCGCACTACAATAACCAGACTGCACACGAGAATGGTACAGACAGGTGGGACCCAGGACCGGCCAAGAAGTGGAAAACCCAGGGTCACTGCCGCAAACGACGACCGCTACATCCGTACGATTCACCTACGCAATCGTTTCGTCACAGTGACGTCATCAGCAGCAACAGCGTTACACCGTGTTATCAGCAGAAGGACAGTGACGAGACGTATTCGTGAACATGGCATTCGAGCGTACCGGCCCTTCCGCGGGATGATGCTGAGCCGTCACCAGTGGGCAAGAATGGTAGAGCGGTGGCAGAAGAGGAACTTGCAAAGAATTTTGTTTACAGATGAAAGCAGGTTCCAGCTACACAGAGCTGATGGTCGAGTGCGCGTTTTTCGTCGGAGAGGAGAGAGAACAGACCCGTGTTGTGTACAGGAGGTTGTGCCATTCGGCGGCGGTAGCGTCAATGTTCGGGGTGGAATGTGCAGGGACCATACAACAGAACTTGCTGTCTTTCACCGTACTTTGAATGCCTAAGGCTACATGGACACCGTTTTACGTCCTGTGGTCCTCCCTTACCTCCTAGGAAATCCAAGAGTAATCCACCATCAAGACAATGCTCGCCCCCACACAGCCAGAGTCACCAGAGACTTCCAGCGAGATCACCGGATTTATCACCGATCGAACACTTGTGGGATCATTTGGACAGGCAGATAAAGCAGCGAAATCCATCTCCATCAAGTCGGCAAACGTTTATAAAGGCACTCGTGGAAAAATGACCAGCCATCCCTAATTAAATCATCAGGCGCCTTGTAAATTCTGTGCGTCGACGTGTGCAGGCCTGTATTCAAGGCAACGGAGGCCATACCAGATACTGACAGTTTTCCAGTGCTCCCTTTGTGAAAAAAAGCGTTTTCTGTAGTCTCTAAAAAGACTTCTTTATTTTTGCAAATTGACATTTACCCCCAGCGCCATTCATTGCATTCTACTGCATTAACTGTACGTGCCACCTTTTCTTAATTTCGATCAAATAATGGTCGGTTAAATTGTCTTCCAAACGAGTATCAATTTATTTATGTGACATATCTGATAATGTTGATAACATCAAAAAAATGTTGGTATAGTTTCTTTTGCCCGTGAGTTTAGCTATAGAAGATAAAGATAAATATCTGCTATTGTACTGATTATTAAGCACTAGGATTATAAGGACATTGATCAGCTAAAATTTGTAAAGATGACGCGTATGAAAAGTGTGTAAAAAATTAAGAACTTTAAATGGGATGTAAGGTATGAATATAATAATATTATAAACTTTCTATTGGTAAGTGGGTGCATTCTGCAGTAAAGATCGTGAATTGATAATCAATTTAAACTTTGTAGTCTATTTTTTTTATTTAGACATATTTCCCGCCGTTTCAACTGAGTCTCCAGACGGTTTGACAAACATTCTGCTAGAAGCTCATAACTATTGTCTTTCCTTTCCGCCCATTTATATTTGGTATCGGTTATTTCACTATTTGTTAATGGACGAAAGACAGCTGTAAAATTCAACAATCAAGACATATTCAGTATACCAGTTGTTTGACGTAAGAGAGTTCACCCTAAAGGTTTATTCACAGAGGAATGCCAAGTATACTCTTCAAAAAGAGAAATGTTACATTCAAATAATTTTGAATAAGATAAACATTAACTGAACGAAATTAATAAAACATTAAAAAATCAATGAAACAAGATTATTTCCATACAATCTTAATGAAATTGATGAACATGTCGCCCAAATGCATTTCTTAAGGAACAGTTTCGCTAAAATCCACCTCCTGTTATTGACGTTTGCAGGTGCAACTTAACTTGAATCTGCTTCACGTGCAGGCAAGGTCTGACAAAGGGTTATAAAGCCAGCATGTTCTCATTCCCATCAGTTGGCCCGTCTTCTTGTATTGCTTGATGCAATAATGCCACGTCTAACACAAGCACAACGTCACACTGCTATCCGCCGTTTGCAGGCAGGACAGACACAGCAGACTGTTGCAGGAGCCATACATGTTTCCAGGGCAACGATCAACAGGCTATGGATTCGGTATACCACATCAGGAACTGTCAATGATCGTCCTAGAGCTGGGAGACCAAGAGTTACCACCCCTGAGAAAGATCGATATATTTGCCTTCAACATCTCCGTTATCGCTTCAGGACAGCTTCACTAACTGTACACAGTGTGCCTGGGTTACGTCGGATCTCCGATCAGACAGTTCTTAACCGACTGAGGGAAGCAGGAACCCGAGCACGTCGACCTGTTAGACGTAACGTCCTGACACCAAGTCATTATGCTGAACGTCTTCGATGGAGTAATCATCATCGGGTGCGACCTCGTGCATGATAGAGGACAGTCCTTTTCAGTGACGAGTCTCGATTTATGCTGCACAGGGCTGATTGAAGGGCAAGAGTTTACAGGAGACGTAATGAACGTTTCGCTGCAAACTGTGTGCAACAGGCTGACCGTTTTGGAGGGGGAGCGTGATGGTGTGGGGTGGCATCAATCACGCAGGTCGAACAGAGTTGGGGCAAGTTGCAGGTTCATTGACAGGTGTACGCTACAGAGATGAGATTTTGCAACCCCATGTTGTTCCTTTTCTGCATCGCCATGGAGGGACTTTTAAGCATGACAATGCCAGACCGCATATTGCCTGTGTGTTCAACATCTCGTTGCTTCCATGGGTAGGAGATGCCAGGCAGTGATCAACGCTAATGGTGGACATACCCGGTATTAAACTGTGACACCCCACGGTGCTGTTCACTGATACTGACGTTTAATTTTGTGAGCAATCCATCAATTTTATTGATGTCACTATCAACTGATAACCTTAGATTATTTTCTCATTGCTGGTTTTTGTAACATGTGGTTTCCCATTAAAATGTGTACTCATGTCGAGTTATGTAGAAGTTTATAACTTCATGAGTGGCGCAGCCACGAGTGAAATGTATAATATTCTACTTTATGAGATGAAATACACATGGTATTCGAAGAGAATTATAAATGTTATGTTTGTTATATTTTATTATCATTATATTATATACATGTAATATCATATTTCATAAATCAGAATGGCAAATTTTGTTTTCACCCATAAATGGTGTATTTCTCCAATGGAAATATAATGAGAATTTGTATTTATCTCTGTTAACAACTTTGGTGCAAAAACATTGAAATTTATCATTTTTATAAAAACAACTTGACAACTTCAATCTGCCGAGGATAATTGTAAAACCGATGTAACTAACTCTTAAATCGATACTGTTCAGCGCCTGTGGACACCTCACATGATCACCAAGGACAGGAACTCCCAATGTTTCAAAAGGTCATATTTCACTACGGAACTTTCTCACTGATGTGAATTATTTTGTGAACTATGAAACTATTGAAAACTCTGTTATAATTTCTTATGTTAATTATAAAAACAATACGTATTAGAATAAACAAAATACAGATTTGAACATATATACAAGTAGTAACAGACAGTTATCACTATTAATTACATAATATCACATTTCTGTTTTTAAAATTGTCAAATCCCTATGGATTGTTTCTACCTTAGAAGGGAAAGTCTATCTGACAGCAGAGAACTAGAAACATGAACAATGAATTACAATCAAACTATCACTACAAAACCGGCATGGTCATAAATGAGGTGCCTTGACAAATTCATTGAATCAACTTTTGCCTGGTTGGAGTATATCAAATTCTCATTCACGATTACGCAAATATAACCTTGTCAGCATAACATTGATATTAGAATTGTTTGTCACCTTTTGTAAAGGTAAAACGAAATGTAACTGTTAAACATCCCAGTCTTAAGAAATTTAAGCAAAGAGAAAATAACTAACTTAAGTAACAATTTGAATCACATCAGTTTATTTAACATAAAGTGTATTAAAAACCATCAAATTAAATGTACAGTTAACAATGTTACAATTTTCATACTATCATTAATCCCAGAGGTACAACAGAAATGCAATTAAAAAGCACCAGATCAGTTGCAATCTATCAGATTAAACCTTATCATTTTCAAACGGATAGCATACATTTTAATCTTCTTTGTAGATGTTGACTCTACCGTAACAGTTTAAAGCTGAGGTCAGGATTAGTTATCAATTCTTAGACTAGATATGAAAGACGACAGATGAACAGTAACAATAGTATTCATTCTTTTATTTCCTGTCTTGCATTATATATCAAATCTTATTCAAAGAAGCCGTCAAACGTATACCATTACATTATTTACAGTTATGCTTTTACTGTTTTATGATGAACTATAAATACTGCTACTACAATCCTGCTGTCAAACGCTATCAAACTCTGAACGTCGTTAATGTCTAAATTTCTGCAGATAAAGAGTGGATACGTATTATTCTATATCTTTGATTCATCCTTATTCACTATCATAAACGTAAAAAATCAGACATTGAGAAACTAAGATAGAAATCGAATCACTCAAGCAAAAGTCACGATAGAATGTATTAAAGTTTACAGCACTGTATATTAGCTCCAGCTTTTGTTATCGTGTATGAAGTTATTTCTTCAAAATGAAAATATCATGTTTCATTGTTTCAGTAAAACGTAAGTAAAGTTTAAACATACTGTCTGGTAAAAGTTGTTCATATAAATTTCGATCGAATTTTCAAGAGATTCCTCATATGTGTTGCTAATATAATATAATATCAGTCATGTTTTCACTTAATTGATAAAATCTGAATGGAAAATGTTCTCATATTGTTAATTGGGTTATCTTGTTTTGAATGATATTTTGTTTGTGATCTTAAGTTCTAAATATGTATACACAATATGAACGTGTTCATTTGTCCAAATAGTGTTTACATGACACACCATGACAAACCATCTCAAAGGTATCTATAAGTGAAGCCTTTAAGAATTTACATTAATTTTTATTGCATATCTTCATAATTTTTCATAAAAATCTTATCAAATGGTCAGTGCCCATATCATGTCTCATTGTTCATAATAATTATAGAGAAATGATGAATAATCCTTATTTTTATACAAAGGTCATGAATTGTTTACACAAACTGATTCATTTCGATTCTTATTTCCTACAATGTTTATTCCAGTAAAGAGTTGGCAAAGAATCTAATTAAAGGGGATGTTTTTATTGTTTTGTTTTACAATAACAAATCGTTCTATACGGATTTTATCATCAAGATTACGATTTGAAGTTTTTGCCTATTTGGGTTTTAATCTTGAATTCGTATACTGAAACGTATCACTGAAAGTGTAGAAATATAATGATGATTACGACAGATTCGGCAGATAAGGAGCCACTAGAGGAAATATCTCAGTTTGCTTCACTTGTTATCGCCCCTCTGTGACACCCAAATCCCAAAATGGTTTTGAAATCACACAGATGAAGAGGCAGGGTGCACCTTGTAGATAGAGTTGAATGAGTGATGCCACTTAATTCAGAATCGTAATGTGAATTTCATTACTTTAGTACCATATTTTCAGTGGAAAATAGAAGTTAAACATTGAAATGTTTTTAAAATATAAATTTCAACGTAATAGTAAGAGAAACAACCACCAAGGAGAAAGAGGCTGCAGAAACCATGATGCGTTTGGTCCATCATGTCATTGTTAAATGAGAACCAAGTCACTAATTACTAAACAGAGTGTTTGTTGGGTGATATAAGGAGAGAAAACAAACTTACAAGAGGTAAAGCAAGAACAATTTGAAAATGAGAAGCTTAGCGGTATCTCCAAATTAGATCCTGAATTGATTCACAATTTAAACTTGTTATATCATTGGCCTGGCATTCAGATCAAATGTATTTCTGTCCGTTTCAATTTAGGTTACTGAAATATAGACAAATACAATGTTATAAGCACATTCAATTTGTGGCAAATGACAGTCATCATTCCAGTCCGTCTGTTTTACAAATTGTATGTGCCATTTTCTTGATTTGAAAGTAATCCTCAGAATGACAAAAGAGACAATTGCAGATAATTTTGATGGACGTCATCACATGAAGTCTGTCCTAAGGGTTTCATAGTGCAAAGACAATGTCACATATAAATCAGACCTTTTTGTCATTTGTGGTTTGTATTATGGTATGGCGCCCTGCTGCTGATTTTTTTGTATGTATATTAACACTTGATGAATTATCTTAAATACCTTTGGGTTAATATTATATTTATCTCTGTTACCAACATTGGTGCTAATGCGTCCCCTTATTGTTAACAACAACTCTTTCATTATCGAGGATTTGAACAAATGTTTCAACTGAAAAAAGGTGATATTACATATTCAAATCAAAGTAGATTTTGCAACGTTAAAAAATTACATATGCCCATAAAAGATGAAGCAGAGAAAAAAAATTTAATCTTAAAACATTTTTATAGATAATTCTCCAACAAATACATGAAACAACACAATGTGACTGTGTACATTCTAGTTCATGAGAGTTTCAAAGGGAAGGAAACACGATAAACTCTCGAGAGTGGCTCATTGTAGTTACTATGAATCCATGTTTGTCTGCAGCTTTGCTTTCAAATGGACTAATGAGATGCATTCGGGGAAGATCATACAGGGAGGCTACAAGAAAAGCTCAAACAATTTATATAGGGCATATCAATAAAGGTACATTAATGATAAATATTAAAAATGTGATTATAAATTGAAAATATTAATCAAATCTACTTATTTAATAAAAATTTCATCTGAGACCGACAAATCATATATTCAACTAAAATAAAATATTCAAGGAAAACCAAACGCCAACGTACTGTCACATGTACGTATCTACATCTACGTATTCATTTAAGCATTAATCATTTGTAAATAAGAAATGATTATGCTGAAATGACTATCCAACATCTATTGTTGTTTCGAATTCGTTTCATATACCTTAACATATATTCTGGCTAGTGACAAGTTTTAAGTTATAGCTCAGGAGGTTAGCAACTGTTATGTACTCCGAATGTTTTACAGATATTGTCTTTTCTACAATCTCTAAGTCACGGAGTGCTTTCACTACTCTCTTCAAATGCGCACCGTATCGCAGAAAAATAATGAATTCGGAACCATTACTTTGATTTTTGTTTTACTCTTTTTCTTTTCTTCTTTTTTTATGATTAGCTTTAATTACGTTTTGTAAGCATAATGATGCCAGAACATAAGAAACTATAATGCTCCCTAATGTCTATGTTTATAAAGAAATCATTATCATTCTGGATTGCTGCCTCCAATCCGATCGATCAGACACAGCAGCATGTCTGTTGTGAAAACATTAAAAACATTCTTTTTTGGTGTCGGAAAAAATGTTTTAGTTTTAAGTATTATTAAAAAAATATTTCCACTATATGTTTGTATTTCACACTCACTTGGAGCAAACGTTTTGTTCCTTGATGCTTTAAAATTTCAGATACTACTCAAGCATTCCTATGAACTGTTTACAAAGAATTTTCCTCTTGTTTTGTAAAGTAACACAGATACACAAGTAGGAATAGAAACATCTCAGATTCATTTGATATTGACATCTATCTTGAATCACGTAATCTCTCATTTTTAACCTGCAAAAACGTACTTTGCAATAAATTGTTCCATGACTGTCTCTGATTCTCTCTCCAAAGCCAAAAGGTAATATTTAGGGAGTTTTTGTATGTCAAACGTGCTAATGTATCTTCTATTTGAGATCTGGTGTTGATTATACAGAAACTTAGTGTCAAACGATACGGTCACTGGTGTTGACTGAAATCCTAAAATAAACCATCCTTGGTCAATAGTGACAATTCACCAAACTGACATTTTGGTTAATAACTTATTCTTTGTTTTAAATGTTTGCAATAAATTGTTGTTTCAACTTTTAAAGTAGTTCTAAGGTGAAACAGTTATTTTAAGTTGATGAGATAACGATTCTTAATGGTGATACATATTTTTTAATGTCAGAATTATTAGACAGGCATTAACTACCAGAAGTTATTTTATGATTGAGAGGTGCCTGAGTCCAAAATGTTAGCCAGATGAAGTCATGATTTATGAGATATTAAATGGATTCAAAAAGAAAGTTTCAAAGTGTAGCCCTTTTCCAAACACTACGAAAAACTAACTTGGAGTAAATTGGAATATTGATAGGCGGGATAGCGCAGTGGTTAGCGCGTGCGGCTTCAGATCATGAGGTCAAGGGTTCGAATCCCGCCAGGGGCTCGGCAACTTTGTATGCATTCATTACCTTGGTCAAGGTGCGGGTAAAATATTGAATTGATTACATGCACGTATACCCTGTCTCAGCAGTCCAGTGCAATTGCAGTGTCTAATGCTTAAACTGCTGAGCTCAAAGCAACCACTCGACCGTATATCGACTTTAGCAATCACGATGTGAGTGGATTTACAATCATTAATGTATAGCTCCTATCTAGTCGAGATACTGTTATGTGTATCATCTCAAATCTCCAGCGCCTCTCGGTACCTCTGCAATTAGTCTCACATACCAGTTGGCAATCAGCTTTTACCATTTTCTTTGTTATGATTCCACACACCAGTAGCTAACATTCCTTGTGCAGAGAACTGGAATAGACCACAGGCACATCAATACTGGTACACATTGTTGTGGAAACATGAGGGCTATTACTGATGGTTGTATTCAAATAACTTGCAGTGCTGGATGTTTTACACAGGCCTTCATAACAATACATTTTTACTGCTCTAAATACTTTGAGTATCGTTTCTGTTCAGCCATTCACATATACCCTGTTATACTTTTCATACATTTCTTAACAAACTGTCGTAATAATGTTTTCAAATTCTTCAAGTTTGATGGAACATACTGGTTAAGATTCAAACGCAATATCTTTGGTGACTCACAATCTTGAATAGTCACAAAGATATATTTGTACATAAGGTAACAATGAATCAATTTACTTCAATTTGTAAACTATTCATCTATTGTAATGACTTCTTTGTAACCTTTTACCTCCATTGCCATCTCCTCGTTCAACACAGTCCACACAATTTAACATTTAGATTGCACTCGTTGAATAGAAGTCAGGTTACTTCCAGAACACTAACACAGGGACACAATGTACATACCAATAAAAACTATCATATGATTTTCTACCTCTACTTTTTCTTTTACCCTGCGGTGTCATATGAAAAACCATACAATCAACTTTCATGGTTATTTGAACTATTTCAATAAAAGTTCCCGAGAACATATTTTGCCTATGGAGTTGGTAGGATCCGAAAACCAGTTTTTTTTTTACCTGGAGCAGCAATGAAAGATATGTCTTGGCATGTGACTAAGAGGATAAAGCAATTTCTTATTTTCTTTTACGTCCAACATGAAATGAGAGAACTTATCTTAGATTGTATTTGTTGCATTAACTGACATCCATAACATTTACAACAAAGCACTCACCGTATCATATGAACATTAACCAAAACCAAATTCCGAAGATTTTACGAATGAAAGACATCAGGATGTAATTGAACTATAGTTTTTAGTCAATACGATCTTATATTGATTGTGAAACATCAAAATGTAGAAACACTTCTACGATTAAATATGTCATTTGTAAAATAATGATAAGTTCAGGCCCCCCTGAGTAATTGAAGGAAATGCATCAAATTTGAAGGAAAACAGTGCATAATAGAAGGGAAAGCTTCCCAAATGGTAGGAAACGCAGCTTAATCGCGAAACAAACACGTCAATATCGGTGAAACGCGGTAATATCAGAGATTTTCCGTCCATATTGGAAGCAACCCGATCCCACTTTCGAAGGAACCCGATCCCACCTTCGAAGGACCATCGGTAGACTTCGGAAGGAACACGGTAATTTCCGTGAATTCTCGGTCGACAGCGGAAGCAAACGCATCTTAAAATGGCTACGAATCTGCAGTCTCCAGTTTCGGCGAGTGTTGTTTATATGTTTTACTGTGTGATTTTTAGATGTATTTTGTTCTACATGCTTGCATTGAAAGCGCATTTGAACAAGGAAACGATGGAGTTGTAGAGTTTTCTAATGAAATTGAGTAGTTACGGCGTTACTCGCATAGAGTCCGGGTTTGTTTACATCAGTCAGATGAAGCCGTATCGCTAACGCTATCATCGACCCGCGTCTGTGATTGCGTTTACCTGCATCAGACTTTCCGGGTTATATTTTTTTAATAATTCTGACATTAAAAAATATGTATCACCATTAAGAATCGTTATCTCATTCACATACATATTTCCAAAAATATAACCCGGAAAGTCTGATGCAGGTAAACGCAATCACAGACGCGGGTCGATGATAGCGTTAGCGATACGGCTTCATCTGACTGATGTAAACAAACCCGGACTCTATGCGAGTAACGCCGTAACTACTCAATTTCATTAGAAAACTCTACAACTCCATCGTTTCCTTGTTCAAATGCGCTTTCAATGCAAGCATGTAGAACAAAATACATCTAAAAATCACACAGTAAAACATATAAACAACACTCGCCGAAACTGGAGACTGCAGATTCGTAGCCATTTTAAGATGCGTTTGCTTCCGCTGTCGACCGAGAATTCACGGAAATTACCGTGTTCCTTCCGAAGTCTACCGATGGTCCTTCGAAGGTGGGATCGGGTTCCTTCGAAAGTGGGATCGGGTTGCTTCCGATATGGACGGAAAATCTCTGATATTACCGCGTTTCACCGATATTGACGTGTTTGTTTCGTGATTAAGCTGCGTTTCCTACCATTTGGGAAGCTTTCCCTTCTATTATGCACTGTTTTCCTTCAAATTTGATGCATTTCCTTCAATTACTCAGGGGGGCCTGAAGTTCTTAAACAATTATTCATATTTCATCAACTTTTCATGTTCCATTTTAAATTTCACAAAATTTGTTTAACTCTTTGAACCCCATGATATTATGTATATATGTACATTCCTGTACTGACTAGCTCAATGAACTGAAACACTTAATCATGAAGTCACGTGATGTTACTATAAACTTTGATTTATTGTTGATGAAGAGCCCTGAAACGTCGCAATCAATGCAGAAAGAGGAAGATGATCATGAAAACCTTCTTTTACCTGTATTTTGATTCCTGAAATTCTTTCATGTCAAGGACATCATTACGGGCAATGCTGTAAGACACTGTTTTTCGTTCTTGTGAAATGTTCACATCATACAGTGAAACATTGCTTTTCTCATTATCGCGAAATCAAATGCAAAATCACAAAAGCGAGCGACATTATGATTTAAACAAATGTTAACAATAAGGCATTCTCCACCAGTGCTCAACAACATTTACTAATGGCTGTTCCTGGACGTAGATAACATGTTTTCCTCCTCTGAACTTTAATTTTGTCCCACAGCTTATCGGTCTTTGACGCAAATTATTGTCTCTCTCTCAAATGAAGTATTTTCCTACAGATTGATTGAAGAGATCAATTCATTTTCTTAATCATACTTATAAACCTTGTTTGGTTGGTTTCTGCATTAAAAGAATACACTGCTTACAGCATTGCACGCAAACTAAAATTCTTAAACAGAAAACAGGGGATTTACATTTTAAATAATTTACACAAAAGGTTTTTGATAATTATCTTCAAATTCTTAACAATATTGTTTTCTGATTTATACATTTAAGTAATCTGATAAAATGGTGTCATGTTATTGAAATTTACGTAATCAGCTAAAATGGTGACATGTTATTGATAAGTACCGATGTTACGCTTACTTTTTCAGAAGAGTTACTATTTAAAGATATATAAATAATTATTCTGATTGAAAACAGGATAATGACGCACGTCATTTAGTTAAACCTTATTCTTGAAAAATATATAAAGAAGAAAAAACCACTGAGTAGTTGACGGAGTTAGAATATTGTTCAATTTACTTGAAAGCTAATATTTTCAATGTACATTTTTATGTATATGACTAGATTTCAATGTTTTGCACCTTTACTTCTTAATTTGTACTTTAAAAAAACCTTAAAAATTAAATTGGTTAGACGTGGATATTTTGGCAATTTGAAAGTCATCTCTCGCTTGTGATCAATTTCTTTTTCTGATCTTTAAAAACATAATCCCCACAGTAGCCAGTAAGTCGAAGACGAAGCAAAGGCAAAAAAACAACAAACCTGGAAAGTTGACTTACTTTTCACGAAAACATCATTCTTTATCCAGTAACGATAACATCGAAGTTGCACGTCAAACCCTTGATAACAAATGGGTTAAGAAGCTTTAGAAAGAAATGCGTTAATAGCATGCCTGTATATGTTCGTCTGAGTGCCTTCAACATGGAGACTATTTACCAAAAACATCTAAGTTATCATTGTACTTATCATAGTTGGCATATCAGACTATTAGGATACCTATAAAAGTAAGAAAAATGCTATAATAGTTTAGAAGATTATCCTAAACAGGGTGGACTAAACTATAAGCTATATATATATATATATAAGATATAGACTTATATATTAAAAATGACCAACATCTCAGCGAACGGATTATAAAATGTATACAGATTAAAGATTATAGTGCTTCCACTGCATTTACTTAAAGAGATGGGACGAACAAATAAATATAAACTATTTTAGAATTCGCTCTTGTTTTCAAAATAATAAGTTTAGAGTGACTGTGCTTAAGCTGAAAAAGTATGGAAATTAGGGGGTCACCAAACGATTTAAAGTGTTATCAGCATTTTTAATGTTACTGACGACAAATTACGCTATTTTTGATCAATGATGAAGATAAACAAGTTCGATTTCTGTGTCCAACTTATCTTAAAAAGGGCATATGTACTTTAAAAGAAGTGAAGATTAAGTTATTAAAGCAAAATACTTTACCAGCTTAAGAGACACAAGTTGGTTATTCAAAAAATGTAAATAACCATTATGTTGGGAAGTAGCAGAGAACAACAATTACTGATTACCGCAGGCTTCAAACTGCATGCATGAGAACTGCTTATTGGCTACTATGTAAAGTTGTGGTATGTTTACAGTAAGTAAAACATTTCAAACATACATTGTAAATAATACATTCATCTGTCATGCCCCCTATTTTTAGACTTAATAAAAACAGTATGTGAAACCGAGTATGTGAAACCTTCCGTAATCATTTTGTTTAAGAGCATAACTTCCAAACCTAAAACCGCTCATAATTCCTTCTGGAACGTTGCATGCATGTTACCCTACTATTGAAGATTGAAGATTGAAGATTGAGTTTTGTACCATTTACATTGAAATAAGTTTAATATAGAATCTGCGCATGGATAGCTTCATTTCCAGAGCAGAACACAAATCCATCATTTATCTCTGCAACTTTGCATCAATATTAACATACTGATGAAACGGTGACTATAGGTGTCAATTTCAGAGTTATATAAAACAAAATTCCGTGTCCATGGAAAAAGTTGTTAATGAACTCGGTTCAGGGTACCACCGTATAATTATTACAAAGATGTCACAGATTATTTGAGTAGTACAAATTATATTGAATTATTAGAATTTAAAATCATGTTTTGTTCATTTGCAACGTGTAAGTTCTTTTGGCTATTTTGACATTCATTTTTTATTTATATCAGTTCAAAGGAGTTACTTATTTCACCAAGTTGAACCGGAGGTTCATAGTACACTGTACTGTACACTTCATGAATAATGCAAAATTGACAGTATATCAGTAATAAAAGGGTATTATTTGCTCATGTAAGGGATTATGTATTCAATCTCCTTACATGTCATCATGTCATCATGTCATCAGCATAATCCAGATTATTTTTCGTTTTGTTATTTAAACTGCATTAATAAACCACATGAAATTATTTATTAGTAATAGTAAAATGTGTCTTCGGATTCCCATTGTCCATAAACGAATCGGAAAATGTACAAACGAAGTAGGTTTGAGAGCAGAAGGTTTACTAGGGGTAGGTATCCTTGCATTAGGTGTTAACACTATTGCTCTAGGGAGAGATCAAACACCTTCAATTAGCATAAATGCTTACCATTAATGGAAAAGGAAATTAGATTTAAGTATTCATGACGAATTGTCCTGAGTCATTCATCGTGTCGCTTAGAGAATAATGGGACTTATTCGGGAGGGATTGCAATTGGGACAATTTGCTTCTGAAAGGCTTTTCAGCAAGACTTGATTACTGAAATTGAAGGAAATAGATTCTAGAGTATGCATGAACGAGACTCTAGCTAGGAACTTTACTATATTGTATTGAGTACGTTGTTGTGGATTTATTTGACATTCTGGTAAAAGCAGAAAAGATTACTTTACTGAATTATAACTCCGTTAAACGTTTGCAATTCAATAATGGCCTTAATCAAATGATATAACATGTATATATCTAGTGCAGAGCAGTTGATTATCGTGCTACAAGTGTTGAGTATAAGCTTGACAGAACAGAACAGTTTGCTTTAAAAGTTTTCATTGATGGATGGTTATACTTTGATAACAACACATTGGATATTTCACATTGTCTTTGTTGAAAAATGCATGTATACACAAGAACATGATGTGAGAAGAATTTAAAAGTTCTTTAAAGTCGGTAGCTGCAAAATTATGGTAAAGCCATTCTAGCGACGGTATTTTACTTTTATACGCCATCCCACTGTACAGTCCAAATGTTATATTTAAAAATATTTAATATTTCAACTTACCTTAAGAAAGTAAATGACCTTGTTATACGTGTGTCCTTGCCAATTCTTGGAGTGTCGGTTTCATCCTTTTTTTCTTATACAGGACGAAATATTGTATCTTTGTATCATGACCGCTCGGAGGTATTTTTTTAAGATTAATGTATGTCTAACGTTGACAGTACTTCCCAAATCAATTCATCTATATTACTTCTTCTACGGCACAATCAGGATATTATGTGAAATCTAGGTTGCATAGGTGTGATCTGAAAGCCTTTAATAGGAATGATATGAATATTTATTTGAGCTAGAGGGTGTCTGCGTCGACAGATGAAAGTAATAGATGCAAAAGAATATTTGTTAAATGTTAATAAATCTTACTTACAAAATGTTTTACAACGTCAAAACTCAGAAACTATGTTTATCCTACTCATGTTTTATAAGATATGCACTCACTCTGCGTTCAATGACTCTATCATCCAATTAACTTACATTGTACATTTTAATGTTCTCTCAAATAAAATATTTTCGGAGGTTAACGTGAAGATTTACAAAATTTGTCAACCAAAACTTCTTCCATTTTAATAGTTTTTGCCAGGAATGCCAGATTCCAGGAAGAAGTGTTTGACAACCAAAGACACTACATACAAATAACCCAAAAAGGCATGACAAAAGGAATCTATGTTGAAGTTAAAAGATAAAATTTCCAACATAAACAGAAAAGATTGAGTATTAAATGAAAATATGTCAGTTTAATGCTTACCATTCAGTTATTGCTGAAAATTAAATGACAAATTCATGTACTTTATCAATGGGCTCTGATTATAACCATCGCAATATATGTTCTGAAATAGCAATAGCCTTGCACAATTACGCTTAGAAGTTATCTATAATTGATCTCAAAGAGGTGACAAATACACAGTAAGCGATGGGCGATAAAACTAACCATATACATATCATTCGTTGTTTCGTTTATGATAGGCAGAAGATGTGTCAGTATTTATCTTGAGGTGACATTGATAGGAGCAGTACCCATTACTGCCACATTATCAAGCCTAGGATTAGAGGACCGCATAATGGCTGTGGATCACCATACGGTAGATATGTTCTCCCTTTGTTTAAAGATTTGGAAAACTGCTTTTAAAGGATGTGAAGATTAACCCATAGATAATTCTTAGTCTTGGCATATACTCTACGAATGTACCAATATAAATAAGCATGTTTCATGAAATAATACACAGCTAAAAACATGACGAAATCAATTACAAACCTCTTTCCCATGTACCTCATCAATTGTATAGACGAATGAGCTGTTTTCAGGGGAATCATTTGGACCTAAACACTATATAACATGAATTGTTGTGTTGTCCTCTTGGTAAACGAGTTTGTATATTTGTTTAATATTTTGATGATAAGTTGGGTATATCGGTTAAAAAAACCTATGGTCATGAATTAATTACATGATTCTGATTGCTTATCTGATCAATAATGAAGAGCAGTAAAAGTAGTTAAATGTATACTCACCCTCTTACACCCAGATAAACCAGCTTTTGGAATAGGTCGCCAATGTTTGTAATGTCCATTGGTGCAACTATTTCCTATAATGATTTTCTTTTCCTTTCCCACAAATCATCCCTACGCACATGATGTATTGATCAATGCAAAACTTTCCATGATTATGGATATCTTCCAAAAAACTTATTTCTCTTATATGAGAAGATACCAACCGTGTTGTTCAATGTCAAGTTTAATTATTTCTCCTCATTTTTGTGAGTGCATCAGAGGGGTTTCATTTTCCAATACGCAATTTCGAACTAAAAAATTAAGCTACATGTAAATAGAGGTAATCACGCGAGTGTGTTTTTGGATGGTAGATATCCTGCATTAGGAATAGTCATTATATTTTGAGATCCTCATAATCCTATTGAAGGACATTAACCATCCCAAAACGTCTCGTCCTCTTTACTACAAAATATCAATTTTGCAATTATCTTTCAGGAACATACCTGACAAGAGCATTGATATAATTGAAGTTGTGTTCCATGAGCGGACTGATATATCCAAATGAACAGTGTAATGGCTTTGATCGTGAATTGACATTCAGCCTTATCATTGCTTTATTTAACGTTTTATTTATTTTGACATTACACACACATGTAGAAAATGTATTCCAATGTTGATATTTAAAACATTTGGAACATTTGCTATATTCATACCTCAGCTTCCATACTTCATAGCTCAAACACTTATTGTTTAAACGCACTAGTGCACACCAATATTTCTTTAACACAACGAAAGCACAGATACTGCATATCTCTCGATATTATTCAAGATCCTCACTAAAGCAATCTACCTCGTAAGTTATTTAACGAATATTTACGTATTCAGGTAGTAAAGTTGATTTTTAAAGACCGGAAGTATTTAATGTTACGCTACAATAAATCCGCATGAACTACGATATCGGAAATATGAAGATTTTGCTTATAACCAAAAAAGCGGAAACGGCAGCCGCTTTGGTTAATCTAATAGCAATGCTAATGCTGTGTTATTAAATCGGTTTATTTACAACATGGGTTTCATAAAACATAATTCATTATTTGTTCTCAGTTCAGAGTTTAGGTAAATTCAAAAGCTGCACATAATAATAGTTCAGCCGCTTTAAACTGTCTATAATTAATCCGTTTTGTGCACAGCTAACCTTAGATTTGTTATATGTCCAAGCCGACAGCGGCTGACTAAATTTTTTCATTGTTGATTGCAGGTCAATTGTAAAGAATTTAAAGTATTTTATTGCATGGATAGATAGCTTAAGTGAATGCAAAAGTCCTCTTAAACCTTAAAATAGCCAATTTAAACCGTAAAAGCGTGCACTAGTGCCTTTAAATATCATGCAACATGCAACAAATATAACATATGTAATTTCCGTGATTCCTAGATTTGCCTTTATTATACTTCACGATTCTATAGATTTTTGTGCTACAGATTTGATGAAGACGTTTAAATTTGTTGAAACAAACTCAGTTACTAATACTTTAAATGTTATAAAATTTGATAATTTAATCCCTATGATGTTAAGATTTGACATTTTACATTCATCGGAGCTTTAATCTCAAGGGTTAGGGTTAGGCTTAGTATTTGTAGTTTTAACCTTTTCCGCTTTGAAGACATCATTACGTTCGAAACTTATCTCCCAAATAATAGATGCTAGCATCAAAAATTGAAACACGTGTCAAACGTTAACATGGTCCGTCCATGGTTTTATCTATTCATGAATTCATTGTTTCAAGTTTTCAGTTAGAATGATGTGGGCAAGACATGTATTTTGATGCAATTTTAAACTAGTGCAATCTTTAGCTCTTTTTATCGCTGTTGAAAGTCAATTAGATAAAGAAGTTGATAATCCATTTAAAAAATTCCTTGTGCTAACCTATTTTGCTATATATAGACAAAAAGACATTTTGATTTGAATTCTTATAACGAATAAAGAATGAGCCTTTAAAAGTAAACTTAGAATGCACTTATTCAACTTTGAAAATATAATTTACACTTTCTTAAAGATATCTATGTATTATAAACAATGGTATTCAAAACTTATTTTAAATTCGCAGTTGATGTTCTAACATGCTTTCTGTTAAAATAAATCTAATGAAACTGAATTTAAAACACTACAGATCATTATTAGATGTTAAACCCATCAATGGAAGGGTATATCTGTTCTTTTCAACATTATTTTAAGTGTACTTTAAAGACGTTCTTCCTTTGAAATATCAAAGAAACACATATTGAATGTAGAACTGATCATAAATCTTCAAAAGACCATTTTTAAGAAGTTACGTAGATATGTTTTTGGGGCAAATACGCTTAAATGGGAAGGGTCATGAAGAAAATTACGACGAGTTGGATGGGACCACATTTCTTTATACAATGCAAAGAGAAAAACCTGTATTGGTTTACACTTTAAAGATAAGTTATATGAATGCCAATGACTTTCTTACGACATTATACACAGACACAGAGGAAAAACATAAACGTTTCATATCTTAACTATTGTCAACTATCTCAGCCCTCAAAAACTTACTCTGAAATAAGTGGTTTCATGAATGGATGTAATTCTCTCTCAACGGTTCCTTCAAAGCTGCAGGGTAATCTAAAGGGAGTCATCATATGTCAACCGTGAAAATGTCCCTGCAGATTCGAGCTTTGATGGTTGATTGTAGATAAGCTCAGTGTCAAAGGCTAAGTTCTCTTGTCTTAATGAAACTTAATATTCAACCCCAAGTTTGCACAATAATATTTCATCTGTTGACCTATAATCGTTGATGATAGGCTTTTTCCTATCCACAAGCTGGTCTTATCGTGCATGATGTATTGATCAATGCAAAACTGTGCATCTAATTGATTATCTACTGTCAAAATAAATCAATTACGTAGCACATTCACTTTAACTTTTAAACAGATTTTTCCTCCATTTGCAGCTTACTTAAGAGTGTTTTGTGTTTCTCCAACATATTGTTCTGTTTCATATGTTTAGGCAAATAGACAATAAGTGTTTAATTTTTTCGGTGGTACATTTTTTCGACGTGAATATGACATGGCCTTTAATCCTCTTTCTGTAACAAATACTGTAACAAATGTTATGTATGAATCTATAAATATGAAGTGGTCCTCAGTCAAACCAGCAAAATATGACAAACAATTGAATACATCAAAACGATTACATTTTAGTTCACAATAAGCAAAGAGTTTAGAGTTACAGTGTAGGCTAATGCAAATAGGTTCTACAATATCAAAGGGGTCAAAAGGCTAGCTATACAATAATATTCACCGAGTCCTTGTTTACTGGCGGTTTTGGTAGGTTGGGACATGTCCTTGATGGTAATTCCTTGATGTATCGAGCTGAAAACAATTTCTAAAAAGGGGCGAACAGCGGCGCAGCAGAATGATCGCTAAGTCAAATATAGAAACCAGGTTGATCAAATGTCAAGTAAGTAATAGCTGGCCTTTATATAAAAATCACAAGACTTCGAGAACCTTGCTTTTCTAGAAACATCAGGAATCCAAAACACATGGAAAGTAATGAACTTTCCAGAGAGAACATTCTAGAGAAACTAGTCTGTATACTAGTATGTGACCCATTGAACAGTGTAACATTGTTACACAATGTTCTACATGCAAACACTCACACTCTCACAACACAAAACTGTTGAAACTTATGTAGGAGAGCCATAATGAAAGGTGTATATTCTTAAAAATAAAAGACTGAAGATGGATCGCAAGACATGTTCTCCATCCCTTTGAATTCTGAGTTAAGTTAAGTTTTGAAGGAAGTCATGTAGCACTTCGTTATCTCGATTCCATAGTATGATGCAGTCGTTCAAGAATCTTATCCAGTTACAGTTGAATTCATTTTCGATACCTTGCGATATAATGATTCTTCTAGGTATCCTCCTATGAGTGTAGCGTTTCATTGAAGTAAAAGTTATTTTTTGAAAGAATAAATTTCACACTTTCTATTATAAATTCTTGTGAGATTCTATCGGGTTTGAATAATGACACAATATTTTGAAGATGTTACATGACTATGCCAAGTTTGTGAACATGTATCTTGTAACCTTTGTTCAAGGATAGCGATTTATCGTTTCCAACATGTTTCATTGATATCTTCACGGAGTCTTACAAAAACAGTTAAGACGTTATGAATTAAATACATGTATATGTACAATGTTTCATATCACAGGTGGTTTCAAATAGTAAGATAACATACACATAACTTACAAGTTACAAGAAGTTTCAGCCATGCGTTTATTAAACACACCTGACAATTACGAATTGATATAGTTAGGACTGGTCAAAGTACATTACTCGGCATCCTGATTACAAATATATCCGATTACATCTTTCAACGCGCTAATTGCCTACCGGCAGCTGATAGGAACGTTTCAATGTGTGCCGGAAGGTTTGGTACATTAACTATACTTATTTTTTTGCCGGTTAACAAACTCAAATGTGTACTCTGAAAATAGTTTTTAGTGGAGAAATGCTCACATTATGTTCGTTATGCATTCTTATGCCAAAGATGATTATAGGTCGATAACAAAAAGTGCAGATCACTATATTTGTATCATTTTCTTCTTATACATTTCATTATGTCAGGTCAGCAACAATTGTACAC
Source organism: Phorcus lineatus (assembly GCA_921293015.1). NCBI lineage: Eukaryota > Metazoa > Mollusca > Gastropoda > Trochida > Trochidae > Phorcus > Phorcus lineatus. The sequence goes on along the minus strand of OV121090.1, from coordinate 46,802,815 downwards.
AGTGAACCGCGACAGCAGACTGCTGGTGTTGGTTACTTTTTATATTTCATTCACAAATAACATCCTTTTTGCAAGGTTCTAAGAGTATTCCACTGTCTATTCAAAGTACCCGATTTCACCAAACCACTAACCGGGAACTCCCTAGCCACATGGTCAGTGTGATCTAGTGATCTGCTGATGTCTAGTGAAAAAATATGAATTATGCTAGTCTATGAACATTAGTCTTACAGGTCAACCTTAAGACTATTGAATCTCTCATGTGTGTTTATTTTGACTTCTTATCATGGCAGATGATACAGACACATCACATGTAGTTCATAATTGTACGTCCGTCGGTCACACTGTTTGTTCTGCTCATTAATCTGATTCATTAATGCTGATATTTAACAAAATGTGACACAAGTAATCTTTATGATGTGTGGATGTGCCATCTGCGTGTTTCAGTCCCTAATTAACATGATCGTTGCAAATATTTTCAGTTTTTTCATCGAACTTTTTGCCCGCTCATTACTCAAACACTAATGGCTGGAATGTCATGAAATGTAAAAAATTTCACCACTATGAAGTGTAGATATGCTTTTTGTAAGTTTCACTCCGTAATTTGCAATATCCTCAGTTCATCTTCAAATTTTGTTCTTCTCTAACCTTAGATACTTATCATTGGAATTTAAAGGAACATTTATACACTGTGATATGTTGTTGTGCCTTTTCACCCCCTATTTTGAATGATATACTCTTATGCAAGTTTTCTACCCTTTCCATCAAATTCTGTTCCTCTCATAGCTTATATACTCAGTTCGAATGTTCAGTTCGAATGTACAGAAACATGTTGATATGTAGTCGTCCCTCATTTGTATGATTCATGCAACATTTGTCACTTCTTCTTCTTGTCAATTGTTTTCTGCTTATAACTTCAATATTAATTGTTGGAATGTAAAGAAACTTGACACATTCAAATACTGTGAGGTGAAGATGTGCCCTTGGAGCGTTTAAGATCCGAATAGCATCATCTATGAAATTTTTTCAGTTCTTCCATCAAATCGTTCCTCTCATAACAGATATATGAGGTGTTATTGTTGATTGTTTTAGTTTCAATCTTTAATTTGCTTAGTCCCCTGACCATTAGCCAGTGCATATCTCATACTCTATAGATGATAGCTTTACCTCGACCCTATATATGATCCCTTTGATCTCTTGAAGAAACCTGACAAAAGCCATGACTCAATCAGGACGTCATTTTCCTCTCCCAAACTAGATAGATATTAACGCTATGAAACGCGGTTGTTAAACTTTTGTATGAATTATTTTCATTTAATTTTGGAAGACTTTTGACTTTATCTGAACCTTCAGGAACCACTATGAAAAGCTAATAAAATAATAGGGCTCTGCTCACTAATGCTGTTGTTTTAAGACGTTATTTGAAAAACACAAACTTTCCCTCCGAACATCTTGAATAAACATCAAATCTATAGATCACAATTTGAGATTCTTAATTTCATTCCATTTGACAGTATAAACGTTAGTGATTATTGAAGTTTGTGGCTCGTGCTCAATGAACATCAACGCTTCTCGAGAGTTTGAATAAGCTCCAAACTGGTTATTGTAAGCAATGATGTCCTTTAAATGATTTATATGTTTCATAATTTGCTGCTTTCGCTCCTTAGGTATAGGACCAGAATGCTAATGACTTCCTTACGAACTTATACACATATACACACATAACAAATATGCACAAAACAAATATAGGGGTTCTGATCTTCGTACACTTCCAATGTATCAAAAATTGAACAATCTTTTCTTTTCGAACTACATACTTAAACATAGATTTTTCCATGATTCTCTTTCATTCTCTTTTAAAGCTGAAGGGAGTTATTATATGTCAACCATGCCTCTACAGATTTGAGCTTTGATGTTTGATTACAGATAAGCTCAGAGTCAAAGGTTTAGTTTTCTTGTGTTGACCTTAGTCGGAGAGGGCAATCTAACATTATAGCTAATAATTTATCCTTCAATTGCAATAAATTTATATTGAAATTATGTATCTGTATTCATGTTCGATTATAGATAAGCTTATTGTCAAACGCTAAATTCCCTTGTGTTGATTGAACTTTAAACTCAACCCAAAGCTTACAATGGTGATAATTCAGCAATTTGATATGTAGGCTAATAACTCATACCTCTTTCGAATGCATTTGCAATCAATTTTTAATGAAGTTAGTTCTGAGAAAAAGCTGGATAAGATAAGGGTTTTCTGTTACGACATGTTGTTCAAAGATAGGATCTTTTAACGACGAAACAACGAGAAGGAGTTTCAAATAAAAGATTTTCTGAGACGGGCATGTACGCAAGCAATGATCCAAATGATATTGACAGGAACTAATTGGTAAGGTTAGAACAGATATCCTTGTTTCAATATAAAGCATCCTCACATTATTTCTTTCTAGGCATGGTTTGCTCCTTTATGTCCCATATAAATTGTTTAACCAATTATAAAACCAATATTTTTCGTTTTGTATTTGACAAAATAAATATTTTCTGTGAACAAGTTCTTTTATGTTAATTTGCATGATGGTCACTCCCCACTCATTCACCACAGAGACCCTGCATCATGACATTGAATAGAGACATCCTTGTGTCTAGCTTAAAATGAAATTTGTTATACCATCTGACTCTCATACCAGTTGGTAGTCAGCATTTACATTTATCTATGTTACGATACCTCACACTCAGGCCTACATGCCTTGTGCAGGAAGATTGAATAGGTCATAGCCATATCAATATTATTTCACGTTCTTCTGAAAACATGAGAGCCATTCTTAACAGTTGTACCTAAACAACTTACGGTGTTGGAGTATTTCCACGGATGTCCACGACAATGCATGTTTGCCATTTTTCATATGAGTATTTCTCGCTAAACAAAACAGGAATGTTCATTAAGATATGTACCAAAAGAACTAAAAAGTTTTTCCCTCTTTCTATCTTTAAACTCGGTGAATGAAACTAACTTTTAGCAAGTATATCAATGTTTTTATTGTTTAACAACATATCAATATCATGTTATATTTTTGATAAAATACTCAACAGAAAGACTTGCAAAATACGTTGTCTGAATTAATCTCTTATAACTTCTGTACCATGTTTTATGATAAACATAATCTTAAATATTCTCAAGAAGATTTACAGTAAGTATCATTCATTCAAATATTGCAATAAATAAACTACTGAAAAAAGTATTTACTCCTTTGTAATTTTGTGTCTGCATTCGCATCAACTTGCCCAAAACACTTTTCACAATTTAACAATTTTTTTGTATTTTTCAATGGCGGTCACATTACACCCTGACACTGATTAGCAGGGTGTATTTAAATGTGTACTAATACACACCTAGGGATAACTTTACCTACTTTTGCACGCTGATCATGATGTGTCACATGAAGGATTATTAAACATCGGTCAATACTATGCTGTTAGGACTCTGAAACTCGTACTGAAATTGTTCACATCATACAGTGAAAAAATAATTTTCTCATTTATTAAAATTAAATGCAAATAATGATAAAATAAAAACAGAGAGCTAGTGCTTTCATCAGTATAACAGTAACGCTAAAGAGTTTCAAATAAAGTTGCAGATCAAAACGATTTTAGATTAAAATGGTTTCTTACTTTTAACTTTATTTTTATGTCACACATTATGGTGGCTAAATGCGGAAACTTCTTTCTGTCTCACAAATGAAATATTCCTAAGGACTAAAAGATTTAACTCGAACAAAACTATCAATAATGATTGAAGATATCATTATATGTTTTAACTGCCTTTAAACACTTTATTTATTTTTTTTCCATTTCAAATAATTTTGAGCATTAACATGAATGTTATAATAATTTAGATTGTTCTAAAAAAAACTATTAATTTATAATCAATATTTTCAAATAGAAAAACAGAATAAGTAACTTAAACGAAGAAACGTGATGAAACGTTTTTCATATTTTCTGTAGACTGCAATAGTTCTTGCTGACTATTTTCCTCCAGTTCGACTTCAAAGCTTCATCATTACGTTTCTCTTCTCAAATTTGATACTAATGGCTTTCTGTTGGACATAACTAAATCTGTTTCTCTGTAATCAAGATAATACTGATTCCCAATAAAGTAAAAGTTTTACAAATTTACAGACTTTGAAGCTCACACAACTTTCCACCTCAGTATTCAATGGTCGTCATACATGTAACATATTCTTTTGAAACCTGCAATGTTTGGCAATTCGAAAGTCATTTCTTTTTTCTCGTCAAACCTTTTTTTTACAAAGTAAGATTCGATACACATGACCAATTACCTGTTAGTCTAAGAATTAAAAAATTAGCAATCAAAACCAACGATCGGGCCAAGTTGAGATACTTTTTATAACACCATTATTTTGAATTCAGCACCAACATCTCAGAACCACTTCAAAGTCTTCACTACAGATGAGTTAAGAAGCTTTTCAAGGAAAATACCTTTCGTGTACTTGTAAATAGCATGTCTGTCCTGAACATTGAGATTAATTACCTCGCAAGATCTCAGTTATCATTGCTAACATCGTGGCTGAAACTTCTTTGAGGATAAATTCAAACTTTACAAGAACTTCGGTATGCTTTTGAAGATATTCCCTGTGAAGGCATATGATATAAGCTGCTGAAATACTGGAGTACATAAGGATAGTCAATTGCATACTCTTTTTATGAGGTGAGTACCTAAACATCATGTTTCGCAAGCGATAGAAAGTTATATACGAGGGGTGTCCAACAGTTATCTGAACTTACAATGGAAAATGAAGAACTTTCAAAACGTTTATGACATCTTTATAGCCACGGAGCACTACTTTTAGTCAAGGGATCAGAGAAATTCTACGGCTATTAGATCAAGTGAAAAGGAAAGATGAGGAAGAATCCTTAACAAACATTCCTGTACCGAACTGACTGCAACCAGGCTTTATTGTTAGACTACGTTTCGTTTTACCTGTACAGCTGACTTCACCACACTGTTTATGTAGATGTCAACCATGGCCCTGAGATGTGCCTATATGAGCATTGTATTAATATATGAACCCCGATATGATTGCCCTCTGAGGTAATCAGGAATCTTATGTTGAACAGGCCGGATGGGTAGAATTATACATTTATGTTTGAAAAGTAGCATACGCCTGCGTTTGCCACATTGAGAATGCACATAACATGAGCAGTCGTGTGATATCAAAAAAGCGTTTGGAGGAGAAAGAGAAGGAAATAGAGAACGATGTAGATAAACTGCCAACTGTTCTAGAATAAAAGCTTGATAAAAACCACTATTTTCTGTTTATGGAAATATAGATAATTGCATTTTAGTTAGTTTGCAATCATAATGATTATTATAAGAAAGTAAAAACCGGAATAACAATGGAACAAAACAGACACATGTATCAACCTGGATGATGCTTATTTCATCTCTCTGCAAAGGTAATATAAATCACCTGTGGGTAGAACAACCCTAAAACTACTAACTACAGCAGACTGCAGACTGACTGCTATGTGAAGTTATTGCCGGTTTAATGACGGTTTACTGCTTAGAATGCCATGCTTGTCAAAGATGCAATGTAAGTATTGCAGACACCTGTTCATGTGTATTGAAACTTTATGTAGACAGAAACCCTAATAGAAGTGGTTACTAGTTACAATCAAATGCTAATGGGTAAAAAATTAATAAATAAAATGTTCTAGTAATAAATCGTTTGAATATCAATAATCAAGACTTACGACTAAAACACGGCTGTGTGGAGATCTATATTTCTATTCTAACTTTATTTGGCTATTGTGTTATTGTCATCTAGAAACAGAATTGATGGATTTTATTGTAGTTGTTTGTTTTGTTTTATTTTTATTTTTATATTAGTTCCCAATGTATATATACATAGTCACATACAGACAATGTAGAATACAAAAGCAATGTTGAATAGAACATACAATACAGAGTACAGCAGGTAATTTGAATATGGAATACATATGTTCATTCAAGAACTGGAGAGAGAAGACCCCATTTATTATCAAAATCATGATTTTTATTCATTTTGGTTGCAATAAAATTTTCTACAAAAAATATTTTTTCAGAGTTTTTAAATATATGTTTACGTTAAGTGATATATTTTTGATATTGCTAAGATAGATATATCCTTTAGCATAAATAATGATGTGATTAACTTATTTGTTTGGTGTTGAGTAACAAACCAGATTAAAAGTTAAGAAAATATCACTGGAGTTGGAAATGTATTATTAAGTCTAACTTGTAGATTATTTCAAAAGATTTGTGTCTCCTCAAATTCTTAGTATACATGACAAACACTCTCATCAACATTCTTACAAAAGCAACATAAGCTATTGTCAACCTTTTTCATTCTCTTTTAGTGTATATGATATCATGAAGAAAGCTATTTTGAAAATCTAGTAATTTAGTGTCTTTAATTGCCTTCATATATCTTGTAAATGTGTTTTTACAATTAATTATAGTTTCAGTAAATACCTATTTGCTACAGATGTTAGGATATTTATCTGTTGAGAGAAGTATATCATATAAAAAGTCTAGAGCCTTTGGATGATTTCATTAAATTCAACTGGCTTTCAGTAACATTTATGCATCTGGTATTCATTTCTATAGAAGAGTGGGTAAGGGCATGCTTCCATGAGTAAGGCAATTTATTGTAGTTGTTATTTTATTATTTGCGCATTCACCTTTGATGTTATTTTAATGGCTTAATGTCTGATGACGCCCATTTGGGGACAATAGTTATCAAATAATTAATGTCAGTGCAATTATTCAAAATTACACATATGGCAATAATATGTAAATGTGGTAATTCACTCACTCAACTTCATTTTTCAGTACCATCCCTTCTATAAATCAAGTTTAATTATTTTAGTGAATTTGTCAATTTTAGTCCATTTTATCTTTTTGTAAATGTTTCCAGACAAGCAGATGATTAATAAAGGCAGATAGTATCCTTGCAGAACTATGAACGTCATTTCTCAAGCATGAGACCAAACATCTTCAATTAACATACAATCTTGCAATATTGGGAAACACAATTGAATGTAGGTTAATAATGGGAAATCGTTGTAACTCGTTGTGATCTTTATGGTAATATTCCAGAGAAATGCATTTCGTGACGGAGATAATTACAACATGAAAATATTAACAGGAGATATCTAAGTAGGCAACATGTTTAACCTCTACATACTGAGCTCATTGATGAGCACTACACAACCTTGTCAAAATGGTCAAACTGTTGGAGAATATGGATTGCAGAGATGAATCAACACCTACAGGGGAAAGTATAGATTATGGGATGCTTAGTGATTACAGCCAATGTTCCCCTGTGTCTTCACTTAGCTGCTTTTTCAAAAGATTATAAAGACAAATACTTTATATTTAATGCCTTGTTCTTTTACCTTTGTCTTAATCCCAACGGGCTGATTTCAATCTTTTATTACATATTAAATGCTTCTCATTGAATTACAACACGTCATGATTTTAAAAATATCCTTTTCTTTCAATTTCATTGATCCAATAAATTACAAAACTCTGTAAAATGGTTTAAAATAGTAAAACCATTATTGCTGCGCTTGCATATCAGACGACTGAAGTCAGTGTCATGTTTATTTGTTTATTGGGTTTATGATATCATGCAAATTACGGATTTTCTCTCCTACATATACTTTATTTCATTTGCAGTCGGACACAGATGAGTTATTGTTTCAGATTCTATTGACATTGTTTGACAAGTGAAGCTTAAAGGATCATTTGATCTTATGTGATTAAGATCTTATTAAGTGCTAAAAATAGCCTATGCTGGAATCTGGAAAATATAAACTGTAAACCTACATCGCATAGATTTACACTTTCACATGAAACTCACATACTATGACACGGTCAAGTCAATCAATTTGCACTTGCTCACTGACAAGTGCTTGATTATCTAAAGTAGCATAATCTGCCAATAGAAGTTTTTTCTACTCTTTACCATGCAATTTTTTTTCAAATATAAATCTAAATTTGAAGGTTAAAGTAAATATAGTCCTAACTACCTTAGACTTTAGCAGGACTATGTCTCACGTTTTACAGAAATCTTATCTTGACATTTAACTAAGGTTTTTCTCCTACCAAATATAGATATTGAGTTGAATTCGAACGCTCTCTATCTGCCCGCAATTCATCAACAATTACACTTTACTGACAATAAATTGTTTGGTGAATATTTTAAACCGACAATATATGTGTCAAAGCTTTCATCGCAGCTTACATGAACACCTATCGAAAACCTCACATCTAAAAAGTCTTTTTTTCTGCCTGCTTTACATTAGTTTTTATGAGTACTTATGACTTATTGATATCTGCTAAACGCCGCATATGGTCTTCATTCCCAAATCAGGGCTTGAATTCTTTATTGTAACTTAACTGAAACCACAAACATTATAACACTGATTTATGCGACGTCGAATAGTTCTTGTAACACAACACCATTATTAACATATAAGATACAAGGAACGTTTTCATTGATATAATATTCTCTGCAACTAAAGTGGACATTTCATTGGTTCATATGTCTCAGAATAAGAAATCGATTTATGAAGCTACACAGCATATAAAACAGTATGTGTCCATTAAGGGAGCCCTAACATTTACATAATTGACTTGTTATGTCTAATCTCTAATGTTTGTTTGATATGACAATACACGCATGACAGCTTCTCTATATAAAATAAATATATCGGTTAATCTGTATGTCAAGCACCTGTTTACATACGACGCCAAGCATTGCAGAAATGTATGGTTGTCATTGTTTTGAAAGGTCACCAAAAAAACGGACAACTATTCCTCAAATTCCTCAAATGCCCTCTTAAGGCTACATATATTGAAAAACACTGTACATTTGTACCAGTGTATCGTTGTATGAAAAAACAGAAGTGACATTCAATAGCAACGAACTATTGCCTTATTTCATTAGGTCTCAATATAGTATAACCTTTGGTTGAGAGTAATGTGATGGTGCTGTAGGTAAATCATCGAATACAATAATGACAAGTAAAAGCTGGTAGATTTCAGAGTTCAAACTTTAGTGATATATAAATTCACGGGAAAAAGAAACACTACCATGTATATAAATCTAGATTGCAGAATAAATATAAAAATGAGATTTAAAACGTTGCTTGCGATCATCTGGAGGTGGCCGTCGTTGATGAATACGACGATCAAACGCATCCCAAAGATGTTCGATCGGTGACATGTCAGGCGAGCATGCTGACCACGGCAAAAAGTTGTAGCAAGGAAGTTCTGAGCAACTCGAGCTGTGTGCGATCGGGCATTATCTTGTTGAAAGATCACACCGTGTGTCTGTTGTCGAAAAGAGAAAGTCATTGATGTAACGCTCCTCAGCGGTTCTGTCTCCCCGATGGCCGTAAACACGTACTCTTCCATCTGCTTTGAAAATTTTCGTCAGAGAAAAGCACCCTCTTTCACTGTCAACGTAAAACAGCCCTCGCCCATCTCAAGTCTTCATTGGCGAGTGATTTAACCTGAAAGAGATCAGGGTATTAGGAAGAAGCGAGAGCGGATTTATATATGTTACAGGCAAAGTCTACAATCAGGCAATGTGTACAATGACTGAAATGATCAGACAATGTGTACATTGCCTAACGAGCCTAGTCATTGTGTACATTGCCTAAAAATTAAACTAAAAATTGCTCGTTAGGCAATGTACACATTGACTGATTATTTCAGTCATTGTACACATTGCCTGATTGTAGACTTTGACTGTAACATATACACTGATATAGCAGGATGTTTTTAATGAAAAAAAGATTTATTTTGTGATAAATATGGATGAGGCACATAATCAAACAGAAAAATAAAGATAATCATTGACACCTTGGAATTGACAAAAATATGTTATTTGAAAATGAATTAATTGGCAATTAACAATTAACGACCTACCTTTCATATCAAGAATAATCTACATTGTATTTTCAAAGAGTTGCGATAATGACGGAGAAAACACTAATGGAAGTTTTCCTGTCGGTCATCTGGTCAGCAGTATTTACGGTGATCACCTGTCATCGTGTTATATATTGTATCAAACCTCCAAATAATTGTACACAGGCAACATGATGACCCTTTTCTAGAGTCTTTGACCCTTTTCTGGGGTCTTTGCTCAATTATTTTTAAACAGTGGCAACAACAAATTAGTGTTAAAATATCATATTTTAATTAACGTTTATTGCTTGTTACTAGAATCTATTTATAGTATCTTTGGTAAGGAAATATCCACATTAATTACTTGATTAAGTGCTTACTACTAGTTTGAACTAGAAATGCTTAGTTTTGAATGCCTTTGAGTACTGGAGATTTGCACATATGTATAGATACATCATGATGGAACACGTACATTAAAACATCTGTGTATGTATATGTTGTTTACTTTCTCCCACATTTGATTTGTTGTTGTATGAGGAAGTCAAGTTTCATATTTTCATTAGCATTATTATCATACGTTTATAGTTGTTATGTTTAATGAAGATGGCGCCAAAGAATTCAAAACTAATTCATTATATGAAAAATGATATAAATTAAGAATTACGATCAGGTATATCCGATTTACAAATAATTTCACCAATATGAATAAAAATGATTTGATATATTGGTTGATTGACTGCTTGAAAAATAATATGGTGATGGATGAGTTCAGAAAAAGGTGTGAAAGAGAGCAATATTTCAACATTCTTCAACGTTTTTGAAAATTATCTCTGAGGTTAAGGAAGTTAATTAATAAAGATTTGTTTTTAAAAATACTGCTTTGATTGTGACGTTATATTCAGCTTGATGTAAATTTTCAAGTCAAAAGTCAAATGGGTTTGTTTTCCTTTCTTAACACTAATGGCTTCAAAACACGCTAGGGAAAAAGCAATGAAGTAAACAAGTAATTCTTCAATAGTAACTATTGAAATGTATGTAATAGACCAGTTTAACAAATAAATCTTTAATCAGAAAATATATTTAATAACCCAATTTATAAACCTTACAGTTGTACACAATTCTTGATAATTATATCTTACCTATAATTATATTGTGTATTGTATGCTTTTGACAATATTGCGGTTATTATAAGGATCTGCATTGACAAATTTGCCTTTACACTGTCAATGATTCGCAAGTATTAGAACCTTACACATAACATTGTCTATTTTTCTATGTGTATGTTTGGCAAAGTATGTATCTACATTGATTTAATGATAAAGTTGATTGGTAACTGTATCCACTATTGTATTATTTATCATGTCTGGGATTGAAGAGAAAATTGTTCTTAATCACCTGAGCTCCTAGTACAGAAGAGTCTTTTCATTCGTCAAGAGAACAGGTAAAATGTTTGGAAAGTTTTGAAAGAACTAATGAGCAAATAAACCCATACATCATTCTTAGTTTGGGCATATCCTAAAGTAAAGAATAATGCTGATATGAAATGTAATTTGTCATCAGCGGCATGATGTATTGATCAATGATAGACTTAATGGACGGCATTCCATGTATGTATATATGTAAGTAATAAGGATTCAATATGTCATGGTGACCATCAGCCATCATCTATTGTTTGATTACAAATACTGAAGTAAACAGAACTCCTTAAAAAACCCAAAATATTCAATGTAAAAGCCTTGATATTTTGTAAAATGAGAGTTGATAGCAGCTTTTGGTTATTTTTCGATGTCAAATTCAATTACTGGTCCACACGATAGTGGATAGCATAAAATGGGTTACATTTAAAATACTTTAAAGATTTTGATTAACTCCATAATTTAGATATCATTTTGTATGTAAAATTAGTAGCCTTTTTTTTATAGGAAATCGTTTAAAGCCATAAAGTTTGGCATTTTTAAAATCCGGTGCAAAGTTTTTAAAGGGCATGGGACGAGTGTCCTTTTAGATACCAAGAAATTAACGTCCCGGAATCTGTATATCATAGGTAACCAACAGATATGTTATCAATGTTACCCCATTATTTCGAAATTATTCACAAGTAATATGCTGAACATGATCTATACATATCTATTACTATATTTATGAACAAAATTCAAAACGATTTCAGATCTCACCATTTGGCTGAAGCTAGATTGACTGAACAAGTCATATAATGGAACTCAACTCCGGTCGGTTGCTAATAACTACACATCTCTTTTATAACATGTCACAAAGATTTTTTTAATATCATACATTTAACAAATATTATTTTAATTTAGAGATCATGAAATGTTAAAAGTGCTTACATTTGTTTCAGATATTTCCTTTTGATCAAAGCTTATTGACCAAATAGAACAGACACAGCGCTATTCGACCTCAGCGCTATTTGGTTTACTGTGCTTACTAAACTTGAGTTTTAGCCAGCCATACAGAGTACTGATGGGGAAAGTAATTGTGATATGTAACATGTAACATGTAACAAGCACTCCGTAATCGAGACAAAAGCTAATGACAGTCAAGTCTCTTTGCAAGAGTAATGTCTTTACAAAATGTGGGAATTCAGACACAGCCGGATATCTTTGTTGAAGGGCTAGTGTCCTGTAGTGATTAGGGGAAGAGGAACATCTGTAGAATAATGATGAAAGATGTTTACTTACATCCATTGTTGGGGACAAAATGATCTCTAAGGGATAAATATAGGAAGAGATACGTATATCTACCAGTCACAATTCATGAAGACAGCCGGGTTGTGGATTACTCATAAATCTCTTACCACCAAGTAAATATCGTTGTACATCAGTAGCATAATGTTGGTTGTTAAGGGGGATTACTAAACCGTCTCTTCCCAGAAACTAATTCCACATGGCCATTGTTACTTTATGTCATGATCTTTGACTAAAGTGTGTTGCTTTGTTAAAACCAACAGTGACCTCTATCAAAATGATAAAACCAGCATCGCATGTAGTTCGTAGTAATATTCAAAATGGTAATTTCAATAAACACAACTTTTACCTCGGACCCTATCGAATCATGAACTAGTCTCTTCACTCTATATCAGATCACGTACATGAACGATTATAGAAGTAGCTCGCCCACTGTGAAAATCAAACATACTTACAAAAAGCTAAAGTCTCTTATTAGAAAGCACATTACACTTACTTTTAACTCATCAGGCCTTTCACCCGATGTGTTTATGGCATGGTTCGCTACTTTTTGTCTCTTATAACCCGTTGTATCATTTCATATTTACAAATTTATAAATTAAACTAAATTTTATGGCGATAAATATATTTTTATAGACTTACAAACGTTTTAGAGTATGTGTTAACTGCGTCATCAAGTGCAAGTTAACCCTGCATCAGTACCATCTATTACAGGTACTCTTGTTTAAAAAGCGTCCTTTTATCAGCCTCTCATACCAATTTGCAAGCAGCGTTAATTTTTTCTGTCTTATGTTCCTGCACGCATATCAATAACATTGTTTGTGCGGGAAGATTGAAAGCCCACAGCCATATCAGTATTTTTACAGGATCTTAAGAAATTATGCTTGCCATTCTTCACGGCTGTATCCGAATAACTTGCAGTGTTGCAGTATTTTCACAGGTCTTTGTGACAATACATGCTTCCTGGTCTCACACATGATTAGTATTGAGTCTGTTAACCACAATAGTAATACCATTTGATGTTTGCAGCGATATTTCTCAAACATTCGATGGAACACAAGAATGAACTACAAGTGGGAAACGTGTAGCATTTCATCACTGACATCATTAATCACAAACTATCTAACGTTTTCTCCATTGTTATCAATGTCAATGAGTGCATGTATTTCCTGTAAGCCTTGATAATTTGCTGTTGATCACTACAAAACTTGCCACGAAATAGATTATCTCCTGTCAAATTGAATTCATTACCAGCACCTTTACATAAACATAAAATGGATGTTTTTCACACTGGTTAATTCCTTGGAGTGAGTGCATAAAGGGCTTGCATTTCTCATTTTACATTTTACGATTTCTATAACTCCATCAAATTTCGAGTTTAAATATTCCAGTGAAAATGTTCTTAAAGGCGGTAAATTACAGCATTATAACTGAAAATCCGTTTTTGATTTTGAATATTTTTAATTTGAAATTTTGAATATGATTATGAAACTAACGAAAGTATAATGTTCATTGTAAAAATATTGCAAACATTGTATCTAATAAATATTTTGTATCATTCACATTTGGCCTAACCAATAATATTATATATTTTGTGCTCCTGTATATGGAACAGATATTATTATGAATACTCAACAGGACAACAATGGACTTAGTGTATCTTTCTTGGTGTCACTTTCAAAACATACCGCCTACACTTTCTACCATTGCCTACAGTACGCTCATCCGTGTATTTTGTGCAGTATATAGTGTATATCTAAATATTCCCTTTTGATTAAAAGAACAGATCTAGATCCAAAGCTGAATATATTATTATAATATATATTTTTAATTGACTGTCCGATAAGAAGTGCTAACACATTTCGTGTTTTAGATCTTTCTGTTTACGGAAGCGATATTGAATGAATGAGACACTTGCTACTGGAGCTACACTCGGTTTTTGCAACTTACAACTACACATCATGATCAGTATAGGTACACAAAGGAAAAGTAGGTGTGCTTTGAGATATGAAAAACATTTTGGAATCAAGACAGAAGCTAATGACAGACAAGTCTTATTACACGAGTGATGTCTTTAGCGTCTCTAAGCGTGGGAATTCAGACACGACGGATAACTTTGTGTAAGGGATAGTTTCCTGTAGTAATTATAGTAGCATTGCACTCTGTGGAATAATGATTGGAAATGTTTGGTTCCAGCCATTGGGGACACAGTAACCTCTATGGGATGTATATGGGACAACATATATGTTTATCACAAGTCATTGTTTATGGATTACAAACACTTCCTACCAACAACCATAGATCTGTGTGTTAAGAGTAAGAGAATGTTTGCTACCTTGATTTAGGGAAGATTGATATTAGGGTAAAACTTTTTCAAGGCATTATCATTAGCAGAAGCCCAGGGTTTTCAATTAACTGCCAGGTGTAGTTACCGTTAACGTTACAACTGCGTGGGCGTTACTAAAGATAAAATGGACGGAATTTGTCCTACTATACTGAATTCAATACCCTTTATCTTCTTATAAAACTTGTACAAAATCACAATTGGCGATGACCACTTCGTGGAAAAAGATGGTTGAAAATATTCGAGCTGATAAAATGGGTTTTCTTACTACAATCATTGACAAAATAAAAAAAAACAGCGCAATAAAACAGGTGCCAGGTATTAATTTAATCATGTCTCATCAACGCCTTAAATTACCAACTGATGTAGTTAGGACTGGTCAAACTAGAATGCTCGACATCTTGATTATAAATGTTTCTGATAACTGCTGTGTCTTTTGCTACAAACTATTTTCATTCCAACAATTGATCATGAATTTTGCATTGTTAAAAAAGTTTGATACGGTCACTTTCATTCTACTGTCTTTTTACATAATCAAATGTGTAGACTGAAATTATGTGTCACTGGACAATTTTGTCTTTTTATTGTTATTTAAATGTTAGGCCGATTATTTTTCTTTGTTACAGACAAAAAGACCACTATGTCTTTATCATCTTTTTGGTTTAACGTTCTATTAGGTCAGGTCAGCAAGTCAGATAGCAAGTGCACATAAGATATAACTACATCACACTAACAAAAACTACACCCTTAACTACTTCAAACGTACGGGGTTAGTTTTTTAATTAAAGGATACTACTGCCGTATACGGTTTATTAGGGATATTCATTGAAAGACAAGCTACTATAGCAACACATATTAAAGCGTTTTTGTCTTTTGAAAACTGATGACACAAATTATCAAGACTGATGTTGTCTATTGTAATTTGTATTTAATAAAGACATTATATCGAGTAGTTTCAAAGACAATAACGAGCACAAAGCTCTAACAAAAATAGAATACTGTCGAAATAATTCCACACACATGTACTACAGTACCTGACGGCGACAATCATTTCAGGGGTCATATTTTTCAATTGATGCCTTTCATCAGAATATCCCCTTTTCGTTGTAACCTCATTCGTGCCTCATTTTCGGCAGATCCATGTTAACATTCGGGAAATACTAATATCAAAGCACCTTAGTATGACATTGACAGTATATGATATCCTATATGCATATGACTAGTAACCTGAATCCCGATTTACAGGATCGCCACTAGTACTGTATGAAGACCTATCGATGCCTATATCATCCAAAAATGATAAGATAGATCAAATGAAACGTATTTTCTTTCAGAGCTACGAAGATTACACTCCAATACCACCGTGAAAGTAGTTATGTTAGCTATTTGCTTTCATTAGGCTTATCATCAACGCTATCCATGCCACATACCTGAGATCATTTTCAGATAAGCAGGTTTACAGGTATAGCTATAGGAGGAACATTATGCTCGAAATAGAGTAAATTCACAGTCTGATTTGATCAGATTAAATTTGTATTGCCAAATCGATGGTGATAAAAACTTTTGTACAAAGGTATACTTTAGGAATTTGTTTAAAGTGACCAATTAATAAAGCTTCTTTATTCTAAAATTATACCCAAAGGGAGCTAATGAGAAAGTGATTCAATTGATTAAGGATCCAATTTCGGAAAATGGAATAACCATTGAAATAACTCAAGTTGTCTCTTGCGTTTTTCAAACTGATTTCATGAATTCAAGGAACATGGGTAGGTCTTTCCTTTAGAGATTTGATTAAAAGCTTTCCATTTTGTCCATATGTTTTAGACAAACACTTACTAAACATCATAGAAAGCAAGCGTTTTTGGATTAATAGTCATTTTTTTATCCTGAACATTGAGAAAATATTATTTCATTAAGCATATACTTACTTATGTTAGTATACTAAGCATTTCACTCCGCCTAACAGTTAACCCAACAACTCTTGAGGCACTTGAGAAACAAATTGCTAAAAAACAGTAATTTACTGTCTTTCACTTAGACAATTCTAACTTTTCATATAATGACTTTCATAATATCAACTTTACTTTTTACATTTGATAAAATAAAATTTCAAACAATTAGGAATCACTAACAATTCGGAAAGACAAAATGGAACTTCCCATTCTAATTTTGAAGATTGTTAGATCTAAATATACTGATCTGTTCAATATTTATCAGAAAATGATTTATCTCAAAACAAACAAAAGGCTAATTTACCAAGCCGTCGTGTGATAATGTAGCTTCACACCAACGAGTTTATCAAATTGAGATTTTTAGCCACTAGAAAACGATATCATCATTTAAGATGTATAGCTTTGTTTTCGATGGTTAAAGAAACTTGGTTGGTTTGATACCGTCATAATGCCTGGTTGTGGTCCGATGTAAGTTGCGTGTCACATGGCTTATCTAATTGTTTGACTTCAGTTGAAGCAATTAAATGATAACAAAACCAATTTAATGTCAAAGATATCACCTGTTGTTATACTTTCTGTATGGACGTTTATAGTACTTAGTGTTACAGTAAGCTGTTTGGGGCGTAGTCTCCGTTTAACGTGGTTTACGTTATGATAAATGATATGACGTTGCAATGTTATTTGAAACCGAGTTGTGTAACAAAAATATCTTTGAAACATTGCTTTCGCATATATAACGATTCCGATTGAATGCCCTATTTATTTACCTTTCCTTTGAGTTATAAACTAAGGAAAATGACATCTTCATAATAATCTCTGTATCACAGTCAGCAATGACAGACACGGGTCCAGTTCATCAGAGTAATTTTATTCACAGTAGAGCAGTAGCATGGTGACAAACCGTCAGGTCAGGCCAGACCTTGCATTTGTTTTCGAACCCAAAAGGTGTGAAAACAGGTTCTGGTTCTTAGTCGGCAATCGCCTGTATGTAAGGGTATAGCTGGCTGCACCTTACCCTGTCATGCGTGGTCAGACCATTGTTCTAGATGTACATCGGAATATCAATTTGACATTTGTCATTACTGAAAGTGTAAACAGGAAAAAGCTACCGCTCCGTACAATGGTGTGATCAGGTCAAGCCACTTGTTTCAAGTGTTTACATTCCACTTTGACCACCACACAGCCTAAAGTTAAAGAGAGGGGTCAAGAATTGGTCAGCCAGCCATCTAACACAACATGCTTATAGATATACAATTAGATATACAATTAATATATTTAAACATCAATATTCGATTAAAAGAAACGTGTATAATAAATTTAGCATGCATTGATCATATGGAGAACGTTGACTTTGTTACAACTCTCATTGTGTTCAATGGTCACGTGGCGTCTCTATGTGTTTGTCTGACGATTTCAAAGCTGGTGTTTGATGTAAGTCGCGTCAAGAATTACTCTACGAGCTACCATTGTTACATGTCTTTGATTTCTGTTGGGTACTATTCTATTTCATCAGCAAAGGAGAGAAAAATTAAGAAACATTAAAAAGTTCCCAGTTAAATCCTCTACTGCTGACTCGAAGCGGTCATGGTGATCTGAGCCTGACAAATAAACAGCTGACACATAAGAACATATAGATACAAATGGTAAAACAAGTCATCAGAACATTGAATTTACTCTGTTTACTCATATCAACGACTCGGACAAGCATATTAACCACACATGTCCAAATTCATTGGGTGAACATTAGCACTCAGAACATATGCGTTGCTGAAAATATGGGTGAGCTAATATAGATATTTACCAAAGGGAATTCTTGTCAGGATACGTTTCAACGCGCTTCTATGGACCTAAAATGGTGTTTCGTTTTATATATTCATGACTTTTAGATTGAGTTTTTGCAGGAATCAGATTATCGCACAGATTTGAAGGGTTTTTTCAAAACATTTTCACCACACTTTACAAACGTAATTTTACTGTTCTACCGAAATATGTTCATGCATTGCAAGACAAATCTTTCAATAACTTTTTAACGCGAGAGAGAAATGCAATCAAGAAACCAAATTGTGATGAATATTACTAGACGCCTGAAAGTCTATACAAAACACAAACATCATTAATATATTGAATTTTTTTAACTGATAATAAAATTCTGTAAAGTTTGCTAAAAACTGCGTTTTCTTGTATTTACTAGACCTATCACTTAAGGATTATAACATTGAATATCAATCATTTAAATGCAAACCGTTCCAATAACTTCGGTAAATGTAATTCTCTTCCCAAAAAGTCATATCCTTTTACTTCATAACATCTGGCGACAAAATTTCGCAAAACAAACTATCAGACAAGTTGAGTTTTATAAAGATAATTCTTTAATGGGGAGCGTTTTAAAAGGAGAAAGTGAATGAGCGTGTATGATTTAACGTGCTGTTAGCAATATTTCAGTATATCACTAGTGGACGTTCCAATTAGACAGATTAGGAAAGGGAGAAAAGAGTTTGAGAAAGAAACAGCAATGCAGCAAGTTTGGAACACCAATTTATGTATTTTCCCTGATCAGGTTTGTTGCCCCTGCCTTACATGTACCTCATTGGGTTACAGAGACACAAAAACTGGGTACTGAGTCACATGGAAATTTTTGGAAAGAACTTTTTAATGATTAAAATTTGTGATTACTTGAAATACTTGAACTCCATGTATGATATTGGCACGCAAATATGTAAAAAAATATTAATATATATAAATATATATAATTGATATAAATCCGTCATAAATATTTCATTGATAGTTTGCTTCCTTCCTAGCCATTCGGAATTCGAAATGGAAATGTAAAAACGATTATTTCACGTTACGACTATTTTTTCACATGAATTTCAAATCAATAATGATGTTAAAAGGACTTTTTCGGAACAAGCACTCATTTAACTCTTCAATCAACTTTTGCGGTATTTAAAAGTTGATAAGACAGTAGTTCAATAAGCTATTTCAGAGGCACGTATTGGCTTATTTGGCACATTGGCCTCTACTGTACATACAAAAAGGGTATGTTTTGTCATACCCAGGGTGAAATTAATCTTTGAATGAAACAACTAATGAACAAATTAGGCTTTGCTGATTTTAAACTGCGTAGTATAATTAATAAATAATTATCTCTATGCAAGCAATCCCTGATTCAACCTGGGCACTCTACTGTACATCAATTTATTTAAATACGTAAACAGATTTGTGAATAACTTGACAAATAAGAGAATTGTTGCATATATTTTGTGATGTAGATGGGATGCGCAGATGGCGGTTATGTCATATTACCTTCAAATGAAACAACGGAAATAACTCCCCAAGGGGTGTAATAAACAACACCCAAACGTCTATATTTTGAATTTGGTTGGGAAACCTTACAAGAACTACGAACAAGAAAGATAAGTTTGAGATTCTATTAGATTCAAAATGGAGTGACACCTCAAATTCTTTCAGGTCTACTTCCTAAGAATGGGTTTTTAATCTAATTATAATTTACATAACTCTAAAAATAAATACATTTGCCTTACTTAATCTTACTTTCCATCAATAATATGTTCTTTGAACATTTTCCAGTCCACTTGCCGTCAGGCAGAAACAGTTCAAAATTTTGAAACATGCATTACACAAATTAAGGCAGATTCGTATTATATATCACTTACTCTAAATTTCTGTATGCTATAAGCTCTTTTAAAATTGATTTTTTAAAAAGTTCGAATTAAACCAAATGCTTACTGTATTTGTTGTTACCATGTAGAGAAAATGCACCAACACATGTTTCAATTGTTCATGAAGTAAATGCTTATCAATATGTCAGAATAAAATGCTTTACACTTTAGTGCAAAATTTTGTCAGTAAAACTAAAATATTTGACCAGCGAGTTAATGTTATTCTCTTTCTTTTAGTCTTTCTAACTTTATTCTTGTTCACTATCTGTCATTTTGGCTTGTATATATGTAAATGTTTTTTGTATTTTTAAAGGAGAGGCACAACTTGTTCTCAATACTTTTCCAAGTGAACAAAATATGTTTGAATCAAACCAAACAGTTTGCAACAACAACATATTACGTAGACTACCGAGATCTTTGACTGATGGGGCTTAACTTCTAGACTTCCTGCACACAAACAGCATCATGTGGATGGCACAGAAGATATATTGCTATCTGATTGATAATTGGCTTAGTGGTATACGCGCTGGTGTTCTGTACTCATTCACACGGTATATTCAATGCTTATCAAACCACCGACTGTTACTGTAAGTGTTACTCCAAAGTTTCCACCTTATTTTGGCAAATAGAAACATATTAAAGCAAGCAAACGATAAATATTTATACATACATAATTCGAACCAAGGGGATGTGATACAGGACTCATAATTTTTTAAATTTTATTTATATGATTGGCACGATGCTGTAAATAGAATTTGAGACGATTCTCGTGAAGAAAACGTATTAGGTTTTCTCCGTTTACCATTAATAATGTTTTACTTCATTCTACACAGAGCACCTTGGCAAAGAGAGATTTACTCTGTTTTACCATTCTCATAAATTTGTAATAATAAGGCACTTTTCTTACTTGGTTTAACAATAGGTTTCTTTGTTTCCAATTAGGTTTTTTTTGCAATATTCTGACACATAATTTCTTTGACACTTCCAAAGTCATTTACATACACTTTTTAGGAAGCAGCTGCATTACATCTTGCTGAATAATTCATTTATAAACAGTACCTCAGGGATATCGAAAGTCACAATTCATAAACTAAGTTATGGAGAATTTATTTGAAAATATTCATTGAGACCTTTTGCGTGTTGTCCTTCATCATCGACGTGTGGGATAATCACCTTTCTCAAAAAAGGCAATTTATTTATGACATTTTAATAAGGAAACTCTCATTTAAATTCTTGAATGATTCCGAAAAAAAGATTTGATGAAACTGAGGCATTACATGTATGAATTCTACTATCTGTGCATTGTCAAAGGGAAGAAAAGTAAATGATGCCATTCATTCACCATATTTCTTAATTTTGTAGGTAAAACAAACAGGTCGCCGAGTGCCTCGTCGGGTTGGATGAGCAATTTCATCAAAACAATAGTAGTATTTGTTTTATTACGAAAGTAGCTGATAACACCTAGCGAGGTGTGTAGCAAGAAGCGCAAATCAAAAATCGAAGTAGGTTTTACCACTGCTCTCCTAGATAATCAATAACCTATCGATGTTATTAGCAGCAATACTTATTAAAATGAGGGGCTTGAATTGTCATTGGCTTAGTTGCACCAATTTGGATTGTCACGCGTGGCTGCCAATAAAATCATAGTTCATGAACATAATTGCCACAGACTCTTTTAAAAGCTTTAGGTTTGGCATGATCAAATTCCCCATTGTAAGGCTGTATATATTGAACATCAGAGAAGCTGCTTTAAAACAGGCGTATGGCTACCTCATAAAATGTGTCATTTTGTTGAGAAGACAGAATGCGCATTCTAATTTCACTCCTTGTGCTTTCTCCAATGAACCTTTAACACTGAATACAAATTATATCCCAGAAATTCTACTGGATGATATGGGGCAAGTCATTTTGTCTGCATATATGATAAATCCCAGTTTTTAAGTACAGACGCTGTAACAGTTTCTGCATGGTCTACTTTTTTATTGACAGTGGCTATGAGTCATCTAAATAAAGAATCACTGTGCTGTATTGTTGCCTTAATTGGGTATAAACTGGTGTGAGACGTTTTACGAATATAAAGGGGCACAAGCCAGCCCTTTGGCTAAAGAAGTATTCATACAATATCCCTTACCACTCAAACCTGAGGAATTTCCTCTTTTCTTCTGTAATAGGCATCGAGTAAGAGCCAACATGCAAGTCAACACTATGTTAAAAGCACCCCTGGGACATACAGCTCACAGCAGATTGTAAGGTTTCCATTTTAAAATGTTAATACCGAACTTAACGAGCCATAAGTCGACATGATTTACTATCCGCAAATAATAAGTGACAGTAGAAACATTTTGGGTGACTGTTTACAACAAGCACTTAAGGGCTGCCACAGATTGATATTACTAAAAGAGAAGAGCTGACTTTGTTCCTAGTGTTTATAATAAATTCTAGTAAGAGGTTCTTTCCTTATAATCTATATATTTGAATTAATGAAATGATAATGAAACTAGAAGGGAGGAAGAATTAATGACTAAATCTATTTGGTACAACAATGACATTAAGATTAGTAATAAAGCTATCTATATCCAGCAATGGCATAGAAAGGGAACTACATTGTAGGAGACATGATAGCTAAAGAGGTAAAACTATATGTATATAAGAAAGTTTTACTGAAATTTGACATCAAAAAGACTTCTTGACATATAAAGGTTAAAAGAAAAAAGTCCTCTTATCTGCAAAATAGAAAATTGCACCTTTAAACCCTTCCGACTCTGGAAAATATGAGCAATTAACAAGCAACAAGGTTGGTTAACATTTTATAAGATTTTATGGAATCCAAAATTTACAAAACTTAAAACATACGAGAAATGGGTTGGATGAATGCCGGGAAAAGGCATTCTTATTAAAACATTCTTATTACAATTAAAATACTGAAACTGAATGGAATAATATCAATCAAATGGCAAAAGATATATAAAAAGAAGTGAATTAAGATGTAATTATTCTTATTACAAAATCAGTTTTTAACGAATGCAAAGTTAGAAAAATTAAAGCAAACTTCAAACATTTAAAACATGAAATAATAAAATATTACCAAGTCACAAAATCTGCTGCTTTTTCACACTGTAATCTTACGCGATTTTATTATTCTAGTCTTCTCCATATGTTTTTCAGAAATTCATAATGCTATTTAAATACTTATTTGCTTCTTAGGCATATCATCTTAAAGTCCATGTCACAGTTAATTGTCATTTTTGCTTTTTACTGTTTTT
Organism: Phorcus lineatus; assembly: GCA_921293015.1. Lineage (NCBI taxonomy): Eukaryota > Metazoa > Mollusca > Gastropoda > Trochida > Trochidae > Phorcus > Phorcus lineatus. The sequence continues at coordinate 46,778,898 of OV121090.1, read as the reverse complement.
GTTAATGTTATGGAACTGGGACGGTCTGGTAAATTATGTTTCAGTGTGCCATGCAATACATCGACTTATCGATACTATACTGTTGGAAAGCTTTGGTCTCTTTTAATGTTGGTTATTGTGTTAATGACTACTGCTTATGTCATTAGGCACCTCTAAAATGATCCATTGAGATTCGGGAACAGACAAGCAGAAGAAAAAAATAATGTTGCGGTTAATGACTTGATTAACACTATGTAAACAAGGCTGGCAGAGAAGCATATCTGCATAGTTCATATCCCTATGAAACTTAGGAATTTATATGTGGACAAACATCTTTTGCGACCTGAGGAAGACTAGAAGTTCTGGAATGATGAAGGAGAACGGTTTCTTCCAGACAGTGCCGGGAGACCATCCGCTGTTAATGGGACGGGCACAAACTAACTTACTTATCCACAGTAATTATCCACGGTAGAAGCACCGCTAGATTTATGTCTAAGGATGAATGCATTGCTGAACCATAACCTCCTTCCCTTAGAGGCATATTTGTGCAGATAAATAGTTGTTTAGAAATTATTGTATCTGCTGTCGTCTGTGAATGTCTTTGATTTGAGCCCTTGTTTGACATATCTCATTTGCTATCATGTGAAGAAAACATACTTGAAAATCTGTTTTATTTTCTTCACGGCAAATAACACTATTATAGATTCAAGCTATATTTCCAAGACTTAGTGGGCGGGATAGCACAGAGCTGACCGCGCTCGGCTTTGGATCAAGAGATCCTTGGTGCGAATCCCGCCAGATGCTCGGCAACTTTGTCTGCAATAGAGAACTTTTCGACACGCAGTAAGGTTTGGGTGCAATGCTTCACTGAATTTCAGCACAGTACCACCTATGGTTCGCTAGTTCCAGCCGATGCTCGCAGGTTTCACCGCAATGTATAGTCACAATGGCGTTACGGGCGTTCTCCCTGCAATTACACTAGCAGTCACAATATTCTTGAAAACGGCGTTAAAAACAACAATCACTTCACCTCCGAGAGTTTTGATTTGTGCTTGGCCTTGAATCATTAACACCTCGAAAAAAAGAATTACAATATATTCTTATTGTTTTGGAATAATGCACTTAGTACTTTTGGTACTATCAAAACTAAATTAAGTTGTACTTGCAAATTATACACATACACATTCCTATGCGTCTGCTACCAAATGATGTATTTGTCTGCATGTAGTGATGGGATTACCATACTTACATTCTTTGTATGTTGACTCCAAATGCTTCAGAGTATTGAACTGTCTGTTCCTGCCACCTAATTCTGAAAGGGAATGTTTAATATCTAGATCGCAATTACTCTACCGTCTGTTCCCCGACGCTAATTGTAAATATATACATGGAATAGGTCAGTGGATGTATTTTGACTTGATGGTGGATAACCGCATAATGCTGACCAAGTTATTTTTGACAAAACTATGTTTAAGCATGGAATAACCATCAAATATCCTAAGATAATCTAAGATATTTAGATTATTGAAAATTGTAAAGTTGATATATTGATTATATAAGTACGAGAGTACAATGATGTAACACTGGTCATCACTCGTGCAATCGGGTCATCATTGCCGTGTCAGTAATTGCACTAGCCGGTATTCATGTATGGAAGTATATACTCGTGCACACTGATTACATACCAACAACATACCACTGGTTACGGGTTTGTATTTAAAATTCACTTCGACTACAATTCTTTTAATGGTATGTTTTGGTCTCAGTTGATAAACACATGCAACAGTATATATACATGTGTATATACGCAAACATTTCATGTACTGTTGATGACAAATGGTGACATTCCTGTTATTATAAATGTCGATTTGTGTACACTGCTGTTAAAGTGATAAGAGCTCCTGTTTGATAATTATCAAGCCTTGGCATTATTAATTCTTATAGTGTCTCTATAACACAACGAGCTCTTGGTCTCAGCAGGAACATTCAATAATTATGATTGTTTTAAATGTTTTCCTATAACAATATCATAAACATCAAACTTTGTAACAAACATTCGCCCTTAACAGTAAATGCATATACAGGAATAGCGAATTGTCTTCCACAATCGCAATGAGAATGTCAATTTAATACTGTAGATGTATGTTAATTTTGTTTGTCTCAAAAAGAGAACATTCTACATCTGAGATCAATTGAAGATAAGCATGTTTAGCGTTGTTATTTGACATGATGTATGCCATAGAGCCTAGATAAAGACAATTTGGTCTATACCTGAACATGTAATAATGATTGATGGTCTGTACTTCTTGTATGTTTCAAACAATGTTGATTTAGCAATATCCTGAAAGATCTTTAGCAATGGGAGAATTTGACTCTTTTGAGGACTGACTATGTTATATCATACCGTACATCTCGTTTTTATTTATACAGCTGGTTGGACTGAGTGCAATGTGTAAGAAGTGTTTTACCCACGAACTTCAGACAGTATGAGGCCATACAAATGTTGGTGTCTCAACTGATGTTCAAGACTACGAATTTGACGCGAGGGTTGACTCTTGTGTTCCACTGTAAAACTTATAATGAAAGTTACCAAAAGAAAAGTTTGGATGACAAGGAAAGTTTAATTTGATCAGATTTACACTGTGTATCAGCTAAAATTAACATACTGTGCATCATAAGCTCTAATTATCCATTTAATGTTATCTCAATTGAACCTTTCTAAAATATTATGGGTTATTCAAGAGATAAAACCAATGATGAATTATTGATAGGAAAAATAATATAATGACTTAATGTATATCGTGTTTCATAGTGAAAAAAGGTAATAAGATTACTTTTATTGTATGTTACATCTGATATATATGGACAACATATAATTCAAGTAACAATAAAACATTTTTTTTAAATGCCACTTATAGCTTATGTTACCTAAATTAGAGGGAAAAACAGGAAAAGTTAATAACCATTATGCACCATCTATAATGATATTGCAGAGTTTCACAACATTGTTTTCTATGAATTATTTTGTTTGATATATTTATAATACTTGTTCTTATCCTGATACGAGAGTTTGATCCTTAGAACTTTAGATGAGAGTTTATGAGATTTAACATTGCATGACATAATCATACACTCAAATTAGCACAAAACTGTGATGTGAAAGACAATTCATGGAATTTATTTTCATGGATACCTTACTGTGTTATTGATAATTGATAATAACTTAAAACAGGAAAAACTCTTATCGTAATATGAGTAGTGTAAACACAGTGCATGGTAAACGGGTCATTGTATTCAGATATGCACAACATAAAGTCAAAGGTCTGAAAGAATAAGGAACACGAGTTATTAATTCATGATTTGACAATTTTAAAGAATACGTAACTACCACTGACTATTCTTAACTTGGAATAATATTGAAAAATTTTGCTCTTGTTTTCAGATGGAAACTCAAATCACAAGGTTCGATGTATTTTGAAATGATTGAACTGCTGACAACACTGCCTTCAGTGAAGAACAATCCACATCATATGATATCGTGACAACTCTTACGCATATTCAAACTTTTAATCAATTTCCCTGTCAGCTTCTTCATCTAATTCTGTACTTAGAATAAGAAAACGTATGACGTGCTCTGATTAAATTAATGAATAAAAAACATGTACGAACCTTTATCAAAAATTAAACATAAAAAAAGCAATCCATTCAATGCACTAAAATCAATGGTGATCATTTTTATCACTTTTAATTATGGTAATTACATGTACCATTCTCCTTGCGCTGATCATACATTCCATGCTTTTCATTTGCTGCTTGGACACTGACAGGCAACATCAGCATAAGATTGTTAACCCTTACCTTCAGTTATAAATCAGTACGATTGGTGTAGAATGATTGATTTAACATTCCAGATGATTCTGATTGTGATGGCAGTATAATACAATAATAATTATTTTGATTTTGATTTTTATGTGTAGTGTAAACAACTGTTTCTAAACACCAGAGATTTTACTTCCCGTTTTTATCCTTATTTATTCAGCTGTTGCATGGTGTTGATCACATTATCAATACATAATCAAAAACGAAGCCCAATAAAAGGTTTAGACCAGAAAACTTGATTCTATCTCGCAAACCCAAAACAGTACAGTTTTTAAATATTTTCACGATCGTGATACGACTTGAAAATTAAAACAATTTCAATATCCATACAGGTTTAAATCATTAATGTCAACGTGGATTTTAACACAATTTTAGAAGGACAGGTTTCAACTTCAGGTTTCATCAGAACTCTTATATTACTGTTTCATCATGTATATCATCTAATATTAAATCCATAGCCAGACACTCTGTATACACATAGCATCAAGTGGGTTGCAGAAAGAAATATGCTATCAGCTTAGAGAAGAATCTTGGTCTTACAAGTTCTGATTAGTGATTAGTGCAACGTCTAGATAAAGTATATTGAACCATCAAATATCAATGCGAACACAAATTCACTAAAAGGTAAGTAACTTTAAAAATATTACAAGTTATTTCTACATTTTCAAATTTCATTTATTAATCGAGCATTTCATTAATCGATTTTAAGCCACACAAACGTTTTAGGAAATACAACAATAATACAATAAGTTTTTTATGGAATCAAGGTCAAATTTGAAAGCGAAAAAGGTGCAGTTAGGCTTAGAACATTCATGCCACTTTTTTATCTGTATCGTTTCTTTTGATCATCAGTGTTCTCTCTTTGCTTGTCCATATGTGTACCCATTTTGTTCTTTTTTTACGCCAGCCTTGTTTATTTGCTAAGTTCCGAAGAGGGCGCTCAATCAAAACTGTTTACTGTTTGGCAGCATAGAGACTGCTGCAATTTCAAGCCATGAAGGGAAAGATGATTTATGCCTTACAATTTAAATGATAGGAAGTGAATGTTTTTGGCTGATGGAATCAGAATTTAACGTTCTATAACGAAGTTATTACTTTATATAACAAAGCATTTAATATGGTAATTTCATGTTTCATGTAATTATCAAGAACACTGTTACGTTATTCAATTAGAGAATAAATCTTGTTGAATTTACGGCGATTTGTCCATGTTGTATTTTCACAATCCACTTGACATGATATAAGAAACAAAATTTGGGAGACATTGTCTTTATATTAATGTAAGGGCTTCAACCATTTCTTATTAATAAATGAGGAATAAGAATAGAATTGATTTCATTCTCATCAGGGGAAATTGTTGAATATTAATATTGGATACATAAATACATAATTGAATAGGACAAAATAACATGTTAAAATGACCAATATGTCTTTATATTTTACCTTTAGCCCTTTCTATGGACGCGGTGCTATTTATATCCCCAATCAAGAAATGAAGAATATCTTCAGTATGTGTTTTCCCCTTCCATATAGCATAAACTACCAATCAGGGATGGTTAAAAAGGATTTCATCATGGGGAAGTAATTGAATTGAATAGGACTAACACTTTACTCAATACGCTTTGATTACAAAATTATTTAAAGTTGACAGTTTTAAAGAATATATATTTTCTTAATTAATAGATATACGCACAAAATTCCAATCTAAAAAGAAAAGTGAACGCAATATTTCGACTTTCTCTTGTTATTATTATTAAAAGATGTAGATGACAATAGTTGTTTTTTTTAATCACGTAATAAGATCTGGTAAACTATTTTGAATGTTTTATATGATGCAACGATTTTTCATGACTAGTGCTGTGGGGAAAGCTTTGACAGGTCTTTGACTTTATTCGTGAATGCTACTCACTCAAAGAAACCTCTTATTTCATTACATAAAACACTAATGTTTGCTATCATGTGCTGTGTCATGTTTGACCTTTACGAGTGGTAAAACGTTTCCAAGTAATGATAGATATTCAGGGAAAGTATGTAACATTGATTGATTTGAGAAGAGTGATATGCAAATGGGTATAAAATCTATCAGTTTTTAAGCAGAAGAACGATGACAGATAACAACATTCATTAGTCTTCTCAATTTGGTTATTACACCCCTATACATATCCATTGACATTCAGGAACAACCAGCAGAAAGATGGAAAGCTTTAAGGGGCCGCGGTTGATGGCTTGTTTTACACTATGTAATCTAGACTGAGAGATAGGTTTATCTTCATAGTTAATGTACCTATGGAACTTGGGAATATTTATGTGGTCAAAAATCTTTGTACACAATTCGTATGCGCCCTGAGGAAGATTATGATCTCTGGAACGATGAAGGAGTCACCCCCTGTCAATGGGACGGACACAGAGTAACTTATATATCCACAGTATTATCCATTGTAGATGCACCGGTAGATTGATGTCTAAAGTTAAATGCATTGCTGAACCATAACCTTATTTATTATTCTCTGCATATTTGTGTAGATAAAACGTTGTTTACAAATAATAGTATATGCTGACGACGGTGAACGTCTTTGATTGAGTATTTCACTGACAGATCTATGGGAATACTAAACGACATCAATTTCGTGAAATGAGTGAGTGGTTTGGTATTTTACGAGTGATAATAATTCTTATTATCCTACATTATGTGAAAAAAACATACTTCTTATCAGCTCTGTAATATGTGCTCCATTGGATACATCACACTTACACCCTCCATTCAAGCAATAATTGAAACTTTATCTTGAACGTTGATCTGCGCAATGGCAATGGATCATCAATGTCATTACACCTCAATGGCAAGTACATTGTATACTATGAGATTATATTTATCTAACAATCTTGTGCATGCCATACTGCGGTGCGGCCATAATCAAAATGAAGTGACTTTACACCCCTAAGTGACACTATTGTAATGATTGAACATGAAACTTTTCCTTTGCATTCAACTTTTAACTTTAAATCAAATTTTGGTTTTTACAATTTACCCCTCGAGAAAATATGAATATATTTTCATGTTTTGGGAAGTACTTTAAGAAAATAAAAAATCACGCCAGTACTATACTGCTACTTTCAAGTTTGATTTGCATGATATGCATATTAGCCATTCCTATATGTCTGCTGCCACGTGATGTATTTGTCTGCATGTAGTAATGGAATTACTTACAGTATTTGCATTCTTTGTATGTTTATTCCTAATGCATCAGAGGATTGAACCGTCTCTTGCTGCCACCTCATTCCGAAACAGAATGTTTGATATCTAGATCGTAGTCACTCTGCCATCTGTTTCCAGCTTATTGTAAACTCTTGGAATACGTCAGGTGATGTACTAGTATATTGACTTTGATGATCGATAACCACATATAGCTGACAAAGTTGGCTTTTTTATTACATCTTGTTTAATCAGTGAGAAATGATTACTCGTTTGCATTTGATGTTCACTTTGAATACACTTTTTGTAGGTGGTCTGTTGGTTTGGTTCTCAATTGATGAACACAGGCATTATGCGACCATTATATTTTTTCAGATACGTGCATATAAATATGTGTATATAAGTAGTTCATGCACTGTTATTGATGATAGATGTTACCATCCTTATTATCAAACATGCTATGTACACTTCTCAAGAAATTATCTTAGCTCCTGTTCGATGAATATTAAGCTTCAAACACAGTATAATGGACAGTATCTCATACAGGAATCACGAGATGTTTCTTTTCCACAATCGCAATGAAAACATTGATTTAACATGTACTTAATTTGGTTTGTCTCAAAAACGCAACATTCTACTGTTACATACCCGAGATCAATGTCGGATAAGCATGTTTAGAGGTATTATTTAACATGATGCATGGCACGGTGCCCAGGATGAGGAGATGTTCGACTGAACTTGGACACAAACTACCAATTGATTACCAAATTATTTTCAAACAATGATTAAAGAATGTCCTGTCAACTCATCAGCTTTAGGGAAATCTTAGCTCTTTTGAGGATTGAATATGCTTGTTTCGCAACGTGGCATTCCATAACTGTTTTTGCGTTAGTTCAACGCTTTCCATATATCATTATCTCTCTTGAAACTTTTCTCATGAATATCTTTTTAAAAAATGACGGACTTACCATTGGTTACATCAATTACTTAAGATAGATGTTTACCTTTGCAATGCTTGTCCCAGTAACATCAATTTGCTATACCTGTTAGACAAATAGAGGGACTTGACACTGATTTTCAGTCGCGGTCTTTAAAGGTTATTTGGATATTACCTGCTTACTTTTTCCTGCTCGAAGCGTTTCATGAAATATTACTCCGAAGGGAAAGTACCTTCAAAGCAGCCACTTAAGAAGGACCGTGGCTGGATGAACTGAGCGCAATCAGGATGTAATGCCTTGTTGCCTTTTAGTGACTTGACACAAGATGAGAACTTGTTCCCAACTATTGGGTATGTCCACCTGTAATCAAACCAGTACTTGGGAACATGGTACCTACTACTGCTACCACGTTACTATCTTCCATTGTAATAATAATAATAATAATAATAATAATAATAACGAACGTTTTACTCAACCAGACTAACACTAAACTCATCTAAATCTGAATCACAAACTTCAGTTATCATGCTCAACTTATTTTGATGATACTTCAATAATAAATAAATATTTTAATTAAACATCTCTCAATTTGGATTATGAATAAGGCATAATAAATATTGTATTCAAAGATAAAAAGAAACATAAGATATAATATTAATCTTTGCGTAAGAATCTCCTTAGTATTGAAACAGCCAAAGCTAACAAGAAAGTAATACACTTGACAAAAATAATTATGTATATATGCAGAACATGAACTTATTAACAATGACATATTTTCACAATGAGCACCTGATAAAATATTAATCTTAAAGTTGACAATACCACGTACCTCTAACTTATTTTGTCTGGTATATCAAAGTCAGAGTTTCAAAACGTATTTTTTTATCACAGTAGTTCAGACCAAATCTCAGATTGCAAGGTTGCATTTAATTTGAAATGATTGAACTGCTGTCAACACAACCTTAAGAGAACCACGAGAATAATCAATATCAAATGATCATTGTGACAACTCTTACGTGATTGAAGACGTGTAATCAGTTTCCCTGTTAATGTCTTCATCTAGGTAAGATATAATCAGAGCTAATTAATGAATACCAAAACACTAGAAAAAAAATAGAAACATTGAAATAAAAGCACCACTGCACTAAAACAAATTACGCTTTTTGGATTGAACTGTGTCAGCAGGAAACCTTTATTGTTGGTGATAACAACACGCAACTTTCCATGTTTCGAGAGAAGTTCGAGGACACTAACATGTATTGTCAGCATAAGAGTCTGAACCTTCTTATCAATATGTAGGAGCAAAACCTTTCTATCTAACTTTGCTGGACTGGTGTTGACGGTTGTGATTCTTATATATCTGTTTTCGTTTCTATTTCTAAAGATTTGGCAAATAAATGTCTTTATGGAGACAAAAAAAACCTTTATGAAGAAAATTTGTCGTTGACTTTATTCTAAAGATTATTTCGATAGAGTAAATACCACAATGGATGCATTCCAAGTTTTTATTATATTTTATGTGTTTAAGTATGTAACTGTGTCAATCAAAGGTTATAAGCGCCTTTTTAATCCAATTTTATAAAGCTGCTGGATATGATTCAAAGCAATACGCGGAAACAATTTAATTGGAGAGATAGACAAAGATTTAAGATAAGATAAGATAGATAGGATAATTCTCTATTGCCGGTTAATGAATTTGTAAGCATGATATTCAAATGTATATACATAATATTATTAATAAATACAAAACATATATACAAATGAAATATACAAATATTTAAAATTAACGATGATTAAGAATTGAAATGGACAAGGGTACAAATGATATTTTTTGCGTTTGCTTTTGCACGTCGGCATATTATACCGACGACCGGATCGTAAAAGTTCAAGACATTCATGCAATTCATATGAAGGGTCACTAATAATTCTTTGACGCTAAATTTCAAACCTTTTTTCATGAAGTACATATAATCTCTTAAAAGTACGAAAAGCACTTTTTTACACGCCGAAGCTTAACATTATTTATCGATCTCACCTACGCTAGGAAACACTAAACAAATAAATGAAATGTTCAGTGCAATTAGTTTAATATTTTTCTCACAACCTTATTCTGTACATTAAAATCAGATAATTAATAAACTTTCAATATTCACTACTCGGTCCTGTATACAGTATTAACATGTAAGCATTTTTAATTGCCATATAGATTTCAATCCAAACTTTTCATGTGGTTTTGAACGCAATAGTACAGAATGTGATAGGAACATGTTTCCATTTCAAGATTTCATTAGAAATCTTATGTTACTCTTTCATTATCTGTATCAGCCATATTTAAATCCGAGCCCAGACACTCTGTATACAATTAGCATCAAGTGCGTTCCGGAAAAAGAAATGATCAGAATAATGAAGCTTTGTCTTACTCATATGACTTCACCTACTGTCTGTCGATAACTAAAGCTGATTAGCGAGTGCAACTCTTTGATGTCTGAAAATATCATAAGGTAAACTCCATACTATGATAAGCCTGAAATATCAGTACGAACACAAATTCGCTATAGGTTTGTTATTTGAAATTTTTTCAATGATTAATCCTTCATTTTTTAATTAATAAGACTCTGCATTTTATTTATCGATTTTAAGTCCCACAAATTTTTAAGTGTGTAAATGACCATACAATAACTTTTATCGAGGCGTCAAGTAGAAACAGTGGGAATATCTATATGAGATCATGGTCAGTGGTTTGACAATGTCAAGTATTGGATACAAATAAATATTTCTCGCAACATTTTTCTGATGAATACCTTTGCAAAAATCTTTATCTGTACTCTTTCGGAAAATTTAATGCGGTTTCCAATATATAAAAAATATGATGATTTATTCCCAATGGTGATCGCTCAGCATCGCTCAGCATGAAAATGTCTAGATAGGATGTACTTGGTGAAGGAAAGAGTGACATATTTGGATCGAGGTTTATACAAAGTCAGCTTCTTGTCATGGAAGCTACAAATATCTTTGCCAACATATTTATGGTCCCATTCCCTTCGTAAATCACCATTTGGGCCTATCATTTGGAAATTTGTATTGTTATGAAACAATGTTCCAATGAAACAGCTTGACACGAGGTAATAAAATTGTCCTTTCCAGCAACTGCAAAATTGTACTAAGCAGTTCCAATTCAAGTTTTCCTAATATAAAAAAAATGTTATACTTTTAAATTAAAATCTTGATATTACGCGATTATCGAGGAAGGATATATGAGACTTACATTAACTACCTACTGTAAAAGGGAAAGTTTCCCTGTGTTTTCAAAAGATGGTTTCACACATCTCGGCTTGGACAACGGACTTCTTAGTTACCCTCAAATTTATATTAACTTTATTGGACATTTGTGAATCACTTATTTGTAAGAGAATTTAGAGACACATCAACTGCTTGTCACAGTTGTAAAGAGACATCGTCGCAATGTATAAGTGTTTACTTGCTTCTATATGAATTTTACATCAACATAATGTTTCTTGATCTGGCATAAATCAACTGATATCAGTCATTTTGGACAAACATAATGTATTGGCATTTAGTTACTGTAATGAAAACTGGCGATCACAACGATAGATGATTTGATCATTCCTGTCATGGTTTAGAACAGTAAAAAGATTATGTCAATCATTTGCTATCAAATCGACCATTTGCCTTCGCTTGATCAATTCAATAATCACTTTTAGACAAACCATAACAAACGGAAGATTAATATAAATCTTGTCAGCGTCAATATCATCTTATCACTCTGATTTATTGACCTGCATTGAATAAATATCAGGAACTGATTGGTTAATGGGATTATCAAACTGAGTGCTGTTGTCTAAAATGATGAATATGTCATTAAATGAATAACAATCATAATTAAAACAATTTACCAAATACTTCACACATTTCAGCTCTAAAAATAGTGTATCATCTTCGTATTTCCTCAAGTACCTAACAAGTTTCCACCAAGAGATAAGAAAGTAGTAGACAGAAATGATAATGAAATGTGTGTTTTCAATGAACTAAATCATCTCACAAGATGGAGTGACACTCTGACGAAGATGTTTTTTCAAGAAGCCGCAACACCTTCCAAATGTGCAAATAAACTGGCTTTAATTATTTCAATAAAAGAGTTTTCATAACATATAATTTCGGAAATAATATAAAAAGCTTTTGATGGACCCTATTAAAAAGCGTATATTTTATCTCATCACGTTTCGTGATAAGATCTCATAAAAATAGCATCTTGGCCTTGGTGAAAATATTCGGAGAACCTGTATATATCATGTTCACGATAAATCGTGCTAATGCTATCTAGCTTCCATTATAATTGGCTAATCAGGATTCAGTTTTGATCAACATTATCAGCTTGTGTTTTTAAATGAAACAAACTCTTTTTATTATTGGCTACCAAAGTTTCCGAGAAGCACTAGGAAGTCAGTATCAGTCTTTTGTGTATTTTCGAATATAATTTGGAAACTGTGGTTGTAACTGACTTTGAGAACTTTTAAATATATAGCAAATTCATAACATAACACAATATGCTGAAAGATATCATACAAATCTTAACCGACAGACCAACTAAGTCAATAAACTATGTCATGAAATGTCACTTACTGGAGCATGTTTAAAAAAGTCTTAGTTAAGACAGAGACTTAAAGAGTGTTTGACACTTTATGCGAGTTCTTATACATTGAATATGTTTATAAAATTATTTAAAATTCAAATAGGTATCAGGATTTTCTAATCATTATGATTCTATATGAAAGTTATTTAAGAGAAGATAGTGAAAATATATATCACAAGGAACTTTATCACAATAATGTTACATCAAGCTGATTGTCATTTTAATTATGTGTTTCATTTACCAGTTTTAATTCTTGATATATATGCATATATATCATGTTGTCAATAGACTGTTTCAAATTTTGATATATGCTTTCATCCTATACATTTTCTTTTTTCAAGACTATTTTCCCGTTATATCATTTGAAAAAAATGTCAAAACAAAATAGCAGGTAATTGTAGTGTGTTGGATAAACCTAGGGATATATGGCTAGACTTTTCATAAGTAGGGATCTGTGGATGTGGCATGACTAAACCCTCTATTTCCTTCTTCATAGAAATATCTTCTTTGACGGATTAGATAATATAAGCAAGTATTAAAGATCAAGGAATCGAAGTATCAAATGGTTATTGTAGAGAGGTTTTATTTTCGAAATGAAAACAAAGTCAAAAGGTATAAAAATACAACGGGATAAATTCTTGACATAACAATAGGGGGATGAAAAGATAATGGGAATCTTTTACTCCTTACTCTCTCGGGAGTTGACAAGGATACAAAAGTGAGAGTAACCAGTTCCAGAATAAATATATCTCTTAATTCTGAAAACACAGCTTAATCCCCTGGAAATGCATTGAAACAAGTGAAATTTGACAATTATTGATGAATGCATTGTATTCAGAGTTGAAACTATCAACCAGGAAATCAATCAAGGAGAATAATGCATTTGATCGCATTTTTTACAAAACTTTTGTTTCTTTAAGTTCTTTTTTATTCTGGTAATTATTTGAATAACTCGTTTGTGTTTAAGCTAAATATATATGTCATTTAATACCGTAACTAGAGTGTGTCGTAATTGAGGTATTCCAAATATGACGTTTTCATATTAAATACAATTGTCTAAAATGAAGGAAACTCACGCAAAAGAAACGCTACCACTTTAGATTTGAAATTACAATCAACAATTTAAATGAAAATCAAACTCAGATTCAAACCCATTTGCATGAAAACACATCGCACAAATACATCAATGATTGTTTCATACAGAACTGTGATATCAAACGCATGCTTTTCCCAAATTTGGTGAAATTATGGTTTTCACCTTTTTCATGCATAGCAAAATAGCCCGATGTCCGACGGGTATAAAACCAATGCAAATTGGTAGTCAGACAGCCACTTGAAAAATGAAAAGGTTGACTTTACAACAACGTGAGTGAGCAATCGGGTTGATTGAAATGGGAGCGACACACTCTCATGTTGCAAGAACGCTTGGCTGTCACCGTACTACAAGTCACAAGACTAATGCAACGTTATCGTCATTCGGGACAGACCTCAGACAGACCAAGATCAGACCGACCGAGAGTCACAACCAACCGGACGACCAATATCTGCGCAAGTTACACCTCAGAAACCTCTTATCGGCGTCGAATGCCCTGGGTCACCGGATGAGCAGACGCACAGTGGCCAGACGTCTACAGTCCACGAAATCTCAGATCGTTCCGGGGACAGCTGTTGACAGCCGAATATCGCCAACGAAGACTGAGGTGGGCGGGGACGGTTTAACGTTGGCAGCGACGTCAGTGTTTTGTCTCTTTAATGCAGATGGAAGAGTACTTGTTTACCGTCGTCGGGGAGAGAGAACCGCTGCTTGCTGCGTTAAGAAAGAGGTGCACTACGGAGGAGTAAGTGTCATGGTTTGGGGAGGCATACTTGGTGAGGAGATGACGCCACTGGTTATCCCTGCACCGGGATCAGTCATGACAGTGAACTTGGACTTTTTGACCCCAAGGCCAACATCGGAGACTGTGCCGTTGATACCTGTTCTGAAGACAATTGGAAATATGTACAACAAAGTACACTAAACCATGAACAGGTTTTAGTCTCACGAACGCACCTTCTTACCCAGCTTGCCGACCTCGTGCAAGGCGAGCTCGCTAGCAGTCAACGTGTCAGCCACGAGGTTTTCACTAACAGTTGGCCGGTAGATTTTCACACGATAAGACGTGTGTGGGCTAACCAATTTAAATCTTTTTGAGTTCAGACAAAGTCTGGCTTAATATTTATTGGGATTTACACGTTAACACGTGTGTGCTTGTCACAATTTTGCTAATTAGACAAAGTCTGATTATATTTTTCATTTTTGTTATATCAAGCCAAAACTTGTAATTTCTACTCATCTTCCATCGTGTTTATTAACACATTTACGAAGTCTTTGAGGCATTTTGTGACATAGTACTATAGCCTTGTAGCTGTAGTGGGGATTTCTTTATTGGGTATTTCATTTGTTTCTTACTTTCACAATACACTGCCCTTTTCATGATTATTTAACAGGGTCATATTTAAGTTTGGAGGTCGGAGTGGATCATTATTATCTTTCCTTTTTCTTCCCACTACCTCACTTTCATTCTACTGCATTCACTCTTCAAAACAATACCGGAATCTAATTTGTTGCAATGTTTATGAATATGATATCGTCACATGTTCTTGTTTAATAAACATTTTGTTTTTTAATCTCACTTTTGCATTTTTGTTCTTCAATCTAGATCTAAATGGTATTGTTTCTTTACAACACTATCTCATACCAAATGTATTCCATATCCTTTGAACTCACATCTACCAATTCTCTTGAAAATAGGTAAGCCAGTGCAAAAAGCTTTCCAAACACTGCTTATGCTACTTAACATTACATAAGTGTGTTTTTCTGGTGTATTTAAGGGGGTTTAATTGGTTGTGACGTAAATACTGAACCTCTCAACTTCTCAAAGTATCTTTATTATATCAGTTTGACGAAAAAGAAAGTAATTTAAATATCATATTCTAAAAAAATAATAAAAACATAATTTGACATATCCTTTACGTGACGGTATAACGATTAGCAGCTCAATTACATACGATACATGTACCTTGCATCACAAATAAACATTTTGAAATTATTTCTAGATTAAAAAATGTCACGATTTGCTCTCTTGTGAACTCTTGTGAGTTTTTGGGGGGATTTTACAAAAACTAATTCAGGAAAAGCCATTGTTGATGAATAATTACCAATACATATCTATTTGACATCACATTTCTGTTCTATAAGTAAGTCTTCATTTTACCTTCATTCACTACCAAGAATTAACAAAGTCAACCACATCTGGCTAATTCTCTGCTGACAACATTACGCCCAGGGCTCAAAGTAGATTAATTTACGCACGTCTTAGACATTATTACAGACCGCAATCAGGTGCAAGGCCAATAAGCAAAACCTATTCTCCATTCAGTGGTCATTGACTCACTTTTGTATAAGAATATTTCTTTCAAAAACAAGATTTAAAGTAAATAAGATACAATGCATATCTGTTCTTTAGAACAGAAACATATAGTAAATATGTTTATAAGGTAAATATGAAACTTGTGATAAATAGAATAACAAATAAGGACATATTACTGAAATGAACATACTATGATCAAAACCTGCCACTTTAATGGCTAGTGTCTGGAAAAGAACACCAACTGTTGTATAGATGTGCAGATACCGAAGTAACCCCTCCTATTCTAACTTATACGCAGCAATATCATGTGCTTTTATGACTAAGATTATGATTATGATTACGAAACAGAAAATGAATTATTCATTTGCAAAACCTTCAAAACTCTCCCTTATCTACTTAAGAAAGTATCTTGATTGAACATGATGACATAGTTAGATATTGACAATAGTTTTGTAAACTTCAACTTACGACAATTTTTTCTGAAAATATCATTCTACAACAAGCATTCCTCTAACAAACTTGAAATTAATAAAGTTTCTTCATTTTCTGGGTGACAGGGAAAAAAGACAAAATTGATTTCAAGTATCTGAGATAAATATAAAATCCATTTGAGGTAAGGTAAAAAGATATTAAGTATATGCTTTAGTTTTGCTAGTTCATATTTGTGCTTCATAACATAACTGATAGAGATAGGTTTAGATCCTTGATTATGTATTTTTAAATGTTCTTTCTCTTCCGTTTGTGAATAACCAGAGAAACCAGAAGAAACCAATGCTGGAAGCATATTTAACGGAAAATTGAAATAAAACACACTGTAATTACAAGTTTTTAGTGATTTTAAGCAGTTTTGTGTTCAATTTGTCAAATGGGGAAACATTCAGAATTTTTTATATATGATTTTTTATGTATTTTAGAATTTCTCCCTGGTATGACGTTTTAGCAGTTTAACTGAAATTTTACTTCCAAAGTATTTCCGAATTACAAGTTCTTAATTTGAAAATATATAACGTTTATCGAAAAAAAACAAAGAAACATGGTAAGGATTGAATACAACTTTTGAAGTAGGAATTGCAGATTACCACTCATCATAGTTTTGGTGCAAATATTTTATAGCGAACTATGGAAAATAATGTTGGTCAGTCAAGTAGTTCTAAAAGTCAGTAATTAATATTTTGAAGCTAAAATATTGATGATTACTACATATTTCATGTGATAACCTGTTTACAACAAATTATGGATTGTTTCTTTAGTTCCGTCGTGTGATGTTCTCGGTGTGATCTATCCAAACAACATATTTGGGCTCTTTCATGAAAGGATCAGATGCAAGATGTTTTCTAGAAGGATAACATTTCAATGAAAAAGTTTCATTCCATGTAACGTATTTTACTAAACTATGGAAGAACACATCCTAAGACAGCAATGTGCGTATTATTACACATCATATGAAAAGAATATGTGGCCCATACATAAATCACGTATATTTTCATTTCTTATCAAAGATGTTAGTCGGAGGGTGTAAATATGTGTAATGTTTAATTTAACTTCTGTGAACATTGAACCTCTTTGCAGTCATAGCCAACTGGTAATTCGTTAAAGAGAGTTACAGTAGTGAGTTTTGTTTTTCAAGTCTACTTATGCACTAAAGTGTCATGGGAACAAGTCATATTAATTGCAGTCCACCAGTTGTTTAAGAGTTTGAAATTTTTTAGTAACGTATCTCTTTACTGTTTGTATTATTCCCTAATACCTGTTCATTGTTGCTTTATTCATGTTTAAGCTCCTTTATAAGGAAAATGCTTCAATTAACAGAAACAGTTCATAAGTATGGAGTCCTTATAGATATCAGGGAAACATCGTACTTAGATAAAGGAATACAAATTATATAAATTGAATTATCATTTGTTACATATTCAAGAATACATGTGGACTATCACAATATTGTCATGTTATCGTATTTGATATGAAACTAGGTTAGACAGATAATACAACATAGCAATCGATGATTTCCCTACAAGAAGGTAAAAGGAAGTCACACCAAGTCCCTTGAGTCTCTGCACTGTCTGTAATAGAACTGATGTGCTATAAAATAAATAGAGAACACAGATAATGAAAAGATTTTAGAATTTAAGCAAAAACTGCTAATCCCAGAAAATAAAAGTGTTGTAACATACCTATGATAATATAATAACTTTAAACTATAAATAACAAAAACATTATTTGTAATGCAAGTATCTTTAAAATCTGGTAACATGTAACTCGTGAATGTTTTTTATTTCACAGGGCTCAGGATTGGTCTTTATATGCTCAATCAATATTTATTACACAAGGATTTCGCCAACGGCAATATTAGTACTATTACCTACCATGTAAATACAACCTACCTCATTTAATTCATCCATAAGTTATTATCCATAAGCGTTATTCCAAGGTTACCGTTATCAAAATGCGAAAGTTTGATTACCAAATTTGAGTGACATTAGAGCACTTAAGTTAATTCGCTTCATAAATATGAAAAAAATATTCCAAAATATAAAGGTAGGCAGTTTGCTACAGTTTAGTTCACAACCTGTTTTCTTTCTTAAGATATGCAAGACATGATGACAACTACTTCCGCCATTCGTTGCTTTGTTTCCTTCCTCAGACCCTAAAGATATAATATTGACATACTTATATCCGATATTTGAAATGTAGTCACAACTTATGCGACAAACATTTTTTTTTCTTGTGTTATGCAAGGCGCTATCTTGGTCAGACATATATTGGTTATCAGTTAATTACGCTATGGTGCACTTTCTCTCCTGTTTCATCTTGAAATGTGAGCGATATAAACAGGCTAATTCACATATTTCGGTTCTTTTATGATAGGGCAGGATGCAAGATGTTTTCTGGGGAGGCAACACCTTGATGAAAAAGTTATCAGCCCACTTATTTCAAGTCACTTGGGAAGAACGCGTCAATGTGTGCATGTCTACACAACATGGCAATCAAACAGGTGGTCTATCTATTGACGATGAAAGATAAAATATGTCCATATGTAGTAACGAACTTGAAAGATGCTTTTTGGAGAAATTAAAACTATTTTTCAAAACCTTGATAACGGAAATTCAATTATGACGAACATTGCAACATTTGGTATCACATATGACGTTACAAAACATTCCAAAATTGAATTATTCTCACTTACAAAGACGAGATGGAGAAGTTCGGTAGGAGGGGCTATCAGGAGAAAGAGATTTGTCACAGATGTCAGGTTTTGGAGATAGGATTTATGATTTATGAGTGAAGACTATTTCTGTTCTCAAATATTCGCTAATTTCAGAATGGGTAAGTTATTTAACGTATCGGGTAATAAGCTTGCGGAAATGTGCGAGCAGTGTTTCACCTGTAACTATGATCTCGTTACGTCACGCTCTTTGAAAGCGGCTACTTATGGAACTGCAGTTTGTTATGTACATATGAATAACGACGATCGTTTCCATGCCTCATAGACATGTCAATTACCCCTATCACATCAACTCATGTAAGCGGTGTCAATTATCCGATGATGAGGACATCACAAAGAGTCTGAACTTGCACTTGAAAGGGTGCAAAACAACTATTCTAAAACCACGATTCCTTTTGATTTCTACCTATTCCCCATACGCTAGGACATAAAATAAACTATGTAGAGGTGCTATACTTGAAATATGATTCAGCACAGTGCAGGTCCAGCTGATGACAATTGTTTTGTCTTCAGAGCGATATTAACAGGTGAAAAAACTCATTGAAGTCTATTCCAAACAAAATATAACTTATAAAGTTTTAAATTACCTTTTCTGTTTTCAATTTCACAAGAATATGGTTCTCTTGTATTTTGAACAATTCGATGATTTACCAAATTCAAATCATCACCAATCACCAAATGCTGAGTGTAATTGTACTCACTGGGGATTCTCTTTATTATAGCAAAACAAGAGCACAATTTTTCACCATTTTTTATCAAGTGTGATAGATTGGTATCTGTGTAAAACCATCAATATGTGTCTACATTGTTTGTTCATTAGAAATGCGCATCAATATATATGATGTAACTATTTTTGATAGCAACGACAGTAAATAATGACGACGAAAGTTTTCACAGCAATATCTAAAAATGATCATGTTTTTAATCGTTCATAACAATAGATAGGATGATTCAAAATTTGCAGGAAAACCATGCAACCAATGGAAAGAGCGATTTCAGACTGTTAACATAAACGCCTAACATTATGAGAAAATTTAAGCTTCAATCAAAATACTCTGATTCATGAAAGTGAATTGAATAAATATCAGAAATTTCTATCATAATGATTACTGCTTATAAAAAGGAAAAGCATGTCATTATCAAAAACGTTTTACACCATTTAACTTACAAATTTGTTGATACTGTCCGTCAATTATAAAAAGGACAGTCTTTATTTCATTTTTCCTGTATTTACATCCGGAAAAAGCATATCTTATCTTTAATAACAGATATTCTATTTAACATATCAATATGAAAATGGAGATGCCATAAAAATGTCCCTTAGCATAACTTCCTGAGCGTCTGCATCCGGCAGACATTGAAATGTATTTCATTGATGGTTTGGGATGTGACATCCGATTTATGAATAAACTGTCAGCACAAGTTATAGGATCAGTTAAAAACAACACAACCGAGTTAAAAAGAATATGCAATAACAACCACACTGCAGAAATAGCTAAATAAAGTTATTTGGATACCATCTTGGTTGGCTTGTTTTTATAAGAACTTTACAAATATTAATATGGTTATGGTCTGTCAGATCGATTAGCTCAGGGAATTTAAGCTAACATTATGTGAAGTGAGAACCAGATGTTATAAGACGGAAAGACAAACCGTTTTTTTAAATGTTATTTTATCTATGCGTGGGTTGCAAGAACTTCAGTTACATTACTAAGGGCACTCTCCTGACATGCTCTAAGGACATGTTTGTTGTATATTTTCTATGACACTTTTGTTTGTCTGAACTGCATACGACTACCTACTGGCTACAAATCTTTCTTTGGCGTGTAGACATTCTGACTAATAGTGAAGCAATAGTTAAATATCAGCAGAATCGAAGATGTATAAACTTGACGGTTTTGAGAAAAACATAATATACGATGGCAGAAAAGACATTCTAATGTTGTATCCTTGCTACTTAATAAAGATAAATAATAACTAGTAAAGAAATATGTATATAACAGTTAATGAAGATGCAAATTGATGTCACATCTATTCCTTTATCTACTTGAGGTATGTATAAAGTTTATGTGTATATGAGAGTTAGGTCTGTATGAACGCTATGTGAAATGATATAACAAAGACATGTATATATGAAACAATTTAACCAGAAGTTCACTAAGTTATCATGCATGAAAAAGGTTGTGTTAAAAAACATGTTTCCGTACTTTTCCTTCATCAAAATATTTCTGTGTCGTTAAATATTTTGTGTTGTACAGAGTAATGAATTGAAAGACACCGAAGTAAAATTAAACTGTTGAGATATCTCTCTGTTTTCTTATTCTTTTGATTTAGAAATGATAGTCATTAATATTTTCTAAAAACAATGCTAGAAGCAAACATCGTCAAGAAAATAACAATGAAGAATGCATTATCTCGAGTGTGCCTAGATTTTCATACATTTGCTTTATTTCATGAATTGGTGCAAATGACAGTTTTACAAAATATGAAACCTTTTATGTTCCTAAAAAAAACTATTACACGATCAAAATCGATTTTGCTTGGACAACCTTAATTTCATGTTTAACAAGGTCGTGACCTAAATATTAATAATCAGTCTTTCACAGTATGCCTCATCCACCACCGCTGAGAAGTTAATGTTTTTCTCCTCTACCCCCTAAGTATTTTAATGTATCTTCGTCCTCAATACCGACTATTGATTAAAATAAGCCTATTTCAAGACTATAAGCCCATGATTTTATCAACAATAAATGCTAATAATCACGGATTCCTGTTACCAAGACATCTATTTCCGTGACATACGTTCCTATATAGCTTGATTCAGAAACATACCATTGACATGGCAACTATTTCAAGGTATAAATGTTACAGTTTCGGTCTCCTGTAGAGCCGTATTTTGGGGGGATTTGCTAAAACTTAAACACATTACGGGAAAAAAAGTTGTGAATTACATTGTGTTATCATTATCCGAAAAAGTATTTTTTTTGTATTTCTTTTCCGTGAGTACTGTATTGAAAACGTGGACGTTCTCCCATCATTGCCTCCAAGTGCTAGCGCCAGTAAATACTTTAACCTGATCCTTTACAGAACTCACGCAACATTGTGGTTTGAGGTTTAGTTCAATTTCTTCAACATCAATCATCGCATAAATTTGTGACTGCTGTTTGCCAGCGATTCCTTCCTTTCATTCCAGTTTCATTCCTTTTCTCCTTTATCACTTTCTCACTCCACTTGATGAGATAGAAATGACATTCGGCAAAAACAATAGAATAGTTTCTATTCATGGACTTTTTATCAAAGACATATATACTCTTTAGATACAATTTTATCTATATAATCATTTGGCATCGACTGTAAATATTTAAAAAAACTGTCAGCGTGTTCATTTACAAATTTTAGGTCTTTTATGATTGTCTGGTACACTGAATTTTCAGCGCAGTACCACTTACATGTATGGTTCGCTAGTCCAAGCCGATGCTCACAGGTTTCACCGCAATGCAAAGCAACCATGGTGTTGCGGGCTTTCTCCCTGCAATGATAGGTGTATCAGGGATGTAATTGAAATATTCTTGAACGGGGCCTAAAACCGCAAATCAGTTCAAATCACCTGTCTGACTGACATTGATTAACGTTGCATCATAGTTCCTTAAAAATATATATTATATATATTACAGAAAACTGTGATCTTAGATATGAAACAATTTTTGGCATTTTCTTTATACTTTGTAGATATTCAAAACATAAATATGGAGACCAACATATATTTTGCAACAGAGTTTCTCAATAGAAGATAATGTGCAAATCTATTCGACAAAGGAAGAAAGATATATTGCCTAAAGTACACATCTGCACTTTTATATTGTTTTACACTGATACATGACAATACATATTTCATTTATAATTATGGAATGATGTGGTCAGAAAAAGGTGTTTTAGGCGGTTAAACAATTTTTTTATAAAGTATAATCCACTCTTGAGTCTTCTTGAGAATAGGTTCTATCGATGGACAGAAGCCATATTCACACGACCCACTGTATTGTATGTAAAAGATACAAAGGACTATTCTATTGCGTTAACAAAACAGAATATGAATAATTCGTTTGCAAATGCTTTGTAACATCTAACTCCAACACTTTTCCTTATGTATTTTATATATTACAGAATTTATCAGTAACACATAGAGGTATATTGAGGTATAAGAAGTAAGGGATGTTTAACCCCGTCTGTCCTGTATATCCTTAAATATGTAAAGAGTTGCATATTCGCTTACTTTGGTTATTCAACGACCATTGTGACCGACCTCAAGATATTATTCTATTGTATGATTTATTATTGTATTTAGTTCCTCTATGTTCCTTCATTGCAATCTCTGATCACTTGATCGTTGTGTTATTCTTCAATCAGAAGAATTAAGTACTACATCTTCGAACTAATCAGGATAGGAAATATGAAAAAGATGAAAGGAATCAGAGAGACTATTTGATTTCTTTCTACCTTCTTGAATAAGCAACCCTAAAATAGAAATAATTTCAGGTTCATAAACAATTTATCATTCCCTCTTCAACATTCTGTTCTTTAAACATGCAAATAGGTAGATATGCTGTTTAAGATCTATTATATAAACTTGATTACAAATAAAGGTCTTTTCGATGTTATCTTTATAACCAAAAGATATACGTTTTGGCTATACTGAATACCAATTTGTAAAAGTGTTTTTCAAAATAAATAATCATGTCTAAGATTTTTTGTTTATTGGATAACTGGTCACTTGCGATCAGACTATATTTTCACTTACTTGCAAATTCAAACTAAGAAGCGCCTTTTTTATATACTTTATCACCTTCGTTTTTCGTTAAGACATGAAAAGCAAAAAAGTTGCTTTTAGGCTTCGAAAATGCATCAACATCTGGTATGCCATTTTTTGTATCGTTTCTTTGAATTTCTCTCTTTGCATGTTCAGCTTTATGCTTTAACATTTGACTGTTAGAGAAGGGATCCAGTTATTCGCTTTTAATTAGTCAGTTTCTATTTTCCTTTCCTCCCAATTATGCATAATCTAAACGTAGATGCTAGAGGCGATATCACCGACAAACTAAACAAAACACATCGTATCATTTTTCTGTTCATTTGTCATGTTGGAAAACGTGCACAACCTTTATTCATAAGTCATGGTTTTAGAATTTCTTTCTGAAATGATTGGTTTACAATGTAACTGAAAACATAACTCTTGAGAATGACTTTTAATCATTAAAATCAAACAAGATTTTCCGAATAACAACTTCTTGATTGTGAAAATACACAAGGTTTGGAAACGTACGGAATTATTATTCTGAAACATAACTGAAATAAAGGTTAGAAGTATAAGATTTAACATCTCTTTCTAAGAGAGTGATGTAATGTTGTTTTGTTTTTATCAAGATAGTATTAAGTAAGCTTCATGCACTCATCTCACTCTATTGAGAGATGTAGGTAGTACGAAGTAAACATAAAATTTCATTTTAATTAGACGGAGGAGCACATGCGTACTTTGCAACACTGTACATATTACTATTCTTACCTCAAAATGAATTTCTTGAATAATAAATATTGATTTTAAAAGCCACTTCTTTGAGATAATAATTCAATGAACAAAGTTCTTTTTTAGAATTTGAAATTTTTAGACTAGAGAACAACTAATCAATCCTGATCTCTTAATCTCTTCTATTGTAATTGGGTAGTCAGCCAATAAGTCTCTATGTACTCAAATTAGGAAGTTAAGTGAATACAATTCTAAATCGATTGTCATTGCATCAAATTTGCTGATTTCAGTCCCCTCTTGTCCTATGCATGTACATCTATGACATGGGCACATTCTTATTTTCTGTCCCTTGTACAAATTGATCGAAGAAGTGTCAAAATATACCTTTAAAAATGTAACATTCAGTAACCTCTCAGCAACTCTCATGAGCCATGCACTCACACGAATGTTGGGGGAGAACAAAATCCTCCGTTTTTTTAATTAACACAAAGCTTATTGAGATTTGAGATTGATAATTGTACAAAAAAAAGCAATGTTACATGTATGTTCCACGATGTTCTTTTAGAATAGGAAAATGTGTAAAAATAGCAAACAACTCTAATCATACTCTATAAGGTTTAAGCAATATTTTCAAGAAGACTGTTTTGAATGTGGGTTTTAGCAAGGCCTTTAATCATCAACTTTTTTACACCACAAAGGCGACACATAATCAAGTACATGATACATAATCATGTTATCTGACGAACAAGTGCAAATCGCAATGTCGTTCAAACCATGTGTTATTGTAAGAACGACTGATTGTAAATGAAAACAACTTTATTCAAATCGTAGCTTACAGTGAAATATTAAACAATGTACATGCACTAATCGACAAAATTGGAAATCAAAATTCATTCTCGTTGTTATGGAAATAGGAACATATGTAGGTACCCGACTGTCATTCTGGTACTATCCAAACTAAGTTTGACATTCACATGTCTGCTACCAAATGATGTATTTGTTTGCATGTAGTAATGGAATTACTTACAGTCCTTGCATTCTTTGTATGTTGATTCCTAATGCATCAGCGTATTGAACTGTCTCTTGCTTCCACCTAATTCTGAAAAAGAATGTTTGATATCTAGATCGCAATTACTTTACTGTCTGTTCCCAGACGTTAATTGAAAATTCGTGGAATAGGTCCTTGGATGTATATCGACTTGACGATGGATAACCACATAATGCTGACCAAGTTGATTTTTAAAAGAGAAATCAAACATGAGATATTTAGATCGATAAAAAAA
Organism: Phorcus lineatus; assembly: GCA_921293015.1. Lineage (NCBI taxonomy): Eukaryota > Metazoa > Mollusca > Gastropoda > Trochida > Trochidae > Phorcus > Phorcus lineatus. The sequence goes on along the minus strand of OV121090.1, from coordinate 46,752,824 downwards.
ATTCACTGTTAATAACGCCCTAATTATACAGGTAAAAAATGTAATGATATAACACTGGTCATTATCGGTGTAAACGGGTCATCATGGACGTGTCAGTAATAACGCCAGTCGCTATTCATGTATGGAAGTATATACACGTGCAGATCATCCACACTAATTACATAACAACAACATACATGCTATCATTTCATTTTTCAGGTATGTGTTTTATTTTAAATATTTCATGCACTGTTGTTATCGACGAATAATAACATCCTTATTATTGTAAATGTCAATTATGTACCGCTGTCACATCAACAAAATTTTCTTGTTCAAGAAGTGCCAGGCCTAAAAATATATCAGTCAGAGTCTCTGTAAGAAATACACCTCTTGGTCTAAGCGGAAATTCGTTAATTCTAAGTGTTTTAAAATCATTTTCTGATAACAATTTCATATACATTAAACATTTCTAACAAACATTTTAATGGTAGTCCCTGCATATGAAACTCACGTGAAAATTCAGTATTCCAGTGATCCACAATCACTATAAAATGTTCCACTGAGTTTGGTTTGGTTCTATACATATCACTTTACATTACACCTCCCCCAATAGAATTGATAGAAAACACATTACGTTCAAAATGAAAGGTTTACTATTCATTTTACATTATTTTCAAAGATTTAAATGTCCATATAGCCGAATACTAGTTTTGTCATCTCATGTACTATTTTGTGTATATTTAGATTTTATCAATATATATTTTTTAATAATCCATTATATTGTGCAGTATTTGTGTTTCTATAACATTAAGTATATGTAAATCGGAAAAACAACACCTTAGACCCTTTGAGTGATGATAAACTGTTTAATGTTACTTAATTGGTGCCCATTTAAATGTCTACAATATAACTGAAAAGCAAAATATCGCTGCTAAAACAGTTCTCTTTTGATGAGATCTGCAACTTTAAGGCAGTCGGAAACCTTATATGTTGCGATTTCAATTATACATGTCTCTTGTTGGTATGTATTCATCCGGTTTTCCTCTATCCAAAAAGAAGATCGATATCACTGGCCAAAAAAGGAAGTCTTGACGTCCTTTTCTTGCTAAACGATTGATATCATCTTATCGAATTGGGGGAATAGCACCACAAGACAAAACAATACAAATTCTAATATAAGCAGCTAACAGTCTTTGTCCTAGTTAAGCCATAGTAAATTTAATTTAACTAATATGTGCCAATTTACTGATGGGAGCAAATTTACTCATATCAGTATTTAATGACACGTGAACAAGAAACACTTAATGTTACTGAACTGATGTCATCATCTTTAACATGACAATATGTTTGTTTTACTGCATCTTCACCAGCACTGACTATATTGTTACCTGGATCTAAAAGTGAAACCTTCAATGCAAATCGCTGTTCTTTTCGGATTAAAGAGTTTCAGGTATTTAGAAATGGTTAAATTATTAACCACATGGAGTTAAGTAAGATACAAAAACAATCAATATCATTTGAAACTATGACATGCATGATTAATAACATGTAATCGATTTCCCTGTCACCGTTTTCAACTAAGCCTGTTTGTTGCAAATATGAGAATCATAAAATTCACCAAGAGCTAATTAATGACAAAAAACTCGCTTTTAAAAATCAAGCAGATAATAAATCAGTTCAAATACACCCAAATCAATGAAATTTTCTGAAATGAACGTTGTTTACAGAAAACCTTTTTTTAAACCTTTAAAGCTAAAATGTTGTAATAAGATTAACATTTCTAGTTAACTTTATTCTTAGTATTTTTAAAATAGAACAAAGCTTACCATGTATGTACATGAACCGATTTTTGATTAACATATGGATTTCAATCAATACTTTTCATGTGGACTTGAACACGATTATAGAAGGACATGGTTCGCTTTCATTATTTTATTAGAACTCTTGTGTTACTGTTTATCATGTATACCATCCATATATACATCGGTGTCAAGGCACTCTGTATACAAATAGCATCGAGTGGGTGGCAGATAGAACAATGCCGTCAGATTGATTAGGAAGTTTCGTCTCATGCATAAAATTCATCCTGCCATTCGACAACCAACACTGATTAGTGCAACGTTCAGATGTCTATATATATCATAACATAAACTCCATAGTGTAATTAAGCATCAAATATCAATGCAAACACAAATTCACTAATGGTTCGTTTCCATCATAATCAATGGTTAATTCATTTTTAGAATAAACCCGCATTTAAAATTTTACTTTACAGACAGACGTAAGTGTAAAATGTATACTACTAAATTTGAAAACTTTCGTTATTAATGACTGAGGATACATAGTTCGAAATTTACTCAGCAAAGGAAAAAGAATTTCTTCGTTGCCTTCATGAAGATATTTTCCTAACACGATATGATTGAATCAGTTATTGATCAAATTTAATCGAAACGTGATAGTTACTTCATCGTCAGATATAACTACTAAGTTTATTCTTTTTTGTGATTTCTACATCAACATATGTTTGCTTAATTGTGTAGACATAAACTGATAACAGTCATTTTCTGCATAATGTATTGACATTAAATTACTACACGAAAGCTGCGTTGATAACAACAATATATGATTCTATCATTCTTGTCATGATGTGTAACAATACAAAGATTGTGTCAATCACTCTTTATCAAATCGCCGATTTCACATTAAATCGATCATTTCATTAATCACTGAGACAACCAATAATATGATACGGAAGGTTGATACAAATCTTGTCAAGCGTCAATATCATTTAATAACACGGAATCATGACACAGCATTGACTAAATATCAGGAACTGATTGATGCTTGATTGGATTATCAAACTGAGTCCTGGTGCCCAGAATGATTATTAAGTCATAAAAAGAAAGAGAATATGTATAATAATAACCAGATACATTACACATTTAAGCTCTGAAACATATTGAATCATCCAATCCGACTATGGAACTATCTTATCTGTATAATAGATATTCCTAACATTCAACAATTGCAAATCATCATAAATCTCATTTCCAAATGTTAGCAAATAAAGAATTTACACCAGTTTATAACAGTTTCCTTCTCAAAGAGGCTTAGAAAGACTTACATGAACATGCTGTAGCTTGAAACAACAATGGAGATAAAAAGGACTCTTTGTAAAGACAATGTAAGCTATCATTGTATAGCCGAGTAATAACCTTTTAGATTGCACATAACATAAACTGTCTGATATTAGGACATAATGAAGAGAGGGTGAAGAATGCATTGCCAAAAAAATTATATGGATAGCTCACAAAATAAATTACGGAGATCCAGCCTGATCTCGACGCAATGCATAGCCATACTGGTTTTGAGGGATTACTCTCTGCAGTAATGCAGGCCTGCTGCTGTGATATAAGTGAAATACTCTTGAAAGAAGCTTCAACCCAAAAAACACCTCACCTACCAATATGGTTAATCATAAGAGGTGACATATCTGGAATACAAGCACATGTTCATAAATCACTTTTGCCTTGCAAACGATTGTTTCGAACGTTACGGTGTTTCGTCGTCTATGACGTCATGAAACCTTTGTTCCTGACGTCAATGTTCTACTCCGTCACAGGAAAGCAGGCTGTAATGAAATGTCAGGATCTCTCGGTGAACAAACCATCTCTCAAGCTACAACATCAAACCTTGATAATTTCTAATGTACCCAATATGTTTTCCACTAAGAGATAAGACAGTGGTAGAGAAAAATAAATAATGACATGCTGGGTTTCATTAGTGAAATAAAGCATCTCACAGGATGGAGTGACACTATGACGAAAATGTTTTCAAAGTGAGAAGCGGGAACAACTTCGAAATGGTCTAATATACCTTGTTTTTATTTCTGTTTACTTTTAAGCTATCATATCCTATATTCAACAAGATATCCCCTTTATTTTCAACAAGTGCAAATGTTATTGTCTGCTTTTTTAAAGATGTTTTTATGAAACTTTCCCAAGTATCCATATGGTTGTTGTCTATCCTATCTATCACAGAGAATGAAAGCTATCATTGTGCGGGTAATAACCTGAAGAACAGCACACAACATAAACTGCCTCGATGAAAACCGTAAAACTTGGTATGCATGTTACTGCTCGAACTATGTGTGGAGTACTGAATTTTTGAAACCATATACCACGTGGCAGAGATTCCTAGAGGAGAAAATAGAATTAGATATGAAATTACGAAATGGTATGTTTGTAGTACATGCATGTATCGGTTGAAAGCGATAAGTGACAAGTAATTTGAAGATATTAATGAATACTTAAATGTTCAAAAGTGAATATACACACGATATATATTCAATAAAAATATCATCAAAAATGTATCAACGATGTGCTGAAAAGAAACCTGAATTATATTATACGGTTTTATATTTCTATTGAGATAAAGGTCTCCATGGAGAAAATGAAATGTGTTCCAGTTGAGTGACTGAAGTCAGAACTAGAATATAAAATCTATAATGGTTAAGAAATAGAAAACAAATGACAAGATTGAGTTCTTGAGCCAGTAATTATAGATGATATGTATTAAAAAATACATATGAATTGATAAAGATTCGTTATAGTTACCAACCGAGTTGGAGGTGTGTATGAACTGGAACACCTAGGCACGTGCGAATAGTGATCCCGAGACAACATTAAGTCCTGAAGCCAGTAATTATAGATATTATGTTTAAGAAAATGCATATGAACTGATAAAGATTCAAATCGGTATCACGATTAGCGCTATCATTTCCATTCAATATGAGAGTTATGTAAGTGAAGATTGGAAAAATATGTTTAGAAAATTATCATGTTATTTTTGCGACTTTTATGGCCTGTTTTAAACCTGATATAATATAACCATTTTTTATGTTTTAAAAAGATTTTGAAAATCAGCAGTGAAAATATCAAATATTGAAGCGAGCTTTCCTCTATTTTAATTATGTGGATATGGCTTAAATACTCGTCAATCCGTTTGCAAGCAATGCTGGCAGGCAGACATCATAAAAAGTAAGAGTGGCGAGTGTTTCTTAAGATTCACAACAATCTCGATCATATTCATAATCATAATACAAATCATAATACAAGTTGAACAACGTGCCTAGAGTTTCCTAAATTTGTATGTCCTAAATTTGTGTAATTATTTGCAAAATTTAAGTGTTGATGAAATAATTCTGAAATTTTATCTCAATTCACAGATGATTATCAATGTCATTTATAAGTAGTTAGATTGTTAATATCATACAAGTCAGCTCCTGTCTTTAAGAATAGCTAAAGGATTGAAACATTAAACATCTTCCGACTTCCTGACATGGCGTACATGCATTAATTAATTTTTTATAAGGTGAGTATGGTAGCCATCCACAGTCACAAAATATGATAAATAAGACATTGTAATGCAATCCCATTTTGTTAACACATTGATCACATTTTGTATTACTTTTCTCAAGTAACATAAAACTTTGCTGCTGATTTAAAAACACATTTTGTTAACTGAAAATGTGTTGACAAAAAATAATTTAGATGTATGTATAAGTTACTTTATTCCTTATCATTACCGCAGAATAGAAAGCTCAATAGCTGTTTAGGTTCCAGAAAGGGGCGGCTGCACATTCTTTAAGGTAAACAAAAATATCATGTAAACGAAAATAAATGTTAACGACTGCATGACAATGATTTTAAATCAAAGTGGTATTTCTCAAACGAACGAGTCATCGTTTTTTTTCACTTTTAAAAATGTATTCTACGCTTTCATCAACTTTACATATACAAATATGTTTTATCATCAATAACGAATCATCTATGGTAAAGTAACGTGAATCAACGTTCTCGTTTCAATTCATTAAAAGTGTTTACACTAACCTGGCCACTATATATAACATATGACGGCTACAGATTATCGAGTAAAGTTATGATTCAATTTTATAAAACTATCAATTCTTTCTTTTCGATTAAAGTGTCATGACTGTTCAAAATACCTCAGACGAAATTTGACTATCCTACATATTTTTTTATTTCAAGGCCCTTTATTTCCCTTACATTTTTTGTAACATTGGCAAAACAAATGAGCAGGTTTTGATTGAGTGTTGAAAAGACCTACGTAGATATATGGCTTAGCGCAAAACATTTCCACAATTGGGGATCTCAGGATGTGATATGACAATCCCCTCTGATACTCTCTTCCTGATAATATCTTCTTTGATGGATTTTATCATATAACCAAGTATAAAGATCAAGGAATTAAAGTATCAAGTTATTGTAGGAAGGTTTTATTTCAAAAAGAAAAACAAACGCCAAAGGAATAAAATACAAAGGAATAGATATAATACAGGGCGATGAAAACATCTCAGGTAGCTTTACTCTTTCGGGAGATGACAAGAAAACAAAATCAAGAGGACCCACTTCCAGAATATACACTATCTCTCAATTCTGTGACACACAAATACTGATCAATCACCTAGATATACATCTAATCACTGTTATTTCAGGTGAAATATGACAATTATTGATGAATGTGTCGTATTCAAAATTACATATATCAAGTAGGGATATTCATCTGGCATCAAGGGAGTATAATGCCTTTATAGCATTTGCTTTTAACGTGACTTTTGTTTCTTTAAGTCCTCATTTTATTCTGGTAATCACCTTTTTGTGTCACAAACTACATATAAATATATGCGGTATTTAATACTATGAATTTTTTGCGAGGCATATATAAGTTGGTAAGATGAAGACTGAAAAGTCGCAATCTTGCAATAAAGAAGTCTAAATCGATAGAAGTTGCTCTTTAGTAGTAGATGGCGCTTGGTCCTTGCTTTCAGTGAAGTTCAGTAACATCTGCCGCGGCTCTCCGATGGGTGGGTAAACTGCGTCAAGCTGGATTAACTGAGAGTTTTGAACGGGGATTTCCTGCCCAATACTGAGCTACAAGTTATGAGACTTGTAGTGTCAACTTGGGTAAGAGATATTATTCAAAATGTGCCTCTGTTCTGTTGGTGACCTCCTAGCCACGAATACGTGAGCTTTGGCTAGACAAGAGTAATAGTATTCCTATAGCGCCTTGAGTAACCAGTGGGTGGATGTATGCTTTATAACCTGACATATTATCATAATTTTCATATTTATTTAATACCATGTTCTAAGTGTCTGATTGACATTTCATAATCGATTAATTCCTAGCATGACGTTTATGTATTCAATACACATGTTTTATTTTTACTATAACATTGTTCAAGATCTAAAACTAAGAGACAGGAAGGAAATGTTTTCAAATACTGCTTATGTTGTTTTTTTAATAAACATATAAATGTATTATCTTGCGTCTTATATAATCACTGGAAGTCTATTGATGTGAGGTAAAGAACAAAACAAAACGTTATCAATCGTATATCATTTTCACAAAAAGGAATAAATAATATTCCCTATCTTAAATTATCCATAAAGTATGTGTTGTTAGTGGAAAAAAACACTTAAATTCATGAAGGAAGGAATAAAGTTTAAACCCCGATACTAAAAATCTTTTCTATTTTATTATGAATTAACATTACTTCTAATTCTGTAATCGTTATCAAAAAACGGCACATTTTCCCCTATAATTCCATGCATTTTAGTACAACATAAAGTTTAACTAATAAAGGGAATTAGACAAATAGATATGGTACATTAAACATCCTTTCTGTGATCATTTAAGGTAAACATCCCTTGTCCTTACTACACCCTGCATCAGAAACATACATTAAGATATTATTTCAAGATGACTATTGACACCATTTACTCTCCTGTTAAGTCGGGAAACTTGACGACCCAACTGAAATAGAGTATTTGGAAAGTGATTATTAATGAAAAATTAAAATTCAGTTGTATTTCTATTTCTGTATGTTCATCAATTTCATTTAAATGTGGGCATTTTTACAATCATTGTCTACCAATTATTAGCGCCACCAAAAACAATTGGCTACTTCTCTGCTAAAAACATTACACTCATGGCGCCACCTAAATGAGTTTACTCGCGTCTTGGGCATGGTTGCAGAACTCAAGCAGTATCAAGTGACGATATCACTTGTGCAAGCCTTATTAGCAAAACCAATTTTCTATTTAAATGTTATTGAACATTTGTTAAAAAATAATTTTTTCAGAATCTTTTACCAACTAAGATACAATGCAATAATAATCTCCTTATGGTGCAAACCGTAAAATACAGCTTGCCTTGTACCTCGCAATTATATTGTAAGTATCTACATCACTTAAATATGAAAATAGAATAACAAAGACATTTCTCATGACCTACTAACGAATCTCTTATCTGTTCTAAATGTAACTGAGTATAGATTTTAAGGAACACGAATATTCAGAAAGAAGGAACTAGATAAATGGTAAATTACAGATTAAACTGACCAACAAGTCCTCTCTTCTGACATATGTAAGGTATTGTATTGTCTACAAGGTTGAGAAACTGTGTGGACCTTCATACATTTAGATTTGGATCTGATCACGCATTCATTAGGATTGATATGTTGTCAGTAATTCTTTAAGTGTACTTCTAATGGATAAGATTTGACAAATATAATCTAACAATCTTCTCAGGGAACATTTAGTCCTGTGTCTGAGCAAATTACCATCGTGACAATTCATTAACAAACTCATTGACTTAGTTTTTGAAAACATTCACTTGTTTAACCATTCTCGATTAACGTTTTGTGAACGACGGAAGGTCTCATTGCTGAATTATAGGTATTCAGTCCTTTCATTTCCAAACGAATCCTTTGCATTTAGTTTGGGGTTAACTATGCTATTGAGTTGAAGTGTGGAGATGCTGAAGAAGCAATTCTTTTCAAACTTTTGAAGGACAATCAAAATGAATCATATATCTCTTAGATATTTCTAATTATGGTCAATGCATAGGATAATATTAAATTCTTTTTAAAGTACAATATTTGTATATCAGTTCAATTTTCAAAATACACAAACTGCATATACATTGAAGAGTAAATCAAAGAAAGAATATAATATAAAGTCTGAAAGTCAATGAGCCCTTTTCAACAATTTCTATAAAGCTTGTTTGCAAAATTATTTTTAAGGTCACAAGTCAGGTAAAAAAAAATCAATTTCTTTCTTATTTTCTTACCATATATGCAATTTCCTCTTTCAATTTTGCCTCTCTCAACGGTCGAAAATTAATATCATCTTTCTCTGTAAATATGTGTACTCCACTAACAGATAAGACAAAGGTAGACACAATCAGAAATGAAATGTCAGGATCTATCAGGGAAATAAACTATCTGACTAGCTGCATAGACCTTGATATTTGTGCAACTTACTCCCACTTACAATAGGATGATAACAACCTCGACGAACAACCTCTTTCATGTGGTATTTTACATAGATTTGCAAAAGGGTTTCGCTACAAGAGAATATGCAACTCTGTCTTTCAAAAGAAAAAGAAACCATTTATACACAAACGGTGCTATAATGTCAGAAACTGACACATGACAAGACATATTCAAATGTATAATAATGTTAACAAATTTACTTTAGATTTTCTCAAATCCATAATATTTACTTTGAAAGGGTTTCCAACTTACGCTAGGGTTTGGAATAAAGCACCAGATCAACAACATCCCCAATCCAGGAAGACTTATCAGCTATGATGTAGTTGATCTATTTACCAACGTCCCCAGAGAAGAAGCCCTTGCAATAATCAGAAGAAGACTTCAAGACATCCATCCCACTCTAGACACCCACCTCAGCATAGACAGCATCATCCGCCTCATCAACTCCTGCATCAGCTCCACCTACTTCACCTGGTCTGACAAGATTTTCCAGCAAACCCATGGGGATGGTTCTCCACTCATGACATGACAGATCTAGAAGACAATGCCCTGCAGACAGCCCCCTTCAAACCGTTATGCTGGTTCAGGAAGGTTGATGATACCTTTGTCATGATCCACCCATCTGATGACCCAAACGAACTCCTAGACCACCTCAACTCCCTACATCCCCGCATGAAATTCACGATGGAAGAAGAACTAAACAACGAACTACCATTCCTAGATGTCTTAGTAGCCAGAAAAAACAAACAACTTGTCACCAGCGTCTACAGGAAGCCAACCCACACAGACCAGTACCTCCACTACACCTACAACCACCCCCTGCAAGTAAAGAAAGGAATCATCTCAACCCTAACAAGAAGAGCCAAGAACATCTGCTCCACCAACGAAGCCCTTACAGCCGAAACAACCCACCTCCGCAACGTATTCACCAACTACAACCAATACCCCCGTACATTAGTCGACGATGTTATCAACACAACCCTCAACCCTCCAGAGAAACAGCCCCGCCAGCAGTCAGCCCCATTCATCATCAGCCCCCCATACGTCAGACCCGTCAGCCATCACATCCGCCGCCTTTTTAAACAACAAGCCAACATAGATGTCGTCTTTAAAAAGAGTAAATCAATCCAAAACCTACTCCATGCCAATGGCAAACCAACATCCACCGAGAAGGAAGACCCCACCGGCGTCGTCTACCACATTCCTTGTGACTGTGGGGAAAGTTACATTGGTGAAACGTCCCGCCCCCTCCAACTAAAACTTAAAGAACACCAAACCTCTGTACAGAAGAAAGATTCAAAATCCGCCATATCAGACCACACCCAAGCCCACCCTGACCACCGCATCCTTTGGAACAACATCAGCATCCTAGAAGCCAACCATTCAGATTACAAAATTAGGAAAACACTTGAAGCGATTAATATCAAACGGCTTAATCCCTCTTTGAATAGAGATCAAGGATACTTTATACCGCCAGCTTATCATCATCTCATAAACATCAATCAGCAGTAATCCATTACTTTATATCTGTTTACTCAACCTATCATATCATGTACATCAACCTTGTTCCTTGTATAAACTACTTTCCACTGTAAACACTCCTTATCAAAACAATATGTACATCAAACCATTTAATTTTAAAAACATCATCTCATTTATGTATATATTTGCCTTCATCGAATCATATGTATCACTTGCTTGATAACGGTCTTAGTATCTACACCGAAACGTCGCAATTCATGCAATAAAGAAGTTGACTATCCATAAGAAATTATTCGTTCTTCTACATATATCAAGTAGGGATATGTACAAATGATTTGTACATCAATATTTACCAAAGAAATATCCTTAAATCTACCAAAGGATCAAGAATTTTTTATGATAAGCTGATTTACAAGAATACAAAACTTGATGTGAGTGAAAAGTGGGAAACCATTTTTAAAGATTGTGAGTTTGACTGGAATAGTATTTTTAACTCTTATAGATATGGACTGAAGGATGTTAAACTGATTGATTTTCAATACAGATTTTTGCAAAGAGTTGTTTACACGAAAAAAGAATTGTTAAAAATGAATCTTGTCGACAATGACTTATGTAGTTTTTGTAATGATGCTTCTGAGAACATTGACCATATATACTGGGAGTGCTATGAAACCTCAAAATTTTGGATTGAACTTCAACTTTGGATGAATAACTTTTTAGAAAAAAAAATAATGATTTCAAAATACTTGATTTGGTTTGTAACACTAAACAACAATACTCTAATAAATCAAATCATTATCTCTGCAAAGAAATATGTCAATCTATGTAATATAAAAAGGATGATACCGAAATTAAAAAACTATCTGAAGACTTTGAAGGAAATCTTTCTCGTTGAAAGATACATTTTCAAAAGAAATAACAAATTGGAAAATTTTAACAACAAATGGAAACCACTGATACCAGTATTCATGGAATAATGTACAACAATCAATATATTTAGATAGATATTTTCACTATGAATGTCCATATATTATGTCCATATATTATGTCCATATATTATGTCCATATATTATGCTCAAACTCTGTAACCTATGGGAACTAATAAAAATAAAAAAATAAAAAAGTAGGGATATTCATCTGGCATCAAGGGAGTATAATGCCTTTTATAGCTAATTATAAATGGCGGGTTCTCGATTTGCCGGACAGCCGACTTCTCCATTCAAAGTTACCGATGCGCGATAATCCATGAACAATAGGGGATTAACGTATAGTCTGTTTCGGATACACGTAACTAAAAGTCACTTTATTTTCATTTGAAATGAAACTTTTACTTTTGACATTTTATCAACATATAAATGGATAAAATATACATTTAAAAACTTTATTTCAACATACATTTGGTATACATAAATAATCATGGCATGAAATGGGTAAAATATATTGTAGACATTTTATAAACTTTATTTCATCACACGTTTGGTATAAAATATCAAACATAATATACACATCACATTCCACTTACATTTTAATCCAGCACAGGGACACCAACCAGATCAGCGACCAGATCACCATACACTTCAGGGGTGTAGGCACCACCAAGGAGACGTCCCTTCAGCAAAGCCAGACGATCATCCAGTGCCCGATATAATTTTTTTTTGGGACGCTTGGAACCACCGTGCTGTAGCTGAGAAATTGTTATCTCCGCCCTGGACTGCTGTTTTTTCAAGATGTCAACAAACTTGTACAAGTTTGGATGGCAAGCTGACAGACAGTTCAGGTGTGAGTGCCAACCCTCGACGTGATTGGTAGTTCTTGGTCATTCTGTCTGGAAATGGTTCCAGAGCAGCAGCTCTCCTCCCTCCACCCACTGCTCCGTGACGTAGTCGGCACCCTAACCAAAGGTAGTGCTAATGCACGCCTTACAAACGTCCGTACGTTGTCGTTGTCCTTGTAGGCGCACTGAAGTCCATATTTCTTGGCATGTTTCACAAGAGCCTGTCGGTAGTGACAAAGTCACTGAAGAAAGTCACAGGTCGTAGGTTGATGTTGCTCTCAGCTGCCTTCTGCTTCAAAAGTCTAAAGAAGTCCACATACGTCGATTGTTTCTTGTCAGGCAACAATCCATACACTAGGGGAAACATCTTCCCCTCAACAAAAGCATGTATACTGTAGATCTGGTAGAACAGTCCTGGACACATACTGAAAGTACCATCACAGTAGTACACATCGGCAGCAGCGAGGTGGCGTAGGTTGTCGGTCGTCGCAAATATCATGATCTTGTTGTTAGGAGTAGCATGGAGCAGGAAGTCATCGTTGGTGTCTGTCTTGGTGAGGACATCGGGGAGGTTGATGTCATCGCGCTGTCGTGGCAACTTCGGCATTTCCTTTGCACGGGCTCGGTACAGACTCGAATGTGCGCCGTACAAAGTCGGCAGTGCAGGCACAACTTCAGGAACATCTGCGCGGAGTTCTGAAATTAAAAAAATTTATAATTAAAATTAAGAAACATAGAATTGTATCACGTGAAATGTTGGATATCTCGCATTAAATATTTTCTTGGAAGAGTGTGGAAATTTTCATAAATGCTTAAAAGCTTTTGACTTCGCTTAGACAACATCCAGGTATTATCTGAAGTGTTACTTACTGTGAAGTTCCTCATCGTAAATGTCTTGAACTGGCCTTGAGTCGTTCCAAACTTTGGTCTTCACAACAGCAAGGAAAGTGTCAATCTGAAGTTGGACTTCATCCTGATGATGGTTGTGAATGTTCCTGCAACTACTGAGAACATCATCGACAGTATTAGCCGTAGCAGGGCAGCCAGTCTTACAACATTTCCAATGAAAGCGATTTCGTTTGGTGCTCTTGACCCGAAACTTGTGACCGAGATAAACCAGATGTCTACCTCCTCTTGAATTTGGAATGAACTGAATGTTAACCTGTGCGTTTGCCATTTTTCAATGATGGAACCAAATGTCTCGGGTCTATATATATGGGCAGTGAAAATCATAATAATTTGAATTATTGTTCACTCAATCTAACTTATAATCGTGAACAATTCACTCACTGTCAAGTAATCAAAATCTGGATCAGTCAGCGTTTGATTATTTGAAGTCGAGTTCACTCATATAACCATCACCAACATGTAATCAGTGAATGCAAGCTCAGTCTGTGAAATGCCTACGCTTATTACTGACAACTACTCACTGGAATAGACTATAGCCGGCAAGGCTTCCGTTAATCCGTTATCATAACATCAGCTGTCCGGCAAGGTGAGATATAACCTTATAAATCTCCTTTACAATTATGCATTAAAGTCTCATCACGTGGAAAAATATCTATGCAATCTATGTAATAATTATACTAACGACTATGATTTTCATATACTTCTACATTGTGAACACTTAAATCCTGACCGAAATGCATTCTTTGTTTTTATGATAGATCTTCTTGAAGTTGACGCTTATGTGGCCTTTGAATTACAAGATGAAATTAACATGTTAGCCTTTTTATTTGGAGGAGTTACTGACTTCAATAAATATATTGAACACAGCACCTGGGAAACCATTATTTTACAATTTTCACTATATGTTTACGCCTTAAAACGTCATCTATTACAATGTTACCCGGTATAATCAACTGCCTGTGCATAATACATTAATAAATGACTACACTGTTTACTATTCTATAATACTGGTACTGTAGATATGTCCATCTACTTAATAGAAATCCCTATATTTACTAAATGTGTTAACATGTATATTCAATCTTTTATTTATCGTGTTTGTATAAATAAATGTAACATTGTATTTGTATACATTAATGTATTTGTATATATGTAAGACTCGAATCCATGGCAGGCCTCAAATCTATGGCGGATTTCCAAATCTATGGCAGATTTTCAAATGACAGACATTTGTACTTTTTTTTTATTTTTCTGACTGCAATGATTAACCAAACCTCACGCTAGACAAACTTACCCTAAAATTCGTCGACATGAATCCAAGGGTTACAAAAGATAGTATTTTAATATCTTAGGGCTAAAAAAGACAGACTCACTGAGGGCTAAACAGATCCTACAAAATAAACACAATATGATATGGCATGAAGCCGCAACTATCTTACTTAAGGTATTGTTTAATGTATTTTCGTAATTGGGATATTGACTTATTATTTGGTCGGTATCCGTTTGCAATATCTTTCTATGACTTCCCTAACTTTTTCGCTAGCGACGCAATTAAAGGGGGTTTGCGACGGGAATAGTTATGAACGGGAACTATTATGACGTCATCGCTCAATGACGTCACGTAGCATGACGTCATGAAACAGTCAAACAATCAAACCCGCCACAGATAAGGAAATCCGCCATAGATTAAAGACCCGCCACAGATCTGAGTCCTACATATATGTTTTTGATCTTCGGAGGAAATAAAGAATCTCTCTCTCTGCCGCGGCTCGGCGATGGGTGGGTACACTGCGTCAAGCTGGATTAACTGAGAGTTTTGAACGGTGATTTCCTGCCCCATACTGAGATATAAGTTATGAGACTTGTAGTGTACTTGGGTAAGAGATATTATTCAAAATGTGCCTCTGTTCTGTTGGTGGTGACCTCCTAGCCACGAATACCTGAGCTTTGGCTAGACAAGAGTAATAATATTTCTATAGCGCCTTGAGTAACCAGTGGGTGGATGTGTGCTTTATAACCTGACATATTATCATAATTTTTATATTTATTTAATACCATGTTCTAAGTGTCTGATTGACATTTCACAATCGATTAATTCCTAGCATGACGTTTATGTATTCAATACACATGTTTTATTTTACTATAACATTGTTCAAGATCTAAAACTAAGAGACAGGAAGGAAATGTTTTCAAATACTGCTTATGTTGTTTTTAAATAAACATATACATGTATTATCTTGCATCTTATTTAATCACTGGAAGTCTATTGATGTGAGGTAAAGAACAAAACAAAACGTTATCAATCGTATATCCTTTTCACAAAAAGGAATAAATAACATTACCTATTTTAACTTATCCATAAAGTATGTGTTGTTAGTGGAAAAAAACACTTAAATTCATGAAGGAAGGAATAAAGTTTAAACCCCGATACTAAAAATCTTTTCTATTGTATTGTGAATTAACATTACTTCTAATTTTGTAATCGTTATCAAAAAACGGCACATTTTCCCCTATAATTCCATGCATTTTAGTACAACATAAAGTTTAACTAATAAAGGGAATTAGACAAATAGATATGGTACATTAAACATCCTTTCTGTGATCATTTAAGGTAAACATCCCTTGTCCTTACTACACCCTGCATCAGAAACATACATTAAGATATTATTTCAAGATGACTATTGACACCATTTACTCTCCTGTTAAGTCGGGAAACTTGACGACCCAACTGAAATAGAGTATTTGGAAAGTGATTATTAATGAAAAATTAAAATTCAGTTGTATTTCTATTTCTGTATGTTCATCAATTTCATTTAAATGTGGGCATTTTTACAATTGTCTACCAATTATTAGCGCCACCAAAAACAATTGGCTACTTCTCTGCTAAAAACATTACACTCATGGCGCCACCTAAATGAGTTTACTCGCGTCTTGGGCATGGTTGCAGAACTCAAGCAGTATCAAGTGACGATATCACTTGTGCAAGCCTTATTAGCAAAACCAATTTTCTATTTAAATGTTATTGAACATTTGTTAAAAAATAATTTTTTCAGAATCTTTTACCAACTAAGATACAATGCAATAATAATCTCCTTATGGTGCAAACCGTAAAACACAGCTTGCCTTGTACCTCGCAATTATATTGTAAGTATCTACATCACTTAAATATGAAAATAGAATAACAAAGACATTTCTCATGACCTACTAACGAATCTCTTATCTGTTCTAAATGTAACTGAGTATAGATTTTAAGGAACACGAATATTCAGAAAGAAGGAACTAGATAAATGGTAAATTACAGATTAAACTGACCAACAAGTCCTCTCTTCTGACATATGTAAGGTATTGTATTGTCTACAAGGTTAAGAAACTGTGTGGACCTTTATACATTTAGATTTGGAGCTGATCACGCATTCATTAGGATTGATATGTTGTCAGTAATTCTTTAAGTGTACTTCTAATGGATAAGATTTGACAAATATAATCTAACAATCTTCTCAGGGAACATTTAGTCCTGTGTCTGAGCAAATTACCATCGTGACAATTCATTAACAAACTCATTGACTTAGTTTTTGAAAACATTCAATTGTTTAACCATTCTCGATTAACGTTTTGTGAACGACGGAAGGTCTCATTGCTGAATTATAGGTATTCAGTCCTTTCATTTCCATTGCATTTAGTTTGGGGTTAACTATGCTATTGAGTTGAAGTGGAGATGCTGAAGAAGCAATTCTTTTCAAACTTTTGAAGGACAATCAAAATGAATCATATATCTCTTAGATATTTCTAATTATGGTCAATGCATAGGATAATATTAAATTCTTTTTAAAGTACAATATTTGTATATCAGTTCAATTTTCAAAATACACAAACTGCATATACATTGAAGAGTAAATTAAAGAAAGAATTTAATATAAAATCTGAAAGTCAATGAGCCCTTTTCAACAATTTCTATAAAGCTTGTTTGCAAAGTTATTTTCAAGGTCACAAGTCAGGTAAAAGATATCAATTTCTTTCTTATTTTCCTACCATATATGCAATTTTGCCTCTCTCAACGATCGAAAATTAATATCATCTCTCTCTGTAAATATGTGTACTCCACTAACAGATAAGACAAAGGTAGACACAATCAGCAATGAAATGTCAGGATCTATCAGGGAAATAAACTATCTGACTAGCTGCATAGACCTTGATATCTGTGCAACTTACTCCCACTTACAATAGGATGATAATTTTGTCTTCTCCATTTTTTGATTATTGATCAAAATAGACAAGATTTGTGAGCAGGATATAAGGCTTGAAGCAATACTTGAATCATTTACAACGCTCATGTATACACACGAACATCATATAGCAAACCTCTTTTATGTGGTATTTTACATAGATTTGCAAAAGGTTTCGCTACAAGAGAATATGCAACTGTGTCTTACAAAAGAACAACAAACTATTTATACACAAACGGTGCTATAATGTCAGAAACTGACACATGACAAAACATATTCAAATGTATAATAATGTTAACAAATTTACTTTTACTTTTCTCAATCCCATAATATTTACTTTGAAAGGGTTTCCAACTTACGCTAGGGCCTGAAATAAAGCACCAGCAGTTCTATTGATGTGTAAGAGCCAAACTCACACTATAGGGTCTGGAATAAAGCACCAGCGGTTCTACTGATGTGCAGAAGCCCACATCAGTCGTAGAATGCCAATTTCTACTGAAGAATAAAATGGATTGTTATATTGCCTTAATGAAACAGAATGTGTATGATTAATTTTCAAATACTCCAAAACCTTATTTTAGGAAATATATGAATTGACCAGGAAGATTGAGTACAATATTGACAAGCTGAATGGATAAGGCTATATTTAACTCAATTTGTCCTGTATATGTAGGTCTTCTTTAATAAGTCCTTGTGTAAATTCCGTAACTTTTGTAACTTTTGTAAGTCAAAGATGAATGTGACAAACCTGAAGATATCATTTTATTGTATTAGCGTTTCTATTCTCGTTCAAGTCGATCTATGATCACTTGATCCTTTTGTTATTATTTAATCAGAAGAATTAATTACTTAATCTTTGAAGTTGTCAAGACAGGAAATATGACAAAGATCAAAGGAATCAAAGAATTTGTTTCGCCTACCCTCAGCTTAGTTATATGTAACAAGCATTGTTAACAAAGGAAACTAACGTCAACAATATTGTAGCTTTCCTAAATACAGGTTGATAAGCAAGTTATCATTCCATTTCTTAACGTTTCTTCCTTTGATCTTAGAGATACGTAGATATGCAAGTTTCTATCAGTTATGTAAACATGATTTCAATTAAAGATCTTGTAAATGTTATCTTTATATCTTTTAATTTTTATGAATGTGTATCACAATAATGTTAAAACATACTTATGTTAAGCCCATATGTCTAAGAGTATAAGTTGAATGTATAAAGCTATAGATACGGTCAACTTTGATGAAATTGTCACCTGAGATTAACCTATAACTCGCTTAAATTTTATTTTGCAAAAGTACATATCAATTTTTTCTTTGATTATCAATACTAAAGAAATTAATGCTGAGGGATATCAAAATAATTAAAACATTTATTTATGTTTTTAGAATTTCTGTCTGAAAATATTTGGTAAAACATGTACCTGAAAACATAATACTCAGATATGCCATTTAGTTAACAAAGACAATAAGAACAAGTAACTTCTCATTTGTGAAAATACATGATATCTCTGAGCAAGATGTGCTCTCAAGAAAAAGAAAAGCCAATCAAGTATCATGTGTATATCACATTGATAATCTGTACAAAATTATAAAATACTGTCCTGGTCAGATGAATAACACTGAAAGGGTCTAAAAATATTAGAATTAAGATGTTTCAATCATGCAGCTATGTTTATGCAAGTCTTGTCAATTGTTTTGTAGGTATGTTTACAATTTGAGACTTACTGAGTTAAGGACATTGCACTACTCTCCGTTTCTTTTTATTTTCATTGCTCTTATTATATTCCAAAGATGACAGGCATGTTCGTGCGTATTTATGCATAATTTAGCGTAAGAGTGTAACCCAGAGAAAGGTGAATTGTTTGCATGTTGTTACTACACAGTCCAAGTGTGTTTTTGTAGACTTCATCTAGTGAATCGTAAAAAGATAGTTTACAAAAAATTTCAAATTTTGAAATCACAAAATTAGGAATTTCGGATATTGTGGAACTTTTTTATTCTTTAACTTAGATTTGCATAATCATAATATTCATAGATATCAAGGTTACCTTAAAAGGTAGTAAACCTGTTTAAAGCAGGCCCTTGAATATACTCGTTTAAGTAATAGTGTGAATTGTTTAGAAAAGTAAACTTTTTTAAATTTTGTTACTGTTACTGTGCGGATTTTCTTTACATTTTTCCGAATTAGTTTATGCCTTATAATGTATCCATTACACATTCCTGAATGAAGATATACCGATGTGCTTGTTACTCTTTTTCAGACAAACATTTACTGTATAAAAGGCTATTTTGCAGCAATCAACATAGCATGCAACAATCACCATGCATGGAAAAATATTTAGAAAAACAAATGTGTTCATATGTGTGTAGATTGATAGATTCCGACACTATTTCTCTTCCTTGTGCCACAATTGCTGTATCAATAATCTTTTCACAACATGTTGTACGTCAAATAGTTAGAAAGAGCATAGAAGTATTTAATTTATCTTTTGCAAGTTCATATTTATATGTTTTAAAAGAAGGTCACTGTGATCTTGCAAGACAGACTCATTACGAATAAAGAAATTTGACTTTTGATTTGACATTTGACTTTAGATGAACTTCCTTTTCCTCGGATGTCGCAGGCGTAAAACATCTGATTCATCAACAGATAGACGTATAAGAGCTTTTCCATTAAAGTTTATGTGCACAGGACCTTCGTCACGACATTAAGAAAGTATTGGTCGCCACTGGGAGCGACTAAATGCAAGAAACGCATCTCATTTCATGATACCCTTGTTGGACTTTTCACACTTATTTGATCTGACATTTTCCTGTTAAAAAGTTTTTTGTTTGTTAGATAGTGCCTGCATGTAAGTTCACGATTAATGCATTTTGAGAATGGTGTACGTTAAGAGCCATCAGTTGACTATCCACAGAACATGATATACAGCAGATACAACATTATGGCGACATTGACCACGTTCTTATATTGACGACTGCAGGGCAGCCTCAAATTGTTACAGGATACATGAATAACAGAAGACAGTAATTTAAAATATCAGTATATTTATTCAGAATATTATGAACCATCATGAATGGTTGGAAAGGATTGGACTACGGGAAAAGGATTGAACTGAAGGCGAGTACCACTTCACTTATCAAGCTTTATGTACCGACTCATCAAAAGTTTAAAACTTGAAAGAATCTATAATTTGAATCTGCTAAAAACAAAACATGTACACTACATTTTAACTTTCTCGAGTGAATTTCATGTGATAAAATATTGATAAAACAATATTAATTGAACGTATTGTGCAGTAATTGATTTGATTAAAGTGATAGGGAAATGTTCAGTTTTAAAGCAGGAGGACGAAGATTGGAAAGATATTCAAAAGTTCTCTGTATAAGACCCCTTTACACACATCCATTGAGATTCAGAAGAAGGTTAGCAACACGACAGAAAGGGGCTGCGGTTGATTGCATGATTAAAACTGTGTAATGAAAACTGACAGGCAAGTTTATCTACATTGTTAATGTTGCTATGAATTCCCCATTGGGAAATTACAAATGGACATACATCTTTGTAGAAGGTTCCTTTCAGGAAGATTAGAATCTCTAGAATGATGAAGGAGTTTCTTTCGTTCCAGGCAGTGTCAGGAGACAGTCAATGGGACGGACTCAAACTAATATACATACACGTTTATCCACCGTCATTATCAATGGAAGATGTCCAGCCAGGATAAATGCAACCTTTAGTTCCTTCCTTTTAAGGTATATTTTTGCAGATATGACAGTATGACAGTATCTGCTGCCGTCTGTGAATGTCTTTGATTTGAGCCTTTATCTGACAGAACTATATTCTTATTATTATGCATTTACATGTATGTGAAGGAACCATACTTGATAATCTACGATGTAATATTTGCTTCACAGGATGTATGAAATTTACACTTTTTCATTTAACCATTATTTCGAAGAAAATTTTGTTTTGAATGTGGATCTGAAATGCCTTTAAATCATCAACTTCATTTCACCTCAATGGCAAGACATAATCAAGTACATGGTATACTATGTGATTATCTCAAAGACCAGACAATGCCGTCGTGAAGCAAATTTTCAACTTTGAACTTAAATCTTATCATACGTTTTACCCCTCGAGAAAAATATCTCTCGGTGCCACCTTATTCCGAAACAGAATGATTGATATGTTGATCGCAATTACTTTACCGTCTGTTCAAAGGCGCTAATTATACATACGTGGAATAGGTCAGTGGGTGTACATACACGTAAAGGTCAGTGGATGTATATAAACTTTGATGATCAAGAACCACAAAATGCTGACCAAGTTGTTTTTCATTAAAATTTGTTTCAGCAGTGAAAAAGGTCAAACATAAACAATTTCAACATCTAGATTGTAACGTTTATAACGTCCTTATTGCATAAATGCAAAAAATGCCATTATTTAACAGCGCCCATTAACACAAAACCCATATCTGAAAAAGGTCCTCGAACAGGTCATAATGACCTGGTCAATAAAAACAGTAATTATTTATGACTGTATTAATACATTTTCCAAGCAGATCAACCTCGCAATGTCATACCATGAACATTCAACTGATTATTGGTTTGTATAAGGTAGATTACCGTTCTAAACATTTCTACAGACAGTGCAAGTACCAAAGTTTCATTTACATTGTCACATTAACTCACCATGTTGCTATAAAATTTTGCGAGATTGACATTTCAAGTTTAGTTCATGCCGATCTGCATTATTCAACATGATGTATGAACATTCCTATTTTAGGAACAGTTTTGCCTATACGTGGACATAGAAATTAACAACCATCATCTGATGTGATAGTTCACAATATATGTATATATCAGTTTGTCATGTAATGTCTTAAAAACCTGCCTTTATGCTGATTAGCGATCTTAATTCAAAGTATTTCACATCATACACTAAATTGTTTTGATAAGAAAACTTAGTATGTATGTAAAGACATGTGATGAAATCACGCATAGCTTATTATGATATTAGCATCTAATAATAGTGTAAGCAAAGTGCATGATAATCTGAACTTTTTTGTTACATTTGCACAAAATTAGTCATTAGCCTTTCCTGTAAACTAAGGTTAACAAGTTGTTAACTATATAATAACAACTCACCAACTTTGATCAAGTATAAAACTGAATTTATTTGATCTGAGAGAAGAGATAGAATGTCTTTAATTACTGGACTTATGTTTTCCCTCATCATGGAAATATATTTGTTTTGTTTAATTTTCATCGCCACTGACTTGATAAATGGGAAGCTGAAACAGAACGAATCTCAGATCAGAGGGTTAGATGTAATTAAGAATGATTAAATTGTGGACAACACAGCCTTCAGTGAACCACGACAACAATCAATATCAAATGAGATCTTGACAACTCTCAAAAACTGTTAATCAATTTCCCTGCCAGCTTCTTCATTCAAGTCTGTTTGCTGCAGGTAAGAGAGGCATATGATTTTCTTTGATTTAATTAATAAATGACAAAAAACGAATGAAACTCGCATTCAAATTCAAAAACTGTAGTAAGGGCAATCGATTCAATGCTGCACTAAACTCAATGCTGATTAAGGAGTGATCTGCGTTTGCAGAAAACGTTTTTGGACAAAACCCGATCCCGAGTTGACTACGAAATTCCATGATTTTTTTTAAGTTGCTAGAACAGGACATACAACATTATGTTAAAATGTAAGGTCACAACGTTCTGACATAATTAAATTGGCCTGAAGATGAAAGATTGCTTTAAAATTTCAGATGATTCTGATTCTGATATCAGTATGGAGACACTATTCATGGAGAAAAGTTATTAGTTACAATAGACTAAATCTTTCTATTGATATATTCAAAGTTTCATTTTTATTTTTATGTGTAAGTGTAGACAACTGCATCTTTTCATCAAAGGTTTTAAGCCCCGTTTTTATCCTTATTTATTCAGCTGCTGTATCTTATTGATCACATCATAATGAAGCAATGTGATGAGAGAGACGCAGGTTTAAACCCTCACCCTTAACATTTCTTTATCAATCTTGTCAATCCAGAAATCATTATACAATTTATCTAAATAACCTGTTTCATTACATTAACATTTCTTCATCATTTCGACATTATCTAAAAATTTATATTGGTAACAATAGGACAATGAAAATAATTCTTAAAATCTGCACAGTTGTGATGAAAATGAAACATTTTATATTGCATAATAGATTTAATTAATTATCATTAAGCCTTTCTCATTAATTTCTCTGAGGATTGAATGCAATTTTATAAGGAAGTGTTTCCATTTCAGCATGTCATTAAACTATAATGTTACTGTTTCATCATCATTTTGACAACAATTATTGATAACTTCAACGTTGGGATGTCCAATTGTAATGTAACGTAAACTCCATGCTCGATCATATATTGAATACCAGTGCAAAGACAAATTCACCCAGGGTTCGTTACTTAAAGTATTGAACCATAATTAATCATGCGATCTTTAAAGTCACAATAATTTCGTATCTGTCTTGAGTTTAATGAGCTGTCATTACCAGTCATATTATTTGTTGAAAACACCCACACCTTGAAAGACAACAATATTGAATGTCATCTGTATGAATAGCACATCAACGTAAGTCATATGGGTATAATCTTTAAAAAAATAATTGAAAATATATACTGGTATAGTATCACATCATAATAAAATGATTGAGGATTGAAAGAATGTGCAATGTTGTTTTCGTGCTACCTTTATTTATACCAATAAAATAAAATGATATATTTGAAAGTTATTTGAAATGATAAGACAAACATCTATGAACTGCAATTTCAATTTGATTTTATGTTTATAAAGTTGACATGCCTAAAATAATCACATTTGAAGTACGAGGAAAACAAGTTATTTTTGTTACATGTTCCATCAAGGTAATGGTAAACATGTTGTGTTGGTGAAGCCGCAACCAAATAATTGAATTCATAGACGACTCAGTCAAATTCAAAATGTGGATGAGATCTTCCATGTGTTCTTATTCAGTGGAATCTGCAACGATACTCATTAGTTCTTGTCAAGCAATGCTAGCGGCAAACAACAGCAACATTATCTGGAGTGTTTCTTCAGATTCATAACAATCTCAACTTGAACATTTCAAGTTGGACAACGTCTCCAGGTATTTGTGCAGTTCTTTTTTTCGTCACATTGTTGTAAGACATAGGTTATACAGAAACACCTACAATATAATTTAATTTTTTCCCTAATTCTAAGATGAACACATGCCTTGATTTATCGGTTTCACCCCTTGTCCCACAGTATTTTGAAACAGTAAATGTCAGACTGAAGATTGGAATTATTATTATACGATCAATGTCCTGTTTACTTTAACAATCTGAATATCATGGTTAACAAAGTCGTGACCAAAGGATACATAAATCAAACATCAAAAGTATGCCTCATCCACAACCGCTGAGAAGATAATGTTCTACTCAATGACCACCCCTCCCTCCACCATCCCCGAGTGTCTTAATAGGTTATTCTACTCAATATCGACTATTGATTAACATAAGTCAGTTAAACAACCACAACCTATTCATTAACCATGCACCAGATGATCGGTTAAACAGCTTTTTCTTTTCAAGCTATTTATTTCCGTAATAATTATTTAACCTTGATAAAGATATACTTTTTATCAATTATAGAAATGTATATAATTTTAAATGTGATGAAAGTATCAATTCTTTCTATTGGATAAAAGCGTAAACTATTTCCACATTGATAAAAGTGTAAATTATTTCCAAATCGTTCTATGCAAATTACTAATAGACTGCCTCACATGACATATCAGGATTCGCTGGTGAAACTATCCATCTCACAACCGACTTTTTGCAGCCTAAATGGACTAATAGTAAGCGTAATTTTTAGATAGCAACTTTCTTTTTTACTTAATATATATTGAAAAACCAAAGGTATGAGATAAACAGATAGCTTTTTAAAAATTAAAACTAAAAAATAAAAGAATCGTCATTCTGTTGTATATGCACAAATAAAATGCTAATTTTGTCTTCCCCACTTTGTGATCAAAGAAAGACGAGACGTTAGCAGGACCCGAGGCTTGAAGAATCATTTACAGTTCGCATGTATACACACGGACATCATGCAAGAACAAACCAACATAGTCTTTCAAGTGGTTATTTGCACCATGTTGCAATTGAGTTTCAAATCACAAGAGAAATGCAAAGGAAAAATACAATAAAATATTTGCCTGAAGTGCCGAACTGTGCTATTTTATATTGACACCTGACAATACATTTTCTAATTAATAACAATGTAAGAATTTATTCATAAAAATGGTCCTTTAGATTTCCTCAAGGTAGTACTATTCACCTTAAAAGTGTGTCCAACTTACGCTGGGGTCTGGAACAGAACACCATTAGTTCTACTGATGTGGAAAAGCCTACATCCGACTTAGGCCTGGCACAAAGCAACAGTGGTTCGACTGGTGTGGAGAAGCTGAAATCACGCTAGGGCCTAGCACAAAGCAACAGTGGTTCGACTGGTGTGGAGAAGCTGAAATCACGCTAGGGCCTAGCACAAAGCAACAGTGGTTCGACTGGTGTGGAGAAGCTGAAATCACGCTAGCCTAGCACAAAGCAACAGTGGTTCGACTGGTGTGGAGAAGCTGAAATCACGCTAGGCCCTGGAATAAAGCACCAACGATTCTAGTGATGGGTAAAAGCTAAAATCACGCCAGGGTCTGGTCTAAAGCATCAGTGGTTCCACTGATTTGCAGAAACTGAAATCACATGTCCAATTACAATCTTACAACATTATACGTAAGATAACATGGGTTATATTATTGCCTAAACAAAATAGAATATGAATGATTAATTTGCAAATATCTCCTCAATCTAACTCCAAACTTCTTTTGTGTGAGAATATCAAAATTTATCATGAAGATATAGTGAGACATTGTTAAGCTTTAGGGGTAAGTGATTTTTAACCTCGTTTGTTTTGTATATGCTTAAATAAGTAAAAAGGTCAAGTGTATATCACTTACCTTTGAAAAAAATTGCTTTCAAGTTTCGAAATACATCCATCTCTGGTATGATTTGGTAAGTTCTCTATTCTCTAGTTCATATTGAGCCCATACGATTTGACTGATAGAACACTGATCCGATGATTATGTTTCATTGATTCCCTTTTTCTATTTCCTTTTCTTCCGGTTATGGATACTTTAGAAATCAATGCTTGAGGCAAATATCACCAAAAACTCTAAATCAAAACAAAGGTATCATTACGAATTTCTTAGTGCTTTTTAGCACTTCTGTTCTTTTGTCAAGTTGGAAAACGTGCACAAATTGTAATTATTTGTCAGCTTTTTGGAATATCTTTCTGACAAGATCTGTTTGCCATGTAATTGAAAAAATAACGCTCAAGTGTGACATTTTGATGCAATGTAAATGCAAGATTTACCGTAAAATACCTTTTTGATTGTTAAATATACACAATGTTTGTGAGTAAGAAGTTTTGAAATATTATTCTGCAAAATGAATGAAAGGAAAAGTAAGACCTTCAAAAGCTAACTTTTAAGTTCTATTTCCAAAACAGTTAATGCCATAACTTTAACCTCAATATCATTTTGTTGAATGCAATACCTAAGTTGGCATAACCAGTTCTCTAAGGCTCGAAGTGATATCTGTTTGGTCAGTAATTGGTAAACAGTTTTCCCAGGTGAAAGGTCACAGACGCTGTATCTCGATACATCAACTATACTCTGCTGGAAAAATGGGGTAGGGTATGGATGTTAATTCTGACTTGAAATTATGAATATTATAATAATGATAATAGTGACTTGTCCACATATATTTGCATCGATGTGAGGCTTTAAGTCGTCTCAATGCAACTTTAAAAACCATTTTAGAATTGTGCAATTAGAGGAGAATACACCAGTTAGTTTCCATGTACTCAAATTTTATTCTCTATGCATGAGATTTACATACTGTAGTCCTTTAATATGATACAGGTTTTTATTGTGCATTGATTGATCAGAAAAGATGCCTAAAAGTAACGAAACATTCAGAAATATGTTATAAACTTGCATTAGCTAAGCACTCACACGAGCGTAGAGGAAGAACGGAAAGATCCTGTCTTTGATTTGATTATATCGATATCATGTTCTTAAATCAAATGAAAATATACTTACTATTCTCATAGAAAAGCGTACATGTACAGGAAAATAAACTATGGATGAGTTACATGGGTATATGAGTTAAATGTACAAAAAAGTAATAATCCAACTATAGCAAAGAAACCTGGGACATTCGACGATGCTCTTTCAGCCATATGATGATTATGGCTAAGCAGATATAAATTGATCTTTCCAAGTCTAGTCATTCAAGGTTGACTGATAGATGGACTTATTCAAGTATTTTTCACTGGAACCAACACATTGACATTGCCTTCATACCTTATTTGATATGAAAATAGGATAGACAGCAATTAGACAGACAGGACACGACCAACATAGCAATAAATGAAATCCTTACCAGAAGGTAATACGAAGCCACAAAAGCCCCTTGAGTCATGGCCTTGTCTCTGTTGGAATGGGTTGGAATTTGTGCTTGCTGTCAAATGAACGAAACACATTGATGGTAAAGGTCGTCTGGTCATGAAGAAAAATCGTCTGTTTTTCATTTAACTAAAAAATAGTTTTAAAAATAAAATAAAAATAACGAAAATTCTGTATGTTTAACGGGAATAAAATTTCATTCATTCACACTACGAAATTAATGTTCTAATCCTTAACTCCGCTAAGTATTAATCAAGTCCATCGACCTCAATATTGGCTACTTATAAACATAAGCCTATATGACGACCCCAGCTTTGTCTTTGTTGGCACCAAAAAAGATTCTTGATACCAAGACATTTATTTAGCATATTATGGGGAGTGTTATCGGTGCAATAAAACTATCAGACAAACCTAGTAAAAAACGCTATCAGCTATCTATGTTTTATATTTGAGTGAATGTTCGTAAAAATCTGTTTGGGTGGACCTAGCATGCATTACATTACCATTGTTATCGAAGCGCTGTTAATGTTTGTGAAAAAAAATGTGTTTCCTTAAATAGCCAACAACATGCAGGCAATATCAGGAATCATACATGAACTACTGTGAGCTTCAGTTTCCATGCATAAAATCAATTTTACAGATTGTGCCCAAACAAATCTATTAAACTAATGAATCTGTTCTTTTTCGATTTTTTTTCAAGTGTCAAAATATCAAACGAAACAAACCCACCATGGCAAATAACTGCCGTTTAGTCTTAGGATACCGATTATTGCCAAGCCGTTCTATCATGGCAACGCAACGTCATAAGAATGTAGTTAGAGTTACTTTCCTTGTTATATTAGTGATTAATAAATATTTTGAATTATAAGAGATCCATAACTTATCTGAATTATTTCCTTATAAACTGGGAATCTATAATAAAATGTCAAAACATTTTCAGGAGACGCGTGCCTCATTTAAAAAAAAATCTTATGAAGGAAAATTCCCTGGTAGTGTCGCAGCCATATGATGACGACAATGTGGCCTTCACCTTGGTGCATTGTAAATTGAATTAACTGTTCTTTATAAGAAATCGGTTTTCCTCTTTAAATCCATTTTTCAACATGACGTCATATGATAAAGGTATTGTTAACCTTGTGGGTTGCCGTATCATTAATATCATTTATAAGGAATAAAGATATATGTATTTTTCCTTATGTATGATACTACATATTTAATGATATGGGTACACACAAGGTTGATAATCTCTATTTCTTTTATTCACTTAATTTGAATAAGGTATAACTTTTTTCAATCTTTTAAATATTACAAAAGTATAATTCTTTCCATCTGATTACAGTGTTGTGGCAAAATGGCAGATCAGTCAAGGTGTTGCTATAAACTTCTGTCAAAATGTTTATTTCTATCCTATATTGAATTGGAAGCGAGGTTACACAAACCAAATATCCTTGTAAAATTAATACAGTAAGGAAGGGTTTTTAAATACTAATTATGTTATATCAATAAACAAGTGCGCGTGTTTTCTAGTGTGTTCTTAGTGATTTAAGGGGGAAATAGATGTGAGAGAAATACAAGCCAGTGGCATCATTAATACTATGTCAGTTTAACAAACAAATGCAGAAATTATATTACCAAATGTTCTTACCCATAAAGTATTTATTGTTCTGGAAAATCTGTTGTGTCAAAGCTGAAGATGTTGATTTCATTGTCTTTGGCCTCTTCTTTGTCCTTTCAAGCAATTCACTGATGACTTTACCGTCCTCTTATCCGTTAATAAGAAGAATTTATAACTAAATCATTGAACTAACAGTGACAGTAAATCTGTTAAAGAGGTTGTAAAACAGATTCATCATTTGAAATCTAGTCTACCATTAACTCAGATCGATAGAAGGAAAAACACAAAAAACAACTTTTAGGAAATCGTACTCTTTCTTCAAGTTCAGATCGATAGAAAAACTATTTCATCATCAAATGTTTGCGTCTTTGATCTTGAAGATAGTATTTATACTCCAATCAATTACGTAAATACGATTTCAAATTAAATCTGTTTTAGGTTGATGGATTGATAATTTTGAATCTTTGAATCTTGAATAACAATTTTCAAAAGCTTTTATCTTAATATTTCTTAGAAATCAAGTAACACTCATGTATGCTGACGCCATATGTCTAAGTTAAAGAGACTGATGCAGTCATATTTGTTTGATTTCTTCAGACTTTATTTTTATTAAACAAACTGAGTAGCAACTTTTCAGGGAAAGATGTTTCCCTAAAATAAATCACAGATAATAAAAGCAAAGATTAAGTTAATTATCTTCGTTTTTTAGAAGACATGAAAAAGGAAAATGTTTTGTTTTAACGTTTTCAGGATAGCAACGTTTTTGTTTGTACTGTACTGAACATCAGTATATGTTCTCTCTTTAATTTGCTACTCCATAATTGCGCCTCAAGAGATGACTAATGGAGAAAGGATCACATCTTTAGTTAGTTATTTTAAAACTTGTTTCTTGGACTTCAAGTTTGTCTATAGTTTATGAATCAATGCTGAAGGCTGAAGGCTCTCTTTAAAAATACACCTATATTTCAAGTTGACATCAACAGTAATTTAAGAGTAAAGTCAATTTGGCTACAGGCGTGGTATTCCACTGCATATAACGGGCACACATCGGAATTCAAAGGTACGACGTCTTGTATTTACTAACCTGCAACAAATTATTGCCAAATTCATATGCAAAATAATGGTTTCATCTCTTCTAAGAAATAGAAAGTATGTATTGATTGCACAGCTCATATCACATGGTCTTGCTGTGCCTATCGGTTTCTGTGTAGGGAACTTTAATGAATGGATTCGTCTTTCACCTTCACTATCCCCTTTCCTTCTCTCCTCAAACAAGATAGGCTACATGAATCTATTTTTGTTTTGTATCTTTCATGCCAGATGAGGTGATTTGACTTGTCTGCCTATATCTCTCTCAGTCCCTCACTGTAACTGTGCTTTCGTTCGTTACAAATGATTTGATAACTGTATCTTTGTATACTTACTTTAACCTACTTGTGTCAAGAGTAACGTGTTATTTATTTCTGCTTATATTCGTATTTTCCTTACAAACTACTTCAGTATTCACATGACTGACGCTAAATTTAAAGATCATGTGCTACAAACCATGTATTCCTGTTTTATTCTGTCTTCATCAGAAATATCCGAGGCCAATGACACCCATGAAGCATTTATAATGCATTGCAAAAATGATTTAACATTTCAATAGTGAAAAATAAGTCTGTGCTGGACACTGACACTTCTATCTTTATAAATCGATCTCTATTTCCTAACGAAAACAAACACGCAATTAAATCATTTTTTGAGTGTTTTTGCATTGATATGATTTTAAGGTTTTTAGTTTAACCTTGCTGGGAAGATTATTTTCTCGGTCATAACATGCTTATAACTTTAATTTCAGTGGAAATTAGCAAGTGTGCCTGCATGAATTGCATATAGGATCCTAACGTGAAATATATTCATCAAAATCACCAACAATATTTTATCTGAGGTATGTATGAAAGTTAAGTGAATTGAAAAGACAAATTCATATGACATGTAATTTAATCAGTTGTTTATACTTTAATCAATTGTAATGATAAACATTTTTTTGTTGCTGAGGTCATAATCAAGACATTAAATTACTAGTAGATGCCGTATAATTCAAAATGTGGAAGAGATATCCCTAGTGGCCTGAGTATATGGAATAACTAACGATACTCATTAACAATGCTGGAGGCAACCGTCAGCAGCATTAGTTTGAGTGTTTCCAGGGATTCAATTTCAACTTGAACATTTCAAGTTGGACAACATCCTTTGATATTCATGGAGTTCCTTTATTCATGAAATAGTTGAATGTTTTAAGGTTTTCAGAAACATATTTGATAAATATTAAAGTTTTCTTAAGTCTATGATAAACGCGTGCCTTGTTTCATTGGTTGCACCCGTTGTCCCACTGTATTTGAAACAATAAATGTCAGACAAGATTATAAATCTATTACTATGACACGGTCATTGTACTTTTTGCTTTGACAGCCTGAATATCATGCTTTACAAAGTCTTGACAAAAGGATTCATAAATCAATCTTCCACAGTATGCCTCATCAACCACTGCTGAGAAGTTAATGTTTTAGTCCTCAACCCCCCGAACCCCCTGAGTCTTTTCATATATGCCATTCGAAAATCGACTATTGGTTAACATAAGCCGATAACACCACGGTAGTCCAATGCTTTCATCAAGCATAAAATGTTTACCTACACAGATTCCTGTTACCAAGCTATTATTTCCGTTATTATTCATTCAGTTTGATAAAAGGACCAATGAATTCAATTTGATAAAGGACCAATGAATTCAATTTGATAAAAGTTTTAATTCTTTCCATTTGATTAGAATTAGAATGGCAAAACGGCAGATTAATCAATGTGTTGATAACTGTTGAAAAACCTCTTAGACAAGATGCCATCTTAAACCGATTCTTATTGCTAAGCCGTTTATTTCGGCTATTATACAAGGTCTTGTCATCTAACAATAGTGTCATTACAAAATAACAGGTAACTTGAGCTAAAGGTTTACTGTTTAAAAGAGCACATTGAAGCTGAAAACCCTCTTTTACCTTCTTCATAACAATATATTTTATGATAGATGCTATGATAAAATCAGCCATTCATGATCAAGGTATCAGTGTAATAAATGTTTATTCTATTGTATTGTCATTTTTAAAAACGAAAGCAACGGGTATTATATTCAATGCAATATTGTTTGACAAAACCATGGAATATTTGTTAGATGTTTGGTAGATATACTGCAGAGTAAAAGAGCATTACTCTCTCAGAGCTGAGACAAAACCTAGTTTCATTATGAAACCATGCTCTTAATTACATATGGAACACGGCCGATTTGATCAATAATGTATAAATGTATCGAAGCAGACATTGTGAAAAACTTCTTAACAAAACTAATTATGTTTTTTCAATACGTATAATTTCCTTGCAAGTAAATAATGACTTTAATTGACAGGGAAAATTTGGTGCGAGGGAACCATGTCAGTCGAATAAGAAATCATGAAAAGCACAGATGAATATCGTACATTTTTATTGCTTGCATCATAAACAAACGAATTGACAAGGACATTATTTCAAGATGTACATGTAGCAATGACACGATTTTTGGCAGCAAATTTAACAGAGATAAAGTTTTGGAATCACCGATTGAGAATCACAATTAATCATTCATACTTCATTTGTGTTCCAAAATAGTGTTGTATCCCCACAAATATATTTTATTGAAAATATTTACGTTTTACCATCATTTCAATTTATATACTAGTTTATCTACAATAAAATCAGAGCGGCGATAGCACCACGCTAATTTGTCAACTCTACTTCCGGGGACAAATAAACCGATAATGGCGATATGTTTCGGTGGTTGCACGTAACATTCTATGATTCTACACACTTTTTATTCACCGATGTCTAGGCATATGTATTTCTCGAGGTGTTAGGTAACTGGGATTCGCGTTTTTAATCGTTGAAATTGTGAATAAGAGGCAACAATTAGTAAAAACCAATCGCGAGTCGCATGAGTGCTCGGAGGTAAGAAATTGCAAGAATTGCTCACTTTTCAAAGCGATCTAGGATAACTCGAACAAGGTGACAACTCTAAAAAGCTTTTCACAATGTCACTTTATGACCTCAAAGTTTTAAGTCAAGAACCCTTTTAAGTTGGTTGAGATTATTTTTTGCGATTTTACCCGATAATTTTTGGGTAAGTTTCCTGTCAAGTTTTGTCATATTGTAAACAATCACTGTGTTGTGCAAAATATCTCATTAAACTATAAATTGAAAATAAAAATAAAAACCAACTCACTCACGGGATATGATTCTATATGATACTTTATCACATACTATGTTTCCAAGAATCATGCTCCAGTTGGTAATTAATTAATGTATGTAATAATCTAGCAAAATGTCTCATGTGTTTTCATGAATATGAAACTAGATAAAACAGAACTAAAAAAATAATCTTTCCTTTCAGAGTTTCACTGAAACAGACATGATGCATTTTAATCAACTTTCATCATGAAGGATTTGTATGTTACAAGGGATATATTTACACAAACAATAATATAATAAATGAAGTTATAGATATTTATAAGTTTAAACTTGAAATAATATAATTATAAAACATCCATTGACTGAATAATATTATTTTCCCAACCCAGTTACTATCTTTGTCATTTTGAAACCTGGAAAACATAAACAACCATTATTTCATGAATATTGATTCATTTCAGTAGATTCCTCAAAAAAGGAAATAAACACAACAGCCTATGTTATGTGAAGTGTGATGTCCTCTTTCCTGATAGCCTCACTTCATTTATGCACTACTCATTCAATTTTATAATCTGTGAACAATTTTTATTAATAATCCAAATACATTTCAACGAGAGGCTATATCTTTTAAAATAAAAAGAATATGCTATTTTCATCTTTTTTCTTAGGCCTATGAAATAATTCAAATTGGATATCAAGAATAGCATATGGAAATGTCCAAATTCCGAGTCAAAGTCATCACTGTTAAATACTAAAATTGTAGTGTCTTTACAAACTAATACTATATGAGGACCTATGTCTATCCATGATTCATAATTTCATATATTCATTTACTGTTTATATTTTGATGAGTACTTTTTGTTTTAGACTATTTCAAATATTTGGCTCTCAACCTATAGTAATTTCTGTTTGTGAATTCAACATAACAATTGAGGAATAAATAGACAAGTTTATACACAGCCTGTTGTTTATATTTGTGAACTTTGGCTAGCTGTAAACCTTTATTCAAAAGAAAGCTAAGAAACTTTGATGCAACTTTGATTGATTTTTTATCGATAGTTTTCCTGTAATTAATAATATATTTGCATAATAAAATCTTTAGTCAACGTTTATAATCAAAGCATTGACAGGGGGAAAAGTTTTAACAATGCATTTTTAAATATTTTTGTCAAAGGAATGTTGAATAGGCCTTAGACCAATGTTTAACACTAACAGTGTCAACAAGCCTGAGTGACCTTGACCTATACAACTATGTAAAAAAGATATTCAATCAATTATCATACGAAGCTTTTTCAATATAAAATGAAGTGAGATTTACAGGTAATAGTATGTTTTGTAAGTTTACAATCCTGTAGATTGTAGAATCAATCTCAGTGAAAGTGTTTGTTTACAAAGTGGTCGAGCTTGATCATTCGTTCTATGATTTCATGAATTAACAAACAAACAAATGCAAACATATAACAAATGTCAGGTCATAAATGATAGCCTAAAATCTTCTAAATGTTCCAAATGATACTTTTTAGTTACATGAACATATAGAAACAAATGAATATGATCACTTAATGGTACCTTATTAAAATAAACTTATCAATAAATATTTTCTGGCATATGTTAGTAACCGACTCCATTTTACTTTGTAGATCTTCATGAATGTAGATTTAAATTCCATCAGCCTTTTCATCACCTTTGATATGTTTTTAGTAACGTTAACCCTTAATGGGTAATTGTGATTGATATTACTTAGACTTTACAGGGTCATTAGAATTCTTCTGTATGAAATGTCCTGTCAAAATTGAAGAAATTTTACAGTTAACACAGATAGGCAAATCATAAACAAACTTCTTAATGTGGTTTGCGGTAAGATTTTATTTCTTTAACATTCATTATTTTGTAGTGTTTTCTCGAAGTTATAAATTGACACCGTAAATTATAGTTTCGTAAAAGACTAATTTTCTACCGATCAGTCACCCATTTCCATCATTCCAATTTTATTCCATTTGTATCCTATTAGTTTCAGGTTAAGGACTCATATGAGTTGAAGTTGTGGACACACAATGGCTATCTTGTCAGCACTAAGAAAGTTGCAGTTACAACTTAATGTGAGAAACGGGACAACATTATGATGTCCAACAAGTTGCGTGTTTGTTTGTTTTCAAAAACATAGCATCGTTAAACTTCTCTGATGATAGATTATTAACGTTATATTAAAGGTACATTTACTCTCGTGATACAATATCATCGAATAAATATCGAATAAATATGATACTTTAGCACCAATTGAAAACATTCAGTAATCTGTCGGTGTCATTTTATAAGATCCTTAAAGTGTTCTTACTGGTAAGTATATTATTTTATCCTTAAGTGTTTTTTTTCTAATATCCTTTAAGTGATGGAGAGTATGTTCCATAATATTTGATTGGACTAAAAAAAATTAACAATATTGAAAATTTTCAAACCAACTTTTTACAACCTTTATAGATTTACGGTCACATTAACTTTCAAATAACTCTTTCACTATTGGTATTAGAAACAAATGAGATGAACTGATGTCAAGATAATGAAAGAGACAAATATAAAACGTAATAGAATAAATTGGCTGTTACACATGTATATGAATAAACAAAATAAAATTGTTGTTTTCTATAATTTGTCATCGTTGAAAGAAAGACAAGAAACGTGAGTAAAGCCTTCGTCTTTAGGCAATATCAAATTAATTTACAGTTCTCACGTAAACACACGGACATCATGCAAGAACAAACCCACAAAGTTCTTAAGTAGTCTTTTGTATAAGTTTGCAACAGAATTTCACATCACAAGGGAATATGCCAAACCATGCCACAAAGGAAGAAGACACTATTTGCCTAAACAACACAACTGCGCTATCATATTGTTTTACAGTGGCGTATGAGAATTCATTTTGTAACTGATAATAATTTAATGATAATTATTATATATTTTTTCAAATCAGTTTTTACTTCTAAAGGCTTTCAAATTACACTGGGATCTGAAATAGAGCACAAACTGTTCTATAGATATGATGCGGAAAAGCTAGCTATTCTAATGTACATGTATATAATATACCTAAAGATAACATAGGTTATTATATGAATGATTCATTTGAAATTCTTCAAAACTTTCTCTTATCTACTTAAGGTACTCTATGGATTGACCATGATGACATAGATGTTAACAAGGAAAATTATTTTTTTTCTGAAACATGCCCTAACAAATAGAGAGTATATATGTATATTTCATAATTTAAACAAATAGAGGCTCTGTATTGAGATTTCATAACTCTTCTTTAGCAATTCTTTAGAGTTTTAAAAGCCGCTATGACCAACCTAATACTATCTAATTGTACTGAGTCTCTCTCTTTTTTAATCAGAAGAATTAATTACTACATCTTTGAAGTAATAGATGAAAGAAAACATGTTTATTATCTGAAATTTAGTCTTCCATCAACTTCAATCGATAAAATCAGCATCATGAATTAACCTTAAGAAAATCGAAAGCTTTCTTCAAGTTCTAACTGTCAAGTATATTATTTTATCATTTAGTGTTGGCTTCTTTGATCATGCAGATGGTAAATATGCAGGCTTAAATCAATCAAATAATAATCATGTCATTGTTAAGTAATGAAATGATAATTTTGTTAGAAAACTTGAATAATAAATTTAAAAAGTTCTGTTTCCTTTAAACTACTTGAAAGATCAACTGAAACTCACATATATTGAGTTCTATTACTTGAAGTTAGACTGGCAGGAGACGGGTGCTTTTCTTTGTATTGTTTCTTTTGAACATCAGAATATATTCTCTTTTGCTAATTCATATTTGCGCCCAAAGACATGACTGATAGAGAAAGGTTCAGATTCTTAAGTATTTATTCTATTCATTTTCTTTTTCTTCTTTTTTGTCAATTTTTAAGAAATGAATGCTGGAGGTTAATATCAACGAAACATTTAACTAAAACACACGTATGATAATAATTTTTAAGTGTTTTTTGGGGAAAAGTGCAGAAATTGAAGTCATTTGTGATGTATTTTAGAATTTCTCAATGATTTTTTTTATAATTTAACGAAAACATATTGCTAAAGTATGACAATTTGTACCAATGGACAAGTATTTAAGAATTACAACCTCTTATTTGTGAAAATATATAACTTTTCTGAGCATATGGATTATCAAATATACGCAAGGAAACCATAAAAAAGATTAAACACAAGTTTGAAGATTGAATTGCAGATTACAATTTGTCATAGGTTTGGTGTAAAACGTATATAACGAATTATGGAAACTTGCATTGATCAATCAAGTAAACACTTTTTTTAAGCTAGAATATTGATGGCTACTACTCTATATGGTTAACTTGTTTACTACAAACTATGGAAAACTGTATCAGTCAATTAACCGTACTTTTTCAATGATAACACATACATTGAGCCAATTAAAGACCGGAATGTATAATGGCACATCTACATATCATACTGATTGATATGTCAAGCTCATTAACATTCAAATGATAAATGATTAAGAAATTAGAAAAATTAGAACATTTGCATTTATTATGCAAATTAGGGATTGACGTATACAAAAGGTACGTCTACACGTTTTTTCAAATCAATTTTTTTCCATATTTCAAACTAAGTGACTGAATTATCAGAGAAAGAATCATTTATGGAAAAACAAAGAAATTGGAATAAATTGTAAACATATAAAAGACACATGTTTTTTTCATTACACCTGTTACTTGTGTCAAGGTTTGTTGCATTCACAATTACTGGGTGAGTTGTGAGCGGAACAAAAGTGTGGTGGAGTATGGGCAGATGGATGTGCTAGCCACTATATGCCCCCCCGCTACATCGTAGCAAAATAACTATGGATCATATGAGTTACAATAAAGCAATATTATATTAAGAGCAAAACAACCTAAATTCAAATTACATAAAGCTCTTTCAACCTTCGGAAGTTCACAACTAAGCATATCTAACTTGATCTTTCTGAAGAAACTCGATTCCATGGATAAAGTTTTCACTTAACAACCAAATTTACATTACTTTTGATTAATAGATATGAATAATTCAAGTATTTTCAACTGGAACTAGCACATCAACATTACTTTCATATCGTATTTGATATAGAAAAGGGGATAGACAGCAATTACACAGACAGGATAGCAATAAATGATACCCTTACACAGAGGTAATATGAATATGAATCATGGCATCGCCTGAAATAGAAATTGATTGGATTTCTCAGTGCTTTTAAAAGAAGAAATACAGTGCACGTACAATGAATCAGGATTTGTAGCAAAATATTTTACAAAACAGTAGTTTATACAAAATATAATATCCTTTTAACTAATAACAAAAACAGCATTATCTCCATTAAATCCCTCCAAATACTTATAGGTATCGTATTAAATTGTTGTTGTATTAATTTGATGACTTTAAGGTTTCTAGCTTAGTCTCGTTTTGCATAAGGTGGATTATTTTTCGGTCATACCATGCTTGTAACATTAACTTCTGGAAAACGTAGCAAATGTGGCAGCATAAATTGACTATTTGTAAACGTGAAATATAGTTATGAAGATCATCGACAAAGGCTATTTTCTTCGATTGTTTTCTAAACCTTAGATAAAAATAATTTACTTGTACCAGTTGATTATTCCGTACGAAACTGGTATATTTGTATTTGTGAAAGTTCATTATGAGAAGATGAGGTCTAACGTAGAACTGAAGAAGGGTAAGTACATCAGAATGTGAAGACCGAAGATAAAGGTGTCAACATGGTCGATATGGTTTATTTGCGAGAGGTTTCATATCAGTTGACTTTCATTCGAGGCAGTTGGTGATAAGACTTGTAAATTTCCGGCATAGTTTCGATGTTTGAGCCAGCCAGTGATTGTTTGAAAATGATAGATCACAGATACGATCCCTTCAAATAACACCCTTTGCAGCACTGCACTAATAAAATGAGAGCGTGATCCGAGTGCAAAATTTAACTGATCTTAATGATACTGAAACAATACTGATGCATCCACAGATATTTGCTTTTATTTTTGGCTTTTAATCATATCAGTTGTTTTTTGTTTTTTTTGCTTAACCTCCTTTTAGACACATTTTTAAGTAAGTTAGCCTTTAGACAAGTAACATATAACTTACTACCGTAAAAATGTCAGAAAAGTCAAAGTTCTAATTCATCAAATCATGTTAAAATGTTACTCTCAGAAACCATGTGATATGAGCCATACATAACACATTAAATAAATTCGATTCGAACTTGAATTTCCACAATTATATTAGCTGAATGTAGTCCCTTTTTTATATTTATGTATGTGTATGACATTTACACACTGTTTCTTCTGTGCCTTGCATAAACAAGTGACCAAAATATACCTACTAGAAATGAAACATTCTGTCATCTCTCATCAATTTGCATTAGCCATGCACTCGCACGAACGTCGAGGAAGAGCAAAACAATCCATTGATTTAATTATCTCAAGCTCATTTTCTTAAATCAAATCGACATGTACGTACTATGAACAAGAGAATATGCTCAGGAAATAAACTTTGTATCATATGAGTTAAATGTACGACCAGGTAATAATAATTTAGCAATAGCATAGGAATCTATGACATATAAGTTCCGCGATGCTCTTTCAGCCTTGTGATGTTAGTTGCTAAGCAAATCTAAATTCATCACTATTTTATAGCTACAAATTTAACTTTTTATTGATATATGTAAGTATTAAAGTATTTTCCTCATCATTGCTTTCATATCTAATTTGATATGCAAATAGGGTAGACAGCAATTACGCAGCCAGGATACGACCAGCATTGCAATAAATGATATCCCTACCAGAAGGTATTGCACTAAGTCACTAATAGTGTCATGGCTTTGTCTTTATGGGTTAGGGGTTTTTTTGCTGGAAAAGAAATACACTGTTAATGAATATAGTGTAGAATTGAAGAAAATCGTATCAGAAGTGAAGATTTCTATCGTTCAGTTTCAAAGGAGTGATATCAATCCATAAATGATCTTATGTCATATCCTCTTTGATTACTGACAAGATCATTTACAGTCTTGTTAACAACTCTATTTATGGTGTAAATATATCGTTGTTTTTAGCTGTTATAAGTAAGTAACATTGAAAAAAATAAAAAGGAAACGTAAGAATTGTATTCATATTTACACCTCCCTTCTCACCTGACACTAACGACGTGATAGGTTAACTTTATCCAAAATAAAGCATAAAAGCTTTTGAATTAATGAGATCAATGGTCATCAAATAAAGTTCAAATAATCTATTTTAGAGTTTGAAACTTTTCAATTATGATTTTGCATCTATGATAATACGTATCTCACGAATAATTTTTAAATGATCCACCAATGACTATTTTATCGGTATGAAATAAATGCTTCCCAAGATAGTAACGCCACATTGACGTCAGTATGGCGTGTAACGGTATGCATACATATATATGATTCACAAAATACAGCATTTTGTAGG
The DNA here is from genome assembly GCA_921293015.1 of Phorcus lineatus. Lineage (NCBI taxonomy): Eukaryota > Metazoa > Mollusca > Gastropoda > Trochida > Trochidae > Phorcus > Phorcus lineatus. The sequence goes on along the minus strand of OV121090.1, from coordinate 46,711,147 downwards.
TCTTGATAATGCATTTCATATTTAATTGATATCAGAAGCAGTTTCTATAATAAAAATACAATTTCAAATTAATCATTGGCCAAAAATAAATTGATTATGACAATCATTTGATTAACAAAATAACAGTTGTTTTGAATTGATAATTTATAATAATATTTCATAATCAACATACTAGATTTATGTTTTTCGATTTCACTAAAAGATTACTTTCTTTTTTTTTCAACATCACTAAATGCCCACGAGCAATTAATCACTTCCGATCATATGGTGTTTCATGCCGCAAAGAAAACAGTAAAGAAAACTGTTTTCCATGTTGTTTTGGGACATTTGTTATGGCTCGCAGACGTCCACTTAATAGTTTACAATTGTTCTTTAATGAAAATAATTTATGTGTATGTATAAATAATTAGATGCAATTGATATAAAAAAAAATGTCTAGAAATTATTAAATTTATGCTAAATCTATTGTCATGTACAATCTGTCACTCCCAATGGTCGAAAGTTCCATTTCATAGAAGGTGTCTTGACATTGAACTGCTTATATGATGTGATTAGACGTTTGAAGTGTAAAATATATGTGTGGTGTTCATCCAGAAATCTAAAGGTAGTTTACTTTTAATTTCAATCTATGTTATAAAATATAGATCAAGAAAATGGTGTTTATTTACAACATTGATATTTTAATGGAACATTTACTCGAGTTTTACATTTTTTCGTGTTATTATCAAGAGGGATTTAATATAGACGGAGATTAAAAGTGTATAAAGCGGACCATGATGATCATCTAAAAAATAATGTAAATATTTGAGAACATCATCTTATTTCATCATTGTTGGCAGGCAGATTTCATTCGTATTTTAAGAAATTCGTTTTTCGCCTGATGCCTAATGATGTTCTCATCAAACGTTCTGGACTGAAAATTTACACTGTGCATGTTCTTCATAATTGTGTTCAAACCAACTTTACAATGTCTATGATACGAGCATCATCAAGTCTTCAATTAATATCATAAGATAAAGAAATTCTGGAAACATGATGGATTTGAGGATGTAGGGTAAGTATTGGAAACATAAAAAACCTGTTCGCAATTGTATATGTTGAAAGTAATCATTTATCATACAAAAACCAGTTGCTACTAGTTTTTCATAAAAAGAAAATATCTTCAGTTTATGTTTGCCGTCTCTGTGTAGTATTAACCCTCCATCATGAATGGCTTTGACTATAAGAAAATAATTAAATTCAATGGGTGTTACACTTCACTCATCAAACTTTATATATCAAATCATTAAAACAAATATTACCCCAAGAAACGTCTACATAATGTTTCAACTTTCTCTGACTTTTAGTTCAAGAAATGGTGATGACAACAGATCTTGAATATTTTGCAGAGTTGTGTGTGTGTCACTAAATATGTCATAAAATTGTTTCTGCACCTTTCTCAACATACTATGTGTACTTTCAGCTGTAAATGCTGCTACCTCAACGTAACTTTTTCAAGTTTATGACATGAAATATCCGTTTTTGTTATCATGAGCTGTGTTACATTTGCTCTGAACGAAAGAATTTCAAAGAAATGAAAAGATACTTATTGACACATTTATCATATTACCCACATCCAATGAGATTCGATAACAGAAAGACCAAAAGTTCTTACTGTGGATGACAAGATTGAAACGTTTTAATCAAAACTGACCGAGAAGTCCATCTGCAGAGTTAAGGCATAATTCTTTGTAGATGTTTCCTTTTGCGACCTGAGGAATACTAGAAGTTCTGGAATGATGAAGGAGTATGGTTCGTTCCAGACAGTGCCGGGAGACCATCCGCTGTTAATGGGACGGGCACAAACTAACTTACTTATCCACAGTAATTATCCACGGTAGATGCACCGCGCTAGATTTATGTCTAAGGATGAATGCATTGCTGAACCATAAGTTCCTCCTCTTAGTGGCACATTTGTGCAGATAAAATGTCGTTTACAAATAATAAAATCTGCCGCCGTCTGAGAATGTCCTCGATACAAATTTACATTTTTACTCTCATATGAAGTAAACATCCTTGATTATGTTTATTTTCGCCACGGCTTATATCTACCTTGGGAGTTCAAGCAATATTTCCAAGAAATTTTTGTTTGAATGTGGATTAGTGCAATAGCCTCGATTCAACAACTTTTTCACGACACAATGCAGCACATAAACAAGTACAATTTTAATGACTGAAAATCAAAGATTGCTTTGCATTCAAAATTTATCTTATAGTAAAATGTACAACGTATCCCTTGAGAAAATTAGAATCAAAAGATATGTTCATTGTTTTGTAATGATGCACTTAGTACTTTAAAGAAATAAAGCATCCCTTCGGTACCATTCAGCTACATAATCAAACCAAATTAAGTTTGATTTGAATAATATGCATTCTCATGAGTCTGCTACCAAATGATGTATTTGTCTGCATGTAGTAAACACACATTTTGCATGCACTGTTGATGGTGACGAACTACAACATCCTGATTATTGTTAATGTCGATCTTTGTACACTGCTCTTTAAATTTTCAAAGCTCCTGTTTCAAAAAAGCAAAGCTCAAAATATTATATCAGACATTATCCCTGTAAGACATAGAGTTCTTGGTGTAGGCAGATAGATTATGAGTGTTTTGAAGTCAATTTCTGATAACAATATTATATGTATCAAACATTTCTAAATACTTTCTCCCATGATACATGACATAATATATGTCACCTCTCTAAGATCAAGCTAGATGTGCTTGTGTACTGGTACAGATGTAGAGGAGGCCTACACTGTATGAATTATTATCTACAGACAGTTCAAGTTCCACATTTTCTTGTACATTGTTAACTTCATTCACTGACAGCCCCTTCTCACCTCTCCTCTCTAAACATACTTTTCAAATGACCTAAGTATAATCTGTATAATTCACTGTATTTCCTTTAACCTCTGTTTCAACTGTGAATTAAGGGCTTTACTTCATATTTGATATTTGGCCATTAATACAGTCATCTTGTCTTTTGATGTTAAGAAAGACCATCTTAACTCAGAGAAATAGCAACAAATGTCACTGAAACCGATGACATAATCATAACCTTGTGAGATAGAACGTTTGAGCTTAGTTTATGCAGAAATGTATTACTTAACATGATGTATGACATGTTCCTTAAATATAAAGAGTTCCTCTTATACTTTGACATAAAATACTGATTGATAGTCTCTACTTCTTGTGAGTTTTATGCAATATTGATTAAACATTATCATGTAAGCTCTTAAGCTTTATGAAGCTGTTTTGAAGATTGATTATGTTATTTCTAGCTTGTGATAACTGATATTTCATTTAAAGTCATTTACTCCTTCCGTATATCATTCTTCACTTTGAAACTTTTCTCATGAATTACTTTTAAACAAAAGGTGGACTTACCATCGCTAACCTATGTTACTTAAAATGAATATTGATATTGAATTTTTTTGTCTTAGTTACACACATCAGCTATTTAAAGGTGGTATTTAAGGACATAAAACTGATGTTTCGGTAATATCTTACTAAACAAATAATGTGGACATTTCCTGCGTGCATTTACCTGTTCAGAGCACTTCTTCCATCGTTACCCTCCAGAAAATGTACTTTCACGAAACCACTGAGTGATAAGTGGACCATAGGTGAGTACAATCTGTTCTCAGGTACCCATTTAAACAGCTGGGTGGACTGCAATGTGAATGAATGACCTGAGAACATGTTTGATTGTGTATTAATAATATGACATAATGAATATTACCATAGTATTTGTGGAGAAATCTCCAAAGTATTAACCCTGCCGAGGTAAATAATCACTAGCTGATATGATAGTGCTAATGTCTAAAACAACTTGCCTGATCTCTTTGACCGAGATCTTAAATACTTTTGATTAACAAATTAAGCATGGAAGAAAACAAATATATGTTTTTACATGGATATGTTATTTGTATTTGGTATTTGAGTTTAATTTGATTACCAAATGCGCAAATCTCCCTGGGTACCAAAATGCTGATCATTTTTGTTAGATTTATACACAAAAAAGTCAAAAGCCTTTCCTGAAAACTTAAGTACATTGTTTTTAACTCGATGATAATAAATTACCTGATTTGACAAGGTATAAAACTGAATTTTGTGAGCAAGATATGAAATATCCTTAATTACCTGATGTATGAGTTTTACCTCTTAATCATGATATATTTATTTTATTTTCATCATCACTGACGATTGTTAACTTCGAGCGAAAATGACTTTGAAATACAACTTAGCTGTTGTTTTCAGATGGAAACTCAAATCAAAGGGTAGCAGCAAGTAAGAAATAATTGAACTGTTGACAACACAGCCTTCCACGCGTATTCACGAAAATAATCAATATTATACGAAACCCTGAAAATTCTTATTTGTATTCAATTTTCCTGTCAACTTTTCATCTAGGTCTGTTTGCTACAAGTAAGAAAACATATGATTTGCTCTGTTTTCATTAATGCATGATAAAACACATAGCAAACTTGTATCAAAAATAAACAAAAATAATTAAGCATCGATTCAATGCATTAAACTCAATGGCGCTTTCGGGAGTGAACTTTTATGGTTGGTCATTACAAAACCCAAAGCTTGAGCTCATCAAACAATCACTGCTTTTGATTGGTTGCTAGGACACTGACATGCGACATCAGCATAAGTGTGTCGATCCTTCAAAATGTAAGAGCACAAACTTTCGTACATAATTTAGTGATGTAGAATGGGTGCTTAAAGAATTCACATGATTCTGATTCTGATGCCAGTATGGAAACCAAATATTTTATGAAGAACGTTGTTCTTGACCTTTGTTTTAAAGATAGTTACGATGGGACAAATTTTACTGTGAATTTTCATTTGTTTTTGTGTTTAATAACTACATCAAGAAATCAGAAGTTGTAAGCCCCGTTTTCTAAACTTAGCTGTTCAGCTAATGCATCTTATTGATCACATTATATGGAAACAATTTGATGAGAGCAACCGACACAGATTTACACCCTTAAGCTTAATATTATTTGATCAATCTTGCCAAACAAAACAACATTATACAAATTGATTAAATGATAGTTTAATGTGTTGTTATGTTTTCAACATTTCAAAATCAGTCTTTACTTATAATGGTACAATAAATGCAATGTTAATATTCTTCACAGTTGCGATTAGGCATGAAATGAAAACATTTTCTCTTGCACTATATGTTTCAATCATTGATTTGTATGTATAATTAAATGCAATTTTAAAAGGACATGTTTCAATTTCATTATTTCATTATAACTCTAATGTTAATGTCTCATCATGTATGCCATCCATATACAAATCCGTAGCCAGACACTCTGTATACAAATAGTATCAAGTGGGTGGCAGATAGACTAATGCCGTCAAATTTATTAGGAAGATGTGTCTTATGTATACAAGTTCATTCTTTGTCTTTGGATGATCTACACTGATTAGTGCAAGATTTTACATAAAACAACATGCTATAATGAAGCATAAGATATCAGCGCAAACAACAATTCACTAAGGGTCCGTTACTAAGAATATTTAGCTATAACTAATAATTCATTTTTTTTAAATGTATAAGGCACATTTTAGTGCAATTGATTAATTGAAGTTGCACAAACTTTTCAGTGTCTACGATAATCGTTAAATAAGTTTTATAATGGAGTCAAGGACAAACCTAAAGGATCCTAAGGAAACAAAGGGAAATCTTAATGCATCATGGTCAGGGACTTCCGTTCCGGCAAGTTTTGAAAATGAACTAAATGAATACAATGCCATTTCATACACATTAGTAGAATCATTTTCCAGTTGATGCATCTAAGCCGTAAATTCAATTTTGATATATTTTAAGCCAAACAGTCAAGTGAACAAAGCATGAAATGTGATCAGAATAAACATTATGTTTGTCGGGATCAATGGTCGTCAAGATAACTAAGCACCGTTCCAAAACCTCTGTTATGTCAAGGATTGAAAGGAATTCAATCTTTTTGAAAGTCACGAAGAAAAGTCTGATTAGAATTAACCTTTTTCAGATGAATAAAACTTTGGACAGAATTGCCTCTACCTGAAGTCATTTTGAAAATTTAAAAATTTAACGATGTCACGTTCATTGATTCAGCACCAAACTGCTGAAGGAGAACTCAAACAAATGAAAAGAAATTTTGAAATGATTGATTTTCAAGTACTAGTAAAGTAACCGTTTGATAAATTAATTGATACCCAAAAAGCATTAAATATAATCTTATAAAAGTAAAACATAGATTTAGTTTGAAACATAATGTAAATATCTAATTAATGGAATGAAAGAGCAAACGATGTTGAATGCTACAGAAAAATGTTAAGCAATGTTTATCCTTCGATAATAAGTTTTCTACACCAAGGAGATAGTGATACCGATCGAATCCTTTGCTTTAAGAAAAAATGTCATGTTAGCAAAGCATGAAATGTCCTCTATATCTTATTTTTCAAATGATTATAACGTAAAAATTGACACTAAAATATAAGCAAAAAGGAAATGCAAAAGCTACGCTATGTAAAGTTGAACATGCCTTTTAGAGTGTATGTAAGCAGCCATGAACTCCGTCACTCGTATTCCTGCATCAATGACAAACGGAATTTAGTATACAGTGACCAGCGGATGCTAAATCTTTAAAGGTCATTCAACATCATGCCCTTGTTTTTGCTTGGCCAAAAAATCAGTTGACGTCATTGAGTTCTACATGTATCAAGACTCTCGCCAATACAATAGTTGTGATTTAAAGGAAACCAGTTTACCAAATAAATCAATTTAGCAATAGATATTTCTGAAATTTACTGAAAAGAAAAGAAAGAGAAAGAGTCATGCGCATCTGACAGACAGTGAAAGTTATCATTGCACAGTGGAGTAATAATCTTTTGGACTACACATTGTTACGAGTGGCGAACCAGACATAACAAAAAGATGGGTAAGACACAACAAGTAAAATATATACAGATTTAATCACACAAAAAATATGAATATATAGTTACAGATTGTTTGGCAGTCTAACAAAATATCACAGCACAGAAGTATATATATATATATATATATATATATATATATATATATATATATATATATATATATATATATATATATAAGTCTTACATTTCACAGTCCAAGAAATTACCGAAAAAGCCGACATGGCTAGAATTGAACATTGTCACACAGGCCGACATGGCTAAACTCCCGACATGGAAAACACTTCAACAGCACACACTGTCCAATTGTGATATAAATGTTGACTGACCATACTCTTGAAATTAGGCTATCTTAAATGTTTAGAGAAGCTTATAGTGAATAGTATTATATAAGATAAAGCTGGCCATAGCCATTCATTAAAGGTTGTAATGTAAGCTAACAACATTGATTGCTTTGTCTAAAATTGAGCTGAGTACAAGCTATAAGCAAAAGGTAAAAGCTATTGACTGGGTATATATGAACTCAATAAAATATATTAATGGTATGGTGATACATATTATTTGTTAAAAATAGATGATTCTCATAACAACATAACATAAGCTGTCCGACATTACAACATAATGAAGGATGGTATGCTTGACAACAAACTATGTGAATACCTCAACAACATTGGTTTCTGAGATCAAACCTAAAGTAATGATCTACATGTTTCTGCAAGAGCACTGTGAGAAGTGATAGTATTTTCAGCTAAACCATCTGTATCTTATATGCCATGGATGCCCAAAGAGAAAGACAAAATTATTGAGTTAGATGTTATGCCTGAAAGCAATGCATTCGTCGGTTGCATACTCTTCAATAGAAATGTTATTTAAATCGTTTGAGAGACGAATTAGATTGGAATTACTTTCTCCTAGCGTAGGATAATACAACAAAGGGATGTAATTCGGTGATAGGTGGCGCTATATGAGAGTATATAAGGTGTAAGATATTCGAATGTTCATTCTCGCTTGTTGTGCACCACGGACGCATTGCGACATGGAAACTTCCGGTCAATCCAGCAACCCGATTAATGAAAAACTTGATGAGATCCTACAGCGTATGGACTCTTCGCAGGTGGATCTGGAACGAACGATAGATACTAGAATCCAGGCAAGTCTCGAGGATGTGCAAGAGCGGTTTGCAAAAGCATCTAACGAAATTCAAAAACTCAAGGCCGAGAAAGAATTGACTTGGTCAAGAGAAGGGAATCGTATCCAGCACACTTTCAACGCAGAAACACTCGAGGCACTACGACAGATAGAATTTGGCGCTAAATATAAGAAGCTTGATTACGTTAAAGAGATTGTGCAGAATGAAATCCATAGGATAGAGAATCGCAATAAACTAATACGAATAGCAGATTCTTCTGAAGCAGGTTGGGAGACGGTTCGTCACTACGTCTCACGTGACCTAGCCGAAGATTCCGATGACGACAGGCGAATTACACGTGCAGAGAACAAAGCCATTAAGAAGATCAAGACCAAGAGTCTGCGATCTTCACGTGGACTCCCGTATAGACAGACTTCACGTCCTGTCTCCAGCTCCCAGTCCGTGCAGTCGGGTGGGAGTGCGTTGCACGCTCACTCTGTGTCTACTGGGTCTCAGCTTTTTCGTGGCCGGGGAGGTCAAAGGTCGGGAGCATGCTTCCACTGCGGTGACTTCTCTCACTGGCGTAGGAATTGCCCCCTCTACATCAGCAAGCCTGCCACGTCGGACCGACAGAGTGCAATTTGATCAGGACGGATCTAGCGATACGAAAGTTAAGTATACAAGTTCTCATGATTCTCTAACGAAACCATCCGATAATCACAGGTTAACAACAGATTATTATGAGTATGAACAGGGACAGGCAGAGATTATGGTCAAAGGTAGATTGAAAGAAAATATATCGTTTTGGAAATTCATTAATGCAAGTGAATTTGTCCTCGATATCATTGACAATGGCTACAAGATACCTTTTTATTCATCCCCTCAGATAATGGACAAGCGGAATAACAGATCAGCGCTCTGTAATGGTGACTTTGTTGAAAGGGCTATCAGTGATTTAGTTCAGAAGGGTCTTGTTGTTCTGTGTAAGAAGAAACCTACAATAGTTAGTCCTCTTACAGTTGCAACTCAGACGTCTGGCAAGAAAAGACTTATCTTAGATCTATCACTACTGAATAAGCATGTATGGAAATGCTCTGTGAAATATGAAGACTGGCGTACAGCCCTTATGTATATAAACAGAAATGACTGGTTGGTGAAGTTTGACATTCATTCGGCTTATCACCATATCGATATTTTCGAGCCTCATACTGATTTTTTAGGATTTTCGTGGGGTATTGGTGAGGACCGAAAATTTTACAAGTTTGTAGTTATGCCATTTGGTCTCACAACCGCTCCTTACGTGTTTACTAAAGTAACGCGTCAATTGGTAAAGTATTGGCGATTTCAATCTTACAAATGTGTAACATTTCTTGATGATGGGATCATGTCAGGTGATAGTTTGTGTAGTGCAAGAGCAAATGGGATTGCTATAAAGAATGATTTGATTAAATCTGGTTTTGTACCAAAGGTTGAAAAGTCGCTGTGGGAGCCTAGTCAGGTCGTAGAGTGGCTTGGTCTTATTATTGATACCAGAGTTATGATGTTGTCCATTCCTACACGCAGGTTAGACAAGTTGTCTTCGTCGATTCGGCATTTGTTACAGCACACAGGTAAAGTCTCTGTTAGATCAGTTGCTTCGGTTGTTGGTCAGATTATTTCCATGAAGATTGTCGCGGGTTCAGTCTGCCAGTTGATGACAAGATCGTTGAGTATTCAGACTCTAGAGGCTTTCTCCTGGAATGATTATATTACCCTCTCTCCTGTGAGTATAGATCAACTGACGTTTTGGAAAGATAATCTGCATGATCATAAGGACTGTATGCTTATCGAACAATCTGTGGTCTCCAAAATTGTTTATAGTGATGCAAGTTCCAGTGGATATGGTGGATATTGTGTTCAGGTCGGTAATAGCGAGGTAAATGGACATTGGTCTCTTGAAGAGGCAACTAAGAGTTCAACCTGGAGAGAGCTGATGGCTGTACTTGTGGTTCTACGAAGTTTGTGTAGTAGGTTAACCTCGCAGCGTGTCAAATGGTTCACTGATAATACAAATGTTGAATCAATAGTTTCTAAAGGTAGTATGAAACCAGACTTACAAGCAGTAGCCAGAACCATATTTGATGTGTGCTTATCTCATTCTATACATTTGGAAATGCAGTGGCTTCCTAGATCGTTGAATGAAAAAGCTGACTTTCTTAGTAAGGTAACTGATTACGATGATTGGGGTGTTTCCCAACTTATATTCGAGAATCTTGAAAGGATGTGGGGGAAATATGACATAGATAGATTTGCATCTCATTATAACGCAAAGGTGCCTAAGTTTTGTTCAAGATTCTGGGATCAAGGATGTTCTGCTATAGATGCATTCACAGAAGATTGGGGTGATACAAATAACTGGATTGTGCCACCTGTGTATCTCGTTTGTAGAGTACTAGCTCATATGAAATGTTGCAAAGCGAAAGGTACCCTAGTTGTGCCTGCTTGGTATTCAGCCAGTTACTGGCCTCTGTTGTGTCCGAGAGGAATGTTTATACCCGAAGTGCTTGATTTTGTATATCTACCAAGAGATAAGGAAGCCTACGTACCGAGCCGGATGTCCGGGGGAATGTTTGGTGAAAGGGATTTGTCATTTGACATGTTGGCGATCAAAATGAAATGCTGATGATTTTATTCTATTTACAGATGTCTTTGAGATTGCGTACACTGATGACATACAGGGGCTTCCACGCACAGCCAAAAATTTGGTTAGTAATATTCCTGAATTGTTACGGTTTGCTCGAGCCGATTCAACAAATAAGAAATATGACTATGGAATACAACGCTGGCTCAGGTGGGCTAACAGTAACGATATGCCTACACGTTTTCCCATAAGACCTTTACACTGTGCTATTTACTTAGTTTCTGTGATGCAACTTAGCCATTCCTTCTCGCCTGTACAAACAGCTTTTTATAGCATTCGTCATGCCCATACTATTATAGGTCTGCCTAGTCCAACAGAGAATTGTTTAGTTAAAAATGTCCTGGAGGCTTCTAAGCGCAAATTGGCTAAGCCGGTGTGTAAAAAAGAGCCTATTTCTATTGATATCTTGGAAAGATTGGTTGAGTCTTATTCTGCTTCAAATAGTTTGAAAGATGTTCGGATTGTGACGATGTGCCTCCTTGCCTATGCAGGTTTCCTTAGATCTGCAGAGCTTCTTTATTTGAGACGTTCTGATGTTTTGATATATGAATCTTATATGATGGTTTTCATAGAGAAATCAAAGACTGATATGTATCGAGATGGGGCATGGTTGTTGATCAGTAGGACAGGTTCCACGATGTGTCCAGTCATGCGGATGGAGAGATATCTGGCGCTGACAGAGATTCCCGAGGAATCACAAGATTATTTGTACAGGAGCATTTCGAAATGCCGTGATAAGTATGTCCTTAGGAGAGAAAACAAGCCTATGACGTATTCGCGTTTGAGAGAGTTGTTTATCGAAACGTTGTCCCCTTTCGTTTCTGATATAAAGAAATATGGTTTGCACAGTTTGCGTGCTGGCGGTGCCTCAGCAGCTGCTAATAGTGGCATCCCTGATAGGATGTTCAAGAGGCATGGTAGGTGGAAGAGCGAAAACGCCAAAGATGGTTACGTTAAAGACTCTGTAGAAAAGCGTTTGCAAGTGTCTCAGTCACTTGGCCTTTAGTTGCCCGTTCTTTGAGTCTCGCGGTGGTGCACAGCATAGCCTTCCAATGTGTGTTATGTTATTTGTTGTATGGTGTTGAAAGGGCTAGGAGAAATGTTATTTAAATCGTTTGAGAGACGAATTAGATTGGAATTACTTTCTCCTAGCGTAGGATAATACAACAAAGGGATGTAATTCGGTGATAGGTGGCGCTATATGAGAGTATATAAGGTGTAAGATATTCGAATGTTCATTCTCGCTTGTTGTGCACCACGGACGCATTGCGACATGGAAACTTTTTGAGTTTTTAATAATTGAAAATTAATTGATTGTGTAATATGTTTCAGATATCGGCCTGTCGCCGTCTGTGGAGTCCTGTCTGTGAGGGCTGTGGCTTGTCGCCGCCTGAGAGGTTTGACCCCGTCGTTTGGTCAATTGCCGTCTGTGAGGCTCGTCGCCGTCTGAGGCTTGTCGCCGTCTGTGAGGCTCGTCGCCGTCTGTGAGGCTCGTCGCCGTCTGTGAGGCTCGTCGCTGTCTGTGAGGCTTGTCGCCGTCTGTGAGGCTTGTCGCCGTCTGTGAGGCTCGTCGCCGTCTGTGAGGATTGTTGCCGTTTGAAAGGCTCATGGCGTTTGTAGTTTCAGGTTTATTTGAAGCAAATCTCCACACTTTTTCTTTCACGCAATAAAGCGGTGGTGCACAGCATAGCCTTCCAATGTGTGTTATGTTATTTGTTGTATGGTGTTGAAAGGGCTAGGAGAATTACGTTGGAGTGGATAGTTTGTTTATGAAAGGCTGAAATTGATCGTTTAAGCGGCGTATAGCCGGGACATGGAACCGGCGTACGCCGGGTCAGTAACAGGCTCAAGTTGAATCAAGTATGTGGGCGTACACACAGGAAGCAGTCATCATACCTCAGACTAGTTTCATTATACGTTTCATCTATATGATATAAATATTTTCAAACATTTTGAAATATGACTTTAAATGTCACTATCAAGTTATGGATGGCTTTTAATAATTATAAATATTGCAAATTAAATCATTTTGAGTTGTTATTTTAAAAAATAATGATGACTGTTAAACTAGTTCTGGAATAGTCGCAACGAAAATATTTGTCCGCCATTATACGTCATTTCAAATCGATGCGATTTTCCGGAAAACAGTTACACAGTCATATTTAATTTCTTTATCACCTTTTAGTAAACGTATTGCACAACTAGACAATGGCTATCTGTAATGTCAGATTTCCTCGGTGAAATGAAGCATCACACAAGCTACAAAGATGAATCTTGATATCTCCTCAAGTAACCAATATGTTTTGCACCAAGAGATAAGACTGTCGTAGACGGAATACATAATGAAATATCGGTTGTCAGTATTGAAATAAAGCATGTCACAAGTATGGACTCATTGCTTGTTTATTTCCTAATGTAGTTTGGAAACTATTTTAGTAAATGCCTTTTGACAGTCAACAATGATTATCACAACATTTCGATATGAAATTATTTGATTAGGTTACACAACATAATGAAACGTTAAATACAAATCCTAACCCAGTAAGAAGGATAATAGAACAGCAAAGTTTAATAATGTCAAATTGGCTAGGATTCTAATCCTTTCCGCTGCTTTACACCAGTATAATGAATCCGGAGATTCCCATAAAACATGACAGACTTATCAAAGCTTTATTATTGATTTAAAGTGTAGGTTTCTGTTAAAGGTACTGATAATTGTCACTTGGGGGGGGGGGGGGGGGGGGGGTCTACCTTTTTACGAAAAAATATATACAGAAAGACACAAATAATTTTAAATGTATTGAATAAAAAAGGTTGTGTAAGCATAAAACTTTCGAAAACAAACTATTTTTTAAAACATTTTTAACACAAACGATATTTGTTCGTTCTCGTGCAATGACAATGCACTATCTCAGCCAATGAATAATGTCATGAAACAATTTCGAATCATTTACTGGTCACCCAGATCAAATAGAATGGTTTATATCAATGATCTATAATAGACGTTTATCACTTCCTACTAACTCATTCAACCTTTTAAATCTGTTGATTATAGCCTATAACATGAAATAGTCTTGTCGTGAAAGTGAGAGAGAGGATTATTTCAGTAAAGGGGTCACAGGCCCATTACACAAGGCATACAATATGCACATTGATAGCGCCAATAAAATCATTCACATAATTGGTAATTTTTACATGAAAGAATTGAATAATATCAGAGACTGTTGTTGTCGAGAATGATTAATATCTCATAAAAATGAAAATATTAACATTATTGAAATGAAGCATAGTTGAATATGGGACCATACTATCTGCAATAGTACAAATTCTGGTACTTTTCCGGAGCGAGTTCCCAAATATGTTACAACATAAAACTAATCAAACGTGTCTTGAACCATCGATCAATTTTAAACAGAGTCATTTCAATCTTAATAATCCTGATTTGCCTCGAGAACTGCCATATCTTTATAAACAGGTGTTACTAATATTCAACAGGTGAAAATGTTGTTGTCTATTTGTTTCCGTCTTTCCACTAAAGATGTTACACTGATACCCCATAACATTTGATTACGCACGTCTGACAGCCACTGAAATATTTGCCATTCATACCTCTCATGAAATTATGAACCCTCCTGTCAGCACCGCTCCTGTTGCTGGTTGGAAACATCACCGGTTGAGACAGCGCAGTATCTTTTAAACAAAACTGCGTGGAAACCGCGAGTTTCGCTTGTTTAGTCGTTGAAGGTGTTGATTTAACCACGACGCGCAGCGAAGGGGTTTACTCAACACCTGACACGACTACAAAACATACAAGAGCTGTCTCACTTACTTAGACCTTAGCCATAGATATAACACCTCAATCATTTTAAAAGATCTATATTTTTATAAAAACCAAGGTGAAATTACTTTTAAGGAATTGGTTGAGAACTATTTGTCAGAGACCGTGTCGTACTCGAAATCAACACAAACCCTAAGAGCACGTGCAGTTCGCAATAAGCCGTATTCCTACAATATGCACGTGCAGCTACACTTCTGACAAGTGAGCAAACATGCATTTGGGCAAGGACAATTGAAAGGATCTGATAGAAAGATATTATAAGCTCTCTATTCCACGCTTTTGGGGACATCGAAAAGTATTTTGCTTGTTTGTGAGGTAAGGGTTTTAAAGAACAACAAATGTATAACATCATTCCTTATGTAATAAAATGTATATTTGTTTTATGTTGTCATTCCATTTAAACTTTTAAAGTTTTCCTATCATAAGTTAATCTAAGAAACCTCTTACTCATTAAAAGTCGATCCGTCCGTGTTTTAACTGAAAATGGTGTTGGTTTGGCCACGGTTTAAGACCAAGGAGCCTGGTCTATTTGTATAGATACAACTGTAAAAAAAATGGTCTGTATGTTTCAGTAAGACTACAAACACCATAAACATGGATGCCAAGGATGCCCAAAGGGAGAGACACAGTTATTGATTGAGATGTTATGCCTTTGCTAGAACACTGTGTGGAGTAGTAATCTTTTGAATTGCACATACCATAAAAAGTCTCTGATAGCAAGGTTTCCTAGGAGGAGTTAAAAAAAATGTTATGAAATGTTAAATGCTATACCTGTAGTCTATGCATGCGTTGCTTACAAGCAATAGGTGACGAGAGAAATAAAGATAAAAATACTCAAATGAGAATATACATGATAATTATTCACTGAGAATCTCATCAAAAGTTTATGAATGTACACCTTCAAAGAAAAATGGATCACAATTAACGCCTTTTGAGAGATTGAGTGTCTGTTTTGTCGTTTTCTTCTGAATTATGTAGTTTCATTGCAAAAGTGATCTCTAAAAAGTCAATAAAATGTAAGCCTGTTGAGTGAGTGAAGTGAAATCGAACATAAAAGCTGTAATGGTCAGAATAGAGGGGGAAAACCAAAGTTGACTCGTTACATGTGGGCAATTATGTAATAAAATGCATATCGATTGATTAAGATTCAAAGTCAAAAGAGAATTTCTATATTTGTTATTCCTTATGAAACTAATGTAAATGAAGACTGCATTGTAATTTTATCATATTTTACAACGCAAATGCTATGTTGAGCGCATGTGATATACGGATTAGTTGGTATTTTTCGTATAAAACGTTTTAAACCATCCAAGATATTGGATTACCATTTAGTGTTGATGATTCAAACGCGTAATGGGAATCATAAACACAGTTGTAAAAATTGAAAACGTCGAGAGCTTTCTTCTTTTGGGATTATTCGGAATCAGCTGTGATCATGAATCCTTTTCCAAGCGATGCCGGAGTCTTACATCATCAACAAGTAACTGTAACTCATGAATCATTAAGTGTTTCTTCAGACTCGTAACAATCTCCACTTAAACGTTTCGAGTTGACCAACCTGCATAACTATTATGCATTTCCTGTATTCGTGAAAGAAATTGCAAGACTTAAGTTTCGATTAAATCATTTTTTAAATTGATCTCAGTTCTAGATTATAAAACGATTATCAATTTCATTTTGTTTATCAAGTATGTTAATATCATTTATAATAATGATAATTAGCCGCCGTTTAGGAGTAGCAAAACCCTCATGAGAAATAAAACATCTTCCGAATTCATTAAAAGACATGGCATCCATGCATTAATCTTTCTCTCCGAATTACTGTTACAATTCTACGGTAAGCATGGTAACGTTTTAACAATGACACCAAATATGATAAATAAGTCATTTACATGATGTAAGATGCACTCCCATTTCAAGAACACATTATCACATTTTTATTACTTTTTTGTAACATAAAATAGTGTTCCTCCTTTTCAAACAAATATTCTTAAACTGAAAATGCTATAACTAATGAAGAGTTTAGATTTCCTAGCAACATGTCTGTGTCAGTTACTTTAGTCTTACTACTGATTCAGCGATCGATAGCTCACTAGTTGTTAACTATGATGATAATACTTTTAATAATGATTTTAAATGTATGTCCTGTTTTGTTTTCAGTTGTCGGTTATCATAAAGTATGTTGAAACATTAAACATATAACTGACTATAAACTAGATTACACACGATCATTATTGTCATTTGTTTGACAATCCAAATATCAAGGTTGACAAAGCCACGAGTGATTAGTAAAACAATCTTATTACTCGCTTGTGTAAGATACTGCAGTGTGATATCGATACGGCGATATTAAACTAGTGTAATACATCTGCACGTATGACGTCAAAAATTTTGTGGTTATGACGTCACAATGTTGGTACCGCCACAATGGCGTCCACGTCGCGAAAATGTTTCATTCAGTACACTTTCGGCAATCATGCTTGATAACTGAGGTCAAGCAATAAACAGAATACTAAACTTTCTTAGATTTAATACTATTTTTTATTAAACTCGTTAATGATTTGGTATCAAACTAGCTTCGTTCAATACTGTATCATTAACTCGTTTAATAAAACTATTATTAATTGGAAGGTCGTTTAGTATCTTCTATATTTATAGTATATGAACTGCCTTTACATGTGTCTACTTGCTTACAGACACAGATTCCTGTTATCAATACATATACACCGAATAAAAGTTTGGTTATTTCGGCACATACCAAACTCCCGTTGAAGTTGTTTGTTCCCATGAACCTGCTATGTAGTATGTTTGATGTTATCATGTTTTTGTAGGGATATTTGTCATCCAAACGCGACAAGCTGTACGTGGTCCTCTCGGAGCGGGTCTTTCTTTCAAGGAAATTGCAAGAAGAACTTGACGTCATTACTCTACCATAAGTCGTTTAGCCAGAAAACATGCACGAACCAATGACATGAAGAATCGCACACCCTCAGGCAGACCACGTATAACCTCCGTGAGAGAGGATAGATCATTGCTAAGGCTCGTAAGAAGGTATCCTTTTGCTTACAGTACAACCCAAAAACGCCACTGGCTTCCACACCGTCTGTTCGGTCACCAAACTGTCAGAAATCGACTCAAGTCCAGAAGAGTAATCAAGCTACCGAAACTCAATAACTACCACAAGCAGTTTCGTCTGGCATTGTATAGAGAAAGACTTGGGTGAAATTTGAGATCATGGAAGAAGGTTCCTTCTGTACTCTGTGGATGGCAGAATCAGCGTTTGGAGGAGTCCAGGAACAGCGTATGCACCACGAAACATCATGCCAACAGTACCATATGGCGGGGGATCTGTGATGGTATGGGGGTGCTTCTCGTTTGACTGCAAACTTGATCTTGTTACCATACGAGATACCTTGACAGGAGATCGCTACATCCGGGAAGTCATTGAACATATTGTCGTGCCTCATTTCGACAACCATGCACAAGACCTATATTCATAGACGATAATGCTAGACCGCATGGTTTACGAGCTGTGAGGAAGGTTATCCAGAACAATGCCCTGATACACCTTCCTGCAATGAGTCCGGATCTTAATCCGCTTGAACATGTTTGGGACATTTTTGGCCGACTGGTACAACGCAGGGATCTTCCTCCTCAGGACTTGCATGTAATGGAAGCGGCATTACACGAGGAGTGGCAGCGATTGCCACAAGAGCGATTTCGACGTCTTGTGCGGGGTATGAGGCAAAGACTTAAAGCTTTCATTGAAGTGCATGGTGGAAGTTTGTGATACTGACTGTTTTTGTACCTTAATTCCCTGAATGATCCTTTAAACTAATCCCAGGTATTTTTTCGTAATTGAATTTTAATGTATGACCATACTTAGTATACCTTGGGGTCAGAGAGTGGCCATTTACAGTATAATTCATAGTCAATAGAATGCTTTTCAATCACTCCATCATTAAGTTTAAGTTCTGTGATTACACTGTTATCTTCCACAATCACCGAAACACTCGTACCCTATTAAAAAACAGGGGGATGCAACACTTTTTTGACTATTATTACGTGATTATTCTTGCAATTCTGTTCCTTCAATCTTATAAAACTATCGATTCTTTCTTTTTGATAAGCAAAAATGAAGATCTACCAAGTTGTAAATAGACGGTTTAAAATACTTCAGTCGAAATGTTATTTATCCTACACATTTTCTTGTGCCATTTATTTCCGTTATATCATTTGATATAAGAGGCATAACAAAATAGCAGGTTGTTAAGTGTTGATAAGACCTATCAGATGTAAGACTTAACGGAAGAGATTTTCCACAATTCCAGGAATCTGTGCGATAACATAACCCTCTATTGCCCTCTTCATAAAAATATCCGTTACGGATTTTATAATTAAACCAAGCATTCAATATCAAAGTATGAAAGTATTAAATGGTTTGAAGTGAAATTTTATTTAAAAATCAATACAAAGCCAAAAGGGATAAAATACAATGGAATCATTTCTTGACATAATGATAGGATGATAAAGGATATCGGGTAGCAGGACTCTCTCGGCGGCTGACAAGGCGACCAAACCGATTGTAACCTGTTCCAGAGTAAATATATCTCTTAACTCTGTTAAACACAAATATCGCGTAAAAATGCATTGACACACTCTTATTTAAAGTGTAATTTCACAATTATTGATGAATGTATTGTATTCAAAGTTAAATATATCAACCAGGGAAATGACATCAAGGGAGTTTAGTGCCTTTGATCTCATTTTCTTTTAACATTAGTTTTGTTTCTTTAAATTGATATATCGTTTCAATGACACTTTTGTGCCTTAAACTATATATATGGCATTCAATACAATGTTTAAAGTGTCAAATTGACATGTCGTCATTATTCCTATTATTTATTTATTTTAGTACCATATTGAGTATAACTAAAGACAAATAGTTGCATTAAAAATATCCTTTCTGTAAACATATAAAGATAACAGCTCATTTACATACCATACCTTGCAGTAGAAACATAAATTTTGAAATCAATTCAAGATTTGAAAATGACACTTTTGTTCCCCTGTAAACTCGGGAAATTTGAAAAATCCAAAGAGATAATTAATGAATAATTAGCATTAAATTCAATTTCTATTTCTGTGAGTACATGAATTTCATTGGAAATGTGATAATTTACAAACATTGCCTACAAAACATCTGGCTACTTCTCTTCTTAAAACGTTATGTCCATGGCTCTATCTCAATTATTTTACTCACGTCCTTGCCATGATTGCAAAACTCAAGCACCCAATGACATTATCACTTGTGCAAGCCCTATTAGCAAAACATTTTCTATTCAGTGGTCATTGACTAACCTTTGTATAAAAGTAATTCTTACTGAATAATGACAAGGAATATATTGATAACAACTTGTTTATTCATTAAATGCGACGTTTCGACACAGATTCTTTTGTCGTTCTCAAGCAATGGTAAAAACGCGGTGAGATGTGTGCATATAAGTGCATGTTAACAATTAGCAGAGAAAAGAAATTAACAAGGAGGACAAATGCAATTAAAACAGAGATGGAGGATAAGAAGCCAGTGATGTACAAAGATGGCATGTTTTACTGGAGACTTAAAGCAATATCTCAATCATTTAAACCGCTTATGTATACACACCGACATCAAGAACAACAACAATAACATCCTCAACAAGACTTTGGATCACTTTGTGCTGTAAAAAAAGATTCGATTTGGGCAGATTTTTACTACACTGGTGTTTTCTCCCGAATGCTACATTCGCTATTTGTGTTTTCAACTTTGGCATAGTGCTGCTCTAATTGATGCAAATTTGTATGATGTAAACATTATTTCAAATAAAGTTATTGTCAATTTTAACTTTATAACCTTTCGATAAATGGATTTGAAATCTTGAATCAGAATTTTCAAAACACATCAACTACTTGTGTTAAGCTTATATGGCAATAGAGATACATATAGGGGCATGGTCAACTTTGGAGCAGCCTTTTCCTCAGAAAAATAATTTTTGCAAAGAAACCAAGAAACATCTTTTCCAATTGACATTGAAATACCTTATTTAAGTTTAACATTTTCGTTTTTGAGATGACATGAAAAGCAAAAAGCTCACTTTTAAGTTTTAAAAATACAACCGTGTTTGGAATGCCATCTTTTTATTTGTATCGATTCATTTGAAAAAAATGTAATTTACAAATTCGTGCTTCACTTTTAATCATTCAGGTTTTACATTTTCGTTTTCTTCCGGTTACGTATAATTAAGAAATCAATGCTAAAGGCAAATATCACCAAAAAACCAAAACCAAAACACATGTATCATTACGAATTCCTCAATGCTGCGTAGCACTTCTCTGTTAATTTGTCAAGTTGGAAAATGTTTAAACAGAACATTCCAGTATGATATCTAGTTACAAAAGCAAGATTTTCCTAATAATAATTTCTAAATTGTGATACTACACAACGTTCCGAGCTAGATGTCTTTAATTATTGTTCTGAAAAATATATATATGAAAAATATATAGTAAAATTAATAACTTGGCTTTGATCGTTTTACTCCAAACCTTGCTGACCTATGGGTGATTAATACAACAAAAAGACTAGAAGAGATTAATAGATTGTTAGCGGTATGGAGAAAAAGAAATTTAACATTGATAGGGAAAATAACTGTCATAAAAACATTAGCTCTTTCAAAACTAGTACATATTTTCAGCTTACTACCTAACCCCCCAGATGACTTTATCAAATCTCTTGAAAAGACTTTTTTCAGATTTATCTGGAATGATAAGAATGATAAAATCAAAACTTAGACTCTACTTTAGAAAATCTTCTGATAACAATCCCTGTAACATACCTTATACTGCAATATACAGATATGGAGCAAATGTAGACAAGCTATTCAACATTGAAAACCCTTACTGGAAAGATGTTTTTAAGGCATGGAATAAATATTGTAGAATGTTTAATTTTGAACTTGACTCTAGCAATATTGGCGATATTCTTGCAGAGCCTTTATGGCTCAATCATAATTTTAAAAATCAATTTCATGTTATTAGACATTGGGCCGAAAAGGGTTTATTGACAGTTAAAGATTTATGTGATGAACATGGATTTTTATCCTTTGATGAATTACAGTCTAAATATGAAATAAGAGGGACAATATTAGATTATAATTACCTACTCTATATCCTACCAGATTCATGGAAAAGGACTATTAAACAGACAAGAATACTTTCTCTAAATAATCTATACATAAGCAACTATCAAAGAACTATCTTAAAACCTTCTAAAGGTTCAAGATTGTTTTATGATCAACTCATTCGCAACAAGGACAAGCTCCAAATTTGTTCTAAATGGGAAATGCTTTTCAATGGGTGTAAATTTGACTGGCATAATGTATTTAGTTGTTACAGGCATGGCCTGAAAGATGTGAAACTCCTAGATTTTCAGTAAAAATTTCTGCATAGAATTATTTATACAAAAAGAGAACTGCTAAAAATGAACTTAATTGACAATGACTTGTGCAGTTTTTGTCATGATGCCTCTGAAAGTGTTTGCCATGTTTATTGGGATTGCAGTGAAACCATAAAATTCTGGAAAGATTTAGAACTATGGATCAATAAGCACTTATTTCAAAAAATAAAAATAACTAAGTATTTGATCTGGTTTGGTACACTACATAAAGATGTATTACTAAATCAAACAATCATTTCCGCCAAAAAACATCTTCATTTGTGTACTATTAAAAACTCTATTCCAAATTTCAAGAACTACAAAATTCTACTTAAAGACATATTTTTTTAAGAAAGATTCAATTCTTTGAAAAACAATGATATTGAAAAATTCAAACAAAAATGGAAATCACTGATCCCAATTTTTAGCAATTGATTTAGGTCTCATATCTGTATCAATGTTTTGATATTTAGAATTTAACTCTTATATCTCTGTCTGGAAGATGTGAATAGATGTTTGACTCTGTAAAATTGGGAACAGGGTTATTTTGCTTAATATTCAAAGAATAAAAACTTTTGTTTCTAACAACTGAGATTATCTAATGATACTATTGTAGGGTCGAACAGTTTTATAGTGTTCGGCCTATGGAGCGCCCTTGACATAAGCACCCATGACCAGTTGGTCAATCCTTTCATGAACTGTATATTTTTATGAATAGATATGTTTAAAACATATGTTACGTGTGACAAACGTAAATTTTGAAAGTTCATTAAAGCAGGTACGAAATATAATTTTAGTTGAAAATATTTGAAAGGTTATATAACTATTCAAATGATGTTTATTTGTAATCACTGCCTTATGACCACATGAAAAAATCGTGTTTACATAAGATAAAAAGTGAATTGACATTGAAACGATTGCTTACACAGGTATATTATGTTCTAGATAAATTGCAAGATTTTTTAAGCATTCATTAACGTACATTATATAACTATAGTGTTTATGTAAATAGTGAGTGTGAGAACAACACATAAGAGTGTTGTTTGTTTTAATTAAAAACTCATAATTTTCATGTATTTGACATTTTTGATGAATATATGAGATGTCAATATTGGTATTCGACACGTACGCTAGGCAAATAAAACAGCTCGAAAATCAAACAAACAACAACAAAAACAAAAAAAACTTGGCTTTGATCCTATGTTTCTTGATTAGTTAATGTTTTCCATCTTTCATCATATGATTCAAGGAAAAGGACAAGGTATTCAGACATTATTAAGATGAAAACGCAGCAAGAAATGAGTGTTGTTTTCTCACTTTTTAAATGAGATTGTGACAAAGTGAAGTCTTCATGTATAGTTGTTATTTGATTTATGGCTTTTAATCATCTCAGCCTCTTTCATTTACATTTTTTTGTTAGTAACAATATTAATAGTGTGCAATTATGTAAATACAATTCTAACTTGTTTTTCTATGCATCAAATTTGCTGATTTTAGTCCCATTTTCAATATGCATGTATATGTGACACACATGACATGGACACACATTTGTCTTCTGAGCCATGTTAAACTTGATCAAAAATTTTACACACGATGCCTGCAAGGAAGGTCATGCACTCATGCACGTCAAGAAAGAAATAAATGCAGTCTTTTTTCCAGCAAATTGAAATTGAAGTTCTGTAGAAGTTAATTTGTTCTTGGAGGGATAATGCATTTCAGAAGCTCCTATAAGATGCAGTGACATGGCGACATTAAACACCATTCTTGCAGGTGGCCGTATATTATCAACAGTACTGATTTGTTGCAATAGTAATGACATCAGGATCAGATACTGTGTCTGGCTTAAAGCGTCACGGCTACTGCATCATATTTAGCATCTTGAGTTATTTGGTGATGTGCTTCCGTTCCGTCTTGTAATTGAGATGTCAATTATGTTTCCGATAATAATGTAAAGATCCATAATTAATCGCTATTTTTTATTTCTGGCTTGGTTGACCGTCATCGTTTCATATCTATAGGGCATCAGTGGTCATTGATATGACTTCAGCAGTCTGCAGCTCCATGTAACCAATGACGCCCGTTTATTAAAACTAATGATTTACAGAATTCACTGTTTTTGCCTTATGTATTTACTAAAATATAATGCAACAATTATTTTAATGTTCATCGATATTTAGTCTGTCCACTAAAAATGTATCTGTGAGAATCACAAGGGCATTCACTACACACAAATAGTCAATACTCTACCTCAATACATACTTGTTTTCTGGGGACGATCAAGCTGACGGGGCTAATATTATTGGTCTTTGTGTCAATTATAAATACTCTAATAGACTTTACTCTTGTTAATATAGGTAGTGTCACATGAACAAATTATTTCACCTCTACATAGAATTTGATGGCAGCTTTATAAGCTGATGTTAATCATCTTATATGGAATTAGAAGTTGAAAAATATGTGCTCCGCTCAACAAAAATAAGTAAAGTGCATAGTAAAGTCCATTCAATGTATTACAAAAGACTACTAGACTTCACGATGAGATGTTTATTAGCTATAAATTGGCTTCAAGTTCAGGTAAATATGTAAACTACTTCCGTAAGATTAATAGAGATGTGCATAGGTTTAAGTTTAAACGTTTTTTTAATCTTATCGTTTGTATATTTAAAGAAGGCCTATTAAGGTATAAAATTAATGAGAGACAATAGTGCAAAACAGAACATGTCGTGTCATTGTAGAAGACGAATAAAATTGTACCTGCATGTTTCCTATATATGATGGTTAATGTTTACCAGGCGACTTTAAAGAAACCTAATATATACAACTTCTCATCACAAACAATGTCCATATTTTAAATTGGCCGGCCTCTATATCAAGCAATAATGCGAGCGACAAAGTAAGCTATAACAAGAATACCAGTAATATAAATCATCATGATAAATTTCTATCTACCAAACAGTTATCCTATTTGATAAACACAATAAAAAAAAGTCTATAAAAATCAAGATTGCATCTACTCGAAAATATGGAAATATATGTTTGCAGAGGGCATGTATATATAGACCCAATGGCCTTCATAATGATTAAAGAATTGATTGATTGAATAAATGAAACTAACATTTGGATGGTATATGTCTTATTACAATTAATAGTCTTGTCAGACAAACACTCAGCTTTCTGTCTCTCTTCAAATGTGACGCGGTGGAAGGATGTGCTTATCTTAAAACACATCCCTCTTGTTCTCCTTTGATATATCTCAAGTCAGATGAGGTGTTTCACTTGTCTGCCTTTGTCTCTATTAGTCCGTCAATGTGACTATCTCTCTCACCTATGTTCCTTACAAATGGTCTGCTAAGTATATCTTTGCATACTTTCTTTAACCTACTTGTGTCAACAGTTACGTTTAATTTATTTCTGCTGATATTCGTACATTAGCCTTACAAATCTTTTGCCTATGTTCCTTATAAATGATCTGATAATTATATCTTTGCATACTTTCTCTCACTTACTTGTGTCAACAGTAAAGTTTTATTTATTCCTGCTGATATTTGTACGTTTGCCTTACAAACTACATCGATATTCATTTGACTTATCAATAAATTCAAAGATTGCGTGCTGCAAACAATTTATTCAAGTTGCATTCTGGCTTCAGCAGCAAACATCACAGGTCAATAAAACTTATGGAGCCTTTATATTTTATCATAACGTGTTTAATTTTCAATAGTGAAATAAAAACTTGTGCATAAAACTGATTGAAAATCGTTCGATCTTCAAATCTGCCTTTTTACTTACCAATGTGAAGCACGCGATCAAATCATTTTGATAATCAGATTTCTAACAAAATAGTTATTTGTATTTGTAAATGTTTATTATGGGAAGATCAAGTCCAATGTAAACGTCAATGGGTAGGAACGGTGAAGGAACTACGAAGGAAATGTAAGTAAATACAGAATGTGAAGACCGAAGATAAAGGTGTCAACATGGTCGATATGGTTTATTTGTGAGAGGTTTCATATCAGTTGACTTTCATTCGAGGCAGTCGGTGATAAGACTTGTGAATCTTTAGGATAGCTTTGATATCTTAGCCAGGCAGTGATTTGTTTAATCTGTTAAGATTCCTTCAAATAACCGTTTTGAAGCACTACTATGATCAAAATAGATCGATTAAAGTGTTAAAATCATACATTTTTGCTTTAAATTTTAGCTCGTCCGACCTGAAATCCCCGGACTTTTGGCATGGCTCGACCATCCATCCATTAGCTTTACACTTTGTCGACTTCTTCTTATGAACTTCTCACTCTAAAAACGTTGAAGTCTTGTGTAGAGGTATCTTAGGCAACTTGGATTATAGATTTTAGATTTTGTGATTCTGTTGCCCCTTATAAGGGTCACATGGGTCACGACCTAAAAATCTGGTTTTATCTACTTCTTAAGAATGAAAAGGGCCATGAATCATGTATGCAGACTCCTTAAATCAAGAGAATCATAAATTGTAGACTTGGCGATCCTGTAGTTCCTGAGGCAACACCCTCAAAACCTTCTTTCGTCATCTTCTGGCGACAGTATGCAGTTTTAACACACTGTTGTAGTCTATGCTTTGTTACAATTGATCAAAGAAGTGACACAAGATACATTCAGTAATATCTCATCAACTTGCTTTAGCCATGCATCACGGGAGAACAAAACAGTCGAGTCAATGATTTGATGTGTCACGGTAATGGAAATGGATCAAAGATGTGACAAAGATACTCACTTTTATATGAAACATTCACTACAGTAACCTCTCAACAACTTCAAATGCAGTTACACAGACAATTAAGTCTTTTATTAACTGATGTTGATGTTCAACGATCATGGAAATATACAAAAGAAATCTAATCGAGCATCATGATTCGGTTATGATCCAGCGATAGCAAAGCACCCATGTGAATTCCAAGACGCTCTTTCAGTCTTGTGATGTTCTGATCTGAAATGATCATTTGAACGAACTCAAGTCCCTTGATAACTAAATATATGTTTGGTTAATGTAAACATTTTCATATTTTTATATCTAACACCTGGTTGATAGATATCAGTATCAAACTATTTCCCTCTGGGACTATCATATCAATATTGTCACATAATCGTATTGATATCAATTTTAGTTTCTTTATAAAGCAAATGCTTCAATTAAAGGAAACAGTTTCTAAGTATAGAATCATTATTATCAGCAAAAGCACATCCTACTTCAGTAAGGGATACAAATAATATGAACTGAACTCTTATCGTCTTATATGAAGACAACAAGGAGAAAATATATGGAAGAGTTAGAAGGAGAAAGGGGAGGGCAAAGAGATTTGCCAAGGATGAAAAGATATGTGATATGATGTATGAGAGAAGAATATTCCTGATTTAAAATTTTTGCTCATTCAGAATGGGTAGGTCATAGAGAAGTCAGTTAACATATCGGTAAATAAGCATGCGGAAATGTGCGAGCAGTGTTTCACCTGCAAGTAAGATCTCATTACGTCACGCTCCTTGAAAGCGGCTACTTATGGAACTGCAGTTTGTTATGTAAATATGTATAACGACGATCGTTTCCATGCCTCATAGACATGTAAATTACCCCTATCACATCAACTCATATAAGCGGTGTCAATTATCCGATGATGAGGACATCAAGCAGAGTCTGACCTTACACTTAAAAAGCCTCCAAGGGTGCAAAACAATTATTTTGTAATCACAATCCTTTTAGTTGTCTACCTATTTTCTATATTACCATGAACATGTGCAATTCTTAAAGTATAATTCACTACAACGTAGGTCTAACTGATGACAATTACCCAAACGAGTCAAATTTTATTGTATGAAGTCTTTATGGATATGTGCAGCATTCATGTACACATCATGTACATTAAATTACTATCTATAATACAAACTTCGCACATTGCAAAGCTCAAGGTAATGTCAGCTATTAATTCTTCTTTATTCAACCACGTATACTTGTCAAATGTGGTAACAGAGAGCATTTTGTGTAGAAAGTAAACCAAATAAATAATAAGAGTTCTAGTGTTTTTTTCACCTTTAATTATTGTACTCGACAACGAAACGCTGTCCTTGTAAATGCAAGGACATTCTACAGTTTAACGCTTTACTGCTGCCCAAGAAGCTTCACTGCTATTCAGGCAGTTCATTCCTATCGTGTATCAAATATTGGTATCACATACACAAATCTACGGTTACATATTCTCACTCAATATTCTGATTCTCCAAGCTCTCTTCATTGTGAAGATTCATCGGTGGTTACAACGAATCTAAATATAAAACCTGAACCCAAATATTCGTTGAAAAAATGAAAGACAGTCACAAAATAAATTTCCACCATGCTCCAATTCTAGAATCGAGTACTACTGTTAAAATGATATTTAAAAACGTTTATGACAATAACTCTATGTTGAAAAGTACGCACAGGAAGGTTTACCTTGTTAGAGGGCGGCATAGACAAATGGTTAGCATAACACCAGGGTCAAGAGAATCGAATTTGTATCCCTCCACAGACGCGTAAACTGTTTGTGCATACAGTTTAAGGATCAACGATACATTTCTATTTTGCAGTACGTTTCATTGGTAGTGGGTACCAGTTTATAAGCGTTAAACCTTTTTACCAACTTTCTAATCGTTCATATTACAGGTACATGCTTTTGCACGCGTCTTTGTTCATAGAATTCTTTTATTCTGATTGGTTGAAAATTGTCCCATTGAATACGTGAATATATGAGAGGGTGAATCACCGCGAATTTTTTATCATATTCACTAGATTCGGTCCTTCTTATAATTGGAGTTTTCGTTTCTTTTAATTCTTGCCTTATTCTTATTGTCTCGTACAGAAACATTGTGCTAATCTGCCGACATCACAAAGAACTCTCAAATAAGGTGACTTAATCTTTTTCAACTTGCTAAATTGTACAAGATGGCCGCCGTGTTTCATCAGACGAGTCATCTTGCAACATTAATGAACAGCTCTCTATTTCATTTCCGTATAAAGGAACATTTGCTTGATAGTATGTCATCACATAATTACTTTGCCATGACCTATTTGAAGGAAACGGTTAATATTCAGATCAGAGATAGATACGAAAGACGTCACAAAATGTTATTTTTTGAACACACGATAGTTAATACTACTTTTTTTCATTTCTACAATGGCTTTTTTTTAATCGTGTTAGCTAGATTTACACCTTAAACGTAATTGAAGTGAATCAAATTTCATTTACCCGCAAGGGCCACTGCTAGAGATGTCTTCATTATCTAGCAGTAGTTGAATTCATTGGTCTTTCTTTCGTGACGCTGCACTCTATCGTGGAATAAAGTGCTGTAGACGCCTTTCCTTACAGAGACGAGGCTAGGATAAATTTCCAATGGTTAAAAACAATCTCTTTTGATAAACTAAAGTTCGTTTTCATACTGAGAGAAATAAAATGCCTTTTTATCAACTGAATAATTCATGTAATACGATGACAGTGATTAAGCGAGGCGATGTTACCATTTCTAAAAGCATCATTTATTACCCCCTTTCATAGTTTTTGGAAACATGACAAATAGAACAATTGTGTTCTACGGCTTGATTTTCCATCATGATTGCTTCTTTTGCAGTGACTCCTTGAACCATCACCTTTCTATGCTGTGTTTGTTTGAATGTCAGCACTGTTCATATCACCGATTTGGTACATTTCAGCTTCAGAAATCAATATCATTTTTACTGAAAAATGCCCTGCCACAAGAGCACACTACAACGATTTCGCATTAACAAACTTCAATTAAGGGGAGGACGTGAGATTTAATACATATGGAAAACAATTATGTAAAGGAATCTATTATTCTGATTCAGAAACCTTAAACCTGGCACTTAAATTACCTAATGTAAATCATGTGACTCATGATACTAATTTACATTTCAGAAGCTATATACATTGGCTTACATTATATATATTGGATTTAAGACTGACTTGTTAATTGATATTCATGCAGTTTCATAACTTCAATTACCAAAAAATTACCATTTACAATTATATGATATCAAGTTATTCAAGTGACCAGTTTTAAAACTTCCTTATTTTTTACAAAAGCGATGTTTCAGTATACGATTTCGGTATCAAACCTTTATATGCTTAATTCTGATCTACAATGAAATAGGGCGATACATTTAGGAGATAAATCCATTCTCTTTTTTATGTTGGGGTTGTATGTCGTGCATTTTTCACCCCTAAATTTAATTTCAAACCGAACTTGCTCGGTTTGAAATGTTTATTTAGGGGTGAAAAATGCACGGCATACAACCCCAAAATAAAAAAACAGAATGGATATATCTCCATTCTAACATGATTAATTAGAAAAATAATGAGGAACTTATTTGCCTTGCGCAACAACAATGTGATTAGGTCGAACCAGTACAGACCAGTTCCACTTGCTTTCGAATCTACGGTACAGTTCTATTTTCAAAGAACACCGCATCAATAAAAAAAAGATAACAAAAAAAATAAACTAACAGGTTTTAAAATAGAACCCCTTAAGTATTTATTTCGTTGACGATAATATCAACAAAAGACAGATTTTTTTATCCCGTCAGAGATACGTTTTTCACGTAAATTATACAAAGATCACCTATCATCCCTACAATACCGATAAGGACTGACCCAATCAAGGGACGTTACTCTAAAAGTAGTTGTTTACCGCTAGCGCTAACTCCTCACGCAACAAGTGAACTGATTGAATGAACGATCAAGAAAGCTGTATAGTTTGTCATGAATGAATACACTGTCTGGAAATTCACTTATGAATGAGAGGGGGAAAGCGAAGCAGTTTGTAAAGTTGAAGAATAACGTACGTCTGTTCACTTGACGAATCGCTGTTGCCGTACGTTACGGTACGAAGCGAGCTCGGTTTGAAATTAAATTTAGTGATCAAAAAAGAAACTACTTCAACAAATGAAAATTATAGAATGGATTTATCTTATAAATTACTCAAAAAAGTATGGTATTTTCAATGTCTTTATAGAATTGATTTAAAATTAATTTTGCATGTGTCTGTAAGGCGATGAAAACAGTAAGTTCAGCGAATGGAGATTGTAAACGTGCGCGTATGAATGTGAATCGGTCGTAAATATTTAGAGGTGATTATCAGCGAAATAATCACTCCAAAATTGATTTTGGTAACCAATCAGAAAACAGTATTTTCGTTCTAGTTTTCATGTCATATTGGAATGCAAAATCATCCATACTTTTCACTACATTCGCCTACCTGAGATTATATATAGGTTTCTCTATATCATTTGTATTATTCATGTTGTCTCTCAAAAATGTCATCGTCTTTTGTTGTAATCTCTTTATCCTCTAAAACCAATGCTCTCAATATGAATAACTCTAAGGTGTGTAAGTAAACTTCCTGTTCTTCCCAATCACCCCATGAAAATCTTTACTCAACGTTGCCGCCCAATGGCAGAGAATGACAATAAAAATGAACCTGCGAGCCCCTAAATACACGTGTTACAAGTCGCTTTAATCTTTTCTATATAGACTTTGAACTCCAGCTCTTTTCTCACATCATGTGCACATCAAAGATCAAATGCAAGTGCCTGAGCATACACCCTAGCGGACAGTTTGTAATCAGCGTTACAGACACTTGTTGTCATCATCTTGTATCAAGACAGTTCGTTGGTAAATCTATTACAGATTTTCTGATCACGTGGATATTTCAATACTTTAACAAGATCTCTTAAGAATAAAAAAAAATTATCTCAAATCATCCAACAACCATTAAAACATAAAGTGATGACCTTGATAATTATTACTGTTTGTGAAAAAGACAAGACGACTCGAAGAATATACTTATTCTAATGTTCCTTTCTCTGTCCCTCTCATGATCTGTTTACTTTCTTTCGGATTACAACTCTCACGTGTTACATAACTGATATAGCACGTTGAGTCCTACTCCCTCACTCAGTCTTTTTGTACTCCATTACTCAAAACTTGATGATTTATGTCTTAAGTGATCGCGGTTAGATAGTGTTATAGAAGTATTACTACACGGAGGGAACTGTAATACCGTTGTGACTCTAGAACAGGATAAATATACACCGGATTCATCGAATATAAAGCATGCTTCTTTAGAGCGAAGCGGCATGCCAACCCACTTGTAGATCCGCTAATCGGCTTAACAGAATTGTTTACAATAAAAGCATGCACGATAATTCGATCGATGGTATCTTTATTTTGTCCAGAAGATTGAATTAATTCTGGGTACCTACAATGTGGGCCTTCTACTTATTAGATTGACACTAGACATGCAAAGAATATAATAATATAGACACTACAATTACCATCTAAAGAGGTCTGCCTTCCTTGATATGAATAATGAAGATTTGGCATTATCATTAAAGAGCTTTTCCCTTTCCTGAAGAAGAAAAGAGATTATTTCCGACAAAGAATTATTGATAGACACTGAAGTTTTAATTAAAAGGAATGTTATCTTTCATTATAGTATAATTTTATATAACATAAAGTATAGATATGGAATTAACTGTTTATATTCTTAAGAACTTACATTATATTGAATTACTAATATAATCGAAAGATAACATTTGATAAAGTTTATTTAGACGAGGTCCTGCACACATTTCTTGTTAGATAATTTGTTTGAAAAAAATACATTATATTACAATATTACAACTTTGTATATTTATATCATAAAAGTTTACAATATTCACAGTTGTGTTTCCGGTGTTCATGGATGACAACGACAGACCTCATTGGTCAGTCTGTTCGGTTACAGAAAACTATCTACTTGAATGCTATGGAAAAGTGTGACTGGCTGCCAATGAGTCCTGATCACATTAAGAAGTGCTGGTCGCTTATACCAATACGTATCCTTCTTGTAGAAGACCTTGGGCAATATCTGCATAATCACACGGGAAATAACAGATATTACCCATGCTACAGGTTTTATCTTTCTCTCCTCGTAGCTAAAGAGACACTAAGTGGGACAAATTTTGAATTGAGGTTGTGAACTGTTATAGACGCCATAAAGAGGGAATGACTTGTGGCATTACTTCATGTTCATGAAAATAAAGTCTTAACATGTCAGGGCTTAAACAGTGATTTTATTTGTTCTGATGTTTTTGTATTAAGAATATCTATTCCTAGATAGGACGTCACAATATTTCGAGTCTTTGACCAATTCCGCCTCACATAAGGGGTGTTTTTATCTATTAACAGGTTGAAACTAGACATGTCTTACACAATCGTCGTTCAGTTTGCTTGATATATTTTCATTGTCCATTGATAAGATAAGATTTCAACTCCGTTTCATTCAAGAGAGTAAATATTGTTTCGGAGATATGTCTTAAATAATTGAGTCCGTTGTTATACTTTATTTAACGTGTATGAAGATAATTGCATACATTATGCAAATTATGAACCTAAAAAAATAAAAGGCACATCTTCACATTCCAACATTAAGTATTCGTGTTATGAGCAAAATAAAATTATGAGAGAAAAAGAATGAACATTTGCTAAAATTAGTGAACCAACAAATTTGATGGATAACCAAAACATTTGCATTAATTATGCCAATTAGGGACTGAAACGTCAAAAGGCACATCTACCCATCATAGTGATAAAACGTGTAAAGTTTTGTGTCAGTCCAAACATTAGTGTCTAAAATATGACGAGGAAACCCACGAATGTGTGCACAATTTATGCGGATACCTCGCACTAAAAGGCACATATGCACATCAAAGTGATAAAAGTTTATTTACATTCCAGCAATAAGTGTTTGAGTAACGAGCGTAATGATTTTGATGGGAAAATCAAGAAAGATATGAGTATGACTGAATTATGCAAAGGCAAATCTACAAATCATAGTGATTACGCGTGTTAAGTTTTGTAACTTGAATACTTCATGAAATTGTTTTAAGATATTGTCTATCTGGTGACTTTATAACGGCTTGAGAAAGTTCTTGGTGGTTATCAGGAATCACAGCTCATTCTCTGACTTGACGACCAAAATGGTCCGTGACTGTTCTATTGGAGATAATTCAGGTGACATGACCACACTTTTACGCTATGCCTCTGCAAAAGTCATCAAAACGGCACTACCATTCACTACGACGTCCAGACACGAGTGCTCGCCAATCATTTATGAACCGCTGTAATCTCTCGTTCAGTTCCTGGCCTACAATTGCCGAACGCTATCTGCCCACTGGAAATGTTGGCGTCGAGGTGCATGCTACCATGTTCTGTTAGATGTCAGGCCATGATAATCTAACTGATACTATAACCAAGCGCACTTGTTGCTGATTCGGTCAGGAAACGGTTTCGAAAAATGGGGTCCTCAAACGATCTTCCATTTCTTGCACCTGTGTGGCTTTACCGTCCCTTCAACCTGAAGACGTTAATGCAGCCGCAAGTAGCGAACAATGGGAATACTACGCTGAACTTCAGTGCAGTATCCTTATTGCGTTTGGAAAAGTTCTTTACAACAGATATAGTTGTCGAGCGCCTGGCAGGATTCGAACCACGGACTTCTTAATGCTAAGCCGAACGCGCTAACCACTGCGCTACCCCGCTCCCCGTACGAGGTGATCACAGTTTTAATACCAATTAGCTAGAAACTTTCAGCGAACTGTCAATTTATCATGTATTTTTTTTTCTAAACCTCTAAATACACATCTACTGTATTCAATGAACCAAATGTATATAATTGTTATTGCATTGTATGATGTATATCTATGTGTTTGTTCAGTTTAGTTCAGTTCAGTTGCATATATTAATCTTCCCATGTTTGTTGATGCATTTGATGTGGAGGAACGACAATGCGTAATTCGGCACATTTTGTATACTCTAATGATACACGTTTTTCACGGGATGTTTGAACACATGAAATTCACGCTTTAAGACATCTTCCCGAAAACGGATCGCCAAAATACAATAATTCTCGTAATATTTATAACGATGGTAGTGAATTAATCATTTCTACGTTATGTGTTAACGATGCGAACATTTCTCTAAAAAGAATATTACATTTTAAATTTTCGTTTCTTATCATATCGCTTGTTTTATCTGATAATTTAGGTTTTAAAAACGATCTTCTTCATCTCCTTTTCCATGGCATTATTTGACATTAAATGAAAGATAGAATAAGCTTTTCATGTCTTAATAATAAAGATTTCGATTGATCTACAAACGACTACTAATCAGGAATTCACACTAATAAATGACTAAATTACAACATTAAAAAGTCATTAGCTTCAAGGCAGGATATTTATGGACGTTTTTAATCAGAATCATGTTTTATGAACTCATAAGATATAAGTGTTTTACGTGTGGGCACAATTCTTTCTACACCATCATAAAGACATAAAGCGATGTTTGCACGATGTGAACATATAATGGATCAACTGTAGCACTTGTTTTGTCCATATGGTAGAACTGTTTGATCCTATTATTAACCCTCCACTACTTTCATTTATAGTTAATGTGACAACAACTCTTTCAACTCCACCTTGGCAAAAATATAGTCGACATTTAATGAAAAAAGATAATATTTTGATATCTTCTTAAGAACATTGAAATTGAATATATACATTGATCATGAATTCACTCTTATAATTGACTTACACACAATAACGAATGGGACATTAGCTTTAAAGATAAGCTTTCTGATATTATTTATTTGATTATTTATCATAAAAGAGAGAGAAGCTATCAAGACGATTCAAGGGAATCATGGGATAGCTGTTAGAGATAAATAGTCAGAAAGTGCCTGCTACTCTATCAACTCCACGGGCCATTACTTACAAAGAGAGGGGGACACTGCGTATACCAAACCTTTAAGACCACATGGAGAAGATACTTACTGGTCTGTAAATAAACCAAGCTTTAAAGGGTCATAGCACGTTTTTAAAGACCTATTTCTACAAATATTCGACAGTAAACAAATGTGTCCGTTTCACAAGGTAAAACATCTCATTTTTCAACCGATTATCCGTAGTCGTTGAGGAAGGAATATAAATTAATCAAGTATCAGGCCATTCCTGTGTGAACACCTTTTAATAATTTATTCAATCAGGTAGGGAAATTGATTGGCAAAGTTTATTCCATCATAGTAAGTTCGTGTTAAAACTGCTTCTTTTGTGTGAAAGACGTTGCCCTGCTAAATTTTTGTTTTCGTGAGATCACTTTATTTCTCTGTAAAAGCTTGCTACTGCCCCTCTGGTAGACGTCGATAACAGATATTGAACTTGTTGTCTGGCATACTGATATTTCAGAATATGATATATTAATATTAGTTTTGATAACCATGCTTTTACATTTTACTGGTAAAACAGTTTCATACATGTACACTTTATATTGATGGGGTTTTTTTTGTAAAACGCATCTGTTGATCAAATATTAAGAAAACGTTTATGTTATATATATACAGACTTCACGCAAATAGATACAAAATTAGCTGTTAGCATTATGTTTGCTGATAAAGCAATTGTACCGCATTCTGTCAGAGAAATTTACATGCTATAAATGCACATTAACGAGAATATTTTCTATGTTTTGATTAGTGAGAAATAACAGTCAATTGACTACTTAAAAGGTTAACGTTCAACATTTTTGATGTCATACAAGATTTATTTGACGACGTGAGACATTATAGTGTTCATTTGAACCTAACACATCAACAATAGACGTTCATATGACATTTCACTGAGCATTCACTAAAACTTGCTGCAATGTTTTAGCAATGTGCGTTGTGTTCACCTTTTTTCATAATTAACATTTTATCAAGCACATCACAAGTATCAACGAACATATCCTTCTGAGAATAGATAAAATCAATTCTAATGGATTCGCCTGCAATACATTTTGACACATGATATGAATTGGTTGTTGATAGCTCATGTGGATGACAAGTATGCAAATGTTTGTTTGTACAATACTTTTGTTAGAAATATGAAAAAATATATCTGTAAAATGGAATCATCTGGCAAATTGTTTAAACAAGGTTGTCAGTTATGCTTCAGTTTGTCTACACATCAGTAGACGCTATTTGTTGTAATTTGAGTCAGCTAAACAAACAATGTTTTGTACCACAAGATGATTGACATCACTAATGGGAGGACAATATCATCTTTGAAGGCAAGAATCTGATCTGAAGCACGACACTAGTTGCCACAGAGTACCATGGCAGCACTCTCAGGATAACTATTGACATTAAATAAGTTTGTAACGGAACACTAACATTTGGAGTTGCCAGACATGTTAAGTGTGTCCTCTGATAATCGCTTGTCTACAGCACATAATCGTTACTTTTGTTTCAGATCATTTCCGTTGAGCTACAATACTCAGTGTATCTACAAATAGTCAAAGATAATGAGGGGTTCCTTTTAACATTCAATATGTATAGAAATCATATTTGTCTTTTCCATTAAGACACTATATTACGTTTATTTTTCAGGAAAATAAAATGTTATCACAAAAAGGTAAACATATGTTAACAATCACAGGGCAACTTGTTTCAATCAATACAGAGATTTGTAAAACAGCGTAACAAGTCTGGTTTAGCTGAAACAATCAACTTGCCTTACTTGATTGATTCAAAGGTGTTCGCACTAAACATTTCAAAATAAGTCCGTTATCAACTACATGAAAAGTATCAATAAAGATATCCATCAGAAAGATCAAAATCACTTCCCGAGAACACGAAATCCATTTACACACAGGGTATGGCATGACTGTTGGGGACACGTATGGTTGGGTGACAAGTATGCAATAAGTTTGGCTGCTTACAAGTGCAGTACCAGAATTCTTGTCATAAGTATATTATATAGTACTTCCACATGATGAGAAATATCTCTGATTAGTATTCACGCACCTGCCAGATACAAGATGCACTGATCTAGCAAGAGGTTTCATCACAATCGTGGGAGGTTGTCAGTTACGAGTCAGATTGTTTACTTATCAGTACATGCTATTTTTTAATTGTTCAAAATTCCAACACGCACATTCCGGAAGCACATTGGTGTAACAAAATGTTTCAGGAACATGGTTATTTGTCACTTATGAAGAAGACAGACAGACAGTAAACCTTTATTGTCAGTAAGGCCTTTAAGACCCCGCATCGGTTGATACGGTATAAATTGTGGTACGTGGCAATGGGGAAGAGCATAGACATATAGAAGTATATACATCGCGTTTCATTACAGGAGCTGATATAGATGTACATATGATATCTATATGAGATGTTTTGTAGGTTTTTCAAGATTTGTACGTAATTCAAAACGTTGTATATACTGGGACGTCTGGACGTTTGATGAATATGAGGACAATAACCACTAGGAAAAGCATAGATCTGTCTCGATACTTAACCATACTAGGTACATTGCCAACACTCACACTTAAAGTTCACAGTACAGTGATCTGTACTAGTGTAAGTTTAATATTTATCTCACAGTACAGTGAGATCGTTAAAATACTCTATCACCTTATTCTAAATCATAGTATAACCGTAGTTATTCAAATCATTCAGTAAAGTTTACGTTAAGTAACTAGTTCAGATTTCCATTACTATCATAAACATAAGTGAATGTATGTGTGAATGTATGTTGGTAAGTGTGATTGGTTAAGATTTGGGTGTATGTAGTTTTT
Organism: Phorcus lineatus; assembly: GCA_921293015.1. Taxonomy (NCBI): domain Eukaryota; kingdom Metazoa; phylum Mollusca; class Gastropoda; order Trochida; family Trochidae; genus Phorcus; species Phorcus lineatus. The sequence goes on along the minus strand of OV121090.1, from coordinate 46,672,383 downwards.
ACCGTATTCATTCTTTGAACCATTTGTTGTAAATAGCACCATCTGCATACGTCATTATCTACCCTGCAGATGACGTAGACACTGGCGGTATTGGCTTTGGTATGCAGCAGTTCAGGTCATACCAACCTGGTACGTTGTGGTCTTAAATATTGCTATGTTTGTTTAAATGTATATAGCAATGTCTAATTCAACATTCATCACATGTTTAACGGTATTACTTTAATACTTGTCGAGTAATACATATAAAACATGTGTATTTATCATGTATCATTTAATAATTTACATCTTAAGTGTGTTTACTATCATTGTATATAATAATTGTCATTGTAATCTATTGGCAACGTGAGTTATCATTAAATGCATATCTTTGTATAACGACATATATTAAGCTTAAGGTTCTTTTTTTATCATGCAGTAGTGGTTTATTTTTCTTCAGATACCATATAGAATATTCATACTATGCAAATACGATTAGATGTATATATGAATGTGAAGTATATCATTCATTGAATGTAAACTTATGTTGTTATTTTATTGTGTTTTAGGCTTTCCTTTATTGCATGTTTTTGTAATAAAACCATGATCACCTCGCACCCCAGGGGCTTTGTGGTATGTTCCTAATGTAACCACTCCCAACGCTACTACAACTATATGTGTTTACAGTTAAGGGTCAATTACGTTACATTCTGAAATTGCATGAAACAAGATCTAAATATGCAACCCTAGTATTGGTACCGCTTTTCGCCTGATACTTATGCTTTCTTATATGACTACGGATAATTAGATTATGTCATAAGAAGATTTAGGTGTTATCATGGAAACTACAGGTTTATCCATGATAATAAACAGTGTGATTGTTATAGAGACTTGTTCATGGAAAATTATTTTGACTTCGTTTACAAGGTGCCTGCCTGGACCATATTGTGAGAAACAAATCACGATAAGAATAGTTCTTGAAAATATTGATATCATCAGAGAGTTTTCTTTAAGTATTCTATAAAGTATATATGGTCTTTACCACAACACTGGCCACACTTCACCACAAATAAACATATCCCTTTCGATATGATTTGTTTAGTCTCTAATAAGTGACGATAAAATATTGCAGAGGTTACATTCACTTTTGCATGTCCTTGTCAAGTACAGCACGAGAGTTATACCAATATGAAGACAACACCCACACCCTATTTGTAACATATAACATCTGCCGGATGATTGAAACCTAAGCTGTTATTTAATCCGCAAAAGCTTACGATGGGATTTCTTACTTTTTCCTTCTTGATATAGAAAACTATCTTGGATATTCTTTTCGTATTCTAAAGGAAATTTGTAAAAATTCGTAAATACGTATGAACAATGTATCAATGTTTTCAATTCTTGTACCGGTATGTACTGAAAGCTAAGAGGTGAGTTGAAGTGAATTTGATATGTAGCCTTGTCCCTTTTACCTCTCTGCATAACGTTAGAGCTCTTCATTCACTTCTTTTATTTATTCACATATAGCTCTCTATGCTTCTTCACGAAGCACAAAGTAGAAAAAGGGATTGTATATCAACGATTTAACAAAATGAATTTGAAATTTGTGAAGAGATATACAATCTGGTGTCTAGCAAACCAACACCATCAATGCTTTTCCTTCATATGAAAAGCGTTTCAATGTCTGTATAGATGTAAACTCATTTAACCTGGAGTAACTACCTGCACTCTTGGACCACCTTCCAAACAAACTCTAGCATTGTTTCGGTAAAGATCAAAGGCGTCCCCCATCATTTATTTTGCAATAAAGTATCGTTTTTTGCATGACGTCACGAAACAATGGTCCTTATCACCAACAACAATAGTGCTATATCATTAGGAAAGACCCTGATCGAGGTTAGATTAAACTCGACATGCTAGAAAAGAAAATTTCCCATAAAAATCATTGACGTCGTAACCACTTGGTTTTCGGATAACTGCAATAGTCCAGGGTGAAAGTGTACTTTAATGCAAAACACATGTACATGATGGTTGATACATAATAAGGTTATCATAAATCTCTAAGGTGATCAAACCATCATAGATCGACACAAATCATTGAAAGTTGCTTTGTTTGAAACCAAACATATTGAAAGAACTTAAGATAATCATCTAAGAGGACATCAATGGGATAATGAAAACTTTTCATTAGAAAAGGCGTTTAAATTCTTTAGGGCTCCGATTTCTTTGATTGATTGCCAATTTGTAAAGATCGGTGGTAATACAAAAACATAAATTGTCAACAAACAACATAAAAAGTCAATCCAGGGTTTTAGAATTACTCACGATCTAGTATTCAGCTTTAACTTCTTTGAAAATTACACTCTTTGAGAATAGATACAACACGGACGGCTGATCAATATCTTTCCTCCTGATGGTGTTTTCATTACCTGTAAAGAAAATAAGTAATAACTTAGAAAGTCGCACTCAATGTTTTACATTCAAGTTAAAACTTGTAATCATATTATTTACCTCCAAGATACCACAATTGTAAATGTGACATTAACATTAACATTAATGTCATTCTTTATCAACCCTTTAATTGCCATTAGCGTATAGATTTACATATTTTCATGTAACTATGTTGTGATTAAATTGATCTATCCAACCATTACTGATCAAGAATTCACATTAGTAAATGACTTAGTGTCAAAATCATTATTTATCATATTCATATCCTCTTTTACCATGAAATAGAAGTTTTATACGTGAACGTCTCTCGTCCATAAAAAAAATACCACCTGTGAATCATGGATAATTCATTCTAATCATCCTATGATAACTGGTTACTTACTCTCTAAACCCCTGAAATATATTACTCCGCAGGCTATTTTCCTACAATGAATGAAGAATATCCCGTGCGTTTCGCCTTTATACGTTTAAATAGACTCATTGATGAAAGCCATAGAATCTGCTGTATTGGACATATTAATATATTTCCAGACCAGATCTTTTCCAATATTTCCAAGTCAAACAGTCGTTTACATACCCTAATTTCATCAAATGTTTTATCATAAAATTGTTTTTTGAAGATAGTATGATAATAAAAATTTTCAAAGGCATTTAGGTGTGTTAATACTAGAAAATTCTTATGGTTATCAATTTCTTTATTTGTTTTCCCACGAAAGATTTGCTTTCTCGCCTTTTATGGACTACTTCCTGCCCCTTTTTCAGGTGACAGTCAATGATAATAGCTCATGTAACAACATATAAGAATAATTACATCATTTTATCAGTGAAATGAATACCATGATGTTTCTCAGAGCATTCACAAAAAGTTGTGCTGCACACTGTGAGTCTTTCTATGTTTTGCATTTTCACCATATGACGGACATCAATGATTTTTGAAAAAATTTGTTAGCTAATGTCAGGAACATTGACAACACTCACAAAATAACTCTCTTCATGAAGGAGGTTCATTACATAATTATAACATCTGAGTGTAAAAATATGTTTGGTGTATCATCTTATAATAACCGTCCACATGTGATAGTAGTGAATATCGTTCCAGGTCGTTTCTGTTGAACTACAACACTTGTGAAGTTAAAAAACACCCAGTGAGGTGATTTTTACAACAACTTTTTTTCCGAGATGAAGACATTATAAATGCTCAAATTGTGTACGGATCAATTAGATGCACAATCATTAGAAGCATAGCAAAGTCAACCTTCCTTGTGAAAAGAGCCCGAAGCGCAAAGTGTAACGTCATCGACCTTGACAGCAAGTAAGCCCCCCTATGTTCAGGAATGGAAACTCATTGTGGAATATAAACCATTCTTCATGATGTCTTTATTCTTCCCTTCATATCAGTTCATTTTCAGATTGGCATATCACAAGATATGCATTAACTAGGGGTTCTTTGACTACTTCTGTGGTAATCATATTAATGTTACTTTAAATGAGTTATGGTGTAAAAGAGTAATCATGAAATATTAAATCCAGAAATATCAACAAGTGCATGTTTGGAACTTAGACATACATGTTTCTCTTTTGGAATACTACGTGATGATTATGAATATTTATATCTTTGTACGTGTGTATCCCATTGCTAAATTAATTTTTGTTGTTTAATATTTTTCAGGTGTGACTATCAAGTACCTTAATGGGAGAGGATAGTTCGACATGCGCTGATGAAGTAAAACTTATTATAATGAACACATTTGAATAGGCACCTTTATGTTTTGTCGCAATCACATTAAATCATATTCATGTAAGTTCAAAGTATACTTTCAAAACCTATAAATAATTACATTTACCTCCCAATGTAAATAGAATAAATAAGGAGTGGTGTCTTTTAATTCGAATAACTTCATTTTAAAAAATAATCTAATTAGGTTTAGATCACATGGGCATGAGATTAATCAAAAGTCGCAAACAAGACAAATGTAGTTCTAATATGAATAAACGAATATTGGCAAAAATGGTATGTCATATGTTTTTCTCTCTCAGGACAATGACATCGTATTTAATTAAAAGCAGATCAACTTCCGGTCGATTCGTTTACATTGAAAAACAAGACAAAAACATTTTTTTTTTCAAATATATTTTTCACTTAATTATCACATGTTCTTGCCAATTATAGCCTGAGTCATAAAACCGTGACAACACCCACGCCATATATTTGAAGAAAAATATTGGTCTGTAGAAAAAACGACCATCTAATGATACCGTTTATAACATTAAATCATAAAGAACATTAGGATCAATGTATTATTTGACAGTTTGATATATTATATGCTGTTCTTGTAAAGGAGCAAGTATTGTAATGTATGAGTTCAGATGAACAAATTACCATTGCAGGTAAATTACATTTTAATTTTATCAAAGCATTGCTGTAACCCTGACGGGTGTCTTGAAACTACAAAACATAGTCCCAACACTCTGATTTGATAAGTAGCGTTGCACCTCGTTCCCTCCTGTGTGAAATTTTAACCCTGGGTTACCTTTCAGAAATTTATCTTGCTTAACTCTGTTCTCCTCCTTTTGCCTCTTCCTGAAACATAAAGAGGAACCAATGTTTTAAACCATTACACCGAATCTGAACTACATCTGAATACAACAAAGCTGTTATGAACTTTACAGAGCCTAAGAGCTTTATGTCCATGCATAACTTCTTTGTTGATACTAATAACGTATTTAGAAGGTAAGCAAGGTAACAAAAACTTCTACTAGATTACATTTTTATATTTTTAACAGTTATATTTCATTTTAAACCAGCCCAGACTAAACATTTTGGCTAAAGCACAGTTTTAAGTATTGACTCTTGTTAAGACAAGACACTGAAACTATATACCTGACTTTGACTTTATTAATCTTAAACAATATACATTTTAAGCTTCAAAATGTTATTTTCAACAACTTGCTATGCACATGATGATTGGTTCAAAACTCTTGAAAAGAAGAATGCTCTTACCTTTACACATAGACCATGTTTCACATAATTTAAGGTTATCGTGAGTCACTGAGGTAAGCAATTCTTCCTAGATCTATACAGCTCATTACAACATGTTTAGTGTTCAGACAAGTGCAACAGTCCGAAGAACTTTAAGATAAACATCTACAAGGACCATTTGAAGGAAATGATACAGCCACACACGACATTTACATTGGTAAGGCTTTTATATTTCTACATAGAAAAACATTCACAAGTGCCTTCAACAAATATACATATTTTACACATACTAAAATATTTATGTTGTTTGTATCTACAAACATAATTTAAAAAATTGATGTATAGTCGCCACAATTACAAATGTTCTTCTTCACAGCATGGTAAGACAAATAAAGGGTAGATATGATCGTAAAAATAAATGATTTATGAACAATGTCTATTTGGTAACAGTTTTTGTGCTTCATATGCCTAGCATTCGAAAAGCTGTATTCTAATATAAATATAGAGACGATTGACTTCAGTGCTTTAACCACACAACTTTTAAAGTCTGATAATATTAGCGTTTAGTCTTATTTCGGGTTGGTCATCTTTGGTCATGAAGTGAAAATTTTAAAAACCGCATGCTGCGTAAAATCGAAAACCTGATACCTTTTAAAGTCATAGTCTTATTTTTGCAAGGCAAATTGTAATAAATGCCGGATAAATAGTTCACCACTCACAGAAATCTTTCCCCTGACGTTTGCGACAATTTTCAGAACTCAATAATGAAGATCAAACTACCCTACCCTACCCGAATATTATGTTTTTTGCGAGCGTTAGTCCTTACCACGTCATTTCGCAAAGGCCGTGACGAAGAACACATAACATTTCCCAGCTGAATATCCAATGAAATTAGCTAATAGCTTAAGCTTTTTCAAATATAGAAATAACAAAAAGATGGTAAACTCAGTAAAGATTGCGTCTGTCATAAGTATCGGCGCTGCGATGACTAGATTTCCGGTGTTTCCTACTCGCGATGGGATTGCACTTGATTCGGTACCTCATCGGTCTGAAACGGCATACGCCAATAAGCTTCTTCATCCAAAACTATAAAACGGGCATAAAAATGAATATCTTTGCAAATGCGACAGGCGATCAGATTTTGTTCGTGAAGAATAATGAGTTCAGTTTAGTTGCCTTACAAAAATGAGACTATGACTTTAACTTAATTGATAAGACAACCTTAGGTAAAATAACACAAGACAGTAGAAACATTTAGTTAGGCTAGCGAAATACAACCATCTAAATTCGGAAATCAGATTCTTTCATAATTATATTCCGATTCTATATCCGTTTTAGGTCGTAAATGATATCGACAACATTCATGCTTGTATAATCAGAAATCAGAAGACCTTTCCATCATCTGAATTTCAGGACAAAGTTAATGAAGAAATGACATCAACACACATGGGACCGGGTTGATTGAAATAGAAAAAACAGTTTCCTCTCTGATTTGAAATACTTATCCCTTTAGTAACGACAGAAAATGTCCCGGTAGATATAACCGTTCATCTTTCACCATGGCGCATGAATATAGTTGCAGTTAAAAAAATATAAATGTGTGAACCATAATCTATGGAAATGAAATCAAATTGAATATCACACAGCAACGAAGCATACATACAGTGAAATAATTCAGAAAATAGATTGCATATTATACGATTTGATACCAATACTGTATTAAGAATATTTGAATGTGTCGAATTGTATTTTTTAAAATAACCCCACATGAGGTCAACAATATTGTTAGCATCAAAGACAGATTTTGATGTATGCCATATTACTGAATAATAATAATAGCATTCTTATACCGCGCATATATCCATGACAAAGCATGCTCAAAGCGCCATGAGTATTATTACCCTGGAGGGATAGTACTTTCGGTGCTGCCGATTAACAAGCGTTCCGCGGGACCGTATAGGTCCGTACTCCCCCTTCTTCAGGTACCCATTTGTACAGCTGGGTGAACTGAGTGCAAAGTGGATGAAGTGTATTGCCCAGGGACACAACACAGGATGAGACCCAAGTCACAAATTTTTGGTGTCTCCACCGGGATTCGAACCCGGGTCTCTGGCGTGAGAGGCAAGCAAGCTTACCACAACACCACTGTGCTCCACAAATGAATATTTTACTGATAATGGTTCTTCGGCAAACCTTTATTTTAGCAAGAGATATCAGATGTTTCATGCTTCATCTTCGACTGGCTGTGTGTCTGTTGTTAACTAATAATTAAACAGCCTGATGCACTAGTTTTTATATCTGTTTGGTGGGTCTCTGCTTTTTAATCTTTGCGTGGGAAGCCTTTCAAGGCAATTTGAAAATTGTTCAGTCAATGACCTTAGTTTTGGTCAATTTGCTACTTACTGTAGGTATATTGTTTTTAAACATGTATTTTGTATATACCCTAAGCATATACTATTGACATAGGTTTTTCATAAATACGTCTTGGTCATGCGTGTCATCTATTATCATTATCAACATTTGTGAATATTTCCCATCGAAATCCATTAGCAACCTTTTTTATCTGTTTTATCCGATACTTAAAGCCATATAATCGACTTATTTAATTACACGAAATAGGCAGATAATACAGGAGATGAGGTTTTATATTTTCTTTTCTTGAGTAGTTGGAATGTTTCGTCTTTACAAAATGCCTTGAGAAATTTAACCATTTCAAAACTGTACTGGTTTTCAGATACTGCATCATCGCAACTTCATGTGTAAGCAAGTATGATTTACACCAACTTTCATAACCAGTTGTCTGAGCGTTTTGTCAACGTTAGGACTCTGACCTGTTTGCGCTTGATGTGTTTGCATAATTAAACAGCATGGTTAGTAAGAGCGTCCCATCTGCATGAGCGTTGTTCATGGATCCCTAAGGAGGATCATGTTAGTATCGATGTAGATTTGAGAGATGCTATTTGACACTCGCATTATGTGTCCTTGAATCATATGCAAGTGCATGTACATTTACCAGAACAGAGATCAGGTGTGGATGATCAATCAAGGTGAACATTGGTCTTGATCCACGGAAGTTACCTTATCCCAATGATCAGCTGTCGAGATGAATGTAGAGAGTCCACTTGCAGAAAGTCCATTAAAGAAGAAATAAAAGCAGAGAGGAAAGGAATATTTGGTAATATTTTAATGAAGGTTATAATCCTCCCTCCTCTCTCGACGTTTTGGAAATTATTCAAATATTATTATTAGTATTAGTCTTAATCACATAATCGATAAAGTCATAGAGAGAGAGAGACAGACAGACAGACAGAGACAGACAGACAGACAGACAGACAGAGACAGACAGACACATCAAGAAAGACAGAGAAAAGAGACAGAAAGAAATAGATTGATTTAGAGATTTATACACAGACAGATACTCACACGGAGACAGGATGCCACGAGTTTCTTATCCTACAATATCAATGAAAAACAATAGTTCAGGGCAAAACTGTACTTTAGTGCAAAACACATGATGGTGAAGGATCTAAGATTTCCATCTAAGAGGGCATCGTAAGGAGAAGGAAGTATTCATTAGAAATGACACTTTAATTAGTAAAAAGCCCAAAGCCCTTTTATCAAATGGCGCTTTTTGTACACATCGTTGATAAGATGATAAAACCTTAGTTTTCAACAAACATTATGAGAACTTAAACCACTGTTATAAAAAGTGCTCTCGATGGAATATCCAGCTTTAACTTCCTGGAAAATTTCAATCAATTTGCTCGTTGAGAAGAAATACAACGGCTGACCCATATCTTTTCTCGTGATGGTGTTTTCAATACCTGTTATCAACACCTGTTGATAATAACTGAAATGACGTAGGAAAACTAAGTACACGCGGTAAATAAGTAATAACATCTAAAGTCGCACTTGTGTTTCCTCTTCAATCGTAAAACTAATTCATAATACAATAAACCCCTAAAACAGCATTTATCCTCCTTCTTTACAAACACTTTATCCCCGAAAAGTGAATGCATCAAATTTGCATAGTTTTTTTCAATAATAATGTTGTCAGTGAATGGATCCAATCTCATTAAAATAAAATCTAACATTGCTGCACTACGTTACGCAGATTATAGATCTCACTAGGCTCCCATACTCAAGCCGTCAGGACAACCATTGCTTTGATTTGACCTCAAAATCTCACTGGCTTGCTGCAGATACCTTCAAGCAATCACAATGCGCGTCTCTTGATGGCCTTCTAATAGATTGCAGGTAATTTCACGTTGAGCAATGCAGTTTTTGCTTTGCGAAAGATAACTCCATAGCTTTGATTTGACTTGTTTATCCAACAAACCATGCTAGGGTAAACTGAATGTACATAAAATACATCGGGTATTTAGGCAGTTTGACATTTGGAAAACATTCGGAAGTTTGTGGTTTCCGAGATTTGAAAAGCGTACAAGCGAAATGTAACTCGCCGGCACCATAGAGTACGGGGCGAATTCGCTGATTGGCTTATTTGAATTATGTCAGAGGCAAACCTGACGGCTCACGTAACGGAGACGTAATGTAGTGGAGCTACAATAGATAATTGATTCAAAATATCCAATGATTGCTGAATACTTACTCTTTTAACCCCTGAAATATGATTCTCTGCGGCCATTAACATACAATAAGTGGAGAATTTTACCTCCATTTCGCCTTTTATAAGTTAAAATAGATTCATAGATGAAAGTAATAGAATCTTTTGTATGGGACATATCAATATATTTTATGCTTTTTGAAACCAACGCTTATTTATTTCCTAGTAAAACATTATTTTACATAAGATCATTTCATTGATTGTTTTTGTCATGTATAGTGGAAGATTACAGTTATCCTTCAATTTGTATACATATCAGCTCATGATATATTTTCAATTGGTGCTACTAATGAGTGATCTTTCTGTTTACTCCCCACGTGTGCCAACCGGAAACACTGACGTTTGGTGGAAGAACACTGTCAGCATGTTCGTTGATGGATGTCAGGCAGGTTGCGGTTTATAATTGGTGAGTTGGTATACTGTTTGTCCTGCTATATTTAGTAGGCATCACTGATTGGAGGAAAACACTTGGAAAAGCACGGATCGGTATTGAAAGCGGATGGCAAGAACATTAACAACAATCGCAGAATAAATAGAGGTCAAAAACGGGAAAATTTAACATTTGTACCTTGTTGGTGTCTCTTTAGAGCTTAGCCCTTCTACTGCACACAGTAAGTTATCGTTTCTAGAGCTACAATACTTGTGAAGTAAACAAACCAGGGCACCGATTAGATTATTTCAACAATCACTTCGTTTTTGTTAGATATCGATACACAATGCTAATGTTGTTAATGGATTATCGAGATGCACAATAATGAAACACATAGCAAACGCAACCTCCGTTGTTGTGTAAAGATACATAAGCGCAACAACAATGACGTTTACAGCCAATCAGCCATACTATCTTCAGGAATTGGAAGATCCTTTTGTAATTTACGAATATCATTACACGACTTTAATGTAAATGTTCTTAGAAAGAAAAATATGCAAGATAAAAAAACAAAATTTATGTCATAAATGTAATGAAGGCTATAATGAAAATTAATTTCATGTACTTCTTAATTGCAAACAATACCAAACTCTGAGAGATAGATACCTATCTATGGTTGCAGGTGTGTATAAAGATGAGCAATTAGCCTTACATAATGAATAAAGCTTCTGTTTGTCTGTCTGAATTGGAAACTCATTGTTGAAACTGAAACATTCTTCATAAGGTTTTTTGTGTCTTAACATTATCAGTTCTAATCGATGGCTATATCACAAGATATGCATAACCTATGGATTATTTTGAGTTCTTCGGTGGACATCATGTTTATGATGTTATGATAATGAATAATTATTAAAAGAGTAAATATTTAATATTAAATCCAGAAATATCAACAAGTTCATGTTTGTTACATAGACAAACATGTTTTCTTCGGACTAATACGTGATGGTACTAACTGGGAGAGGCTGATTTAATATGCGCTGATGTAGTAACAAATTATTATAAAGAACACATTGAAATTAGCATTGTAATGTTTATTTTCACAATCAGATTAAATCGTATTCATGTCATTCGAAGTATATTTTCAAAACCTATGAATATTTACGCATTTACCTGCCAATGCAAATAGAATAAATATTCTAATATGAATAAAAGAAGATTGTTAAAAATAGTAAATTCTCTCCTACTTCTCTTTTTTCATATTTAAATTCAATATATTTTTCCTGTCTCAGAACAATGACATCAGTAAAGGCATATCAACTTCTGGCCGAATCGTTTCGTGAGATTCTAGACAAAAAAAGGTTTTTCAAATATCTTTTTCATTTAATTATCATAACTTGTTCTTGCCAATTAAAGCCTGAGCTATAAAACCGTGACATCATCCATGTCGTATTTTCCAAAACAAAAAACATTTGATCTGCAGAAAACACGACCATCTAACATAAACTCACAAACAACATTAAGATCAAAGTATTATTTGACACTTTCATTTGATATATTATATTCTTGTAAAGAAGCATGTACATTAATGTCTAAGATAAGTGAACTAATTGCCGTTGCAGTTATATTGCAGTTTGATTTTATCAAAGCATGGCTGTAAACTCTTACAGGTGTTTTAAAACAAACACATCCTAGTCCCAGTGAACAGAATTGATTAACTATCGTTGCACTTTATATTGTGTGGAGTTTTACAAACACCATCATAGGTAATAGACATTATGATAGACTTGCAATAATTCAAATTCCTCCTCGGCATTGTAACACAGAACGGTAGATGTTGTTGTGAAAATAAATGATTTTCCTTATGAGCAATGACCATTTGTTAACAGTTTTTGTACCGCGTTCGATAAGCTTTATTCCTGAGATATATATAGCTATGACTTGATTGACTTCATGAAACATTGCATTCTTTGTTAAATCGGAAACCTGATAACATTTAACTTATTTTGAATGACAATGTTAGATTAATAAACAAAAGACAATTGATACAGTTGATTGCGCTAGCAATAGGTAACCATCTACATATGGGGAATCAGATACACACATGCTGGCGTTCATAATTATATTACCATTTCATATCCTTTGTAGGTCAGTAAATGATATCGACAACATTCATACTTGAATAATCAGAAATCAGATTGCCTTTCCATCATCTGAATTTCTAGACAATGTTAATGAACATTGACACACATGACATATATCTGATTAAAATGGCAAAAATGCTTATTCTCTGACTACAATTACATATTTATTAAGTTGCCAAAGAGAAATGTTTTACCGTAGATATTACTGATCATCTGTCTGTTACATGAAAGTAATTCCACATCTTAAAACAGTTAGAAATATGTCCCCCTTAATTTACAGCAAACAACACTCATACATTGATATAATTTAGAAAATAAAAGAATCAAATTTGATACCGATTTATGATTTGAACACTATATGAAGCATATTTTGAATGTGTCGAATTGTACCACAGCAGAGGTCAAGAATCTTGTTGGAGTCAAAGACGAGATATTTACGGGGCATTTTATTGATAATGGAAATGTTGCATACCTGTATTTGAGCTTAATACATGATTTCATGCTCCAGTATCAGATATTCAATGGCGCTTTGTTTTTAAGCTGTCCGTCTGCCTGTTGTTCAGAAAAGCTTCGCCATAACGTTGGTCAGATCGGAGAACAGCCTGTTGTACCTGACACACGCACCCGAAGGGATCTGTTAGATGAGGCTTGTACATATATGTGATTCTTTGAAATACAAGGAGGATCATATTAGTATCGATGTAGATTAGAGAGCTGCTATTTGACACTCGCATTATGTGACCTTGAATTATATGCAAGTGGGTTAAATGCATGAAATACCAAGATGAGGGGTCGGTGTGGATGATCAATCAAGGTGAACGTTTGTCTTGTTTTACATGATATTTGATAGAGGCTCCTCTATACCTTCTATCAAATATCATGATTATTATCATCGCTTGGTACACGGAACACGGCTTATGTATCATAATACTCAAGATGTTTACAATGTTGAGGACAACATTAATGTCTTAAAGAACATATATAATTGATATGGTAATATATATACAATTAAATTAAATATCTGAACAAACCAGCGTCACCAGCAGCATTCACAAAGACGTCGATACTTAGGTATAGGCAGGAGCGGTTTCTATCCGAAAAGATAACCCTTCGTCAGTTATGTCCCCATGTTGACATTCATGTTGCACGCCACAGATGCACCAACACGTGCACGTGCACGTGTAGACACAATCCTCAGATTTATGTTATTACCAATTCGTTTATGATTTAATTACTGCCAGGAAACAGTTTGAAGATGAAATTACGAAAATGGTGGGCCTCGTCTTGGGCAGTTTCACAGGGACTTCAATTCCTTGGCTTGTTTCAGCCTGATGATGGTAAAACGGGTATGACCAATCGTCATTGCTGTAAATGCATGCGTTTAACCCAATGTCATTACTGTTGATAATGTTCCCATGTTTGATGGTGCAAATTGTGTTGTGGATGTCACTGGGTATTTCAACACATTTATCTTATTCTAATGATACAGGTTCTTCACCTTATTTGGACGCATCAAATTAACGCTGTAAGGAATTTCCTTCAAAATGGATCGCCTAAATAGAATATTATATTTGTTATACTTATAACGGTGGAAGTGGATTAATATTAGTATGTCATGTATTCATAATTTGCATATTTCCTAAAAGAATACCATTTCAAAAACTCTTTCATCTTCTGTACCATATTTCGACTGATCTACTAACGATTATTAAAATGAATTCACACTAATAAATGACTGAATTACAACAAAAATGAAAACAATTGGCTCCAAAGCAAACTATCTATATATGTTATTTATCAAAATCATAAAATCTCATTATTTTGTCCATCATAATTTCTTAACCTATTATTTACTTCCCATAACGTCATTTATAGTTAATGTGACAACAACTCTTTCACCACCTTCTATGGAAACACGTAAGATAAGATTCTATTAGCTTTCAAGAATATTGTAATTGAATATAAACATTGATCATGAATTCACACTTATTATTAACACAAACACAAAAAGCAAGAAATTAGCTTTCTATAAAACTGCTTCTGTTATTATTTATCATCTTTTTATCATAAGATAATCAATATGGACATTTATGCAACACAATGGTCTCCCAGCTAACAAGATTTATTAGATTCATGACTAACCAATGCCTGTTGGAGGTAAAATGCTAGAAAGTCAGTAAGTGCTTATTATGCCCTCAACTCCACAGGCTATTGCCTACAAAGAGCGGGGGACACAGTGAATGTTAAGGGAAACATGAAGAAGACACTTACTGTTCCATACCGTGAATGAGTGTTAATAAATTGCGATAACTCATATTGAGCCAGTTGTATGGGATACTAACACTGCAGTGTTTAAACTAGTTCCTATTCGTAGTTAGTAACCTAATCTTATACATTAACTGGTAAAACGGTTCATACATGTCAAAATTACATTAAAGGTTTTATTCTTGTAAATTATGTTGATCAAATAACGTAAACTAATGTTAAACATGTACATTAAGTACTTCATGCGAAGAAATAAAAATATCTAATTCTCTCATAAGAATACACTTGCTATATATGCACATTAAGATATATACAGAGTAACAGTGGATGAATAACAGTCCTATGATCACGACTTGAGATTAAAATTTTGGACGTGATTTAACAAAATGTGAGAGATATCCTCCATATAAGCTTTGAATTTAACAAGACGTTAATGTGATGTTATTGTGAACGTTCAATAAATCTGCTGCAATATCACAGCATTGTAGTGATCAGTTTAATTGTTTTAATTCTCATAAACAGTGTGATACAAACCACATGATAAATATCAATGAACAGATTTTTCTGAAAAGGTCAATCAATTCCCGTGGACTCATCAGGATTCAGTTAGACACATAGGATGAGGTTATTTTTGGCGACTCGTGTTCAAGAATAACCAGTTTTCAAGTGATATTTGTTTACAAGTGCAGTAGTAGTATTTTTGTCGTCAGTGTGGTATCTTTTACCTCCACAATATGAAAAATAGGAATGGTAAGTATTCACGCACCTGCCATACACAAGGTGGGATGATCTCAGTTATGCTTGAGTTTGTTTATTCATCAGTACACGCTAATTTTCGTAATTGGTTCGCCAAGTGAGTGGTATGTTTATTACTTTCCCACGTACCGGTCGGAAACACTTATGATTGGTTGAAGGACACGTTTCAGAAAGTTTGGTGCGGGTCGTCAGTTAAAGCTGCAATTTGTATACTAATAGTTATTCTGAGTTTTGCACTTTCAGATGATAGGCATCGCTATTGGGAGGATAATATCCTTTTGGAAAAGCATGAGAGTGATCTGAAGCACGATATTGGTTGCCACATAGTAAATTGACAACACTCTCAGGATAATCATTGACATAAATAGGTTTGTAACGAAACAATAACCTTCGAGTTGCCAGACATGTTAAGTGTATCCTCTGATGATTGGCTGCCTACAGCACATAATAGTGACTATTGTTTCAGATGTCCTTTCAGCTAAAACATTCCCTGTCTATGCAGATAGCACAAAGTAAGGAGTAAAAGTGAGTTAAGTATTTGTATTTTTATAAAAATATTTTTTGTCTTCTTCATTAAAGGCCTCTTAGCACGTTTAAAAGTCAACACAAGGGTTTTCAAAACAACATACCAAGTCTGATAAAGCCTTAGAAGAATGACTGAAAGGTGTGCACACTATTATGGCCGAATGCAGTTTCTGTGCTATGTATGACACATTTTTCTATATTGACTATAATGACTATACAGAATTTCATGCCGTCCATTATCTGATTTAAAAAATATATATATTTCAACATCAATTGATAACAGTAAAACGAGTAAACCAAAGATATTTGTATCCTAAGTCAACGAGTAGTGAGATGAGATTTCAAAACATCACTGAAGACAAGAGGCCATTATTCTAACTATCATTCAAAATTATTCATAATCACTTTTTGATTAAAACTCCAAAACTCATAATGTCATAAAATTGTGTTTTTGTCATATTTCCTAGTATTGTCATTCTTGTAATTGCAAGGCATTGCTGTAAACTCTGTCGCGTCCTCTTAAATCAGATAATCTAGCACACTGATTTGATGTGAAGCGTTGCATAGTTTACCTTTCTGCACTGAGTAGGAAGTCTTGATCCAGTTAGCGGAAATCCAACTGCCTCACCACTATGATATTTTGATTCTTCCTAAAACATTAATAAACTCTTCAAAAAAAGAAACTTGACTTTCATGCGAAAGTGATTTTTTCGAAACGGGTCAAGTTTTTTCATGATACATACCTGTAATTTAAAGAAAGGCTTGCTCAAAAGTGTAATTTTACCAAAAACAATGGCCCAAAAAGTTTACGTTATGTTCAGGGACGAAAACGAGCGATGGGATCATGAAGGTTTACATGCACACACGTCTGCTTTAGGGGTATAAAAAGCCGCTTTTCATTCAGACTACACAACATCGGTACAGCGACCTGAAGAATGCCAAGACTGAACAGAGCGCAACGCAACAACGCTATTGGTAGACTGCAAGCAGGAGCGACGCAGCGAGATCTTGCAACACACTTTGGCGTGTCCAGACAGATCATCTCTTCATTGTGGACCCGTTTCAACACCCAAAACAGCGTTGATGATAGGCCAAGGTCAGGCAGATCAAGGGTGACTACTCGGACCCAAGATCGGTACATCCGACTGCTCCACCTTCGGGATCGCACCAGGACAGCAACGTCAACAACAACGCAGATACCAGGCTTGCGTCGAATTTCCGACCAAACGGTACGCAACAGGCTGAGAGAGGCTGGACTTTTTCCACAACGACCGGTTCGACGTCCGGTTTTAACGCAACGTCATCTGGCGGAACGTCTCCAGTTGTGTCAACAGAGGATGAGATGGGCACGTGCAAGGTGGAGAACCGTTCTCTTCACTGATAAGTCCCGTTTTCTGCTTCGACGAAGTGATGGACGAGCACGTGTATACCGACGTCGTGGAGAACGTTATGCTGCCAACTGTGTTCAGTAGGTTGTCCCATTTGGAGGTGGGAGTGTCATGGTGTGGACCGGGATTCGTCACGGTATTAGGACACCCCTTGTGCATGTTGTGGGTAACCTCACAGGAGTACGGTATAGGGACTTGATCCTACAGCCTTACGTTATTCCTCACATCAACGTCCATGGTGGTCTCTTTCAGCAGGACAATGCTCGACCACATGTTGCACGTGTTTGTCAAGACTTTTTACAGCGTAACAATGTCCAGACATTGCCATGGCCAGCCAGGTCACCAGATTTGTCATCAATTGAGCATCTCTGGGACGAACTGGATCGACGCGTGCGCAGTAGGAATCCACCACCCCAAACACTTCCAGGACTTCTTGCAGCACTTCAGCACGAATGGCAGAACATTCCACAGGCTGTGATTGACAACTTGATTGCATACATGGGTCGTCGATGCCAAGCAATAATCAATGCCAATGGTGGCCATACCCGATACTGACATTTGTGCACCCCTGTGATGTTGAAACACTTGTGCACCTGTGCATTTCAAGACCATGCTTATTCTGAATAAAAGTTACTGAACAGAGATCTTCAAACAGCGTTTTAGTTTTCATTTCAATGTGTAACTTGCATCTGTGGTTTTTATATTGAACTTTGAAAGTCAGTGTCAAGTTTCTTCTTTTGAAGAGTTTATATATAAAATGTTTTCATCCTAAAAATTATTAAGTTATCCACCACATGAAAAGAAAAAATACATAGACCCTTCAGAAAGGTCAAAATCAATTCCATATGGCTCACTATAGACTTAGACACATGATATGACGTGAATGTTGGGAACAAGTGAGGTTGGATGACAAGTTTGCAGACAGTTTATTTTTCTACACATGCATTCTCAGAATTCTTGTTATTAGTTTGTTATTTGGTACTTCCACAAGATTAGAAATATATCCCATTGATATTCATGCACCTGTCAGATACAAGGTTGAATGATCAAGGATGATCAAGTTTCAACACGGTCCTGGGAGGTTGTCAATTATGTTCAGTTTCATTACTTATAAGTACGTGCAAAGTGTTTGCAATTTGATTGCAATCTGAAAGATAACTACGTTCAAAGTTTCGACACGCATCTGCCTGCCAGAAAGACTGAATGTCAGTGAGAACAAGTTTTAGCAACCTGGTTATAAATGTACTGACATACAGCAAAGAAAATATTTTTTACCCTTATCGTTACTCATTAGTTGTGACATATTTTCAATATGTGTATCTGTGCAAGTTACAGTGAAAATTTTGGTATAAACCTTGCCTTCGCTCGGACAATGCAAAAAGTATCGCTCCTTTCATAAAAGCCATACGGCACGTGTTCTTGGGTAATAATCTCTGTGTGGTCAATTCGGCCTTACGACCCCACATCAATTGTCGAATTTATCATTTACGGATATTTGGCTATTGGGAAGAACGGACTTGTACAAATGGTAAAATCGTAACACTTGGCTTTCGGATTCGTGCTTCAACTACAATAGTTCAGGGCAAAAGTGTACTTTATTGCAAAACAAATGATGGTTTAGAATACTCGAATCTTCATAGGGTAATCATAAATCACTATTACTATTACTACTTAAAATATTCTCAGTTCTAGACAAATCATTAGAAATTCCATTGTTTGAAATGTAAGATATTGAAAGAATTTGATATGAGCATCTAAGAGGGCATCATTAGGATAATGAAGTATTCATCATCATAGGCATGTGGAAAAGCTGAGAGTCCTTTGATCTATTGCAGGTTTTTTTAGCATGATGATAAAATCTGTCAACAACAACATAAAAAACAAACCACAGTTTTTAAAATACTCGCATTTGAATGTTTAGCTTAAACTTCTTTAAAATGTATATAGTTTTGCTCGTTGAGAATAAACACAACACGGACGGCTGATCAATATCTTTTCTCGTGATGGTGTTTTCATTACCTGTAATCGACACCTGTTGATAAAAACTGATATGATAGGCTCAACTGAAAATACTTCAAGCATTAGAACTCATAACACGAGGTAAACAAGTAATAACATCGAAAGTGCAGTTTCACGTTTCATCTTCAATTGTCAAACTAGTTCATGATATAGTTAACCACTTAAATAACATTTATCCTCTTCCTTTAAAAACACTTTATGCATTTGCATTTTTTCATAATAGTTCTGTAATTAAATTGATCCATCAGACAATTACTGATCATGAAGTCACACTGACATATGATTGAAAGTCAACATGAATAGGACATTACTTTTAAATCAAACGGTTTATGTTCTTTATTTATCATGATCATATCTTTTGTAAACATGAAATAGTAGTCTTAAACATGAAGTCATAGTCCTCTCTCGTCCATAAAATATACCACCCATTAACCATGGACAATTGATTCAAAATATCCAATGATTGCTCTTTCAACACCTGAAATATGATTCTCTGCAGGCTATTTACCCACGTTGAGTTGAGAAACCCTAAATTTATTGCTCTGCAGGCTACGGACCTAGAATGCGTTGAGAATTCCCGATCCGTTTCGCCTTGTCTACTTTAAAATAGACTCATAGATGATAGTTATAGACTCTGTTGTATGGGACATATCAATATAACGTTTTATCTTTTCACCTTATATTACCATTTCATAGATTGTTTTTCATATATTATACTTAATTTAGGTAGATCAAATAATAAAAGTTCATGTTAGACATAGTTGAATACACATACGAGTAATTATATACATTGGAACGTTATTTTATCAGTGAAATAAACTTTTAGTTCCTATAATGAAAACGTGTTATTTTTACATGGGGCATAATAACAATAATGGCATCACATTTCAAATAGAATACAGTTAATTCTTTAAAAGAATTTCATATCCCAGGTGTTAAAAGTTAATTAAAATCTCAGTCGATGAGATAAACACTGTATTAGTCAAGACTAGAGATACCGATCTATGCTTTGTTTGAACCTCTCACTTCGACAGCTGATGTATCGTGATGTTTACCTGTGCATTCACAACAAATCCTGCTGCACAGCTTCAGCTGAAATTGGGTCTTTTAATTATTCGGAACAAATGTTCATGCATACTTTCATTCTCTTGAATAGTATGTTATTGACCATGGCCACATGATAAGAATCTATGAAGAGATCCCTCTAGAAAGGTAAACTCGTTTACCATGGACTCACATGAAATAAATTTGGACACATTATATGGATGATTGTTGGATGCTATCAACCACGTGATAAGAATCTTAGAACAGATCCTTTTTAAAGGCTACCATGTTTGCCTACTGACTCACCTCAAATACATTACATACACGGTATGATGTGATTGTTGGGAATACCTGTAGATGAATGACAAAAGTGCAAAAGTTTGTTAACAATTACATTTCAAGTGTTTTTGTCATTAGTTTATTTGTAACTTCAATAAAATGCAAAATATTTGTTTTCAGTTCTCACGAGGTCGTAGTTATCCTTCAGTTTGTTTACATATCAGAAGATGATATTTTCTTTCAATTGCTTTGAGAGGTGAGAGATATTTTAGTTCACTCCCCACGTGTGCCTGCCGGAAACGCTAAATATTGGTGGAAGAACACCTTTCAGTAGCTTCGATGATAGATGTCAGGTATGTAGCAGTTTGTATACTTTTAGTTAGGGTATTGTTTGTCCTACTATATTTTGCACTTTCAGTCATCACTCATTCGAGGAAAGATCTTGGAAAAGTCCGAAACTGTCTTGATAGCAAACGACAGGAACGTTGACAACACTCGCAGAATAGCTATATACATGAAGGAACCAATAATTGAACATTAACTTTTGAAGTGACCGGACATTTTGTGGTGTATCATTTGATAAAAACCGTTCTACAGCACTTCATACTGACTATAGTTTCAGATCGTTGCTTTTAAACTACATTACTTGTGGAGTTAACAAACCAGGAACCATCAGATGACCTAACAACTCTTTCGTTTTTGTGAAATAAAGTCATTGACAATGCTAATCTTGTTAATGCATCATCGAGACGCACAAACATGAAGGGGGAGGGAAGTCAACCTCCGTTGTTGTACAATGAGCCCTAAACGCAACGTCAACGTGCAAATTTGTTAAATGGAAATACATGATTCTCATTCAATTCTTTGTACGTGTACATCACATTGCAAAATATGTTTTCCATGTTTTATGTTTTTCAGATGAGGCTATTTAGAAACTAAATGGGAAATGCTATTTGTATTTGTTATGCGCTGTTACAAGTAACAAAATTAAACTTACATCGGACACATTGAAATAAGCACTCATTGTCACACAATCAAAACCAATCTTATCTATGGCATAACGAACTATATTTATATGTATAGATACTTAAGCTTACTTATTTAACTGCTAATACAATTTGAGTAGATAAGGAGTGGTGTATTTTAATAAAGATAACTTTATTAAAACAAATAATGTAATTAGGGTTAGATCACAGAAGTGACCATGGACTGCTCGTTTAGTTTGGATTATTACTTAAAGTATTCATTGATAAAACAGTTCATATAGTTAGTTAGTTTCATTTATGAAAACGTTCCTTTTAATTTTTTCAAATGTTAAGTTGGTCGAAGTGCTCGTGTGCACCTTATCAAAAGAAGCAAAATATGATAAACAGAGTATCATTAAAAATGGTAAATTCTCACTTATTCAGTCTCTTTGTTAACCATATTTTTCTCTTAGACCAATGACAATAATTCAGTAAAAATATATCAACTTTGGTCGATTCATTCAGATTTTTTAGAAATCTCTTTCACTTAATTATCACATGTTCTTGCCAATTATACTCTGTTATATGAAACCGTGACTACACCTACGCCGTGTTTGCAGAAAAGGGCATCTGGTCTGCAGAAAACACGTACATCTAATGATAACGTTGATTACTCTTAATCACATTAAAATCCATGTATTGTTAACAATTTGATATGATATGATATAATCCAGTCAAAGATTTTTTAATGTTAAAAATGTTTGAAGAACTTTTCATTTACCCAAATATATTGAATGAAACGATTTATGCCTTATCGAAGGTTTGTTGACACAAATATTGTATTTAGACAGTAATCATAAGGAATTAAATACAAAAAGTACTCTAATATTCTTTTGATAGTCTTAAAATGGATATATTTATATACTTCAGCGAAAATACCTGTGACTTTTGCTTTGTTAATCTTAAAAAATATACATGTCCAGCTTAAACAGTGTTATTGTTCAAAAACTTGCCATTCATTTGGATGATTGATTCCAAATTCTTAAAAGAAAACTGAACAGTTATTGCCTTTACACATAGGCCACGTTTCACATGATATATAAGGTTATCATGAGTCACTAAGGTAATCAAATATTCCTAGATCTATACAACTCATTACAATATGCATAGCATCCATGTAACGGTCCGAAGAACTGTTAGATAAATATCTACCGGGACCACAAGAGAGGGAAATGATACAACCACACAGAGCATTTACATTTATAAAGGCGTTTACATTTAAACATAGTTAAACACATAAAGTCCCTGGTCAAATTTATATCAAATACGCATGCTAAAATACTCAAGTACGTGGTGTCTAAAACAATATAAAAATTTGATATATATCGTCAACGTTACAATAGACTTAAATTGCTTCAAATTTCTTCTCCGCATGGCAAGACGTAACCAAGAAACTGTATATTATCTAAAAAGGAAATTACTCTCGCTATGAAGCATAAGTATTTGGGAACAGCTTTTATATCATTTGTTGCAAGTATTCTATTACTTGTATTTCTCAAATAGCTATAGAGCCGATTGACTTCGATGCTCTTATCTCACTCCACTTTCAAAATCTGAAACGTTTGCTCATAGTCTTATTTCGAGCTGGTATAATCTGTTGGTAAAAAAAATAAGAAGAACAAATTCGCATGCTCGGTACAATCGCATTACCTTTAACTAACTGATAAGCGAACGTTTGATAAATTAACAGTAGACAATAGACACAGTTGGCTGACCTTCCAAAATGTGAGCATCTAAATCTTGGAAACCAAATACACCACAAGCTGGCATTCATAATTATATTTCCGTTCAAAAGCCTTAGTAGGTCAGTAAATAATATCTATAAAATTCATGTATATTCAGAAATCAGGTGACCTTTCAATCATCGGAATTTCAGGACAAAGTTAAAGAACATATGACATCAACACACATCAGATACGACTGTTTGAAAAGACAAAATCAGCTTGCTCTCTGGTACCAAACACTGCTCCATAGCGTTACAAAAGAAAAATGTTGTACCGGTAGAAATAGCCTTTAATCTTTCACCATTATATATAGATATAAATACGCATTTTTTTAAGATATGACCCGCGTCATCTATTAAAGTAAGATCAATTTGAATACTATAGCATAAATAAAGTAATATAATTTTAAAAACAGATTATTTATAAAACAATTTGATATGATTCATGATGTAATACTATGTGTAAGTATATTTGAATGTGTCGGAGTGTAATAATTAAAAAAGTTCCAACGCGACGTAAAGAAACTTGTTGAGTAAAACACACGATCTTTACATATGTAATATTACGGGATAATTCATTGATAATAGAACTTCTGTACACCTTTATATCAGCTTGAGACATTTTACATTATGGTTTTATGCTCCAGCATGAGATATCATGAGGGGTTTTTGCTTTTCGGATGACCGCCTGTCTGTTGTTTCCAAGAACGTTAACATTTGCCATAATGATTTTCTGATCAGTAGACAGCTTGTACTTTACACATGCACCTCGTGTGATTGGATCTGTTAGATGTGGCTCTGCTCTTTAAACTTTGCGTGGGAAGCACTCAACAACATTAGAATTATTTGCCAAAACTTTTAATTGGTCTGTTGAATAAATTTGATTAGTCAGTTACCGGACTTAGTTTTTTTCATTTGTTCTTAAGTGTAGGTAATATTTTTATATTATATTTTTTTTAATGAACGTTAAGCCTATATCCGTCAACCATGTACAAGAAATACATCTTGACCATGCATGTCGTCCATTGAAATTCATTAGCGAAATTTATTTTATCTTTTTTATCCTATATTTTTAGCCTTAAATCGACTTATCAAATTACAGGAAATGAAGGCAGATTAAATGGGATATTTATTACATTGTTTTTTGTTATAGTTGGAATATTTAGTTCTTACAAATTGTCTTGTGAATTTAATTAACCTTTAAAAAACCTTTGCTGGTTTCCAGATAATGTATAATCGCAATTTCAAGTGAAAGCATTTATGTGTGACATTAACCAAATTTCATTACCAGTTGTCTGAGCTTTTTCAACGTTCTTAGAATCGAAAAGTTGATACCCTTAAATTTGATAACCAAATTGATAAGAAAACCTTGCATTAACATAAGACGATAGAAACACTTAGTTAGGCTAGTAAACTGTCACCATCTACATTTCGAAATCATATACAGGCATTCACAATGATTTAACCATTTGGAAACTGTACTGGTTTTAAGATTATCCATCATAGCCACTCCATGTGTAAGCATCTAAGTGTGATTTATATTTACATTTTCATAACCAGTTGTCTGAGCGTTTTGTCAACGTTAGGACTCTGACCTGTGCGCTTGATGTGTTTGCATAATTAAACAGCATGGTTAGTAACAGCGTCCCATCTGCATGAGCGTTTTATGGATCCCGAAGGAGGATCATATTCGTATCAATGTAGATTAGAGAGCTGCTGTTTGACACTCGCATTATGTGTCCTTGAATTATATACTAGTGGGTTAAATGCATCTACATTTACTTTAACGAGAACAGAGGTCAGGTGTGGATGATCAATCAAGGTGAACATTCGCCTTGTTGCATGGAATCTACGATATACCAACGATCATATAATTGCAGAGTTTTCATTCTTCATTTTGGCAAGTTGTGGTGATCTAACCACCGTTACATTGCATGCTGTCAATGATATCATCCTACCCGTGCGTTAATCAGGACATTAATCAACTATCATTATTATCATCGCATACATACACGGGTTATGTTAATGTTAAAGACAATATTCATGTCTAGTCCGAAATATCATCATAGATAACACAGAGAGAGAGACACACACACACAGACAGAGAAACAGAGATCGAATAGACAGAGAGAGAAATAGAGTGACAGAGACAGAGAGATTCTAAATAAGATATTTGGTCTCTTTTCATATCCGTGCCTTAGCAATATTGTTACAAGTTGGCTTCCTTGTTTCCACCACCACTTGTCTGCCACCAGTTTCTCATCCTAGGATATCAATAACTATCTGTCTATTGTATTTCCTAATGAAGGTACATTGGACTGACTGATTTGTAGAATCTCATATTGTGTGCTTTGTGAAAGAAAAGGGTCTATATATGCTGGACCAGGCGTATCTTTTTCTTTTCTTGCGTGCGGATTTAGCTCGTTCGTTTTCACTCTAAAAACGTAATTTAAGTGCATCAAATTCGAATTACACGACAAGAACCACTGCTAATTTCACTGTCGTTGACATCGTCGGATATTGTTTTGTGACGTCTTTAAAAATCTTAATCTTCATCGCAGGATAAAAGGATGAAGACGCCTTTGCTCTTTTGGACTAATTTACATTTTAATGGTGTACAAACATAATAATTAATAGTTTTTGTATTTTTATAAAGTGAAAAAAACATGCCTCTCAATCTAATGCATCTTAAATGTCTTGAAACCATTGATAGATGCCAAATGAGGACGAAGATTACGCAAGGCGATTTGACCATGAGAGAGAGACAGTGACAGAGATATAGAGACATAGAGAAAGACAGACAGAAACAGACAAGCAGGCAAATACAGAGAGAGCGATAATGATACAGAGTGACAGATAGTGAGATCAAAAGTGAAGTGGAGAATATAAGAAAATGCATTGTTTCTAAGTTATTACAATGTGCATGTTGATAATGACAATAATTGTAATTATTGATAAGTTGGTCCTGTAAGTTGATTTAATGCCCTGTCCTGGCAGAGAAAAAGCACGCAATCTGCATACGGGTGGGTGTTTATTTTCTGTTCATCATATGAAAACTGGTGGGATATAATTGAAATTGGCGATTTTAGTCATATCTCTAAAGTGGAATCATACTTTGATGAACAAGAAGCTAAGTACAGGCAATTTCTACAAATAGTAATGTTCACAAATGAAATTTTTTATTTTGAAAATGAGATATACATAGGTATTTAATGGCATAACCATTTATTAAAGAACTTAGGGATGATTAGGAACTCCAAAAAAACGTTAAAACACATGTAGTATCGGTTTAAATGTGCTTAATACTTACCGACCAGCAACATGTCAAAGTATTATAATGATGCAAAATAGTATATATGTTGAAAAAAAATGCAACGGTAACTTAGAAAAAATGAAATGAGACCTAGAGAAAATATTGTGATGATCATCTATGAGCACTTTTACTTCATAGGTGAAGTGATTAGGGCTTTCAAGAGTACATGTATTTCACTAATATCGCGGTTGCTTATATTATTGCAGGCAGAAAGCACGCAACACCATTGCAGACCATTTAAAACAGATGTTGATCTGGTGACCAACAATAGACGAACGCTATGGTATGTGTTCCAGAGTATATTGGGGAGGTTTTCACATTGGAAATCACTTTATTGTCCTGGATTGATGATTGATGAGCGCATCCACCTGGAACAGAGCAATCAGTTTTCGTTCAAGACGAACAAGGTTAGAGGCTTTGGGAAGAATATCACAGCATTCCAAGACATTGAAACCTGAATCTGATCCAAGCTGTGGTGCGCCAATGTCAGGCAAACTTACTGGCTTCTCTATGACCTTGACCTTTTGCCACATGTCATTTTCTCTGCCAAGTCTTCACTTTTTAAAAATGATTCATATCCTCTGCATCCCTCAATACAAAATGTTAATGACCATTTTCAGCTTTCCGTTTCTTTGTTTGAAGGTAAATAATGCCAGGTCACATTATATTGATACCAACAACCAGCTCTAACATCTACATCGACGCCAATAGGAAATCTCTCCTGGGAACAATACGCAGAATATCGTGCGGATTACCGTACTGTTTAATTATGCAATGGCAACAAATAGGTCATGGTGTAAACGTTCACAACTTTTTATGTATGTTCTCATCACTCACAAATACTTTTGCATCCAGTGGTAGTGTGGCATTATTTGAAAATCAATACAAACTCTTTAAAGCAAAGTATAAAAGTGTCGATATTGATGGTGAAATGATTAATAGGTTTGATCAAAACGAATTGTAACAGCATAGAAGCTGCAACGGAAAACTGAGTATACTTAAGATTATTGCATAGTTACGATGTAAAACCTGTAGCTTTTACATTCAATATGCATCTATGAAACAAACTAAAAGCAATGTTCATTGTATTCTTCCATCTATTGTTTGTTTTAAAATAGCCTTATGATCCTTTTGGCGATAACGTTTCCATTCATGTGGTAGTGAGCACAATTTAAATTGCATGCTCATTTAAGTTTTAATTTAAGTATTTCCAGGCAAATATTTTACTTGGTGTAGGAGTAACATTTTCTAAAACCTTCAACCCTTGTCTCAAGTTCTTTCTCCTGAATTTGTCTCCGTAATAACGCAATTCGGCTTTCTAATTTTAAAAAAGCACGATCGTTTTCATTCTTATTTCCTGACCTACTCAGAATACCAACTCGGAATAACACTATGAATGGAAGTAGTTGGTGTATCAGGTTTCCGGTGATGAGTGAGTTAGGAGCACTCCTGCCAATTGGTTCCATAGCAATGTCTGCAATACAGGTTATCCTGGCACTGGGAAGACAACAACTGTTACCAACTAGTCATGCTTCATAACACAAATTATCTTCCATTTTTACCTCGCATCTAATATATGCCGGTTCTCCTTTGCAAAGACAACCATCAGACTCTTTACTGCCTTATGATGACCTCGATGATTTCTGTCTCAATACTTCATACATTATTGTTCTGTTTGTCGATAGATGATGTTTAAGCATCTCATTTCAGATCTGTAAAAAGGTTCATCAATCTAAGGGTTGGGGGAATGGAGTGGTCTCTTGTGGTTATGTCCATTTCATATTTGCTTGTGTCATTTGTGCTAATGATTCCTGTTAGTTCGACAGTTTGGGATTAATAAAAGTGAGATCTATAAATCATTTAGCCAACTTATTTGTGTACCTTTATTACCTGTTTGGAGTAATATGTAGAAATAGATCTGTAGAAGATGAAAGAGGCGAAATAGTCTGACTCGGAAGCTTTCTCTACTGGTTGAGTGTAATGTCTATTGAGAGACATAATAGTCGTAAGTTAATACTTCTCGGACATCGTGTCTTCCACATAACCGTTAACGATTGTAATGCTTAGTTTCTAGTCAGAAGGTAAGTATAGAGATCAGTATTTTAGATCATATCATGTTGTGACCAGTAGAATTGTTCTAGGTGCAAGGCAATCACATTGGAAGTTATTATACCATTCAATAATCATTTTACAGAGTAGCGTTCAGAGGTTGGGTTGAACACGCATAATCCGAAATTTTCAATAGTTCTATTAATTCTATTACTAGAATTGCTGAATTATACTAAGACATTGAATAGTAAAAGGTTTGATAACATTCCTGAATACGTGAAGAACACGAGTACATCATGGATTTCATAGTTAAATACAAAGGTATAACAAAATTAGAGCGATTTTTCAAAACTCTTTCATTGACCTTCATCAGTAATACAATTAGTAATTATTCAAAATTTCCCTATTCAGTAGCGTTTTCTGCAAAATATATTTTTCCGGGGGAGGGTTGGGTTGTAATTTCTAATTACTCAACTATAATTTCAGTAGCCGTAGTGGTAGATTTATATTAGATGCTAGGTATCAAGCGAAAATTGCATGTGACCATCTTATTGTGAACACCTTTTAATCATTCGAGTCCGGAAAATTGGTTTGCGTAGGTTGCGTATTTTGTTTTCTTGAGGCCCCTTTTACTCTAGAAAAACGTGCAAGGTGGTCGTAATCAATCGTATTTTATAATGTTAATAATTTTATGACCCGAAAAGCGGTGTGTGTTTCTTTGGGTTGTATTTCCTTCATCATCGCAGTCCTCTCCACTCAATCCCCTATCAATTTGAACATAGAAGTAATGTTCATTGGCAGTTAATTTCTAACTACAATACAATACTCTAGGTAAGACAAAGCTATCAGCTGAAGTCTGTTCTTTACATCTAGGGATAGTCACCAGTCCTGGAAAACCTCCTTATGATTTGTCGTTCAGATATCTGAAATATCAGTTGCAAAATTACTGAAAATTGTAAAATGAACATTGAATGGAACTGAGTAAGTGAGTTGGGGTTTAACGTGTTTTCAACAATATTTTAGTAATTAAATACGTGAGTGGAATCTAAAATATGACATTTTAACTGACCTATCATGGAGGTTTACAAAATCTATGAAAATTGAAAATGAGTTTCTTCAGTCTACGATGGTCTTTACTCAATGCTATTCGTTTACGATTTGTTTCAATGATTTCTCCCCATCTTGTACAGCATCTCTGATGTAACCAATTCTTAATATTTTGAAGTGTCAGAATATCTCATGTTAATATAAGTTTTCTTTCTTAAATAAAAACAATATTGATATAAGACGTTGTTATCTTATAAA
This sequence comes from Phorcus lineatus, assembly GCA_921293015.1. Lineage (NCBI taxonomy): Eukaryota > Metazoa > Mollusca > Gastropoda > Trochida > Trochidae > Phorcus > Phorcus lineatus. The sequence goes on along the minus strand of OV121090.1, from coordinate 46,642,147 downwards.
AGGATACCATGAAACACTATTTCAGATACGTAACATTTTTTTTAATTTGACAAATCATAAGTAAAACCTTTTTATTCATAGAAGTCATGTACAACCGGTAATACATATTCAATATCTAAACTCATTTCCTTTCACTCTGAATAAGTAAGTTTTTAGCTTCCGTGAGTTAGAATTATTACTCGATCCAATGTGTCTTAACATGAAGCTTCATCAATAAGTTTTTGTATTTCGACGTCTCCTTGTTTAGATTCTTAACATGGAAACAGCGCATTGATATATAGATACTACATAATTATTTTTTTTTATTTTTGATATAACAAAACATTCAAGTTTCACAACGATGAGATGACATCAGTAACAATAATATATGCTGCTTATGGATATTTGTACATATGAAATAATCATGAAAAGATTATTTTCTTTCATCATGAAAAAACCTTGAGAGGGCAAAATACGAGAAATAAGAATAGTTATCAATGGTTTCATGAAAAAACCTTGAGAGGGCAAAATACGAGAAATAAGAATAGTTATCAATGGTTTCACTTTGAAATCGCTTATGTGAGATCAAGCAATGACAGTTTTTGGACAAAACTCCACGTCCATGTTTTATCATTCTCTTCCAACAGAGGTAGCTCCGTCATAAAGTCTTACACAACCGAAGGTTTCTCGGGCTTCCGGCAGTTTCCCCTACCGGCTCATTAATTCAACTTAAATTACCTGGCAATATTTCAGCCAATAAAAACACCGAATACATGAAAAACATATTTGTTGTCACACAGGCCTATGCAATGATGCAGTCGCAAAATGAGGCGTATGTGTTTTGTAAAGACGACTCAAAGTGCAAGGTGCATATTCGAATAAAGTTAAGCTTTTGGAAAGTTTACGAAAATAACTTAGGCGATCGGAATGATAACTTTTAAAACGACGTCGTTGATTTCACAATTATCTTTGAATGATCCAATCAGCGTTCTACATTTCTAGATCAAGAAATGGTCGTATTAAGACAGAAGTTGTATAGGAAGTTATGATTGAGCTACCTCTGTTGGGAGAGAATGTGTTTTAATAGTTTTCCCCATCTTTAAATGCATGAAATCACCATGTTTTTCCGTTATCAAATAATGTCATATATATTACGTAGTCACAACGTTTCAATATCAGAATGCAATCTCCGCAAGGACGCATAATGTCGAGAACAACAGTTGACAAGATGGCTTTAGTCGACTTGAAACGCACTACAGAAACCTCAAAGATTCAGTAAAAACGAATGTATTAAAACAATTATACGTGACGTTTCAACTAAATGCAAAAGACTGGAGCTTACTCAGTGAAATATTTCCATTAACCTTAACAGCAATTCGTTTCTTTTTATTTTTAAAAGAAATTTTGACATATTTACGTTATGTATGATCAAATTCGATTACATTTGCAGGACTGAATCTCAATAAAAACTATGATTGAGAGACATCATTGAGTAGAAATGTAAACCGTTGACATTGATTTGTCTCTGAGGCTAATGGGTCCCGTTGCAAGTGAGTCCTGACGTTCAGAATGATAACCACTCCACTTAAAAACAATTTTAAATACGTTTCTCTGTGATGGGGAGAGTTTCAATTCGATATATTTTTTATTATTATTATTATTATTATTATTATTATTATTATTATTATTATTATTGCCGAGTTATTTAAACCACAATCCTTCCTGGCGATGCTTTGTAACTTCATTTCCGCTCATGGACCACGCCCGAGTACTAAGTGTCTTGCTTGCTTTATCTATTATAATGCTGCTATTTTTGTGGTTTGTGCTGTTGGTGAAATAATGTGAAATAGTACATCAAAATGTTGGTAAGTTATAAGACAATAGCGTTCATAAACGAAGGTCTTTGACCTAGAAGCCTTAAAAACAATCAAACCTTCAATTAACTTTTATTGGATAATGCATGGCTCTTTCAAATATCACCGACTTATTGTCTCTCACCGAAGCTGTTAGATTGAGATGTTTGCTTTTGTATGTAATATGTTCCTATTAAGTGGTCATATTACAAATGAGATTTTCATCGAAAAAAATTTTGTTCACAAATGATGTTCGTATAGAGATGTAGGAAGAAGTTACAGCTATTAAATGGGCAGTAGTACCTTTCTTTGGACATTTATTTCTTCACTTTTCCAAGATAAATATCAATTTATGGCAAATGTTTATATAATTCATACCTTCAGAGGGTCAAACACCTCATAACTCAACCAAATTATCCGTAGACGAAATCATAGAGTATCAAGTAAAACCAGTGGCGGCCATTTCAGTGTGAAAATAAACGCCCTATTGCCCCCTTCAAATCAAGTCTAATATATTGTTGACTGTTTGGTTGTTAACAACGCCTTGATAAGGTTGCCGATAGGTGCAGCCTTAATCTGACCGAATCTATCTATCTAGCCATGCAGAAATTTATGCATCTTACGTATCCTTATTACAACGCAGTATAGTATCAGTTTCTCTTACCCAGGAAATACAAATGGTTGTTACTTTACCAAACTTCAATGCAGTATAGTATAGTAGCAGATTCTCAACGATATCGAGTTTGCGTCTCTCCCTTTACGATGTTGAATAAACAGTTAGGAGGTTAAGCCGAAAATGTGGAACGGACGTTGGACAAAGGGTCAAGCCATTAATATTAGTCCATCTGGCGTTTAAGGCCTGGTGGCCAAATAAAAAGAAATAGATCAATAAGGCTATGAACAAAGATCGCATTGGTTAGCAAAATTTATTCAAAATTTATACCCAGGATATTTACAAATGTTTCACTTCATAAACAAAGATTTCTTCGTTCTTACGAAGATTAAAAGAATAATTACAAGACGGACTAAGATAGTGGAATCATTCAGGACCTTTCTTGAAGCAAAGTACAATCCCGCCCTGGACATTTCCATTAACATCTCCGCTCCTCTAATAAAAACTGTCTACTGCCTGTCGTATTATAAGTCAGTTGTTTCGAAAATCGCGAACGTTAGTCAATCAAAAATGTATACAAACCAATCCAAGACGGTTTTATAGCTATTATATCCTTTATTACCTTCGTATGACTATGTTTTATCAGCTTTCCCCATCTTTATGCCGATAATAGTGAACATAAATGTCTAGCCCGTTTACAATCATTTACTAAACATTATGGGTTCAACGCCCTTACCCCATTCTCTAGTTATCTACATGAATTCCTCGCCATGACATAGATCAAATACAACAATACATCAACAAAATCAATAAAAAGAATGGTCAGAAGTAAATATCACATCATAAATCCCGCCCCGATTCGATGCACGAACCACCCGCTCCATTTACCACACACACACACACACACACAGAGCCGTCAGTTTCCGCCAATTCAATTGACATTCTTCACATATGAAATACAGTGACCTTCCGTCAATGTTTAAATCTCCATAATGTTTTTTAACGTTTACAAGTCTTATTGTAAGACCAATGTGAAAACGCATGAACATTTGATATGATGTGATTTAACTACTCGATATAGAAAAGGTCTCAAACTTTTCTATGACGTTACTGCCAGTACCATTTTTAAATGAAGGCAAGAAACGAATATCATTCATCGTATGCAAGCAATAATTTAAGTCTAATGCCACTGTTTACAATGATTGATTAAGATCTCCATATTAACAACATAATCTGTAATCATATTGTCATAAGTAAACGTCTGTTATACCTAAATGAATAAGTAAATACCTTTTTTGGCCAGCAAGTCTCACGTTTCCTGGTCAAATAGGGTATTAAACTTTTATGGCTATAGTGGTATGACAGTTCATTAACGAATGACTATCAAAGGGTTTAGGGTAACTTCACATGTTTCTATTGAGCAGCTAAACATTAAAACTTGGTATTGTTTGTTATAAACCGTCGAACCTGCTTTATGTCATTTTCATTTGTTGTTCCTCTCGATGGCTAAAACAGGATAGGTAATCTTCGAGACAAGACGTATTCTGCCGTTTGACAAAAATAATTCCGGTTAAATGTCGGTCTCTGATCATACAGAAGTTGGACTGGAATTTTTCCTCCCTATGATTGTACTTGAAAATCTCGTAGATATTTGACTGAGCCTCACTGATAATTGTTGTGATAATCTTTGAGCACGATTGGGGCAAAACCTCATCACAAATACCCGTCGAAATTTCTTTCCGAGCATACAATAAAAGAGGAAATTGGTAGCAGAATTCAAAATGATCAGCATCTCCTTAATAAAGAGAAACATCCCTTGGCTTCGATGGCAGTGCGTCACGAACATCCCATCTGGGAATATCAGGTCTGATTTATCCAACACTGCCATGAAAGGGTAGGCTATGAAGAACATTGTAGTCACTGCAAGAACTGCCAGGGTCATTCGTTTGTCCAGTTTACTTGACCGGTACCATCTGGATAAGCTGCTCGACCTTCTTCGTCTCCATATCGTTCTAATGATCAGCAAATTGAGGATGAGCATTGTAATCCATGGAAGAATATACATGAAGATTAACTGTACGTGAAGCTTATAAACTTTGATGAATGTTGAGTGCCAAAATTGAGTGAATGCTGGCATGATCCAGGTCCCCCCTATAGCTGGTTCGTAGTAAGTTTCAAATTTGAACATCAAATAATATGGTATGTTGTAGACCAGAGAAAACATAATTGCAGTCACAATTATATATATTGGCACATTGCCATCACAGAACGTCATTCCAGAGAATGGTCGCGTTATGCCAACATAACGCTCCGTGGCTATAATCAACGTCATTGATACTATCCCGGTCTGGCCAATTTTCTGCAAACTCAACAAAAATGGAAGTAATGGCATTTTGATGTAAAACTGGGCATACAAGGTGGCCACTTCCAGAAGTAAAGTCATGAGGATAATGTTGTCGTAGAGTGCCAGGCACATTAGAAAATAAGATGTTGGGCTTCTCATGTTATGATGTGAAAGGACGATAATTGAAAGAGTATTTCCAATGATGCCGATGACTGCCAGAGTGGTCCCAACACCTCCCCTTATCACAAGGTAATCCGCGAATATATCCTCACAAGTTCCATTCTCCATTGACACATTGCCCATCGTGTAATTCGATGGGAACTTCATCTCCTTGTTAAGGTATTCAAAATATCCATCCACTGATATGTTTCCTGAACTCATTACTCGGCCTTATCCGGTACTCAGCATTCGCTGTAGTAAATGAAACCACACTCGACTCCCTGTCGGAGACGGATGAATACATATACCATCGATGATCCCCTCGACAAAACACCTTTGTACTCTCTCAATTCACAGCGTGGATCACTTCCAGCTTCCCTTTTCCTGCGAGGAACGCAAAAACATCTAATCAGTTCCATGCCTTGACATCATTAGTCGCTCTTCACTCCTCTTATCAAACAGCTTTCTGAAATGAAAGAAAACATCATTTAAGACATGGTCGAACATATTTTTTCCATCAGGGCATTTAATATATATTGAATTTCTTTTTCAGTTGTTCGTTTTAAAATTAACTAAAAGCAGTTTTAAAAAATACGAATGGCTATCTTACTTTTTTATTCCTTATGAGATTTTTCAAAATTACGTCTTAGTGTAAATGATCATCGTCTTCATTTAGTTTGACGCTGGTATACATAGACAAATTTGTATTCTACAACGGAAAAATGAGTGACATTATGACCACATTTATATCATTTCTGCAAAGACAGAATGCTGATAAAATATTTTGCTAATGCTTTGGTCTCAGTCTGTGTGAAGTCACTAACGACCTACCAATCCACACATCCGAGAAGACTGCTGGTGATCGAGACACTAGCCCTCATTAAATCCCGTCAATATCAAGTCATGTAACATGGTGAGTCTCCATCCACCATTTAGAGGATATTTGTCGTTTATTGATAAAAACATTGTTTATCACAGGATGGCAGAAATTTTGTATTATGAGCAGCACAGTCACGAATGATGATATCTAAATTTCTACTTCACGAAATTAGGTAATCAAGTTATGTGTCAAGAAAAGACAATCGATGGAATTGCATTTAGCCTCTCTTCTCAACATGGTGACGTCATAACCGTCAGAGCATTGTCAGATGACGTCAGAACATTCTTGTCACCAGTCACCATTTTTATTTTCAATAGTGAAATTTTATTTTCAAATGTATATTTTCATTGATAGATCCCGATATTTATATAATCACGCAATTAATCATTATAAAATTATAATATGAATTTAACCGCTTTGTCGTACATACCATCCCTCTATATCAACAGAATTTTAGTCACACTCCTCTGTGTATATAAGCGTTTTTTCACATATACCATATCCCTCCAAATCAATAGATATACAATCAAACTACTCTGAAAGAAAGGGGTGTGTCGCATACATTTACCAAACATATCTTCATTAATTGATTTGTAATCGCACTACTGTGAATAAGAACATCGCCCGTCTGACAGACATTGTATTCGTCCAGCGTTGATGTTTTCATATTCATAAAAATCAATCCCAAATACGTTTCAAAGGGTCTGTATTGTAATAAAATAGGGCCTTTATGAAAGAAATCGGAGGGAGATATGTCTATGATCTCTTATTTGCCATTTAAGAAGAAAACTTCAAGCACGTAGGTAAATTTTACACTTTAATATTTGCCTCAAAGGGTAAGCATTTAAAGGACCCATTCATAGCCTTTATGAAAAAACTGGTGGTAGATTCTCCACTTTAAGAAAAGCTTCAAGCGCATAGGTACTTTCTTGCGCGTATAAGGGAAAACAAGATAACATGATTGACATCAGCGTTTTACCTTTATCAAGTACAATTAAGTACAGAAAAGTGTATCATTACTTTCGAAGTTCGGCAACATCTCGTTAATGTATTTCTATAAATACATAGCACGCTATCATATATGATGGAACGCCTTCTACAAATCATTCTTCCCTGGGGTTAAACTTCGCTCAAATTCTCTTACAATACACTGAGATGACCTTTATGTCTTGCAACACCATGTTTTCATAGAGGCAAAGGATATTTGCTAATAGTATCTATGAAATTAGGTTCTATTATTTACAGTGACTCCTTGCACGAACATATAACGGTAACCCTAACAGCAACACATGCCTCTGTTCCGATGACTTGCCATTATTTAACTACGTTCTCTGTCATGTAACACAGTTTAGCTGACGACAGAGTAACCTTCCCCAGGGCTATTGGTGGATAGGGCTGGCAATAGCAGGCAGGGTGTTTGAAGCCCTATGGTCGCTTCACATAACCTAATAAACGATTCGATTGGATATTGCCATCCTACGGCATGATATCCTACGCTTACACAAACACGACTTTGGGCTTCCTGTTTGCCACATTTAGCTTCCAATTAATAATGGCAGATGTCAATGCCGAAACCATAAAAACACAAGTCACTAAGTTTAGAAGCCTGTAATGTGATATTTCTGATGATGAATTGATTTCACACGCATTCTATAGGTTAGCAGCACATTTAAGGACCAATGAAACATTCATATTTATATGGTCTCAACTACACCATAAGATCGTCACAAACAGTAGATTCTACTAATGTATACATTCACCAAGGGCGTAATCTTTGATTTTTTATTATAGTGCCACCCCGTTTAGGGATAAACGCTTCAAGCATATTTGATATGACATCAGTTTTTATACAGCTACCATACCTGAAAGCTTTTCTTCACATTAGTAAGTATCTTTCTCATCATAAGACACAACAAGAATAATTTTGCGGTGTAGAAACAACTCTGCCAATTCCATGTTTTGAATAAAATAGCTGACGCTCTGTACACTGAGAGATGAATTGGCCCAGGTTACTGACCTATTGGTGAAGGCCTTGTCGAATTACACTTATCATGCGGCTCCATGGTGTGATGTATATCAACTTACCTCAGATAAGACTACTCTAGACAACAACATAGATAACTACAATGCTCTCTAATTTGAGCGAAATCTGAGGCAATAGAAATCTGTCGTCCGGCTTTAGGTACGGTATTGTTATCATTTCATGAACCATAACTTTTCCAGAAGCAGTAATAAAATATGTAACAAATTTACAATTGATACTCCTCATTGTGCACACAATACCTAAGCTCTGTGTCGCTTGAGATTATGTAAAAGAACCAAAAGAATTCAATTGCCCCAAGGTCACGAAAACGTTAATTCGTCATCCATGACAGCAAAGAAAGTGAGTAAAACTATAGACTTTCTTTTGCCGGTATAATATATTTGAATGTCTGCTCATCATCTTCTTGAGAGAAGTGCCTTCATTCGGCAAATGACGATATGTTTATTGATATCAGATTTAAATTACAATGCATACTATGAAAACTGTGAATGAATGACTGGCAGAAACGATCAAGATCCAGCGTTACCACCTTCACCTCAAATAAATATTACGTATCTATCATCTTCATTGTCAACTACATCTTATCAATCTAAATTAAAACGAGTTACAAATTGAAACAAATATATACAATACAAACATTTGTTACAGCATTCCATACCCTACCAATAATAAACATTGAAATGTGTTCATATCAATTAAGATGCAAAAATGATTTTTAAGGAATTTGTAAATACAAATATCACATTATGTCTGTAATACTGACAATCGCCTTTCTTCCAATATATTTGAGTTTCAATGTATTCAGTATGCATAAAGAAATCTAACCATTTTGCTTCATTATTAGTAAAGAATTTGGTATCTATATTAAGTCGCAATATATCAAAAGATATTACTCAATATGTTCAGCTTTGTACATATCATAAGCAAGCAAGTCAACAGCTTTTGCTGTTCCAGATATCATAACATCGAAGTGGTTGACTTAGACTCGAAGAGCGGGAATATTATCTGTCCGGATGTTATTGTCAATATTGTCAGTTCTCTGTGCTCTAGCCCTTAACTGATACCAATACATGCTCGGGGCGATTTGAATGGATAATTAAACATATACATACGGTCATAATTTCTCCCGAAGGCCGTGTAATTGACGAATTCAGTGAGATTTGAAGCGAAAGTGTGGGGAGCTTGGATTAAGCAGGTGTGAGATCAGCCTGAGGGTAAATTGATGTATAATATTCACCTGAGCTTTCTATTGCAGATACTGATTAACGATAAATAGTGTGATTAGCATTCCCAGTTGGTGTCTACCAGTGACGAGTGTTTTAGAGCTTTTGTCTAAATGTGACAAAGTGTTGGCATGTTCAACGGTATCGTGTTACAGTAGGATGAGCGAGATACTCCCTTTGAATTCCCTCAATATCTGCGTTATGAGAGGTCTTAAAGCTCCTGCTTAAAGTTGACCTATGTTCTTTGAATGACGAAGTCCAATACTTATAAATGAATCAGTTTACCGTTTAATAAATTACCGCACCTTGTTACCATTTGGACACATAAATGGCGTGTTTGGCACCGAACAGGGGAGACATGAGTCGTTCCTCTTTAAAACAAACCATTGTTCTGCATCGATCTGTTTGCCTATTACAGAGAGAAGTACCGAGGTAAACGATTCCCAAGTGGTGTCCCTTTGGCGCCCCTACTTGAAAGGACTTCCCAAGGAGGAGCTTTTATGCTTGAAAATACAAGAGCGTTGATAACACAGCTGGATACGATGATTTCTCAACGGAACTATTTACACTTCCGTTGAGATCAATTGACCTGTAAGAAAGGATAACTGAAAACATCTTCCCAGCTGATTTTTTTTACCTAAAAGGTGTTAAATGACGCTTGGGAATAAAACTTAAATCAATTTGGTAGAATTCACCAAAGGTTAATGAGTTGTCATGTCAGTTGAATGTCATTGCTGAAAATTCAAGCATGTGGAACATATATGATGTCAATGAATGTATTTGAAAGATAAAAAAGGCAATAAGAAACTAACGTTAGAACTGTATGAGTATTTTGCTGAAGAAGTTTTACCCAAGAAACAGGTCGAATGGTTGACATCGTATGGATGATAATCACATCTGAGATCTTGATGTTGAAATGCAAATTTGTGGAAATTGGATTATGATTCAGAGTCAGATACATAAAACGCATTAATCTTTGCATTTTTAGTAAAATTTATCATCCCTATATGAGTTACAGAGTCATTGGCTATCACGTCTCCAGATCTGTTGCATTTTCTGTCTAAATATCACATTCACAAATGAAGATTGATGAGATCTCCTCTCGTCACCAAAACTAGATCTCCTCACGTCATCAAAACTAGATCATGGAACAAAAAGCTATAAATTTAGATACCCCTATAAACTCCAGTGCAAATTTATGTAAATTTTAAAAATTGCAAAATTAACTTGCATAACAGTATATGCAAGTAAATCTTATATTCATTTCTTCTTGTTAATACACAATAAAAACTTGCATATTCCTGGGAAAAATGACAATCTAAAGGCAATCACAATGAACGTCCACAGAGAAGGCCCAGTTAAGGATATTATTCATGATTTACTTTGAACTCTTGGGGAAATCTGTCTGTTAAACGTGTGGGTCACAGTAATAATGACAACCTTCAGCTGAGTTATCCATTTGTCATTCCACTGGGACTCCTCCTTCATATGTCCGTACCGGGCTAATACGTGAATAATCACCCCTGCCCAGTGGTCAGTCATATCATGGTCACTACACACAGGAAATGTATACTCTATCATTTGCGGGAAAATGATTGGTCCAATCTAAAAAAAATTAATATTGCGTTATGAATTATCTCCAAGATGATTCAGAGCTGTCTGTTTTTCAGAGAGGGGACGGCTGGTTACCTATGACACTATAATTGTAATATATCACATGTATACATTGGTTAAGTGAGTCTTACTAGGTGAATTCGAACACTAAAACGTGCTTCTGAAATTCCAATACACACTAAAGTTCTAACATAACCGAGGTTGACCAGTTGCATTATGCCTGTATTCAATCCTTATTACCTTTCAGACACTAAACTAGGGAATATAGAATCCCAGCACTGTCTGCATACGTATATAAATGTTGTGTTTCACAGACAGCTTACCAGACCCCGTGGTTCGCTTTAAGAACATCGCAACCATTGGTAACAAACCATACAGACAGTCAGCCAGTTACATGGTTAAGAGATAAAGTGTGTTGAAAAGCAGAGAGTCAGTCAGTTACATGGTTAAGAGATAAAGTGTGTTGAAAAGCAGAGAGTCAGTCAGTTACATGGTTAAGAGATAAAGTGTGTTGAAAAGCAGAGAGTCAGCCAGTTGCATGGTTAAGAGATAAAGTGTGTTGAAATGCAGAGAGTCAGCCAGTTACATGGTTAAGAGATAAAGTGTGTTGATATGCAGAGAGTCAGCCAGTTACATCAATTTAATGGCGACATCATTTTATTTGAAAGAAATTCAAAGTAAGAAATTAGAATTTTTAACCAATCAGAATCGGGCATTAACTGCTTTCATGGTAAAATGTGTATACATTATATATATATATATATATGTATTTATATATTTTTTTAATTCATATATTTAATGAACAGTAAGATACTGCTGAGAGAACTATCATGAATTTAACAATCTCGGTTTATACTGATTTTATGCATTTAGTTTTTGTTTCAGAGCTATCCTTCACTCCCAACTATTTAAATGATATAGCTTATACAGGTTTAACCTGACAGTCTCCCTCAGAATCGGCTCTCATTAACCCATTGCAAAAGATTGCTACCTAATGATAGTAATCCAAAGCGTGAACGGGACCACATGCCCCTATACATGACAGTGTACCGCAATTTCCTTAGTGTGCGGCGGTTTCTAAAAAGCATCGACCTCAAATTAGCGCCGCTGGAGAAGGCAACTGTTACGTAAATAAATGCCATTCGTTTTCGGCGGTCCACTACTGACTAAGTACTAGTACTAAAGCACTAGGCCTCTATTTAGCGCCCGGGGTTTGAGTGTTTTGAACAGGCTCCAATTTGAGAATCAATATCCCCTAAATAAGGTTTAGCGTTTTTAATGGTTATCCCATTTTTATAACTTGGGTCTACAAAATGACTCATTTAACCATAGATGACTAACTATAATATCTAAATTTCAAATATGCTTTAACTGTTATCATTTCTCATTTAATTAAGTTTCTGGCTACAATCAAACCATTTTAACTCAGATGAAAGCCCAAAGCAGCTTTATTCATCGCAGTCACCAGAGAATAAATCACTTCCCGTTATGCCTGTCATAAAGTACTGCGATTCAGACAGTCACAAGGTTGGTGGTCGCATCAAATCACATCGCAGCACGTATTAACTACTGCGTTTCTGAATTGGTTATATTCGCTTAAACTTCGGACTTTGTGTCTGAATATTATCTACAAGTGTTTCATAAACGAAATTTATAACTTACTATTATATACTTTTTTTCAGAGATGAAATCTATTTAGAAACATTAAATTCAAATCTGATTTGGTTCAACACCTAGTCAAACGTACTCTTAATGGAGCATGTCCTTTAATTAGTTATTCAAGCAGCTGAGAAGGTCCATCTTTCACTAATCCGTGTACTTACGTATGTACCATTTTATCATTCAAAACTGTGTTCCACAAGAGATATCGCTTGTTGAAGATCAAGCGATATCTCCTAGTAGATATCGTTTTGACAGTAGATTCTGAACAATGCCCTGTTACAGTCAAGTTCATGACATCACAATTGTTTTACATCATCAAGTAATGACATAAGAATGCTATGACGTCATAAACATGGTGACGTCACAGTGCTATGACAACACCGCACTCAGAGTCTTAGAGTAGTACAGTGTTCAGATATATACATTTTCACAGAATCGAAATGAAAAATGATTTTGAATGATCATTAGAATCTCACCCTCATGTTTTCTGATATCAAATATATCAACACTTGCTGATAAAAGTTTAAAAAAAGCCTCGGCAAGCCTCGGATATTTGTAACTTTTATCAACTCGTATTGATACATTTGATATCAGAAAACACTTCGGTGAGATTCTCTATATAACTTACACGCGTAAATCTTGTTAGATCTGTTGGTAACAATGGGCCTTCACAAGATATGTTGATCTTTCCCTCACGCCTTAATTCAAGGAGTAAATACATTATTTTCAAAATATGAACTGTTAACTGCCACATGGACAGGCCAGGTCAGTAAATGCATATATACTTTTATACTAGTTAAAAACTATTTATATATCTATATACATATATTGAAAAATATGAAGTTATAAGTAAAAACAATCCATTTTAATACATATATACATATATAGCTGGACAGTTAAGCAACCCCTATTTTTTACTAGCAAAAGTCTACTTTTCAGAAAAAGTTTTTTCACATTATGATTTATGATTATGATATCATAATGGAACAGTTTTACAAGGAAACATCTATTTAGAAAAGTATGTACATTTCCAGTTATAAAAGTCTCCGTTTTTGGTGTCCAAAACGAAATGAAAGTCAATATTGGTTTATGCAATGTGGAAAGATCCATGCTGTGAAGTCAACTGATCATACAGTCGGTAACTACTTCTCACCAAAAGTCACAGCATTTTGGACGAAAAGACAATTCAGTAAAATATGTGATGAAATCGGTTCAGTATGAGCTGTATTGATCCTCCAAATCAAAGAGAACTGTTTATATAATGAATTCGAATCTCATTAATATTCCCAAATGATATGCTTATCAATTTTTATGAAAATTTAAGAAGTTTAATTTAGTTGCTTTAAAGGCATGATAAAAGATGTTTAGATCTGCAATTATTAGATTGGTTACAACAATGTTGTTTTTGACACCTGCAACATAAAGTTCATCGTGTATTTTCTGGTAAACAATGATTTATTCGTCACCATATTGTGGTTTTAAAATTTGGTGTTACTTTACTTTTGTCAGTGTGCATAAACATTAGATATTACTATATAAGTATTCAGGATGTTAGATTCACATATACAATATAAGGCATATTCCCAACGGAATGGAGTTGTAGTACTCGAATGACCATAGTCTGCTGTGTATGAAGGGGTAATTCGAAGTGCGAATGTACGTTTGTCAGCGCATCTACCAGTTTGACAGCTTTCTAGGTATTTATCCATTTTGAAATATTAAACCTGCCTGCTACCAGGAAATAAAATCTCACATCCATGTTTGCCCTACACCGTGGTAATTTACCCACCATTGATCACAGCAGGTTACCGGTCAGTTAACTCCGGATTTACATGGTTAGATAGGTAGGTTTATAATTAAGTAACCTTTCGCTAATTATATGTGAACTCTATAAAGGGCTGTCTTAATTATATAATTAGAATATCCCTCTAATGTGTGTATATCTGGTTTCTTTAGAGATGGATTATTTGCAATGTGTTATCTCTGCTTCACCTTAATTTAGCGGCCAAATGTTTGCTCGCAATTTTTATACTCCAAAAATGGCATGTTTTAACAAAGATTTTATTCATTCGAAATTTCTTGGAATGGCTTCAGACTTTAAAGTAGAATTTTCCTATCGACTTGGTTTCTTATTTATTTTCTGTACCGGTCATAGATTTCACAGTCTAGTTACCATAATATACAGTCACACCGCTTTCAGCCTTCAATACACATGCGAAACGCATGGACTGGAGGCAAAATTTATTCTGAAACGCTTCATAAATTGATCAATAACAAGACTATACACCATGTCCAGTCACAATCACCTATTAGTGAGGTGTTATTGACTAGCGAATATGGTCATGTGAACATTATTTTTCACTTGAGAACATATCACATTTCACAACGCCATAACGTCCACTCTTTATCCACTAATCATAACAACGGGTTGTTATTTTGCAACACTATCAAATTCTAGATGAAGTTTTCATGAGGGTTAAGAATTTATTTTTAATTAGTATTTCTAATCCTTAGTTTCCACATCAGATTTAAATCAAAATTAGAATTAAATGTTGAGGACATCTTTGAAGAGATGGAATTCAGTAAAATCCAAACATTTCCCACCTTCGTGGTTTTACACTCCATCGTGTAACACATGCCCCGTTGTTATATCTAATCATCTCTAATATTCCGTTTTGTTTCCAATCCCCATGTCCAGTTCAGAGAGATGAGATGAAGATTGGACCTGTATGGTTTCTTATTAATTTTCTGTACCGTTCATAGATTACAATGTTTCGCAGTCTAGTTACCATAATATACAGTCACACCGCTTTCAGCCTTCAATACACATGTGAAACGCATGGACTGGAGGCAAAATTTATTCTGAAACGCTTCATAAATTGATCAATAACAAGACGATACACCATGTCCAGTCACAATCACCTATTAGTGAGGTGTTATTGACTAGCGAATATGGTCATGTTAACATTATTTTTCACTTGAGAACATATCACATTTCACAACGCCATAACGTCCACTATTTATCCACTAATCATAGCAACGGGTTGTTATTTTGCAATTTTCACAACATTTCACACGAGCTTAATTTAGAACGAAGAATATGATTATTATTTTCAGTACACAACTTTATTTTAACAGTACATGTCTATAAGTGACACGATGCAAACCATTTGTACTTTAAATGCTTATCATATGTGATATGCTGTTGATAAAACGCATCATATACCCATCATTAACACTTGTCCCACGCCTTGTGGAGTCTAAAAACGTCATCCGAGGCGGTATAAAATCCTTCAAAAATCGACTCGCCGTGTACTATTACATAATGACGTTTCATTTCATAAGCTGACGGAGCCAAACGTATTAACTTTGTCACTTTATGGAGAAGAAAGCTGCTGATGCTGTAATAAAAGATTTTCGTTAAAACAAGAAATTGTCATTTCTTTGCCATTTGGGGGTGAATTTGATCGATGTAATGAATTTATATGTCAATTATTATGTTTGTTAAGGAGGTATCAGAGCAAATTATTTGTCGTTAAAATTACAGAGTGTCTATTTAAAGTAAATTTGATATTGTGTAAGAGGGAGGGGGAGGGGTATTATTGTCATTCGTTACAGTATTTTATTCTTATGTCCATATCTATGACCTTTGTGTCTGATATAGGTTAATAAACACGTTGTGACATGGCATGACGTCTCAGGTTTAGACTGGCGGCATTTGTTGCAAGTCCGGTTAGTGACACATGTTTTATCAGGACCTAAACACCACGAATGAAGAGAAAGGACGCGGCTATTCCGCATAAGGTAATAAAGATGTGGAGATTGCGCCCAACAGTTTTAATATCACCCAGCATGTCATGGTTATTTGTAAAGACCAATTTTTCTCCCCCTAGGATATGAAAATGACACAGGTGAACCGTTGAGAATCACCTCGGTATCAAATTGTGTTTTGGCGGAATGAACTGCTGAAAGGGACAATGAGAGTTGTCTGATTAAAACTACCGTGTTCCGTGGAATAAAATCTTTCAATATATTGTCTCTACCGGAGTACGAACTCTTTCTGTGGTTCCTTCTCCACACGGTCTGACGACAGTCAATGAAGGCACCGATCTGTTACTGGTTTAGTAGAGGCAAAGTATAGTTATTAACGAACTAATCATATTATCGCCTTTCGGAAAATTGATGACGCGATAATGTAGAAATAATGGTTGAGAGGAGCTACTTGCCCCTTCTCTGATAGTGAATATTATGAATGTGTAAGTCCTATGTCAGAGAGTATGCGACTTTACGGGCGGTTCTCAGACCATTGTGCAGTAGAACCTCAAATCGAGATCAAACTCATTACCATTAACCTGTATGTTAAATATGGGACCTTTACACATGAAACATTAAGAGCATGTGTACACCTGATGTTTTGTCACTTCAAGCCTAGCTTCTCATCTTGAATAGAAAGGCGAACTAAATGTTAAACCTGATATCCGTCCCACAGAGAAATCTTATCCCTACAGCTTTGAATGAGGAATGAGGTTACAGCTGATCCTTGTGCTGATATTGGTTTGAGAAATGAAGTCCAGGATCAGTTGCCCCATTCAGGTCCATGGTACATCCACTCACTAGGGTAACTTAGTGCGATGCTAAACGGTTGCTTTGTGGGACAATCCCGTTTTGATGTACACATAGTATAATATAACACCAGCTTGTTGTTCAACTTGTCAGTATGTGCTCATTATTTTGTGATGATATTTCTTCTTTTAGATCGATCTTGATCACTTGTTATAGGAAATTCTAGATGAAGTTTTCATGAGGGTTAAGAAATGTTTTTGAATGAATATTTCTAATCTTAGTTTCCACATTAGATTTAAATCAAAATTGAAATTAAATGTTGAGGACATCTTGGAAGTGATGGAATTCAGTAAAATCCAAACATTTCCCACCTTCGTGGTTTTACACTCCATCGTGTAACACATGCCCGGTTGCTATAGCTAATCATCTCTAATATTCCGTTTTGTTTCCAAACCCATGTCCAGTTCAGAGAGATGAGAATAAGATTTTATGTCTTTTCAGACGCAAGTCAGGTACTAGAACGCGTATATCCAGTATTGCCATCGAGCTAAAACTAAATCGGCTACAATATGCAATAAATATTCTCAATAACATAGTTGATTATTGTAAAAAAATATAGTAATAAAGATAGGAATAGTGATGCAGAGAGGTGCAGCGTCGAGGAGTATAGATCTGTACAGTGATAAGTAAGGACCATGCATTAAGGAACAAATTACGTCTCCCTGGGAGACCAACTGGACAGGGATGAATCCGCGTCTAATGGCCGCTGTGATGTTTATGTCCGTGTGTGCCACTAAATGCTTATCCTTGACGGTTATAGCGATAGTACATTTCACTGGGCCATAGTACATTTCACTGGGCCACCATTCACAAACCCTTCATTATGTGAAGACGAAACGTTCTAATGGATAGTCAACTTCTTTATTGCTTGATAACGGTGTTAATATCTACGCCGAAACGTCGCATGTCGTGCAATAAAGAATTTGACTATCCGTAAGTCCTTTCTTTTTCATCAAACTTAAAATCACTTCACTAAGTGATTATAATGAGACGATTAGGTGAACAATACAGAAAATTACTCAAGTAATTTAGAAGCACGGTTCAAATAGTTTAAATAGATGATCGCTCCTTTGCAATGCTTCATTGTACATTCAAGTACATTTTAAAAATATAACTTATACACAGATAGAATCGAATGTTTTTAACAACCTGCGAATATGAACCCCGCCCTCGCTCCTTCCTAATACCCTGATCTCTTTCAAAGCAAACTCTCGTATCGCTAGCTATATTACCAGCCAATGAGACGACTCGCATTCAGCAACAGCGACACAACCCGGATGGAAAAATCCATTGACTTAGATGGTAGCTTCCAGCTCTTAGATTAACATTTGCTACGATGGTTTTTAAAAGCCCAGCACAATGTCGGAACGTGAAAAGAAACTTAACTGCAACTTTCAAATCCGAGTAACATAATCGATATATCATAAAACATTCTGTTATAATATCTATATAGATGGTCTATCTCTCGCTACGATCAACACACTTTCTAATGAAAGCGCCTCGGGTCGGTGACAAGCATGAGCACTGACGGCAGCTAAATGTCAACAACAATCAAGCCAAATCAATACTGAGCCAACAGCAACCCATTTTCACTAATGATCAGTACAGCCCATCAGTTTTCCTTAAAGTATGTTTCTGTCATTAGAATTCACGTGTAATTTGAACATCTGACCAATGTCTTTGTAACATGAACATATCAGAGCTTTGTTTCCCTTCGTTTACGCTCACAAATTCATTCAACTGTTTATGACCAGTTTCCTAAAACTGAGGTAAATGTGATCTATTCCATAACAAAGTCCGTGATTGATCTAATCACATGCAACTTAGATTATGATTACAAAATCACTGCGTCCCTTCTACAAACTGTTGGGGACGAGTATCACTATCTAATTATCTGTCCAAATTTCTTAAAACACAGAGAATGTTACTTAAAAGAATTCTATTATATAAATCCAAGCCATAGTAAGTTAAAATTGTTACTAGGAACCCCTTCCAAGAAGAAGTATTCCAAACTAAGGAAATTAGCAACATTCATTTCAATTATATGTAACAATTTCCAAACTTGATAACTCAATGTATACAATATGCACAGCCAATATGTCATGTATTATGTTATGTGTCATTTTTCATGTACCACGGTGAGTGGTTATTATGAAATAAAGATTGATTGATTGATTGACTGAGCTAAGATCAGAATAACAGGTGGTCACCTTCTACTTGATATGTACATGTGTCTATATGAATGTGTCTGTATATATATAGTCAGTGCTCATATATATATATGCAACGACTACAAAACAACAATTGTTTGGAGCATACATACAACTGGCTGTGCAATCTCGACCAACGTTACAGGAAATACAGACACAAGATACCCTAAACGTCAAATTACCATGAGTAATGGAAATAATTTGATTTTTCCTCATAGGGTTAATATCGATTTAATACTATAATGTTGAACTGCATTTCTATGGTTTTTTTGAAAATATTTTGCAATCAACTATGTTGTAGTTATTCTTCCAACCTTTCCAATACAAAATGCAAATTTCATACCTCTGTTACCACGTCATAGAGAAACTTATTCTGAGAATTCAAATGTTTCTTTATAAGAAAATAATAAATTACTACAATGAGAAGTAAATTCATATTACAGTTACTGTGGCAACTTTTCAAAACAAAAAAAATGTCTACACTTCAGATGTCGTTAAACCGTCATGTGACTTAGTTGATGTCTTATTGTTTAATCCCAGTAATTTTCTTATGTATTTCTATCATTGGACATCGGCTACTATTAACGAACGGGTAATATAAAAGAACATAATCAACATGAACCCCTCAGAACCAATATTTTTCACAAAGAAGAGATCATTTAAGTATTAGTTCTTAAAGTACACCAAAAAAACACATTGGCGAACTAGGGCTTTTTAAAAGGGGGTGGTGTGTAGGGGTGGACTTAAGGTTAGTTTAATACTCTCCTCCCCTCCTAACCCCTTAAACTCACTACTCCATCCTCCTTTACCCTCTTAGCAAACTTCTTGACTTTTAGATATCACATCATGAGGCATCGATAACAGTCAAATCGTCAAAACTATTACCTAGATTAACAAAGTCTTGTAAGAATACATCAGATGCGACATCAAAGCCTCGATGTTAAATGGTTATATACAGCCTCTATCTCACAACTGTACTTACAACAAAGAGACATATCATGTTGTATTTGAGTCACCGTTCAACACGACTTGAAACGTATGACAAAGCTTAATCATTTCTCGTTACCAATACTCTAACAAACGCATTTGTCTATCGTGCAAACTATGTTATAAAAGCTAGTTGAAACCTGGAAAGTTAACATATTTTTTTGTACAGTAACAATCATAACATCAAAACTAGAACGATTTTAGCACATGTACTATTTTATTTGGAAATATATAACTTCAAATAAATAACTCAAATAAAACCTTATATTGTGAGTTTTTAACATAAAATACTATTCAAATTTAACGAAGAATGTTTTAAGGCATTAAATTCGTTACAGATAAATATGCGTACTACAAAGACCGTGTATTGTTCTCATTTTAGTAGTGGTGTTCAAAACATTAACGAAAAATAGAAATAATCAGTGAAAGAAATTCCTTTTTCATGTGAGGAATAATTACAGAATTTCAACAGCAAAACTTTTTAACAAATATTTAACTTTTAAGATGTATTAGACTAACCCATGCACTTTTAAGAAACTCGACTAACGCAGAGGACTAACAAAGCCAAATCGTCCTATTACAAGAAATAGCAAATCATAACTCCTTATTCAGAAGGACAAATTGTTTTGAGAAAGTTGAATCACGACAGACAAAGAGACCTTACCCTATCCTTCGGAATCGTTCAGAACAGAAACAACTAAGTCATAGACTTAACTTATCATCAATCATGAACATATGTTTCCCCTGATAAATATCTTCAGAAGTACAATAACTCCTTTCAAGAGCATTACTGATGTTGTAGAGTTTCAGGGAAATAATAACGATGTAGGTCTCTACATGCCACGATAACTCAACAAATACAAACTGTCAGGGCGAATCTAAAAGAAAGCAATCGGAGAGGGGCTTACCTTATAAACTAGAGTAGTTCCGTACGACAGTAAGCCACAAATGCGGGAAGTCGGGAGAACGCCGGAATCAACTCTGCGCTGTTGGAAGTGTGAGCAGCTCCGCCTTGAGGCTCTGAACAGATGGGCGCGGAAGGCGGTATTATATTTAAAAACGCCGTGTCGTTGTAGGTGTGGCGAGACAGTCGTGACGTAGATAAAGATAATAGAATAGAATCAATGATCTAATTGTTTTGTATCGTCATTGTTAGTTGGGACTTGATAAATACTTTGATAATTAATCTAAACATCTTGCTACACGTACGTACCTTTCTCTGCAAATGCTTTCTTTGATGAGTGTTTGGGATAAGAAATATACCAGTGATGTTGTCTCCTTTTCCAGGTTTCAGTTTTCCTCCTCAAAGCCCCTTTAAGAATGTATATAGGATATAGCGTTCTATTCAAATTTTAGACCCACACCACAAATATGTTGGTTGGAAGGTTAACTTAAAGAATTTGCTTTAACCAATTGCAATTTGTTGTTATAAACGTTTCTTTGGAAAAAGGTATTTTCAACTATTTCTAAATGAAATGCGTTAACCACAAATTAGTTTTCCAATGAAAGTGGAATGGAACACACAGCCCTCTTATCCTCCTGTCAGCACACTATCCACAACACTAAAGGGCCAGATAGAATAACCAGAAACAATAAATCGAGACACTGGACACTCCGATGGGATTCACCGAACGTTTCCCTTGTTACAGTCCAACGCGCATCCTGGTGATGTCATGTCCGTACGCTTAATAACTGGAGGAAGTTTTCGGAGGTGCGCATAAACTTGAGGAAGTAGTCGGGCTGCGCAGGAACTGGATGAAGTAGTCGGGGTGCGCAGGTCAGTTGCATCGAGCTTGTGTTCCAGGCTCTACAAGGATCGAAGCAATCGAGAATTGGCAAGATTAAAAATTCTAACTTGTTACAATATGATATACCATATGTTATTTTCCCCGTCCTGATCGAAATATTAGTCCCCGTATTGACTGATTTAATATAAAGCACCTAAGATAGTTTATTCAAAGGTTGCCAATCTTTTGTGTCAAAAACAGGGAATAATATAAATACAATAATGTTTTCCGTGAAAGCAAGATGATAAAAAATGTTGATGAAACTGATGTTTTATGACACTTAGTTAACATAATATGGCAGTGGGTAGCCACACCCAATAGTTTCCAATAGTTGGAGACGACTTTGTTTTAAGTTACACATGGTCCTCACAGTCTTCCTTAGTTTGGCACGCAGGCTCGTCCATGTCCTACACGTAACTTTCTGTATCATACCACTGACCCATCTGACAATGTACATCAGACTTTGCGTCTACTTGCAGATGACGGTGTCTAAAAAATATTGTTGAAACAGATTGTTTAATTAAAATACATGTCTCATATGCAGGCCCATTTGCTCTGTTTATTAGGTAAATACAATAGTTAACGATTTAATTTGCAATTTCAAAATATCTAATCGCCAAAATATTTCACAACACATGCATTGAATATTGTAATTGTTAACGAAGTACCTTACAAAATGGGTTCTGGGTTAGAATCCTACGTTCATTGTTCATATACCAATTTGTTAGCGTTTGTTAAAGATCGGAGGACCTATCAATATGGTTTAAGATAACCAATGTGTGCAAATGTAGGTAGTAGCATGTGATCTTTTACATGAGTGAGCGAGTGACTTGGGGTTTAACGTGTTTTCAACAATATTTTAGTTATTAATCATTTGAATGACACAGTGAGAGATAGAAGAATCAAATTTGGTCTGGCTTCTACCCAGCTCCGGCTGGCATAGCTCACGGGGTCTCTGAAGCACGCAAACCATCACACGACGGTAAGGTATTGAGTCAAGTGGTGGTCTTTTACATGAACATACGACATTACCTCCAAATGGGACGTTGATGTAGTTATTGTCCTGCTTAAATGTCTGAAATGATCCACGTTTTTATATTAAAAAAATGCAACGATAATTCACGAAGTAACGTTGAATGGCTAACCTGTAACCTGTCAAACCCATTTGCAAGCCAAGCTCCATTCATCATCGTTATCCTACAGCTCCTCTCTCCATATGGTCACGTTAAACAGTCCATTAGCATTTAAAAAGCTCAAGGGGTCGGATAGTTGATCTTCCACTTTCATTGTAACAATATTTCTGTCATCTACATGAAGTGTTGGCCAGCTAATACCTAATACTACAAGATTCGGGTTTGAACAAGGAGCTGAATGAATACTAAAGACTTTTAAATACACCATAAGGATTATATGATTTCCCGTTTATCAGATCTGCACCTGTCTTTTTAATCAATATATATGTAATATATGTAATCATAGATTAGAACTTTTAAGTGGTATTTTTTAAAAATAGGGAATAAAGTATAGGATTTAAGAATACCAAATTTCTTATTCTCATGTTTGGACGCATTCTCTGCCAAACAGAGGTAGCTCCGTCATAAATTCCTATGCAACCTCTGTCTCATAAGAAGATTTCTTTGGCTTCCGGTAGTTTCCCCTACCGGCGCAATATTGCAACTCAAACTACCTGGCAATATTTCAGCCAATGAAAACACGGAATGCACGAATAACATATCTGTTGTCACACAGCCCTTTACGATGATGCAGTCGGTAAATGAGGCGTTTGTGTTCTGTAAAGAAGGCTTTAAGTGCAAGGTGCATATTTGAATTTAGTTTAGCTTTTGGAAAGCTTACGGATATAACTTAGGCGATTTGAATGAAAACGGCGCCGCTGATTGCACAACTAATTTTGATTGCACCCAATCAGCGTTCAACATTTGTTGATCAAGAAACGTTCGTATTAAGACAGAGGTTGTATAGGAATTTATGACGGAGCTACCTCTGTTGGGTGGACCGTAGAGATCCTTGAGCCGTTTTCAATTAGAGATATTGATCTTGTCCTCTGTTGATAATTAACAAAGTATAGCAAGGAAAACCTATTTATATATTCACCAAACGTTTTCTGAACATGCGATATGAGCATTCATTAATTAGCGGGTGTCCAGGCTCTCACCATCACCGTCCGGTAGTTTAGTTTTATTAAGTGTCACACACCGGTACCGTATCAAAATATGGTAAAATGGTATACATACGATTAACTTTGATTTTTATATCTAGACACTTATTTACGCCATTGTAGGTTATCTCGCCTGTTTTAATTCGTAACATTTCCCGAAATATTCATAAACAAGCATCAATCATCACGATCGATGAACTATCCTGTCTTTATCTCGTATATGTCACCACAGATTGTTGAACCTTTCACTTTAGATCTTGTTGACACAATCGGTACTTCACAACGACTTCTATGCTTACAATTGTGGACATCATCTTCATAGTGGTCTTCTTGAATATTGACAGCTGTTGCCCAACACAACAATCGCCATATTTCCCCTCCCGAGCATTTTTTGGAAGTTCATATGATGTTCTGTCATTAAAAGAGCCACTCCGTGAGTTGTTGGAGTCATATATGCCAAACTTAATCAATGGTTTCATTTGATTGCGAAATATCGACTGTTACCAAAAAGACACATTTAAAAGCTTGTTGTCTATTTACAGTGACAACAGGGACGGATCCAGGATTTTAGTAAGGGGGGACCCCCTGAGCCCCACCTCCCCCCCTTTTGGATCTGCCACTAGACAATATGAAGGTAGGACGTCGCAATTATCCGTCGAAAACCGGACAGTCGCCCGCGTTAAATAGTCAAACGTAGTTTTGGAGAGTTTTTTAAAACAGCCAGGAGGGAAGTTAGGAGTTGATAGTGTTTGTTAGGTTATGTAACTAGTCTCCATGTATATTGGACGTGATATCTACACCTCGGTGCATTTATAAGGCTGTTTTTAGATTTTCATGGAAAAGTTTATCTACAGAAACACCATGAAAACATCGTAGCTCTTAACAAACTCCACTTGTTTTAGCTCCTGGTCTGCTTCTTCATCCTGCGACGCCCTCACCGTATCTCCTATCCCAATAGGAATTCATCTTGCCACTACAAAGTACTCATTACGACGTGGTGAATGACGAGCCGTCTTGTTTACATGCACTGAAAGACAATCCTGCACGAGATCCGCGTGCGCTACGGTAGATTTGGTCACAGCAAGACAGACAGACAGACAGATAGCTTATTTTGGTCTCACCTCGTACAATGCAAAATACAATACATTAAAATATACATATAAAATATGTCTTGTCAAAACGAGAGACACACACAGCAGAAATTAAAACAAAAACAATGTATATACATCACAATAAATAGATAAAATAATTTACATACCACTATATAAAATTTCCTTACATGGTCGCTGAGTGGCACGTTTAGACGCACTGTTTTACTGGGTGAAACTGACCTAGGGTAATTATTTTATCATAATATATTATATTAAACTTGTGTTGATATTTTTGTCCTAACCAACACCTTGTATAAGTACCCACAAATGGTGTAAGTCTTAAAATCACATGTAGCTCAAATCCAATCGCAGTAAGGATGATTACACTTGATACTCCGAGTTTTTAGACAAATGAACTTGTAGTGTATAATTTCTTCTTTTTTTTTTACACCATATGATCTAGTTAGAGATTTCTGTAGGTTTTTGTTCAGTAGAATAGGGACTGTAAACAAACCAAATTTAGGTTTTTGTTTAAGACAAGCTGCCACACCTGGAACCTTCCAGAAGCTTGGTATACTATCTAAGGGCTGGGTATTAGAAAGGAGTTATAGATTAATAGATTCCTGGAGTTCTTATCAAAGACTTTGCTATCATTCTGCTGCACCGTTGTTCTCCCCTCTATTGAATACCATCAAGCCGGGTTCATCTAACAACTATTTTCAAGACTCAGCTTAAGCTGATTGCTGTTTGATCAAGAACTTTGGTGACGGCGTTCTACGTTTGCGCGGATCGGCATATCATTTGATATTGTCACTCATTTGATAGTGTAATTATCAATTTACATTAGCTCCAAACTGTAATACTAAACTCTGTGTTAATCATCAATTAAATGTCGACGGATAGAAACCAAACCAACGTCGAGACGTTCAAAAATCTCTCTCTCTCTCTCTCTCTCCGACCCTCACTTTTCAAAGCATGATGAGGTCCTTCGAGCTGTACGATTGTTTTAAGATATATTGAGGGCTTACAATGATAGAAAAAGTTGCTAAAACATTGTGTTTGCAATCCGGTGAACCATGGCTGGCACTACAAGGAAATATAAAGTGGGTTACTAACTGAACAATCCTGTAGAATAACTCCCAAAACTGACATAGCATTCTGCTTAATGATCAACGTTCATGAATCCGCTCTCGCTCCTTCCTAATATGAGGAAGGGGCGAGAGTGGATTCATATACGCTGATTTAGCAGAATGCTGACATAGCTGCATATAGGCCAATTAGGGTCCATTGGAAACTAAGGATATTGATAGAGACACAACAATATACAGGGAATAATTCACCTTGGACATACGGGATTATTTATTTATTTATCTTCCCAAAGTACGTAGTCCCGTCTTAAAAGAAATCAGGAATTATCTTAAGTAATCAAAGATTGTTTGAAAAGATGCGAGATACCTCGCTTTGTTTTTCTATAATTATATTTTCCACAGCCTTGTTCTCAAAAGGAATTGCTTTCTTTATGGATTTCTGTTTGATTGAGAAATGAAAACCAACAAATGATGTCTTTTATAAAACCGAAACGTCTAGTCGTTAATTACTCTCATTTGTTTCGTTTTTTTCATTTGTTTCAAAAACATTAAATGTCTGTTTTCAGAAATCTATTTCATTAATTCTGTTTCTTTTACATCAGGAAATACCTCGTGATAGATAAAAGGGTTTCCCGGCATTACAAGAAAATCATTGTGCTTTGAAGTGTTGATAAAAAAGGAATTCATAACTTAGTGGAATTCGATTAACACTAATTTGAAATAATTCCCTTTAGATTGTGCATTTTATTCCACGCGAGTCTTGATCGATGTTCGGTAACTTATTTATTGTCCAGTGTCGTCTTCTCCGTCACTAGGACGTTATCGAGTTACAGTGACCAGTAATACAGTAATACTGTCGTTATTCTCTCCCTGCAGAGGTAGCTTCAGTCATATCTTCCTACGCAGAAGTAGAAAACTTATGACCAGTCGCCTCTGTGGGGATTGAGGCGCTGACAGTACGCACTTGGACAGTCTCGTATATCTATCCATTTTGGACAAATTTACTCCGAATTCTTTATATGAGATCACAGCCTGATTAAATCAACGTTTCCTGTTTTTATCTTGTTATCTAATCTACAAGTTTCTTCTAATAAGTACTTTCCGGTTTATGTTCAAATCGATCTTAAATTCTGCACATTAAGGCATATTTTTGTCCTCTTCCCTCTGTCCCGCTGTTATGTAACTGGTTTAAATGGACCCACAGAGAGGTCTTCGCTCACCAGACACAGAGAACATGTAGTCCTTCCAGACTTGCTGACGGACACTCTTGTACACCATCCTTTTTACCATTAAGTAGCTACTTGCATTCAACACGCAAGCCTGAACGCAGCATCGAAAGTGTCTCCACGACGGGGTTTTAGGTTGCCCCTGTGGGGTACTCCACGTTGGGATTGTACCACCGCCTTTGGGGTCATTGTAACATTTATCACAACGCTAATGATCGGGGTTGATAATGGTACCATTTTCTACTACGCTTAGTCAGACATCATTCTCCAGTCTTCCTGTTCTTATTCCTTGTTTCTACGATTAAACGAGTTACAAAATGTTCATAATATTGCATCTTGTTCTAGTTCGAGATACGAACTCCCGCGTTTGTTTCCTCTTCACCCGTGTATGAAAATTAAGAATTTGTTCGTATTCCAATATCCAAGCTTAGAATGCCATAAGCCACTCTTATAAACCTAAACGTTGCCAGCAGTGAGATGAAATTCATGATATTTTAAGGCCGCATCTCCGCATATCAATAAGGTGCTTACTTCACATTCAACGTGTAATACAATCTGATTAAAATCTATATATATTAAAGTCAATAACAGTTTGACAATCTTGTGATATTGTGACTATTCAAAATGAAATTCTTTGGAATTTTATATGGATTTCGTCTTCACTTTTCAATTGCAAATTATAATTCAGTTACACTATTTCAGGTTTGGACAACGCAGATTTACCAATAATTAAATTGAAATATTGCTCTTTTGTAACATATTATAAATGGGCATTGAAATATCACGAATGGAAACGTCATCCCTACTTAGGCGCGAGACGCTATGTCACCTTATTTCATACAAACTAATATATTTAAGAGCATAGTTTGATAAACTAGTGATATACGTTGACGAAAGGGTCCTGCTTAAAAAGTCCTCTTGGTATTTCAAGGACGTTCAAAAAGTGCAGCTATGAAAATGATAAACAAGAAATTTAATTTTTAAAATGAAGAAATATGAATCCAAATTTTAATTATCGCTTGGAGGTTTATTTAGAGTATGAATACGAGAGTAAAAGAACATCCAAATGCTATCCAAATTCCAATTTTAAAATTCAGTGAAACAACTTCATTGGTTTTTGATAATGTAACTCATGAAAATAGATTTCTAAGTCTTTGGATATAACGACCATTTGCAATAAATAAACCTTTTATATATGGTGTTGCAAGGATATGCATATATTTTAGTGAAACGTTAGAGAAACCATTAGTCACGTTTAACAAATGCAATTTAAACTTTTCCAATGCGTATGTAGATCATGTGGATGAAAGCAATCTGCGTAAGGATTATTTCAAGATTTTTGCCAAGCTGTTCAAGACATCGATTACCGGTTTTCAAGCTAAGGCTCTGGCACTCAGTGTTCTGTTGACACGATGGATGGCTGTGTCCTGCCCTTATGACATGTTCTGTCACATAAAACAGAATTCTATAAGCATCTTTGTGCAAAGCAGTAATTGACATCTCCGTTTGTCAGCGTAACTTCCAATTAATAGAGAATTTTGCATCGTTCTTTACACCATGTCATTCCTTACGAGATCATCAAATGATTTGTCATTTATTCTGGACCTTAAAGAAATACAGATTTATGTAAAACATGTGATTTCATTTTCTTTTAACAATGCCCCTATTCGTGTGGAAATATTCCACATAATTCAGGAATTGTTTTATGTTTAGGTACTTGCTGATTAAA
This sequence comes from Phorcus lineatus, assembly GCA_921293015.1. Lineage (NCBI taxonomy): Eukaryota > Metazoa > Mollusca > Gastropoda > Trochida > Trochidae > Phorcus > Phorcus lineatus. The sequence continues at coordinate 46,612,859 of OV121090.1, read as the reverse complement.
ACATGCACAATTTGGTAATTGATTGATTAGTTGAGAAATTCAGGATAGCTAAAATGGTGAGTATCAGAAAGAATAAATTATCTATTTTGTTACAGCAATGATTTACACTTGACAAAAATAACTTTTCATTGCGAATATAGATAATTCGTTTTTCATAAAGTACGTTTTTTCATTTCATTTGTTCCATAACCTTTTTTTAAAATGTTGAAATTATGTTTACAAATTGAATGTGAAAAGCAAACTCATAAAGATGATTATATGTAAAATAGTGTATAATTATTCAGATGTGACTGAAAGAATTCATTTTTTAAAGATTTGGCGCTCATCAAAATTTCGGTGATTTTAACTACAGATGTTAAAAATAACGTTAGACTTTCTACTAAACGACAGACCATATTAATTCAATCTGGACCAATTTGTCAAGGTACGAACGTATCTTCATGAGATTAATATTGTTTGATCAATAATCTAACACATTAGATGTAGGTCACTGATATGACACCGTTGGATGGTTTTATGTCAACATTTCGGACAACCGCTGTCTTCCAATCTCAAGCACTGGAGAGCTGCCGCTCAATGGGTTTTTTTCAAATAAACGAAAGTCAATACCGCATGATAAACAGTGGAATGTTGGGAATAAGAGTATATAATAATGTTAATGCGTTATATACGTTTCAGTGAATATTTTTAAAAAGAAGTGTTCATTCTTTTTCATAGAATACAAGTTTTATTCTAAATTATATAAAAAAAGATTCTTGTTTGACTCGTTATTTCTTGATATGACAGAGCTGTCAAATAAGATTGAATTAAAATTAAGTACGTGGGGGTATAGTGTTTCAGTCCGAGGAAAATTTGATAAATTAGGAAAAGAGAAGTATCGTAAACAGATAACTTTAAAAGATTTCGTATTGTTTACTGCATGATCGATCTGCAAATTCATAACATAAAATAATTGATAATCTGAGGGCAAACCAGTCCCTAATAGCTTTGAAGCTGCAGGGTGTCACCGAGTCTTTAAACCTTTCCGATTTTCCATGTAAATGCGAGGTCTCATCGATTTTTTTCAAAAACGTTTGTCGTATGGTATACCGTATTTCCTCTTATTAGCGCCGGGTCTCCAATAAGCGTCGGAGTCATGGGTAGTTGAGAAAATAAACGCCGTGTCTAAAGCATTAAATGCAAAATCTGAAATAAGCGTTAGGCGGTTATGCTTTATTAAAGGTTCGATGTTTTCCCATACAGTTTTTGCTTTTAAAAACATGTTAAAATAGAGCCATTTGCTCAAAATTAAAAGCCACGCCTTTGAACAACCCGCATGCTATATACAACTCTTTGGTTCATACTTTCTTGGTTTTTAGCAAATTAAATTGCTAGTTTCCATCATATTGGTAGGAATTTGTAAATATCGATGCCTACAAAGAAACTATACCATGGTTAATTCGTTTCCTATAAAGAGTTAAACGTATTAAATAAAAGCGTCGCTATCATGACTTCTCTGAGGTTACAATTCCCGAAGTCATTTGCTGTGTATTTTGAACATATGTTTTCATAATGAATTAGTATTTCACAGACACTAATCATCCATGATTAATCGTCTTTCAGGCTTAAATGTCTTGTGCGATATATCTTCTGATCTCGATACTCGACACTTCTACTATGCTACATTTCAGACAGGAGGATTTAGAGAATTAGTCGAGGAAGAATCTCCGTGGAGTAATATGACTTGAAACTTTTACAACAAGAGGACGAGGTTACTTTAAACACGCTACTGTAACTAGCTGGTTTATTGTACGTACACGTATGTACACGTATATAAAAAGGCACGTGTCAGTTGTATATAAAACATACATAATATGTTTGAAAAAGCATTGCAACGATTAACATTAACAAGATTAGCAATAAAAACGTTTTTGTTATTTCAATATAAAAAAATATTAAATTTGGGTCCATTGAAAAAATTACTAGTTGTTTCTTGCAAGAGCGTGTTCGCAACAAGAGGGCAAGGAATTGATTCTCTAATGTAGGCTAGTTAAATAAGATTTATATTTTTTTCAGAACTTTGAGGAACCAAAGTTCATATTATCCATCGTCTTCAGATTGTTTTATTTTTCAGTGCACATTTCTGTAAAATATTCACTTGACTTTGAGTATTCACTTTTCAATTTCTATTATTATCAGGAATACGAGTTTAAAACCACTCACAAAGTAATGATAAAACATTAATTATAGTCTTTTTGGCATACAATTTTACACCGCGTGGTATAGCTTTGAGGTTAATATCAGAGGTTAACTAGTATAACCAGGCGTGATGTTGTTAAACCTAACCTCTGCTCTTCTCGACTGTGTGCTGCACGTGAAGTTCAAGAAGTTGCTTTCCAACACGGCATACGTGAAGTCCGTGCACCACAGGCTGAAATATACAGCATCCATGCAGTCACAGGATTTGCGTAATACAGATCGATACATTCATGGACCGAATTGTGGTTCGATTTTTAGAGCATTAAACACTCTTTCTGTGACGTTTTCTTTCAAATTGTTTCATTATAATTTTATGTCAGTTCAATGTGGAGTTTGTGTGGTTGCTGAAGAAAAAACAACTCAAAACTGTGCCTGGCTAACATCTGTCTGGTTGACAACTTCGCCTGTATAGGCTAAATGTGCACGTTAAAAGTGCTAGTTGAGCAAATATAACAATAGCCATGTTTAGAAGCGGAGTCTTACCAAGAGTTACATTATTAAGCAACTTTCAATAAATTCATATGTGCTTAATATTTCAATTTGTTTAAAATGCAAAACAGAATCAAACATAACCACGTGGTGTATGTGAAATAATGACCTTGACCTCGTGAATATCTGCGATAACTAAATATTCACCCCGCCGGCGGTCAATATTGCAACCATACCATATAAATGCGAAACTAAGGGATGGTGAGGGGAAAATACCCTAAATAGGAATGAAAACTATATTCAATATTTATGGTCAGCAATATATGTATATATCGTTTTTGTAATATCAGAGAAAAGAACGTAGAATTACAGAATTGCCTTTATCTTATTAGTTAGTGCAAAGTAAAAAATCAATTCCGACATTTAAGGAGGACAAGCTTTCCAAAATTAATCTCAATAAATGAAATAAATTCGAAGGTTTGACACTGTGATCCTAGAATTCAGTTTGCGTTCATGGCTTTGTACCAAGACATTTCACTTCAAGCTTTCGGGCATCCAGTTCACTTCAAGCTTTCGGGCATCCAGTTCACTTCAAGCTTTCGGGCATCCAGTTCACTTCAAGCTTTCGGGCATCCAGTTCACTTCAAGCTTTCGGGCATCCAGTTCACTTCAAGCTTCAGGCATACAGTTCACCGTACACAAGATCCACAAACGATCTGTACAGTGCGTACTGTTTAAATGGCTACATGCCACAAAGAAGAATATGTTCATATCATCTTTGGAGATGTGGTTCGACTTCCTGCCATCTGGATAACAGTTCGTCTCTTTTCTAATGACAGGCAATCAAAACGGTTCGGATGGTATTTTGTCACATTGATAAATTTGATCTCGGGGGGGGGAAGACATACACATTCTGAGCATTTAAATAAAACCGATGTACTTTAGATGTGTTTTATAATTTTCTTTAAAACATTAAGCTCGTATGATAAAAAAAACCCCACACTTTTCTCAAAGTCATGTAAAAAAATTAGTACAGTCGAGCATACTAAAACATTTTAAATAAGACGTATTTAGAGTGACATTGTTATATCGTTTAGATATACATAGAATATATAAACTGTTTTAATAGTTTCACTTATTTTTAACCTAGAAAAGTCGAAAACCATTTAATAGGTTTCAACAGCTTCAAAGCTGCGAATTAATTAAGGCCAAACAGTTCCTTGAAAAAATCACACATACCGTAATATCATTTCCTAAAACCTTTTTGAAGAAATTGGAGTTGTAATGCAACGAAATTAACTGATTAAATGGGATGATTGTGATCTGCGGGTGACAAGTTGATGATGTACTGTAGGGCATGACTACAGGAGACATCTTTCCCACTCTTTCCGGTGTCATTGACTTCATATTTAAGAATATTGAAAGAGAGCGGCAACTTCCCCTCGGGGCTTAGTGCGGATCACTTTTATATCATTAAAAAAACACGGTTCAAACTACTTAGCGGTGGAATTTGTATTTTGAAATGTTTTTGATGAAAAAGGGGTAAATCGTGTCAATGTTCAAACACAGTGTCGAGATGTTTTATTCATACTGTTTATCTAATTTGCTGAAGACGTACTGTATGTGTTACTGGTCTCCAGACAACTGGATCATCTCTAGTGGGGATGAGGCAGTAGAAGTTTCAGTTTGTGTCCCATGGCCTCTGACACAACGTTGACCCGCCCTCATTTATTCCTGAGTCGTTGTGCTCATATTTTGCAAAACTTGAATCACTAAAATACCACGAGCGCAATTAACCATCTAATTGCTTCACGTTGTAATGCTTTATACACTACTCAGTCAGTCTTTTCTTTATCATGTCGTTAAACAGTTTGTTAACTCTTTTATTTATCACATTCTGTTTTTTTGTAGCCTCCCGAGAAATAGAAATATCATGAATCAAATATAGTGAATATCAAGCGTTACTATTGTAAAAAATGGTAAGTTGATTGATCATGAATTCGGGTTAACGCCAGGCCTAAATCAACATATATCATGGCCATCAAAGCCAGTAAATTCAGATTTTACGTACGACTCCAACATTTCATTGCCTGTAGTTGAAAGCTAACTCAAAATCAGAAAGGTAAATACAAATGGTATCGTGGGTAAATTCGACTAACATCATTTGAATTTTTACTATGATTAATAAGCATACAACACAATAAGGGTCAAATTGATGATAAATATATTACGTTTAATATCTGAGGAAAGAGAAAATTATACCTTTTCAAATAATTCTTCAGTGATCATGTCTGAAAAAATATTTTCACCGAAAATTGCTGAAAGTGTAGCTGCATACCAAACGTTAATTTTGTTAGAACAAAGTAGAATGGTGTTAGTAACAACGTCAGCTCACGCTTTACCTAAATTCTGTCTGTCGTGTCCAGTATTTAAAGCTTCGACTGGTGGTTTTGTACAGAATGCAACTATTTGATATTTAAGATTAAATGGAACGACGACGTCACGTCAACAATTTTAAACTTTGGATTATCATTTGCAATGTGAATGATATAAAGAAAGTTGCATCATTAAATGAATAATGACTTTTGGAATAACAAACTAAATCTACTTATTTTTTATCAAAGATAGTACATAAAGAACTACTTATATGGTCCCTCATCGGTCTTTCAACTACTATAGTACAAGGGTATGGTTGAAAGCACTTTCGAATGCACCAAAGACATTCCTTACAACATGGCATTTAAACATCAGCATGTGAACATATTTTCCGACTGTAACTTCGTTATTATATTATCATAATAAATTCATAATGTATTCAGACTATTTGTGCTTATGTAAGTCATGTATTAATAACGATATCAAAATCATAGGAGCCGACAAGAAAGTTCGTCATGGTATCATATTTATTTCATATTAGTAAATTTTTGTGTAGATCGGGATCCATGTCTACAAGCAAGGTATTTTTGATTTGGTGAAAAATAAAGGAGTAATATAAACACCAGTTTAAAGTAGATTTTAAGACTACTTTCTCTAGAGACAACATCCAAGCCGTTAACCGTCAACATAAATAGGTATACGGCGGAACTAGTCAAAATCGATAGACGTCGGAAACGTGTAGAGTTTGTTCATGTTAAATGGTGCTGTCGTGTATATGTTGTAAAATCATGTTTGAATAGGGAAACTAATCTCCTGATATTGTATAATAACTGATGCGTTGTTTAGCGTCACACTCTGCTTGAGGCCATTCACTGGTCCAGGACTGTTTGATCGATAAGCTCATAGATATATACAAACACTGTAATGGTCCCAAATCCAAACATAATCAAGTGAGCGTTGTCCTCTCGCTAATTAGTAACGAGAGCTGTCCTAGAACAGGATCTAAAGAACCCACATAGAGATACAGAGGCATATTATATTGATAATGGATAGCTTCGTGTATACAGTTCCCTCCCTTTGAAATTATATTCCTATAAACAGCCATGCCCTCTAAACCGACAGTTACTTCATTTAGCAGTGGCTAGCAGGGACCCAATGGAGTTTTTGCAAATTAAATGTTGAGGGAATCTGAATGTCCGACTGATGGGATAAGACATTTGGCCATTCGATGTTTGATTCCTGCTATCTCATTAAAGACAAGCCTAAGGGCGTTCAATTTGAGTGTAGAGGAGTGTAAGTACCAAATCTTTACACAGTAAACAAAAATGGTTGAGATGATACCTTCATATTTGATACTATCGTAGTTGAATGGTGCCGGGCCGTAAATTTCTTTGTCGGACCCAAACATGCTAATTTTTCGGATAAAATGTTTTAGCTGATTATATAATGATAAAAGGTCTCTGAGTTAATATTCTACAAACAGATTCAAAATCAATTGAAAAATCCATATTTCTAGTGTACTTTTCTAATATTTGATTATGATAATGTATGTGTTTGATGACCGCCTTGACAATTTCCATAGGGAATTGAAGACACGTGGATAGTAGATATTTAAAAAATACTAGTACACTTTATGACTTTAGATATCAGGACAGCAACCGTCACCGTGTACAAGAACTTTGTTCAAGGGGCAAGTCGATCAATTTAGGTGAATATCATTTAATGGAAGGACGTCATGCGCAACATGTAATATCGAATTTCTGTTATGAATGCCGTTATCGCGTAGCAGCGCCCGTTCGAGTTTACATAGCCAAGCGTTATACAGTTATGTGATCTGCCCGTATTGTTGATGTTAACATTGGCACATGACATAGACAGAGAAGCCTTTGTATTTTGTATTGACGCTTCAGTGAGAATGTGGACGTACTTCTTGCACCCGTATGACTCGTTTGCATTTGCATGCATCTAAAGTGTGGATTTAGTGTTGTTATGATTAATGAATAGTCAACTCTGTTTATGTTCAATTTAAATAATTTTACATCTGGATGCTAATGGGGACCCTTGTAAGGTAAGCAATTGTAAGTCATATTCACATAGAATATATTCTGTTTGTATGGATGTTAATATGTGATAACCGTATGTGTTTTCTTGAAGATTATTAAGTTGTATTTTATGATTATAAATCGATAAGAGAACACACGTGAACAAGAGATCATAAGAAACTTCAACTTAAATAGTTTATACTTACATAAAATATAAAATATAATATCATTATAGTTTTAATATCTAAATGAATTGTAGAACAAAACCTGATCAAAGGTTTGGGCTTTGGCTAGGGATGTAATACTGTTTATGTTTAAAAGAATGAACTTGAGGAATAGTATTCGTCGTCTAATGTTATCAGTTTAGTGAGACAATTAAAAGCTGACTAACGGCCTGTCGTTAGGTACATGTTTGCACAGGATGGTATATGGCAAACGAACTGTCCTTTCATTGATGTATTGCTGATCATTTCCTTTGTATCTCGCTGATTGATTGCTTACCATGACTACATACTGAAAAGTCAGCAAATACAAATATTGTCCCTAGACACAGTAAGAAAAAACACCTTTCAAGAAAACTAACAATGTATTCATGCATATTCATTCATATCATGATATTCTTTTATCAACCACCTATACCAAGACCTTATTCCCCGGTATTATCATTAGAACTCGTGGTCAATGTCTCCCTCTCCATGAACTCTTGACTGTCCGCTGTATATAATACTGGTCACGCCCTCTGTCCTGTGACAGGTACTCTTTGTATAGATCGTCAGAGACAAAACTGCCTTGGAAACATGTTGTATATAAAAGACCAATACTGGCAGAATGTAAAAAAAATCAACATCCACTGGACAAATATATGACCATTTCGAAAATATCAAAAGATATATTTCGTCAATGACTGCTGACATGCGAAGCATAAGTCACGATATCCCTACTTATATTATCAAGTGCGTGAAGCAGCTAACAGCAAACCACAATGAGAAGACTATTGTATACAGTATTCTATTTATTGCTACTATAGACATTCCACACCACACCATTCTTTTCACGCATCAGCTGCTGATCACGGGATAATCGTTTGAGAAATATCCGTCACCTCGTGACTCTTCACTACTTTGTGGTGACGGGTAGCTCAATATTTCTACTTTGAAACATTGGATGGATACAGGGGTGCTTGACATATGTGGGGTGTCGGGGTGCCTAACAAGTATGTCAAGTAGATAACGGGTAGGTTCTGTTCATTACCCTTCTTGATGTGTGCACTAGGGTACTAACATCTACGGGACTTCGTATATTTCATTTCTATTCTCAATATATGCAATACATCTTGAAGTGTTTTTTAGAAGTTGTAGAGTTGTATGGTATACAATCCAAATTTAGGATATATTGGTCAAATTTATATTTGTACAAAAATGACCTAAAGCTATGCGGGGTTTTTTTTATCCTAACATTCTCTCTGAACATTTTGGTAGATTAACCTTAAATATTTATCTTGAAACGATTAAGTTACATATCTAGAAAGATTACCACTACGAACTTTTGCTTCAGCATAGACACCTGTTAGTTATTTTCTGGATCGTAGTTAATAATAAAACTCTGTGGACAGACATTCTTAATTAAGGTAAGTAAGATCTTACATGCCGTGATATGTTCTTAATTGTTGAGCATCCGCAAACCTAGTAAGATGGTAAAGAATGCACATATGGTTGACAAAGATTCACACGTACTCCCTTCTCGAAGGATCCTTTAAACGAGTAGAGACTGGTGAACTCAATATTCCTTTCTAAATAAAACCTAAAAATAGTTACTTATTGTTGACGTTATTATTGTAAGTATAAGATGCATCAATATCAGATGTATCAATACAATTCGTTAACGTAACGGGCTATCAGTTTTAATGCATACTACAATAGAAGAATAATTAATGGTTATTTTACCATTATATTTTCATTGATCAATAAGTCGAAGAAGTAAAAAAGAGGTTTCACCTAAAGAAAGGAAAAGAACCTAATCTATGGTAGAGAAAGGTAATGCTAATACCAATGTCAAACAAGTACATTTCTCTCATTTATTACATTTATCGTATATATATATATAATTTATATGATTTATTATCAAATGTCAAAGGTACACAATGTGTTGACATAACCGCTTATAAGATCACATAAATACAAGACTAACGACGTGGATATTCTTTGAATATATATTTTGTACATAGCAAATAATAAGGTCAGAGAAACTGTATTCGTGGGGCAATTCTAAATTTCTGATTTTAATCGGCCATTTTTCACCCAAAAAGTGCCCGCTCCCAGGGCACCTACCTTTCCCAATCCCTGCACAGCTAGCTACATATTGATCAAATATGTCTAGATAAACTGCACATTTTAAATTTCCTTCAGTGTAGAGTCATATATATGTAGAATGAATACTATAAGATAAGCTGCGTTATTTATTAGGCACCCGAGCGCAGAGTAAACTAACTGTAAACTCTGTAAAGCGACACTCGAATCATTGTCAAATAGAATACCTTTGCTGATCAGACGGGATATAGAGGCTTACAGTAAATGTAACAAAATTGCCTCGTAAATAACGTTATGTATCTAAAGGGATTTAATATATTGGGGTTTGAGCGAGATAAAATCTCTCTTTTGATTACAGCCGATATATGAACTGTCCCTTTATATACATAGGCCGGCCATTTTATCCACAGTTGTGCATTCCATATAAGTACGTGTTTATACAAACTGCCATATTGGTAACGAATGATATGATTCAACAGGAATAATAATTTATTCAATGACATCCTTGCCGTAGTCAGTTTTAAGTGCCAGATGTACTATTATTATTACAATGGTAAACGGTAGAAATTGTTTGTATAAATTATATGCAATGTTTTTCAAGATTGATCTGCTGCCAACCCTGAAAGTTGTCAAATGATGTAAAGTGACAGTAAACAAAAGATTGTCTCATCTTGAAATATATTTCAAAATCATTGTCTCTGCAGTTTTCAGGCTACCTATTATTTATCATATAAATGGTCACTTGGTCACCAGATGAAAATAGGTTAATAGGGCGTTGTCACTTGCGCCCTTATTACGTATCAGGTGACCACAAAATTAATAGATTATAATTCAAATCAGCGAAGGAGTTTTTACACAACTTTCAACTTTATTGGTCTTTTGCACCTGTGGAAGAAGATGAAAGTAGCTTTGATACGTCGAGGCTCCTGTGGCCCTTGATAGGGGTCACTTGGTCTCTAAATCTATAAATCACAGTTCCCTCCAGATTAGGAGTCTGGATACAAGGTTTTAAGTTTCTAGACCTTTTGAGAAATATAGGTTTTAGGGCAGGGCATCAATGACCTTTATAAGGGATCACAGGGTCACCTCATCTATAAATTAGAATCCCCATCACACTGGGCCTAGGACACTGCACATAAGTTTCCAGCTTTTTAGGCCTCTTGTTTCTGGAGAAGAAGATGAACATATGTTTTCAGTGCGTGGTCCCCCGTTGCTCTTAGTAGGGATCAGAGCTCTCAGAAAAAGGTGACTTTGAATGTCTTTGATAGGCACATGTTTGTCAAGAAGTACACACAATTTCAAAAATCAGATTCTTATACTTTTATGCCAGTTCAAATACACTTTGACCCTTGAGATCGCTTTTACAAAATGTTTTTTTAGCCAGAATGTTTAGCATTTAAGAAAATAATTTATGAAATGTAAACATTCAATTACTAAATATGTTACCTTCTTGGACATTCATTTGTTAACGTATCATTACTTTAGGACGCCAAAAAGGCTGTATCACTCTCCTTTCTCGTCATGTTAAGGAGATTCAAAAACGAGGATTTCTCAAAAGGCGTGTTTTTTTAGAAACGGAACAGATATTGTTTGAGTATTTAAAATGTGGTATAGCTGGCTTCTGATGACATGCTGTAACTCTCTTTCAGTCGTATTTATCACTCGTGGATTTGAATACCCCCGTGTTTTTTGCATAGCTTATTCAGTTTTAATTTGATTCAATAAAAGTTTATACAATTTTATTACACATTTTGCAAATAATAAAAGATTAGATACTCCTAAGAACGTCGAGAGGGAATGATATTTATATATGAAAAATATGTTTTATATTTCATAACATTTTTTACTCAAGAGTGTACTAGTGATTACGAAATAATTTGATTCAATAGAATTTGATCCAATTTTATTACAAATTTTGCAAATTATAAAAGATTACATACTTAACTCCTATATTTGATAACACCTTTTATAACTACGGTTGGCCGGGTTAAATAAAGATATGTTTGACCCCCTGCAGGTAATACATTTGGAATAAACTCATTTTATTAGGAACTACCTTAACTACCCTTAACTACCTTTATAATGTCCGTAAAATGCTTCCTCTATAACTCTCATAAAACAGGTAACATAATGAAAAGAATAGTAGGGAAGTAAAAGTTATATTTGTAATAGTCAAATATATCCGACTACACAACGCTTTTCATATCTACGAACATTATAACAATATATGAATGGAATGAAATGAAATAAACTCAAACAGGACATGCTGGTATGAACTGAAACGCATGAAATATTTTATCAAACACTCTTGCATTGAAGTACTTGATTTGAGTATCGCAATTGGATCTTTCAAACCAGTCAATACTCCGAGCGTGTACGCTACTCAAAGAAATTTATGCTCTGTGATCTCTTTGTTGTGTCAAGAGCCAAACCCATTTGCAATCTAAAAGTCTTCTTCTAGAGGGTCTGTAGGCTTTACTCTATGTGTTTGTGTGGATTAGATAGAAGGCTTTCAAGTGCATGTTTGTTAGGTTTATTTGAAGGCTTTCGAGTGCTTGTTTGCGTGAGCCGTTGGGTAACCAGTAGAACTAAGACCAGCTTTGTTGACAATATGTTGACAAATAAGTTTTGATATTATTGCAAAGATCTGTATTCGGTTGTAGTGTTTGACTCTTATTCCTTGATTTAGCTAAGACGGTAAAAGACCAAATCTGACAATTAATGAAATAACTAACCTTTCTGAAAGTTTGTTTCACTTATAAACTCAACAAGTGCCCGGGACCCCCTCAACTCATTATCACATTTCGAAATGTCAGAATGATGATAATATCATACGAAAATGAAATGATACGTTTCAACTTAAACAAAGTATATTCGAATTTTGCTCGATGAGATAAATTTATTATCAAACAGACAGACCCGTTTATTCGACATGTATGGCTCAAAGGCCTATAGAACAGTTTAGTTTTTCAGAGTTATTTCAGTTGAATATAGATGCGATTTCATAACATACATCAATTGTTCTGTATATTTATTGTAGAAGGGATAACTCACCAGGACGATTGTTGATTGTTGATTATTTTGCTGTTTGTGTTGCATTGTGTTGTTACTTAGATACACTGAAGACTATATAAGACTGTTAGTGTTCTTCAAGCATACATTCCCTGAAGAATCTTCGAATCAAGAAGCAGAAATATGCATATTGGAAAAAAGATAGTCATGCTTTTGAAAGTTGATTTACATCTTCTCTGCATTTTTTGATACTTTCTTTTATGCTTCTCCACCATTGAAAATTCTTACATTATATATATATATATCTAGCACTAGACAATGAACATCTAACAAAATCATAACATGCACTAAAACAAACTTTTTTTAAATTTCAGATTCATATGTTAAAATGGCAGAAAAGATATCTATTGACACATTGCACAATCGGAGAGCAAGATTGGAACGAGAAAAGGCCATGAATGCAGCCCGGTCTCCGAAGGATTCCAAATTTGGCGAATGTTTGTTAAACATGAACACGAAAGCAGACTCGCTACTCTACAAAAACCTCGGAAGAATCAGTTCAGAATATAAACGTATGGAACTCAAACTAAAACAGCTGAAAGAGACATTTGTCCGTCAAAGCAAGTTCCTCAACCACGAACCTCTCATACTCGTTGAGCGACCTGCATCACCGGAAGTTCGGAGGAGAAAGGTTGTTATGGAAATGGGAGTAGAAGATCCCATTCTGACAAATATTCCCGGATATATGCGCCCCCTGAAATCTCGTTCCAGAACCCCATCGACACTGACAACAATTGACGCATTTACGGTGAGGAGCAAAAAGAAAAGGAACGTGTGGGAAGAGGCCATGGACGAAAAGGAGAGGCCTCAATTTCAAAGCACTGTTCGACCTTGCTCAAGGTTAACACAAAGGGACATAACTGAGATTCATTTCGGATGGGTAACCCACAAAACTAAACTAGAAAGAGATGAACGAAGGTCTCCAAGTCCAGCGAGGGCCACGCCTAAGAGTCTCCCGACCGAGAGTTACACGTTCATTACGCAATTACCTCCCCCTCAGTCACTCAAATCGGCTGATTCGCGTAAGACAAGGTCTGTTAGATTTCAAATTGACGACTCAGAGAATAACCCACCTTCCACATCTTCAGTTGAAAGCAAACCTAAATCTAAAAAGAAGAAAAAAGTACGGACTTGAAAACTTTTTTGTGCCTCATAGCAGCAAATACAGAAAATATGTGTGAGACCAGCATCACATACATAATAAATCGAATAGATTCAAATTACAAAAGCAAAGAACATTTCATATAAATAATTAGTATATTCTGAACAACAATCCATCGATATTTGTCAGTTTATTCTCCATTATATGTTGGTATTTGGGTAAAACATGCATTAAAATAGCGTACAATTGACAAATAAACAACATATTTCATTGAAGGAGGTCTTTATTCCCTTAATTGGTAAACGAACATTACATATGAATACCACATTACATCATTTTGCAACATACCATGGATAAAGCATAATATGTATACATATTTGTAAAATCATTTATCAATATTACACTTGACATATATTATCCATCGTCATTTCATGTATACATAAAGTGAAAAGCGCTACAAAATGTGTTCCTATAACATAAAATCTAGAGGATTGTAAAAAAATATTTCTACTCCAAAGAGACCTGATAACACATATCAATCATCCAATCTAGTTAAAGCTAGATGTATTGAACGTGTATTAAATTACAGCTAGTTTTAACTAGATTGATCAATCATATTTCATTTCAACATTAAGTTTGTCCATTATGTAAGCAAAACAATCATTTCCCTGTTGTGACAAGTTTTCACAATTGAGAAGTAAATTGAAATAGTGAAATGTTTGTTTATTACCGAGAGTACACTCTTCATGTCTTTACTTTTATTGATTATATCCAGCCAAAAGTTGCAAGGGTGATTTATATTTGGGTATCACATATTAGTTACCAGGGAGTATGACAAGAGATTGTAATTTGACTGATGCCTGAAATGACATTCCTGAACGATATAAAGTTTGTGATCGCTACATTTTTTCTTAACTTGTCAGTAGTGATAGCAATTGTTATCCAAACTTGTTTAGGAGGAAATATACCATTGGACAAAATAGAAATGTAAAAACAAATTACAAAAAACAAAATGGTTTTGTGTAGTTTGGCCTTGTCACGAGTGGGGAAAGTGTTCAACATTTGATAAATGGATCTAGGTTAAATGCATTTTTAAAATCAGTTTGTGTAAGTCATGTTGTATCACCACAGCGCTGTTTCATGCAAGCTGCAATTGTCCAGTAACAGCTTATTTTGTGTCCTGGCCACTTTTGTTACGTGTTCGCCTGGGCTTTTTGGCTGATTGGTGTCAACTGGCTGTGTTTTGTTGATGTGATTCCGTGTTTCCCTTGGTGCTGCGTTTTGGAGATGTTTGTTTGTTGTGGCTGTTTTAAGCAGATATTTGTTTTTGTGTCTGCTGGTATTGACCAGTAAATGTTTTCAGAACAGGGTCTTCAAGCGCATGAGTGCATAGTACCAACATGCTGGCCAATGTAAAATCAATCAATCAATCTTTATTTCCGTACTTAAAAGGACACAGGCCTGTAGTACATTCATGGGTAGATCACATCATCAAATTACTACAAGTTTTTACAATATTTCTTCTATATAGCATTGCATAATGAATATACATTGCAAGATTCTGTAGTTATAGAGTATTCGTATTTGTTAGCAATGACAATAGTTTTGTTCCATCTGGGTGATTATAAAAGTATGGTTTAAGATATTTTGTCCGTAGACTTCTATAAACGGGGCAAATTAAGAGGAAATGTAGCTCATCTTCCACGGCATTCATATCACAGATTTTACATATTCTGTTGTTTCTTTCAATACCCACATATCTACCTGTTTCAACAAACAATTCATGTGATGAACAACGAAAACGGGATAGAGCATTACGGAACTTTTTCACATCAACTTTTGAAAGATAAGCTTCAAGGCATATTTCAGATTTCTATTGCCTATAATATAAACATTTGGTTGATAATGACATGGATTCTGTCCAGGATTGTAAGTTCATATATTTCATTCTTTGTGTTATTGAAAAGATAAATTCTGATTGTAAATTTACACTTTGATTATACCAAATATGACCAAATCCTACTTTATTGAGAAACTCTCTTATGTCAGTTACCCAATTTCTTTTACCATTTTCATCATGCAGTTTCATCATATTATAGCATTTTTTTGGAAATCTGTGAAATGGCATATTCAGTAATCTTATCCAATATTTAACAGCTCTAAGTGAAGAGTAAATGACAAGTGGGAATATGCCAAGTTCTCCGTAAACCATCGCACTACATGTGCTTGGTTTAACACCAAGAAACCTTTTGCATGCATATAAATTGGCCTTTTCGATGCTCTCATAATGTTTCAATCCCCATATTTCAGATCCATATAGAAGTATTGGGCATATTTTCATATCAAATATTTTAAAAAAGGTGTTGAAAGACATCTCACCTAAACATTTCATATTTTTGTAAATATCTATCAGAACTTTCAAGGCTTGTGCTGACGCCTGTTTTGTGTGATACGACCACGAGAGATGATTAGAAAAATAAACACCAAGATACTTATATGCACTGGTAGTTTGGAGGAGTTTCCTTTATAAAACCATTTTCTAATTTTGAAAGTTTTCCATCCCTCTTAAAAACAATAATTTTAGTTTTTTTCTCTATTGACACACAACTTATATTGGTCAGCGAAAGTATCTAATTCATCTATTTGTTTCTGAAGACCGCTAATGGTACTAGAGAATAATACAATATCGTCGGCAAAAAGTAGCAAAAATAATTGAACCGTATCTAGATGTAATTGGATTCCATTCGTACAGGTGTGTTACATATTTGCTGTGCTAATTCATTTATGAAAAAACTAAATAAGCAGGGGCTTAAAATATAACCTTGTCTCACACCAAGTTGACTAATAAATGGTTCAGACATTTCATGATTGTTTCTTACACATACCTTTACATGTTGATAAATACTTTTCAGCATCTTATTCATCTTAGTACTAATACCGTGCTTTTGCAGGATATTCCAAAGTTTATTTCTCTCGACAGAATCAAAGGCCTTCGCAAAGTCTACGAATAACGCATAATACTTACCCCCTTTTGAGCTCAGGTATCTTTGTATAAGACTATGTAGAATGTCTATACCGGAGGATTTATTGCACTTGAGATGTTGTATACTATTAAGGATTTCATCCCTACTTATTGGGGCATCCAACATGTCGGAGGCAATACCTGGTGTTGGCACAGTTTCTTGATCGCTTATACTATCTTGTCTCAATTGATCCAGATCATTATTGGGAGTTGAAAATAGTGATTGGAAATAATTATACCATTCGTCAATTTCGATGTTGTTGCTGTGAGTCTTTGTTGTATTGAGTGTTTTAAGTTCGTACCAAAATCTTTTATAATCATTGATATTATCTCCTAAATATTGTCTTTTTTGTTCAATATAATTTTTCCTTTTTTCTGAGCAAATGTTACTATATTTATTTCTTGCCTTATGATAATTTTCTTAAGAGTGTTTCGTTTTACATTTTCGGAATATGTTCAGTCGTTTACACCTTTCCGTTTTCAGATATTCACATTCACTATCGTACCACTTGTTCAAGTTACTGTGTTTTGAAGAAGTACACACCCGCTTTTTCATATCTGAAACAGCTAGACATAAATCTTCTACAATAAAATCTACACTTTGGTTAATATTTGTAAATACCACATCAACAGATTTGTCAAATAAGTCTTGCACATTTTCAGATAGTAAATTATTTCGAAAATGGGACAGAATATTGTTATTCCAGACATATTTGGTTGTTTTGTTATTTGTTGTTTGCCTTCTATTCTTATTCTGGTTTAGTGCATGATGCGCACGTAAATCTAACGTCAATGGGAGATGATATGATTCAGCTTTAGCTCTAATATCAAAGTCTATAACCTTGTCAAATAAATCTGCAGAGGTTAAGAAGTAATCTTAAACACTTGTGCCATTTCTACTTATAAATGTAAACTCTCCTACTCCAGTATCCTTACCACATCTACCATTCATAATGTGTACGTTCAAAATACTACATAGGTCTAAAAAAAACATCTACCAAAATGGTTAACAACTTTGTCACAGGAGAAACGTTCTAGGTCAAAGTAATCTAATAGAAAGTCCCACATAGAATGATTCTCACTTTCAGTGTGATATAGTATGTCATCTTCCACAAAGTCAGGTAGCCTCGCAGTGCGAGCATTAAAGTCACCTCCACAAAGCAGATATATTGCTTTGATATATTGATATATTTCAAAATCTGAAAACACATCATCTGTACAATTACCATGACTCCAAGTCTCTGTTAATCAAATTATATCAAACGATTTGATAAAAGTAATAAAGTCATCGTCATTTAGCTTCTGAAGAATACCAGAGCTATTCCAAAATATGAACTTAACTTTCTCACATGTTGTGTTGTTGGTAGTGTTACTCACAACTTCGTGAAGCGTCCTACAATCCCTATTACTAGATCGCGAACATGATCGAACGTTCAGAGGGCCCGTGCCCCACCTCTAACGGGGCTGACCCCGATTTCCGGTGCGAGAGGTAGATCTAGTAGATCTGGCCCTTGTGGCATAACTCTGTTCAGGATCCTCGGGAGGGTCCGCACGTTCCTGGGTTCTATTCTCCTTTGCCTCATGCACAAGTTTATTGCCCTTGAAGTCAATGTAAAATGACATTTATATTGTCACCAAGCGGAAGAGTTTATGTTGGTCTAAAGTATGAAAACGAGTTTCTTGCGTCGAAAAACTACTGTTACGAGTCTTATGTTTTGTGGTTTTCCATTAACCTACCAAGGGTGTGTATTGTGACAACGCGATGTCGATTAAATTTCGGGGGAAATGGCGATGTTTCTGAAGAGGGTTTCCTTACCAAGTTCTTGTCCATTTTCGGGAAATAGCAACGTTTTAATAATGTGGGTTGTAGCAGAATAAAGGTGGGTTTTTTTCCATAGAGTTCTTGGCCAACATTGATTTTAGCACTTATTTTACCTCCGTGTCTCGTGACTGCAGAAGCAGTAAGGTCGTTATTCATCTCCAGTTAATAAAACAACATTGCAGTTTAATATCTACTCTAAGAAATGACTTTTTTAAAGTCAGTTTAATTCAATATCATCAGGATAAATACTTGTATCCTAAAGTACGCAATCTAAGACGATGCGATATTGCTTGTTTCTTGAATTTGAAAATTTAGAAAATATTCTAGGTGCATTCATATTACTTGGTTTCATCCTTGTGACAAACGCAAATATTATAAACAACGTTGATTTGATGAAAACATTGTGGTATGTTCAAAGTGCGACAAAATGTATTAAACGGCTTTGTATTAAGTTAAGTTTAACCGATCATTCAGGAGATTTTCGCGACGCTTCGATAACTTTATATCCATCGTCGATTTCTAAATATGATTTGTGGCTAATATGTGTTGAAAGAGTTAACGGAAGAGAAGAAACGGGGTTTTGTCTTTAATTCTGGTTACCTAAAGACTGAATATGGGGGAATTAAAATGCACACACATAGACATCTACAACTGATATTCTTACGGCATCCAGCGAAACGCTGATAGCATCGAAAAGGAAAGCTAGGCACGAACGATAGCAGGACCAGTATTGCATCCCGCATAACGCTAAGCATTTAAATTGCCCAATGAAACAGGTAACGTAGCGTATTGGATTTTAATCTAGTGATAATATAAGATTTCAGAAAGGAAAGCATCTGTCAAACATTATTATTCTGACCTTCCAACCAGAAATATTCTCCCAGTTGATTAATGAGATTTATCAAAAACGACATGAGATGTAGAAAAGAACACAAAGTTTGAGATTATATTTCATCGAACGTGACCCTAAACGACCTTCGCAAATCAGCTGACGTAACATGCACGGAGAAATTCTGTCACCTGTCATTATGCTATAATACATAAACAAGATCGCAAACACTTTACCTGGATACCATTCGCACCTGTCATAATGCAAATAAGCGTTAATTGGCTAAACATGTAAAGCATATGTAAACATTAGTGACTATCGTTCACTTTCCACGTTTCGTCTTGCGTGTAGAAAAACTGTAACCTTATAGCGTCTACTTGTAACGTTTTACAGTATATGCACAGTGCTGTTTCATTTCACTTCAACGCAACGTTCATTGGAAACTTGGTACAAGACACCTACTTTACCAGGTATCAATTATGTTCCGCTTAGTTGTGGTCATGTTTTTCCTTTTTAACACCAGAGAGGTCCAGGGCATTGAACGCCGATACAAAGGATTCGCATCGAGTCCAGTAGACACACGTCTCAATGCGGAACCGATACACAGGCTGAAGGCTGCGTCGCTGGTTCAGTGCCTGGTGGCTTGTGTCTCCAACCCTGGGTGCAAATCCTTTAATTTTGGAGGAAGAGGCATCTGTGAATTGCTGAGTACGTTTTTCTGTGAACGGAACGCAGACTTGGTGTCTAGCACTGGGATGGCGTACTATGATGTTGATTTATATACTGGTGACGAGGTGAGCATCTGACGAGTAATGTAGCGTAACAGGGTGTGTTTAGTATTGGGTGTATTTTGTACTGCCATGCTGATATTTATATATATGTGGTAATCCAGGTTGGAGTCACTAATCAGAGTAGATGGCGTATATGTTTGCCTTCTGCTGCACATTATTCATGTTCAGTAAGCGTATCTGTATTGTAAACTTGGGGAGAGATCGAATCGATCATTTGGCATTTTGCAATAATGAAGTGTTTTACATGTTAAACGTATTTACATATCAAGGTTTTATTAATTGTATTCTTTTACCAAAAGCCTTAAAAATATTCTCATAGAGTTTTACGAGGAGAACCTTGCAGAAGCTTCTTATTCATATTCGAACCAATTTTCTTATCAGATGAGATCATATTCTCAGTTATGCAATAGCATCCATTATTCAGAACCAGGTTTCAGATTTTCAAAACTCCCTTAGAGCCATGATAGTCATAAGTACCATACATTAACATTGGCTGACGACAATCTTAGCACTAAGAGAGCTTCGACTATCTAGGCCAATATCGTTCGTCCGAGCCGGTTAATATACATACTTCCAATATATCTCTAGCATTCTTATAATCGACTGATCGGATCAAAACAACTGAAGCATAATTCCGAGGAACCGTATGGTCAAGTTATAAAGATAAAGACGAAGTAGGTCGAAATCACTGTATCAGGGTTAAGTTTCATTAATCTCTTGCGTAACTAAAAATTCATGAATAGCAAATTTTGTTTGGTTTTAGTTTTGTTTTTCCACTCTTCAATCGTTCATATTGATTATGTATTAGGTTGATATTGAACTTTTGATGTAATACAAATAAAAAGCATTATAAAATAGTTTATATTTACTGCCAAAAAGGTCGTCATCAATAAAAGGCCAAGGATAATCTCAAAGCGTATATAGTATCGTTTCCGGTATTACTTTCCGAAATCTTCGATATTTCCGAAATTGTATATTCCGATAAGATTCTGAATTATTTCCATAAATTATTTATCCCCTAAGAACAATGATTATGGTTATGTAACACGCAAGTAAACCTCATACCATCATTACAGGAAACAATACGTTTACTGTCATCTGACGACTGCAGAGCGAGACATATGTGCTCTGATAAATGTGGTGAGTACACTTAGATCACTCGTGGTGAATAAGAAAGAATTTCTGTACATATACAATCTATTTGGTGCAAGAGATTGACTTTTCGGTGTAAAGCTTGACACCATTAGAACGCAAATGCTTCTAAACCGAAACGTCTCACTCTTGCGACAAAGTAGTTGTAAATTAATAGACACTCGATTTTCATAACATTACATACTGGATGCTTCTAATAAGATATATACTAACTCGGAGCGTTTAGCCCAAAAGCATATTACCAAAATTCTCGCCAGACGGCCGCCCTAAACGGAAGTGACTCAGATTGGTGATATTAAAACAAGATAGTTCAGCATATGGTTTTATTAATAGCAGAATTGGTATGAATTGCATATCAAAACCGACAAAAACATGACTGTAGGCAACAATAGTTCTCCAACGAACAGTTTGTCGTTGTCAATTTCGATCTTTGTGAATAGAAAAAGCACCTATACTGATTTGAAATCTTAAACTCTGATGACGTCACGTCCAGGGCACGCGTCTGGCGATGACGCTATTGAGACATTTATATCTTTTCAATGTGTGCTTAAAAGTAATTTGTTCAGGTAAAACAACATTTATTATTATTTTGTAAGAATGTAATGTATGCAGTTTTGTTATGCGCTGGTGTTTTTATTTTTAAAATGGGGCCAGTTTAACTAAGCGTCTAAATGACTTGATGTTTTCTGATTGTTTTCAAAATACACAGAGCTCTTGTGACTTTTAAAACAGATTTAATACGAATGCTTGGAAAGTCGTGTGAAAACGAGGCCGATTGCGATGACGTCATTGGAGCAACGTGTTCCCAAGGACTATGCCAATGCAAGGCTGCATACCACTACAATAGAATAGAAGACACGTGCGTCACAGGTACATAATCTGCTCCATTACATATACTATCAAATAAAAGTTAATATTTATGTAGCGCCAGCTCCAACAATTTGCTCAAGTACGCTCAGGGGTAGGCTACATTGAACAACATGTTTAATTTTCAGCTGTTGTTTGAATCTGGTGAGATTGTCACTGTCCTGAAAGTTTGAGGAAGACTGTTCCATAGCAAAGGTCCACCTCTCCGTAGCGCTTTTTGTTTGTCATAGGTACATCAAGTGCTCAAGATGACCTGGGCCTAAGGTTACGCCTTGGGGTGTAGATGGTGACGAGTTAACTGATGTCAACAGGAGCCAAACCAGCGATTGGAATACAAAAACGAGGATTTTGAACTGTATACGTAGTCTCACTGGTAGCCAGTGGAGATCTTGTAGGACAGGGGAGATATATCTCGAGTGTTTTTGATAAGTCTGGCTGCAGTTTTGAATTCTCTGGAGTCAAGTGAGTGTTGTGGACATGTTATCAGTGATAGACGTCTCTGTTTTCAAGGTTTGCCAAATCAGTTTAGCAGTTTCATGCAGGGACATGTCGGTTATGAAGCAGTGCGTGTTGGTTAAGTGTAAGCTGCACTAGTGCACAAACAATAAGCGTGTTTGATGATATTTTGGGAGATATAACAATTCATTGTCATTTTAGATATAGAATTAAAATGTAATTTTGGTGTTAAGTGTATGCAGTAAGTGATAAAAAGTAAACACGATGATGCAGTTGGTAGACGCGTTCACACAGCCTTCAGAATTTTGGAAAGATTTGTTCATTTTCATCTTTAGTGACATCTTAAAACGAGACCAGTCGCCATCAATGTAGTAAAAACTAGAAACAATATTATACTATACGAGGTCCGTCATAACATCTAGATAATTATATTTCACACCTATTCCGTGTCGCGCAGGAAGCGCACATCGGCCTTTCAGAAGAGAGCTGGCCCAGCACTTCGAAGCGCGTGTCAATGCGATAACTGCTTCGCCGTTCTTGAGCATCTCGTTTACAAAGCCGATTGTCATCGATGTATAGAAGTGAATTACGTTGGAAACTGTAATGGCAGCATCAATTCTGTTCAGATGTTGTTGGCTGAGTATTTGTTTGTTGTTTACTTAATCATTTGTATAAAAGTACTTTGATTAATTAGGTCAGACCATCTAATTAAAGATTTAAGGATACATATTGACAAACGTAGGGTAAACGAAAACATGTTACAGTAACCAAGGTGCAAAAGAAGCACGTTTTGATTGGTTTAACGCTGGCTTCCTGCCATCATTTCATTGGTCGGTTCAAAGGTCTGCTGAAAATAACCTCAATCTGTAATTGCCTAGATGTAATGACGGCACATATTCAAGTTGGGTATTGGACAGACTATGGCAAACATTTCTCTTTCAAGAGAAAATGCATAAAGTTCTACTTTATCCATCGTAGCGATGAGAAAAGGTTTAGTGAAACAGCAATGACCTAAGAAGGGCCCACTTCCTAAATACGCATTTTCTTGAATTATAATGAAAAATATTTCAAATGTTTGTCATAACTTATATTTTATCTTTGTTGCAAACGCGATCTTAATTCAATTCCACAATCATCCTGATATAATTTATTCTTAACAACAGTCTAGTCCGCTATAATGTGTTCTTTGTTCCACAGACTGCGAGACCTTTGGCTCCACGTTCACCGCCACTCAAGGTTTTGCTCTGGCTGACAATAATGACTATATACAGCTTTCTGGTCATACATTGAACACGTGCAAGGAAGCGTGTTTGTCTGCAAACTTCACCTGCCTTAGTTTCGAATTCGCTTCCCCAGTTGGGACATGTCTGTTGAGTTCCACGTCTTGTTCAAGAACCGAGGTTGGTGTTTGCTCCGTCAATGATTATTATGATTACTTCAGTCGGGATTGTGCTTAATGTGCAAATCCGCAAGTCGATCGTGAACTGTCGTTAAAACAAGGCTACACCAGACTTGTCGATCTTTGACATCGACATGGTCAATAATCACTTTGTATACTCAACAGAGAAGTTAAGATCCGCCTCCATATTAAATTTTTAAGAATAATTTTTATACGAACTGAAAGAATATATTAATACCTAAATTGGGTGAATTGTTTGATTTGTAAGTAAGTAATAGAATAAGTAAGAAGTAATAGATCACAAGAAAGACAAGATTTATGGATAACTTCTTTTTGTGTATTCTCTCTGATAGCGCTATAAGAACCAATACCGAACCGTTGCTCTCAAACACATAAGGAAGTTTATCATCCATAAATCTTGTCTTGTCTAAATCGGGTGGTCCTTAATTTATTTTGTTGAGTATATATATCTACCTGAAAAGGTATTGTGCCATGTCCTGTGTACACTTCATTTTTAACCAGTACAAATCTGTCTTTGCGCAACTCAGAACTGTTTTTAAAACAGAAGGTTGCATATCATGACTTATGACATTATTACAGTGTGGTCATCTAATGGTCACTGTTACCAGTTCAGCTGTACTGGCTTTTAGTACCAGTGGTTGTTTCTGTGGATGTCACGGTTCAATATGGTGACCAACAATGTTTATATATCGAGAACCGGAGTTGCTCTCCCAGTATAGTGAATACATATTGTCGATAATCTTCGTTTTCAAATACATATAAGCAGATTCGACTCTTTTTGTAATTGCCATCCTTCCAATAAACTATAATATAACCGTGCGACCTTTTTTTCTTAATGTGAAATTAATTCAAAGAGGTTATGTTGTATGCTGTATTCTCGTGGGATAGATAAGTTTGATGGTACAATATAATAATAATCATGTTATCTTTTATTAATCATGTGCTTTTCCTGTAATCGTAATTGCAGTTGAGCTGTCATTTTTGCGAAGCTTTCCTGAGAGATTTATCATATTTCGTACTTAAACCAACTCATTTTCACCAAGGACGCCTCCACGGTTATGCTTTGGTTTGAAAGACCAACCAAAAGAAACACTCTCGGAAGGAAAAAGGATAACAGACCATCCAAAGGAAATGGCCTCGGAGGGAAAAAAGGATAACAAAAATATTTTTTATTTGTTTAGAATGAATGTTACAAGTTGAAAAGAGATATTCAAAAGATAACTTAGGCTTCTTTTGTCAATGAATTTTTTTAAATGATATGGAGTAACAACTCACATGTAATGAAAATATACTATATTGATCAACGTGAGTGTGTACAATCAACAGTGTTACTGTATGCAGTAGTAAACAGTTTTATAAGGAGTATTTATTGGGCTTAAGATTGATGATAGGCGAAGATTGCTTACTGGAACAAACTTTATGATATCCTCAAAAAGAAATTTTCAAAAACTCATAACCAGGAGGAAAAATCGTCAAATTGTTACAGTCTCACGAATTGGAGACTACCTCAACAGTGGCGGATCCACACTCCCCACACCCCCCCCCCCCCCCCCTTTTGAAAATCAATTATAGATTCAAGTCAATAAAAATAATTTGAAAATATGAATGGTTGTATAGTAAATACCCCCCACCTTTCAAAAATCCTGGATCCGCCACTGCTCAATGATGTGGTGTTGATGTTTCGGAAGATGGCCCTTTGAGAATATCGGGCATCGTGCCGAACCCATCTGCACATGCAAGAGCTCTTCAGGCTGAGGTAATAAACTTTACAAAATGATTGAGGGATTTTTCGAGTTGATATGTTATTTGTATGTAAATGACTCGGTTTTCTAATATATTTGTATATCCCTGACTAGTTTTGATCAATATATCAGTGAAGTTTAGTTAGACTACGAGTAGTTTAAAGGTATATAGTACAAATGGGTCCAGGTACTCGAATCTGGCATGTATTACAAGTTAAAGATTGTTCAGTGACACTCGCTGTACCCCGTGTTGCAGTAGGCGGGGGGAGGGGCACAGTGGCTTGGAGGGGGACAGTGGGTAGGGGGAGGGTAGGAACATGACGATGAAGTTGATGAAATAACAGTCGGGCCGCTTCTGGTGTAGGGGGCGGTTCCCTGAAAATAGAAAAATAGGGTGGTTCCACAAAATGTCAATATTAGAATATTCACTATTTGATCTCGACGGCTGTCAGTAGTTTTCGCAGAAAAATCAATCTGAACTTACCGAATGCATTTTCAACGACTTGTTGGTAAAACATAGACTATTTAGATCTTCACACATATAAATAGGATTGATTTTATACTTACTAAGTTATTATATTAATCAGCGTGCAGATCTACATGATTAATGTTTACATGAGTAATGTACCTAATTGTCATCGTGATAACGAGTTCAGATAAGCTTTGTGTTAAATTACATTGAAAAAGTAATTGCAGTTTAACCGGAACAACCTAGCCCAAATATTCTGATACTCTTCATAAATCCCAATGGGAAACTTCATCAGGAAAACCTGCACTGAAGTTACCCGCCCTTGATTTGCGATTGGACTTGTGTTCCGTGTTTCCGCACGCTAAGGTCTTGCGTTGAGGACATTGTCTTGTCATTCCAGCTCTAAGCTCACACTTGGGTGTTGACAACTAACCAGGGCCTAGATTTTCGAAGCTTGCTTAGCACTAAGATAGTCGTAAGTCCCATCAAATAACATTGGCTTACGACTATCTTAGCACTAAGAGAGCTTCGAAAATTTAGGCCCAGATTTTCTTTGAAATTCAAGTTCCTGAGCATGCGCTGATAATGACTGTTTCAAACTTACCCTTCTAACCCTTTTCCCCATCTCATCAGATATGGCGGTTTCAATTGGTGTATGTTTCTTCACGAGACTCAAGGGCGGACAATTATAGTACAAAATTTCTTGTTGAAATTTCTCAGGAGTGACTTGTCTGGAGTATCGGTAGGCTACATTAAGGCCTCGGTGACGGAGTGTGATTACGAACCAAGACGTCATTTAATTAGACTCATCAATATGCAATATACTAATTAGGATAGAGGTCATACAAATTAAACTAGATCCCAAAAAAACTGATTAAAAGCGTTTATATGTTCTTGATATCGCCGACATAAATCAATGCAAGTTCACTGAACATAGGCTTCTTATACTAATCTAATCTTTCTGTAACGTTTCTTTTTATATATTTTTCAAACGAGTTGTAGGTCTATCTTTCCTTTTGAAAAGTTACCTAATTTTTTTCTAAAGCTGTTGAAGTGGTAGATATCAAAATAATAATATCATGAACATAATTATCACGACCAATCCTCGTAACGACTACAAAATGAGTGTCCAACCCAACCCAGCCCATCCCTTTCCTGTGTGCTACGTACCCAGAATATGCGTCCGTACGTCCTACGCCTGTACGCTGCAGCGAAGACGAGGATGAAGAAGACAAAGACAACGATGCCAACAACAGACACCCCGGCAGTGACGCCAACACTCCAGCCGCAGTTCGATGTCTCGTCCGAGTTGTCGCCACAGTTGTTGTACCCGTCGCAAGTCAGTCCGTCATCAATGCAGCGTCCGTTATAGCAATCGAAATCGTAGGAGGAACAGATACCTGGGGAAATTGTCACCTTTAATAAGAAAATAGCATCAAACACAAAGAAGACATTCAGAAGGCCTTCTCCATGACCTGGTTCTTCTGACATTAAGAACCTATTTAAGTGACACACAGTATGTTTCATGATTTTAATTTGGCTTTAGTTAGTGCCAAAATAACCTAATGACCCATTTCGCTTCCATAAACTTGCATCGTTATCTCTAAAATGAGAAAATTATACCATTTTGTAGTTTTCAATAATAATCGGAAAACGGCCCTATAAATGTAAAGAATTCAAATTTATGCGTCCAATTAACGTGTATACTAGTTAAACGACCTACTGAACACCATCAATCAATGTTTGTCTTTGTGCCTGCTGTAAATACGTTTGCGAAATTACGTTTGAATCATTGGCGCGCGCCATTTCGGTTTTCGGTCACAAAACACGACATTTAACCGTTTATTGTCACCATACTGAAGTGATAAGCATCAGGTTTCTGATTTTCTGACACAACGTATACTTCTCCATATAATAACACCATTTATAAAGTTCGACATATTTGACTCCAACAACATACTCTGTGGCCCTTTAAACGCACTAGTGCACGCCAATATTTCGTAAACACAACGAATGCACAGATACTGCATATCACTCGATATTACTCACTATCCTCACTCAAGTAATCTACCTCGTAAGTTATTTAACAAATATTTTCAGGTAGTAAAGTGGATTTTTAAAGGCCGGAAGTATTTTTTTTGTTACGTTAGATTAAATCCGCATAAACTACGATATCGGTAATATTAAAATTTTGCTCATAACCAGAAAAGCGGCAACGGCAGCCGCTATGGTCGATCTATTAACAATGCTAATACTGTGTTATTAAATCGGTAAACTTACAACATTGCTTTCATAAAACATATTTCATTATTTGTTCTCAGTTCAGAGTCAAGGTAAATTCAATAGCTGCACACAATACTATTTCAGCCGTTTCCAAGTGTCAATAATTTATCCGTTTTGTGCACAGCTAACCATAGATTGTTATATGTCCAAGCCCACAGTGGCTGTCTTAATGTTTTCATTGTTGATTTCAGGTAAATTGTAAAGAATATTTAGTATTTCATTGCATCGATAGAAAGTTTAAGTGAATACATAAGTCCTCGTAAACCTTAAAATAGCCAATTTAAACCGTAAAAGCGTGCACTAGTGCCTTTAACCTTCACTCCCATTCTCAAAAGTTACAATAACGTTACATTTAAGACATACTATATCTTTTGCACTTTGTGAAAGACTATCTTAAGATAAGTTTTAAGATAAGGGACTAAAATCGCACTCTGTAGAGGTTGCAATGTGAAAGGCAGTTTTAAATAATGGTAAAGTGAGTAGTAAGTTCGGTGAAATTTAAAAAAATATGAAGAGATTCTCCAAGTAGACGCTGGCCCCGAGTTTTCTCGCCTAGTTCCTACCTGTGGTAAACTGGGTAATGAGCAGATCAAAGGACCCGCTGAGAGATAGGATGGACTTCTTCTTCAGGGTGACCTTCAGAGTGTTGCCGGTAGTCTTCCAGGGCTGGGAGAAGGGTAGCGAGTAGCCACATGATCCAACTGTAAAATATATCGATAGAAATAACAATATGGTGAACAACCCGCACGACATCAACAATAATCATTTACAACTTAATTACAACTTAAAGATAGCAATTAGTTCAGTCAAATTCCGCTTAAAGAATACATTTGCACGATGTTTTCAATAGCACTCTTGTTCTGTGAACTTCGTTTGATAAATTTGATCTTTTACATGTTTTTTATTATCTATATAGTAAAAAAAAAGTGTTGCAACCCCCAATTTCGGCACATACCAACCCCCGTTGATGTTGTTGATACCAATGAATCTGCTATGTAGTAGGTCTCATTTAGTCATGTTTTTTAAGGGATAATCTTCATCCAAACGCGACAAGTTGCACGTGCACTTTGCTCTCCACGATTTCCGAAAATTGCAGTATTGGTTTGTGATCAATTTCGGTTACAAAAACGTTGCTAAGACTCGTAAGAAGGTCTCTTTCAGTACAACCCTAAAACGCCAATGGCTTCCACAACGTCTGTTCAGTCATCAAACTGTAAGAAATCGACTGAAGGCCGCCGGTTTGAAATCAAGAAGAGTAATCAAGCGACACAAGGCAGGTTCTTTCTGCACTCTGTGGATTGCAAGATCAGGGTTTGGAGGCGTCCAGGAACAGCGTATGTACGTACCACGAAACATCATGCTAACAGCTACCTTATGGTGGGGGATCTATGATGGTATGATGGTGCTCCTCGTTAGAGTGCAAACTTGATCTTGTGACCATATGAACTAACTTGACAGGAGATCGCTACATACGGGAAGTCCTTAATCTGCTTGAACATATTTGGGACACTTTGGGCCGAGTGGTACAACTCCTCAGAACTTGCAAGCGGCAGTACACTAGGACGTCTGGTAAGGTAGTAAGAGGCAAAGACTTCAAGCTGTCATTGAAGTGCATGGTGGAAGTTCGCGGTACCGACTGTTTATGTACCTCAAGTCCCTGAATGATCATGTAAACCAATCCCAGTTATTGTTTCGTAATTATAATTTGATTTATGATCATACTTAAATTATTGTCTTTTTCACCAATTTGAACCCCATAATTGAGAGCAAAATTTTGATTCAGCATGGGGTCAGAGAGTGACCATTTACAGTCTAATTCATAGTCAATGCAAGCAGAGGGGGTGAATCTGAAGTCCTTTAACTGGACGATATCAAATATCTTTGGATTATTATAGTTGTACAGAAGTTTATATGCAACGTGATATGTATACTCAGATGATGTAAAATTTATATCAATCTTTGCCATCAAAATCATTCTTATGTTTCTACCACTGTCATGTCACAACAATTTAAAGATTTTATGTCACTTCAAAGCAGAGTTGCTTCCCTTAGACCACTGTGCTATACATTGTAGTGTTTTTAGTGATCATTTTAGTAGAGGTTGTTATCTCCCTTTGTTTACCTCTTGTTAGCGTGTTTGCAATGATGTCGCCTGCGACGAGCGTCATTTCATTGTCTATTTCCGAGCATAATGCCTCCACCAAGACGTAAGTTTGAATTAAAATGATAAAGGAATCATTCTTCGTAATCTTAGGTTAATTATTTCATTTTACTTTGTGAATTTAATGAATATAAGATAAATGTGCATCTGTAAAGCCGTGAGGCTCCTTATGGGTGGGACAACATTACCTTGTAAAAGCGTGCTTCTATGCAAGTTTGTGAGGTTCTTAACTAGTGGGTGAACCATGCATATTTTACTTTGCATCAGATTTGTCATTGTTCATAAAGCAATTAGTTATTTTCAAAGCATTTGTTTATTACAAAATATATTATAAATATATTTCAATCATGCCAAATGTCATAATCTAGTGTAACTTAGCCAAAAGTATAATTGTGCTCATTCCATGTCCAGAGAACACCATGCTTACCAAATCTTTTGTTAATTTACAGTTTTTACCACATCAAGGGATTTTCCTCATCATGTCTATCACATGATCGTACATTTGGTACAATAAAGGCGATCCAGGTTAAACTAACTGTTGAAGACTCATCTTTCTAGTTGGAGAACAGTATTTATAACCACGTCATTGAACAAAAGAAGCTGCATGTTATTGCCGTTGTGCACGCTATGGAATTATGAATCATGTTATGAATAATCCATGAATAATTAATAATACTTACTGTTCAGTTGATTTCCGTTAGAGTCATATATATCGACCTCGCTATTGGAGCAACCGAGGCCTCCCGACAAGCTGATAGAGTTGAATCTGACCAACATGCGGGTAGAGGAGTCTGGGTGCCACAAGCTGGAGCTGCTGAAGGTGACGGTGCACGAACTGGTAGCCGGCCAGGAGTAACTTCTCAGTTTCAGCCGAACAGCTGAGCTAACGTAGATGGTTGATCCGCAGTTAACGTCGATGTATTCTGGAAATGGAAGTGTTAACATAGGCAAATGATCTCTGTACTGATGCAGATATGACAAAAGAATTAAAACCACATGTCCATGTACAAAATATATGTTCCAGTTGAAATACAAAAATGGGGTCACGATGGTTGATGCAAGTTTGAAAGTGGATGAAGAAAGAAATTACAAGACAAGACTTTAAAAAGGCAAGAGTGGGGCGCCAGGGCTGATGTTGTGGATTTGAGAGGAGGTGAAGATACGTAGATGGCTAGAACTACTATTTGGAGGTTCAGAAGTATATAGTACGCATGCAGAAGTGTATTTCATACATGAACTTTATCCAGTCATAAAGCAGGACAATTGTTGATATTGCGCGGCCCTGATACAAGGCGGCTAGATATAATATTACAGTGCGAAGAACGTCATTACAATCGGCTAAATCTAAAACTGATGCTCTGCCATAACCTTATTTCCGTACCAAGCATGATTATTTGGCAAAGTTGTCGATCGGATGAAACCAACAAATTAAACAGGACATTCTATACTCGAATTATCCGCCCTTGAATCTTGTTACGAAATATTAACCCGATGAAACTACTAGATATGTGGAGATGGTAAACGGAGTTGGTGACGCTAAGTGTAAAACAGTCATTTTCAGCTTATCCTCAGGAACTAATACCAACGCGTGTTTAAACACGTCTTTAAGCAAGTCATATCATTGCAGTAGTTTCATTGGCTTACACAAATCAAGGGCGGGTAATTTCAGGACGCATTTTCCTTTAAAGTTTCCCAGGGTTGGTTTATGAAGCGTATCGGAAAATTTGACCATGGGTGACCGAGGATGTAGACTGAAGAGCAATTGTCAGTATGATCCCAGTTAACTAAAATGATTACCCTCACAAACCAAGGAGCCAGTGTGCTGTGCTGTAACTACTGTTACAACTCATTATAATCAATACTACTACTTCTTCTTTTGCCAGTACAGCTACAAGTATTAATACTTGTTATCCACTATCACTAATAGTAATAATACTAATAATAGTCTTCTAGGAATACTAATACCTTTCCGAGCTCACTTAACATGAACACATCGAACAAATACAGACCAAGTTCTTAGAATTGTTCACTACCGTATAAAGCATAATACTTGAGTGACATGTAACGTTAGAGCACACCTTCCCTAAATCTGTGTTTGGTGATTTCAGTCATGCCAATCAGTTGACAATAGAAACATAGTGCCTGCATGTTTGTTAATGTGTTAAGCCCTTCGTAACCGAACCCTGTGGTTATGTCTCTTGTCTATGGTAATTTAAATACCTCTCTGGTATATTTCATCGTTTTTTCAAATGATATATGGGAAGTTTAATGATATTAAAGAGCCACTCCGTGAGTTGTTTGAGTCATATATGCTAAACTTAATCAATGGTCTCATTTGATCGCGAAGTATCGACTGTTATCAAAGGACACACTTTACAGTGACAATATGAAGGTAGAACGTCGCAATTATCCGTCGAAAACCGGACAGTGGCGTCCGTCAAATAGTCAAACTTAATTTTGGAGACTTATCTAAAACAGCCAGGAGTAGCTAGTCCAGTTAGGAGTTGATAGTATTTGTTAGGTTATTTAACTAGTATCCATGTATATTGGACGTGATATCTACACCTCTGTGCATTTATAAGGCTGTTTTTAGATTTTCATGGAAAACCAGTATTTGTCATATATATGTCTTTTGGACATGAAAAGTTAAGATATTTTGATTTTATATCACCACATATGACATTTACGTTCGTATTAAAGCTAAATAATATATTATGAAAATCACGGAGTCGCTCTTTAATAAACTTAACTGAATATCTGCTCGGTTCTTGACAAACAGTCACATACACATGGGATAGTTGTAACATCATGTTATCTCTAGATTGCCTGGAGTGTTTAATCAGTCAGTTTAATCTCTCAGTTCTTAGAACTATATACATATAAGTTACATCTTACTAACCAGTAAAACTTGTGAATAAGGCACTCGTTGCATTTCAGGCTAAAGGTTAACTCATTCCGCGAATAGAAACATCGTTAGAAATATAGGAAAAAGAAAACATTTTTAAAGGAAAAGTGTGTGTTGCTCATCTTCATACAAATAATTATATATATATATATATTATATAGTGGTAAATCCGTTCTAATTCTTATTAAATATCGCCTTTTCCCTTCATTACAGGCGTCTACAACAGTGCAATCTATGCATCTTAGGATAAAGTTCTAATCAAACTGTCATCGGTGAGGTGCAGATTGATGTTGGCATGTTTTGGGAGCGGGTCAAATCACATACTTTTAGATATTTGTTCAAAGGAAAGAAAAAACGCTGAGGTGAATAATTTCATCCTTTCTTTCCTTGAGATATGTCCAATTTACAACCAAAAATAGAATTTATAATAAATAAAGAATCATACATACCGACACGAGTATATCCAGATATTGCTACGATTTGTAGAAGAAGACAAAACAAAATAATTCTGGACGCCATTGTCGATCAAAAGTCTCCGCCTTCCTTCTTCGAACGCTGCTCACCTGTGATTACAGGTGAGATAAAATAATGAGCTTTAGCCTAGTTGTGAAATATGTCTCAGATTACAGTTGATACACGCCGTCACTTGACACAGCTCGGCTTGTTTCGATTTCGAAATGACATTGAGAATATTTGTGGATTTTATGACTATCAGATCTTGATTGAATAGTTACCGAATACATCGTTAATTTTGCTATCAATTGTCTGTATTTTTTAAATTGTTGTATTTGTGGAAGCACTTGTCTCATCGAACTGTCAAAGAGAGAGAAAAAAATTTAATTCCCTGATCTTTCAACTACTTTATTTGTTAAACTTTTTCCAAACATGAAATTTGATTTAGGAATTTAATCAACATGACAGGAAGATTGTTTCCTAAAACTTTAACTTATGCAATAAATCATCAGAAGCACTGCATTGAAAAACAAAATTTATATTCCAACGAATAATTTTGAAATATTCAACATGACTATTGCAAACTGCCAACTAAGAAAGAAACAGAGATTTCGCAACAATATGCCACATCATGTGAAACTGATAAACCCCCTTCGGTTATGTCCTTTTGAAGTGCAAATATCATTCTTTGCTGTCCTGGCGTTTTTATTGATTGCGATAACTATTTACTGTTTGCTTATTAACGCTAAGAACATGGTACATCGGTTTTTTATCTGTGAAAAACAATGAAAATTGCGTTTCGAGGTTTTGGTTCGGAGTAGGGTTTTTGTGTTTCGGACCACTATCCTGTAGCATAATGTTGGATACTATGTAAGGTAACACTTATGATTAACGATGTCAGAAATATTTGCTTACCTGTGACGTCACCTTCTAGATATACGACATAAAGTTCTGGGACTAATTACGTAACATTGTTATTTGACTTAATGTCAGCATTCTTAAAGCAAACAAAAAAATCATTTTACAACCTCCTGACATTATAATCTGGAAGTCTGATTGCAGTTTTCTGAAAGCCTTGCTTTGCTAGAAATAAATGTATATTTTCAAAACAACCCAATAGGCAATAATATTTGTAAAAAGGCATCCTTTCGTGACAGTATAAAAGTTTGTACATGTAGAGATTTAATCATTTATGAACGAGCGAAGAAGATTCTGTAACCAGTAAAGACTACCTACTATCGACTCGTCGAAACCTAGCAACGTGAGAACAGATATAATTTTGTTCCTAAGTTGACAAAGTAGATGGTGTGTACATCATTTTCAAAAGTAGGTTATGGTTAGATTTTCTAAAAAGTTATTGATAATAACAATATTCAATGGGAACTGTCGTCAATGCCAGTCGACTATTTGCCTACGATAATCAAATCTCGTAGGTAAAAACCTTTAACCTCATTCAGACTCTCGTGAACATTAACGATTTCACAAGTTACTTGCATTACTTAGGTGGGAGTTTTCGATGAACTTCAAGTATATCATTTACCTAATGCCGATGGCCAAAATGGGTCAGCGTCAACTGGGTCGAAATCTGATTCATGTAGGCCTATTATCCCGCGCTTTCTTTATTCATATATATGTTGCAATAGAAAATGCTCTTAGAGATTTTTAAAAAACTCATACGGCAGTTCTCAACCTATGACTGAAAAAATCTTTGAATCAGGCACAATTAAACAAATACTTCAACAATTACGTGATCGAATTTGTTCCTCCGCTATTTGATTCAACAAATAAGAATTATAGTGTTGAAAACAATTGCTATGTATTTGACAAACAATTTTTTCATGTCAATACTTAACTTTCAGTTGCTAAATAGGATATATGTTAATAATATGTACTTAATACATGAACGAAATGAATGTAATGCTGTTCGGTAGACTAAACAATAAAATATTCAATACTATCAAAACTCTGTATGAAAATAATTTATGTACTGTGAGAGTAAATGACTTTATGACACAATTTTTCTCTGTAAAAAGAGGAGTAAAACAAGGATGCGTACTATCGCCAACATTGTTCTCACTGTATATCAACGACTTAGCGGAGGAGATTCAGGGAAGGGAAAATGGTGTATGGATAGACAATATATGTGTTGCAATTTTGCTTTACGCTGATGATATCGTTTTGATGGCGCCAAGTGAGACCAAACTGCAACAGATGTTAAATTTGGTATCCAAATGGTGCTTGAAATGGAGACTTTCAATAAACAAAGAAAAAACAAAAATTATTCATTTTAGAAATAGAAAGGTGCCCTTAACAAATTTTGACTTTAATTGTGGTGAAGCCGAGTTGGCCCATGCTACATCGTATAAATATCTCGGAATGTGGTTCCAGGAACATTTAGATATGAAGTACACTGTTCTAGAATTATCTAAAAGTGCAAATAGAGCTCTTTCTGTACTTATTACAAAATATCATCAATGTGGAGGTATGGCTTACGATGTTTTTACCAAGCTATTTGAAACTACTGTTGAACCTGTTCTCATGTATGGAGCGCCTATCTGGGGACTTTCATCACAACGCCTTATTAACAAAATACAAAATAGAGCTAGCAGATTTTTCTTAGGAGTTCAACGGAATACTTCGAATGTTGCTGTGGGATGGATATCATGCTTCACGAAACAAAGGATAGCCGCAGTTCGTGCTTACATTAGACTTAACAGAACTGACAACTCGAGATTTCCTAAGCAACTATTTGATTGGTCAAAACGCCGAAAAAATTCATTTGTATGTACAGTTGAAAAGATGTGCAGAAGGACAAATATTTTTAATCTACTCCATGCTCCTGGATCAGTTACTAACGTGATGTTTGCACTAAAGAAGAAACTAAGACACAGCAGGGTGAGATGGAATGGTTTACAGAATTATGGAATGACAAGAATACAGAAAATGGAAATAAACTAAGAACGTATAGACTATACAAGAAAAACCTAAAAACAGAAACTTATATTAGATGTATTACATCTCGACAAAAAAGAAAGACATTAAGTCGATTTAGATGTGGCTCCCTACCTCTGCATATTGAAACTGGACGTTTTTGTAAACCCTCTACACCTATTCACTTGAGAACCTGCCCCTTTTGCGGAAGCGTTGAAAACGAAGTACATTTCTTGTGTGAATGTGATTTTTATAATGATTTAACATATGAGTTATTCAAATTAGTTCCTGATTTAAAAGATAGACCTATGTTAATGATGTTAATTACGTATTATGTAATATAATGAGCATTCATACCCCTGAGTTTATCAAAGTACTAGCTTCAAGCATAACAAAAATGTTTTATAGACGCACTCTATTTACAAATGGGTAATTTTCAGCTTTTTATTATCACCTTTTTAAGCTTTTTTAAGTTTTATGCTTTTAACTATAGCATATTTCATTCACATTCAACGCTTCATACATTTTTAAAAATATATATATATATATATATATATATATATATATATATATATATATATATATATATGTAACGCTTCATTTTATTTTTATTTTATTTTGTATTTATTTTTTTATTTATTTATTCATACATATTTGGTAATATAATTATCTTATCATTTTACGGGCTTTTAATTAACAATATTTTATTATTATTTTAAAAATATATCTTATAATTAATTTAATGCTATATTGCCAGTGTCTCCTAACCAATTTATGGCTGGATGTCAGTTTTTACTCATGTATAATTATTATGTATATATCTTTTTGTAACTGACCTGTGGCACTTTAATAAAGTACTTCTGTCTGTCTGTCTGTCTGTCTGTCTGCCTGACTAAACTTAAACAGCAGTACACACATACCCCCACTCCACCCCGCCGCTCCCACTCATCTTAGATTGCATAAGATCTTGAATTGTAACTCTACTATCGTACTATAAAAAGGATAAAAGCCAACAACTTATACAGCACAGTTTAAGACTGATATTTGATTAAATAAGATAAAAGAAGATCCAGATGAGTTAATAATAAATTGCAAGAAGTCGTTTTTATTGTGTATGTTAATATTTTTTCCCTCTTTGTAAAGATGAAATTGAAAAATCTCAAAAGGAAAACAAAATGATATTGAAATGATTAAAGTTTATCTGTCATATTATTTTTTGTGAGATCAAGGAAATTTGCAATTTTTAAAACTCTACACACGGCGCATCACCGCGTCCCGGAAAAGAGTTGACATCAGGGAAAGGTAACTCTTGTCAGTTTCCGCCATTGGAGCACAATGTCAGACGAAGAAGATTACAGTTCTGAAGACGATTTTGATTATGTTCCGTCAGGTAACCATTGCCGTGTGAAGTTAACGTGTAACAATTTCTCATTCCTTTTGCTAGATGGCACAGTTGCAAGATAACTCTTGCATCAGTGTATACATAATTACAGGAAAACTGAGTCAAGTTCAGATGACTGAAATAGTCACTCCTCAATCTCTTGTTACCAAACCATTTAATTTCGATTAGTTTATACATAAATTTCCTATCATTTGTACTTTTTGATGTATTGTGTAACCACCTTGTCTTAAATATGATACAATATCCGATAGAAAAAGTCCCAGGTCATTCACCTTCCATATATTCTTAAGACTCATCACAAAGTATACAATAAAGTTATTGACTTGCCCCTTTTATATTATAGCTTTAACCACAATTGTTTGAAGTTCTTATTATATAGATATCTTTTTTCAATGACCTGCATAAAAGATTTAAACAGAGATTATGAAAATGTTATGATTCTTTTCACTCTATTCAAGAAATTTGGCCCCACGCAACATTTGATAATTAATTCTTCAATGTTTGTTTTCTTGTCATGAATACATATCTCACAAAATCCCTGGTTAGATAAACATTAAAATTGTTTCGTGGTATGAAATCGTATCACTTTGAGTTGTGGTAAATCTCGGTGAGATAAACAGTTGAAATATCGGAGACTTGTAAAGTTATTTTTTATTTATCAACAAGTGATGGTATCAGGAGATGGAAAGTGAGTGTCCATTTACAATCTAAAATATCCTTTCTTTACGTTTCTATGAAAAGTGAACATCTCTGAGAGTAATTCTCTATTAATCTCAATGTGGTGATGTAATAGAACTGTGATGTCATGTATATAAATAAAAGATGTCATGATGCATTGGTGCATCATCGTGGTTCTGTCGATGATATGATACACAATTCATTTAACAAAACATCATCCAAATTATAGAGAATATCAATCCAAATTTAAGTGCATAGCAACTCATAAATTCTTAGTTTGTCAACATTTGTGAAAATACTTGTTAAGATAGAGTTTCTGTTAACGTTTAAGTTGAACAGCATACAAAGATATGAGGTTCATTAATAAGTTTGCTTGTATTTTTGGTTTCACTTTTGGATTCTCAACTAATCCTTTTGCTAAAATATTGTACTAAGTAAGATCTGCAAAAATATCCCATATGCTGTATTATGATACTTATCTTATCATGACCTAAGTGTTGCAAGATGTATCTAGTGCTCTGAAGGGTAGGAAAAATCAGACTCGAGTACCAGAGGTTTTGTGTCAGACCCGGGTATCCGAAAAATCAACTTTAATTGGGAAAGTTCATTTGCTAACTAAGCATGTTTCAAGTCAAAATTAAGGTCCCACAAGACTTACTAACTAAAACTAGATTCGCTCAAAGAATGTTTACATATAAACATACAATAACAGTGTGTTTGGAAAGCGTGTTCAAGTTTTTTTTCAAAGTGTTACAATCTAAAAGACAATCTAAAAGGGCACTTACATCGACAACCCCTTTAACAAATCTTGCAAATTTGTTTGCAATATAAGCTTGTCAACAGTAAGATACTTCATAAGTATAAATGAATATTCTATCAAAATCAAAATGTAAAGACTTATTAACGTAACACGTAAATATTAAGTAGCCTAAGGTAAACATTTGTCACACAGGCGTATGCGAGGGAAACTTCCAATCAATGTGGTGCTTGATAAATAGATTTAGTTTATTTCCACAGACATTATATCCCACCTTCTTACTATACCAAATGAAAAAAAAAAAAGCTTGGATGTTGTTGTTTTTTAAATCCTAATATATAGAATTATTTAAATGGATCATTTATTAAGGTAGATTTGAACCCTTGACATGAGTCAAAATAAAATCATCTGTAAAACCGAATTTGGATAAGTCCATTATGTAAAAAGCTAGGGGTAATGAATAATACAGTAATATCACAAGATGGACTTTTCACTTGACATTTTGCATGTGTTGTAAATTGTGTACGAAGATATTATATGTTTCTGTTTCTGAAATATTTTAGATTTATTATATATTCTGGCTGATCTCTAAATCCTTGTTATTGTTCGCCTTAAAACGGAGTTCTACTGTAACAGCAAACATTGCAATAGATGAATGTCACATAAAGATAAGTATAATCTTGTTAAGATTAGAAAAACATCAGTATTCTTATTGAATAAACCATTGTTATGGCAGTGAATTGTTGTATTGAATTTTACCATTGAAAATTGTTAGGCAGAAACTGAGAAAGTGATCTTGTTTTATTGTTACATTTGTGGCTGTTGGGTATGAGTAATATTTATTACAATTATATTTATTGTTCTCCTGTCATGTATCAGCTGGGGAGGAAGTAAGTGAAGAAGAGGGGTCAGGGGACGAGGAAGATGTAGCAGCTCTTGCTGAAGATGCAAAGAAGGATGGAAAGGTTGGAGGAAGAAAGGAGAGGAGGAAGAAAGCAAATGACTTAGCACCAAGGTTTGCATCTAGATTTAAACCTATTTTCTTCCTTCCACTTGCCTCGTATGTCTCTTATGATGTTGGCATCAATGTTTGCATAAATGTTTGCATATATCATACCATATCATGTACATGGGCCTTTTGGCAGTTTGAGTATTTTTTCAGTTTTATTTTTTTTCTATTTACTTGGTGACTATTTGGAAATAAGTTTTGTAAGGTAGGGATTATATCCTGAGCAAAACTCTATACTACTCCACCAATAGTCACCAAATTACGCAAGATGGCAAATAATCTATTTCATTATTAAGTTAATTGAGTATCTCCCATATTCTACTCTAAAGCGATCATTCATGAATTTCAAAACAAAATCATTTCAGGTTATTCAGTGTCACTGTGTGCCCTTCTGTAATAGTTCAGCATTTAATATTGAAAGGTTTGCTTGGAAAATTTTTTCATTTTAGGAAACGGAAAGGTGGAATCAAACTGGAGGGAGAAGGGGCGGAAAATGGGAAAAAGGAAGATGAAAATGAGGAGGAAAAATTTGATCTTGCCAAGAACATTGCTGTGGAGAAGGAGGCAAAGAAAGAAGAGTTAGAGAAGAAGAAGGCAGATGACCTCTGGTCAAGTTTCTTAGCTGATGTGAAGCCAAAATCCCAACCGGTCAAACGATCTCAACCCACCATCAATGTAGAATCAGCAAAAAATCCAGAAAAGGTTAGAAAACTATCTTATCCCTTTAAATGCTGAACTGAGTCAAAGTATTTTTGAAATAGAAAAAATAGCAAGATATCTTGATGTGACAAGAGAAATTGAAAAAAAGTATTTTCAATACTTACCTTAACTTACATCATTGCCCTTTAACTTAACAAATCTAAGATTATTGCCTATTACCTTATAACGTAATAAGGTAAGGGAATTATCTAGAATCATTGTCGCAAGCTGTAACTTACACAACTTTTTGATTATGTATAAACTTTAATATTTTCTCAAGTGTTAGTGATTAACAATTTCAAAGGAACACATTCATAGTCTCAAGGTTGATAAAGTTAAAATCATATGAACAGCTATGGTTTAACAAGTTCTATGTGTTGTCAATGTCTTTAACTATCAATGGAATTTGATAACTTTCAGTTAAACATATTTTCTTAAAGCCTCTCAAGGAAGGGATGTTTTAATGCCTTGGTTATTTTATAACACTTTTTTAAGAATATGTCATAATTTCATCTTAACTGATGCAATAAACCTTCTAGTAAATTTTGATTTGATCTTGTTCCTTGTTCCAATACCTTTCATTCCTCTCCCAAGTGACAAGGTTTTATAAGTTAACCAGGCAGGGAAAACAAAAGATTTAAAAGACTGTGTGACAAATGTTACAGACAGAAGCGTCAAGTTCAAAGAGCAACATCACTCCAAGTTCCTCCACATCATCAAATGGTAATCTGAAACCTGAGGCCAAGCCATCTGGAAAACTGACCATCACTAAAGTCTTTGATTTTGCTGGGGAAGAAGTCAAGTAAGAATGAAAGATATAAAAGTTTCAATTTAAGTTTTGGAAATAGATGTTTTTTGGTATGAAACTTCACGCAAATTGCTCTTACAAATTTGTGTGAGATTTTGTGGACAGCAACTTCTCTTCCTACTCCTTCATTTGTAGGGGTTGGGGTGTTAATGTGTTTTCCTAATGTTCCCCTTCTAAATACCCATGAGGCCTACCACAAACTTGATCAAATCCAAACTATAGGCATTCATGTAACATAATGACTTGAGTTAGATTTTTCCACTCTTCATTTTGCAAATTAAATGAACAGTTTACAAATATCAAAGTTGTTTCACTGTCATTGTTCAATATATTTTTTTGAAAATTGCCTAAACAATGCAGAAAAAAATTATGTTTAATATACGTATGCAAATTCAAATGAATGATATTTTAAGATAAAGATAAGAAACATTGAAAATAATTCCAATACAATTTACATTTGCGTGCCAGAATTACGAAGGAAGTTGATGCTAGCTCAAAGGAAGCTGAAGAAGCGAGGAAGAAACAGGAGAAGGAGGAAGTGAAAACAGAAATACCACAAACATCAGACCAACCCAACAGTGTGTTGAACAAAATGTGAGTTATCTCCCTTTTACATTTTGTATTCAAGTAACTCTCCTTTCATTTGACTTTCATGTTTTAAAGACAACAGATAATAGTCACAAGAGATTTTGTATCTGATGCAGGTTTATGATTACGTTTATAAGTAGATCTGTTTGTCAACTGTTGTAGGGCTATTCCCAGTCAGTTGAGTCTGGAAAATAGTACTCCTTTTGCCCAAAGTATGAGTTTCAAAAGAGAAGCAGTTGAATAAATTAGAATTATTCTTTGAATCTTACCACCTTTCTTTGATGTCCTAATAAACCATATTGATGAATATGCAAATCTTAATTAAGATTTAAGTTTACTTCTGCAAAAGGTTGATTCAAACGAAACATTGTTCTAAATTTATGTTGCCCCTGATGGAACTATTTGTAAGATGTACATACAATACTGATGCTGACATTAATAACAGAGGAGTGAAGAGGCCGGCTGCCAGTGGAGGGGGAGGGGGACTCGGTGGTCTACTTAACAAGCTAGGCAAGAAACCAAAGATTAGTGTTCTGGTGAGTGGCTGATCATTTGTATCTACACATTCCCTGTGTGTTTGAGTTCACAGCAAGTTTGTTAAATATGTCTGAGTTTGAATTAACACCCAGAAACGTATCAAATGAAATAGACTTGATGATTTTCTAGTGACATTAACCTACTTTTTTTTGGTTTCTCGAAAGTTTAAATTATGACATTTGACTGGGGATGAAACCATCTTAATTACAATCATTTTTTGTAAACCAGAGACAAATGTTTTTTTCATATTCAGGATAAATCAAAGATGGATTGGGACTCATTCAAGAAGGATGAGGGCATTGAAGACGATTTAAAAATTCACAACAGAGGCAAAGAATCGTAAGTATATGTATTAGTCACAAATAAAACTCCTAAATGAAATGTCCTTAAATAATCTTTCAACTCCAAGTGATGCAATACATTCAATTGGTTTTATTTAGCATATATTTGTGTTGTGCTATTTATTTATGGGTGCCGAAGTGCAGTGCCTTAAAAAGCATTATCCTCTAACCAATAAAGCCACATCTCTAATCTTTTTTCAAACTTTTGTGTTCAAATGGCCAGAGATAGATCTCCATTGCTTGATTCATGCAAAATTTATTACTCTAAATACTATCAGTGCCAAACCATTCAGAAGACCTTTCTTACAGGAATCAGGATTCTGTAACCATTGGCTCTGCTAGGATGAAAATGTTCCAGATTATTCCTGCTGATAAAGGTTTACAAAATGAGGCAATAAAAACATCTGTATGATGTACATAATAACAATAAGTTTTCATGCATTTGTATATCAACTTAAAGTTTACTCAATTATTGTTCAGTAAAAATCATGTTCTGTTTACAGTTACCTGGAGAGAATGGCATTCCTAAATCGAGCGGACGTGCGCCAGTTTGAGATTGAGAAGTCGCTGAGACTGGGCAGCAGCAAGAGGTGACAGAAACAAGCCTCCATACATACATTATCACCTCACTATTAAGCTCCTTCCGCTTTCTCTGAATCATGTTAAAGTTTTCACTATAAAGGAATATCCATAAAATTTTGTATTTATTAAGTGATATCAAGTGATATTATGGAATTCCATCATTATAGTTGTCACGTTTTGAACTATTTTGGTTAAATTCATACAGATTCTCTTCACTAAATGATGGTTCCCAAGGTTTAATATTAATGATTACATGGGTTAGGTAACAAACTGAACTGTATTTAGCTGGTCCTGACCACACTGGGTGATTTAAATTTTCTTTCTATCAAAATGATAATTTGTTTCTTTTTGAAGATAGTTATCATAACATTTCCAAACATAAAAATCCACAATCTCTCAAACGGTTAAGAAACATGTATTTGGTGTGAGTCGATTTTGTCTGTTTGATTACATGCCGGGAGACAAGATTCATATGATTGGTGTGGTATCAATGAAATTTGGATGTGTTATCTTTTGAGCTCATTAAGTTCTAAATAAACAGTCTAAAACTGGTAACTTTTCATATGAACATTGATTCTTAAAGTACGTTTGGATAATGAATGGAAATATAAGGTATCAAGATAACTGGTTTATTTTTGGTTTCCTTGTTAAAATTTTGCCAATCATAAATGG
This sequence comes from Phorcus lineatus, assembly GCA_921293015.1. Taxonomy (NCBI): domain Eukaryota; kingdom Metazoa; phylum Mollusca; class Gastropoda; order Trochida; family Trochidae; genus Phorcus; species Phorcus lineatus. Next base: position 46,567,918 of record OV121090.1, on the reverse strand, counting down.
ACACAACCAAATGAAGGCACCACTGGATCTTGAAATGGGTTGAGATTTTCTTGTCCGCAAGCTTGAAAAATTAGTTTGGAATCAATCTCACCAAACTCAAAAGTTAGTTCTGCTGCACTATGTCACACGACATAAGCTAATATCTCAATCTCTTGTGGTGATGTGTGACATGAAATAATGGATGTCACCAGTTAACCATCAACTTTGAAGTACCGTAATTTTGTCAAACAAGTTATGTGTAACAAGCTGGTTGTAGCTAAACATTGTGATTGTGAATTGTTTTATGAAATGACTGTGTGTGTGATACCATAAGAAGTTGAAAACCTTGTTTTGGTTTGGTTTGCTTCTTTTGATTTTTGCCATTATGTTGTTAAAATGTTCTTAAATGAATTACTGGTAATCATGTAGATTCACATTACTTGAGTTCTCGAGGTTGTAAGAATTAGTCTCAAGTATCCATCGTATACATTTATATATCACAAACCACAGGAATTTGTATCATTTACGACATCCTAGGTAAAAACATTCATTCACTGAATACTTTTATTCATATTGAATACTTTTATTCATATTGGTAAGTAAAAACATTTTTTACCAAGGATGTAGTTTATTCAGCAATACAATCCTTGTCCCACAAACCCTGCTCATTGAATCCATCACTCTGGTTCTGTGTTACTAGGAGGGGGGAAAAGGTGGCCAAATTTGTTTTCAGAATATTCCATACCCAAGTTCATTGTCTCGCGACGGGATGAAAAAAAAATCATGTTTGATTGGTAGAAAAATGCTGACTCTTTTTTTAATATGCAAACGGCTACTAAATTGATGTATGTATGCAAGTCCCCAGTTTATTGGCAGTGCAAGGATATTTACCCCTTATTCAAAGATACAAAATGATAATGTTCAAACCTGAGGCAGTACACTCCTAGTGGTGCTAAACTCCTTTACTTCAGGAATGTGTAAAGTGTTCGAGTCCTGTAAGAAAGTTTATATTGCCCAAAAAACTAATAATTTGGCAGTCTGAAAAACTTTCAAATTTAGATGTATTAATTGATGTAATGCCATTTGCAAGTTTCTAGCTGTCAAGGGATGAAGCTCATTTTTTGTGCATTGTGTTTATTTGTGTGAATTGTCATGTTTTGTTTTATGTGAAAATGATTATAGATAATGTCATTAAAGGCCAACAATATGAAAATATTCTTTTAAGTCTTTGTCAGTTTGCCAGTTGACAGACAGGTACCCTTTTCAGAGCGGAGAAACTGCACCACAAGATCCCCTAGCGAGGGATAAAAATAGTGAGTTACGTGAGGTTGGCTCAGTATTTGTATTTTATGTAATTAACAAACACAACTTTTGAAAAATATGTCTTTTATTCTAAGTTCTAAAAATAATATTGACAGAAATAAACTAACAACTTTTGAAAATAGTTGAATACAGGACACTGAAGACTTGCACTTGAACTCGCACTTGACAAAACAAAAAAACCGGCAAAGTGAACTCAAGAGTCCAAGGTAGAGCTGCAAGAAGCTTCTCTAGAAGTTGAGTCTGTGTGCACGAAATATCCCCTCTACTTTCATCCTCAACAAAACTCATGGGCACCTGTGGAATTATGAGTATATTGAGCACATGAGTCTCTACCATGTTGGTTCTCTGTAGAGCACGTGGGCGTTGGAGTTGGAGTAAGTGTTATAGGTAGAGGCTGAAGGCACACTGCAGTTTGAGAGGGTGGTGTACAAAGAAACTGATGGAGCGTGTGAGTCTGATATTGTGTTGTTTGTTGAAGTTGAGGAATCGTCAGACTTGGAGTGTGTCTTGTAGGAAGGAGACGAAGCGATGGAATTCAACAACATGATGTATGAAGAAGAGAAGGAGGTAGTGGAAGGTTGCGAGGTATAGGGTCTGGTATCTCTGGTGTCAGCTTCCTCTTTGACCTGACCAGAACTGTGGTGCTGGTCTGGTGTGCAGTGACAGATCCTAGTGTGATAAATAAAAGAAAATGTTATTATGAAGAAATTATGAAGAAAAATAGAAGATAATGTTGAATCTATTTGTCTGTGTTACATAAAGTTCATATTCAAAACGTCATGGAAAATCAGGCAGATATTAAGTTTTGGAACAAGCGTTACAGATGAACCTTTGAGACTTTCAAAGTGACTTCTTGCTGAAGTCAAGAAAATAAGAAAAGTTATCATATTTTCAGGGTTTTTTTACAAGACAAAGTATGCTGTTTGTTTATTATTAGCGCATTTGAGTACATATTACAAAAATGCAAATTATTATATTATTATCTTATATATTTTTCAAACTTTAAGACTGAAACTGTTTGTACTGACCAGACTTGAAAGCGTTCCTGTTCAGTGGCACATGGCGGCAGACAGCGCCACCTGCCGCATAGATCACACTGGACCCAAGCACCTGTCAGACTGGGCTCCACCTTCTGAGGCTCTTCTTGCTTCTTCCTCACCCCTCGCTTGTTATAGCTTCTCACCACATAGGGTACATGCTGCAAGAAAGGGGCATTTGTTTTTCCAGACAAGAATCGAAGATAGTGACTTGACTGTAAAGGCAAAAGTAAAACAATTGTTGAATGAGATGATTTTGTCGTATGTATGTAGTTATTCTTCTGAAATTCGAATGTCAACAACTCCAAGTCAAGGGCCATAACTCCGAAAATGCAACATGCACACCAAAGAATCTAAAGCAGGTGAACAGTTTCACAAAAAGTTGATTTCACAAGACAGATACAGACATTCTCAAATTGGGAAGTCGACTTATTTAAGTCAATTGTCACAACTAAAAAAATCCAATCATATTCACTGCTTCATATAATAAAATGTTATTCTAGGAAATAGGAGAGGTAACCACCCCCTGTGAAAGACCATGACTCCAAATATGGTCATTGAATCAGGCCAAAAATGCAATATTCGCATAATTGACATATACCCATAGCATGTGTAAAGTTCCAAAAAGATAGGTCAAAACTCTTGGAGGAGTTGAATTTACAAGATAGTTACAGGCTGTCAATGACTTGAGGGTGTTTACTCAAAAACTATAAATTGCATAAAGTCGAAAATACAATATGCACATCATTGACATATATCAAAACCACATGTAAACTTTAATAAAGATTGATCCAAAATTCTGAGAAGGGTTGATTTTGCAAGACAGGTACCCCTTTAAGGGATGGATGCACAGGCCAAGCCTCGAAATTATCTCCCTTTGTCTTAGCCGTCAGCGGATAATAAAAATCTTTTTTCGTTCCACAAAAAAATACATCGATAGCATTTTAATTTTAAGACGCGATAAAGATCATACCTTCCTCCTGAGGGTGTTCCTGGGTCGGAGTCGGCTCGGCATGGGCTCCACGAGGTCCTCGGTGAGACGCTTGGCTGGGGCGTAGCGCCACTCGGGATGTTCCTCCCGGATTGTCTGGATATCCTTCTCAAACGCATCTCTGGAAGGTCAATGCAATCATATATTAATCCTTGTATTACAGGTTATCTTTGGATGGCATCATTTTGGATAATTCTGGATAGATTGGAGCCAAATGCATTACTTGAAGTTTAATACTTCAAAAATAACGGACAAACGGGTAAGCAAATTCCCCAAGAATCCATCCCCTTAACACTATTAATGATTAACTATTGATCAACAGGAAAAGATTGTCGTCCATAATAGATATTCTTTTATCTAAAGGGGGAACCTTGTAAAGGTAAAAGTATTATTATAGTTAGTGAACTTATCAACCAATATTCTTCAGAACATAACCACAAATCTTGAGCCAAAAAGGACTCATATCATTTTCCGACACGGCATAAGCCCTCTGAAAGCTATGTAAGGCTTCTTACTTACGTCCTTACTTCAACCAAACATTTTCCTTACTCGTAAGATTTCTTGGCTGCAACATCCATCTTCCTCCATTTGATCCCGAGAATACGCGAGATCTCTCTGTTGTCCAGTTTAGGGTGTTCAGCAGCTATCTTGTGTCGGTTCTCAATCGAGAAGCGGATAAATCCATTCTTTGGTCGGCGGGGCTCGTCCGCTGAAACAAATCAGAAACTTCAAATTTAGGAAAAAAGTCAATTAGAATTATTTCTGAATACATGGAGTGGCTATGAGTTCAGAAACACAACCAGGTGTGAGAGAGATTCGACCTGTTTTAATGAGATTTGGTTTACAACTCGCTAATTCCATTCATCCACTATCCCCCGCCAGACACATTACCTTCTATAGAATCATTTAAAGTGAATGTGTACTGTATGCAATATCATCATTAACAGGAGAGTCATTTGACATGTGACCTTGAAGGAGAAAATTTAACCTTGTGTTATAAATTTACTAGAAAGCAATTAGTATAGGAGATAACAAAAATCTTGGTTCAGATGCTCTAAGTCAAGGGCCATAACTGTGGTAAAAAATTCATTTTGATATGCGCATCATTGACGTACACCCTTCAAACAGATAAATTAATAACCGTGGGAAGAGTTGATTTTACAAAACATGTACTTAAACTATTAAATTAGAAAGTTATAACTGCTCAAAAAAACAGTACTCATAAATATGAGTTTTATAATTCTGAATAGTAAAGTTGCTGACATGTATCCCAAGCATGTGTCAAGTTTGAGAAAGATTAGTCGAAAACAGTGGGACGAGTACTGTCATGCTGAACTTGAAAGTCACGCATTCTAAGTCAAAACATTCTCTCCAAACATAGGTAGCTCCGTCATTAATTCCTATTTTATAGGATTTTATGACGGAGCTACCTCTCTGGGAGAATGTAGTCAAGCTCCATAAATAAAAAATATTAATCATATCATGCCATAAAGGGGAGATGCACATTACAGACATACATATCCAAAGCTAGTGTAAAGTTTCAGAAAGGGTGATTAAAAAACGAGTTGATCTCGCATATCCCACAACATCTTCACCGGTGAGGGATACAAAAATTTAAAATTGAGATTGAAAGTTTCTGTCATTCAATTCAACATTAAGCAACTTTAAGAACAATGTTTTAACATTCTTGTACTATGGTCAAGTTGAAGAACTAACAAACACACTTACATGACCGTCGCACACCTCTCCCTTTGAGACCGGAAGTGCCGACCATACTTGAAGAATCTGTCGTGGATGTTACTAGGTCAAAGCTAGTGCTTCCCGGGCATGGATGGTAACTGTTTGGCAAACTTCTATCTCCTTGTCTATCCCCAGAAGATGATACATCACATGACGTATTAGCTGATGAGGTGCGGCATTTGATTTCAGTCCAGGGATGGTCTTTACCGACACTTGTCAAATCCGGAGAGATCCTGTGTGACCCGTCCTGTTCATCGGAATCACTCTCTTCCTCTGCTTTCTGGCAGAGATTTGGAACATCTTTGTCGTCTGATGTGTAATCGAGATTCTGAAACATTTCATCATCGCCTGGTCGGTACATTGTTGTCCATGGTTCTCTGAGATCATCAGATATGTTCACTTCCGTTCTATCCTGGTTTTGTGGATGTTGGTCTTTCTTCACACATTTAAAAATATCAGATTTCTGAGAAGCTGTTTTGCCATTTCTTAGTTCCAAATAACCCTCTTTCATTAGCCTCGGACTATCTTTTATCGGCTGTAAAATATTATCTCTATCAGACTCCAAGTTATCGCCATGTTTGGGGTGCAAACTACCATCCAGCGGTTGGTGTATGTTGCTTCTTTCGTTAACTTTAGTCTCATGATATTCCAGACCTAGATTTTGACTCTTCTGTTCCACAGTCCACATTTTCAGATGTTTCAACATTTCATTCCTGAGCGAGTTTCTCTCAGCAGTACTCAAACATTCAAAGTCTTTGTTTCTAAGGACTTTTAAACCAGCTTCGGAATCCAGAGTCTTCTCGATCGTTGATTCAGAGAGTTCACCTCTTGCGTCATCTTGTATTCTACATTGGTTTGAGGTTTTACCGGAAGTAAAGGTGTCCAAGTCACCATTGTCATCGGAGAGGTTTATAAAGGACTGGTAGTCTTTCCTAACAGAGTTTTGAAGTCTATCTGACGCATTATTTAGGTAGGTTCCACCAAGGACCTCTAGGTCAGTCTCCGCCTCTGAGGTCTCCTTCAAGGCGTCTTTAGTTCCAGGTGAATCCGTTCTTTCTGGTGCTGAGTTGGCATATTTTTGCAATGATCCAGTCTTCAGATCTTTAACATCACGATCAGTGACAATGGTCCTACTGTATGCAGAGTTGGCAAAAACTTTCTTGATGTTTTCAGAGCGATTCAAGTCACTTGTAGATTTTCTTTGATGTTGGGACATCATTTCACTTAAGTATGAATCATCGTCTGTCAAAAGTCTCCCCATTCTTGGATCCTGGTTTTCAATTCTTTCCCTACCTATTTTGTGGTCATTTTCATAACAGTTCTCGTTTTCCCATGAACTTTCAGAACCATTAGTGTTTAAGGTTTTCACAGCTTTGTCTTTAGCAAAAGCATTTTGAGGGATATTCGGACAGATGCGTAGTCTATTTGGAAGAGAAGCGACACCACGGTAATGCCTGGGCGGGAAAGGACTCCATGTATCTGAAGTACCAACATAGCTGGAAGTCCTGATGATGCCTTCACCGCTGGTTTGATCTTGCTGAGCGATGCTTCTTCTTGGTTCACAGTAGTTTGATGGTATTGTTGCACAGTTTTCATAGACATGGAGGTCGTTTCGTGGATAATTGGAATAGACGCCAGTATATGTTCCATAAGGAATCCCGGCGCCCAAAGGGGTCGGCAGATAAGGAGGGGGTAGATTCGGTTGAATCAGGGAGTGATGTCTGTTCATTTCAGGACCATGCAAATGGTTTGTTTCTTTTGGAATGTGCTGGTATCCCATTTCAGGCTTGAAAAAAGGTTCTCCGGTGAAACCCTAAAAATATGTCGTTTTGATTGGTTAATTGGAACTTATGGATAACAACATTTAAAAATGATAATACTAGACATGATTCTCACATCACTGAAACGCACACATTACTCATAATCTAGCAAAACTTGTATTTGAAATACTTTCACTACAATGTATACGTTCTTTGTTGAAGCAACTGGTTCATTTAGCCAATGACTTGGCTACAACCAATTAAAGGTTGAGGAAGATTATAGTTTCTAATCATCCCTCGAGCCTTTTTTGAATATAACGAAAATACACGCGTAAAGAAATTACGAAATAAATTTAGAATCCATACCAGGTTGTATTGATTTGTATCAACGTTTTGGAAATCTCCGAGAAATACGTCGCTGTAAAATGCATCGAAATTGTTGTTCTGTGGAGAAAAATAAACAAACAAGATTTATGAATCTTTTATTTGAATTTTTTTTGTCAAATCTGTAAAAGCGAACATCCCTAATAATTAGAATATGAGACATCCATTTCAAACATAAGAGGGTGAGAATTATTTCATCCAATAACATTTTTGTACATCCTTTGTCAAAAAACAACATTAATACAAATGGTCCATACCACATCTGTATTTGTCCTTGAGACACATCGTTGCAGCTGACGTGGGAGTTGATGGCCGGCAGTCGATGACACTGTCCATGCTCTCGCGTCTGAAATTCATTTTGAAAAACTCTTGCAGAAGAGATTCAATCTCACATAGCCCAACTACCTAAAAAGGCTCAACTAGCGCATGATTAAAAATAAACTTAATTCGTAAATGGTTTGAACCGGTGTGCGTAATGCCTTGTGTTTGAAACACTATTACAATGGTTTGAACCGGTGTGCGTAATGCCTTGTGTTTGAAACACTATTACGAGTACGTTTTCCCTAAAATGTAGAGATGGTGCTGACTTGAAAATGTAAACTTATTCTAAATAGATGTTCATTAATGATACAAATTTCTACAAGTTTCTAGAATGTATTGTCGAAAACGCAACTTATAGGTTGTCAGTTTTGTAGAAGGACTGTAGGCGTGAATATCATGCTAATATTGACATATTTTAACTTTGATATCTTATCTTATGTAAATATAACCACCTATAACTGCAATCTTGTGATACGCATATCCTTATACAAACAGTTTTATGGTCATTCTTTATCCAAAGCCACTGATTATGATTGAATTTCTTGAATGAAAACTATACACTATTTACGGTGATAGTACCAAAATATAACCTTTACGGTGATAGTACCAAAATATAATCTTAAAAGTAAATAAAATTTTGGTGTCCTTTATTGAATATGCCTCAGAATAGATTGCCAAAACATCTATATGGTATGATTCAGGCCGCTTCACTTGGGCAACATGTGTCAAATATATTCTATTAGATACGGTTTTGGATATGCATGGATTAGCCAGGATGTTGGCAATAATGATTATTTCTTATCTTTATTCAAGCAAAGGCTTTCTGACAATCTTAAACAATGTTGGTATGCTTCTGTACAAAATTCTAGTAAATGTTTGTATTACTGTCAATTTAGGACACTCTTTAATGTTAAAAGATACTTGAATTTACACCTCAGATCTGCATTGTCAAAATTTAGATGAGGCAAATTTCATTAGCAGTTGAAATAGGTAGATATAATAATGTTAACCATAATGAGAGATTATGTTTATTTTGTAAATCGAATGGCATAGACGTTTTTGAAGATGAGTTTCATGTTCGTTTGAAGTGCAGACGTTTCTCTGAATTAAGATAAAGATATTTACATAAACACTTGAAGGTTCTTAATCCCATTGTAAATTTCAACATTTCTAAAATCTGATAATGACCTTATTTTTTAAGAAGTTTGTAATTTTCTATACTGTGCACTTAAACATATAAAAAATTCTTCAGCTCAGCATGTGCAAATGAATGTGCCTTTTACTGAATAAACTTGTCTGTCTGTCTGTCTAAAATCTTTAAGGTGATAGTACCAAAATATAATCTTTAATGTCATAGTCTAAAATATAATCTTAATCTAACAATATAAGCAGTGTCGTTTCATTCACCATAGAGGAAAACCTTTTTGTTGCTCTTGAATGTAAGCAAACTTTTAATATTTTCATTTACAATGAGGCTTCACTACACGTCTGTAGAACTGCCAGATTAAGACCTATTTTCATATTTACACACATACATAAGTACTTTAATCAGGTGAAAATTTTTTAGGTCACCATACTTGTTAGGCCAGGAAACGGTGGGCATTGGTCGTCGTCTGTTGTCTATACTACTTGTCGGAAGATTGAAAATGTAAATATTTGCACATTATCGTTCCCCGTTTTGCGGGGAGCTTTCTTGCACCTAGAGGACCAAAGTTTGTACAGACATTAAAAGATAAAGGTATCTCACGAAAAGAAAAAAAAAATTGCTAAACATTAATACTATGATAATTGATACAAGGATTTCGTATATGAAAGAGTTAAGCTCGGTTATACTAAGTAAAAAAAAAATTCCTAATTCAAATTTGTAAGGCGTTCACACTAAAATGATGCAGTTTTCGCCTAATGCGTGTCACCTTTTACGGAAAAAGGGGTTTAGTAAATAGATGCTTTACCCACAGAGGACAATATATTCTACAAAAAACGTATATCAAAGAAAAAATTGAACAAATTAAACATGATAACGTGAAGCAGTGCTTTTAAATAAGGATGCGCGGTATTTATCGGTATATCGGTATATTGCAATACAGAAACAACACGATACGTACCGTACTCTTCTGACGGTATCCAATATAACGTAGGTTTCAAAATTTACAATTTCCGTGTAAAATTGCAGAAAAACGTAACCAAATAAACGTGATTTTACTGAACGATGTAAACAAAGTGTGAAATCGCAAAGTCAAAATGGCACGGATGTGTAAAAAGTCCTATACCAGTCACTGAAGCGTCTCTCTTTACAAAACGACGGCCAGTTGAGCACTGATCACTGTTCTACTTACTTTTATTTTGTGAAGAGAGCATGGAAAAACTAAAAATGAAAAGTACAAATACGCTTTTCTGCGCAATGTATCAACTGATGTTTCTAAGTTACGATGCAACCATGACATATGAGGTATAACGTCGTAAACAATGCCCTTGCCTGAAGTAGTTTTGGACATAAATGATAAAATCTCAAACTTTTCGGTCACAGAAAAACATGATAAACAGATTAGTTTTGTCTCGTGAACGATTGAGGCGAGCTATGTGAAATTACTCGTTTACCCCGCCACTCGGTGAGATATAAATGACACAAAACAAAAACATCCTCTCTATCGCCACTCGAGTGACGTCATGAGAATAATGCTATGACGTCGCATAGAACTCTTGTACAGGCTTTCTTTGGACGTATAAAACGTAGAAATAGTTCAATTTTCAACATAAAATAGAATTAAGGTTATGAAATCAATAGAATATATAATACCATGTTTAGTTATCCATTACTGTCCGGATATTTTCAGTTAGGCACTTTGAGCACTAAATGTGGCAAAATTGTAAGCCGTCGAATTCGGTGTTTTAATTTGAGGTGTCATAAGGAATATATATTCTTTTGCTGTGTATTACAGTATTAGTGCATTTGACACTCTACCTTGTCTGAAGGCATCGACGGTCTCGGGAGAATACACTGTGTGGATCTGCAACAAAGACTGTGGGATATACTTGAATTAATTTTCCTTTGCGACAATAAAATATTGTGATTTTGTTTATGGGCAGTGAAATAACTAATTATATAAATATATCATTCATATTCAGATGAATACTTTGAAAAAAATCATAAAAGCGCCTTTTTCTCTTGAGGTATAAAGTCACATATGAAATGAAAAGTAATTCCAGTTGTATAGGTAATAATCGCGTTATAAAGATTAATAAACAAATATTCCCATACCAAAGGAACGTCTGTATGATGTCTCATTTTGGAAGGAGAACTTTAGATAATCATATCATAATTCTTTATTATCGCTGAGTTTGTTTTTTTTAAATTGTAGCTTTTATCGGTGTTTTGATTATAATTAAACACGAATGACTTATCAACCATCTTCAACTGATTTCATTGTAAATATCCAGGTATGTAGTAGTTAACATGTTATACATCCTTACTGAGGAGTCGAAAATCAATAAAACGCTTTTGATAATGAACTCACTCCGTCACTTCGATGTGTAGGTATACCCAGTGATGTCTTCATCCTCTGCAACCAATCTGTGAATTGTTTGAAAAACCTTTTAATAATAGGCAAAAAGCAGTAGTTCGAACTGATTTTAATGAGAATCAATGTAGCAATTGTAAAATTGTGGAAATAAGATTCTATCTATTATCTGATCTATAATATATTTACTGGTCAAATCGTTTGTGTCACTGTTCATTTTAGTCGTGACGCCTTGACCTCCATCCGGCTCAGTGCGGCTGTACATCTGAAACAAATACAGAATTAACAAACAACAAAACTAATGCGATATTGAGATTATTTACTTCAAAGTCATGTTTATAGATAAACTTATCGGCAAGAGAAACAAATCTCATTTAAAGCAACGACAACCGGTAGAATTTTGAGGTCATGTTGATCTGAAAAATAAACCATGCCCTTAAACGTTTAAACACCAAACCTATGTTGGAGAAAACAAGTTTTGCACTCAGAAATTGAAAGTAAGTTATTGATCAGAAACAAAATGTCGATATTTTTAAGGTGTCAAAACATCGAAAACTAGAGCAGATGAAGGCTATTTAAGCGCAAATTAATATATATAGGTTCTCTGAACAAAGAGTGCTCCGATCATTAACAATCATTAGTACTTACCATGTACAATCACTATACAGTATGAATGTTCAGGGCTGATTATAAAGCATTTGATGACCTACAGCATCTGCTGACTATGGCGTCACTAAGAGAAAGCATTAACGGTGGTCTAGTGCACACCATAGCGTTAACGGTGGTCTAATGTACACAGATAATATCGTTAACGGCCGTCCAATGTACACAGAAAATATCGTTAACGATGGTCTAATATACACAGATAATGCCGTTAACAGCGGTCTATTGAACAAAGATGATATCGTTAACGGCGGTCCTATGTACACACATGATATCGTTAACGGCGGTCTGACGTAAACACATTGTATCGTTAATGGTGGTCTAATGTATACAGATAATGACGTTAACGGTGGTCTCATGTACACAGATAATAGCGTTAACGGTGGTCTAATGCACACGAAAGTCAGACTTGCCATATTTCCAACATTGGAGTCTTTCGTTCATGTTTTGTCTATTTCAATTTAATTCGTGTTTCTATGGTGTTACGTTTGTTAATCTTAAATTGTATATTTCCATAATGATGATGATTTTCGTTTTATATTGTTATAAGACCTGTGTCACGTGACTTTTTACCAGTAGCAAGGTCACGTAACTTTTAGGTCTTTTCCACCAAAACGCAAGAATTATCACAACTTTGGTTTTCAACAACTCATAATGCAATATTTACTGTCATCCTAATATTTATAACCATTTGTTTTAAAAATTCGGCTTGAAGAATTATGTTTCGATGATTACTTCACCTATATGGTCGTATATTATTAATGTAAGTCATACCAAGCGATTATTAAAGTATGAAGGGAATGTAAAATCATAAATATCTCTTTATGATTAAGCACTCTAAGAGTAGGTGACACGACAGACAATGATGTAAATGGCAGTAATCAGCCACCATAGTTTTGAGAATATGTCGGTTATTGTATTAGTTTGATTTCAACGTTATCAGTTTGTGCAACATTGTTGTAAGTTGACACTAAGCAACATAACAGAGATCTCCTTCACATAAACAAAGCATGTTTCTATCTAAGTAGAGACTTACTAGAGACATTCTTTTTCAGCAGTTTCAGTTGCAAAATATTTTATAATTTAATATTCATATTCAACCAAACATGTTGTTCCATTTTGATTCTTTTCTCTATCAAAACCAATATATTGGCTTACGGCTTTATATCCTATCGATCTTAACTCCGATTTCTGTAGAATATTAGCGGACACAAATGTAAAAAAAAGGCAAGCTTTTCATCTAAAGGGTGAAAAATATAGTGTGAGTCAGTTAAAATGATTACGCAAAATGACAGAGATCCAGCCCCAAAAAATTAATAAATTCTGCAAAAAAAAACATATACAAATAATTAATGATATATGATGAACAACTTAACAATATAACTGCTATAACTTGAGTTATTAATGTTTCCAATTATTAAACATGTGACATACTGGATTGTTGCTAAACAGACCCCCACCCCCGTCATCCCAAGTGATATGTATTTTCCTATTTTTATAAATTTCACCATCTTGCAAAGTGTGTATAGTAATTAATCCAATATGATCCAATACATGTTCCGCCAAAAAAATAACTTACTTACTTCAAGCGCGTAATCCATGAACTTGTTATCTCGTTCCCCGAAAAATGAAGATATATCTGTGCCGCCAAAACAACTTGCACGTGAAATCATTAGGAATTTCATTGGACGACTGCAATCTAGGCCACGATGGGGCGTGTCTTGTCTTGGTAGCGTCGAGGGACGATAACATCATTTTTCTCAAGAGACTTCTGAAAAGGTTAAATTTGCAACAGTGTTCAACATTGTTCAGCTTTTGACCGCACTAGTTGAACTTTGGGAGTTGTATCTGCAAGATATTCTGTTCTTGAGTTCTTGAGTAATATAATCTACGTAGAATAGAAAATATCAGGGGAAAAATCAATAACGAATCTGTGAGAAACGCAAAGGGTATGTCATAAATCGCTAAAGTTTGAAAATGTTAAAAAATAGACTTTGATATTTAAAAGAGGATACATTTCTATAATAAAACAATTCAATTTTAACTATTTATTTTGCAATTTGTTTGGTGTTGGCCAAAGTTAAAGGATTTTAAAACCCAACTTAGAAAATATTGTGGTCAGATACGTGATGTTTCAATCATACAACACATCTTACGACATCGCCCAGATAAAAAATTCGTCCCTCGTGGTAAACTTGCAATGTCACGCTTTCCGAGCGAAAGCCGAAAACAACCGAACATTAATGAGCGCACGTACTACTGACGTAATAGTGGCCCGACGAACCCGGAAGTGTAAAGTTGTTGACATGTAAACGTAGGGAGAGTTTTTCGGCGTGAGTTTATAAAGCCGAATTTTGATGTAACTGTCATTAGAAATAAACATATAATGCTACATATTCTATCACAAACTAATTATGAACTTATTCGACAAAAAACTTTATTCTATTCGATACATTATTTTCCCATTTTATAATCAGTTATAACCGGGCCATTATCCGACCACGTGCGAGTGAAATCGTATTTGAATCAGCATTTCATTTCATGTAGCCCGAAACTTGGGTTATGGGTTTATATCGACGAAACGTCCGACTGTCTAACTAACAGTTTTTGACGAAATATCTTTATGATTTTTTTCTTATGACAAATGGATTTTGTTATGTTATTATTGTTGAAACTGCGATCGTTTACTGTAAGGGGGTCCCAGTAACTGTCTCTAAATACGGCCATTAGGTGGATAGTTTATAAGCTATCTAAATACGGCCATTAGGTGGATAGTTTATAAGCTAGCTAATATCATTAATCAATTCTTATCTTTTTTTTGTTGTCCAAGTTTGCAGAATCAGACAGCGAAGCTGAATGAATTTTTTCTCTCCATATTTATAGTATATCTAGTAGCAAAGATAAAACTAGGCAATGGACAGCAAACGGAATATTAATAGAAAAATATTACACATAGGGAAAATATGTTTGACATTTATCGTGTAAGTTTGTTTGATTTGTAAATTTGTTTTAAATGATGATTATGTTAGCAGACAAATTCAATATGCCTGTCTATTGCTACATCTACAAAATCATCTGCTTTCTGTGATTTAAGTTTTGCAAAGAATCAAATTTTTAAAGATATTTCTGTTTTCAAGTCAGAAGACTAACAATTTAATCAGGCAATAATAATTGCAGGTCAAAAAAGTGGAAGTTATGTCCAGGTAATTTCCATGTTGAATTAAAATATTTTTAAAATATTTTTAAATATTTTACAAAACAAATCACTTCAATAACACCCCCACCTCCCCAAAAAAAATATAAGAGATTTTTTCCCCTATTACTCTCTTCCTACAAGAAAGCCAAATCAATGCAAATTTTAATTTTTTAACAACAGAAATGATACTGTTAAGGGCAGATTTTCCTTACACTGATTTTGGTGCTTCTCCTACTTATCATATTTCAATTAAGATAGTGTTTTTATATTAACAAGAGAGTTCTTGCATGAGAAGTTATTTTTGAATTGATGTTTTCTGATTAAATTACACTTGCAATATGCCAGAAATGTACATATGTGTAAGTGTTTAGTTAAATATTCTCAGAAATTTTATAAATAAATTAAGGTGAGTATCAGAAATTCAGAATAATAAACTTAATTTGAGAAGAATGCCTGCATGAATTTAAGTATGTTGCATACATGTTTTCTGATAACTAAGTATTCCCAAAATCATTGTAATCTAATGATACATATTTACTTTAATTGTTATTTTCATTCACCTTTATACAATCAATTATCATTTGTAAAATTCCCATAAGGGGTATATATCTACATCATGATATTGAAAAAAACAAAAAGGGGATTACTGTCTGTATTCTAAAGAGAATTCAACACTTATACTTGCTAATTATCTCTTTAAATTCATGTGGTCAACATTGTTTATGTATTTACATATAAAGCTCCAGTATCTCATTGTCTAATGTAAATTGTGTTTGAAAAAAAAAAATTGTGACTATATATATCTAGTCTTTGTATTACTTCCGGTACTAGATACAGTATACGGTAAGTATAATTTCAAGCCCTAGACAAATGTCTCATGAAGGTAAAAAATGATGAGACATTTTCAAAAACAATGAGTCAAGCATTAAAACAAACAAAAACTCAAATATTTTGTATTGATATTTGTGACATAAACATTTCCATTTCCATAATTTCACTATTAAAGCCGGTCATAAAAGATATAGCTAGGCCTATATTGAAAAAAAATATGGGAACCATGCAGGAGGTGTTTAAACTTCAATTTTAATTCAGTTACTCAAATAATTCTGATTATAGACGTGTAACCGTGCTGTGGTAAAATACTGAAAATACATTACATTAAGTAAACTAAAAACACTCAAGTTCTTTTAAACATTATCAAGTAGAGTTATGATGTGTACAAATTACTTGACACACACCACGTAATGTTTTGACCCTGTTAAGAAAGCAGACAGTAACAATCACTATATATGATATAGGTCGCTGTTCCTTTGTGCACCCCTTTTAACGCAAGCTCCAAATACCGTGGGCTTGTTACATGCCTTGCTCAGTCGATACATGGAGCTTGGTAACCGGAACTTGAAGTTATTGGAGGGAGGGTATAGTAACAGCATGTAAACAATAACGACTTGCGATTTCCCGACAGTTTATTATTGTATCCTCTATGAAGATAAGTTGACAGCTCTCTCAAAATTTATTTGTACAATTAAACAATTAAACGCGACAGTTAGGCATATAAAGCTGAAAATACATGCGACATTTTTTAGAAATTATGCGAGAATGCGGTCGCGCCGTTAATCTGAAACACTGCCTAGAATTTTGTAACTGGGCCTATAGGAAGTATGTACATTCATTTTATTGTATTTATTGAAGAAAATAGAGATCTACCTTCAACCAAATAAGGAAATAAAAAAACATAAACCCAACGACAAAAGCACAACAAATTTTAAACTTCGAAATGACGAACCATAGCCATAGGCCTACAGTAGTGAATAGATTCGTATCCAAAATAAATTTATTTTTAAATATCGAAAAAAAAATAAAAAACGATCTATTTACTTCGTCCGACATTGATTTAATATCTTTGACGTATATTTTGGGGAGAAACATATCACAAGTGTCGGAATATACCAACCAAAAGAATGTTTTTGAACTGCTTGACATATCGGCATAGGGGATTCTCAATATTTATGCATGCATACGACCTATGACCTCCTCAAATCCAAACCGAGGCTAAGGCCGCTTCCTACTTCCTGGATAACGTAATGGCTGCAGTTTCATAGTACGATTCGCTGTGTAATTTGAATTTCCTTCGGCTTTACACGAGTGTATAAGCATGAATTAAAAGAAAATCAGTCTATTTCAGACATGAAAACATGTCGAGTGATAATAAACGGCAAAATGAAGGGAAATTCATCCAGGGATAGCCTCAAAACCTTGTTTTTGATAGTTGTATTCGTGGCAAATTCGAAGATATATTACGTGAGTTTGCATTCGCATTTGGTCCGTATTGGCACGAGTGCATTTATAATAATCACAGTGCCAATTTCTCTTAATTGTTATGCAAAAATAAATATTCATAAAATTATTTTTACCCAGAATTTCAGGACTTTTAAACCCAAACGATGAAGAATCAAGTAGTGGGACCGGCATGTTTACAAAAAATGTTACAGTACTGCAGTATCAATATAATGAAGAAACGAAAACGTATATTTACCGAACTTCTCAAAGACACCAACTGATTGGAAGAAAAGTGATATATTTATATACATAGGTATATTTTAAAGAATATTTTCCTAGCAAAATTTTTCAGAAATTATTAATTTATAATTCACAAAACGAATTTAATATAGGGCCTATGCTATGATTAATTTTAATTATAATCATATTGAATAGGAAAATAAAATCATGAGTATAAATATTATTTAAAAAAAATTCTATTATATTTATTGGTGTATGTTAGGTGGTGACTGGGTATTTATGACACCAATAATGTGAAGGGAGGGATTAATTTCAGTACTTTTAGGTAGAAATCCCACATTAATTTTTATTACTAGCAATCCATGTAGACATAAGGTGGATGCTACAAATAACTTGAAATTAGCTGAGAGATTGTATATTGTGCCTTGAAGATAAACACACGTATATAAAAGTGTCTAATATCAAAATTACTGAAGTCATGAATTCAATAAATCCTAATTCATTATGATTGACTGTCAGTTTTCAAAACTTTTTCAGCTTTTTCAATGACAATATACATGGAGTGAAATATGTATCAAGGCTTCCAAATTGTCCTCTCTTTTTAGTCATAATGATAAATTTCTGTCATTTTATAATAGAGTTTAGATAATTATAATGTAAATATTATTCCTAAAATCAATGGCTTAATTTCTTAAATCTATTAATTTCCTATACCTTATTTAAAGAAGTCCCTCATTTTCCTACTAATGTTGATACATTTAGCTAATCAGCATTTTATAAAAACAAAAATAGGCCTATACAAGTAATAGAATTTTCTTATTCAATTCGAACAATTAATTGTTTGTACATACAGTCAATGAATACCCTCATATGACCCTGTAATAAGTATTTGAATCTCTTAAATTCAGAATAATATCACAGTGATTATTTTATTGAATGATTAACATTAATGTTTTAACTAATTATGTGATTTTATTTGCTGTATATATCATTATATGTATTTATCATGAAAAGGAAAGCTAATTTTTTTTTTTAATTAGAAATAATTGGCTTCTGCTTTTATGTAGCTTGTTTTATAAATAATCATATTAGGCCCAAAAAGTAGAGGACTTTGGGAGTTATTCAAGCTAGAAAATTTTATTTATTTTTCAGCTAGGCCTAAATTAAAAGTTATTTGTGACCTCATCAGAAACTAACAAAATTATGTATTTTAATTATATTCAAAGGAATAGTAACATTTCACATTTGTTCTTGTTTGTATCTCTATTCTAGCCCCCTGAATTAAAATTCTGGTTTGTTACATTGAGGCCTGTACTGGATAACCCATTAGTAACGTACGTAAGTGGGCACGTTGAAACGGCTGAAGGTTTTACGTAGAGATCGCTAAATCTGTATCATTTTCCAACTGTAAACGAGTGTGTGTTATGAAAATACTTCTTGATTTTTTTCGGAAATGTGATAATTATTGTGAGTATTTCATATCCATATTTTGCTAAACATTGAAATATTTCAACGGACAGTACAAAATGACGGTAAACCCAGCATGGGAATACCCCCGAATATCGGTCGAAAGAATTCTATCTGCAAGTAAAATTATATTCTATTCTCTGATAGTCCAAGAAATGTAGAAGCTTATCCGATTATGGTCTTTCTGCAGTTGAATTTAGCGAAATGTTTTACAAACAAAGCATAATTTCGAAAGGATACTGACTTGACAATGCTGTAGGAACGTAACTTCCGGGTTTCGAAGCGGCCTTAGCCTCGTTTTCGAGTACGTACACTTGGTTTCTGATACCTCATAAATATTCATGAGATAATATTAAGAATCCCGTATACTGCAGTCCTTCACGCCTGGGCGAGAGTGACGGGCCACTATTACGTCACGTTACGGAAGGTGCCGAAAGTTGCCGATCTTTTTGCATATCGGCCAGCCGGATTCGCAAATCGGCGCACAAGTGTCAGCGCGGGTTTGCAAAATTTGCGTAAAAACATGTGGGCTTGCATTTACCTTTGAAATCTAGCACAATAGTGAAACTAAATAACACAAAATAGGGTTTTAAAATCCTTTAAGCCTTAGATTGACCAGACTAATTGTAACCTCTATAATGCAGTTAAAAAACATATGGACCATGAGAAAAAATAATGAAGATATGAAGATATGAAATCTCTATACTTTTGGTTTTTTTTCCCCAAATGAAATTTGACATTTCGCAAAATTGTTATCAAGCCATGGTGTTTTGTCCTTTCATTTATTGTTTATGATTTCAGTCGAAAGGTATTTTTTCAAAGCTGATTTTGATAAAACATTCTGTTAGCTTAACATAGATTTTTTTAAACCGTATCATTATATTTCAAATTTTTTAAATTATTTACATTGATATTTTATCTTGTATTCTGTATTTAATTCGAAAGGAGCAAAAGTAACAGAACCCTGAAAACAGATAATAAAACCCTGGGAAAAGGGAAAATTTATGGATTTACAACGTCTTTCTTGATGCAACGTTTCGGTGAAGAAACTAACACCGTTATCAAGCAACTGATACTGAATGTTACAACACTGTGATTATATACATATGTTAAAGGATATTAAAACCCCACTTAGAAAATATTGTGATTAGATACGTGATATTTCAATCACACAACACATCTTACGACATCGCCCAGCTAAAAAAAGTAAATGGTTGTTGTACAAAAAAAAATAATTTTAAGCTCTGTTTCATGGTTCTTTTTGTGAACGCACTTGCTAATCCTTGAATAGTAATAATATACTGAGCAGATAAATGAGACAGGTTTTTTTAATAATCTCCACAACATGTGGTCCAAATAACGGCTAGATATCTACAGTTTAAGTAAATTTATATGATTTGCAATAGGACGTTGCGGTGACTTATGAAAATAGATAGAGGGTTTTGTCAATGCGCGTTTCAATGCCTTGGCAAGGATATAAAACTTATCGCTTAAAGTAAGGAAAAATCACACACATAACAAATTAATATGCATTGCAAAATAAATCTTAATCTTTGAAATTTAAGCGATATATGATTAGATAAAAAAACGCCCTAATTTCGCGTTAACACAAAATGCTGCCTTCTGATTGGACGAAACAAGGTTATGCGTACGTCGATCAACCCGGTTCCCGGGCCTCGTTCCGATTGCGCTAAATCGGAACGAGGCCCGGGAACCAGGTTGATCAGCACCTCATCGAACCTGAAGATTAGAAGCGCGTATATAATTATTTTCCCCGGAGTTATTGCCCTTGTTCCCTTTTTTACTCTTACCGAGGGTTGCAAATTAAGCTTCTTTCTTTCAGACTCACATCAATTTAGATATAAGATGATAAATGAAAAGCACAGGGATTTGTAACCACGCCCTACGTAAACAAATCAACTGATAATCATTTTACATGTTATTAAGTCCATGATAGGATACTGTCCTCTTCTAAATGATCACATATTGCAGTTCTGGCTTGTCCATAGGTGGGTGGTTGTCATCAGAAGTGTTCCTTCCCTGACAGGACTTTCACTGCAGTACAATATAACGTCCCAATTATACCTCTGTCAATCAAGATAGAGACTTTCATCTAAAATCCTCTTTCACAAAATGTGATTAATGGAGTTGCAATGTTGTAAATGAGACTTAAACCTTCATCCTCTTCATTATTGCTTTTCGTATGTCTTACCATTGTATTAAATGCTTCTTGGTTGTTAATTTTTGAGTTTTTAGATTATGGGAGCGCCATCTTGGTATTGAAGTTCCATTTGAATTAAGGTGTCCCGTAGTAAAATTAACAATGACGATATTGACTTGTCCCCTTGTCCAAAAGCCAGTAACCTAGTGTCCTGAAGTGTTCGGTTTGTCTGTCGGTTTACACTACACGGTTACCGTAATGAAATTAAACAAAGAAATTGAATTAAAGAGTGAAATGTTAAAATATTTAACATTTAATTAAGATTAAACATATACATCAGTGATTTCGATTTCTTGACCAAGAGCAATTAATCAAATGAATTCTTTTGCGGCTGCTCGCCTGTGTTGTAGCTATTATTTAAGCACAGCACATTTTTATAAGTAAAGTTATACACACTCTGATAGCTTGAATAAAACGTTACGTATTTTGCCAGTTTGTGTTTTTTCTTTAAAAGCATCTGGTTAAACACATGGTAGACCTTATAGGGTTCCTTTGCCTTGGGTTTAGATTCATACCTTATGTCAGAATTCGCACCATGTTGAAACAGAATATAACCACACAAGCAGGTATCCTCCGAACGCTCACCTGACAACAGAGTACCTGTCAGGTGAGAGTCGTCAGGAAGTACGTTGACACATGTCCTTCTTCGCCGTGGTGTGCTATTATAGGTTGAAATCTACCTGAGTCATACAAGCCAAACAGAAAGTAGAGGCAAGGCAAATAAAACCCGTGCTTAACAAGTGATTAAATCAATTACACCCCGGTTCACCCGTTTTTTAATTACCAAATTTTGCGTAATAGAATAATGAAAAAATCAAATAAAAAATCACCGAAAAGCATAAAAAAAAATTTCATACCTTAAAAGCTCTCCCCTCCTAACGAAATAAACGACCTACTTAAAAAAATGTATAGAACGTCTAAAACTTAACCACTTTCGATGATGGACTAATGCGCAAAACAATTAATAGCAAACTCTGTTTCACTTTAATCCTTGCTGGCGAGGCAATTCATTGCAGTGTAACTTCCTTATTGGTCACATTTTGTCGTGACACGTCAACCAACCAGCTAATTAAGTTCACTTTCAAATGTATACATTAAAAAAACAATTGGCGTATACAAGTAATTTATTGACGTCGCCGATTGCCGGAATTTCAATTCTCTGTATTTGGGTTACAAAATCTGCCAAGTCATTCAGGTATTTAACATAACGACTATTGATCAATATCAGTAAATAAATCAATCTGAGTTTAGATAGATAAAGGTAAAACATTCAAGCCTCTAATCATTCATTTAGGTGTTCTACTGGTTAGTTGTAGGGTAATGCTTATCAAACACCTACAGCTGTTAAACAAAAAATGTTCGTCCATGTTTAGAATGCTGTAGCTGTGAAAACTACGTTATGCCTGTGCAATCTGTTTCTGTATGAATACACATTGGAATTAATTAAGCAATACAACCGGCCATAATTTCTGCAGAAGCAACTCTAATGTCCTCCAACATTGTGAATATCATGTATGTATTTTGATTGCATTTAATTTGAAACGGGACGATTGAGAGGAAACCAAAAAATAAGAAATGTTCTGACTTTCCATCAATAATTTGTGTGACCTCCTTGTGCGCGAAGACCTGATTGCAGAAGTCTCTTCGTTCCTTTGATCAATCTCAATACTTTATGCTTGAAACCCTGTTCAGTTTTCTAAGTGTTCAATCGGATTGAGATCTTGATTCATATGGCTTGTAATGGAATCGTCTCTAATCTGTCTTGTGGAAAGAGGATTATTATCATAAATGGGGATGATAGACCAGTCAAGGATCCCCCGTTAGGTTTCCTCGAATGGTAATGAGTTCCATCATGCAACCCCTTTCGATTATTGATCTCCCAAAAAGGGAACCGTCTCTTACGTAATGCGGGGAACAGTTGTTGTACGTCTTTGGCTCCACACACGTGTACAACCGTCCAGCATTTCAAAGAAAAACCGACACTCGTCAGAAAAGTGAACCCTTCTCCAAGGTCCATTGTTCCAAAGAACACTTTGTTAACACCAGACAATTAAGTCCTGATATATCTTCTTGCTCTGTATCCCGTTTCTTACACTCTATTCCGAACAGTCTTGCTTTCCCTGGCAACCAATGTTGCATCAACAATATGCTTGAGTTCAATGATCAGTGCCTAATAAGTCTCAGCTAGGCAATATCCTTACCCTTACAATGAATTTGTCAAATTCTGATTGGTCAATAGTCAATGCATAAGAATTCGTGTTGTCAGATTTGCAAGGGTTTACCAACTTCCAACCGTAAACCTCGTCAATCATACTCTACCTTTAAACCTTTTCAGATTTCTGAATATATATTAGTTTTTTTAACAATTTACATAGGAAGTGAGTTGAATTCAGACTCTTAAGGACCTACAAGGATAGCTTGTTCTCAGTTGGCTTGCTCAGTACTCAAAAACCGCTCATCAAATATTTCTGAAACTTTTCATGTGTGTTACCTTACTACTAAAGTGGTTGCGTTAAATAAGTTCAGAGTACTGACCATTTTTTTTCTTCGTTTCCATGGCAACAAGTAGAAGTTGGACTCTGTACAAGGGTAGCTTCGCTTCTGGAGCTGAACTAAAAATCCGCTCATCCCATCTACCTGACACCCGTTCAATGATTATAAGAAGTTTTTACTTGTGAATACAAAGATGCATTCTGTGATTGTGTAGTTGATTATTTATTTATTTATTTTGTACTGATTTGACATTTGATAGAATGACCCATAGATAAGGGAGGGGATCATCCAAAACATTCGTGTTATGGGCTGTGTTAACAATATAGTTTGTTCTTAGTTTCTTTTCACACAGATAATTAAAAAAGATTGTAATCTTCTGCTGTCCCTTAAAGCCTTTCAAAACACCGTGCAACTTATAGTATCGTTGTCTTACAAGGTTTTTTCTAAATTTTAAATATAATGAAATATATCCTATCTGAAGTCCTACTTGTCCAAGAAACATACGGCATTTCTGGCAATTGTCGACGGTCCATGTCATTATTGGGACTGAATAATAAATTAAGACTGACATGCAATCTGGAAAACCTTGTTTTAAGTACATTGATGGAATATCAATTCACGTGCATCATGCATCATGCCCACAAGAGAAGTCATTTTTTAAAGTCACCCTGGTTCAGTATTTCACAGGCTCATTGGTAAATGAACTTATTTGTGCTTACTTATCTTCCAAATGTAAAGGGTTAAACATTGTAAAATTGGTAAGTCCTCGCAAGTACTTAATTATGCCATGGCCGTTCGGATTCAGTTATTATCTACTATACATATTGGTGGATTAGAAAGTGTGCTGTAGGTACGTAAAGTTATCGTAAGGTACGAGGGTCAAATTAACCAGTGGGCGGGTTTAGCTTTCTTTATATTATTTGTGTGTTAAATGCATAGATATTTATGGATTTAGTTTTTTAAAAAAGATATGGTTATCAATAGAACGATGTTTTGAGTTATTTAATATATGATGCCTTTACATGTGTTATTCTTTTGTTTGACAACACTGTTAACTTAAATATTTCATACGTTGATTAAATCATTTTCTCTTTGGGTCGATCGCCTCTCTCTTGAATAAGATTTGTATCGAATGATCAATAGGAAACAATAGGCTGCACAAGTCACGGGAGTGTCTAAAACAGTTAAAAAGTGGTCGCAAACTGACTTATAGTTAAAATCTTTGTGATTTTTAAATGAGGCCAGTGTAGTACTCCCATTCTATTAATGAAATTCACTATATGGTGAGTCGTCCACATACGTAAAGGTATGCTTTATGTAAACGTAACAGATACCGTGTGACCTGTGGCAGTGCAAACTGTTGATGAACTACCAGCTGTTCTTTGTAAGCTATTCCTGTGTATATCTACTTGCTGTCCTGTCACAAGAACTCAAGGTGGATCGCTCTCTCACTCAGCTGACGCGTGCTATTTTGCTTCGCTTGGTCCACAGATGGATGACAATGTGCGTAACGTAACTCGGACACGCCCCACTCCTATTTAACAGCCTTCCTTAGTGGAGGTAGGTATAATTCGGCGATCCGTGAAGGCTCGTTTGAGAACAAAATGCCCTCTGACGAGAAAGAAATCAAGGTCGAGACTGAAATAAGACTCAGGCAGTCGATAAATTTGACGTCTGCTTTCACCATTCTGGTGACAAACACAGGAGGACAAAGGATTTTTATTGTGTCCCAAGTTGTACTAATGTACACAGGTTCCCCCGCTCTTATGCTACTTGTGACGACTGCAACCGGCTTTTTGAGTGCAGGTGTGGCGTTATGTTTCGTGGAGGTCGCCCTATTGTTCCCCAAAGCGGGAGGACCTTACGTTTACCTTCATAAGACCTTCGGGCCCTTGGCTGGGTTCCTGCTCATGTGGGGTTTCATTATACTGACTATAGGTCCAGGCTGGGCTCTGGGCGCTTACACGACTGCGCTCTACATCACAGGAATCATATATCATGACTGCGATGGACCGGAACTAGCAAATAAACTAATTGCTGCAGTGATAATGGGTAATGTGATTTAATTCAGTCTTATAAATTACTTATGCACAAGTCTCTTTGCACACTTAATATATTGACAGATTTCAGTCCTGCACGCAATTCGATTTCACATTTCTGTATTCAATATTACCCAAAGCTCTTAACATTTATCATAAAGTGAATTGAAGGTAGATAATGGATTCATCTACGAAAAGAGGCATCAACTATAGATAAAATATATATAATTATTTACATTGAATATTGTTTTGGTTTGACAAGAGTTTAAATGTTATATGTAAATATTTAAGTTCAAATAATCTGTAATCGTACAACAGCCTTATAGTGTGCATGATCCGAAAGAGACTTAAATTGAGCTCACTTGATTTACTCTCCGCGACATGATACGTATAATTTTTTGAGGATTCATGTTGCAATATGCTTTTTCTAACTCTGCCACTCTGAATAGGAGGTACTCTACCACGTTCATCCCACAGGTGTTCTATTGGGTTCAGATCGGATTAGCAAGCATATCCCTTCAAGTGACAGAATAGGTTTTCAATCGTAATCGGAAAAGGGACTTGTATATAAATGTTAAAAAGTCGAAGTTCTGCGTCTCATTTACATTTATAGTAGTGACCTACTATACAATACCAACCCGAGGTTTCTGTCGCTTTTGTCTTTCGAAAAGAATGTTCCAAAATTAGGTTTGTAATTGGCGTACGACATCAAAGAACCGAACATTACCTGTTTATTGTAACTAAACTGAACTCATAAGCATCAGAATGCTCTTTATCAGAAACTGTCATAATTTCTTGATTAAATAACGCGAGTTATAAGTATTTCACAGGAATTCAATATAAATGTTTACGGGTGCTTGTGAATCGGTATATCGGTATATAGCAATACAGAAACAACACGATACATACCGGTACACTCTTCTGAAAATATCCAATAGATCGGAAGTTTTAAAATTAAAAATGTCCGCGTAAAGTTGCAGAAAAAACGTAAGAAAAAATGTGATTTAACTGAAAGTGTTAACTACCAAAGCGAAAATAGCACAGACATCTAAAAGACCGAAAACAGCCACTTTCTTATCTCTCTTTATAAAACGACGGGCCAGTTGAGCATTGATCACTGTTCTTATTGCTGTTATTTAGTCGAGAGAGCATGGAAAAATTAAAATATGAAATGTACCAATATATTGCAATACGGAAATGAGGAGTGATACCACTCCGTACAAATGTTAAACGCGGCTCATGTCAATTAAATAACAGTATCAGGTGTAAGCGAGCATGATGGTAACAGGTGGTTTCATCCACATCATATACTCGCTCTCAAACGTTCATGTAGTAATGACACGAACGATTGACTTTATATGAATAAAGCTATCAATTACTATTTAATATTCGTAACCATAGAGATTTCTTGTTAGCACGTTTTATCTTGTCTGTTTGCAAAGGACTCAATTCAACTTATCAAAGCGACACAGAGTATGTTTCATGATGTCTTTATGTTGCTATGAAAATAGCTTATATACCATATCTCTTACGGAAAGTTCAAATCATGTCGTAAAACTTTAATTATCATGACTAAAACGTAAAAATCATGACATTTACTTGTTTTCAATAATGATCTAATAATGATGTTACACTACCAAGCCATATTTGTCTTTGTGTCTGCTGTAAATAAAATTCCTAAAATACGTTTCAGTCATTTGCGCGCGCCACTATCCGGTTTTCGATCACAAATCACGACTTTAACCCGTTTGTTGTCACTTTACTAAATAGACAAATATTTTCAGATACAAGTAGTTCTCGATAAAATCACACTATTTAAAAAGTTTTACATGTTTGACTCCATTCACACAATCTGTGCCCCTTTAACTGACACGGAGAAAAGTAAATTTTCTTCAACAGTTCAATCAACGGTCCCTCGTACGCTGTTCAATGTCACGTGATATATCATGTGACTTTATTGTGTTTTTCATGACCTCGATCTCAAAAAGGAGCTGTCAGAAGAGATGTTGTCCTGTGGTACCATACCATTCTTCGAGGTCAGAGCTGTAATGTGCTAACGTGTGTTGATAACATGATCGATTCTTGCATTTGATGTCGCATATCTACCAGTGAGCAAGTGACGAGATGCTTTCCAACACAGTGAATGATCACGCTAACGCTTTATTGAAGAGAGGGGGCTCTGCAGCGAGGTGCTTATTTTACACTATTGATTTGCATCTGGTCTTTTACAATTTGTAAAAAGCACACACAGTTCGCTATGGAAAACCCAGTGTCCGAAAGCAAACCCCCCGATGAACCCATTGTAATCGTCGAGAGAGAAAACAAACCACTGAAGTTAAAACAGTCGATAAACATGTGGTCTGCTACTGCCCTACTTGCAGCCAACACGGGCGGCGAGGGAGTGTTCATTGCCGCAGCCGCGATTTTACACTACGCTGGCTCACCGGGTCTGGTTCTTGCTTTGTGGGCAATCGCAGGAATCGTGAATTTTGGTTTGGCATGGTGTTTCATCGAAGTTGGGCTGATTTTGCCAAAAGCAGGAGGAGTTTATTTCTATGTGCAAGAAGTGTTCGGGTCGCTGCCAGGTTTTGTGATGCTATGGGGGTTCATCTGGATGATATGTGCCCCTGCCTGGGCGCTCGGTGCCTACACAGCGGCACTTTATACTGTCAAGCTAGGATTCCCGGACTGTGACCCGCCGGATTCAGCTCTCAAGATCATTTCTGCTTTACTCATTGGTAATTAAATTCCATTTATGAGAAATTCGTTTCGGCTTGCAATGCTAAAGCCAGAAACTCGTGTCCCTCGCATCGCAAAACAACGCTCTTGTAGGAACTACATAAAGTCCTCTTTAAGCTCATCTGGTCTGAAAGGCCTGATGGCCCCTCCGTCCGTCCGTAAACTTTGAACGATTTCATCCTTTCTTCGGAACATTTGACGAGGAAATCTGAAATTTTGTGTACAGAGTGAGACTCTTGACTAATTTGGATTCTAATTTATAGATTGGCGACCCTGTGACTCCTGATAAGGGTCACAGGGGCCACGCCTTAAAAACTTATTTTCATCTGCTCCAGAAACATATGCTTAAAAAACAAAAATCTTGTGTATATAGTTTTAAGTTGACAAATGTATCATTAATGATTTGGTATCCCGTGACCATTTATGAATTATTATTGGATTATGGAAAGCCTGGTGAGCTACAGAGCCAATGGCTCTATTTTGATAGGATAACGAATGAGTTTTCTCTTCTCTAAAGTATTCCCCACCATAGAAAGGGCACTCGGGGAAAAGAAAACCGTGTCAGCTATTACTATTAGATGAACAAATGGCGAAGTGTATGTTGTATGCAATGATCAAGGTTTCTCTTAAAACCATAGATTTTGAATGAGTTGGGTCGATTGGGTCGATTATTTGCTGGTTACAGTGATATAAAGTCACACAGAGTATGTTTAATACATTTTGTATGTGGCTTAAAAAGAGCCAAAATATATGACCTTGGGTAAGCTCAAATCGCCCCTTCTAAAGTTGCATCTTTATCTCCTAAATGCCAAAATTCACGTATGGCATTTTCTTGTAAATTAGAACTGCCATTTAAATGTCCAGAAGTCGAAATACAGCGTCCCAATCATATGAATATTAGTTAAATGACCTACGTAGCAATAGCAAACTATATTTCCCGGTTTGTCTGCAGTAGATAAGTTTCCAAAACTACACTTTAGTCATTCGCTCGCGCCATTGTCCGATTTTCGATCCTAATTCTAGACTTGTTTTCCTGTTTACTGTCTTTATGCTATTTAATAAGCACTGAGATGTTCATTTTAAGAAACAACCATCGATGAATAACACCATTTTGAATATTTGACCCAACAACATAATCTGTGCCCCTTTAAATGAACTTGTTTGCAATATCATTTCAATAACCGCGTAGGCCCAAGGTAAAGTTGTTTATGACACTTGTTCCACTAGAGTTAAATAAGAATCCAGACGCGTAACGTTAATCCATGTCGCACATCAGTAACCGCCATGTATGTATCACAATGCCTCATGACATCACTGTGCTCAAAATGACAGTGCGCATGTGAATGCGTATATGTGTAATAATGTGTAAAAGATGAAAAATGACAAGATGGGCTACTAAAATGCCCCCAAAATCGCATATTTCCCTTTTCCCGTTTTGGAAATCAAACTTTATCTTGTGTATTGTCTGTACTCCAACATTTGTCTTTATAACAGATGGTTCACATTGATTCTTCATTGGTCAATCGGTCATATTTTGTCGGTCGTAAAAAATCGATCATTAGTTTATATGGTGTTGTTTATAAGCGAAACGATCTAAATAAGAGAGTACGGTTTCAAAAATGAATGAATCACGATTAATTACAAGAATACTGGGCAAGAATAATAAGGGATATATGACATTTCTGTAATTATTAATAATAGCATTTCTTTACATTCACGTTAACATATGTCGATTATAAAATTGACAATATCCTTAATTATACCCCTGCTACGAAGTTTAGTCTGTCCTTTCGTCTTTCCGCCCGGTCAATTTACTCAAAAACCGTTCGGTCTAGATCAACCAAACTTTGCACAATTGTTTACCATAACCTTGTCTACAGTTTGGACCTCTTTTGTATTTTCTGGAATTCATTTGAGTTCTTTTGTCGTTTCCATGGAAAGTAATTTTTTGGATTTGTACATTGGGGAAAGATTTTCTCAGAAACAATTACACCTAGAGGAGTGAAATTTTGGTTATGGATAGACCTGATGATACTCTTGATCGAGTTCGAAAGCCATTTCCGAAATATGTTTTTAACAAAGTTATGGCCCTTGAATGCGCAATTCGACATGTAGTATTAACATATGATCTGATGCTCCAATGGGGACAAGTTTTCTCAGACAATATCATACTTAGGTGAGTGAAATTTTGATTTTGGACATACCTGTTGATGCTTTTTATCGAGTTCGAAAGCCATTTCCGAAATATCATTTTTGACAGACTTATGGCCCTTGATTGCGCAATTGGAGTTGTAGCGATTATCGGATCTGTTGCTCTAATGGGAACACATGTATGGCACAAAACATAGGACTTTATATGATAAACTGTGTTTACATGTGAGTTTGGAAGAGGGAGAAGAAATCAGACGGGCTGCGTTGTTTGTGAGCCATCCTTACTTTTGTTCTTGTTAATTTTGTTAAATAACAAACTTACTTTTCCATGGAATGTTGAAAGGTAAAACGTATGCAACGCCTTGTCAAATAGCTTGACTAATAGGGCTGTATAATCAGTTTTATAATAAGTGTTTGTATTGATAACTTGTTTATTACTTACCAAATGTTTCACACCACAGAAGACTTTTGATGAAGTGAAAGAAGCCTCTCTGGGTGACGCCAGTTTAGATGCGGAAAATTCGCTCCAGGTTCGAAGTAAACATTTGCATTAACGTTAACTTGGATATTAATCCACCAACGGCTAATACATCATTCAATCACTCAAACTTTCGGTAATTTTCTAAATTACAAAGCATTCATCCTCGGCTAGCAAGGGCTGAACATCCCGGTGCTCTTCGTTTCATCATCCCTTTAATTTTTCATCAGGATTTTTTTACTAAAATTGCATGTTACGTTATTGAGTCGATTGGGCCAAAAGAGTCCTGATATCTGATGCAAGCTAGGACACTTTGGAAAAACTATTTTATAGATTAAACATATCTTATGAACGACAAAGACTTCAATATTTACAAGAAAGTTTCATTAACCAAATTAATGACGCTAGAAAAACATAAATTGTTATGCTTTTACGTGAGTTCAGAAAATAACAAAAAGTTTGATATGATACGTTATTCGATTTTTATTTTATAACTTTTAATTAATACGAGTACACGAAGGTGAAAGTTCCTCACTATTATAGAAACCAAAAGAAAACTTTTCCAATGTAGAAACCACGCTCTAAGATACAAATACAATGTGCAACACTAATAACCCGTCTTCGTTTTTCAAAATCCAAAACAAAATGCACGAGCTTACCTTGTCCTTCGAGCTTTAACACGCTAAGAGTATGTACTAGTATGCACATAAGACATAAATATACACCACTTCATCCTTCGGTGAATTGGCCCAAGAAAGGTTATATATTTACATCATTGACCTCATTAGATAACGTGTGATGTTTGATTTACTTATTTATAAACATTGGTTAAAAAAACATAACCATGTATCATTTTGAAACTTGAGAATTTCACCCATGGCAAGCGAATCGTCGAAAATCAAACCTCATGGGCTTGTTATTGGAAATAATTTCAAGAATATTCCATTCGTTTTCTTTATGGCATAATGACGGGTTATTTTTTTACAAACATGTAAATTTGAAAGAGTTTATTTATTACAAGTTACAGCAAAAATTCAGGATACCTTCGATAGCGTCTAAAAGACTGCTCCCGACCCAGAGTAACAGTGTAGTCACGTGACTGATCATGTGATTGATCATGTGACCAAAATAGTGGGGGTTTTGTTTTGTGCGCATCGAACTTCAACCAAATGCACTGTTTACTGTCAATTGTCACATGGCTGGACGCTTTGTTTCCCTAGTGAATATAACAAACACAATCCAAGTCCGAAGGGATAAAAAAGGAACATTCTATTGATTATTCTATTCAGACACGTACTGAGTTTGGTTTCATCGACACAACTTGTGCATATGTTTGCTTTTGGACTGAGATCATTTACTGCATCTGCGTGTTGCCTTTCACATCAAGTCGTGTTAGCTTTTCTCAATTAAAAGAAAAACTCTTGCAATTTGACCATTTCTAAATGTCGGATTTAAAACAAGCAGAAGAATTTCAAATGACGAGATCAGGTCCAATAATAGAAATTTCTGATGATAAATCTAATTCTTCAAAAGAAATTGTCGTTGAGCAAGAATTAAGGATTAGAAGATCAATAACTTTCTTTGGATGCACAAACATGCTTATCGCAAACACTGGTGGTAGCGGAGTGTTCATCGCGTCAAGTTCCATTATGGCATATGCTGGATCGCCTGCCATGGCTTTAATACTATGGTGTCTGGCAGGGGCCATAAACTATGGGCTTGCCCTGTGTTTTACGGAGGTTGCACTTGTCATTCCGAAGTCTGGAGGGATGTACACTTATGTTCAAGAGGTGTTCAGAGGTCTGGCGGGATTCATGATGCTGTGGGGCTTTTTATGGATGATCTGTGCCACGTCCTGGGCGCTAGGCGGATATGCCACTGCTCTCTACGTTATCAAGTTGTTCTTCCCCGGCTGTAAACCTCCTGACATAGCCTTAAAATTGTTCGGAGCTTGGTTGATATGTAATGACACTTTTTGATTTCCTCACACCTACATAGGCTGTCACTTCAAGCTAATTAATACTTCAATTATTCTTTTGTACCTCATATCTAATGATTGCGCATGCTGTACTTACTCGATAAAAAAGTCACTTACTTTCCCTTTATGTTCCTTTGAGAAAAGCTAAGGATATAACCTGGATAAGTCACATTTAGTTGAATTGGCATTAAAGGGGTTAATTTTCATCATTTGGCTCAGCGTGGCTTGGACATTTCACTTTATAGAAGTACAGCATTTTTGTTATGTTTAGCCAAGAAGCCAGAGAGTGGTCAGGGGATGTATGATCAAGTATATCAAACATGGAATTAGCCACAGTTGATTTGAAAAATATTGTTTTATGGTGTCAACTCAAAGAAGAGTGATGATCCTTCAGATTTTCTTTAAAAAATTATACCCCAACATTACTTTTTGTTTAAGAAAGCAGAGTGATTTCAGTTGTGGTGTTAACAAAACTTTGTAGATTTTTCAATTTGAAAGCCAATTTTTAAATGGACTGTTGGTGCAGAAAACTGCATGCAATTGAGCTAACCTTTCTACCTACAACAATCGTTTGTTTGACATTTGTGATACGATAGGTTCATGTCACATAGGGCAGTGCAAATAGTCAAAACATTCTCTTGTTTTACATCAAGAGGTTTTTACTTTATTAGATTTGTAAAGAAAAGATTGAACCACAGAGAAGTTAGGATTTTTAATTAGAAACAACAGATTTTCAAATGAATCTCCAACAGAATGTTTGTGATGTTAAAAGTAGAAATTGAATGACACAAAGTGCAGTGCAGTTGATGCTGTCAATGTCATCGTGAACTTAGTGCAGGATGTGATTGGACTTCTACTTGAGATAATGTGGACAATCACATAGTTCTGCAATCTCCTTCTGTAAATTGCCAGTTATTGATCTTCTGTGTTCTCGACAGTCAAGAGGAATTAATTCATTCATGTAGGAAAGACTGTTAGGAATAGCTTGCCTCTTCAGGGCAACAAAGATCTTGAAGACCAATTGAGCAATATAGACACATGTTTTCAAATGTTTTCAATTGGGTAATTAAATTTTGATTTGAGTGATGATTTGAATTGATTTTAAATTAGTATTATCCTTTGGAAGGTTTTGAAAGTTTGTTGGTGTATCAAATGCTGCTTTAACATAAAGAGAATCAGAAACAATTGTATGTCTTTTTGAAGCCGTTTGAACTACCGGTAAGTTTTAAAGGGCAGTTAATTAGACCCATGTGCTTATCGAAATATATTGAAGATATGATAATAACAAAATAAGTGAATTGTTTTTAAAGTAACTTGTGACCAAGATTTACTCTTTAAATCATTGAGAACATTACTTATACTTTCAAATTTATAGTATGCAGAAATAAATAAATAAAAAAAATTTCAGAGCTCACAATTAGTTCAGTGTAGAGACAACAGATAGAGACAACAGAGAGGGTCAGAGTTTGATCACAAGTCAGATTGTACCAAGTTTGGCACTCAAGAAGACGAAAAAGCATTTAAAGTGTTGAATAAGAAATATGTAATGAAAAGGAAGAGAAATTGGCTTTGGAATGAGGATAGGTCTTCAATGTTTAGTTATGATGTAAAACAAGAAAGAGTCATCACATATTTGGCATTTTGGGATGACACTCAATGAGTTAATGAGGATGATTTGAACTTAAAATGATCTCATACAGTGACTGGGCTTATTAACAAAGTCTCATATAATTTTATGAAAAATTGTCTATGCTATGATAGATTGGGAAATTCAGTACTTGGTCCCAAGTGAAAAAATTTGACTTGTTTCAAGAATTGTTTGAAATTATTTCAAATGAAGATAAACTGATGTAGAAAAACGTTGTCCACTTGTCATGTTATTTTTTGAGTATGCAATTTGTTCATATGCGAAAGCTTGATTAAGGTTTGTAATTGGATTTCAGTGTTTAGTTGACTTTTGTCTTCCAGCTGTTTACTGGGATGAAAAAAATTTAATCTAATAAAGAGTCCTGTGTACAATCAATCCAATTGTCTGGGAATATGGTGACAGAAACTGATGCATAACTACATGCATTATTCATAGACAGTTTTATTTAATATTTTATCATCATTTCCTTTCTGCACGTTTCTATTGCAACTAATAAAAGAGTAAGCATGAATTCAAAATGTCGAATCAGGATATGTTCCAGAAAAAACTTGTTTTCTTATGCATGATACTTCCAAATGCCTATCTAAGATTTGCTTCCATTTCAGTCATTAACTCCTACCTTTGACATTGTTTTGATGATTAATTGATGACAAATTTCCTGTTGCAGTGACCCTGATATTCCTCAATTGTCTGTACATGAAGGTCGTCACCAAGTTCCAGAGTGTTCTCTCTTCCTGCAAGATTCTCGCAATGCTGATTATCATCGCTGGGGGAATGTATAAACTTTCTGATAGTAAGTTTTGATTCATCTGTCAATCCAGTGACCCTTTTTCAATCCAGAAACACTTTTTCAATCCAGCAAGCCTTTTTCAATCCAGCGACCCTTTTCAATCCAGCAAACCTTTTTCAATCCAGCAAGCCTTTTTCAATCCAGCAACCCTTTTTCAATCCAGCAACCCTTTTTCAATCCAGCAACCCTTTTTCAATCCAGCGACCCCTTTTCAATCCAGCAAACCTTTTTCAATCCAGCGACCCATTTTCAATCCAGTGAACCCTTTTTCAATTCAGTGAATCTTTGTAGAAAATCCTTTAGTGAGTGAGAAGAAATACTTTGTAAATTGCATTGTGTGAATGTAAACATTTTTTAATTCAAATATTTATGTTTTCAAAGGAAATGGTGTATTGTTTTTCCCCAGAAAGATATCGGGAGAATCTGCCATTGTTCTGGGAAGGAACAAGCACTGATCCCGGAAACATCGCCCTGGGTCTCGTGTCAGGCTATTTCTCCTACGGCGGATGGTGAGTCTTGTGATTATGATTATCATATCTCAATCTCATTCAAATGAGGTAAAACCCATCACTTGCCTGTGCTACATTTTACAGAGCTCTCATAGACAAAGTTAAACCCAATGTTAAATAGATATGGGTTGAAGGTGTCCTTATCTCTGAGGGTCAGGTACTCCATAAGAGTCCGCTGGTGACGGGAGGCAGTCTCTTGGATGTTTGATTGTCCATGACTTGTAACAATCTGAGGCCTTCAGGAACATCAAACTGTACTGATGGCTTTCTAACCTTGCTGCAGACTAGCCAGAGTGAAGCAGTCTGGTCAAGGACTTTCTCTAGTATAATTACTACCTAGGGTCGCAAACCTTGCAGTACAT
Organism: Phorcus lineatus; assembly: GCA_921293015.1. Classification (NCBI taxonomy): domain Eukaryota; kingdom Metazoa; phylum Mollusca; class Gastropoda; order Trochida; family Trochidae; genus Phorcus; species Phorcus lineatus. The sequence goes on along the minus strand of OV121090.1, from coordinate 46,531,611 downwards.
ACTTTTATTAAATTTCCAAATCAGAACAGATATTGAAAATGAAACTATCATTGTTCACCTCTTCAGAATTTAAAGGGGCAGTAGCACGTTTCTTAAGGTAAATAAAGTGATGTTAATAACACAAGAATAAATGTTACCAATTGTCACAATGTTTTCCAGTTGAAAATATGTACCATGTTCAGTTCAGCTGTGCAAATTAATTTTCCTAATTAAAATGATTTAAAGGTTTTGACACTTATATGGCCTCAGGACCTATGATTTGAACTCAAGACTTGATAATTGTTTTTACGAATATGGATTGGGATGAGGGTTTAATTGGGCTGAATGGAATGTTTGACCCTCTGAAGATGTTAAGGTTTTCAAAATTAATGTTTATTTATGAAAATGTGTCAAAAAATGTGCTAAGATGTGCCCTTTTAAATCAGGCTGCTCTCCTCAGTGTATGAAATAAGTTTGAAAGAAGCACGCCAAAATTGTTATTTTGTCAATTTTAAAGGTAAGATTGTAGAAAATCGTCAAAATTTCACTCAGAAAATTTCCTTGTTCTTTTTTTATGGCTTGTCACGAGTTTCTGAAATATATATGTTTATCTTGACAAAAACAACAAAATAACAGTGCAAAAGTCCTAAATTTTCAGCTTCATTTTTTTTCATCAGCGATTCAAACCTTTTTTTGTGATATCTACAAGTAAACACCAAGTGTGAATATTTCCATTGTTTCCTGGTAGAGGGAATGCTGATGTAAGATTTGGTTCACAAACTCAGTAACACTAGCCTGAAACTAATTTTACCTTTCCATTATGAATTCAGTATGCAGAAGCATTACAATAAAATATTAGGCCCATCTTATAACCTGTTGCCTGTACATTAATAGTCACAAATGGCTAATGCTTTGTAACGCTCAAGTTTGATTTATAAATGGAATGGGCAAGAAAAGGGAAATAACTCTTTAAGTCAAGAGCCACAACATAATGTAATCGTCTCTGCCAACAGCTGTCTGTAATTGATTCATTTCATGTTTGATTTATGAATTATACTGTTCAGTTGTGAAATTAAAATGTTAAGAAATGATTTGACGTTACCAATAAACAGATACCAGAATGACATAGCACTGATAAATTCAACACAGTTGATGATTCATGTATGAATTTGTATTGAGAATGTAATGCAAGTCATGAACATTAAAATGACATGTTTTGCAACGACAGATGTCTATTAATAACATCGCAGCGGATCATGATTATATTCATATATATAAGACAATATTCATGGATTTATTAGCATATTAAATATTTATCAGTTTTGCATTTATGTTATTAGTTCTTTGCATTGATCATTTTTATTGTCTTAATATTTGTTAATCTGGGATTGTTGTTTCATAGCATGTCCATAATTCCATGTGTACATTCCTAATAAGTACAACAATTTCACTGTGGTAGGCAGAAAACATTCTGAAACGAGATTTCTTTTTTTAAAACCAGTGCATTAACCTTCAGACAAATTACTCAAAAGAATGCATATATTTGTAACCCTCTATACGGTCACTGTAACTTTTTAACAAACCATGCAAAAAAAGGGTTATCTGTGCAAACCATGTTGTGTTATGTAAATCTCTTTTACTTACATAGATAAATGTGTATTGCAGTTGACCTTTAGTTATATATACTATACCACAAAATATTTAATGCCACAGTGATAGCCCTGTTTGTTGGAGGTAATTCTACAATGGTTTTGAAATGTTGTATGATGATAGGATTATGGTAGAAAATTGCCATGGGTTAATATCGTTGCAAAAATGTGACCCTTGTGAACTATTTATTGTCAACAACAACACTCCTTTGGCGTCTCCATGTTTGACATCTGTAAGTGTAAATGGGTGCACACAAAGGTTAAATGTTACACTGACTGGCATGTTGCGTATTAACTTTCAGTAATAACATAATAGGCTCATCAAAAGCAACCAAAGCATCAGCCCAAATTGTTGCCTTCAGAGCAAAATTTGAAGAGAGAATCATTGAAATAGCAAATTACTGATTCTAAAGTAAAAATGATTTTTAATAAGTAGGAATGTTCTCCGTAGTAAAGCTGAACTTCACTTAAACTTGACGGATTGAAAACTGAAATGGTCTCATGATCACATATATTGACATACATACATTGATCAAAAATAGTTTTGATATATAAATGGGGAATACATGGAGGTTTAAAGAGGTGTAGATATCACATCCAATATACATGGATACTAGATACCTAACAAACACTATCAACTCCTAACTGTCCTCCTGGCTGTTTTAGATAAGTTCCAAAATTACGTTTGACTATTTGACGCGTGCCACAGTCCGGTTTTCGATCATAATTGCGACGTTCTACCTCATATTGTCACTGTTAAAAACGCCAAGAAGCTTTAAAGTGTTACGTTTTGGTAACAGTCGATACTTTGCAATCAAATGACACCATTGATTAAGTTTGGCATATATGACTCCAACAACTCACGGAGTGGCTCTTTAAATTTTTAGATTCATTCATTGACACTCTGATGAGAAAACAAAAACAAGCATAAAAGTCTTGAATCAAGTATCACATTGAAGCAATCATTGCATAAGTACTTTGCTTTATCAAATAAATTTGAGGGCCTTGAATGGCTCAAAGTTACTAAGTTATTAACTCGCTGTTACTATGTTTCAGGCAGATTATCACCATTCTCATGGAGGAGGTCAAAGACCCAGTCAGGTAGTGGAGCTTTTTTGTATAGTTTATATTTCATTTCATTCAATATTATTATTTTTATGTCTTCCAAGTTACAGAAAGTTTATCGTTATATTCATGACCTGTTGTCTATATTATATTTTGAATACATGAACCCTCCTCAAGATTCCCATCCCAAGACCAGTCTGGTTCCACCTTGCATGAAAAAGGATGGGTTATGTTTTAAACGAACATTTAAGGTGGTAATATAAAAATTATTTCCTCAGAAATGTTCCACGATCTCTGTCCTTGACCTTCATCGTGGTGATTGCGCTGTACACGCTGACGAACTTAAGTTACTGTATCGTCCTGTCCCCTGACGAGGTGCTCAGCTCTAATGCTGTCGCTGTCGTGAGTTTACCATTCTTTTCTCACCTTACTTGGAGCACTTGTCTAAGTTTTTAGGAATATTGCCTCCATAGCGAGAATTTTAATTATATCTGAATGTGGACACTTAAAAAGCAATTGTAAATTTGTAGCATATTATCAAAAATGTGTTATTTTATTTTCTTGTTAGAGTATTATATCCATTTACAAGTCTGTTTCTCAATATTTGCGTCAGCATATGATGATGTTTCAGTCATTCGGATACAGACTCCATCCTTCCATCTCCGTCATCATCTCTGTACTCGTCGCACTGTGCTGCGTCAGTGTGCTCAACGTCATCATCCTCGGACAACCTAGGTACGTATTTGAATAGCCATGATACCAGGAAAGAGTTAGAAGAAGTATGTTTAATGTGGTATTTGTAGTTTTGAAATGCAGAAAGACTTAGATTGATTGGTTACTCAAGTGTTGCCTTGCCGGGCAAGTTCTGTGTCTGTATAAGAAAGGCTTAGATTGATTGGTTACTCAAATGTTGCCTTGCAGGGCAAGTTCTGTCTCTGTATAAGGACCTTTCAGTCTTTTTATGTATTATATATATCTATATATACTGTTTTCAGAATGGTGTTTGCTGCAGGAAGGAACGGCCACATGCCGGCCCTGTTTGGCATGATAAGTAAGAAGTACTTCATGCCCTGGCCTGCCACTTTCTTTCTTGTAAGTAGTTCATGCAGTGTGGGAAATAGTTGCAAATAGTTATACTGATCATGATAAATATGAATGCTAAAATTCTGACACTCTGGGTCCTATATTACGTCACAGCATCACATTAAAACGAAAAGATTTCCAACTCTTCCTGCTCCTCTCTTGACATCATGGCCTACATTTTCTTGGTTAAGATTTTGGCCTATTGCAGGCCCATCTGAGAAACCAATCAGAAGACAGCTTACAATAGGAACTTCCGATGTCAACCACTAAGATAGAGGCAGTGACCCATCACGTTTGCAGCGATATGTAACCTTCTACTAAACAAAGACAGATTATTAAATATAATAATATATTTGATATCAGCTTAATTTATAGACACCAGATTGCAATGAACATTTATCAGCTGTCGTTTAAACAGAACTTTACAGATATATCAGATAAGCTAGAAAGACATCAGGATAGTCTGAATTTTATTGACTGAAGTTAAAATCCTAAACACTGAACGTTTGTTGTAGAGCATCCCGGCACTGATCATGCTGTTCACGGGGACGGTGGTGAGTCTGATAGACACGATGAGTATCTACGCTTGTATCATGGTGTCCTCCGTCCTCATGGTCCTCATCTATCTCCGCTGGTCAAAACCTCACGTCAAGAGGCCCATCAAAGTGAGTAGAAGTCCTTTAAATAGAGCTGTGACGATACATCGTACTAACAAGAATTGTGTTACTCAGACGATTCAAATGTCTTAATACGGTTGAAAGCTGTGTTAAACACCAACTCACCTCACCTTAATACGGTCTGCGTATTGTAATATGTAGTGTTGACTTTTATATTGTTTATTTTGCCTAAAAATCAAGATGTTTGTCAAAAGTTATTTGTTTTTCTGTTAATCGAAAATCCCTGAAAATAGTGTATCGTGACTGAATTGTATCAAATCATATCGTAAAGAGATATTGTGATACATGTATTGTTCCATGAAATTTCTGTATCATCAAACTTCTATATTTTAAGGACAGTAAGTTTGTAAGATTTGATTGCAATTGATCTACAGCAGACTGTATAATATTTCATTGTACATGCAATTGAAACAGGTAATTCTTTTTACATTTTAGACTTTATGAAAAGCTTTTAAGGCTGAAATTCTGAATTCTCGTAAATTTGTCTTTTTTATTTCCCAAAATAATTCTTGGATTGAAACTTAGACTTGACAATGTCAGTAATAGATGAGAAATGATATAGTGGTAACGTGATTGGCACATTTATAGTTTTCAAACATTGATTTTAAAATTTTGTTATAACATTGTTACCAATGATCCACCGACGCGCTGTTGCAGGTGCCCCTCATTCTGCCCATATCAGAGTTGATCCTGTCTCTAGTGCTCATCTGTTTATCTGTCTACAAGAAACCCAAGGAGCTGGGCTTATGTCTGGCCATCATCGCAGCTGGCATCCCTGTGTATTTTATATTTGTCAAGTGGCAATCCAAGCCAAAGCCATTTCTTAGGTTCATGGGTAGGTTCAGATTTTTGGTTATTTTTTCCAAGATTTTCTCAACCCTTTTCTGTATCTTTTAGGTTAAGCACATTTAAAAAAAGGAACCAAGTAGCTTATTTTGCTTATGAAATTATAACTTTTAAAAAGATAGTTAGTGCTCCTTTAACCAAAATTTGTTTGATTACAGTGAAATTATCTAAAACAAATTTAAAAAATGTTTAAACTGAGGGGTTTATTTAGTTCATCTAGATAAACTCGTATTCCGGCCAGGGCCATAGACGTCTAGTTATGTGATGGACTAGGTTTATTGGATCCCAGAATTCACCCCATTCAACCCTATATGGGGTTCAGTTCAGCAAACATCAGCCGACAACCTCTGTGCTTGGAACAGTCTTCATTTTATAACCTAACCTGCCTCATTATCATGTCATCTAAATTACAACAAAAACAAACAAATTACAAGAACAATACAGTACCTGTTGCAAGCAGTATGAGTAGCTATTGCAATCATGTTGCATGATTTTAAATAGTGTCGTTGGTTTTGGTTTTAGATCGGTGGACGTTGTTCATGAAGACACTGCTACACGTGGAGACTCCAGTTCATTAGAGGCGGATGACGAAGAAGTAATTGAAGTCAGATCATTAAATCCAAATGTAAATTGCCAAATCCGCAAACAAACACGATCTGCTTCATGAATTTTTATCCTAAAAAGTTGTCACAAATACATATTTCTAAACCGGGGAAGCTGGCAGTAAGTTGGTATCAACTTTTACTGAAATGTGGACTCAGTTTTATTTCTAATGAGTGTCAGGTTCCCTGTAATGACACAGTTCCCATTTTTTTGGTTATGCAGACTCACATTTTACCTACAATGATCATTTTGGGTTTTTTTGTTGCTACAGATTTTTATTGAATATTTGCCTTTGTACATTCATGCTATTGATGCAGATTATAACAATGTGTAAGTGAAAAATAGGGTAGGTAATAAGGAGGTTTTCGGATCAACGTACACCAAAACGTAATTTCTCATGATCCAAAAACCCCTTATTACTTGCTAAATAGTGATATGAGTATCAGTAGCAGAAATATACAGACGGCAAAACTCCCTTTAATTACATTAAAACACTAAATACCTCTGTTGAACTGTACCTTTTAGTGTGATTTCTTATAAAACATGTTATTATATGAATGGATTATTTCCGTCTTTCTGATTGGCCTACTTGGTCACATGACAGCAATGACGTGAAGCGATGTCAACCTGTGTGGATCGTGAGAGGTTGATATAACAATCCAAACACCTCCGGTGGATAAAAATAGATTTCGAAAATCCCTGTCTACCAGAAATAGCAGAAGAATGGTAATTTAAGACCTATTTCATATAATAAAACAATTATAGACTTCAGACTCGGTTGATCCAATGATTTATCGACCTTGGACATGTGATATTCACCTCGGCTTCGCCTCTGTGAATATCACATGTCCAAGGTCGATAAATCATTGGATCAAACTCACTTGAAGTCAATAATTGTTTATTATCATCCATCAATACTTTTATCTTTAGTTTTCTCATTTCTTGATATCATCAGGAAGGGTGATTTTGGAGAGGAGTTGCTATCTTAAAGGGGCAGTAGCACGGCTATTTTAGACAAATAATGTTTTAGACAAAACAATGTTTTAGACAAATAATGTTTTAGACAAATAATGTTTTAGACAAGGCAATGTTTTTTTATCAAAAGTAGCAGTTTTAAAACATTTATAATATGATTGGTTTTCATACAAAAATGGCCACCAGTGATTTTTAAACTTGATAATTTCTTCGACCAAGAATGATCAGCTTCAGGAATGAGATGCTTGATCCTGATGTTTATTGTGAAGAAATTGAAAAAATAAATCATTTAAGAAACTCACAAATGCCCCTTTAAAGATTAAAGTTGGTTTTCTTTGTGCTAAATCCTAAAGAAGACTTTGGTATATTACTAGCATTTTACAATTTTTGCATGCCCTCAAGTGCCAATATTAAACAAAATATAAGCAATTATCTACACATGGGCAATACTTTCAACTGTTTTCTATTTTTACATGTGTTGTGAGAGTCATGTTTAATGTGCGATTTGAACTAGCTGAATGATTGTCTCGAACTGTTTTGTGGAATTAAAATTAGAGAGAAAGTACATGTTTGTTGGAAGTTTAATAGTTAACATTTTAAAAATTGCTTAGTGTTTAGTATTTTAGTATAATTTCAGTAAAGTATTAGGTCGATAAAGTGACACCTCACCCATGCCCATTTTGGTTTCCAGAAATCTATTGTGATGTACTGTCCTGTTGAAAAAAAGGTTAAGTATTTCATGACAAGCTATGTCACATATTTTCAAGAATATATGTATTTTGCATTTACAAGTTGTTGATAATGTTGCCATTTTTATTACCGAAATCCTATGATGATGATAATTGTTGTTACAAGATTGATTTTCACGCGATGGAAAAACATGAGAGTAAATTTTGAAATACTCTATCTGTCGTATCTGTTAGTAGAAGGAGAGTATTATTAGGAAGGGAATTCTTTATTATAGTGTCCCCCATGGTTAGCGACACAAGTGTTGACAGACAAGAGTCCCAACTCAGATTAGTGATATCTCCCTCAGACTGTTACAAAGTTGGTACATTACCAAACTATTCTTTCTTTGTTTATGAAAGCCATGACCAATTGTCAAGACTATTCCACTATTGTTTTTTTAATATTGTTGTATTATTGTGACACTTACTTCAAGACAATCTTTTCTAGAGACAAAGTTTTGCTTATGTTTACCATTGTTGTAGTATTGAATTATCCTTATCAAGTACCCCCAAAATGTTTTATTTAAGTCAAGCCAAAGAACTTGTCATATGTAAACTTTTGTAATGTGAATTTGACCTCGTATTCATTAGGTTACATTAGGTCGGCTTTGTGTGCGCCATGTGAAAAGCCATTTATTGCATTAGTACTTGAAAGTCTTGTAGCTTTTTAATGGTGTTACAGGCATAAAATCTGTCTCAGTTGTAAGTTCTTCATAGCTATTAAATTGCATTAATCATTTCATCATAGCCATAAATGGGGATTACCAGAGCTAAGGACAAGTTCGGGAATGTTGACACGAAAGGATATCTTTTACAATTTGACATATTAACTTTGTTTTCCATGGAAAGTTTAACAATATAACTGTTTATAAAGGATTTTTCCTGAATGTGTGTTAAATAAGCATGTGAGAGTGCTTGGATAACATGAATGTATTCCTCACAATGTGAAAAGAAGTCAGTCTTTATTGGATGTCTACTCCGTGGCACTCGCCATTCAACATTATCAACTGTTTATAATTTATTCTAGGTGAAAATATTTAATGAACAGAAATCAAAATAAGCTTTGTTAAGCACCTTAAAATCATACCAATACAATCACTGAAAATCTTTATATAAAAAGGCCGATAACGTTTAGGATAATACTGATAGTGATTGAAGACTACATAAATACACTGAGTCTTGTAAGAAGCCAGTCTGTTTTGATTACTCAGGGGATACATCAAACCCCTTTAGGAGCCTCATTCATTTGTTGCTTGGGGAAAATATATCCGGTGAGAAGCAGTTTTTTATCTCTGTTTTAATTTACAAGAGGGATTCATCAAACCATTACTTTTACTTAGAACTGGCGCTAGTAGGTAATAATGTAAAAATAATGCTTTATTTGAACTTTCAGTAGTATGATTTGATTTTATTTATGGATACTAGTGATTTATCCTCAAGTCTACACTGTCAAAATCTACCAGTAACTACATTGTCATACTTTGGTGTTTACTTCAAAAGACTATTATTAGGAGTATCTGCCGTATCCAACCAGGAATGTGCCTGGAAATGAGGGGTTCATAATCCATGCTGCTGTTGTCCAATTGTTAATTCATCAACTACATTTAATAATTTGTCTGTCATATTTGATGTATGTTTAAAAAAATTTTAGACAAATATTTTTATGTTTATTTTAGAAAGGTATTTTTACCAGGAATAAAAGTTTTAGAAAGTTTCTGTTTCTTTGTTGTCTCTCTGTTGATCAACCCTCAACTGGATGAAAGTTGCGGTATGAAAGTAGTATATTCTTCTACCCAATAACTGCTGGGAGTTTATAATTTACCTGACAGCACTCTTTGAAAAAGGTGTCAATACAGTAGTGTAATTTCTTTATATGCCTGTGTTTTTTTGGATTAGTTATTTCGATCTGTAACTTGTTTACTGGCTTTTTGATGCCATTGAAACTTTGCATTTTGGCTTGATCCTGTGGCCCTTTATAAGGGCACTAATGATTTTTGGAGTCACAAGAAAGTTTGAGGGTGAATACCCTGTCACACCCAAATTTGACGGGGGTAAACACCAAATCTAAAAATCTCATCTCATCACCTCACCTCATCACCTCACCTCATCTCATCACCTCATCTCATCTCATCACCTCATCATCGCATCACCTCATCTCATCTCATCATCTCTCATCATCTCACCTCATCTCATCACCTCATCATCGCATCACCTCATCTCACCTCATCCAACAAAAAGACGACAAAAGCATCAAAGGATCATAAAGATGTATTTTTCACGTATATCCATACCATAGATAGCGTTTGATAAAAGATTGCTAAGTTGGTAGCCTGAACGTTTTGTGTTCCAATTCAAATGGTCATCCTTACTTTAAAACTCAAAAAAGTCGTAGAGAAAGGTTTCAGGCTACTGGATAACATCACTGCTATACATCACTAAACTGTTGTTACTTTGGATAATAACTTTAGGCTAACTAAATTACCATACTTTACATCTGAATATTATATTACAATTAAAACAAACAAGTACAAAAGATGTAATACATCTTATCTTAAGGAAAGACCTTGATAAAAATCAGCCCTGTTTTGAGGATTAAACGTTGCCCCTCAGAGGATGTGAACTTGTGCAACAGTTTCCTTTCCTCATTGATAAGGATCCATGTTGACGCTTATCAAAATCTCATAACGTTGCAGGCAACATTTTGTACGCTTATTTCTCATACCAGGAATTATTTATGTCAACAGGGTTCAAAGGTAGAGATAAACTAACATTGCTTTTCCTTTGTTCAACATCACCTAGATTAGAAAAAAACAAGATAACTAACTTCAAAGTGGAGGTCATGTTGAAGTTCTCAAAAAGTTCAAAACATTTAGATTGTGTAAATTCTTAAAAGGTCTCATCCAAAACCTATTGCTGATAATCGTTTTTCAGTCATATATTATAAAATAGAAAATACAAATCTTAAAACATCATGTTTACCTTATACAATGTAACAGGGCACTTGGATTCCGTTTGGATGAAGGATACATTTTTCTGATGAAACAATTGTTTTCAAACATGTTTTACAAATAAATAGATACAAAAAGATATGGACCAACTCTCCATAAAAGACAACTTAAAAATAACAGTTAAGACTAGATTTGCATATGAAATTAAGAAATATACAACAGAGATAGTGATTTGCCAATATGCACCAAATTTCTTTCAAAAACATCAAATGACAATCAATTGCATGTGTAATTGAACAATTTGAATGAAAGTTCATAAATGCAATGAAATAGACAGTTAATTGAGACCTGCTCAGAGGCCAAGCAGTCCTCGAAGTGTAGACTTGTAACAATGCATTTAATGTCACACCACGCTGTTACAAAGTTTGCGAAAGGTAAAAAGTGCTGGGGCTCAGAAAGCAAGCATTAAAGACAAATACTGGTTTTCCATGAAAATCTAAAAACAGCCTTGCACAGAGGTGTAGATATCATGTCCAAAATACATGGATACTAGTTATATTACCTAGCAAACACAATCAACTCCTAACTGCCCTCCTGGCTGTTTTAGATAAGTCTCCAAAATTACGTTTGACTATTTGACACTGTAAAAAACCAACAAGCTTTAAAATGTGTCTTTTTGGTAACAGTGGATACTTTGCGATAAAATGAAACCATTGATTAAGTTTGGCATATATGACTCCAACAACTCACGGAGTGGCTCTTTAAAGGGACACTTCTGAGGATACCCTTTTGAAGGGAGCACTGATTAAGAACATTATGGATCAGGAAGTGGTCTACTTGTGTACCTACTGATGGACATTTGTGTTGTAATGTATTATCATTCATCCTTGTAAGGCATAATCATATCTAGAGCAGTGGCGATGATTTGTAGTATCGAGAATTGTGATACTTAAGATAACCATATATGTATCATGATATAGCGTCTGTATCATTAAATTGTCTATTTTGCCTTAAACCCAAGGTGTTTGTCTAAAGTTAATCTTTCTTTCATCAAATCAAAATATTTCAAAATAAATTATCGTGACATGTAGTGTATTGAATCGTATCAATATGATTCATTATATGCATCATATCATGAACTCTCTGGATCGTCACACCTCTAAATCATCATCATTATAAACCTATTTACAGTTATTGCTGGGTTCAACAGAAATGGAGTAGTTGCAGTTTATAATTCAATCTGGCATGTTCTTTAAAGAGGGGGGCTCTCACTAGACTGACTATGGTAGCCGGGTGATAATACTTTTATTGCACAGTAAACCTCTTTACAAGAGGCTCTCACACAGTTATGATAATTGGCATGGACAAGAATGCCTCCATCACTATGCTAAAGGTCAGGGGAAGCTGTGAATGTACAAATATCGCACTACACGCTGTACATTTCATATTCATAATCTGCCAGGTCCATTGTAAATTATGTTAACAATTTCAAATGATTTCAGATATAATGAAATGATACTATTTCTATACCCTTATGCCTTTTAAAACAATGTGAACTAAACTCAATATGGGATTATCAAAACGTGGAAATAAATGCATGGAAACAGGTAAACATTGAAATACTTAGCAAATATTTCATAAGTAATGCCCTTGTACATTCACTTTAGAATGTGTTAATTTTAGCCTGATATTGAAAAATTATTGCCTCATTCAGCAAGTTAAGTTGTAGGAAAATTGATACTTAAGAAAATAATAAGATTTTTCCAAAAAAAGTTTGATTCCCTTACAAAGATTGAATATGATCAGAAAGATGGGTACAATGTCAATATTTGCATTTCAACATTAAAACAGATTTTTTCAAATTTCAAAAGGGGTGAAGTGTTACTTCTCTTATCAGTGTCATCATCATCAAGTAGGCTCTGAGCATGCTGACATTTTGCACACAAAAAAGATCAGTTACATTGAAATTCGGGATTACGATATCATTTTGAGATGTAACTATCATAACAAAGGTATCCATGGATACCATCAAGGAAGCCTGGTACAACCTGCAAGCGAATACAGTTTGCACATCAGCGCTCAAACAAGCAGTCGGTTACATCCAAGATCGGAATAGTGTGGTATACAATGAACACTGCTGTTAACAGCACCTGACTTTAAAGACGTGCTGTGTATAACGGCGCAAATAATTCCATCCGTTCCACATCAATGCATTTATGCCTTTTAGATAAAATATATAAGCACTACATTTCGGTCTCAAATCTATTAGCTCTGTAGATAATAGCATATTGATCACTAATTACATTCAGTGTTAAAAAAACATCAATGAATTACGGGTAAACCACTTCCTATGAGGATTGTTGTACTTGACAAGTTTGATTGAGCTAGGCCTAACTGGGTCTGGGAAAAAACCTCCTCCTGGATGCACATTCACATGGGTGGAGGGACTGGGGTTATTTCTACAACGCCTTCCTTTTGGGAGGGAATTACAAGGTTAACACTTGCCAAAAACATGAGAACGGTTATATATCTCTTATCAACATCATTATTACCATAGACTTATATTTTCCATCAAATATGGCATAAATAACAACAAAGATGAAATGAAACAATGGACTTAGCAGGTATACTGAAAATAATAGCATCTTTCAAGAAAAAACAATTAACATCAAATCTATGGTAAAGACTTTAACGTGAATATTTACAAATGATAAAGGTTAGGAGTGTAACATCAGTTCAACAAATTATTTTCATGATCAAGTCAGCAATTACTTTAACTGCAATGTACAAAATGTTATCTCTAGCTCAGCTGTGATACACACTAACAGTTACTGCTTGTCACTTGGCTGTCAACAAACTACTGGTAGTAAATGACATCACTTGGCAAACATCTAGGGCTAGTAAAACTAGGGCTTCTCAAGTGGAAACATTTGAAAGATATTCTCTTTGTACAAATAATGCTATTCCATGAAAGGCTCTAAAATAAATACCATGATCATTGCTTACTAACTCCACAAAGCAGGTTATCCTTTTAATTTCAGTTATGATTTACGTTTTTTCATAATGCTTGAAGGGGATGTTAGTTTGATGAGCACAGATAATACTTATTCACAAACCAGACAATGAAATCAAACCTCCTTCCACAAAAAGCACCCCAGATTTACTGACTCTATAATGAAACTATCACACCAACTTCAGTAGGACTGTTTGAGTGGCATTCTAAAAGTTGTCAGTTTAAGAAGACAAGGAATTTATTTTTATGGTTTTCAAGCTTTATTACAGTATAAGAAGCTTTACCGAAATATTGCTATCAGTACAATAAATAAGTACATAATACATAAAATAATTCCTTGTCTTCTTAAACTTGAGTAGAGTAGAACAGAACTTCTGGTATAAATGAGTATTCTATACAACAGTCTATCAAACAACTAGCTAGACACCTACATAATTCTATCTTACTACAATCAGCAGATCTTGGACTGAAAGAGCCTAACTCCATAAACTCTCATAAAAGAACAAACTTCACAGTTAAATTCTCATTCATTCATTCGTCTTTCCATTCAACATGCATATACAACAATAAATATCATTTAACCAGTCCAAGAAATAATCAAAGTAAGACTCAATACATTCATAACCTTCGTATTTCAATTTCAACAGAACAAATTCATTCTCTAAACTTAAACATCTTCCATCTCCTCTAACAGATTGCTCAACTCTCAGTTTTCATCTTCATAAATCTATTAAACATATCCACAGTTTAATACAGCAGCTATAACAAAAACAAGAACATCAGGGTTTCATGAATTATAACACACTCCTATCAAGAACTACTACATACTAACAAAGTTTTCTTATTTGAAAATAAAGAGCACGACCATGAACAAACTTGTCATATACCTTGAAGGCACTGTCACATATTTTCCCAGGGAGATAAATCTCTCTGATGAAAAGGAATACAGATGTCACCATCGAAAGACAAATCAGTAAAGGAGTTCTTCAACTAATGTTTTAAGTCGAGGTAAGCAAATTCATTCTCCTAACTCAGATGATTTAAATGGCTTCAAACTAAAATGGCCACATGAAGTTTTTGCTTTATTTGTAATACTTCATTCTATGACTGTGAAACTCCAACAGAAAAACATCAAAATTAGTGCTATATTGCCTATCAAGTCACACAAACTAATCATGAACAAAACGACATCTTGGCAGTGATTCGAGAACGGTATTTTGCATTTTTCCAGCGGTGGCCAAAGCAAAATATTTGTACGGTGGTGGGATGTGAATCTTAGTCTGCAGAGTTCCCTCCCCTCCTACCCCGACCTCCAATAAGGCAGTTGCATGGTTCTGAAAACTGGACAGCTCCCAGACTCGACCCCCTGCTCCGGCCGATACATGTGACAAGCATGGGAAGTGACCGTCAATGCTTGAAGCACGACACCAGCGAATGTCAGAGAGATCAACCTGAGTTGGAAACTCCCACTGTGCCTTCTCCCTGTTGTATGGGCGCATCCATCCTTCTCCGTCTATGATGTATATCGTTCCGTCTTTCACCATCACCCGCACTGGGGAAGGCACATAGGTGACTGCTGCAAATTTTTCAATGCTGTTGTCTGCTGTATCAAACATATGTCCCTCTTTGATTATCAACAAATTTTTGGCAACATTAACGGCAATGTCGGCCTTGACAACATAAATTTTTGTCCCAGAGACCGAGATGAGAGACAGTGGGGTGCTATAATGAGCGTGAGACACCTCAGCAACTGGCTCCCATTTTAGATCTACAGTGAGACGGAAGTATCGCTGCTGAGTTTGGTAATGATCACGTGTGTCGGACAGTAGGCGATTGGACGCGAGAACATATAGCGTGTTGTTGATGGCAAGGGGGATTACACTTCTTACATCACCCTCGAGGCCCTCCAACACCATGCGACAGTCAAGGGGGTGCCAAGACCTGGATGCGAGGTCAAAACAGTGGCCTCGTTCTCTGATGGGGCTGAGGAAGTAGAGCTTGCCATTGGTGCAGGACATTCTCCAGCTGCTTCTCTCGTCAAACACACCTGTTGGGGGAAGATTTTATTTGCTTGAAACAACTCTTGCTCTATACAAGCCCCTTAAATCGACATTTACAAATAGTAAAATCAAAACTGCCTAGAAACCCTCCCATTCAAAGTGAAAAAGAAAAAAAAAAAAAGATTTTCTTTTAAGAAATTCTGTTTATGTGCTTAACTAAAAGTTAAAGAGGCAAATATATTTCAATTACCTTAAAATTCTGTTATAATTAATTTTGTATTTTTGAAATAAGAAATGCACAAGTATATATTTAAAGCACCTTTCTCACTTATTAAAATAATATGTGAAAAAAAATTGCAAATGTTTTTTTGAAAAATATTCTAGACAAAAAGGAGATTTGAGGCACTCATAGAATCATTTGCTTAATTCTAATCTTTTCAGATTGGTGTAGATAAAGGCTATGCCATAGATGATGAAACGTGATGTTCATATTTGAATAAAAGGACCCCTTCAGAACAATTTGATAAATGTTCATATTTCAATTTTTAAAATAATGTTAAGAGCCATCTTGTGAAATAAAAAGTCTTATTGCAAAAATCGGATTTCAAAGTTCATTGAGGTATTAGTAGCTAAAGCAGTGATATTGCCTACCGAACATTCACACTTGATTTTGGGGAAGAAAAAATAATAACAATTCTGCAGCAAATGACTAGGCTAGTCATTCAATAAATCTGGAATAGCTTGAGTAAAGCATATTACCTGGGAATTGGATGGTGCCCTGGTTTAGCCAAATCTTCTGGTCAGGATTATAAAGACCAATGTCCAAGCTGGTGGTAGCCAAAATTTTCTTCTGGTCAGCGTCAGATTCAAGGACATTCTGCACAACGTCCCTGGTGGGAGCGATGACTACCAGACATTCCGTACAATTGTCCGTCGATGAACTGGTAGGCAAGTTAGCAAAATGCAAGGGAACTGTTGTGGTTGGAGTTAATGGCGGTGCTGTTCTTTGATTGGTTGATATCGAAGCCAGATGATTGCCCATATCCGATGTTTGATTGTCATTGCTGGTGAGACCGGTGTTTTCCTTGTCATTGAGCAGGGTTTCGTCATCTTCAGGAGTCTTGGCGGAGTCGTCTGGCATTTCCTGGTCGGCCATGACACCTCTTACTATTGCACTGAGCTGTGTTGTAAGGAACTCGGCTTCCTGTCTGTGAGCCTCGAGCCAGGTATCCATTTCTTTGAGGCCCTCACACATGCTATGAAACATCTCCTTTGCAGTTGGAAGTCTTTTGTCTGTGTCCTTATACCTAGCCCACGAGAAGATCAATTGTAGGATCTGACTAGAATCACAATATCTTTGCACACATCTTTGAAACATGATGCATAGATGATGGGGAGAGACTTGAAGAATTTCTTCTTGATAGATGAAGTAGTCATGAAAACGTGATTCTAACATTGAAAATGCATAGTTCTCAACTTCTTCGATATCGTACATGTCTGCCAGTACAAAATAGTTGATGCTTGTTTGCAGTTGGATGTCGTTAATCAGAAACTGGATGCAGAGGTCTTTGAGTGAGTCGACCATGAGAAAGGACACGAGCTGAGTAACAGCCGCAATGTTGCTGCGGTCAAGATGGAGTTGACCAGTGTAGAGGGCGCTGATGACTGTGTCAAGATGGACGACTTCCTCCACAGCATCGCTGAGATCCACTGTTGTCATCCCCTTGTCTGATTCAAGGAAGTTCCCGGAAAACATTCCACTGAAGTACGGGCTGCAGGCCGCCAGGACACTTCGATGAACCGGGATATGCTGACTGTTTACCAGGAGTTGAACGTCACAGAATCGTCCTTCCAACCGGTCCTGGTTCATCTTAGTCAACAGCGACTCAAAGTGACTGCTTGGCAGGTGACAGTCCACCATCTTGGACTCGTCACTCAAACCTTTGGGAGACGACATAGTTGCATTTAAATATTTCTATTACTTGACATACTGCTATTGGCTCTAAAGCCATATAGGTCAAAATGATACAATGAACACTCTGTCTCTAATAATGACTATTTGGAATGATGTTCGCACCTCTCCAAACCTTGTAAAAATGTTTTCACACATCCTATATGCTATGCTATTGATCAGGCATACTTTGGATGAAAGAGTGATAAATACCCTTACTTATAATAGAAATGATTCATACAGATTATACAATCTTTGAGCCTTTCTATTCCAAATAACATTTTGATACCTCGTCAAAAATTTAAACAACTTAAGATCTTCACACAAAACACTTTTCAAATTTGGCTTATCTAAACTTCAAGGTTCAGAGATAAAATTTGTATTGAAAATATAGAGAAGTGGCTCTACCAAATTTGTGGATTGTAAATAACCTAAGAAAGGTAGTAAAATTTTCTGTCATGTGGACTGAAAGGAACAGAAAATAAAAATTCATATTACATGTATTACTGTAAACATCATAATAAGAGATTTTGGTGGAAAGTTAACTAATATTCAAAGTAAGCCATTTAATGAAAACTAAATATGAAATTACATGGTTTTGTCATTATTATTATTCTTAGATGACTTATACTAGTATATATTGAACTGCATTTCTTGATAAGATTTGCTTCCAGGTTAACATCAAACATAATGAAATTAATTGAAAACATAACTCATGGTTTACAGATCTTCATCGAAGAGAGAGTGTCCATATATGTCTTATTTCAAAGAGATCATGCAAGTTATTTTGATAGTTAAACTTTGTTTTGCATGAATGCATTGCTTCTTTATTAATAAATACATTTTACTGAACTGCAATGAGCATTTTAGATTTGGGTTTGTTTGATTTGGTGTTAGGCAATTAAATAGTTTAATGAAGAATAATAATAATGCATTTGATATAGCACCTATTAGGCTATCCAACATAAGCTGCTCAATGGTGCTCTACATAGGGTGACCGAAGGGAGAGGATGATAGCTAATGGTTTACTGCACAGTTTAGTAAGATTTAAACAAGGAGTTTCATGTGCCAGATTCTATTTTTTTATAATGAATAAAGGAAACCCATCGTAATACAATGGACACTACTGATTAATTCTAAAGGAGAATAAGGTGTCAACTGAAAAGTAAACTTTATTTCGATATGCAAATATGGATTTGGATGATTAATTGTGATTTCACAGTCTAAAGTAATGTGAACTGAAATGTTCAATTAATTCAATAACAAAGTTGACTATCCAAATACATTTTTTCAGCCAGAATTTTAAATCACTCTAAAAGATGATGCATTAGTCAATTTGTAAGTCACATTTAATAAACAATTTTAATTCTAGTGACCTCTTCTTTTTTTTGTTAAATACGGTTTTGGTAATCACTGGTAATTAAAGCTGAACTTTCCACAAATTTTGGTTCGGTGCCTTTTCCGAATACGTAAATGTGTTTAATCAAAGACAATTAATGATGTGCGGATCTAATCGTAAAAGATAATGAAATAACTTATTTGCCATTCATAAAGTTTTCTTCAGACCAATGTCGGTTAGTCAAGTTGTCTTCCGAATGCACATCATCTGCTGAATTCTCAGAGCGCAGTTGTTTGCGTGGCCACATCTCGAAACGTCTAACCTCTTATGCATTCATGCAACTTACTTTCATATCTAAATACATCCAACGAACGTCGCAAACATAAGGAAAACGTTTTCACTCTTCAGAAACTCTTTTCGGCGACTTCATTTCTAAGGGAGATAACTCCAATAAACTTGTCCATGTGCCGTCCGCTAAAACCATTAACTTGTTCAACGATGTTAATTATTTTCCTTTGAAACATCCAGACACATGCAGGAAAATTCGATCATACTAATTTATCATTTAAAGTATATCAGCAACATCAATGTCAGAGAAGCTTCTGGTGTGTGCCGTAGGAAAATCTTACACAAGTATTTGAAAGTGTGTGTGTGCGGGAGTTGCATGTGTTACAGAAGTGATTGTGAAATCACCTGCCGCGGGATTCGAACCCGGGTACCTCCGGGTAAGAGTCCTACACTCTACCGATTCAGCCAAAGATATATCCCTCTAGCCAAAGCCAGTAGGAATGCTTTATATTCACCCTGAAACACATGAACTGAAGAGGTTTTTTTTGTGTGTATGAACATCTATCGTCTTTACTGACTTTTCCCCAGGACTTTATATCATTAACTAAGTTTGGACTTGAATTAAGAGATAAACCTAGTTTAATTGGAATTCCGAGAGTAGGCCTCCAACGATATTTCCATTTACAATTGGAATAGTTTTCATTATTTTGCCAGTTTCACAGATTAGGTGACCCCTACTAAACGATGGCAAACCGGCTGCCTAGCGGGCAATATAAACAAGTGCGACCAGTTACAGTCACAATTTGAGTGCGATATGTTTGGAATCTAGTAGGCCTAACTAACTGCATCTTCGATTCTTTGAACAGACGCTAGAAAGTACGCAGAAAATCCGAAAGTTGTTGCGAAAATTCAGAGGACAGACAGACTGACGTAGCTTAGGGATGAACCATTGCCTGACATGCATAAATATTTGCCTTGTAAAACTGAGACAATGACTTTGCCAGAGGGCTAACAGTTGTTATCATTTCAACAATCCATGACTGTAGTTTACCTTCTTCAGAACTCTACCAACCAGATTTAATTATCTACCTTCAACTTCTATCTGTTTCATGCTCTTAAGAAATTCATCTCTTTTAGGAAGGCATTTCTGATCTGACGATGACGTCATTGCCACCGTGGAAGATGCATGTCCAGCCAATCAAAACAAAGACTTCGACAAAACTAGAATTTAGGCTCAGCAAGTTTGATGACAGAAGGTTATAAATCGCATTGAAGTTGGACTACGTTAAAATCTAAATACTTTTGATTTAATTTCTTCTTTTTTGTATGTGTTTGATGCATTTAAATCTAAATACTTTTGATTTATTTGTTTCCCTTTTCGTGTAAGACTCACTTCTGTTCAATCACCCTTTGTATCTTCCATCCTGTTTTGAACATCTTTGCCTGGTGCATGTCTGTAAGCGTAAACATTAATGCTCAAGTTGCAAATCGTATCGAACTCCCGTCCTTCTTGGTTCGTTGGTAGGATGAAGACTAAGTTACAACTAACAACGTTACGTACAACAGTAGATAAAATGGTGGATCTTAAACACCTCTTTCGAACCTCCCTACAAAACACCTCTTTTGAACCTCCCAACAAAACACCTCTTTCGAACCTCCCTGCAAATTAATTAAAATTATTGATTAATTAGATGAATTAATTAGTAGTAGTATAGAGGGGTCAATCTCGAGGACTGTATGCAATGTGCAATGTGCAATCCCACCTCTCTAGAGAGTGTATTCACCTGACCCGGTATCCAAGTGTGAAAACCCTACGTGACTCACCTGATGTGTGAGGACGACACAATGGAAGGCGTGACTTGGAAGTAGTATGGAAGGTGGACGTAGATCCTGATTTTTTGCAGCCATATTTGCAGCCAGTTGCAGCTGTGAAATTTATATAAATGCATGACGTCACAGATCAAAGTTTACATAAATGCATGACGTCACAGGTTAAATTGAATATAGGGCGTGGAAAACGATTATATATATAAATTCATTTGGATATTACAACAGAAGATGATATAATTGTGTGATATTAAATAATAAACATTAATTTGAATCGTGAATGAAACCCATTAGATGAATTAAATCTAGCCATCAACATTATACTGAAACAATGCGGAATAATAAATAGTGCTACATTTTAAAATGTTTAGATCTGTATGATATAAGTCAAGGGAATCTAAAGTCGGTTAATATGTCAATCCATGTATATATATATATATATATATATATATATATATATATATATATATAGATAATTTGCACTCATCCATCCACACGAGCCTGTGTGTAAAACAGGGACTGGCCTTCATGTACTTCCTGGTCAGCTCTATCCATGGAACGTGCTTAACATCAAAGTGTGAACAACAGAGTCCACTTGACAATTCACCTCCCTCGTGTAATAGATACTTGTTTGTGTTATAAAGAAACAACAATAATGTTTATAGGGAAAGTAGCATGTTTTTCGAAATTTTATGTTTTCAAGTGTTCACTGATAAGTGTACTTTAATGCTAAATGTAATATTTTTATAATGTAAAAAATCTCAATTAAAAAAACCAATCATCCATAGTAAGAGAACACATTTTAGAAATTCCCATGAAATCATTTGGTAGCCATGTTGGCGTGAACACCTGCCCCCCTTTCACATATAAAACTGGACCAAACTTGTCCTTGAATTATAAGATTGACGTATAATTATGAAGTGTACTCTCTTGTACTGTTATGAACATAAATTATAGCCAGTGAGCGAATACAAAGTTACTCCCGCTGTACCTATTTAAGGATTTAAATAATTTGTATATTGAAGTAATGCTGACTTTGATAACTGTTAATGTGAACAGAGGTATTTTCTTTTTTAATGCCTGTTTACTTTTAAATATGAACAGGTAGTCGTGTGCTGTCAAGATGTGTTCCACTATAAGGTGGTCCCTAATCAAGGATCCAGACGATTTGGTCTCCACTTGCTAGGGGCTCGTGATGCAGATACAAGCATTATTCCGAAGCGAGTGTCGCGGGTAGATGTATATAATAAGACATAACGCATTTGGTCTTCATTTGCGAGAGAAGAAGAGGACAGGTCAGTCAGAGGAATACTAGAGTGAACATCATGCAAAGAAGATTATACATTCCTGATACACAAAAGTTTATGGACTTTTTTGAACGTCGACGTGAGGAATCAAGAGGAAATCAAAGTCGACCTTATTCATACATAATCGCTAACCCCACCAAAACTGAGGAAGCCACGGGGGTGAAAAGGTCCAAGACCTCTCCTAAACGTACCAAGACTATCCAAGGCGAAACAGGAGATATTGGCGGAAGATCTCATAGCAAGCATACTCCTCCTCCCAGAGATTTCTTTGCATAGTAGAAAACTAACAGAAGAAATCATCTTTCCTTATCCATTGTGCATGACATTCCACAGCATAAAACACTGTTACTGTAAGGGCTAAGTATTCATTTTACCTCTGGACGGTGGAGAGAGAAGACGTATAAACATGAAGAGGCCTTCAGTGAATAGACCAAAAGACATTTTCTGTACCCATGATAAGGTAATAAAGTCCAGAAAATCAAAAACATCAGCAAAGAAACCAGTCAAGACGCGGCGACTTACATCTAAAAGGACATCGTGCAAGCAAAAGACCTCACCTCCTGTATTGAAAATTCGGCAAATCACAACCACCCAGGGCGTTGTCAACAGGGCTCTAGCTGCATTGAAGAGACAGAGACTGGAAAAGTATAAAAAGAAATCTGCACTCCCTCTCATCACATCTTTGTATTAAATCGGAATGGAACAGGTCATCTGTCCGGATTGTGGGAAGTCCTTTTCAAGAAAAGATGTTATGTATCGACATAGGAGGAATATACACTCGCACACAGCTACGCCGCCACCACCGCCGCCGCCACCACCGCCACCGCCGCCTCCTCCCATCTCAGTTACTTCAATGGCACCCTCGCCGCCGCCGCCGCCGCCGCCGCCGCCTGGTTCAGTGACTTCTTATGCATCAAAGCCATCGCCGTCACCGCCGCCGCCGCCGCCGCCGCCTGGTTCAGTGACGTCTTATGCATCAAAGCCATCGCCGCCACCGCCGCCGCCGCCACCACCGCCGCAGGAGCACCCATTCCAATTTCGTATAGCATCCTGTGGTCTTTTGGTCGGACCGAGCGGATCCGGTAAATCGACCTTTATGTTCAATGTACTACGACAGGGACTGATCAAGCCCCAGCCCGACCATATCACCTGGTGTTATAATGTATGGCAACCTCTGTACGATCGTATTCTTCAAGTCTTACCCTTTGTGCAGTTTGTTAAAGGACTCCCTTACAATCTCGAGGATGAACATTACTTTGATGCCCACAAACAGAACGTGTTGATCCTGGACGATTTCCTGGCTGAAGCCAAGAATGACAAGCGAATCTCTCGTCTGTTTACTCAAACTTCGCACCACAAAAATGTACTGATCTTTTTACTCCTGCAAAACCTGTTCCCCAGAGGCAAGGAATCTCGTGATATTGCTCTTAATTCACATTACGTGACCCTCTTCAATTCACCCGTGGACAGACAGCAAGTTAAGGTATTTGCTAGGAGAATATTCCCTGATGATGTCACTAAGTTCATGAGCTTATACGAAAAAGCCATTGAAACACCTTATGGAAACTTAACAGTGGACCTTAAACCGGGTACAAGCGAGATGAACAGACTCCATCCCAACATCTTGTCTTCTACTACTACGACCTGTAGTCAGCAGGGTGGACCACTACAGCTACAGCCAGAGATAAAAGACGTCTCTGTCGCCTCAGGTCATCAGTTGACTCAGGACATTGTAGCTGAGCACACGTCTCTTGACGAAAACATTGAAACAGCATCCTGTTCCAGTGAGGAGTCTGGTCCGTTCACCATGGCTACAGCTTGTGCTGATTGTGGTGTGTTGATAGACAATATGCATGATCTCCAAAAACACATCAAATCGTGGTGTCCAGCAAATGATAATGGCTTGAAAACCAAGAAGCGTAAACGGGTCATCTACGACACAGACAGTGAGGACGAGGGGATACAGGAGGCTTTACAGAAAGGCGGTGGAAGCAAAGATTCAAAACCATTACCTCGTCACTGGAAGCCCATCAATGACATGACAGCCGAGGAGTGGCAAAACGTTGGTTTACAACGTATCTGGAGGCGGGTTTATGACCTTTATCAAAATGATATGAAACTCACTAGGAAAAAGTACAAGCAGCGTGGCAGAACAGACGAATGGATTGATAGAAAAATGAAACAGCTGTGGGATGCTAAATTGTTGGAAAGTCTCAACAGCGTACTCGAGTTTACTCACTATTTCAAAGAGGCGCCTTTCTTTACACCAATCCTAATGAGTCTGGATGGCATAGACCCAGCTTCAGATCGAACCGTGATAAAGGAAAAGATCAGGCGCTTCATTAATCCTAAAATGAAGGACATTTCAACTCGTCTAGATCGACCGGAATTGGAAAGTGACATGGAATCAGACATGGCTCCTGATGAGACTACTGCCGATGATGAACAAAGTGATCAGGACTGATTTAAAACATCGGTTGTGAGCTAAACCAGCATCAGTTGACTCCCAGCCCTTTATGAGACAGGATGAGTCTACCTAACTTGCTTCACATCGTGAAAACACCACGTCCACTCAAGAGAAAGAATGACAAGAAAAAGACTATTTCCCTGTATGTCAAAGGTGTAATAAAACTTGGACCTCCTGGGCGACGAAAATTGAATAAGACAGAGGCCTTAAACTCTAAATGGTGACTTGATATATGACTCTGTTGACTTGGTTTTGTATCCCATTTGACAAGCAGATATTGAGAATGAATAAATTTTTTAAACTGCTGCCTTGTTTTGTTTTCTTTTGTTTGACACTGTTCATGTGTTAGAATCTAAGAAAAGACAAAAATATCATAACAAGAAATATATCATGATACATACTGATAAAGACTTTTATACATCTACCCGCGACACTCGCTTCGGAATAATGCTTGTATCTGCATCACGAGCCCCTAGCAAGTGGAGACCAAATCGTCTGGATCCTTGATTAGGGACCACCTTATAGTGGAACACATCTTGACAGCACACGACTACCTGTTCATATTTAAAAGTAAACAGGCATTAAAAAAGAAAATACCTCTGTTCACATTAACAGTTATCAAAGTCAGCATTACTTCAATATACAAATTATTTAAATCCTTAAATAGGTACAGCGGGAGTAACTTTGTATTCGCTCACTGGCTATAATTTATGTTCATAACAGTACAAGAGAGTACACTTCATAATTATACGTCAATCTTATAATTCAAGGACAAGTTTGGTCCAGTTTTATATGTGAAAGGGGGGCAGGTGTTCACGCCAAAATGGCTACCAAATGATTTCATGGGAATTTCTAAAATGTGTTCTCTTACTATGGATGATTGGTTTTTTTAATTGAGATTTTTTACATTATAAAAATATTACATTTAGCATTAAAGTACACTTATCAGTGAACACTTGAAAACATAAAATTTCGAAAAACATGCTACTTTCCCTATAAACATTATTGTTGTTTCTTTATAACACAAACAAGTATCTATTACACGAGGGAGGTGAATTGTCAAGTGGACTCTGTTGTTCACACTTTGATGTTAAGCACGTTCCATGGATAGAGCTGACCAGGAAGTACATGAAGGCCAGTCCCTGTTTTACACACAGGCTCGTGTGGTTGGTTGAGTGCAAATTATCTATATATATATATATATATATATATATATATATATATATATATATATATATACATGGATTGACATATTAACCGACTTTAGATTCCCTTGACTTATATCATACAGATCTAAACATTTTAAAATGTAGCACTATTTATTATTCCGCATTGTTTCAGTATAATGTTGATGGCTAGATTTAATTCATCTAATGGGTTTCATTCACGATTCAAATTAATGTTTATTATTTAATATCACACAATTATATCATCTTCTGTTGTAATATCCAAATGAATTTATATATATAATCGTTTTCCACGCCCTATATTCAATTTAACCTGTGACGTCATGCATTTATGTAAACTTTGATCTGTGACGTCATGCATTTATATAAATTTCACAGCTGCAACTGGCTGCAAATATGGCTGCAAAAAATCAGGATCTACGTCCACCTTCCATACTACTTCCAAGTCACGCCTTCCATTGTGTCGTCCTCACACATCAGGTGAGTCACGTAGGGTTTTCACACTTGGATACCGGGTCAGGTGAATACACTCTCTAGAGAGGTGGGATTGCACATTGCACATTGCACATTGCATACAGTCCTCGAGATTGACCCCTCTATACTACTACTAATTAATTCATCTAATTAATCAATAATTTTAATTAATTTGCAGGGAGGTTCGAAAGAGGTGTTTTGTTGGGAGGTTCAAAAGAGGTGTTTTGTAGGGAGGTTCGAAAGAGGTGTTTAAGATCCACCATTTTATCTACTTACAACCTTCGTGATGAAAATGAAAGTACAAACACCGATAGGTTCTTTCATTTCCATGAGAAATATACTCGCTGTATTTATTGTGTTGTTCTGTTTAAACCTTAATTAAGTTTATCACATTTTAGCAAGTATGGAAAATAAAATATTACTTCAATTATAATTGCCAAGATCTTCGTTGACCCCAAAAATGTATTTACAGATGTAATATGACTTTGATGTGTCGCATCTTAATTCGCATGTAAATAACAATGAATACCATAAACTGTACAAACGTTACTATTTATCTTGTATTTATAAGCTAGTTCGCTTTTTATCTCTTTTTCGATTTGAACGAGACGCCAGTCCATTAAAAATAATACATTTGGAAGCGTTGTCAATTGCATCAATTAATCTGTGTAGGAATGATCATTATTTTTTTCGTTCACCTGATTTAAGTCGATCCGATGATGCCAATGTATTCGCTGGTAATAACTAGAAAATCACTTTGGGCTCAATTCATATAGATACTCTATCTGTATTACTGTGTGACGCGATATATTTTGTATTCATAGCCGTAAAGTAAACAGCAATTATGTGTAGTTATGTAATTATTTAACTACTTATTTGCACTAAGCACAAACTTCCTTTCCAATAGACCAATGTTTTTTTAAGTGAATTAACCAGAATTTATTAAAAATAAAACACAAAGTCATTTAGTAAATTGCAAAATTGTATTTTCACATCTATGAAAAGAAAAAGGACATACATTTATTCTGTAGCATGATCACAATTGACTGAATAATTGGACGACAGAATTTGAAAAAAATATAATTAATAGAATAATTGAGACATGGATCTTTTTAAAATCAAATTTACAAGATCAAACTGAAATAGACGCAGCAGAGACAACAAGCATAGGAATAAGTAAAGATAAAAAAGAAAGACTACAATAAGGACAATTTCTACTGCCGAAATCTTAAATGAAAGTGTTTCTTCAAATCAGTTCAAGAGGCCTCGTCCAGTGTTCGGTGCTTGGACAGCTTCTTGACACTTCGTCTCCAAGCAACGAGCGCTACCATGGCAACCAGAGTTGCCACGACTGCCATGGAAACTGATGCTGCTACGACCCCCCCTGTGTATCCACCTCGTTCATCTGTTGGCAAATAAAGATACGGCATTAAAATAAAACGTATCTTGCAGTAAGATCATCATCACATTACCTTCCTATATCGTAACTATTACACTTTGTGCTTATCAAAAAAACAGGTCACAGCTGTTAAGAGGGGTGGGGGTGGGGAGAGTGGGGGGGGGGAGGGGGGGGGGGGGGTGCGGCTGGCTAATGTTACGTTATGTATGATTTACTACTATGGGTATGGACACTAGTTCTTAAATGTATTCTTTGAGCAAGAGAAGAAACTAAGAAAAAGAAAAGAAAAATATGTTTTAGCAACTCTTACACAACTCTTGATGTACAATAAAATTTTCAAAGCGCGATCCAAACAAATCTGAAGCTACGGACCCGAGCCAATAGATATAATCATAGCTTTGATGGTATGTAAATCAGAGTGAAAACGAGCACTATGACTGACTATTTGCAGTAAGAGCTATTTGTTAATTATAATTCTTATCATATCAAAATGATCTTTGAGATGATATCGAGGAGAACCATGCATATTAACTAACGCTTTTCCAAATGTACATTTATTGCTCCTGTTGTTATCATATACCAGGCAATTCTAGACTTACTGAATAACCCTGCATAAAAGAATCCTATTTAATACACATTCATCAAACCAACCTTCAGATTTGAGATAGAAGGGACCGGCGGAGACTAGATGTGAGCTCTCGAGCTCGGCCTCTCGTCTGACCCGGTGAGATCCCGCGGGATTACATGTGTTGGTGCAGTTCTGTGAGGGGCAGGCAGACACCTGGCAGTGAATGAACACCATGGAGGTTGGAGGCAGGTTGGGGCCCGCCTTCTGAAGGGGGGCCTGGGTGAACCGGAACACTAGGAAGGAGAACCGGAACTCGTCTACATCCGGGGAGGCGAAGGTTCTGACATCTTGCTGAGCGGGGCATCTTTGGACAGAACACAGGATGAGATTTTTCCAGGACATGCTTTTGTAACATTAAGATATTGTAAAAGTACCACACTAAGATAGTTTGAATTCGGGCCGGAAATGAAAAGGTTAATATATTCAGCTGAAATTAATTTCACAGCGATATATTGAGAAGAACGACTAAAAAGCATCACGTAATCGACCATAATGATACTTCAAAATAAGATATTGAGTGCCAACCACGTATCGATGTCGAGGGTTTGTGGGTAAAACAACCTCTCGCCCTTAGCTATAACTTCTATAAAAGTCTATGCACTATTAACTATGATTTCTTTAAAAGGTAAATAACCCGGTCATCTTTTTTTTCCAACAACATAGGTGACCTACCCGTCCTTGATGACCGTGTACCACAGAGGGTCTGCGGGAGACGAGGTGGGGGTAGCGATACAACTGTCCACCATGATGCCCACCCCCTTGTGACTGGCGTGCCTGAGACTGATGTCAATGAAGAGCTCGGTGTTGAGGGTGACGCCCATTGGGAGCCCACTGTGGGGTATCACGTGGCTGAACTGTTCGTCGGAGTACTGGCTCACGTCAAAGTCAAGCTTTCCGTATCTAGGGATCCAGAAAATATCACTTTGAATGCCGAAAAGTTATTATACTAATTCGAAAATCATAAAATGATAAACCAAAACACTCGCTGACCACTGAAAATCATTTTTAGATTAAAGTGTTGTTCGTATTCAAAACTGAAATATGAAGTCGAGACGAAAAGAAGGGATGAACATATGTGGCCAGGATAATGATAAGGATATAACCTAAAGGAATATTTTCGTTAAATACACGGTGAACAAATATGAAATAGTTCGATACGTTTGTTTATGCTACGAAGGTTTCATTGCCTGACTGCTGGAATTTTAGATATGCTGGAGAAATCTCTCA
The DNA here is from genome assembly GCA_921293015.1 of Phorcus lineatus. Taxonomy (NCBI): domain Eukaryota; kingdom Metazoa; phylum Mollusca; class Gastropoda; order Trochida; family Trochidae; genus Phorcus; species Phorcus lineatus. The sequence continues at coordinate 46,501,951 of OV121090.1, read as the reverse complement.
CTGTTTCTCGTAGAAGTGAGCTTCTCTCATGACAGGCACGTAGCTGAAGTCGACGCGGTTTTCCCGTGGGTAAATGCACGAGACCTTTACGCGCTGGTCCTTCATATTCATGCCGTAGTCGATGATGAAGGTGGGGGCGGTGGTGCCAGACAGCGCAGTAGCGACCAGCTCATTTGTGAAGATAACAGAATCGTTCGTGAAGGACACCGTGGTTCCACACTCGTTGACGCCAATATCAGCGAGAAGATGGCTTCCGTTGGACGCGACCTTGCATGATGGATCTCTCAAGGTAACGGTGTGGGTTGGTAGGAGAGTTTGTGGTACATGTATGCGCATGCGTCTGAAATTTGAATTAAAAGTAATTTAGAGTGGAAAATTTAGTCAGAGATAAGGGTTCTATCGGGCTTGTATTCTTATAGGTATGCTCTTAGTTTCTCCGCAAAGATGTCTGAAAATGAACACATGATACGATAATTGTTTATTATGTGAATATGATAGTGGTAATGAACGTCTTATTAAAAAAATAAAACTGAGTTATAAAACCCGGAAGTGTTAGATGTTTTAAAGTGCAACCTATTGCACCAATGCAATACGGATATTTCTTTAATGAAACTGCTATCACAGGCCTATGTAACCGAAAAAAATCGTTATGAAAAAATTCATAAACAGTGGGAATTAAGTGTATCAGGCTACTGGTAAGTGTCAATATCAGACTTCCAGACTTCCCTTGACTCAAAGTTTGATATTACCAGTATTTCCAGAATGTACCATCGACTAGAAAATCAAAGACAATACTTTTAAAAGATGCGACAGCGACGTGAGTAAATTTGCTAGTTCATGAGATGAAATTCAAAAGAAAATCTCACATATTATATTTAATATGCTTCCTGAATATTGCTGAAAGCTTGAAAAGGACGTGCAATTATGTGAGGGAACAATATCGATTATCCTCACCAAACGTCAAATAAGTGTGAAAATTATATAGATAATGTGATATCTGTTTTTTATTCGATTCATACACATCAGAATCGTCTGTAAATTGTCTTCGAAGATCAGTTGTTTTGTGACGTCAGAGAGGATGGTAGCCAAACGTGAGTTGTACACATTGGAAAATTATGACAGTGGTAATGTTTCCCAATATGGATATTTAAAATGTCCTCACCCTCCCGAGCAGTCGAGATCGTTCCTTTCCTGTGTGCCGATAGATGGCGCTGTGGGACCAATCTGGGGGCCAGGGGTCGTTGCTGGAAAGGACAGGTACCCGATATTAGAACTAACACTATGTTTGTGTGATATTCATGAAAGGGCATCAAGTTATGTGCGAATGTAATGCTAGGTGATGGTCCGCCGTCAGCGTCTCTTCTGTTGCAAGCGACGATGCAGCTACAACCATATTTAACGTTACAAGAGAGAATAATATTTTGGGTTTAATTCAACGATGCCAAATTAACTCTTTGAAATCAAAGATATGAAGAAAAATTCTTTTTTTTTAAAGTATCTTTTTTCGTATACATAATAGCTGCATTGTCAATCACCTGTTTTACTTTAGAAATGAACATGCACTGCATTAATGTCGAAATGATATGTCACACAATCATTTAAAGTATTCATTTGATAAATGAAGGTTTCAAAATGAATTCGTTTATTGTTAATATAATCCAATACACTTTAATTTAAGTGATTCAATAAATAACTAGATGCCTTCAAAAGCTGATTCCAATAATGCCATTGTATTGCTGTTTCAAAAATCATTACATGTTCATTTCTCAAGAAGAAAAAAAGTTCGTTGAGTTTTCTTCTGGTTCATTTCCGGAAGTCGTCTGCTGTCACCGGAAGTCCTCTTGCATCTTGGCGGTTGGCACCTAGACTGGCCTACATGAGGGTGATTTCGATGAGCATGATGGTGCGGATGATGAAACAGTGTTTTACTCACCAATATATACTTACATGATCCGAGCACATTGTATATGTTCGACCTACCACCTTCCTGATGTCGGTGTTATCTGGGACAAACACATCATTACACCTGTGGCGTCAGGGGTTTCTGCGTCAAAAGAATTAGATCATTCAAAGAATTATTAAAATTGTACGATATGTTCATTGTAGTTAATGATTTTGGTTTTATATCACTATTCTATCATCTGATGTAACTTTTCAAAGACTTCGAAATTTTCCAAATGTTAACTTTTTGAGATAGAAGAAATACTTCAGAAAAGGGATGACAGAGAGGACTGTTGTTCCGAATGTGCGAAAAACTTGCGGCACAAAGTTGACGTAAATACGATTTTTAACGAATGATTCTAATCACAGACAAATACATTTTCCAAATAAAGTTCTTCATAGTTAAGGGCATGAACAGTAATAATTCATGTTTGAAATGAAAATGTTTTGTAGTCACAATCTTGTGAAATGGTCTTACCAAAAAACAATATTGCAGTAGAAACATTTGAAGTCCATCCAACATACCGTGGCAATCTGAAAATAAAGTGATAAAGATATAATAGAAATTAAGAATACAAAAGTAAGGGTTTATTAAACAATAAGCTTTTCACATGTCGTAAAGTAAGTTAAACGATTACAAATCCATTTGTATGATGTATGTCTTCACTGTGTGTGGTTTAGGAAATAAGTTAAACTTCTACTTCTCTTAGATAATCTTCCAACACAACTTACTGCGCCCTAAACCAGATATATCATCGCGAAGATCCTCAACCTTGAATTGGCCAGTCTTTCCAAAACTCTTTTACAATGATAATCCTAGTACCTTAATTGAACATTGGATTATGAACTATCCTAGCGCTAACAGATCCATGCCCAGGTATTCAAAAAGCCAGTCCAAATGCCTACAAGTAGAATATGCATATTTGACACCCGCTACTAACACTATAATGAAGATCTTTATGTGTACAGGATGCGTTTAGTGGTACAACAATCCTACCCAGTTTAGTGTAAACACGAATTCATTTTGGGTAAAACAAACTATTATCTAATCATTGTTAATCGACCTTAATGCATGTTATCTTCTACCATTCACGTTCTTGACGTAACACAAAGGTGCAAAGTGATAAATATTCAACCGGATAGAAAACTAAACACGACAGATAAGTTACCACTCCCTCACAGCAGGGTTGTCGCAATGTCAGGACGACTTATTCTTCATTCTGATCATGAAGCGGCGCCACACTCGGAGTACTAATGAAGCAGCATGTTAAAGCATCACTACGTGATTTACTGTTTTACACTCGACACGCTTTAGGTTTCAAACATCATGTCACCTTTAAATAGAGCTTATAAAATTGTTGTCCTTAAATTGATGATAAAAAATGGATAATTTGATAAGAAACGTTTTTAAAATAAAGATTTATATGACCTAAGACTTTGATTATAATAAGTCAGTATAAAAATGAAGTAAAACGACAAGTTCTAAGAAACCTTTATTTTAGATCATAAACTGATAAGTCAGATAACTGCACTCTGTTTAAGGCAAGCTTATGTAATGTCGAAATTACACCGTTGCCGCGCTCCTCTGTTTGCTTAGGTTTTTGTCAATGACAAGAAGCAGATTTATCAGTTGCAGCGTGTACACTCCTGCACACTGTAAGTAGGTTCTGACATGATCAAATACATGATTCTGTAACTGCAATAAGAACCTTTAAGATTCTGACTGGGGCGAACAAAGATATATAAATCTAAACGGGTAAATACAACGAAACTTGGACCGAGGAGCTATTTTAAACCTAGTTGAAAGTGGTTTGAAGAAGTATGATTTAAAACAGGTCTAAGCAAACATCCTGGTTTTTGGCGTAATTGAGGACATAATTTATAATATGGGTAGAAATAATTTCAATTTTAATCGGGCGTGAATTAGTAAAACCTGATTTTAAAAATAATCTATATTTCATATCAAGTTTAAAGTGAGTTTAGAAACATTAATTATTTAAAAACGGAGCTATATATCACATCCAGCTAAGAGTGGACTATTATATATATATATATATATATATATATATATATATATATATATATATATATAATAGTCCATTTCGTATCTCGTTTAATGTGGGTTAAAAAAAAATGTATTTAAAAAAGGTATATGCAAATATCAAGTTTTTGACAAAATTAAGACATAGTTTACTCAAAATTCAAATATAACTCTAAGTGGGTTTAGAGGCATGATTGTAATAAGGTAAATGCAAACGTTTTCGTTCTTATAGAACATAGGACTTCGTTTACTATTAAAAAAGGAAATCAAAATCTAGTTGAAAGTGAGTTTAATAGCATGATAACTTTGAAACAAGCATTTTGATAGGACTGTCCTCTCATTACGTCTTCATTAGACTGTCTTGTTTCAATCTTAATCTAGTAATTGTGTAATTGTCCCTTTTAGAAAACGAATACTTACTGTAACACCTCTTAGGAAATTTTATATTAAAAATTGCCCCTTTTGTTAAAAGCTTATGCAAAATATGTATATTTTCTGTTAGAATAAAATATTACATTACTTAACCCGATTATCCAAAATGGTATTGTTTATAGGTACAAATGAAGGGTTTTCAGTCATAAGCATGGTTTACGAATTTGGTAAGATGTATTTATTTTCACTAAAAGCATGTCACACAGCTTTTGATAGCAATTTGGAAATTGCGCACCAGAACTAGCCTAAACTTGAAAACAACTTCCTGTCTTCAAAAAAGCATATATATAAAATTGAAAGCATTAGAAGATTACACGATCAATCAATTGATTTATGTACACAAAGTGATAATCGATTTCCAAATGTTGTACCCTTAGTCCAACACAAATAATCTTGTGCGGGTGAAACGGACAAATGCCTCTCAATCAGATTGCTTTATAGCCAGTGAAAAACCCATAAGCCCTTTTAGAAGCCGGGTGTTATTTTATTTTAATATTTGTTTGGTTTCCATGTTTATCCCTGATAGATAGATATAAAAGTTAGTTTTGGTTTCACCTTAGGAAAATCGATGGAAATGAAAAAAGACGTTGACTACATACAAATTGAAAATAAATGGTGAATTGAAAATTTAGTTTAAGTGACATGTATACATATGAATTCTAAACTTGATAATACTAATAGTCGACCTGCCACCAGTATTAAATAACCAATTCAATAACTATGACACTGAACTCTGAACCTTCACTTCATTTTAGTGCACCTGTTATATTCCTGCATTCAATTCATGAGAGACAATATCAGGTACGAAATACTCAACAACGGTGACAGTTCAGTCTTCATAGTACATCAGTGTTCTTGAGAAGAATGTCATTGAAACTAGTTCATTGTGTACGATTTTATTTCAAAACGCATTCACAGTTAACTGGCACTCTTAGACAGATAATGCTAGAGACTAAAATTCCACAACACAGCCGTTGGAATGTGATGACCACCTCCAACAACATGAAATTTTCAGCAATTTATTTTTAACAAATGCAAACTTGTTAAAGCATAAGCAATTTCTTGACATTCTGATATCAATGATACAAGGAACAAAACCTACTCGACAACACAACCATGTGGGTCTGATAAGTATATCAGTGGTGTACGATACGGATATGTCATTCACTTGTCATCATGTTTTGTTCCCTCTGTGCGCGTTTTGGTGTAACTAGGTTCAACTAGGGTTTATCAACTCTTATCACACAGTCAACGTTCTCAGCAACTTGAGAACCTGCATGGACCTCCTGGACCCATACCAAACTTCTACTTTGACATTCTCAACTTGTAAGAACTTGTAAATGTCTGTAAGTGTAGATGGAATATGATTTGTTGAAATGAAATTTTGCACACACAAAAATCTCTGAAAGGCATTTAGAAGTGATACACATACGGGAGACAAGATTTTCTGGATAACAACTTCTTTAGTGTGAAATACACGACGTTTACTGGTATATGCTTGCTCCTTCATCACCGTGTCTTCCTTCTGATTAAAATGATTAACATCCCCCACGAATTGAATGGCCAATGTTGTAAAGTTATAGTGAAGAATCAAAGGTTATACATTTAAAAATCCTGAAATGAATTCCTGAAACTCAGAAACATTGAGAGGGTAAAATGTACAAAAACATTTTCGTGAAACAAGTTCCGTAATGCACTTGCCAAGTGGATTTAAAATACCATAGTATAAAAAAGTTGAAAGTGTTCATCTCATTTCATTGAAAGTAATATTAGATATTTTGAAGTGATAAAACAAAAAAACACTCACCTTATGACCAGGTAGACTATTTGTGACGATTGTTTCATCTCGACAAGGGCTTTTAATGTACAGGATCCCTGTAAGTATTTGACGAATTATTGAGTTTAGCAGGGGTGCTGTAAGTGTTAAGTGTGTGAGGCTACAATGGAGTGGTTAGAGCAAACACGACAGAGAAGCGAGTTATTTCTGCCTGCAGTGGGCTGGGGCTGTACACATTGTAGGTGTTAGCAACTGCACCATCCTGGAGTGACACGTTTATCCGATGTAGACACAGTGCATACTGATTACCATATCTAGTAATTTCTCTTAAACTAATTACATAAATCAACAGATCTTATAAAAGATTTATATTTAATTACTTATTCAAAAGATCAATACATTTTCAATGAATTTGAAAATTGTATATATGTTCAAAAGTTTGAAAACAATATAACGTTTTATAGATAGTTTCAAATGTAGTACAATATTTCGAAATGAAATTTCAGGATTTATATATGTGTTTTGATTGTGAAACTCTTTTAACTCTCTTAAAATGAAACTGCCTATTCAACTATTGAATTGTTATGTCTTAAAATTCATAAGACATTGTATATTGCAATAGGAGGGTCGTTAAAAATTCGTACTAATAACTAACTGAAGATGTCTTATGTTTCTCGATAAGTGTTCTGGAGGAGAGGATCGAGCCCAAGGATGCCCCACTTGTCTAGGTTTACATAGCTCCAGATAACCTTAATGGTATCAATTAGTGTTATCTTCTTATATTTGTTGTGTTACCTTGGAGATTTATTATTTAAAATAGATGCAATAGAATAAAGAAGTGGTCTCTAGGAAGGGATGTTATATGTTAAATATGGGGAAAGTGGACATTAAGAAGGGATGTTGGATGTTAACTATGGGGAAGTGGTCTCTAGGACGGGATGTTGTATGTTAACTATGGGAGAAGTGGTCTCTAGGAAGGGATGTTGTATGTTAACTATGGGAGAAGTGGTCTCTAGGAAGGGATGTTGTATGTTAACTATGGGAGAAGTGGTCTTTAGGAATAATGCAGGGTAGCGCATTGAGCATGCATTAGTGTGTGGATAACTTGCGCAATATAAATATCCATTATTATTATTATTATTATTATTATTATTATTATTATTATTATTAAGGGATGTTGTATGTATCATCAAGATGTCCAATTGTCCAGTTTTCGATCACAGATTTTTAGCTAAACTGAACTGATAAGCAATGGGGTGTTAAGTTTCAAAACTAACCACTACTTTCCAATCAAATGACACCATTCAGTAAGACGTTGACATATTTGACCCTTACACATCCTCTGTGCCCCTTTAAACTGGCAACATTGACTATTGCCCGAATTTAGCATTGACCAGAGCGGTGAGTTGGAGGACGCACAAGAGTTGAGGTCCTTTGTGAATAAATACTAAAACTTTTTGAAAATATAGATGTCTTCCGTGAATATCTTTTGTGTGATATTTTTTCAATTTATGCCATTGTTGCATGATGTGAATTGAAACATATCGCTGTGCCATATTTTATAAGCTAAACAATAGAAATTTACAAACGGAAACACCCTCTCGAATTTAGTGTTGTAACGGTAGTTTCATTTAAAGTGATACAGGGTATGTTTAATAATATTTAGCGTGGCTTTAATAAGAGCTAAAATATCTTCTAACCTGAGTTTAATCAAATTGTCTCCCCAAGCTTCTTTATCTCTAATATGCCGCAAATATGATATTTTCTTGTTTTCAAGGATAATCGGAAAACGGCTCTATAAGTGTTAAAAAGTCAAAATTCTCTGTCCAGTTAACATGCATATTAGTTAAATGACCTACTTAATACCATCAACCTATGGTTGTCTTTGTGTCCGCTGGAAATAAGTTTCCATATCATAATTTAACATTTGAGTCATTGACGAGCGCCACTGACCGGTTTCCGATCTCAAATCACGACTTATATCCGTTCATTGTCAATATAATGAACTTATCAGCATTAGGTTTCGGATTTTTAACAACCACTACTTCTTGATAAAATAACACCATTTATGAAGTTGGAATTTTTTTACTCCAGCAACATACTCTGTGCCCATTTAACACACATACACCGACTGCTGGTATCACTATAAGCATTATTCAGGATGAACGGTCAGACCAGGAAATTCGACAATCAGATGATGAGAACAACGTTTCTATTGTATACATATCATAAACAATTTGCCTGCATGATACCTTAAGCTTCAAGCGAAAATAAGTATTAAAAATCATTTTTTTCTACGTAACAAACACTACTTAGAGCAGTCATGATATATTAACCTTGTATTCATATCATACAACACTTTCGTAAGATGCAAGTAAGGTATATCGTTCAAAACTTACCAAGCACCGCAAGACAAGTGCGCTACGCAAGGCGTCCGACGGATGGATCACGTGATTTAATTCAACCAGGAAGATATTCTCTGATAAGAGTAATGACGTCACATGACGTGTCCCGTTCATTATGTATGCGAGCCCGACAGATATCTCACTAATGGTTATCATGAATTTAAAACAGTTTTGGACATGTTTGTGAAAAAACCACGCTTGAATAAACAATTGTATATTTGGAATCTTCTTAACTATGCGAGAGATGAGAGTGAAAGAGGATGTTTCAGTGAGGTTTAGGACTATATATATGTATATAGACACACACAAACACACAGACAAAATATGTTGAGCTAGTATGCTAAGAGTTATCTTTTTCCGACAGGGCAAAGTGCAATTCGCTAGGACAAAAAGTTCATAATTAAACTAATATGAAATATATGCACAGAGTGGTTGATTTTTTTTTTTACATATCACACACTGTAAACAACATTTTACCACGTATATCATTTAACTAAAATAATTCTATAACACGGATAGGACATTCCTATTGTTTTTGATCACCCATTTCATATAAGAAAGTTCTCCTCCGATCACATCTTGAAATGTATACTCACTTATTCTAGAGATTAGCAAGTTATGTAAGGATAGCCTATTGAATACCAAAGATATTCGCGTAAATATATTAAGTAAAACACCATTATATTGATTTGAGAAGATTTTAAGAAAAAAGCAATAAGCAATATTAGCTTTAGCTTCCAGTTGAAGAATGTTTAAACTGGGTTGTTACCCTAGTAGCAGATGGGTCGGTAGTGTTGCAGTGGATGTCAGTGCGTCAACACAACACCCCTGTAACCGTCTTTTGGTTGAGCTAGATGTCGGTTTAGAGCCTCAGAGGAGTGTTTCAATAAAAAAAAATATTTACACAAAGATATATTAATTCTAGTACTGATAACTGTCGCAGAATGAGCTTGGTTGATAAACCATTCACGGGACAGACAGACAGACAAATGTTTATTTACGTCTCACCCAAATATTATATATAATACAAAAAGTGTAAGAAATGTAGAATATAAAAAGGGCCTTCCACAAGTGGGATTATGAGAGACTGTTTTAAAAATATTCATGTATGCCAAGTACATACACACCATAAAACGGGTGTCTTCTAATATCATATGCATCAACACAGGATACGTATTTGATACATAGACGTTATTACATTCGGAAGTGTACCATATGACTTTCAAGAAACGAGTGTAAAAAAATGTATTACCCGAGCGATAGCGAGGGTTGTACACAAATTCGCACGAGTTTCGTATAATTCATTTGACACACTTTCGAGTGTAATAATTTCTTTATAACCGATTCAATTAAATACGAAACGCATGGAAATATTCAGAGAATTTCTTGCTTTCCTTGCCACGGCCCCTACAAACGTCATGAACAATGGTTTTATGACGTCGACAAAATAAGGTAACTCGCGCTGAAACAATCGTTGCTAGGCAAAAATGATATGTGCACAAGTGCTCATATTGAAAATATGTCACCGCTTACGATTAACCATATGGGTAATAAATAAGGTTACTTTTATGATCTTTAATCTATTCATTTGACACCAGAAGACACTTAGGTGAGATTTTCTGTGTATATACACCGAAACGCCGCATTGAATGCAATTCAGAAGGTGCAAATTCACAGAGCATATGTGTTTTTTAGTACAGGTAACAATTTTCAAAAAAAGACATATAGCCTGTCTGAAAATCTTCTACAGCACAAAGAGGAACAACAACCAAAATGCGTGTCTAGATATCAACATATTTTTAAAAATGATTTTGTAGATAAGTATGGTATGGCCATGGAACACGAACTTGGACGGGATTTTATGTGCGCTTGGGATATCATAACATTTTATATTTTTTTGAGTCATCTGTTAAATCTAATTCATTTGGTCACTTACTGCAAGCAATGTATATTTTTTTTCTTATTTTTTTTTTCAAATATTTTTATTCACACAAGTGGACACATGGTACAAAGCAAAATTATTAAAACAGAGTGAGATAATACATGTGTAATGCATAATTATACAATTGTACATCAGGTCAGTGAAATAAATTGTGCAGTGGCAGCCATTTTCTAATAAAATCGTTCGATTGATTTTTCATTCTGGCTATGTATCTTTCCACCTGAAATATATTTTTCAGGGAAGCAATGATCGAATGACTTAAAAGACAGAGGTTCATTTCTAATGCAACTGAAATAGATATATAGATAGATGCGCAACCTGTAAAATTTTGATTGAAGGTAGTTCAGTTAGATTGTCGCCAAATAAAACGTTTTCTGTAATAAGAAGCATGATGTTATTTACATGATTTCATGTCATGGATGTCAGGAAATTTATATCGGGAAAACAGAGCTAAAGTTAAAAAGAAGAATGAATCTTCATCGTTCACAAATTAAACAAAAGCATAATCGCACAATACCTCTAAGTGCGCATCTAGAAACATATGGAAAAAATATGTATTCTGTTTTCCCGATATACAAAGTTGATTCCACTGAATCTAATTGCTTGGCGGAAAAGGAATTATTATTTATTAATAAACTAAAGCCAAAGCTTAATTCAAAACTTTAATCTAATATTCTTCAATTCAATGTCCATTTGCAAGTATGTTTTGTAATGCGCTACATATGTAGCATGCAGTCTATATATATTTCTAAGATGCCTAGCGGTTAGAACAATCGAAAAAAAAGTACTAGTTTTTTCATGACGTAACAATTGAATGACGTTATATCCGCTCTTCCCCGCTGCCCCCTCGTGATCACGCGTCAATGGTAACCTTTCATCTCGGTTCTTTCGATCAACATGGCTTGTCCCTATCAATGTCTATCGTATTGGCGCTTTTGCCGATAATGTTTCTTTTAATGTTGACTAGTTTCGAACCTCATTTAGTTCTATCTACCGGAAATAAGAATGGAAAGCAAATGCTTGTCGACTGTCGAGTGACCGCGTTGTTTCGCGTCGGGTCACGGCGCCCCGTGGGACTGTGACGTTGGTTCACGTCAACCGTCTCTACCAGGTTCAATGTGACACGGTCAACCTAATGATTATATAATTCTGGGTGTACAGCCTGACCAGTCTGCTTATATAAGAGATAAAAGCATCACCTTCAACGTTTATGACAGCAGCAAAAAAATAGATGGCAGGATTGAGTCCGCCATCACGCTTCCAAAACAAACATTACCCATGTTGACCACGTCATAAGCCTTATATGGGCAATGTGACCAGCACTGCATAATCGCGCGACAAGAGTTTGTAAAAGTAAAGGTTTTTTAAAAACCAAGAGGTGTTAATTTGTTTGTTTAAGTTTTTAAAGAAAAAATAAGCAGAAAATATAATTCAAAATTGAATAAATGAAAAAGTTAGTGTGCAAAACTGAAAAAATCAGAGCTTTAACCGACTAAATGTCGTTTTAAACAAGGGGTTGGGTTCTATACTTGGAATAGCCAACAGTTAGCCCTGTTCATGGATTATTAATGTGAGCGATGTAAACACTATATTTTATTTCGAAATTAAGATAATCAGAGTGGTCCCTGTAAAGATCATTTAAGCATCTTAGAAAAGAAATAAAGTTCGCTCTACCCCAATGTGTTTTGTAATAAAGTATAGTTTTGCCCTGAACTATTATAACGTTAAAGCACTCGGACTACCGTCCTCGTGCTTTAACTATAATGGTAGGGCAAAACTATACTTTATTACAAAACACATTGGGGTAGAGCGAACTTTATTTCTTAAGTAATGTATCTACGCAACATATGTATCTATGCAATCTATTGTGACGTCATAATTGTTAATTATGACGTCATAACCGACTCAACGTCATTCACCTGATGAGACCTTATGGTCGAAAGTACTTGTGAATAAATCATCTTGGTTTTCTTCGACAAATGTGTTTTTCTGTGTATATATATATATATATATAGTGTATGTGTATGAAAAGATGAATTGTTTCAAACGCACGGTCACATATAGATGATGCCACAATAACTCTGCTTAATAACATCTATAAACACTTGGAAAATTATAGTTCTTATGTCCGAATAATGTTTGTTGACTTCTCCTCTGCTTTTAATACGATTCAGCCACATCTGTTACTTGATAAACTTTGTCATATGAATGTTAACTCAAATATCATTAGATGGATACATTCTTTCCTTGTTAGCAGACAGCAATTTGTACAAGTCAATAATGTTAAATCTTCAACTTTATGTACATCTACTGGTGCTCCACAGGGTTGTGTTGTTTCGCCAATTTTGTTCATTTTGTACACAAATGATTGTGTCTCAAATGCTGATTCGTGTTTTACCATCAAATTTGCTGACGACGCTGCAGTTGTAGGCCTAATTAGAGAGTCAGAACTTGCCTATAGATCCGAGCTATCAAGATTTATGGATTGGTGTAAATCTAATTTTTTATATTTGAACGTTCAAAAAACTAAAGAAATGATAATTGATTTTAGGAGAACTAAGTCAACATTAGAATCTGTGTGTATTGATGGCAATGAAATAGAAAGAGTAAATGAATATAAATACTTAGGTACTATCATTGATTCTAAACTCTCTTGGAATGAGAATACTGAGAAAATATATAAGAAAGGACAACAATGTTTACATTTCTTGTGGAAACTAAAATACTTTAAAATAGATCAAACCATCTTGATGTTGTTTTACAGAACCTTCATTTAAAGTGTCCTTACATTTAACTTTTTAAGTTGGTTTGGGAACCTGTCTGTTCAAAAAAAACAACAAATTGATAAAAATCGTGAATACCGCATCTAAGATTATTGGGCTTCCTACTGAAACGATCGGCAGTTTTTATGAGCAGCAGTTATCGAAAAAAGGAAACAAAATTTTGGGAGATTCTTCCCATCCACTTTTCTTGGAATATACGACATTACCTTCTGGACGTAGGCTGCGTATGCCGACTTTTCGAACAAACAGGTTCCGCCAATCATTCATTCCCTGCAGCATTAGAGAAATAAATTCTGTCTAATGTTGCATCATGTTTTTCATGTAAATTAAGTAAATTATCTGTCTATCTTAACTGTTTTGACATGAATTGTTTTTTAATATTATGTTATTATTTGTCTTCATTCTGGAGAATTGTAATTATACAAAACAAATTTCCCTTTTGGGACAATAAGGATTATCTTATCTTATCTTAAATATAACATACTTCACATAGTCGTTTGCAGAATCATTTTAATCCGATACTAGTATTTCGTCAATAGTATTGACTCATCAGGGATGAAACGATATGATCGTTAACATCGTGTTCAAGCTAGAAAATATCAGTAACATAAACTTGAAGATAGCTTTGATTAATCTGATGACACGAGGGACTTACAAGTCACGATTTCTTACATTACCACTAAATCCATTCTTATATCTGTCTATTAATGCGTTTATGAATTTCAAATTATAAGCACATGATTTTTGTGCGACAGGGTTATTACGTCTATGAAATAAAACGAACAAAATAGACATTTCAAAAGTATTTTTGTTTGATATTCATATACAAAAATGATACACAAGATATGAATGAATGTTATACACGTAATCAAAACTTGTAGTATACTATCATAACAAAAAAAGCTCCTTTATATTTTCATATTAAAATTTATTCCCTTGTTTAGTTATTATTTCAAGGCTAAAAGTCAGTCTAAATGAAGAAGACGTTATTTCGGATTGTTTTTATTGTGATTAATACGTGATTAAATAAACTACCACATATATCAGTTTTTTTAGTATGCAATAGTTAGAATGCATCATAAAGTTCAAAAGAAACGTCTGTAAACTTCGTATTTCTGCTATCTGTCTGACGACGGAACATAGATCAATTTATTTAAGTTGGCGTGAGGTAAACAGCATCTGTTTGTTGTAATGGCTGCCAACAAGATTCTACGTTGATGTCATGAGCAATATGATGAACCGGATACGGGTTAGACATGCCTGTAAATAATCCAAGGGAGAAAGAAGACACCTTAAGATACAACGTGAATATAAATAATGACAAGTCTAAGACTGTAACTGTAAGTCATAATCTAATAACAGCGCACATTTAAAAATGAAACCCGGGTTTTGTCACCTGTGTTGAAAACATGACGTGATAAAGTGTTAATGTTTACATGCTAATTATCAAGTTAACTCGTCATTATGTTTCATATTTAACAATGCCAGCTAATATTCCGTTATTGTTGAGCACTATTTTTCTGAATTTTATGTGAATAATTTATTTATGAACATTTCCATGTAATTTCATTATGATTGTTCGGTTTTCGATCACCAAACAGGCAACCTCATCTATACTCATTTAGAACGTCTGACAACTGTCACACTTTAAGTTTCATTTCAATAAATATTTATGTTTTCAAAGTGAATACTTATTCCCTTCATAAAACTTACATACTATGAAATGGGATCTTTCCTAAAAACATTTTCATTACCCAGCCAACTTTAAATCTGACAAGACAAGATACACAGATCCCAGATCCTATAATATCATTGTTATGCTTATTCAGTATATATGATATTTTGACACCCACTAGTAAAATCCAAAAGATATCTCATAAAATATCTTCTTTGTAACTTTAATGATGTCTTGTAAAATGTCCATTTTATTTAAAGAATAGAATTGAGGGACTTGGTTAAAAGATGTCCATTTGTTGATAAATCAACTCGCCAAAGTGACAATGGTCAGGTGGAATACCTCATATCAAATTGAGGTTCACGCATTTAAGTTTCATTGAACCCATCGGCTGAGAAACCATACCAATAATCACTTAAGCTAACTCATAGTAGTCATTTGAGCTAGATACATCAGCAGATGCAACAACTAACCAGACCACCATCATGGAAATTATCATTCATAGCCTTTCAGGCTAACAAGAAAATCATTCTTGACAAGAATGTATTTCCCAAGCAGTGGACTAACTGACATGTGTCAATAATGATTATTCAATTCACAAATTACTTCAGAAAAAAAAAGATTTCCATAAAATTTCTTAATATATTCCCGTTCTATTAATGCACAACAGTTGAGGGTAAGAAGCCTTGTAGCATGTATGTCTGTAAGCAATTGAAGCCCTTAACAGGACAGTCTTATAGAGTACGTATTTTTAATGGAAACTAAATTCAAGGGGAAACTCTGTTTAATGATATATATGACTAGTACAAGAGTATAACACAAAACATTTGAAACATGTTACTGAGGGTAACATTTCAGTTGATTTAAATTTGACAACTTGATAAATAAGAGCGCATACTCGATAAAAAAAACAACATATCAATGAGAAGTGAAGCCATTCATTGGTGCTATGAGTGTGCAAAGCCTGGCCACGCCACTACAAGGCACTGTTGATAAGTCTAATCTGGATTCATTAATTAAAATGTGGATATTCTATCCATACAAATAGGTAATTGTAGTAATGTTTTAAAAAAGTAAAAGAGCAGTGCATTTTGTCACGCCGTTCTTCAAAAAAGCAACAGGCGGACCGACTACAAATAGAATAGACTGTATAAGCCAAACAATTATCTTTAACTTCTGTACCATGTGTTATTAACTACCCTTCCAATCCCAAAAGGCCCATACAGCCAGTTTTTACACCTTAAACGTATATGTTCTTCAAAGGCCGAATATGAGAAACATAGTATGATCTCATTAATTACTTTCACAAAAGGGGATACCCCAAAAAGATAGTACAACAGAACAAACAGAAGTCAAAATTCAAAAGACAGAGACATACTCCTGTCTCCTACACCAACCATTCAGACGCAAAAACCACGTCCTGTACTGGTATGCGATTACAATCCCATGAATATGGAACTAAATAAAATCATCAGGAAAAGATGGCACCTACTCCAGGTTCCGACATCTGCAAAGAGATCTTCCCTGTCCCCCACAGTGCCGCCTTTAGGAGGAATAAAACCCTCCGGGATATGCTAGTCAAAGCTAACATCACCTATCCCCCTAAACGACCACAAATCAGTGGGAAGGAAGTGACATATGTCGACAATCTATGCGATAATGACCAATGCAGACTCTGCATAAATGTCAACAAACACAGCTTTTTCCACAGCTCTGTTACCGGTCGTCGATGATACAATTGCAAATCGTGCAATGTAGTATCTACTCTCTTGCAAAAAATGCCAAAAGCAATATGTTGGGGAAACAAAAAGAGAGTTCAAAACACGTCTGTCTGAACACTTTGCAGATATCACCCATAAAAGGGATAAACCCGTATCCCATCACTTCAATCTCTCTGACCACTCTAAGAGGGGCCTTACATACAAAATTATCGCTCAACTGAAGCAAAATCCTGAAGCAGAGAGAACCACCCCAGTTCGCAGATCGCTAGAACCTAGGTGATTATTTGACCTATCATTCCAACCGCAAGGCCTCAATGATAAGATTGAGGGTTGAAACTTTCCACCCCCTGTTTCTTTTCTCCCCCCTTCCAATCATCGCCATATTGATTTACAACCAATTAGTTCTGTTGCCAATTTTCTAAATATGACAGTTTTGTTTTCTAGTTGTAAATTGAATTTGGTCTGAGATAGAAGTTTTTAGATCTTTGTCTATTGTCTATGTCTTTGTCTATTGATGTTTTTGTGCTTGTTGAGTTTTGTTATAAGTTGAATTCTCACAAGCCACACAAAGGACAGTCCTATCCGGGTATTTTTGTCTGGAAACAAAATTCAAGGGGACATTCCTGTTTACATACATGTTATTTGTACATGACTAAAACAAAAAACAGTTGAAATAAGTTACTCAGGGTAACAGTTTGGTTGAATTAGATTTGACATTATGATAAATATGAGCACAAACTCATTAAAAAAACAACAGTGAAACCGTTCATCGGTGCTACGAGTGTTAAAAGCCCTGCTAAAGCATTACAAGGCATTGTTGATTAGTCTTGTCATCAATCATTTGTAAATGTGTGAATATTCGGTTAACATATATTTATTTTCATAATGTTGTAAAATTAGAAATAATGATAAAAGTAGAAAAGTCAAGCTAAAATGTTGTTATTAAGTATTGGTATGATAAAGTGATTCAAAGTTTGAAATCCAATGTGAATATTGCTTGTTAGTTTTCAAGAAGAAACAGGTTTCTACTTTATCATTTGATTAATCTTCTGATAATTTGCTGCCTTTTGTGCAAGTTTTTTTTATGCTAAAGCCTTTCCTTTGAAATTCAGTAAATCAACTATAAGAATTTAAAAAGTTTCAAGATTTTTTTTATCATAATTTCTGTTGTCACAAATCTATTGAACAATTAACTATAAATACTCAAATTTTGTACTCTTTTTGCAATTTAAGAATAAAACCTGGCTTCCTTTTAGTGAATAATATGTATGGGCAAGAGTTTCTAGCATTTTCAGGTGAAGCTATCAGTTGAAATCAGGTATCAGATTTCCTGATGAAACAGTCGGCTCTAAAAGCAGAAACATTTGTGAAACTTGATCTAAGCAGAACAGTCTGTAAATTGGTTTCTGGTGTAGATGTATAAGTGTGGTGTTAGCTATTACAGTTAACAAACTTACAACCATTATTGGAGAAAGGGACAAGCCTCTGAAATTAAAATTTAGTCTATGAAAATTTGTAATAATTTACTGTTTTCGTCATCCATAATTTTTTTTTTCTTTGGGCTCCTAATTTCATGCGTATTCAGTCAATCTAGACTTGCTGACTGTATTAAAGGCTCCTTTATATACACATTCATGAAGCAGGACTATCTTAGTCTCTGCAGTGCCACATCCTGCAATTTTTATAGAGGGGAATCAAGAGGGTTGGGTCACCTTCTTATGTACAGTTTACTTAAGGAAATATTCAAAGGACGGGTGGGTATTCTGAGGAACTATCACTTGAATATGCAGCAAACTTTGTTACATAACTCTGGTATCTTATATTTTATTGCCATCTATGAGCCAAAACAAGTTAGTCTGTCCTATGAACTCGTATTTTTGTTCGTAGAAATGTAACTCATGATTAGTAATGCTATAAACTTAGTTTTTTGCAAAAGGTTTCATTCTATGACATGAAATCCATCCACCTATTAATGACATTGATAACTCTTACATTATTAATTCTATGCATACTATTAATTTTGAAAACTAGTTAAATTGGTTGTATTGGATACGCACTTGTGGAGGAATGGTCTTTTTTTTCAGAATATATTTCATTGTAATTCATTGAAACTTTTTACAGCAATTATCAACTCATAGCAATATATATATATATATATAGTGGTTGCCAGGGCAACTTTTCTTCATTAGAATTGATGTAAAAATCAATGTTAGTTTAACACGACCTAAACAGTTATCATTTAAGTCATAGCCACAACAAATTTGTTCCAATTTGCAAATGGTAAGTCTTTTTGCTGCAATAAACCAAAACATGTATGCTATTTCTATTTCTCTTGATCATCCTTGCAAATTGAAAGTGTTTTTTTCTTTTTTAAGGTAATTAATATTGATTATATCGTGGGCTTTAAGTGATATTTTGTATCTGTAATTATGTCACAACGACACCAGATAACAGTTAATCTTCAAATTGAATTTGTTTTTGTATCGTGTTACTCAGTCATAGTCTGATCACAGTGTCCAGATATTCAGTGTTTTTTAAAAGATTGGAAATATTCTAAAGAGCAGTGTGCCACTTCATAGTGTGCAAACTCAACTGTGGTGATTATTTTTTATTATGCCCATGGTAATGAACTGTTGTCACGGCAATATAAAACTGTTGGATATCTTCAATCGTGATGTTTTATTGTCCTAATACTTCTCCTGGCTTTATGGCAATAAAAGTGATGAATGAATTACCCTGATTAACCCTTTAAGTCGTGACTCTTACATATCACAGCCCTGGGCCGTGTATCTAGGAGACAATGCACCAGTCACCCAAATATCTTGATTTATTACAAATTTGACAACTTTAATTTTGTCTTTCTTAATGTGCTTATCTCATTATTGTTTAAAATCCTTTGATGATAAAAGGAAAATTTGACTTTGAAAGTGGTTTTTTATTATGTCAGAATAATTTTATTTTCCATCAACCCATGTGAAACGAATGACAAGATCATCAGCAAATATTTGACAGGTGATGATGGACGATAATGGATTTGCATTGTTTCTAACCACCTTGATGATGATTTCCTTACAACATGTCATATGTTTTGGTGAGAGAGTCTCCAGCCAGTTTTGCCTTCAGGTGATGAAGGGTTGGAGGATTACACTATTTAATGCTCTCCAAAATAGAAAGGTGTTTTGACAGGCCTGACAATGTGTCAATCTTGACTTTGACGTATAAAGTGTTAATGTAGATTGGGATGAGTCCTTAAACACATATATGTTGGGTAGATCTATCAAATAGTGACAAACCAAGCAACAGGACACATATACAAGGTTACCTCTTTTGGGCGGATACAATATTAGTTGTCAAGAAAATGCAGTGTTGTAAGTATAGTGTTGACTTGAATCGATATACTTTATCAAGTTTCGAAAATGCATTTAATTATTTTGATATTATAAATGATGTCTTATCTCGAAAAATAGTAGTATTGTTTGGTATGTTTATATGAATAAGATTTATATAATCTTTTTCTGCCTAAATATTAAGCTGTAAAACAATCGGCCATTTGTTTTTCTTTTCAACATTTCATTTCATTTCTGATTTTCATAATAAGCGATTATTATATGTTATATCTGGAATTTTAAATTTTAATTTGAATGTTGATGTAATTTGAGCTTTGAGTACACATGTTCATCACAGTCAATTGAAACAATACATAATTTATTTAATGAAACCTATCTTGCATGTATTGATCAGCGTGCAATGATGCCCTTGTATCAGTCCGTCTTCTTGGAGTACGAAGATTGTGGTTTTTTCTCTAATAACCACATACACTTTGTCTTTGTTTTACATCTTACTTTTAATATAAAAGCAATAAACATAAATTCCAAAATAAGCTAGAAAATAATATTTGATAGAATAAGTATTTATTTTTATTTGTTTCTTTTTATTTTTTCATTTTGTTCATTTTTCAGAGAGTTGAATACATCAGACTTCGATAGCGTAACCATGGTAAAGTAACTGTCTCTCCTCTCCCTCCTCACTCAAACATTTCCCCACGCCGTTCATACTAAAGTGTTTAATTTTGCACGGTGTTGGTTATGTTATGAAACCCTCAACGTTCTCTCTAACCGTCTACGCTTCCTCCGTGGGCCTGATGATATACAGAGGCTTTCTATCTCTTAATATGTGTTAACATAAGCTGGGCTCCTTTAAGCACATCGAAAAGAAAAACCTGCCTGCCCGGCCGTTTTGGACAGGTTTTTTATACTCAGCTGCTTAATTTTCAATTACTCCGGCCCTAAGGTCGGTTAAAAATAATGCCTTATCAAACTATCATCTGAAATACTTGGAATGTCCACGATTAAGTTAAGCACAAGTAAAGATAATTTGAAATATAAACAAAAGGATACTCGTTTTACAAAGTGTTATAAGTGTAGCGGTTACAAATGACGTGCATATGCTACATTGGACCAGTTTTAGCTTACCCTATATGCCCTATGATATTTGTATGATTTGTATAATTGATATTCCAAGGATATTATTTATACACAAAACTGTACAAACAAGTGTTTGAAATTCCTTTAATTGGATTACTACTGTTTTACTTAAGATATAGTATTCATTTTCAATTTACAATTCCATAATAGTTACAGATGAAAATTTAAGTTTAGTGGGCAGGCAGGTTTTGGACAGGGCTGGCAAGCTTTGGAGTTAGCCAGCCCCATTGAATGGCTTAAATTCTTAAAAGTTTTGTACCCTGCTTTAAGGTTCTGTATTAATGAGATGAAATAGTTTTATTGTCGTGTATTTGCTACAATAATCTCATCATTGACAAACACATAAAATTCTAGTTAAAATATAAGAATGTCCTTCAATAATGAGATGAAATGTTATTGTTTTATCCTCTTATCATCTTTGACAAATACAAAAACTTCTACTTTTAGTAAATATTTAAGAAAAACTTTCATAATGATTTATTTATCACTAAAGATTGTGCTTGTATTCAAGTATTTCCAAGTGCTCTCACAGTTGACATTAGTTTGGTGTGATGATGTACCATAAATCGTGAAGATGAATAACACGGGGAGATGTTTTCACTCCTTCCATTCCATTTAAGGTGAAAAGTGCCTTGCCAAATGATGCTGTTGAGTCTACTGATAAGTTTATGAAGTTATGATATATATTGGCTTTACTTGCTATGGTTTATATTTGGATTTAATGAAATACTCAAAGAAAACAAATGGATGTTGTGAAACAGTTATTAAAATTCATTAGATTTATTTAAAGATTTTAACATGTCTTTATTGGATTATTTGGTCATGATATGATAATAACTCTTTTTAGCACCTTTTTAGGGTTTTAATTGTGAATTATGTGCACATTATTGTTATTTGACAATGAATTGATAATGATATTCAGAAGTTGTTAAAATCTAGAGTATTCTTATTTTGAAATGATGAATCTCAAAGGGATACACAGTGATCAGAAGCCAAACTGCTTAAAATGAAATTTTTTTTTTACACAATCAAATACTATCATTGATTTTGAGAATTTAAATCTAGAATTATTCACTGAAGACTGTTATCAAGATGTCTGTCACCCTGATTATGTAATATCTCATTGTTAAAGTTCTTTTGTCCCGTGTCAGTCATTAAGCCTGTTTATCCCTGGGGCATGAAATTCTCTTAGTTTTAAACAGTAGCCTGAAGTCTTTACTGGATTAACACCAGGGGGTTGCTTTATAGCAGTAAATGAGGAGTGGTCTTTTTCATCACATCCAGTCTGACAAACCTCTGAGAGGAAACAAGGTCTTGTCTTGTTGACACACAATGACATCGTGATTGGGAATTGTACCCTTACAGCAACTGGAGAGTATCATTATAAGGTGATATGGAACTGTAGGTTCGTGATGTTAGCGCAACAGCAAAATTAACATATGTAATTGGAATTGTGGTTTAGTGCGCTTACCACAATATAAAAGTTGAGATCCTATATACATAAGTTTGAAATGTGGATTTTTGCCGTAAACACGACAGGAAGGGTAACTTTGGACAATTAGATTTACCACAATAGGAATTTCGATATATTGTGATTTTGTTATATAGTTTTTGTGCCCTTTCCACAACAGTAATATTGAGATATTTATAAGGTAATTTGAATTTGACCTTGCACCACAATAAAAACAATTGTCATAGATGGTGATTAAAGTTTATTATACAATGTGTACACAATGACACGATAAGTAAAATATCAGTTGACTTGAATACTTTATTGTATAAACTTGAAATGTTAGTTGATTGTATATATGACAAATATGATATTTTGAAAGATGAGCCTTTTTTAAAATCATAAATTCCCAATAATATCTCAGAATATGTTTGCCAGTAATGTGAATTTTGTGATGGCTAATTGTATCCGTTAGCAGAAATCAGAGTAACATTTAACATAGAATCTGATCTGTTTTTTACGCAGTTGTTTCAAGAACTTGACGCACCTGACAGGTGTTCATTATTGATTGACATAGAGATCTTTATTATCTTTACCACACAAATATGGCTTATCAATTAGCTCCTCAGGCTTAGTGATCCATCCAGAGTTATGATATAGGTAAATGGTTAAGTGCTCTTGATGTTACAAGGGTAGAATATATATACTACTTCAGTGTTTGATACGGTTTGGTTTGTGCACAGTGCTAGTTGAGTATTAACTACATCAGTGTTTGATATGGTTTGGATTGTGCACAGTGCTAGTTGAGTATTACTAGCGACTACATCAGTGTTTGATAGGGTTTGGTTTGTGCACACGATGCTGGTTGTGTATTAACCCTTTACCTGTGAATAGTTAATATCCTTGTAGCTGAATGTGGGGGGGGACAGTGATGGGTCTCGTGCACGAGTCTGCTAATAAGTAAAGTATAAGTTGCATTGCATTAATATCTTACAGTCTATACCTACTGAAAAACTGGTTCAATGTTCCTGAGGCCGGACCAGTTCAACAAAGGGATATCTAAGTTTGCTTGGGGCTGATTACAGGTTTTCCATAAATGTTACCCATTTTTTAGCTATCATGATTTATTATAAATGTTTTGTAATAATGCTGAAAACTGAAATATGACGAATATTTGAGACCCATTCAATGAGCCTAACACTCACTCAGTGTTTCAGTTATAAACGTTTGTTGGATCAAGTGTTACCAACTTTATACCAGATGTCAGGGTCATATTGATTTTGTATTCATACCCAGCAACTGTTGTACTTTCTGTGGCCTGTCAATATGGAGGGAATTATAATGGCGCATTTTTAATAGTATTACAATGTAATTTCATCGCTTCATAATGACTTTGATAAGTTTTATTTTACCAAAAAACCCATCACAGAATAATTTTGTTATTTGTGACTATGTCATTTATACTTTTGAAACACACAAAAATTAACTTATCCAAAGTTTGTAATCCATGAAATCAAAACCATGTGGCAAATGGCTTGGGACACAGCAAACTAACCGCCATGCATTAACCTGACCTAAAGTGTTTCAAGATGGGCGCAAGTGCATACTTTAAGGCTAGTAACTGTAAGTGAAAAGGTAATTAATTAGTCAAGGACAATACAGCCTGAAGCCAGGTGAAAATCCAGGTGAGATTCAGGTAGCTGATGACAGGGTTGAGCTATGCTTCCTCATGTGGGTTACCTGGTGTGTTTTAACCTGTCTTCCACCTGCAGTGTTTCTACAACATGTCGTCAGTGTCAGATTTCCTCACTACCGATCTATGTTATACTTACTGGTCACTAACCTTGATAGGTAAATATGAAGCATATGGTAATTCTTCTTCAATTTGCCAAGCTGAACATTTAATAAGGGTCTTGTCACTTTGTTGTTAGAGGTTATCCTGAAACTGATCAGGGAGGAAACATCAGAAAGAAAAAAGTAGGTAGTTATTTGCCTTCCCTTCTGAAAGGATTAGCAATGGATTATATATAGGCCAAAAGGACCGTCAAATGATTCTTTATTCCTGGGAACAACACTGATATGTAAATATTGCGCTTTAGAGTGAAAAATATTTTTTCTGACCCTTTTGTTAATTCACTTTATTTGACGTATAATGTTTCTTATGAATTGGCCAACGAAAATAATATGACACAAACAAACTGAGCAGCTTATTTGCAAACCTTTGAACAATTCAGCTACAGCAGAGGCTGAGTGATCACTGCTCGGCAATTAAGTAACAAAGTCAATATTAGGATAGTTAACAATAATCAATGTAGTTGTAGGGATTATCACAAACGTTACCGGCAACTGAAATTGAAATTCGGGACACCTTTTATCTAACATGCCGAGCGTAAATGTAACACATGTTGTAAATTAATCAATGAAACACCAAGCAATTCACTTATGATATGTTTTGCAATGCAATCCTTTTTTTTGTAGCTGTCTTACTGCTCGGATAGCCAATGTCAATGTTCTTATGACTGTCTTAGTACACTTCTAGAATCTTGGTCCAGGTATTTATACGAGACGGTTTTGTAGACAATGAATTATGTCAAGATATTGAATGTTACATTTGTAATCACACTAACTTCATTAGTATCAATTTGTGTACTGGAACTATTTAGGTCTAGTCCCAGCACCCATGTGGGATTTGAGACCACACCCACAAAGTCAGACAATGCAGCATGCACTGACTGTACCAGTTGTTAACTACACAACCACCAGGCCTTGGCAAATCTGAGTTCTGATAATTCTGAGGAATATGGGTGTTTCATGTATTCAAGGAACCAATTGCATTGAAATAAGATCGAAACTAATCTTTCTTCTGAAGAAAGGCAGCGACGTACGAGTAACTAGTTTTGACCTGATTTCAATGAGATTGGAAGGTAACATGTGATATTCAAGTCATTGAGTTTTGAACAGAGATATATCAATGTTGATAAATTAACTTTACAAACTTTTGCTTTTAGAATGATTAAATAAAATTATAGCCACTTTCTATGTATCCAAATTGATTGCATCCATATGTTGATGATATATGTATTATAAAAAACGTGTTTGTCACAGATCTGCTAACGAACAAAATGGCAACCAAATTAGCGACATTATATATTAGATGTATGTGATTAGAAGTTTTGAGCATCTTATCTTGCACTGAATGAGATATGGTAAATTCTTTTTCATTTAGAAATGCTTCATTAAACATGCTATGCTGTTTGGTGAAATGTTAAACGCCTATTTATTCTTATCAAATGTTCTATTCCATTTAACTGATGGTTGGAGCCTGCTTGCTACAGATAAATTAGAACTTTGAATTACAAAAATTTTGTTTCTGTCCAATATTCGTTGAAAAGGAAAGGTTTATAGTTTCTCTTTATACAATATGGCACTTCTCTACTTTGTCCAGATATTAAAATAAATCATGACGTTTAGCATTTAGAATTCTGCCTTAATAATCAATCAGTTGGTTCCTCTATAAATATTGTAACTCTGTGGGTATTAAATTATTTAGATTATTGGCCATAATCATGTTTTATCTTTAACTAATAATGAGACAAAAAAGGGTCTTCATTGTATTTTGAACTTTAACTTTGCTTATATGGCATCTCAATAGGGTTTTGAGCCAAAATGTTATGTCTTTGTTTGTTTGATTTGCTTGTTTGTAACTATTTAAAAGTATGTCCGGCCTATGATGACATGATAATTATTGTTCTCTCATGTGTATTCATGTTGGTATAGGAGTAAAATAAATGACTCCCCTTTTTCTGAAGGCGTCTGAAGACATGATGAGGATGTTGCCCTCGTCAGAGGTGGCCTGCATGACGGTGGAGGAGGTGGTGGTCGCGTCTCGCACCGACGTTCAAAGCGGGCTTGCTTCAGATGAGGCAGCACGCAGACAGAAGCTGCATGGACCCAACGACTTTGAGATAACAAAGGAAGAACCGCTGTGGAAGAAGTTTCTAGGGCAGGTGGGTTGTCACGATTCATTTTCATATTTGAGAACTGTATTTGGTGTTTTTCTCATATCCTCCATGCTACCTCCAAGTCATAAGAAATAGAATGTTTTAGTTCCCCCCCAAACTAAAAATTTTAGGATAATTGTTATTTGTATGGCAGAGTTAATAAGTGGTGATTCCTGCAGATCTGTTTTTTAGAATTGGATGTCACTAATTCATTTACAGCTACAGTGTTGAAATGCTTCGTTAATTAGATTGTGATTACAAAACCTGTGAATTTGTGCTTTCAGTTCAACAACCCACTGATCCTGCTGTTATTGGCCTCAGCAGTAGTCAGTGTCTTCATGCGGCAGTTTGATGATGCAGTCAGCATTACAGTTGTATGTAGCTGATTAACGTTTGTTTAATTGTTACAAATTGTCATCAGTATCCATAGTAATAATACGATCTATAAAACAGTCCTTTTTACCTGATAACTGAAAGCAAGAGACTTCAATGATTTTTAATTTTAAGGATTTACAACAACCGGCGAGATAGAATCATAAGATGCTTTAAAATGTTCAAATTTCAAATGATCAATCATGGTATTTAATTTCTGAATTCAGTCGTACAAGTATAGTAGCTAGGATAATAGTATCAGCACTAAGGGAAATGCTTTGGGATGTTTTATCTGAATAGGAGTAGGTTGTTGATTTTATTCTTCTTTTTAATTTTCACAATCTTTTTCCTTTCAGGCAATAGTCATAGTTTCAACAGTTGCTTTTATACAGGTGAGAAAGAGCTTGATTTCGTTATGATTTTTCAGTTGGATGACTTACTCATTTATGCCCATTATTCATATTGATAATAAACTTATAAATGCTTTATTTGAAAAGATCTTTTTGGGGAGTTAGTTTAAACCTTCAACTATATGACATATAAATTATTAGCAAGTTTATTTTTGTAATGTTACATTGTTGTTTTGTAGGAATACAGGTCTGAAAAGTCTCTAGAAGCTCTTACTAAACTCGTGCCCCCAAAATGTCATTGGTAAGTAGATATATATATATATATATATAAATCCTATCAGGACAAGTCCACGATGGTAACTTTTTATAAGTGATCTGTTCAATTGTAAATATATGTAAATATATTTTTTTTTTATCTACAAAATGTTAAAAGTTAAAAAGGCTTCAAACTTAAATAAGAGTTTGCGTCCATTACAAAGATACAATGAAACATTACATGTTCAGAATAATAAAGCTAAACCCATATTTGCTCATTTTCAGTTTACGAGACGGAAAAACAGAAACATTTTTTGCAAGGGAGCTGGTGCCTGGCGACATTGTACAACTAGGTATAGGGGACCGCGTCCCAGCTGACATCCGCCTTATAGAGGTCAGTCTTTGGTTGTTTCTAATAAAGATAAGTTTTCAAAACATCACTGCTTATGTATTGATTTATCGATTTGTGAATCACCTCTGACAGCAATCATAGGGATTCATATTTTTAAAACAGTATCTCGGAGCAGTAAAATTGTTGTGTCATGAAGAAAACCAAGGCCTCATGTTTTCTATGATATTGCCCTGAAAATATCTCTGTTGATTTATAGTTGTGATTATTATCCTACAGAGTCAATCATATTTTGTCATAAATATCTTTTGGAAGTTGCAACAAACCAAAACTTGTTCTTGTTTTGCAGGCTGTAGATTTATCAATAGACGAGTCGAGCTTTACTGGGGAGCCTCACCCCATGAACAAATCCACCTACACTCAGGACAAGAAGACAACAAACGGGATATCGGATAGAAAGAATGTGGCATTCATGGGGACTCTGGTCACAACTGGGAGGGGCAAGGTGAGATCACTATGTGGGGTAACATAAGTTGTAACATTTAACATTTGGACATATGACATTTGCCTAGCAACAATTGTTTCAGCATGAGTTCCTGTATATTCTGTGACATCACAAACCAATGGTTTATGCCTTCAAAGTATCGAGCTGTCACTGAGGAATTGGGCAATTTTCTTAGTATTTCAATATAACTCAAATGGATGAAAATATTGTGTTTAATAATATTTTATTTCTTGTAGTTTGTGTCAAAATTTATATTTTGTCAGTTGCTTTTTGTGTTTTATTGAAAGAGAACATTAAATAAATGTTTGTGTTTTCCAATTCAGGGTATTGTAACAGGCATTGGACTCAACTCAGAGTTCGGAGAAATATTCAAAATGATGCAGGCAGAAGAAGTAAGTTCAACTATATATCCATCAACACAGTTTACTGTTCAGTTATCTTCTTTATAAGTTATATTATCTCCTGGACAAAAATGATAATTTTGAATTTTAAAATTATAACAAATTAAATCTTTTTTCAGCAGCATAATTATAGAATATTAATCAGTTTCTAAATCCATTGTTCTAAACTTCTGTAGTCCAGTATGATTACTGTCTGAATCATTCATTACATTAACTCTAACATTTTTTCATTTGGCCTCCAAAAGATAATTGATCACCAAAATGGGCAGGGTCAGTTTTGAGAATTCCTTTGTTATAATTTCCAATTTTGACACCATTGTCATACCGATGTTGATGTTGCAGTCGCCAAAGACTCCGCTGCAGATCAGCATGGACACGCTGGGGAAGCAGCTCTCCTTCTACTCCTTCTGCATCATCGGCATCATCATGCTCCTCGGCTGGATCCAGGGGCGCGGCATCCTCGACATGTTCACCATCGGGGTCAGGTCAGTAGGACATCCATCATGTTGCTACATGAGCAAGTCTTTCATACAAATATTAGTGTAAATTTTAGCTAAACTGAATGCTTGTTGTCCCCGCCGCAATGCGGAACAGGGGACTATGAATACAGCAGCGTCTGTCCGTAGGTCCTTACTTAAGTCTGGATTCTTGTTAACGCGATAACTCATGAAGCTTAGCACCTAGAGTGTTCATATTTGGTGACAGCTTTCAATGGAGGAAGACTCAGATGCCATTTTGAAGGTCACCACGACACTTTGACCATTGTGTAATACATTGTTAATGCGATATCTCGTAAAGCTTATCACCTTGAGTGTTCATATTTGGTGACAGCCTTCAATGTCGGAAGACTCAGACGCCAGTTGACATTGGTGACCTTGACCACATTTCAAGGTCCCCACGACACTTTGACCATTGTGTAATACATTGTTAACTCGATATCTCGTAAAGCTTAGCACCTAAATATCTCATAACAGTGGGGGAGTGGCAAACACTTGTTTTGTTCCTTTTAGATATGTACACATATGTAAACACTCTTGAAACAGTGGGCATAAGTTGCATGACATACATAAGCTGAGAAGAGTTATTTTGATACTGATTGTGTAAATCTCTTTCAGCTTGGCAGTGGCTGCTATCCCAGAAGGCCTGCCTATAGTTGTAACAGTCACTCTGGCTATTGGGGTCATCCGCATGGCCAAACAAAAAGCTATTGTGAAGAAACTGCCTGTGGTGGAGACATTAGGTAGGTTTCTTAGGATGCTGTAAAAAGTTGAAAATAAAAAAAAAGCTGGTTTTATTGAAATGAGAACAAAATAATTTCAAGAAAAGAAAAATACCCAACACTTTTCTTGTTTACTTCAAATTGAGAGAGTATGGTGCACGAATCTCAACAGCACATGAATCGGTAGTAGAAGACTGCTGAGTATGCAGTTTAGGTTCAATGTTTTGATGTAACTTACAGCACCCATTCTCCCTCTAATTACACCCAATGCTCTCAGGTTTCACTGCAGTACAATGCAAGAATGTGTTGCAGGCTTTCTCACTGCAATTGAAGAGCAAAAGCTTTCTCTCTTGCAGAATTATTAGCATCAGAAATAGATTCACATTTATTCTATACTTAATTAGTTTCAGAACTTGGTCAATACTTAACTTTGTATTTATGATGTGTCTGCAGGTTGTGTGAACGTGGTGTGTTCTGACAAGACGGGGACGCTGACAAAGAACGAGATGACGGTGACCCACATCGTGTCTGCTGATGGGAAGGAGGCGGAGGTGAGTTAAACACTGCTCGACATGAGCCATGATCAACACAATTATAGAACACACAGAATGCCACTGTTCCAAACTTATCAGTACAAAACAGGGAACTACTATTTTCTTCCAAGTATATTGTATTCATTGAGTGTAACATTAGCCTGTTCTATCAATTTAATTCAACTTGCCACAATCTATTGGGAATTTTAATTTTAACCGCTGCACAGGATTGACGTGTGATCAGGTATAAAAAAAAATCTTTTTGAAAATATCTAAAAGATAAAGAGATGTCAAGAGTACAGTTACAATTTTTTCTTCAATTTCACTTTATCAGATTACTTAAGTGAAATACTAACTTTGGAATCCTTTATGATATAAGACTATTTGATATTGTTTTATATGTTGTTTATCAAAATTAAAAGAAAGGAAAATTAAACTTATGATTTCCCTAAATCAAGCAGGGCAACACAACAGATCTGGTAGAATCCACCAAAAGATTTAAACCAAACAAGTAGTGGAATTATATAAATATATATATGTGTGTGTATGTATGTGAGATCTGAAAGGGGAGGTAACCTTGCAGGTGACCGGTGTGGGGTACAACACAGCGGGGATGGTGATGTGTAACTCGGAGGAGGTCAAGCATGACTCCCACCCCTCTATAGCCAAGGTCTTGGAGGTGAGACTCTATGAATACTTTCACATCCCCAGTGAGGTTTCCTGTTGGTGTAACGTTATGTGATGAATCAGCAATGCTGAAGAATCTGCGTGGCCAGTTTGCAGAGATCACAACTTGACTGACGATTGGAAATGAAACTATTTTTACTAAGTCTAAGTGTTAGGAATATCAAATAAATAGTCCAGTTTTTCTTGTATAATTGAAAACAGTGATTTGTCCAAATAAATGCAATATTGATGTATAAATCCTTTTGATTCATTCAGTCAATCTTGATAACTTGAATCTTTTTTCTTGTGTCCTGTTCATTTAATATGCCTTCATTTCATCCATTTATGATGCCGTAGAGAATGGATTGTGTTTATGTTGTGTACTTCTTGTGTATGTAATGGCAAGTCTAAGTATGCATCTACTCTGTGTCCAGGTTGGGTGTATATGTAACAATGCTGAGTGGACGGAAGGGGGGCTGCGTGGCCAACCAACAGAGGGGGCGCTTATAGCAGCAGCTCTTAAGGTGAGTAGTTGATCTTATTCACCTTTCTAGCAGAAACTTCAATGATCTAAAAAAATTATTTGCATTCCCATTGAGGAAGTGCTTATTGCTGCTAATTATTTCAAACTTCAGCAGTATTATCACAAATTCAAACAGACATAACATAGTGTACTGAGACTCAAACTTTGTTTTGTAGATGCATATGCATAATGAAAGGGAGAATCAGAACCGCATCAAAGAATGGCCGTTCAGCTCGGAGACCAAGTTCATGGCTGTCCAGTGTGTGCCTAGATTTGGGCAGGTGAGTTGGTGGATACAGCCTGAAGTTTTCTTCACTTAAGTCATAATTTATGTTGTTGTATTCATGTTCAAAAATGGACATTGGTTCAAATGACAAAGAATTTGAATCAAGAGTACTTGTTTTCTCATTATAATTGTTCATGCAAAATTGACACAAGGCGACAGTGAGAACTTTATGTGTTTCTATACATCTTTTGTTTCTCTTTTTTTGTTAATTGTCAAGAAGAGTAATCATTCTTAAATTGTTGTAGTAAATATGAATATAAGAGTCAACAGGACTAACAATTTAAGACAAGTATGTATGTTTTGACCACCTTGAGCACTAAGGATAATCTAAATATGTTAAAACTATTTTTCCTATCACAGAATCGAGAGCCAGTGTTCTTTGTGAAGGGGGCTCTTGAGATGATTTTACGTCGCTGCTTCTCCTATTTCTACAACGGAGCCTCACTCCCAATCACAGAGAAACAGCGAGAGCTCTACATTGGTCAGGCAGCCAGGATGGGCAGCGCTGGACTGAGAGGTCAGGAAATATCATTTGTTAACCTTAGTGATGTAACGTAATTCATCTCTTGTATCATGTATCTTATCCTTGGCAAGAATACTGTTTGAACAATGTCTATCTTTAATTTACTGTCTTTTTGCAACAAGTTTAGGAAAGTCATCTATAATCATATGTATCTTTAGCATATTAAGTACAAAAGGATGTTTTGTTGGTCAGAATTTGATTCTTTAACCCATAAGATTTTCCTGAGAAAACTTCCTTTTAAAACCTTTTCTGTATATTCTAATAGTATTCTCTCTTATCTCTGCTCCCAGTGTTGGCGATGGCGTACGGGACAGACATGTCTAACCTTGTGTTTGTGGGTATGGTTGGCATGATTGACCCCCCTCGGGAGGGGGTCAGGGAGGCTGTGTGGACCCTCACAGGGGGCGGTGTCACGGTCAAGATGCTCACTGGGGACTCCGAGGAAACGGCCAAAGCAGTCGGTAAGTAGCTGTTATGAAATCTTAGATGTTTTTTCTTTTGTTTTAAATGTATGCATATATTGTGAGTTTGTGTAGTGTCACTGTATTTGTTTTTATGTAAATATTTGTTTGTTTTATGAATGCTTCATGTATTCAAGAATGGTTAGAATAATCATCCATGAAGAATGGACTTTTGAGGTATTCCTATAAACATCCATTCAATTCGTTTCTCATTCGGAGATGTGTTGATTCTTCAAATAAAGAACTGTATGTCATTATTTGTCATTCCCTCATCCTTTACCCTTGCTATGTGGTATGCATAGAGAACAAGTTCTATGGATTTACAACTTCTTTATTGCAGGATTGCGACGTTTCACTTGCTTGAACACGGTTTTAGCATCTACACTGAAACATTGCAATCCAGCAACAAAGAAGTTGTAAATCCATAGAACTTGTTCTCTATTCATCTCACCAACTTCTAAATGCCTCTCAAAGAAGTAATATGTTATGCCTTGTGAAATTCAGAAATTCTCTTTTACCAGAAATAATTAATTAATATCCTCTCTTGTGTCACTCTTACCAGGAGCGAGACTTGGCCTGTATGCAGCAGGAGCAACATCTCTGTCAGGGGATCAGATTGACCAGATGGACATCAGTCATCTCCGACGTGTCATCAACGAGGTCGGCGTCTTCTACAGGGTCACCCCCAGACACAAGCTCAAGATTGTCAGGGTAAATATTGAGGCTAGAATTTGCTATTTTTGTGAACTCAAAAGGTCCACTGAGATATCTCCATTTTCTAAAGGTTTTGGTTGAATTTTGTGATTTCACTAACAAATGATAGTTACCGTATTCGACGTGATAAAAATTGGTAAAAGGGGGCGCTAATTAAAACGATAAATATTGTCCTCAAGTTTAGTCTTGAAAGTGGTTTCTTATGATACATATGTCTTTGAAATATGGTTTTATAACTTTTATAATTTTGATGGTGGCTGGAGGTCTTGAAATACCCTGTATTCTTCACTTTAGTGGAAGTAAAAGACTTATTGCAAGACTGAAAAACCTCACTCAATGAATCAACATGCAAGGTAAGCAATGTTGAGAGGTGGGCGCTAAATCAGGACAAAAACGAGGTTGGTGGGCGCTTATAGGGGAGTGGGCGGTTATTAAGTCGAATACGGTATTTATCACTGTAAGCCCTGCACTACAATTTTCAGTTTGATTGTTTTAGTGAAATGTAATTAACATTCATCCCTATGATCTCATGAATATGTTGTATTTCCAGGCCCTACAAGACAATGGTATGGTGGTTGGAATGACGGGGGATGGAGTAAATGATGCGGTTGCTCTCAAGAGTGCTGAAATTGGCATTTCTATGGGCAAATCTGGCACAGATGTATCTAAAGAGGCAGCTGATATGATTTTAGTTGATGATGACTTTTCTACAATATTGTAAGTCCTTCAAAATCTTTAAATGGGTTAAAGTTGTATTTATTGAAATAATAAAAATTGTTAGAACAGCTGATAATGAATTTCCAATCAGGAGCTACCAATTTCTTTAAGGTTTACCTCTTCAATCTACTCTGTTAACTGAAAAAAATGAATAAAGGTTCTTCAGCTAAAAGGGTAAGGGAGATAACTCTATTATGATTTGCTAATACTACTTTCTTTACCACATACCCTAGTAGTGATATCCTCTGTTGACCATTACTGAAATAAATTTTTTATCCTTTAAGTTTCGCTCAATTTAAATATTTCATCATCTTTCTTTCAGATCTGCAATTGAAGAAGGAAAAGGAATATTCTACAATATCAAAAACTTTGTTAGATTTCAATTAAGCACGTAAGTAAACCATATTATTTTTTGCCCTTAAATTTATTACATTGAAGGACACTGTATTTTATTGAATCAATTCCTTGTCAACAATTCAAAAGTAAAATTAGATTAGATTCCTCAAGATTTATCAATATATCCTTTATTGCATCATTATACAGATATTTAATCTAATTAATTTTATGCCCCTTTATACCAATTTTACTTGCTTTTTAGGTTCACCTTCACTTTCCTAATATTATTTATATATATATGTATACATGTATACATTATTTGAAAAGCTTAAGTTATAATTGTTTGGCTATGTTCAAACACAACCTTATTACCAGATGTGTAGTGTTTATGTAAGAGAATAGTAGGCTTGTCAAATTTTTTCAAACCCTCCTCATGTTATAAATGTTTCCGTTACATTGAATCCCCCTTCATAGTACCAAGGTGTGTTGTGTTTCTGCAGGAGTATAGCAGCCCTGTCTCTCATAGCACTGTCTACCGTGATGAGGTTACCGAACCCTCTCAATGCCATGCAGATCCTGTGGATCAACATCATCATGGACGGGCCTCCCGCTCAGAGGTAAAGCCTGCCACTTGATTTCTAAATCCTTGGTACTCTTTTATATAGAATAGACACAATATGATGAATTATTTTATGTTTTACTCTTTACAAAGCTTATGTCTGACAATTCGTAGAATTGTTTCAGTAATTTAGACAACAATGGATTTTGAATACAAAAATTAAAGAAACTTATCTCTAATATTGCTGTAAAAGTGTAAAGTGTGGAATTAAATATCTAATGTTGGAAATCACCAATACTTTATGACAGCAAGTTCTATTTTGAATGTATTTGCTTCAGTTTGGGAGTGGAGCCCGTGGATCACGATGTGATACGTAAACCGCCTCGCCGAGTGAAGGACCCCATCATCACACGGGGTCTCATCCTTCAGATCTTACTCTCAGCATTTATCATTGTTAGCGGGACTTTATGGGTCTTCTGGAGGGAGGTGAGTGAGACTTGTGCTTTGCCCAATTTACCCTTGAACAAGGAAGCAACTGGATCCAAAAAGGCAATGTCAGATTGTTAAGAGCTGTCAATGGAACAGTGATGGGTTGTTAAGAGATGCATTTGTCTCAGTTTGATGAAGGTATTAGTTGTCTAATTCAAGAAAAAGATGTTAACAAGAGTATTAAAGAATGATAGTTTCAGCTGATTTTAGATCAACCGGTATTGATGATGATTTTCTTTCATAAGTTTCTAGCAAGGACCTTCCAAGTCAGTTTGTTTTTAAATCAGATCTGCTTGAAGTGCATATTAGATCTCGTGAGATATCATCCAGTTCTATACAATTCAGCTGTTTAAGCCATATTTCATTGACATCACTTGTTATTGATCTCTTTCTAAACTGTTGAGTAACATAAAAGAATAGAAGAAAGCATAGGGGTGATCGTTATATTCCAGTGCTGTTTGTGATTTACAGATGAGTGACAACAAGATCACACCGAGAGATACCACCATGACCTTCACCTGCTTCGTCTTCTTCGACATGTTCAACGCTCTCAGCTGTAGGTCACAGGTACGCTGCTTCATGGACATTTAGTTGTGCTTGGAAAATTTCCTGGATTCATTTTAATTCAACAACCGCAAATTTAGTTTGACGTTTCAAATCAACCAATCAGAATCGAGAATACATCAAAGTCATGTTACAATTTACTGTCTGCTTCTTCACCTTTGTAATAGATATATGCAGTAGGTCTTGTGTAGTAAATATAAACTGTGGTGAAAATATTTACAGCAATCAAGCATGCTTTATGGAGCTTAACATGCTTGATTATTGGATGTCTGTTTGATTGGCTGTATATGAACCCTTTGAGAAAAATAGAGTCAACCATGTTTATTAGTTTTCAGATAGCTCTCAGCTTTCGCTGGCAGTGTGGTTTTTAATCATTTTCGTCCTCTAACGTATTGAGTCTAGTATATCTAGTATATCTAGTATATCAAACAAACTGTTGAGCAGTCTACAGTGGCACATCTAAAAGTAATCAGGTATAGACAACAGCAAACAGGCTCTGTTTAAAACACCGGTTTTTTATATTGTTTTAATGAACATCTTTCTTCTCTTCCAGACAAAATCAATAGTCCAAGTAGGGTTTTTAACAAACCGCGTCTTCCTGGTGGCGGTGGGCGGGTCAATAGTTGGTCAGCTGCTGGTCATCTACTTCCCCCCGCTGCAGGCTGTGTTCCAAACAGAGGCTCTCTATGCTACAGGTGAGATCATTTCACATAAGATGGTATCTCCATGCTCAATTGTCACTAAGTTGAGAAATTAAGTATGTTTAGATCATGAGCACCTTAAAAAGGGACACCCAAAAAATATGAGACTTTTTATCAGCGTATAAATCAGCTTGAAAAGCAAGTCTTTTTTTTTGTACTTTAGATTTGTGGTTAACTTATTCAACAACATTGTATTGTTCCATGGCCGTTTAAAATTTCCCTGCAAAGATAAGGCTACAGGGATAACATATTATTGGATACTTTCTGAGGGGTAACGGCCCACTGGTCTATATTTGTTTGTGATTTTATGATAAGATGAAATAAAACATGGTCCATTTTAAACGTTACTGTTAATCTCATGTTACTCTTTTAGTCATAGACAGTATAGAATTACAAACAGGTAAATCCAACTGAATAATTCTTTACCTATTGTTTTGTTCATGCTGTCACTGTAAGACATGTCATTAACAATAATTTACTTTTTCTTGTTTCAGATTTTCTATTTTTGATAGCCTTGACTTCAAGTGTATTTATGGTCTCAGAAATAAGAAAATTTTTCCAACGAAGGGCAAAAAGAAAACAAAAATTATTCACAGAAGGAAAATATTACCAGGATAGTTATGTGTAAGAAGACGGAGAGATTTCATCAAACACCACACATGGAGACTGATATCTATCACCATTGAGTAAGATCTAACTTTACTGAAGCTTCGGACTGTTGATTGTCTTTCATCTCAAGACTGGCAGTCTGTGTATGTTATTACAGTGACAGTATTCTCAAGTATTGAGAGGAAGTGTAGAATTGTGCAACTCATCAATATGCGACTTGGATGGCGTTCATCTGCATCTCACAAGATTACTCACAATAGCTGGGGGCCAAAAGGTTGATAATGTGAAAACAAGAAGTGTTGTATTGATGTGATATTTAATTTACTCACTCAAGGAAAGAGAGTTTTTTATCTTCTTCATTTAACATGTAAATACAATGTGTGAAACACAGGGAGTTCAGTAGAGAAAATATTTTGTTATTTCACATGGAAAGGAAATTTTAAGAACAAAATGTGAAATAATAAATAAAATTCATGAGCAAGGTATCTTAGCACTCGTGATAATATTCATGAATACAGTAAAATAGATAGAGAGCAAGGTAATTAAGGTAAAGCTCTACTCAAACAATGGGTAGAAGGATCCAGAATTGACTAGCAACATCTTTGGACAAATCCTAAGGGCAGAAAGGAACAACATGCACATTGACTCGTATGTAAGCGACATCATAATCAGGGTGTCCTCTGTTGTAAACAAGTAAAAGAGCGTACTGACTGATGATTATCTAATAGACTATTTGACACAATTTGCTCAGAATGGTGTTATGATGAGCTTTGATGGCATAAGCGCATGAATTAGGATGGCCCGAAGAATTTCATTTTCAAACAAAATAGCTGGATCATATTCTGTATTTTTTATGTAGTATTGTTGAATCTGTCTTGGAGATTGTTATCTAATAGAATAATTGGAAAGTTAAGAACCTGAAGAATGACAGAAGAGCACGTCAACTGTGATTTTAAACTAAGAAGATGAAATGGTGGCGATACCTGACGCAATGAACAGCATATCAGCTGGACTCGAATTGTTGCACTCTTTCATTGGCTGTGATTTCACACGACACGACGTTTGTGTGCTTCTGTTGTGTTTAAATGCCTCTTACTTTGTGCCTCAGGAGTCCTTGTCTTCAGACTTACCCTTTTACAAGTACATTTGTCAGAAATCATTGTCCTTATTTATTTTCATTCAAAAAAGACATTTTAAATTAATGAAGAAACATCATATATAAAGTAGGAAAGAAGTTGTAATGTTGAGAAAGGCATGGAGTTGGAATCTGTGATTGAGTCGTGTGGAAGAAATGCCACTCACTGCAAACATGATTGGTTTATCTCTCTCTCCTTTTAGGATTGTTCGGAATAGCCAACCTGTTCCATTTTTTGTAGCTCGTTATGATTCCTGCCAATTGATCACTTAGAATGGTTTGTAATTGATTCATCTAGCGACTAAATATTGACATGATCTCCTCAAAACATTACTTCAGTCTTCTCTCTTTGTTTAAGTGTGCACTTGAAGAATAGTAGATTTTGATTATCAACTATTGTCTCATTTGAATTAAGCAGTTTAGTCATTATTATTTTATTATCAACAAGTAGAAGAATTAATGAATTTCATTTGCAAAATCATGAATTTGATTGATGTAGAAGTAGCTGATATATATTTATAAGTTTGTATATGGGTTTCAGAGCTATTTATTTGTATAGAAGTTGAGTCTCTTTAACAATCGGGGCTCATGAAGTTAAAGATGAAATTATTGATATTTATCGTTTGGTTTTGTACATCTTGCCTTGTTACTGCAATCAAAATATATATAAGGTTGTGAAGAGGTGAA
Organism: Phorcus lineatus; assembly: GCA_921293015.1. Lineage (NCBI taxonomy): Eukaryota > Metazoa > Mollusca > Gastropoda > Trochida > Trochidae > Phorcus > Phorcus lineatus. Next base: position 46,462,345 of record OV121090.1, on the reverse strand, counting down.
TTTCTTTTGTGTTAATTAAAATAGAATAATAACCAGAGGAGTTACTTTGAATGATACCCAATTGAATTTATAAACAATATTTTTTCATCATTGTAAAGATTGGTTTGGAGATATGAGCATTAGTTATGATTTATTCATGACCTGTTTTGTTTTCAACAACTGAGGGTTAGATTTATCAGTTTCCAAATGTATTTTCAATTCAAAATATTATATCAACTGCTATCATATTTCATTTCGGTAGATTTTAGCATCAAGAAAACAGCTATTTTGAAAGAATGATTCAAATCAAATGATTAAGTTTAACTTATTTCATGCATAGCAAAATTGGCAGATGTATACTCAGGGAAAAAAAGGAGCTTAAAAGTACAAAATCAGTGTTATTAAAATGATACAAGATATACAACTTGATAGTGCAAAGTTATGTAAGTATATTGTGTAGGTATTATAAAGTCTCTAAAAGCTCAACTGTCGTTCTTGCTCAGTGTTTTATTTTAATTAGCTTACTTTGTTGATTAAAATCATGGCTCTTAAATTACAGTATGATATGCAAGTTTTAGTGCAATTGAAAAAGCTTTTTAAAAAACTGTTGTAAATCTGCTACTGAAATACTCTCCAAACGAGAATTATTTATGGTGTACTCAGGTACAGTAGAAAGTAAATATTGGACAGCAATGTACGAGCAGATTGTTTTGCAACATGTTCTTGCATCAAACATTCTCTTTAAATTTGTGGGCAACTTGGTGTTTTCTTTCTAATACTCTTTATAACGATTTTTTGTAAATGACCTTGTGATAGTGTTTTATTTTTAGTTTCTTTCATTTGATTAAGACGTTAACAAAGATCTGAATCTTGAGTCATGCTGGTATGATAAGGTTTTATTGAATTCCTTTGCACATTCTTTCACTCTTTTAGATAAAAACTTGGGGGAAATTGAGATGCTACAAGGCTTTTGATAAATGACATTTAGTTTTTAAGTGCACTTTTGAAACACAAATTAGTGTGTGCAAAGTTTTAACATTTTTATTTCAAATTGATGTAATACAGATCATTTTACGGTGTGATCGTGACACTGTGTGCGAGAAAGAACAGAAAGGGATTGTTGACATGGGACAAACTATACATCAACGTCTGTTTAAATGTTGAAAACTGATGCATATATATATTTATACAATTTCACAATGTCTGAAGCTGTTTTGTTGAACTTACTGTACATATGATCAAACACATGAAAATAAAAACTAAAAAATATAAACACTTTTGACTTTATTTATTAAAATAAATATTTGTACATGTCTCTCGTCTTAACAAACTTTCTAATAAAAAAACATGTCACATTAACAGTCGACTGCTGAATCATAATGTCTTCTTCAGCTCTAGCTTGATATTTCGTTTTTACTTCAAGTCTTTCTGATAAGTAGTGGAATTCATAAGAAAAACAAGATTTTCTTGATAATAATTTGTTGGGAACAAACATTATCTTCTGTGTATATACAGACTCCATTACAAATTCTAAAAGATCTTGTTTTTATATGTCTAGAATGACATGGTTATTACACTAACAACAGCAGATTTTCTCTTTGATACAGAAATATCACAGACATTGGAGTACTTTCACTCCGGTATGATATACATGAGGCATACAGGTTAGTTTCAGTGTAAAATTACTTCCCGCAATATAGGTTTAACCCTGTCAAGAGCTAATTGTAATTGAGTGTTATTACATTGAACCCAAAAATATTCTTTTTTATTATTTGCTTTGTTGAGCCTATGTGAAAAACTGTGTTACTTAGCGGTTTCTCGCTACGTCATACCATTAATGCAATGTCTAGTTGATTCTGACATCGTCTACTGATAGAGGATACAGCATAAGGCTCGTTGACACATGAAGTCCATAAGGCTCGTTGACACATGAAGTCAATAAGGCTTGATTACATGATCTACCCAAAGGTGAGTTAATGGGCAGACTTTTATCTGCTTTGAGTACATTCTGACTGCAACAACTCAGTATGAAGGTCGACACATCATGTCAAGAACATCTGGTGAGATGGTCTACTCAAAGATCATCTCCAGGACTAATCGGTTTACTCTTACTCTCAGTGCCATGTTAATTCTGACTGCGTTTGAGAGGGTACATCAAGCTTGATGATACAGGACAATAAGCAAATATGATCTGATGATCTTCTCAGAGACAAGCTTGATCTTATGCTCTACACTGAGTTAAATCTGACTTCATCTACTTGGAAACAACAGAGCATGAATTTGGTCCCGTAGATTGTGACTGTCTCGGGGTCACAAGATGATGTGCAGACAGTGTGACAAGAAGAAGATTTACTCGGAGACCAGCTCGATGACAGAGTGAAGGTGCTCCACACACCAAGCCTGATGGGAAGACCTGGAAGCGAGGTTTGTGAGGTTCTGGTAGGATTCCTGTAGCTTGCCCACGATGTTTGCGCTCTTCATCACCACCTTCGCCTGGAATGTAAATATATTTGTTAACATAATGTCATTTACAGTTATCAGTAAATCTTGATCAATTTGTTTGTAATTTAAAGTACACTGACCATTTCTTTCTTCAAACATGTTTCACCTACACGTTGAATGTTCTTTACAAGTAAGAATGTTGCAGGACCAAATTTTCTGTGACCTCACAAACATATATGTATGATAATGCTGTAAATGCAACATGGTTTATTCACATTCAACATCAATGTCTTACACTGGTTTCAACAAGCACCTAATTCAAGAAATTTTTAATTTATTTATATTGATTATGCATCCTAATAGTTCTCTAGAACAAAAAGTAAAGGTGACCTCAAAATCAGTGTTAAATATGTGATGAATGATGTAGGGTATAGCTAACGTCCAACTTATGTCTGATACTGTTTTTAACAACACCTTATTCAAGTCATCGTCATTATCTACATTGATTATACATCCTGACTGTTATCACGAATCAGACATCACCTTCTGGTTGTTGAAGAGAAGAGCCCAGAGTGCTGATGCGGCCATTGCTTGGACTTTCTCATTTGATCCTGTCAAACACCGCAACATCGTCGGGATCAGCTTCTCTGTGAACATTTATCAAGTCTTATCATAAACTTTTTACGAAACTTAACCCTTTATGTGCTATTTTATTATAATAGTTTCAATGCTGCCAACTTCGGGAACAAGAATCGTTATGGTGAACATACATATTATGAGAATATTCGTACTTCTTCCTGCAGCTTGATCCTCCTGATGAAGGAGTAAACATTTTCAAGACTTATTTGTCTTTCAAATGATTTGATCTTATTCAAGTTATTTCCAGAAGGAATGATCTGTGATAAATAAAAGTTTTTTTTGTTTTTGTTTTTTTTTAATCAACTTTTTATTCCAGAAACCCTGTTACAATTAGGACTGCTACCCAGGGTAGTAGAAGTCCAAATGACAATTAACATACTGGATTTAAGATTTCTGTTGGGTTTTTTTTCACAGTACAAGGACAACACAATCACTCACTCATTCACTCTCTTATCTCTTAATTGCATATACTAAAACTTAAAAGGTCAAGGTCAAACATTTCATTCATATTGACTATTGTGTTAATTCATATAACATGATATATTAACACTCTGAGGTTGTGACATTATTAAAATCATAAAGTATTACATGATGGACACAAGAAGCAAAATTTCAAGTCAGATTACTTTGAATTTACGATATCATGATACAACATCCATTTCTGATAAAAACTGTCTTGTTTACTTTTACTAAAAGCAATCTGTTTTTCAATGATATACCTATTATGGATATAATGTCTAAAATGATTAAAACTTAAAGAGGTTTTTAAAACCCTACATTTATATATGAAAAATTTTGCCAAGAGCAAAAGCAAATCAAACACATCATCAGTATACATATTCTTTCTCACTCCAAACACAATAAACTGTAGGTCAAAGTTCATGTTATGAACATGTGGGCATTTGTCATTAAGTAATTTCAAAAAACATTGCCAAAAAGTTTGTGCATGCTGACAGTCCCAAAAGAGGTGACTTATGGTTTCAACTTCAGAGTGGCAAAATGTACATAGGTTGTTTTCAGCAATATTAATCTTAAACAGGAAAGAATTTGTTGACAAGATACCATGAATAATTCTAAACTGAAACCAACGCAATTTCGTATCTAATGTTGTCTTGATAGGGTGCAAAAATATTTTTTCCCAGTCTAATTCAGTAAGCACACACTCTTCCCAGGTTTGTTTGAACTTAAAATAAACATCACATGCACCTAAAATGTAATAATAGCATTTAGCACCTTTTTTGACAGACATTAGTTTTTGAATGACAGGATTGTCATCTAGTTGTTTAAAAGAAATAGGTTGGCTGATTTTTAATTTTGACTGATAACTTTTGATCGCCATAAGAAGACCATTATAGTGAAGAAAATTCACATCAAGTTCAAAGGTATTTTTAAATTCTTCAAGGGAACGGTAAGTACCATCTGACTTGACAAAATCACGAATCTGGCTGACACCTCTCTCAAACCAAGCAGAAAAGAAAATTACCTCTTTACCAACTTTCAGATTGTTGTTATAAAAAATTGGTTCTGTTATGAATTCATTAAATGAATTCGGCTTGATCTTATGTGAAAATTTGCCAAATGCATATATACAATCACTCCAAAATATATTTTTTATAGCTTTAGCCAGTTCACTTGGAAAAGAGTTACCAAATACACCTACACTTTGTAGTCCTGGGGTGGAAGCATAGCATAACTGTTTCCATTTTGATTCATGACCAACGTCCAGCAACTTCCTCATCCATGACAACTTTAAAGAATTGACATAACAGAAGGATTCCACCATACCAAGACCACCCTCTTTCACAGGTTTACAAGCAACAACTCTTTTGATCTTGTCAGGTTTCCCGCTCCAGAGAAATTTAAAAAGCATTTTGTTTAGTTCATGAAGAAAGTTTCCTGGGGGGTTGGGGAGAGTTAGAAAAAGATAGTTTAATTTTGAAATTAGCAATGATTTTATTATAGCAATTCTGCCAAGTGGTGTGATTATTCTTTTCATCCATCTGTTGATTATTAGTTGAATTTCATATAGTTTATTTTCAAAATTCTTCTTAGACAGAACAGATAAATCCACTGAAAAAAACACCCCAAGGAGTTTAAAGTACTCTGGATTCCATTGAATATTTAAAGATGGTAAGTATCTGACTGAACAATTCCTTCTTGAGCCAATCCAAATCACTTGAGACTTATCATAATTAATCTTAAGTCCTGAAATATCAGCAAAACCATTTAAAGTGTCAACCGTAGCCTCAAAAGACTTCCGAGAACCATCTAGAATAAACTCTGTATCATCTGCATACTGTGTCAGCAAGTACTCTTCATTGTTTACTGAAATTCCTTTGATATCAGGATTTTTTCTTACAAGACAAGCCAGGATCTCTACACAAAGTATGAAGATATATGGTGACAGAGGATCACCTTGTCTACAGCCTCGTTCCACAGAAAACCAAGGAGACAATGTGCCGTTAATGTTCAAACAAGATCTTGCATCACTGTAAAGGATATTGAACCACTTTATGATGTCCTCTCCAAATCCAAAAAAGGATAATGTTTTATTTATGAATGACCATGAGACAGAATCAAATGCTTTCTCAAAATCTATTAAAAACAACATGCCAGGAATGTTATTGCATTCTGTATAATTCATCAAATCATAGATTAATCTTATGTTGTCACCAATATATCTGTTAGACATGAAACCAGTTTGATCAGTACTGATCAATTTTGGAAGCACACGTTTGAACCTCTCAGCTATAACCGATGAAAGAAGTTTATAAGCAGTATTGAGAAGTGAGATAGGTCTCCAGTTTTTCAAAAAACGCTTAGGTTTATCTCCTTTTGGAATGCAAGTAATAATACCTTGCTTCTGTGTCACTGAAAGATTACCATTTGCAAAGCTATAATTAAATGACCTCAACAAGAGAGGGTATAAATCTTTCCAGAAGAACTTATAGAATTCATAAGTAAATCCATCTGAACCTGGACTCTTATTGTTTTTTGCCTTCTTTAAACATTTCAAAACTTCATCATAAGTCACAGGACCTTCTAAAGAATTAGATTCTTCCTTGTTGAGTCTACAAAATTCATCCTCAGAAAAAAGTTCATCAAGGTTACAATCTTTCACAACATGCTCCTTGGAAGAATACAAGCTTTCATAAAAAGTTTTTGCTTCAAGAACAATTTCTTTTGTACTTTCAATAGTAGAACCATCTTCCAGCTCTAGTTCAGACATACCTTTACTCACAAAATTCCTTTTTTCTAAGTTGCAGAAGTAACGACTCACCTTTTCTCCTTCATCAATCCACTTGGCCCTTGACCGAATAATAATGCCCTCCATTTTTGCTTTTCTGATCTCTTCTAATTCTTTTCTCTTTTCCTCTAATTCCTTATTTTCTGAAAAGTTACTTTCCAAAAGCTTAATGTTATCAAGTAAATCTCTTTCTTTTTTGCATTTACTTTTTTTCAGAAATGATGAATATGAAATGGACTTTCCTCTGATTTCCATTAAAAGGGTTTCCAAAAATAACTGGTCATTGACCTCAAATTGAATCTCAGATAAGTTAACTCCACCAATATCACTGTCATGGCCTAAAGATTTGGCATATTGTTTGACAACACTACTTATGGTTTCCTTGATGGACAAAACATATTTTGAATCCCTTAAAAGAGAATTATTGAATTTCCAGTAGGTATTTTTTATTTCATCTTTTTCAGAAAACTTCATTTTAATATCAATAAGTGAATGGTCTGTCCTATACCCAACATTAATAGAAGAGTGGCAAATGAATGAATACAAATTTTGAAATAAGAAAGAAATCAAGTCTTGCTTGTCTGACAGGAGTAGGACGCCTCCATGTATAGCCATGAACTTGTGGATTGTGATCCCTCCAAACATCTACAAGGTCAAGATCACCTATCATATCAATCACTTTCTTTCTAGCATTAGGGTTGTTGATATGCTTATAGTTACAAGTATCCAATGACTGCTGTAGACATAAATTAAAATCACCTGCTAGAATATAATGAGAGTTTCCAAACACTTTGATCTTTTCCATGATCATATCATAAAAATCAGGGTCATCTGCATTAGGACCATACAAATTGACTAAAGTTATTTTTTTATCAGAAATAGTAACACTCAGCATCAAAAGATTACCCATGTCATCTTTGAATGTGTCATGCACCTGATATTCAAGATTATTTGAAAACAATATCGCAACTCCCCTTGACTGTCCATTATTACTATTAAAAAGTATATCAGAGCCCCATTCACTTCTTATAAAAGGTTCTTTCTCTTTAGAAAAGTGAGTATCTTGTAAAAAATAAATTTTATATCTTTTAGTTCTCAAAAAGTTAAAAACATCCTTTCTTTTTGAATAATCATTGAGGCCTCGACAATTAAGAGAACAAATAGATGTACTCAGATCATCCATTTTGGTTTTGTTGTCTAGGTATATAAATATGAGGATAAAAGATTTGACAGAGATTGAAATATTCAATAGGTATCCGAATATAACCCTCCGACCTTCTGAAGAAACAGAAACATTCATACGAACAAACATACAACAGTTCATTTGAAACACTTAAACAGACAGAACATTATCATCCTCAACACAAATAATTCTTCCAAATCCAGGAGTAAAAGAAAACACCACCGTAACTTGGTAGCTATAAAAACAACATCCTAAGAATTGAGAAAGTTTGAAAAATGGACTGGACATTCCATAACAGTGTTTAAGTTACATTTTTTGAATTAAAATATTATCTAATAAGCGTTGTCATCTACTCGTCAGAAGTTACTACGGTAACTTTATCATGTGAATAGTGTATATTAGAACACTTGGTTGTCGCAATCTCAAAACAAAGATCATACAAACATTAACATATTATCATAGCTCTCAAAACAACAGAGAAATCAAATAAATGCAAGAGGCTAACATTCTCTTGGTAATAAAATCCGGAAGTCGTGCATTTGTCACGTGATCGGCTGACAGTCATGTGATCTTTCACGTCGTTGATTCACAATCACAAAAATACGAAAATGCATGAAATTGTCTCGTAAGTTCGAGAAGTATAGTTACGTTAACTTGATTTAGGACTGTAAATTTTTGGTAACAGTCAGTACTTTCACATACATATTCAAGATTGCGCCAAGATCGAAACGTCACACGTGTAGTAATCCACTGGTAGTCATGTGATAGATCCAGGTCACGTGATTGTATATATTTATATATATATAAATATATGCTAAACAGCTCAAATGTCATTATAAAGTTTGATTAATGATAATTATTGATAAACATAAAGTTTCAATGCTTAAATGTGTACTTACACTTGCCAAAAGAATGACACACTACAACAACCTTATAAAATAATTCTCACGATGTCCAAACACTGAGCCAAAGATAGTCACGCACCATCTAGCCTAGTTTCAATCGTACACTTTTTCTTCGAGTCCCACAGGTTTCCAAGAATTCCCCGCTCCACCTTCGCGAATCTCTAAGACAATCTTCACCCCCCTCTCCATAATTCGCGTGTGCATCCCTTTATCCCTGAGACTCTTCGCCTTTGCAGCAAGTTTCCCTCTCAATATTTTCAAAGGCACTGGTAGATCCGTTCTCACACTTGCTCGGATGCTTCTAAGTTTCTGGCCAGACCGCCGGGCAACATCAATTACTCTGTTTCTTTCCCATATTTTGACAAACTTTGCAATGATTGGTGGATGAGTGGCGAGTTCTTTCCCGTCGGATGAAGTCCGCTGGGGGAGACGGTGTATAGTTGAAAACGTAATGGCGTCGACCATTTCACTAGGCATGGCGAGTTCGCTTTTAATAAAACTCCTTAACTGATCATCAAGTTTGGAGTAGGTATCATTCAAAGAGCCCGGTAATCCATAAAAGAGTAGATTTGATCGGCAGGATATCAGTTCATGTGATAGAAATTTTTCATCAAGCGTTTCAAGTTTTCCGTTCATATTTTCTTCAATGTTAACAACGTTAGCACACAAATCACGCGTTTTCTCCTCTTGGAACTCGATTGTTTTTTCGTACTCCCCCATTCTTTTGTTAATAGAATCTATATCCGCCCTCAGAGATTTCATTTCGGCCAAGATTTCTGAAGTTTGGTTCGTTATCAGGTCAGTTATAAATCTTTTAAGATCACTGTCCCCGAGTGACGCCATGCTTGATTTCTTTACAGCGTTGCCGTCAAAATGATTTTCTTCCGAAATAATCCCTGTAGTACTAGTATCACGAATGTCTTCCTCTGATACTTTGTTGGGAGCCCTGTGACTTCTTGTTTTTGTTGAGTTAGTTTTTAGGGTGGATTGCTTCATTATAATGTGTTGATTGTCCTGGATTTCCTCCCCGCTAGCGTAGACCGTCAACACACTCAGCGGCCATTACCGGAAGACCGATAAATAAAAGGTTAATCATAAACACATACAAGTGTCTGTAAAAAAGATTTCATTATCAAATATTGGGAAATAATTGAACTTGGGACTGTTTACTTTACATGTTTGATAAAGTTGAAAAGATCTGACAAAGAGATAAAATTTTCTTGGCTGAAATGGGCGATAGGTTTCAGCTATGTTCCTACTTCAGTACACAACCCTTGGTTCAGTACATTTCCAGTTTGGTAACAAAAACAACAAAACTGGTTTTATTCTTCTTAAAACCAAGTCTAATGAATAAAGAACTGGGAAAAACTCATACAATTTAATCATGTAACTTACCGGTACACATATGGGCAGTGCACCAAACCAAAAGCAAACTGAAACAAACCATTTCACCATTATGGAGTCTTTAAAATATAAACTGCAGATCTCACCATTAGAGAGAAGTTTCTGCTTGTTGGCGGCGTGACAGCAGAGGTTGCGGAGGATGAGGACGGCACACTCCTCACACCTGGCCCCGCCCACCTCACAGAACTCCACCAGCAACTCAAGGCTACCTGCAACATACAGGGGAGATCTGAGTAATTCTACTTAATCCGAACGACATATTCCAATGATTCATTATTTTAATGTTATCTTTCCTCTTTTGACCCAGTGCTTTCTACAGCTGTTAGTTATTATATGGCTTCTTGTCATATTTGAGTAAAATTATACATAAATCATAATGATTTTACAATACATGCATAAATCTCAAGGCTTATATAGACAAAATATCTGGGTAAAACTGGGTACACATAGAGAACAGCAGCTAAGGGCTCTTGATGCATTCGTTGAATAACTTGATAATACCTTCTTATAACTATTCCAACACTTTCACCATAATATAACTACTGTTGATGGTCATTATCCACGGAGAAAAAATGCTATGATTATAGTTAATTCTGCTGGCCAGTCTGTATGCTATAAATAACCACTCCAACACAGTTTCTCCGTACCTGGCAGCTTGAGTATGATCTGGTGACCCTCGGTGGAGAAGGAGAGGTTGATGAGAACCTCCAGCCACTGGGCATTCATCCACTTCTTCTTCGACTTGTGCGTCTTCTGCGGGTTCAGCTTTGAGAACTCCGCAAAGAAGTTGTTCTGGATAATATACATACACTTGACTCAGAAACTAAGTCTACACGAGTTGTTTGCCTTTAGTTTATAAAAGGTTTCTTGTTAGAAAAAAGCTGGCAATCTGAGTCATGGCAAATTAAAAAGACAGACATTTTATCATTTGTCTGTGATCATTGAAAAAGGTAGTAGAAATAATTATGGAAAAGAATGTAAAAACACCTAAGTACTTCACTTACTGTGCCATGCAGCTTTAGTTGTGCCAACCCAACATAAAGAATATCACAACTGTAAAGTCTATCTCATAGATAAGTTAAGCCTAGACCTTGAAAATCAAGCACACACCTTCCACATGATGCTGCGACACTCCGAGGACAGAGTGAGAGTTGCTAGGATACTGAAGACAGTTCTCGATGTCTCTTTATCAGTTGTCTGACCAGCCAGTTTGAGCAGGCAGTGGACAAGAGAGTTGTTGCTGAGACATGGCTTGCCGTCCACGGAGGTGTTGGGTAGCGGCGAGGAGCTGGTGTAGGCGAGGGAGGAGCTGGCTGAACAGGAGAACAGAAGTCACCGAGATGTATTTCATCCATTCACAGCAAAATATTAGTTGTTTTATGTTCTGAAGTCTGAAGCTACTCACCAGGGGGACAGTGTGCGATGAACGTGAGGAGCAGATTCAGGGAGGCAGACAAGAGAGGGGGCTCCACCAGAGACCATGCCCACAGTCGATGCAGCAGGTTGGCCAGGCCCGAGTGATGACATGCAAGCTGTCAGAATTAGCAGATACAGAAGGTAAATAATTTGTGTGTGCTGCATTCTTATCTTTTTCTTAACCTTTTATTTGTGATATCATTCTTCATATTTTGCTGAACCTAATTCCAAACTTATTCATATCTTTATCACATGCCCTTGCATCTTATTTCCATATTAAAGATCAAAATGACAATGCAACAAAACAGTTAGGAACTGAATGTAAGAATGTAACAAAATACTTATATATCTTAATTTTTATCACAACAAAGACCATGAAGACATATAACAAGATGGTTACAGCAACCAAACTGACTGACCTTGACCTTGTCAAAGTGACACATGAAGTTCCTGAGAAGAGAGAAGACGAGGACGAGTTCCTGTATGAGAGGATCTTCCTTCCTGCCACGCCCCCCAGACCCTCGGTTCATCTGCAGCGACTCCAGGTTCAGCTTGGCGTGCACCTTCTTCATCTGCTCCAAGAGAGACTCGGCTAACCCCACTGTTGGAGAATAACAATAACAAACTGAATTTAAAGAACTGCTCGTACGACTCGTATGGCAAGTTTCATCCAGCAACCTTTACTAGGATTGACCTTAACTCAGATTCTTTCATACTGCACTACTGTTACTGAAGTGACTTCTGATCACCTTAGTGCTTTGAGCAGAGAGGCCCTAATCATCCATTTATCTACTTCGAATGCAGACTTCTTTGGCAACGTTGTTGCTAAACCTTAACCCCCTAGTTGTTATATTCAGGTAAAGTCATAAAGTTAGACCAGGAACTTGTTTACAGCAAAAGAAACAACTGTTTTCACAATGATAACTAACAACAACTCCTTTTCTTCTCTCTCATGCACAAGCAAGTAGAGAGTTTTTCGAGAAGAGTCATAAGGTAGTAACATTTACTAAAGGATCTTTAACATACATGATTAACTTTAAACCATTTTATGTCAAAGCAATGTATATACTTTACAAGCTTATGCAGTTACGTTCAAGACAAGCTATTCACTGACCAAATTACCATTATTAACTGTTCCTGTATTTTAGCCAACATTAAAGGTAAAGACAAAGGGTTAAAATCTCCTTGAGAGTTAAGCACTCACTGTCCAGGGCTGTCTGTTTAGCAGAGTGCGAGATGACAAGGAGAGACTTGAGCGCTCCGATGACGGCGATTCTCTCTGCACCGTGCGGCTTCTCGCCACTCTTCACAGTGACCATGTCGTAGGTGCTTACTAGCGCTTTACACAGGCTGGACCCTGTTGTTCTTGTAGCTGAGCTTTGTGCATCTGATGCTGTGGGGGAAATACATATTACCGACTGTACTTGTCACTTTAGTGTGATATCATTTAGATTGAAGCTTATTAACCATGAAGCTGAATTTTGTGTTTTAAATACCTTAAAGAAAAGTGATTGATATAATTTACACAATTAACTACACAAGCCGTTTCAATATTTTTTACAATTCTTTGTCAGAACATAACAGGTATTAGTGTGCGCCCATTACAAACATCATTTATCTTAAGTCATGTAAAATCTCATTCCTCTATCCCAACTTATCAAAACATGAGCACAGACATATCTAATGGTCCAAAATGTGTTGTTACAATAAGGATTTACTTCCTATTATCTGTAATCTTGACATCTCAGTATTTCATAGTAGTTCCATACAAAGATGAAAAATAAAACTGAACCCTTCAGTATTTGGACAAAAAAGCACATATTAAAGTAAAAGATTTAAAATGATATGAAAAGTTGAAGAAATAAACCATGCTTCCCATTTTGCTTTTGAGCTAATGTTTCTCCAAAACTTTCAAAAAGCATATATCAAATGAAAGACAGATACAAACATTTCCCGCCCAGCTGCTGATCCAGTAGTTGAGAGAGTGTGTGAGGTCGCGTGCCAGTGTCCGGATGACGCGAGGAGATCCTACCTTCCTCACAACACAACCCAGCCAGGAATGTCAGACACGACAGTGAGACGACCTGAGTCTCCTTACACAGCATCTCGATGATGTTACAGAAAGTTTCTGGGAAAATGATAATATCTACAGAACATATCAAACATTCACCTGCTCAATTCATTGGGCTAACTTTAACAATTACTAACTAGTTATTGAAAGGAATAGTCCAGGATTTGTTCTGTTAGAATAGAATAGAATAGAATAATTAAACAGTTAGAAGGCAAATTGTAATTATTCAAGGGTGTATGTATGCATGTGTGATAAACAGGCAAAACCATTCCTGATGACTCACCAGCGAGATGCACCCATCCACGGGAGACAGCCCGTGTGATGATATCGAGGGCGGAAGATGACTGGAGTTGAAGTAGTGATGACAGGAAGTTGAAGACGGACGTCCACAGTTTGTGGCACTCAGCTGACAGGTCTCCGCTTCCTGTGGAAAGGAGGACAGTTTGATCAACTCAGGTTGAAGATCAGACAAAATTGTGGGGTGATGTCAGATTAAGGGAGGAGCAAGTGTTTTAGCAGGGCGAAATTTGGTTCTTTGTCTTGTAGAAACTTCTAAAATTTAAAACCAAGACTGGCACATCACTGACCCCACTGTTCAAGGAGTTAAAGTTAACAAACTCAACAGGGGGGGGGGGAATTCAAAGCCTTTAATCTTGAATTTGCAAACACAAACCATTATACTTGGTACACGACATTCCTAAGGTTGAAGAACAGTTTTTGTTGAGTTATTTAGGAGAATCGAGACGGACTCATGATAATTCAAATGATGAAATGGAATATTCATGTCACTCTGGTTTTAACAAATTACTTTGAAAAGAAACCAACATGGGACCATTCTTTACATTTAGTGTCAAAGTATACAGACAATCTCCTGAGTGTAGTCTGATATAAAACATATACCTGGTAAATACGAGTTGATTAAAGTAATAAATATTTGAGGCTTGCCATTAAAACATTTTACCTTCACACTCTATCAGCAGAAGTGATACAATCGACTCGACAGCCTCGCTGTTGGACAGAATCTCTACTCTGATTGGAGAGTCGTACAGAGCACATGCTCGCAGCAGGGACACAATACTTTCGTACATCTGGATAAGGTCACAAAACGCCAGCTCGGCCTGGCCACAGTTCTCTCCCCTTGACATCTCCTCACAGTACTCCTGCACCAGCCCAGAGTCAACCATGCTGCAGGGAAGAGGACACACTTCATTGATACCACGTGAATCTAACAGAGTATTCACCATGAAAAGGCCATCTTTTGCACTTTACTATTGTATGCCACTGTACATAAATTAAACTGCCACAAGTAGCAAGTACAAGATCATAATTATCCATGCTGGGTACATCACAGCCAAGATTCAGTCTGTAATATAAAAATTTAACTCTTAATGGGAATGAGAGTACTTTTCATGAAGCTTTAACAGCCCTTGTGTTGAGAGAAAACTATATCAAAGGAAAAGTACCTGGTGAGAAGTGCGATATAGTTGTCTTTCTTGAGAGCTACGAACGTGTCTTGTGGTGCCAGGATAACAAGGTTCTTGAGGAGACGACAGACGGCAGACACAAGACATGGGGTGACAACACTTTGGAATTCCAGCGTGTCACTCGTGTCAGGAGATGAGGTCACATCACCAACAACCTCTGCAGGAGTCAGGAGAGAGAGAATGATTCTACTGCACTTGACACTTAACTAAACTTGGGGGGCATCCGTTGTGTACACTTGAGAATATTGTTTAAACAAATTTAAAATTTGCCCGGTTGGTCTTGCCTTAATAAGGATGAAATGGCAGGTATATAAAAACAAAAGCAGAACTTTTAACATGTTAAATGCGCTATATGAAACTAATAATTACTTACATTGTAAATAATCATTATTATTGTTTCCATTAGAGTCTGCACAAAGTCCCTGGGTGAGTACCTATATATGACTTATATATATACATTAATAACACCACAATGTGACTGATATTCAACTCACCAAAGCCTGAGCGAGGAGTGCCCGAGCTGGCGGAAGTGACGGGTGTGAAGGCAGATCTGTGTGGTTGGGTGCGCTGGTATCTGCCGGTCTGTGAGTGACCTTCTTGGGACAGACCCAGGTGTCTTGTACTTGCTGCAACATGGGAGGGCATTGAGCGGGAAGTGAGCTGGGTCTCCTTTCACAAAGCCCTAAGGTGATCGTAAATCCTTAAGGTAACCTTAGTGGTAAAAGTATGGGAGTTAAGATTAACCTTAGTTAAGGTTGCTTAGTGAAAGGAGTCCCTGGGAGATATGAAGTTGCTTATAAGAATTTTTACTAATAATACCAGCTGGTAATATTTCAGAGAAAGAACTGCCATACAGTCAGACATGAGAACAAGAAAAATTGTTTTTGAAGGAACTGAAGTAATAATGTGCGTTAGCACAAAAGCGAGTGCGCATAGCGCACGAGAAATCTAGGGGGGTTTGGGGGCATGCCCCCCCAAGAAATTTTTTAATCTAGATGGTCTTAGAATCGATTTCGTGGTATTTTTTGAGTGTTTATCTCCAAAATATTTGTGGAGAAATATGTATTCTTATGGTAATTATTTTGATTTTTACACCAATTTCTACAACAATTTCCAAAAATTTTATGTTGAAAGCTATAAAAAGAAAACATGTAGGCCTACTTTTCCTGTTTTGTTAATAAAACTAAGACATGAGTCAATCCCAAAAATATTGAAAATGCAGCATTTGGTGCAACTGTTAAAGAGTCTCAGAGGGTACTTCAGTAATAAAAATAAATAAAATTAGCGTTTACCTTTGCATACATCAACATACTGTTACAACTTCATTCAAATGACCGACGATTAAGGTCATAATTTCTGTGATGGTCATCAGGTTATATACAGTCAGTGGACAGTCAATTTATTTGTGACATCACCCCTTTCGACCCATAGTTAATGAGTTTGTCACAAGTAATGCACAAAGCTACACCAGACTTGTCAACTTTTCTAATAAACTGTCCAAGTGTAAAAGAGTCCGTTTCAGTCAATCCCCTTTGGTTCCGGTATGTGATCTTCACTGATCTTTCCAACCAATTCCATTTGAATTTGTTCTTCACTTCTTTATCAATTTCATTCAACCGTTCGTCGGATTCCTCTCGCTTTATGACTTTCGCCATTTTTATGTTTTCCCGCGATCTCTTACCCTGATCTTAGGAGTACGAAACATGTCAGCAATGATAATGTTATGGAGCTCCTGTCGCCGTATGTTAGAAATTTTGGGGAAAACTAAAGCTCTACTCATTGCACTGTAATGTTACCCGTGTGAAGCGAAGCCTTCGTTCGCTGCAAGGAGCACTAATTGTCGTCGTATGTTAGTGATTATGGTAAGCTGAAGCTCTACTCATTGCACTGTTAACCGTGAAGCGAATCCTTCAATCGCTGCGAAGAGCTATAATGTTGACAGCTCGCTTTACCGGTTATAAATATCACAATTCGTGAAAAATAAGACCTCACCCCCCCCTCAAAATTTTTATTGCATTTTTACACTGATCTCAAAAATGATCCAGAGGAAACTAAAATCCCGGAAATCCGCGAATCCGCGGAAAATTCTCATGTCTGTACAGTTGTAGGTATGATAATGTCAAGTCTTGGCTAGAACTTTTGTTAATGCTTACAATGCTATATATTTTGGATTCAAAACAATCTAGTTATGAAAAAAATCTGACTCTTAGATTATGAACAGTGAAGAAACTAATAGGATGAAACCTAAACATAAGGGAAGAGAAAGAGCTCTATGGATTCACCACCTTTTTACTGCAAGAGGGTGATATACATATATACATGGATGGACAGAATGTCCATTTCTTTAATCCTACTTACTCAAACTGCCCCTAAACGATATCAATAATAAATAAATTGCATTTGGCAAGGGGTAAGTACAGGCATGCCTTGAACATTATTGAATATGGGTTAAATTAGGCAATGGGTTAAATTACCTGTGGTACTCAAGGAAGACTCTGTGCTGCCAGGTGCAGAGATAAACTGTGTATCCATGGTAACACTGACCGGCTGGACGGTGGAGACCGGGTAGAGACTGGACAGGAGGACCATCATCTCCTGGTAGAACTGGCTGTGGTGGAGGAGGGCTAGCAGGGCGGTCAGGCCAACCAAGGACACCTGCATGTTGACCAGAGCAAAACTGTACTTATGAAAGTACCTGGACTGACCACTACAAACACTACGAATTGTGGTGAAACCTGCAGCATTTTCTGGAGATACCAAACTATCGATGACACTGGGATGAAAACCAATGTTGATGTTGATGCTTATCCTAGAAGTTACTTACAAAGAAGCTTTGCAAAAAATCTAGGGCATTTCCACACCTCTTTGATGCAAGCAGATCTTCAGAGCCTCTAGCAGAAAAGTTTAATAGGAATAGATATAACACACGATGGTGTTCAACTTGCAGCTCACCTCACAATCGGCATCAGTAACGACCGGTCCCTGCCAGGTGCTCTGTACGCTATCTATCCCTCCGCTAGGCATCGTCTGTGATGTCAGGTTCACCAACAGAAGGGCAGCCTGGTAAAAAACGTTTAATCTTTTATTTAATATCTTTTTCTTTTTCTCCAACAGAAGGGAGGTTGTTAAAATAACCGCAATGAATCTCCTTGAAAATCATTTCTTATCATTACTGAATAATATTTTATTATTCTCAAACATATGGTTTGCAACTAAAAGACAAATACCCAGCATAAAAAATTCATTCGTCTTTGGAACAATATAAAAAAGTTCAGCATCTCTTCAAACTGATTCAGAATTACACCACTTTACAATCCTTCACTTAAATTGATTCCATGGATCTCAATGCACATAAAGCATTACTCACTGAAAAAGATCATTATGCTAATAGGTACCAAATTTATGATGAGAAAGAAAACAACATGTTTCCAAATGCAAGACCCTTTGGTAAATTGTACCAGAACAATATCAAAATACCTGTTGCCGAACCATGCTACACTCTGATTGGTCCAGAAGAATGCTGAACGCTGCACCCCAGATGCCCCCTGGGATATGTTTACAGTTGGCTGTGATGATGATACGCCCCATCTCCGTCGAGGTCAGCGCCACAGCTATACCTAGGCCAGCAGCTCGAACCTGATCCAGAACACAATCGGTGGAGACTATATCAGGATAGTTCATTTACTGTGCAGCCATATCCTTAACATAATGCTTATATTCAGATAGGTATATCCATTCATCCTCTTATTCAAATTGAAATTTACGTGTAATTTTCATATCATATATATATAATTTTCTACCATGTTAGTATCTATATTTTTTTCAAAGTCATTATCTTCACACTCTCATACATTGCATCAGTGATGTAAGAAATATGGTTACAAGAATGGATCAAATGCTCAATTTGAAACAAAGTCACCAATTGCACTACTAAAATTAACTGCAACCAAGCTACAACAGGAGTCCACTTATAACAGGGGTTACCTGGGAAGAAATGAGTAAAGAAATCTCTGGATGGAGAATCCTCCCTAAGATTTGCCAATATATCCATGATTTATTATAATACATGGGCTTTTGACTGAGATATCTGAATGAATTTATATTTCACAAACCTCAGGGTCCCTGTAAGCCCACAGAGTAAGCATCCAATTGAGTCCTGGTTCTCCGGCACTGTCTGTCGTACGTCGACTGTAGATCCAGTTCCGAGACCAGTCCTGGGTGACACAGAGATAAATATTACTGGACCTTCATCAAACAACCTCAGAAAAGTAACCATCCAAAACTTAACTGAACTGAAGATACAGTTCTGGCAATGGGCTACTCCATTCTTTGTTGTTTCAATCGACGGATCGTTTTGCTAAAATCCAAAAAAAGGCCAAAATCCATTGTAGAATCTTAGCCATCAACACCTAAATCTGAACCAATCTGCACACCTAAAAAATCAAGTTATCCATTCAAAAGTGGCCTTTGTATCTAGATGTTTTGTTTTGTCTGCTGGTATCTCTGAGAGAGAATTCAAATCCTGCAGTGGTCTCATTTTGTAATGAAATATTACTACTGCAAATACTGTGAGAATTAGAATCTATCTAGGTTATCATGTTTAGTCAGTTAGTGATTATGATACTCAGTTAAGATAGTCGAGGTCTGGTGGGCGAGTTGGTCTGCTGATGGTACAATCGGTGCTGACGGTGTTACCTAGCAGGTGTGTGGGTCCGACAAGAATATCGACTATTGCAGATATTGTGATCTCAAAGATAAAAAGTTCATACTCGGTGAAGGGTATGATAAAATTGAAGGTATTATCATTGTGAATATATGATAAAGAAACTTGTATATCTTTTCAACAGAGGAAAATCAGAGCTGAATGCAGGTTGCCTACCTTGTTGTCGGAGAGAGTTGACATCTCGTAGGCCAGGTGCCGGAGACAGAGTGTTGCTGACTTGGTGACTCCCTTGCCCATGTATGACATGGAGGTGCTGCCCCGTCCAATGTGGAATGCAGACACAACCTGAACACACGCAGACAAGCTTCAGGGAGGCATAATTCTTCATTGGAGATATTGTTACTTCACCATATTGTGAAATCACAATTTAAATCCCTGAACACAGCTGACAATGCTATGATGTCCAAAAAAGTGAAAAGGTATGAACTCCATGATATTATTTCAAGAATCCAAGTAAAAATATATGAAAGCAAGCATTGGTTAGTTTTTAAAAAAAAAAGTTAATCTTTTTTATTTCATAAATGTTCAAACATCTTTATGAGAGCAATGAAAGGACAATTACGAGACTGGAAACTCTAGAACATTCTTCAAGTGAACGGTCTACCCTGCCGGACAGCACAGTTTAAAGATAGAATGAAGGCGAGGAAGAGAAAGTCAGTGACATACCTCAAGTAGACAGGCAAGGAGCTGAGAGCAGAGGGAGCCACTGTCCGTGTCAGTACACTCCTGGCTCCAGCCGGGTCTGGCAACGTGAAGGAACAAACATCAACAATTAATAAAAGTTATTTATACCATAGGCTATTTCTCAAGACTAAACAAGCAAATATGACATGTGCAAAGCTTGTGAATCTCTTTAGTATCATTAAGATCAACCAGAAGAAAAGATGCAAAATATTTCCTCATTTATATTCCTCAAATATCTATTTATTCTTGGGTTTACTCTGCACAAAGCTTGACATTCCTACACTATACTAGTTCCGAGCTTCACATGGACCCACCTGGCAGTGAGGTGCATGAGGCACTGCAGAGTTCCCTCCAGCGAGGCGAGGTTGTAGAAGTGGGGGGCGTCCGTCACATTCAGCCTGACTAGCAGTTTCTTGGCGAGGTCACCTCGCATCTGGTGCACCTTCAAGCTGAATAGTTGACCAATTTGTGAAAATCAGGGCTTACTTCTATTTCTTTATAATTACAAAATGATTCTGTTACACCTATTTCGGAAATTCTGACTGGATATGAACTATCAAAACATGCAAACATTTCTCGATGAATGCAAAAAAAAATTTCATTCATACCTCGTGCTTAAGAAAAAACAGTTTTGAATTCGCATTTGGAAATCTACCTAGTGCTTGATCAGACGGTTTTTGCATGTTTGGTATCTAAGAATTACTATAAGATTAGAAGTTAAACTTTGTCAGTGTTGTGTCTTCAAGTATCATGACTCTTGATGCAGTGACTTTGAGTAGGCAAACTCCATTGTTATTGACACAAAAGTTGGGGTTTTTTTTGTGTCTGCGTTAAATTTAGATGACACACATCAAGTCATTGTCAATTTATCTCTTCCAGATTGTTAGGGAAAGCTAGTAATTTTATGAATGAACTTCTAGCTCACCTCACTGTTAGTTGATAGGGGAGTCTTGTGTTGAAAGTTCCGATGAACTGGAGGATCTGTTTGTCCAATGATCTGGGAAATAAAGCTTAATATTTAAAGAAGAAGACAAATGATTAAATGAGTGAAGAATAATAATTCAAGGAAATATTCCTGGATGGGTACTTGTACTCTAAATACATGTCTTAAAACCATTACAGATTTGAAATTATTTCAGGGTCTTAGTTTTGACACTTCACCATGCATTAGCAGGCATTTAATCAATTTTCATCTACTTCTGACTGTAAGAACTATTAAAGGCATGAATAAAGGCTTAAGTTTAAAATTGTAGAGTCCTAAATCATTGAGAAATTTTCTTAAATGATTTTAAAAAGTAAACAATTTTAGCACCTCTTTACTGTCATACTTCCATCTCCAGCATCAACAGCATCAGTGCCAGTCCTGTTTAAGAGACCAATCAGAGGCCCTGTTACTTCAAACAGCTTATCTGAGAGCCATGACATGATGTCAGGAGAAGCCTGATTGGCTGTTTTGAGCACCAGGCTGGTAAAGTGAAGAACTTCAAGTAACAAACTCTCATCAGGGCTGGATGTCGGCATGACCTGGAGGAATCTGTGACACAAAGTAAGTTGTGATAAGTCTTTTGCCTTTGCCTCTCTGATTCGTTTATTCATCTTATAAACCGAGAATTAAACCCTCTTATTTCCTGCAATTCTTTTTACCTACCAGGACAGCTCAGATGAGCGGCAACTCCTAGCTCCAGACAGCGAGTATCCGCTCCGTGACGTCACTAATATACTCGCTGCCATCAGAAGGCTTCAAGGTGAAAAAGCTCTAACACAGCGCGTGCAACCAACGATTGATGTCACGCTCTAAAAGTGAAGCTCCTAACTCATAGGATTCACAATGCAACTCCGAACAACGACTCAAGAAATGAGTACGGCAAACGAAACGTTTTGTTATTTTATTAAGTTTTCTCTGATTTGTTGAAACATAACAAATTGTCCACCATATACTCATCAAATTAAATATTATATTTGAAGCAAATTACACCAATTTTGGTAATAATCATAGAATTTCATACGCGTAACGCTTAAAACATACTCTCGAACCAAGTTATTTGTATATAAACTAACAATTTGGTTCGAGACTATCGATGACGTCAATTCCTATTGTTGTCAAGATTCTTGACAACAATGCCCCCACAAGTGAAGGCAGGGCAACTACCGTAGAGGTACTCGAAGGGAAGGCGCCCTGACTTGGAGGTTGCGGCAACTCGACTTGAAGATGAAGCAGTAGGACACAACTACTTATCTAAAAGTTTCCATAAATCTTCTTTTTTGTTTTGAAATTGAACTATTTTACTTAACACTAAATTTACAATGCATGTACAAAATTACAAAAGTCTATATTTCAAATAATGTATAAAGATGTATAATGTGTTAAATGTGATTGACATAAAGTTAATTAGAAAAGTTGATTTAAACATAGTTACCCAATGAAAATGAATTTACCTGCCGAGCACTGTATACCAGTCTCTGTGAGGAAGGAGCTCAGGTGAGTGAACACTGGCGATGTTGACGAGGTAGCTGGCCAGACCGGTGAGTGCTAGTTCCACGGCGGAGTGGGAGGTGGCGTTGCTGATGTTGAAGATAGCCTGCTGGAAGCCCCACTTGAAGTCTGTCACCTCCACCACCCTCCTCAACACAGGCGACAGGTGCAGCTTCGAGGAGAACCTAGTTATGGTCAACCAGATGTCAGCCCTACGTTTATTAAAATGTTGTTTTCATGCTAGTGAACACATGGCAGATGAACAGTTCAAATTATGTGATTCTTACATTAGAAATTTGAACATATAATGTAGAACTGAATATATCATAAATCATGACTAAATTTTAAAAAAATACAATTAATAAGGATGACACCGTCAGTGTCTACTTGCCTAAAAGTAAGTGATTATACTATAGCCAATGATCTCATATTGAATGCAACTTTCAAATGATAATCAATGAAATAAATCTAATTCCGACCAGTGAGTCCACCTACTCTTCACACACTTCAGTCCCCGGTTGTCCGCTCTTCATCATGTTGAGAAGGCCCTCCATCCCACTATTCCATGCCACATTCCACGCGACCTTCACCTTCTCCAGAGGGGCGCCTGTCTGGAGGTGGTCATCCTCAGGGGGGACAACTCCCCGATTTGGGCTCTCTACATGGTGAACAGTTGGACGGAATGGTAGGCGGTACCTCTTGGTGATCACTGCGGGGAGGGTGAAGGCCATTCCCAGCTTACTTCCTTTAGATGTGCTGCGAACAGAATCATATAATATTAACTCTGTATAGTCCATGTTACATTGTAATTTCAGAATTTGTTTCATGGATTCTGCACATAGCATCCACACCCCAAAGCCACAGTGCAATGGTGAGTACCTAGCAAGGAAACAACAACTCCCATCTTACGTGAATTAATGAAACACTGATGTAAAACCCACTCTAAACCAAAAAAAAAAACCAATGGGGGTGGTAATTTGTCCTTCTTGTACATATATATTGCCATCGGATTTATCAGTTTGGTAATACAAAAATAATACACTCCTGTCACCTGACGTCAAACTTGGCGATCTCGTCATGCAGGAGGAGAGTGAGGATATGGGCGACCTCGTAGTTGACCTTCTCGTCCTTCTGGAACAGCAGCCCCACTGAAACAAACCGGGAGGACGGTGTCAGCATTAAACTTATCTAGCTCTTCGTGACAAAACCATACTACTTGTTCAATAAGAGTCCTCAGGACGTCCTCCTCATCTCAAGTAAAATGGAATTTGTTATGTTTAGATAACGCTTGAAGTGAGTTTAGATCCAATCTGAGCACTCTTTTTTAGAGAAAACCCATTTGTAAATGAACTAAAGCATTTTTGATATGTGCACAATGTGGTTTGTCCCGATGAGGTTAGAAAAATGTGCCTATGTAAATAACATAATTTTACTGTTGTTATCATTATTGCTGGCTTGATCTGTAGGAGAGCAGCTCACCTCTGACGAGGTTGTAGTAGATCTGAGTGTCGTGGGCCAGGTTGTGTCTGAGGGTGTAGTCGTGGTGGAGCAGAAGACGCAACATCACCACACATGACGGCAGGTATGGGATGTTCCCATTCTGAAAAGAAAAAGACTTGAAATGCTAAAATCTTAATTTATTTTAAAAAACAATTGTCAAAATGAGAGTACTTATGATTTTTAGTTCCGATCTTTTAATTCTGATAAGCATTCTCATCATTCATCAATCCAAGAAATAATGCAAGCTTAGCAAACAATGTGACAAATATTTAAAGAAAATCCAATGAAAGGGAAAACTAAACATTAAGCAACAGATGACAATTTTTCAAGCAGACATTTACTACTTCAGAAAGCAGATCACCCTGAATACATGCAAAGCAAAGCAAATGTCAATTTCAAAGCTGATGAACTTTTATAACATTGAGCTTTGAGGCAATAACTTTAAAACTAGCCATCTAACAAGCAATGACTAATTGATAATGACTAGCTTCTGGAACAGCCACTCACAAGAAGCCACAAAAAGGACCTGTCGGACCTGGAAGTATTCTTGTGATAGTTTAGCAATCAAATAATGTTACTATGGCCATGCTTGATTCGCTTGAGCATCAAACTTGACCGGTACACTCAGGGTCAGCTACAGACTCAAACTGAATCAAGTGTATCGGCGTACCCACAGGAAGAGGTCAACATCCCTAACAGCTTCAACTTTATTTTTGGACACAAATAAATAAATAATAATAACTTTGATTGGTAATTTAAGTTGCACATTTGTATCATATACTCGGAGCTCATGCTGTCTGTGGTCTCAGCTGATAGATGTGGTGAGCAATACACTAAATGTGTGACAGTCCCACACACCTAACCAAGAACTTAGAGATGTTGTCACTGAGTATATCAATGTCAAGGTAGCTAGCCTCTGACAGCTTTGTTAATAGCTATGAGTGCGAGTTTAACTGATTTCCTTATTTGTATATGATTCAATATAATTCAGTTAGGTATGTTAAAGTCAATAGTAATAATGTAACAAAAACCCCCAGATTTTGAATGTGCAACGAAAGTCATTTGTCCGTGTTTAGCTGGTAATCTGAAATTGGCCAATTCGGAATATCCCCGCAGCATACACAGGGCTTGATAAAGTGGTAACCCAGTCACAACTCTACCAGGGGAGAATGCTGGAAAGTATGACGAGTAAGCAATCAAGCATAGCCACTGCCTGCTAAAAGCCACAAGGAGACCTGATAGTAAATGTGGGGCTGATCTGTCCTACAGGCCTGCAACTGGTTGAGGGTATTAAAGTCATCTCCATGGTAATGGGGGTAAAGTCGGGGCAGGGGAACAACTGCAACTTTCTCAAGGCAGACTTGTAAGTGAGACATGTTTGATTTGTATCATTATTTAATGTTGGTCGAAATCAAAGACCTGTGTCAGACAAACAAAGTCCACCTGAAAAAGTTACCATTGTTCTCTGCCTGTGTAAGGAAAACCACTTAAAGAAGAACGAAGAAATTGCTGAATCAAGATAATATAACAATAAAGTAAAGTTGTTTTTATTTAAATTCATTCAAGGTTATTTATGATTATTGGAATCGTTCTCATTATTGAGATTTGTTAGGAAGTTTGAGAAAGCTTTAAAGAAGAAACGATACTCACCTCTGAAGAGTCCCCCGATTCCTTTTCCACTCCCTTCCTGATGATATCCAAGATGGCCTCCAAGCCTCCCTCCTGTCTGAAGGCTGTGTGCAGGTTCTGGTCTACAGAGAGAAATTCAAGATATGGGGAAAATGGTGAATCAAAAGACATTCAAAGTTGATATCCAGTTAACTGATTCTCAAATTTATACAGATTATACCAAAACTCATTTAAATTATTTCAATCATTTACTAATACATGTGACTCTCATCTAATTGTCAAATCCTAACAGATATTTACATTTCAAAGTTTACCATCAAAACTATTTTATTTAAAAATGATTAACATAAAATGAAACCAATTCAAACAAAATCTCATTTAAACTGAATTTTTTTCTGATTCACATTTCGACCAATTCACATTATGACATTGTGATTAATTTTTATATTGATTTGTAATTCATATATATAAACTAAAATTCAAACATAACTGAAACTCTTTTCAAAAGATTCCTATTAAAATAATGACCCTTTTAGATTATTCCAATTACACAATGATTCAAATAATACAGCAATGCTTTCCATTTTAAACATTCACATTGTAATTGATTCCCATTATAAACATTCCCATTGAAATTGAATCCCATTTTAAACATTCACATTGTAGTTGATTCCCATTTCATAGATTCCCATTGTAATTGATTCCCATTTCATACATTCCCATTGTAATTGATTCCCATTTCATAGATTCCCATTTTAAACATTCCCATTGTAATTGATTCCCATTTCATAGATTCCCATTTTAAACATTCCCATTGTAATTGATCCCAATATTGAACATTCCCATTGTAATTGATCCCCATTTCATACATTCCCATTGTAATTGAATCCCATTTTCAACATTCCCATTGTAATTGATTCCCATTTTAAACATTCCCATTGTAGTTGATTCCTATTTCATAGATTCCAATTGTAATTCATTCTCATCTTAAACAATCCCATTGTAGTTGATTCCTATTTCAAACATTCCCTTTGTAATTGATTCCTATTTCATAGATTCCCATTGTAATTGATACCCATTTTAAACATTCCAATTGTAATTCATTCCCATTTTAAACATTCCCACTGTAGTTGATTCCCATTTCATAGATTCCCATTGTTATTGATTCCCATTTTAAACATTCCCATTGTAATTGATCCCCATTTTAAACATTCCAATTGTAATTCATTACCATTGTAGTTGATTCCCATTGTAATTGATTCCCATTTTAAACATTCCCATTGTAACTGATTCCCATTTCATAGATTCCAAATATACAGCAAAGATTCCTATTATACAGAAAAAATTCTCATTAAAAAATTTCCGTTACCCTGAAGCATGATAGCCAGTTGATCAGCCGCAGACTTTTTGACACCAGGGTCGACCGGTTTGGAGGAAAATATCCCATAGACTTGCTGCAAGTCTCCCACCTAAAGAATATAACAGAATGAGGGAATGAGAGGGACTGAATGTAATATATGAGGGAGGGTCGGAGATACGTGGTATAGATAAGCATGTCTAAAGGAAGTTAGATGACAAATATCTCAAAAAAATTATTCTGCAAAGGCTTTAATATGTACCCATTGCATCAATATCTATTTATGGCATTAATATCTACTCATGGCATTTTTATCTACTCAGCTGAATCATAAAACATTAACGATCTGACTGCCTATCT
The DNA here is from genome assembly GCA_921293015.1 of Phorcus lineatus. Taxonomy (NCBI): domain Eukaryota; kingdom Metazoa; phylum Mollusca; class Gastropoda; order Trochida; family Trochidae; genus Phorcus; species Phorcus lineatus. The sequence goes on along the minus strand of OV121090.1, from coordinate 46,434,849 downwards.
ATTCTGAATATTGCAAATATACAGGAAATTCCATCACTTGGAGGAAAGATTGATTATTAATTGGCTACTTGCCAAAGATATGGTACTCTGGGTCACACAGGGTCAAGAACTGAACTGTTTTTACTTGGATTTCCCCCTTTTGTTACGACAATATCAATGGTAACTCTAAACATTTAATGTACATACAACACAAAGCGTTTCATTTTCAATCCAATTCATATTCAATGATTTATCAGAATTTTAACATTTGTCATATCACCATGAGATTTTTTTATTACAAAGAAGTGAGTGTCCCACCTGGAATATAGACCTCCCTGAGTCATTGTCAACAGAGCGGGGGGTCTCCATGATGAATATACTGGCTAGGTTAGACACATCAAGCTCCGAGAAGTTTGGAATCTTGGTTCCGCTGTCCGGCTCATTGGAGAGGAACCACGCTAGCTGTCTTAAGGACTCCGCTCTCAGTCTGGGAATGTGCAGAAATAAGATTGATCAGTAAGAAAAGGATACATAGTAAAGATTTGGAAAAGATTTGCACATTGGTGTTTGAAACCATGTGCTATATAATCACAATAACATTATTGGACCTCAAGGTAAAAGGGTCAAGATTCTGCTCTGAATGTGTCAACAGTTTATACATAGTGAAATATCATGCAGGCTTTCAATACTCCACCACCAAAAACTTACTTGGCATCAGCAGAGAACATGTAGCGGAGTGTGCCTCGGAACTTCTCTATCAAGGGGAGATTATCTGCTGTCGAGGTTGGGTCCAGCATTGTTTTGATCCTGCGGCCCAGAACAGTGCTACTGTCTGCATATGACTGGGGAAAATATATACATACTGTAAATATTCCTGATTAGTGTCAAACGTCTAGGGTAAGCAAAATACTTCATTTTAATTGATTATTGCCAAACAATGATGGAGATATAACTCTTGTAGGGTTTTATTGGCTTTGTCAGACAGCCAACATGAGTTTGAACATTCTATCATTCAACACACCACAGAACTATTAGTATTATGTTATCATTTATTGTCTATGTCAACAACCATTTTCCTGTTGACTCATACTAGTGTACCCTTGAACAACATCTTAACCTTCCAGATTATTATTGTCTTTCATATCATTAACAAAGAATAGTGCAGTCTAAAATCATTGAGTAAAAATTGAAATATAAGAAAGTAATAATTTATTCAATATTTACTTATTCTGTTGCAAAAACAATGACATAACTGAAAGAAAGTCATGTTTGATTCAGCTTTTTTACTAAACCAGTTTTCACTAGACCAGTTGTACATTTCATAATTTGTATGCATTGCTAACTACCTGCAGTATGGACTGAGATCGAGATAGAGCTGTGGTCAACTCCTGCCATAATGGTTCGGTCATCAACAACTGACCCTGAAGCAAGGTCAAGGTCAGGTCACATGCAAGGGAGGCAATCTGCAAGTAGAAATAAAAGGTATCAGGGTGCATATTGGTCATTTTTGGCCCAACTTCGCCCTTAAATCCACCTATTTATCTACCTAAAACGTATCAATATTTTTTTTTACCTTGCTATCTGAATCAGCCAAACCAAAGCAGATGATTTCATACAGGATCTCATGATGAAAGAGAAACTTGGAGCGGAGACAGGTCCGAGATTTGGGGTCAGCAGCCTGGTTCACATTCAGGGAGGTCTGTAAGGGAATATAACATTGTAGATACAAGTACTAGAATACATGTGGTTGATGTCCTTAGAAGGGAGGTAATTCATCCAACATTGAAAGTCATTTTATCATTTTATATTTGATAACTTTTAAATGATTTTAAGTTAATTTGAATATAATAAGCTTCTTAAAAACCATCAAAAACGTTTGTAATCATTAGTTGATTTTTAAAAAGAAAAATTTTACTTATAAGATATATAAGGTTGATATATTGTCTAAGCATAGCTAGACAACAACTAACTCACTTATAAAAATGTGTCTGAAAGGCTAAAAATCTATTAACTTTCCCATCTAAGTGATAACTTTTTCTTCTACTAACACTTTCAGGCTTGCTATTTTCCATTAACCACAGTAACAAAACACACAAAGGTAACAACAGGCAGAGACCAGGATCTAGAAGCAGCAACGCTTCCTATCTTATCGGAAACTTACTTTTTAAACATGATAGAATTGTTGGCAATTTTTACTAGAGATTTTATATCTATAAAATCCATCTATGAGAGAATCTTTAATTGCATTCAGAAGATAAACCTCTTAAAATATTCATGAGATAATCCTTAATCCTTTATAAATATTAGAAATAAGAGAATCCTTTATCATATTCATGAGATAATCTGTTATCATATTCATGAGAGAATCCTTTATCATATTCATTAGAGAATCTGTTATCATATTCATAAGAGAATCCTTTATCATATTCATGATATAATCCTTTATCATACTCATAAGAGAATCCTTTATCATATTCATGAGATAATCTGTTATCATATTCATGAGAGAATCCTTTATCATATTAATGAGAGAATCCTTTATCATATTCATGAGAGAATCCTTTATCATATTCATGAGAGAATCCTTTATCATATTCATGAGAGAATCCTTTATCATATTCATGAGAGATTCCTTTATCATATTCATGAGAGAATCCTTTATCATATTCATGAGAGATTTCTTTATCATATTCATGAGAGAATTGCTAATCATATTCAAGAGAGATACGTTTATTTCATTCATGAAAGATACGTTTATTTCATTCATGAAAGAATCTCCTAGTATATTCTTGAGAAAATGATTTACTACATATTCTTTTCTCATGAGAGACCATCACCTATATATTGACATGTATACCTGGATTGTTTTGAGCACGACCGCATACACATGTTGTCTGACTGACAACACGGGGTAGGCAAGGAGCTTGAGCAGACAGCCCTTACATCTGGCGATGGTCGACTTCTCTGTGGATGATTTGTAGCAGCTGATGGAGGGAGAGGAAAACCAGAGGATCTTAGTAGTAAGTCATCATATCAATTTATATCATATATGCTTTGTTACGCATTCAGTGTGAATTAAAACATTGTCAGTAATAGATAAAAAGAATTATTGTCAATATAAATGTTAGAATGTCTAAATTGAGATCTAAAATAAGATTATTTAAGAGATATTAATCTGGTTCAATGTTTGGGTTGATTTGAGATATAAAATCATTATTTCATGGATGCTAATTTAGTCATATCTTCATATTTATCATTCATATAAGACATAATGTTGGCCATTTCTAGATTTTAAGTAAATCTCATCCATTCAAAACCTTATGGACTTAGCTTAAATGATATTCAATGAAAAGGACAAATATTATCTAATAATTTCAAAACAATAAATGCACTTTTTATCCACTGTTCCTTAGGCAAAATATAGACAAATATCATTTGAAAGAGAGGAACATTGCTTACATGTTGGAGAAGAACTTGATGAAGTCGGATACGAGAGGAAGATACCGATGGTATGGTAAACTCGGGATGGATTCCTCCACAAGTACTGAGAGCTCGTCAGGGGAGGCAGCCTGCAATGTGAATCATTTAGGTTACAAATAAAAATAAATCAAATGAAAAAAGCAAAGTGTTTTTTAGACTTTTTTTTGCACTATATAGACTATTTCTACAATGCATCCTTTGCACACTCACTTCAAAGATAAGCTACCAATAGTCAAGCTGTTAAAAGCATACAAGAATAAGAGGATATTTGTCTTTTCATTACAAGTACCTGTTTATCTCATCAAGTGAGGAAGAAACCATCATAAGTGTTCGAGACCTTGGACATCAGGTTATAATTATACACGTTTCAAGAGACACTTGGGTGAGATTTTCTATACAAGACCCTTCTGGCTCTAAGCTTGTACTCTTAAGGTTAGGTCTACTTCTGTCTACAGAGCACTCTGCCTACAGTCACCTATTCTGACTTTGCCTACATTGGAAGTTTGCCCACAGTCCTGCTCACTTCCACTTGATGGGCTAGACCAACATCTGCACACTGCTGTTCAGTAAGTAATGAAGTTCAGAGTACTGAGAATCAAGTACCTACCCCTTGTTTATAGTTGGTGATGAACCTGCAGGCCTGAGTCATGGAGCGGCACAGAGCGACCGCGTCTCGGTATGTCTGATGAACTGCAGGATCAAACTGCTGGACCAGTCCTAGTATATAAGCGTGTGTGTTGGGGTAGGCCAGGTACAGACTCTCGTCAAACACACTCACACTCAGAGCTGAGCGGAGACGTTCAGGGAGCAGGCTGGTAATCTACAACATGAGGAAATTCATCTTACTGATTGGTCAAACTGAAATTCAAAGACATTGAAAAGGGGTATGACAAACTAACATCAAGAAAAAAGAAGAGAAAATGAATTATCATTAAAGAAATGATAATAAACAATATAAGTGAACATCTATAATTTTTATCATGGTATAAAACATAATATATAATACATATAAGTCTTATTGATTAAACTACCTGAATCCACACAGATATACGTACGAATTACAATTTGAGTGTTGGCCTTCTCACATGTTCCTTGCACTATATTGCAGACGAAGGGGGTTAACTTGTATTTGACACGTGATATTTACCAGGATTTTTGGGGCTTAGAAAGGAGGTCTACTTCTATGCAAAGTCAACTTCTACCCAGTGATATATGGTATGTAATGATCGAGTGGACAGACCCGTTGTTTTTTAACTAATATTCAGTGGCCATGCTGAATATATTGAATAATAAAATTTAAGATTCAAAATCCAGCATGGTTTTACTCCCAGTGCAGCAACTTGTGTGTATTATCAGTAACAATGACTAGAATATTTTCCTAATCCAAAGTTTCTCCAACTCACACTATGAGGGGGCACCAAGCGTAATAACCTAACGAGGAAGTTGGTGACGCTAATGTATGCCATTCTATGCTGGGCCAGATCCCCATGCTCTGAGTCAGGTATTGTCTGGTGGTCATGGTGATGGTAGGCCAGCAGGGCTCCGATCGTCTCAAAACTCTCAGTCAGCTTCTCAACCTAGGGGTGATAATCATGCATGTAGCAGTTATGAATTGATGTCGTTCAGCTTGTAGCACTCAATCTCATTTGATATTCATTTATCGAATTTTGTATCATTTCAATTGATCTATTTTAAACTATTTCAATTATGAAGTGCCAAACCATTTTGATTTATTTACAAACGTTAAAACCTGATTAAGACACCTGCCTTTACAATGGCTATTTAATAATATTCCAATAATGATAGGGAAAAAATAATAAATATAATAAACTTAAATCAGTTTTGGTTTGGCACATACTCTCTATTTAACCCTTAAGATGCGGGTCCCGGAATATTCCGGGATGAAATTAGCTTTGCCCGCAAGTCCCCTTAGCGGGATGCGAGTAGCACACTCTATTTTTCTCACGCTAACTAATTATGACCGCGGGTCTCGGTAGCGGGGCCCGGAAATTTATTGCCTAGCAGTAGTCTCAGTTCAACGCTTGTATTTTCGTTCCGGCTGTCGCTAAGCAACCGTGTTTTGTTTCGTTGGTGTTCTAAATAATGCGCGAACATGCTCCGAAAGTTATGAGAGTATTGATAATGTTTATCGTACAGAAAATAAACGTTAAAATCACTCAATTTTTCCCCACTCCCCGCCGCACGTGCTAATAGCCTGTGGGCACTTTCTACCCTCTCGCACGAGCTTACCGACCCGCGCATGCTATCGTTTACTGAGACGCGTGCATTTTGACCCTATGCACGCCTTCCTATCGCACGCCCTATGCTCTGAACCCTTGGGCGTATTACAATACCGGTTGGATCTTTTGAAAGAGCAGAAAATTGTCTTCAATTCAATATAAAATACATAACTACGCCACCTGAAATGAAGATATAGCATGTGCCGCAAAAAAGGTGATTTTTACATATTTTTAGTTTTACACCATTTTGTCACACCAATCTTCACATGATGTGCTCAACTTATTTTGACAATTTTTATATTATAAGATAGAGAGAAAGATTGTCTTTCATTCCATGTAAAATTTTTACATGCGCAAAAATAAATAAAGACACAGCAAGCGCCGCACAAAAAGCTAATTTCTCTATTCAAATCATGTAAACTGAACGGCGATTTTGACATGTGCCTTTATTTCGTTTATATCTTCTCAACAGCTAGGCGTATTTTGAAATTGATTACCTCGTGATAAAGAGGAAATAATTGTCTTCGATTTGATGTAAAAAAGTTATATGCAGTATATAAAATAAAGATACAGCAAGTGCCGCAAAATTGCGACTTTTCTTTATTCTTTGTGTTTTTACCATTTTCTCGCACTTTATATCACATAAAGTTCTCGGGACATTTTGAAATTTCATATATCAAAATATAGAGAAAAGGATGATCTTTATTTCCATATAAAATTTGTATGTAAACGAAAATCAGTAAAGACCCGACGAGCATTGCGCAAACAGGCAATTTCTCTATTCATATCTTGTTAACCGAGAAGCGATTTTTTCAACTGCTTTTTACACTTCCTATCCATTTAACGGCAGAGCGCATTATCAACATTTTTATATCACAATAAAGAGAAAAGGATCGTCTTCAATTCTATGTAAAATTTGCAAATTACAATGAAACAATAAAGGAGCGGTAAGTGATGTCACAATTATCAAAATCTGTTTTCAAATACCTGAGGGGACAATCTTTGCAAACTATATATATTCCAAACCAAGCGGTACATATTTATCATTTTCATATCAACGTAAAGAGGAAATAAATACCTTCATTTTCATGTGTAATTTGCCCATATTTGCATCAAAATAAAACGTGTGGAAATTATGCGACAAATGTCGCGGTAAGGCGATTATCAAAGACTTTATTCACTAGCTATACCCACGTTATGTTGGTAATAACTTCTAATTACAGTGCAAAAGATTGTTATGATTTATTTTTTCGTAAAGAAGAATAAATTGCCTTCAATTCCATATATAATTTGCATGTATACAAAGCGAATAACTTGAATTATAAAATTGGAAATAAAGACAATTTCTGTTAAGTGTGAGTGTATTTTTCAGCGGGGATACCCCGCCTGCACGCGCTGAGCGCGTGCGTTTGCCCGGGGCTACTAGCTTAGTAATATTACTGTGGGGGACAGAACGTTATCGGGATTTATCACTACCCTGCTTTCGTTATTTATATCTTTCGTTTAGGATGGCGTATCGTAATAAAATTTATCGTGAAATATAGAGCAAGAAATTAGCTTCAATTCCGTATATAATTTGCATGTGTGCACTCAGTGATTAAATGATTTTATAATGTTTGAAATGAAGACAATTTTTAAAATTTAGTAAAATTCGTTCCAGACATATTATAAAAATAATTTTTATATCGATGTGAAAAGGAACAATTCATCTTTAGTTTCGTTTTGATTTCGCGCATGCGCTCTTGGAATTTATTGAGTTATGGCGCCCGAATTGAAAACAAGTTTACTTCGGTTGTAGAAACCGTTCCAGGGGTGATAGAAATTTCATTCAAAGTGTCAAGTAAGTATCATCCATTTATAACACGGGATTCGCCGACTAGCTTTGTATAAAACGACGATAACGTCCGTATTCCGCCATGTAAACACGCCATATGTTGTTAAAACGGTCGCATCTGGCGGCGCTGGAAAATTCGGCCACAGGGGCTAATTGCGTTATTACCGTAGCGAGGCGAGTGCTGGAAAATTCAGCCACGGGGGCAAAACTGGTCAAAATAATATTCAGCAACGGAAGGGTTAATATCTTAGAAACCAAGCAAACTGACCACTTCCCGGGAGGGTTGTGAAGTCTCGCTCCAGACGTGAGAAGTGACGACCTGGATCATTAAGTCTAGAACAGAGTACAGCAGCTGGAGACACTCCACCACCACAGCCTCACTCTGAGTGTGGAGGAGAGGGAGCGCCCCCTGCAGGGAGATAACACAGAACTGGGGCAGCGTGATCTGATGGAACTGAAGCACATGGCTGTCGTCAGCATCCGTCTCCTCCCTCAAATGAGCTCCATCGGACTCAAGGCCCAGACTAGACGCACCAGATACAGTCCTGGAATTTACCAGAGTGATCATAAAACAATAATTATAATGTATTCATAAAATTTGACCTATTAATGACTTAATACAAACATATATGCTTGAGAAGGATATTGTATGATTTTAGATGGGTAACTTTAAAAAGAGAGCTGAAGAATTTATAGCCAATTTATATACCAAGCCACATTCAAAAGACAATTCCACAATTTCAATGGACTTTTTTTGGCCTTTCATACACGTATACAGAACACTATTGCGGTGATATTCAATCAAAGCATAACCCATGTTTATTTTCAAATGAAATACAGCCACATCTTTTTGGTGTTTGAAGAAGGGAAAATAGCAACTTCCATTTACAAGAATATAACCTTTCGAACACTATCCACTCATACTCCATCTTCTATCTGCTTTAAAAAAGTTTTAAAATGTACATCTCTTTAATGAACACACTTTTTTGTCAAATTTTAGATCAGAATCAGACTTTGAGCCTTTAAATTGTCACTTTATTGTACCAAATAACATTAAACTGATATTTATCAGCATTCAGTCTCCACAAATGACGTAAAATAAAGTTTAGCATGTGTGACTTGGAATCATGAAGTGGCTCTTTTGGTGTTCTCAAATGATATTTCAAAATAATAATAATAACAAAATACTTGTTATTATCAAATATCTTCCCTTTTTGAAAGCTATCAAGAGAAATAACTTTCTTAGTTGATTTCAAAAATACAAATGCTTGAATATCTTCATCTTCAGATAAAAGATGTCAATTTAGGCAACTGTTTGAAAGTCAAGAAATACAAAGTGACCAATTTTCAAAGCCTTGGACCAAAATGAAAGAACAAATACTGGAATCATAATCTATTTTATACAGGAAGTGTAATTATAAAACATGAACAAAGTTTGAAAATAAACAAGAGCTCACCGATTTGATGACGTTGAGCTGTCCCCATCTCTACCGTCCCCTCTATGTCTGGCAGCGGTCCAGCCAACCACAGAGGGCCGTGTATCTGTGGAGCGCACTGATTGGTCGGAGGAACTATTGACTGGGGAGAAGGTGGAGGACGAGGACGAACTGAAATCTGATTGGATGAGAGGATCATGAGATGAATTCTGATCGGACAAAAGAAAAAAACGACAATTTGTGTCCAAATGTTTTTGTAGTCATAATGTGCCTCATATTGATGATTTGTGTTCAGCATGTCCTAAAAAGTTTGTTATTCTATTCAATCATGATCTAATAGAGAAGTCTGCACAATATTTAACATAGCAAATGGATGATTTACAGAAGAAGTGTTCAACCTATTCACTTGATCCCATGCATCTAATCTTTCTTTGTAAGTTACTTTATTGACCAACATAATTGATACGACAGATAGCCAATAAAAGAAATAAAATTGATAAAACAATAAAAGTAAAGTATGACATTCAACAAAGTATGAAATATCAGGTAATTTTCTCACCATGTTTGGGTGTATACAGCACAGGGTCCTGATAGTAGTTGAGGCGTGAGTGAAGACTGTTTGTTAAATCTGCCAGAGTTCTGGTTACCCTGACAACCAGCTTCCGGTTCTCATCAGACTTGATGCTGAACAGTGACCACAGACTCTGAAACACAAGGACATGACAATCTACATCCACCATGGGTATTGAAAATTGGCCAGGAGATAAAATTCTATGCCTATTTAGTTTAAAAATCTCAGACTATATCCAAGCCAACACTGCCGCATTATTACGTATTACTAGTAAGATGTTTTAGAAGGATTTGACACTGATCTGGCACTTACTTTGATGATCTGTGGTCTCTGGAGGAAGATTTCAGCAGGAAAATCTTGCAGCACAACGTCACTGAGGAATTCGCAGGCAGACATCAGCATCGACACATCCTTACTCAGGAGGGAGCTGAAATCAATTTGGTTTGCTTCTTCATTTCTACATATAATCATCATAAATTTAACACTTCTAATACATAAATATTAAAGGCTAGCAAGCAACTATCAATAATTACTCCCTTATTCCATGATATGTAATTAAAGTTTATCCACTTAAAATGGTTGTAAACCAATCAATTCTTAATCAACCTAAGTAATAGATGACCAATGAATTCCTTAAGCACCTTTTAATTTAGAGATGATAATGTAGAGCTTCTAATTCTACACAAACACATTCTAGCATAACAACAACATAATATCAGAAATTAAAAGTTTAATCATGTTAAAAAACTTTCTAACATTTCTGCAAAATATTTGCAAAAGAGAAATCATGTCGATCAACCAATAAATTATTTGATAAGCCGAAAGGTTCCTTCACTCAAAGAGAGAATCTAATTACTTAACCCTCAAGTTGCTGAATATTATTTTGACCAGTTTTGCCCCCGTGGCTGAATTTTCAAGCACTCGCCTCGCTACCGTTAATGCGTAATTAGCACCAGTGGCTGAATTTTCCAGTGCCGCGAGTCGCGACCGTTTTGCCAATTTATGGTTTGTTTACGTGGCGAAATACGGATGTAAATATCGTTGTCTACAAAACTAGTCGGCGAATACCGTATTAAAAATGGATGATACTTACCTGGCACTTTGAATGAAATGTATATCACCCCTAGAATGATTTCTATAACCGAAGTAAACTTGTTTTTAATTCGAGCGCCGTTACTCTAAAATTGTGAGAGCGCATGCTCGAAATCAAAACGAAACTAAAGGCGAATAGTTCCTCTTGACATCGATATAAAAATTATTACAAAAATATGTCTAGAACGAATTTTACGATTATTAAAAAATTGTCTATATTTCAAACTCTATAAAATCATTTAATCACTGAGTGCACATAGACAAATTATATACGGAAATGAAGCTAATTTATTGCTCTATATTTTACGATAAATTTCATTACGATACGCCATCCTAAACGAAAGATATAAATAACGAAAGCAGGGTAGTGATAAACCCCGATAACGTTCTGACCCCCACAGTAATATTACTAAGCTAGTAGCCCCGGGCAAACGCACGCGCTCAGCGCATGCAGGCGGGGTATCCCCGCTGAAAAATACACTCACACTTAACAGAAATTGTCTTTATTTCCAATTTTATAATTCAAGTTATTCGCTTTGTATACATGCAAATTATATATGGAATTGAAGGCAATTTGTTCTTCTTTACGGATAAATAAATCATAATAATCTTTTGCTGTGTATTTAGAAGTTATTACCAACGAAACGTGGGTAAAGCTAGTGAATAAAGTCTTTGATAATCGCCTTACCGCGACATTTGTCGCATAATTTCCACACGTTTTATTTTGATGCAAATATGGGCAAATTACACATGAAAATGAAGGTATTTATTTCCTCTTTACGTTGATATGAAAATGATAAATATGTACCGCTTGGTTTGGAATATATATAGTTTGCAAAGATTGTCCCCTCAGGTATTTGAGAACAGATTTTGATAATTGCGACATCACTTACGGCTCCTTTATTGTTTCATTGTAATTTGCAAATTTTATATAGAATTGAAGACGATCCTTTTCTCTTTATTGTGATATAAAAATGTTGATAATGCACTCTGCCGTTAAATGGATAGGAAGTGTAAAAAGCAGTCGAAAAAATCGCTTCTCGGTTACCAAGATATGAATAGAGAAATTGCCTGTTTGCGCAATGCTCGTCGGGTCTTTACTGATTTTCGTTTACATACAAATTTTATGTGGAAATATAGATCATCCTTTTCTCTATATTTTGATATATGAAATTTCAAAATGTCCCGAGAAGTTTATGTGATATAAAGTGCGAGAAAATGGTAAATACACAGAGAATAAAGAAAAGTCGCAATTTTGCGGCACTTGCTGTATCTTTATTTTATATACTGCATATAACTTTTTTACATCAAATCGAAGACAATTATTTCTTCTTTATCACGAGGTAATCAATTTCAAAATACGCCTAGCTGTTGAGAAGATATGAACGAAATAAAGGCACATGTCAAAATCGCCGTTCAGTTTTGATTTGAATAGAGAAATTAGCTTTTTGTGCGGCGCTTGCTGTGTCTTTATTTATTTTTGCGCATGTAAAAATTTTACATGGAATGAAAGACAATCTTTCTCTCTATCTTATAATATAAAAATTGTCAAAATAAGTTGAGCACATCATGTGACAATTGGTGTGACAAAATGGTGTAAAACTAAAAATATGTAAAAATCACCTCATTTACGGCACATGCTGTATATTCAGTTCAGGTAGCGCATATTCGTAATTTATATCGAATTAAAGACAATTTTCTCCTCTTTCAAATGATCCCACCTGTATTGAAATCCGCCCAAGGGTTTAGATCATACGGCGTGCGAAAGCAAGGTGTGCTTTTGTTGTGAGTGCGCACGCCTAAGCAAACAATAACGTGCGCAGCTCGATAAGCTCATGCGCGAGGGGAGCAATAAGCCCCAGGGCTATAGCAAGCCCGGCGGGTAGTGGGGAAAAATTGAGCGTTTGTAATGCATATTTTCGGTACGATAAATATGACCAATATCTATAAAACTTTCGGAAAATATGCGCCCATTTTTTAGAACAACAACGGGGAAAAATCGGCAGCTTAGCGAAAGCCGGAACGAAAATACACGCGTTCAACCGACACGACTGCCGTGCAATTTTTTTCCGGGATCCGCTACATGGTACAATTGTGTTAATTAGTAAATGCGTCAGATTATAAGTCCGGCTTCCGGGGTTCGCTAAGGCTAACTGCGGCGTAGTTTAATTTCATCCCGGACCATTCCGTAAACCGCGGCTTGAGGGTTAAAGACTCAATGTTGTGTCCTTAAAACATAGTACATTTTCTCAACATATGTTTAGGAAAACCTTTCAACATTCATAACAATTACCTATTTGTTGATTGGAGAACATGTCTGTCTGTTGGAGTCAGTGGTAACCATGGAAACACTGTTACACGGAGTCCAGCCGAGCCACCTGGGACATCGTAGTAATAAAACCAATCAGCTTTCTCTATCTATGCTTACATTTACTATTTCATTTGCAATCTATTTGTGCTTTTCTGACACTTCCAAGGGATATTTTCAAGCAATACTAGTAAAGAAGTTAAAATCATTATACCAGCATATAAAATAAGCTTGTAAAAGGTTATTTAAGCTGTTATTTCATGCAAGTACATATAAGATGTCTGCATGACATTTCTAAGTGAAAACTTGTTAATATAAGGCCACTTCAGCTTTCAGAAATGTAGGTGTTCATCTGAGATGAACCGTTATCAGACAGAAAAAAAGAGAATACTTTTATAATACTTAAATAATGTGGTTTCTATCATTAAGTGAAATGAGCTTATCTGAAATCGTACCTGGTTCATATCTTGTAAGAGGAGTTTCAATTTCCTCTTCCGGGAGACTCGTGAAGTAGCTTGTGGCAGGGTCGCCATAGTAACCAAGTTTATCTGCACTCGGTAATGATGTTGCCATAGATACCTGACCTAGGGACCTGGGAGTAGCAGATAACTGATTGGTTCGGGTACTTTCATCAATGGTTGTTGCGGTTTGACTGAATCCTGGAGAAGAAATAACAGATGATAATGGCCATGTAATATAAGAGGAGTAATGGGCAATCCGATCATGAAATATAAAAACATTACAACCAAATATGTCATACATTTGTTAGGAAAAAGATATAAGCAAATTACTTTAACTTGTTATTTGCTTAAATATCTTTCCATTATTTGAATAATGGAAATGTTAAAAGGGTTGCAAATGATTAATAATTACAATGGTCGAGGTGAGATGGGCGAGTTGGTTAGCTGCGGGTACTTTTAGAGCTGGCATTTTTGCCTGACTAAGAGGATGTGAGTTTGAATCCCAGTTGGAATTCAAAATCCAAAACAGTAAAAGTATTGTAGATAGTGTGATGTCAAATATGTTACAATTGTTAACTATCTAAATAGCATGTATCTTAACTTCACCAATAGATTGAACAAGAAATATTAATAACATAGTAAGTTTTAACTTTTCCAAAGTGTGTACCTGCATCAGCTGGTTTGTGGTAGATGCATTCAGGTGCGTGGGTTTTGACCTTGACCTCTGGCAAGTGCATCACATGTTCAAGAATCTGGTCAATGATTGGTCGAAGGCCGGCATTTGCATTTTCTCTGTATTGGGTCAGAAACTCCACCCCGCCAACATCTTGAATGATTTCAGCTGCTGCTGAATGCTGGTGAGATTCGAAAATTGATTTAAACTTTATTTGCATTAAGTACATACTCTTTCATAATTAAACAGATGATTAAAAATTTAACTTGAATAATTTTGATTTTCGAAAAAAAAAGGTATGTTTACATTTCTCATTTGTTCAATACAATGTAGTTGTTAAAAAAGAAACATTTAACAAATTTTGTGAAGCATGGAACAAAGTTCAAATGTTCATCGCATTACATGTTAAATTTTTCTTCATATTTTCTTTTGATCAAATATTCAACTCAACAAATTATAAGTATTTCATGACACAAAATTAATGATACTTCATTATATTTGCTATTAAACAATGATTTTTGTAATCATTTATTTAGTCTCATTCTCTCCCCAAAGAGATAGCTTCATCATTAATTCCTTTACAACCACTGTTCTAATACAAGCTCTTCTCAGGCTTCTGACAGGTTCCCCTAGCAGCAAAATATTGCAATATAAACTATTCTACCTTGCAATATTTAAGCCAATGAAAACACTGCATGCATGGATAACATATTTGTTATCACACTGGCCTATGCAGTGTTGCAGTTACTAAATAAGGCGAAGGTGTCCTGTGAAGAAGACTAAGAGTGTTAAGTGCATATTTGAATAAAGTTTAGCTCTTCGAAAACATACAGAAATAACTGAGGCCTTTTGAATGATAACTTTTGAAATGGTGTTGATGACAGAACAATTTCTGTTAAGAGAGAATGAGTTAGTCTAAGATAGTCTTATTTCAAAACATGTAAAGAGATGTTCGATCTTCAAGTATTTGTTCAATGAATAAATTGTAGAAAAGATTGCATAAACATACTCTTTTCCTTGAATACAACCCTGGGGTTATACTTCATTCAGCACCCCCTTATCCTAAGGGTTTTATTGTAGGCCTGGGTTGTGTTCAAAGTAAAGTTTTATATGTGGTACACCTTGGTTATATTTATCTCAGCAACCCATGTATAAATTTAAGGTAAAGGGGCCGTATTTATAAAAATTCTTAGAATTCTTAAGTCAAAAATATTCTTAGAATTACACACGATTCGCTCTTAAATGGTTAGCATTTCTTAAGTCATATTCATAAAACGTTTTACTCTAAGAATTAGTCTTAACTATGACTAATATTTAGGAGTCCTCATGTAGCACTCCTAACTATTTAAGAATTTTCTTATCTTGACAAACATGGCGGCTCGTGTGCGCCGCTTGAGAGATTTTAGGGTAAGAAGAGATGTGTTAATCGAGTACAATAATGACGAATTAATAAGGAGGTTTCGCCTGGACTTGGGGGGAATTCTTTTTGTCACTAATTTGGTCAGACATTGCTTAACAAGTCCTACGAAAAGGAATCACTCGTTAGACGCTGAAACGAAGATTGCCATCACACTTAGGTACTTAGCAAAATGCAGCTTTGCAGTGAAGACGATTTTGGTGTAAGTCAGCCTACAGTCAGAAGAGTTATATCTGAAACTCTGGCTGTACTTTCAGAACCACAGATAGTCAGACAGTTCATTACTATGCCTACCTCCCAGCAAGAAACACATCGTCAAAAACGGCAATTTTACGCACTTGCAGGTTTCCCCGGTGTGGTCGGTGTTATTGATGGCACACATGTGAGAGTTATCACTCCTTCTCAAGATGAAGCTGAGTTTGTTAATCGAAAGAACTATCATTCCTTGAATGTACAAGTAGTTTTAGACTCAGATTCCATCATTAGAGATGTCACTGCAAAATGGCAAGGTGCGACACACGACGCTCGGATTTTTAACGAAAGCGGCGTTCGTCAGCTTTTTGAGAGGGGCTTGGTGCCAGCTGGATCGCATTTACTAGGAGACAGCGGATATCCATGTAAAAAATATCTACTGACACCATTCCTTCACCCTCAAGTTGGACCAGAGAGTAATTATAACAGGTACTTCGTTTGTTTATTTTCACAGACACGTCAAAGATATCCGGACCAAAACGAATTAGAGTTATTCCCCTTCACAAAATGGTGAATTCTATAATATGGATTCATGTTTCGACGAAATAAAGATGTCAAATGGTTCATTAATTCTCCATTAAATTTCTGCATCAAATTATTAAAAAATATAACATCCTTTAAATTCAGATTATCTTAGACAATTGACTTTTTATATTTGTTAAACAAGTTTTCTTAAATTTTAAGCTTAATTGTATGTATTTTTTAGTTAATTTCTTTAACAATTGTTTTTAGGGCTCACAAGATGACAAGAAGTGTTGTTGAGAGGGGCATTGGCCAACTAAAGTGGAGATTCCATGTCCTGCATGGAGAAATTAGACTTACACCTTCAAAAGCATCTAAGGTTTGTCAATGAGACCTTGTGGTGCTTTCATTTCATATATTATATAGGCAAAGATTTCATTATTTTTTTGTCCATGTTTTCCAAAGTGATCAGTAGCATGGGACAAGCTTGATTGCTGTGACGAAAATCAACTTTTTCTATCACATATAACACTCTCCATTCTATAATGTATTTGTGTCTTTTGAACATGGTGATGCAGAATCAATATTCTATTATTAATGTTTTTCACATCAAACAAATGAATATTTTCAGGTTGTGGTTGCATGTGCTGTCCTCCACAACATCTGCAAAAAAAGAAATATTCCTCTGCCTCCAGGACCTGACGGACACCCCGATGGACAAAGACCACTCCCTCAGCAACTTGTTCAACAGCCAGCAGATGGTGTTCGATACTGCCAACAATTTGTCAACCTTCACTTCTAATCAAGGTACTCAATTTAGTATTAATTTTCACAGAATTTGCAATAACTACCACCTGTCTTATATTTCCCACTGTAAAAATTACAAAACATTACTGTTAATTGAATAAAAATGACCACACTTTATTCAGAATCAAAACCCCATTAACCCTCAAGCCGCGGTTTACGGAATGGTCCGGGATGAAATTAAACTACGCCGCAGTTAGCCTTGGCGAACCCCGGAAGCCGGACTTATAATCTGACGCATTTACTAATTAACGCAATTGTACCATGTAGCGGATCCCGGAAAAAAATTGCACTGCAGTCGTGTCGGTTGAACGCGTGTATTTTCGTTCCGGCTTTCGCTAAGCTGCCGATCAATACAGGTGGGATCATTTGAAAGAGGAGAAAATTGTCTTTAATTCGTTATAAATTACGAATATGCGCTAAAGGAACTGAATATACAGCATGTGCCGTAAATGAGGTGATTTTCAGATATTTTTAGTTTTATACCTACTTTCACACATTATTTCTCATCATGTACTCAACGTATTTTGGAATTTTTTATATCATAAGAAAGAGAAAAAGATTGTCTTTCATTCCATGTAAAATTTGTATATGCGCAAATATTTATAAAGCCACAGCGAGCGACGCACGAAGAGCTAATTTTGCTCTTTTACCCTTGTGAACTGAGTAGCGATTTTGTGATATACTTTTCTTTAGTACTTCATATCTTTTTAACTGTTTGGTGCATTTGGATAACTGTTATATCACAATAAAGAAGAAAAAGTTGTCTTCACCTTTTTATAAAATATGTTCACTCACATAACAAAAATATTGACAGTAAGAGTCACAAATAGAGCAATTTTGGCACTTTATATCTCCGTAACCAAATGACGCATTCCCACAACTTTTATATCATTGTCAAGAGGAATACATTGCCTACATTTTGATATATAATATGTATATGCGCTAAAAGAAATAGCGATACAGTAAGTGCCGCACAAAGGGCACTTTTGTCGTTTTTTATCATGTGATATGAAGCGCGATTTTCATGTACCTTTCTTTCGCACGCAATATCTTCTATACCGTTTGGCGCATTTTGATAAATTTTACATGTTGTTACATAAAGAGACTCAAGCACGAACATCGTTGTTGGTCGAGAAAACTGATTTTTGAAAAAAAAGTTCGGTAGTATTCCGAGGTCTGAAATAGTTTGCTATATATGTCGGGATGGCATGAGTTCCTTCGTTGACTACGGCCGTCCCGACGGATAGGCCCGTGGAACCTATCATTCTCGGAAGAGAAGTCAAGAGTTAAAAATTTTGTAATCCACAACTGACAATCAGAACTTTCCTGACGTAGAAGGCAGTTGTTCGCGACTCGCCGGCTCGTTGCATAGGAAGTCAGAAGGCGGCATCAGGGTTCATGATGTTGATACAACGTCGGCGGCCGTCAGTGCCATCGGCACCTTCGGTAGGATTGTGAAAAGTCGTCCGAAAGTTAGAAATTGTCCGGCAACATTAGAACTTGTTCGGCAGGATTGTGAAAAGTTGTCCGAAAGTTAGAAATTGTCCAGCAAAGTTAGAATTTGTCCTGATTTTGACTTTTGCAACAAAATGAAAGAAAATGTCCGGCATTCGCCAGGACAGTTAGAAAATGTCCGGAATTCCGTCATTATTGAGTTACAAAACTCACAAAATGGGGCAATTGAATGTCCATGAAGCTCACATTGAATTTTTCTGTATAGGTTATCAGGATTTGATAGAATATCTTGCCCATTTCTAAATTATTTTCAATCAATTACAGATTGATGTGAAAGATGCCTAAGGCCAGGCGACCGAGGACTAGGAGTTGGGAAGGGCCGTCAACGTCAAGCGACGACGACTTCATCAACGAGGTCCAAGCTGATGAAGCTTCTGACATGGAGTCTACTGATGAGAGTGATAGTGAAAGTGACAGTGATAGTGATATGGAAATAAGAAACATTGAAAAAGACATATTAGCTGCTACTGGTGGGGCTGGTACATCCACAGAGGAAGAGTTCAGTGGCTTTGATGAGCAATATAATGAAATGGACACACATTTTGATGACCCTGAGAACTTTATGGAACGCTGGACAGAGGGGCCGAGGCCACGTGGACGTGTTGATCTGCATTTTACTGGCGCAACGGGATTAGGACGGTTTATAGAATTGCCTGATAATCCGCATCCTATAGATTTTTTTGGGTTATTCCTGCATGAAGATGATTATGGATCGTTGGCAGCAGAAACCAACAGGTACTTCCACCAGCAAGTCGATGATAAGGTTCTGAAACCATGTTCAAGGTTGAGGCAGTGGTATGATACGAATGCTGAAGAAATGAAAGTATTCGTTGCAGTGACTATAGCGATGTCTCTAGTTGTACAGAGGAATTTTTCTGAGTATTGGTCAACAAGTGATGTGACGTCGACGCCTTTCTTTGCCAAATGTATGCCTCGCGATAGCTTCTGGTTATTCCTAACGTACCTACATTTGAATGATAACAACCAAATGCCGGGACGAAACACACCTCATTTTTCACCTATCAATAAACTTGGCTATTTGTACCAGAGAATCGTACATCGTTTTTCTAGAGTTTACAAGCAGCACCAAAACATTTGCGTCGATGAAGGGTTGGTGCCTTGGAAGGGCAATCTCAGTTTCAAAGTATACAATCCCGACAAGCCGAAGAAGTATGGGATAAAGGCCTACATGTTGTGTGACTCAACAAATGGTTATGTTTGCAAGTTCCAACTCTACACTGGAAAAACTAATGAAACTGTCTCTGCTGGTGGAAAAACGTTCGATCTGGTGATTGATTTGGTGAAGGATTATGCTGGGAAAGGATATCATGTGTTCATGGATAATTTCTATTCCTCTGTGGCATTGTATATAAACTTGTGGGAAATGGGCACTGGTGCGACGGGAATGTTGAGAGGAAATCGCAAAGGCATTCCAGACAAGGTAAAGAAGGCACAGAAGAAACAGAAGAAAGGGGATATGATAGTCTATCACAACCAAGACCTACTCGTTTTGCGGTATGAAGACAGGAAGTCAGTGTTGCTCATGTCAACCGTAGAAGACAATGAAATTGTAGAGACAGGCAAGAAGAACCGAATGACTGGGGAAGCCATTGCAAAACCACGTATCGTGCATGAATATAACAAGTACATGGGCGGTGTGGATCGGGCTGACCAGATGCTGTCGTACACCCCGTTCAAAATAAAAACTCTCAAATGGTGGAAGCGTGTGTGGTTTCACGTGTTGAACGTTGCTATGTTGAACGCCTACATTCTTTACAAAGAATTCTCTAAGGATAAAACCTTGAAAACAAGCCGTCAATTCAGAAAAGACTTGGTACAGCACATGATAACCTTCGCCGACACAGAAAAGGTGCCATCCCTGCGCAGACGTCCCCGTGGTCGACCAAGCACGAGCGACAATAGTGTATTACGTCTTCATGGTCGTCACTTTCCATCAAAGATTCAGCCTGTTGGAAAAAAGAAGAATCTCTCACGCACGTGTGTTGTTTGCTCCAAAGCGAGAAGAGAACTACTTCGAAGGGATGTGGAAGAAACAAATCAGCCAGTTCAAAAGAAGAAAAGGGTAGGCAGAGAATCTTCTTACGAATGTAGCGACTGTAATGTGGCTCTATGTGCAACCCCATGTTTCAGAATTTATCACACGTCACAAGATTGCACTAAAGCTTATATCAGTTTGATGTCAGAGAAGGAAAATGAGGGGGATAATCAAGAAGATTGAAGAAAGAAGAAAGAAGCAGAAGTGTGGATGAGTGTTACTCTCCTGATCCAGTTGGTTTTCACATCAAAAAGGTGAAAAAGTGTTAATAGAAAATACTTGATTGTAAAAAACTCATTACAAATAAAAAATAATCTTTTTTTTATTGCGTAAAAGAGACAGAGAAAGTCAATGTGAGCTGTCACGGGACATTCAATATGAGCCGCATCACAAACCTCCCCCGATCTTTCGCAATTTATATCTTCTGAATCGGGCGGCCGAACTTCATGGTTTTTATATCATCATAAAGAGAAAAGAACTGGCTTTGATATAATATGACAATTGCATGTGCGCATGAAATAATAAAGAAGCGGCGAATGATGCGATAATTGTCGCAATGATAAAAATAAATTCACAAATGTCTGAGGGTACCCCTCTTTCTTGTTTCATATCTCCCGAACTATTTGGTATTTTTAAAAAAATTTTCCAGCTTTATCAAGACAAAAGAATTATCTTTAATTCCATGTATAATTTGCATATGCGCAGTAACTGATGAAGATGCTGCGAGTGTTGCGACAAATGTCGCAAATAGGACGATTATCGAAATCTGTTTTCAAATAAATGAGAGTACCCTCCTTTCGCGGTCCATATCTCCTAAACTGTTTGGTTTATTTTCATAATTTTTTCAGCTTTATCAAGACAAAAGAATTATCTTTAATTCCATGTATAATTTGCATAAGCGCAGTAACTGATGAAGATGCTGCGAGTGATGCGACAAATGTCGCAAATAGGACGATTATCAAAATCTGTTTTCAAATAGTTGAGAGTACCCTTCTTTCGCGGTGTATATCTCTAAAACCAATCGGCGCTTTTTCATTATTTTTACACTATCGTAAAGAGGAATGATTTATCTTCAATTCCATGTATAATTTGTATGTGCCCATGAAAAAATAACAATGCGGTGCACGTAAAGAATTCCTGTTTCATAATGCTGGAGTGTTTGCTGGTGCCCATGGGCATAACGGTACTAATTAGCGCGCCGGTGCCAGAGGGCCCCGGGGGATTTAGTTTTAGCTAAAAATGCCGTAGGGTCGGAACGTTGTCGGGGTACCCCCAGCCATCTTTCGCAACGTATATCTTTTGAACCGTAAGACATATTCTAATAATTTTTTCGTCATTGTAAAGAGGAATAAATTGCCTATAATTCCATATATAATACATGTATGCGCGCTCAGTATTATGGATTTTATTTAACTTGAAATAAAGACAGTCTTTAAAAACCTGTAGAAATCTAACTAGAGATCGGATCGTAATTATTTTCATACCATCGTAAAAAGGAATAATGTATCTTCAATTCCATATAAGAATTTTAGTTGCGCGATAACATTTCAGGATTTTATTCAACTCGAAATGAAGACAATCTTTAGATTGTAATAGAAATCGTTCTAGGAGGTATAAAAAATTCATTCAAAGTGTCGGATAAGGAGTGTTCATTTTTACACGGGATTCGCCAACTGACTTTGTATAAAACAATTTATTCCGTCCGTACTTCGCGGTATAAAAACATCATATACTGTAAAAACGGTCGCGTCTCGCGGCGCTAGAAAATTCAGCCACAGGGGCTAATTAGGCTTTAACGGTAGCGAGGCGAGTGCTGGAAAATTCAGCCACGGGGGCAAAACTGGTCAAAATAATATTCAGCAACTTGAGGGTTAAAATCAATTATTCTGATTTAAAACTGTGAAATTGAGTAAAATGTTATATTTAGATCAGTGACTTAAAATCATAGCATGAAAGCCAATGCCTTCACAGCACTATATTGTAACATATGATAAATTGTTTTAGTCTTTCTTACAATGTAAATTTTGATCCTGTCATTAATGAAAATATTTCTGACAAATTCTATACATTTGGGACAAAACACAAAAATTTATTTTTCATAATAATGAGACTTACATAAATAAATGTTACTTCAGACAATGTAAATGATTACAAGAGATAAGTTTAAGGAGTAACAGTTTATTAAGGTATTCATCACCATCTCCTTAAAAAGATATCACAGACTGAAAATTTGAATAACAATTGTAACAACGCGGTGCAAAGAAAGTTTTAAGGAATATTGTTACAGATGAGTTCAGTTATTTAGTCTTTTTATATATAATATCTGTGTTTTGTCAATGAACAAACTATAAAAATAGTGTGTATCAAATGAAATGCAGACACACATTTTAGCGAACAAAAACTTACAAGGAAACATTTCAAAATCATGTTTTAGATCTCAATACACATTCAATTGACAAATAGTATAGGCATAGAAATTAGATCATTCCGTCTATTTATAATGGTATTATTTTCTGGCCCCCCAAATTATTGTCTTAAATGATTCTTTTTTTAAGAAATATAGTAAAAATTGTTAATCATGGCATAATAAATGAATCTTCAATCAAATGTGGTTAAATTCAGATGATTAGATTAGAAGTTATGAGCCGGACGGCTTTATCACAGTTTTCAAACAGTCACCAACTTTTTACCAAAAAAGTAAAAATTCCAACCGAATGTTTTTAAAATTAATGATGAACACTTTCACGTAACTATGTATTGCTCATCCAAATTTGATCAAAATAAGATAAGTTAAGAAGATATAAAACAGACAGGATTGGAAACAAGTTTTCTGCAGAGTACCAATTTTTTTCCAATTAACACAAAATTGTACAAAAATATTTTCAAAATTCTCAATCATGACACGCCTTCATGTAATTATACATGTTAATATTAAATTTCATCACATTAGATGATGAGTTTACAAGATATGAGCAGGACAGGACTTGTTTTCTTACAAAATCATCACTTTTCCCCCAAATCCAAAAAATTATTTTCAAGATTACCCAATTTGTTTATCATGAAACATTACATACTTATGAATTACTATGACAAATTTGAATTGAAATAGTTGATTTGTTATGAACTTATGAGTCAGACACAATCTGTAACAGAAGGATGGACGGAGAGACTGATTCCATTGAATACCCCCTACGACTTTATTCATGGAATAAAACTATGAATACATATTAACCTATCAATTACTTTTCACTGGTTATTTTTAATTTTCCTAATTTTAAGTTGATAATATTCCAATTGAGCCTCTAACACTTTCACTTCCAGCTCCCTCTTCCTGTCTGTCACTGTAACAGGGACGGCCGAGGCAACTGGGAATGGACCAAGGTCTTGGACAGGGTCCACACAGTCAAGTTCCTCTCTGATGGCGCTCTCACAAGGACTGAAACATTACAAATTTTTTAACTGACCATAAAAATGTTTAAGTACTGTTATAAAAAAAAAATTAACCAAAGTGATATTGCAGTGATTAAGGAAAATTAGTAGAAATTGCAGTGATTAAGGAAAATTAGTAGAAATGCTCTGTGATGTTTTGTTTAGTTATTGAAAGATGTTGATGTAATGTGTCAAAGGTTTCTTAGAATTAATTTCACAAGATTAAGCTAGGTACATTTTTTGTCATGGATATTGTATTTATTAAGATAAAGTTGTTTAGACAACCATAACATTACAGGTTTCATAAACAGGACTGAGTTTAGTTCTTACTTATTAATTACAGAAACCAAGTTAAATTGCAAGATATTCCTTGATCTAATGATTGTCAATTTAAAGTAAGACATTCAAATTAGCAATTGTGCCGCTAACATTGTGGGTTTGTGACAATAATCTCAACAATTATGATATCATAATAATCAACAGCACAAACATATTATTTATATAACACAATGTGTAATACCATTTTTAAATTCTAAAAGTGATAGATTAGATATAAATTATCATGTTATTTTATTTTTAATACCATATTAATTATATTTTGACTGTTGTATTACAAGACATGATTTAATGATTTTTAATATTTGTGTGACATTGAATGTACCTGAAAAACTGTAACATGGTGGAATCCAACCCATCAACAATGCCGCTTATCGAGACATTAGATTCCCCTAGGATGGATTCTACTGTTGATGCAACAGCCGATAGGGGAGCAGTATTTTGGCAC
This sequence comes from Phorcus lineatus, assembly GCA_921293015.1. NCBI lineage: Eukaryota > Metazoa > Mollusca > Gastropoda > Trochida > Trochidae > Phorcus > Phorcus lineatus. The sequence goes on along the minus strand of OV121090.1, from coordinate 46,410,053 downwards.
CACCTGAAATTATGTATACACAACTCAGATAGATTTTTATTCTTAAGTAACGGGATAACTTAAATGTGAATTTAATTCCTAAAACAAAGTTACTTGTTTTTCATATAGTTATTTTCTCCAATCAATTTATTTCTTTACTTTACCAGAAATAAGACAATGTGTTGTATTGTAATAATTTGACATTATTGATATACCATGAAAATAGATGACACCAAATAAATTAGTAAAACTTGGCATCTGTTTTTAAATTGTCAATTTTATTTTTACAAAAGAATTAAATAACCTTTTATTTAACATTAAACATTGGGAAAATATGTAACCTATCATTAATGATGTTCAGGATGTTTGTTATTATCAGCAATAACACTTTTAGGACTGTATTTCTTTATACCACAAATTTATTTTAAAACAATTCACTATCTCATTTCATTCAGTATCAATTGTATATATGTATTTCATGGATGATTAATATTTACACTTTTTACTGATATTAAAAATACAATATTGATCAACACAAAATGTTTTGTATTCTTCTCATAGATATAGTGTAGTGAATTTTTGCGATTCAGCCAACCTGTTCCTGTCATTCCTCTCCTGAAGGCTGCTATATCCTGTCTAGACTTAGATAATATATTGTACCACTTCTTTTCTACCTCGTCAGTCGATCGGATAACATGAGGGTGTGATACATTTATCGATTCCATAATCGTCAACCATGCCCTTTTCTTTTCCTCTGATGTAATTTTCGAAGAAAATTTTCCTCTTATTACATCCTTTTTTGATTCCACTAACTGGACAAGCGACAGACATTCATCACTTGTCCAGTTGGGTTTTCTTTTACCTTTTTTTGATACAATATTATCACTCATTTCGATATCCTTTTTGTCAAACAAAACCTATGTAGCCTACAAAGTCGTCTGCTGTAATAATCGCACGAGCTAAAACGTGCAGATATTTATATACTTACAAACAAATTTGATATAAAGATAACTTTACTTACCCTCATTTACAATCAATTTGATTGCTCAGCAAGCTTATTTCCGGTCACTCGATGTCAACAAACTGAACTCGACTCTGTCTACTCTTCCGCAAGTGGCGCTAGCGCAAACGTCGCCATCACTACGTCCGCACTAAGCTATAAATAACTTCAGGGAAATCCCGGATTTCCCTTGGCAACCGCGCTAAGAATTTGCTTACGACTCCACTCTCATTCTTAGTAAAAAGTTACTCTAAGACCTTTTAGGAATACTTCTTAAGAGCAACTTTTAGCTAAGAATTTTTTAGTGTAGTCTAAGAGTAAAACTAAGAAAATTCTAAGAATCTTTATAAATACCGCCCCAGGTATTCAAGGAAATATGGTATGTGTAGAAATGATGAAATTATCAGTAGAATACAATACCTGTGATAATCTGTTCAGAAGGTTAAGCACTTCTGATGATTTTGGACAAGATGAAAAGTTGAACCATTCCAACAAGCGAATAAATAAATGTCTTTCATTGACAAGGTCGGCATCACAAATGAGTTTGTGCTCCAGTTTTGACAGAACATTCTCCAGTGCTCGCACACGAATCTCTTCCAGATTATGACCTGAAAAATGTATTGATGGATAATTATGATTTCTCCAAGACAGGAAAGAGTTGCTACAGTTACCTTGCAAAGAAAGGTTCTTTACATAATAGATATGATGAATGTGCAAGAAGAAAGTTAAAAGTTCTTTAGCTAATAGACTGCCTTGATTGGTTTAAGTTCCTCATCCTAAGCATCAAAGCTTATTTCAAAATGTTCAGTTCAAGTACTGTCAACGGTGTTTGTCTTTGTAAACAAATAAACCAATCAGGTGAGTATGATTATGATAATAGTCATAGTTTATCATCAATCAGCAACATTTGACAGATTAGTAGCTGCAGGGAAACATGAAAGAGCTAACAGGGCAGATATATAGTTACTATATATACTACACTCCAAAAGAATCTTAAAATAATATCATTACCTACATTGAATGACGCACAGATGGAGAGATAAACCCTTTGTCTTATATATTCAACCACTGTCACTTCTTAGAAAGTTTTCTTTTTGATTGAGCAACATTGAATTCATCACTGACCACCTACTATCTGACAACATTGACAGATGCCATCATAGGTAGGGGTTACCAATGAATTCAAAGCCGCTTAATAAAAAAGAAAATTTTCTAAGATGAAACACTGACATAGTAGTAGGCAGTTCGGATCAAAAACAGAAAACCATAGAAACGTAATTCTTTTACTCTTTCCAATTAAAAAAACAACTCATCAGAAGACGGGTAACTGTTTTCCTGGAAATTCGTAGGGGAAACAGACTTTATTGCCCCAAAACCAAGTAATGTTAGCTGTTGTTTTGATCTTCAGACAAGAGCTAAGCCCAACCTCTATATTAGTTGACCCCTATCTGCATATTCAAATATGTGTGTCGGACACGAAGTGACTTACCTCCCCTGGATATGAGAGGGACCAGTCATTTTAAAGAATTAAATTGTTTATCATTAAACAGTTGCAATGCAAAACATTCGTAAAATAACCACTTTTAATAAAAAAATTTAAGTAATTTATCATGCCGATGACAAAAAAGCTATTCTTTTTTTCAGTTAGGGTTTGTATGCAAATAACTCAAGCACAGTGTAAATTTCTAGTATATTTCTTCCTTATGAAAATAATACCATAGAATCAACCATGCCCTATAACAATAGTGGTATCAGCATAGCGATAAAACAACACAACTACATGTATACTCTCCATTTTCGATTTCTTTCTGCAAAAATCTGGACAAATAAAAGAATTATCTGTTGTGTAAATTATGAGTATTTTGAGCTTATCTTTGGTACCATTACATGCATATTGATATATGTATATAACAGACAATCAAATTAATTAAGTTATCATTAACAATTTTACCATTAATGGCAAGTTCTATCGCAGAAGGAAACCATAGAACAATTTTTAATGCACAGTACTAAAGACTATTTAACATTCGATACCAATCTGACCATCATACATAAGCTAAATAAAATGAGATATTTTACGACGACTCCCGGACTTTTATTGATCAACTGACTCGCTGTGCCTTGTTAAAAAATTGTTGGTCCCTATCCCATATTATTTCCATAAAGAAAATACGAAAAATTATTAATGCTGTCGCTAGTTTGTGGTGTTCTTAATAGGACATCTCATGATCGAGTTATGCACCATTTTCTAAAATATATCCCCCTAAAGTTACCCTGACCCTCAATCCAATGTGTGACGTAAAATCGTGTGATCGCTGTGTTCACAACCAACCGATGTGGGATGGGCGGGTTTCAACACTTTTGATATTCATTTAGATGATTTGCAGTATTCACCTTGAGTGCATACGACGAATATTCGATCAGCGCACAAGGAAGCACATATCCACGAGTGGGAAAGTATTGCATATCATTAGATGACATCATCAAGATCACATTTTCTCTGACAGTAGGAGATGCACATTGAAACCTCGAACTACCTAATAGTACCAAATTGTGTGTCCATTGAAGTTGGATGTTTTATTTTTATTTTAAAAGCAAAATCCTTCCCGATCAAGATGGTCCCAAAGCTGCTACAGATAAATAGGCTTCAGACCTAAAACTTTGGGTGCACAGTCCAGTGTTTCCGTTGTCCGGTAAATACCGGTCATAGTCCGATAAAAAATATGATTGTCCGGTATTTAAAAAACCTGTCGGACATGATGTCCGATTAAATAACAAGCTGTCAAACTAATTTCATAAACCTTTATTTGAAAAAACACTCGTAACATCTAGTGATCCGATACCCCGATCATATTTGTCTGGAAATCCCACTCGCTTCTGTAGCTTGAAATAGAACGCAACGAAGTGCGCATGACATAATCATTCGAATAACTGCAGCTGAATTTATTGACCTCAGTTTCAATGTATGCGTGAGATGTATACGGAAATTATCGACTTATTCCGATCATTTACGAATGTAAACACATTTTTTCGACAATGAAAAAGCAGACAAATCTTTCTTCCTACTTTGGTGTCAAAAACAGTCAATTAAACGAACGAAAGAGAAAATCAGAAGATGACGCAGGTAATATTATTACTAGCAAAAAATCAGCAAATGAAACATTTATTAGCTACATTTATCTGACCGGTAAAAAATGTAAATGTCCGGTATATATCAAAGCCGTCGGACATGATGACCGGCTGTCAAAAATGCCAGCGGAAACACTGCAGTCATTGCACATAAACCAAAGTTTAGATTATCTGAACACCAGAACTACCATAAAACATGTGGACATACAAAATTAATGTTATTTGTTTAAGAATATTTATTTTGGCAAAATAGAAAATGTAAGAAGACAATTTGAATGATAAGTGCAATATGCAATCATATGACATCGTACGTATATGTCTTTTAAATTTTGTTAACTATTAAACCCATTAAGATGAACAATATTGATATCTTTCACGAATTATAATAACAAAAATATGAATCAATCATCGGAAAAAGGTTCATACCAAGCTTCCGGAATAATCCATGAAAGTCAATGTCTTGTCTAAGTCCTTCGGCCATTTTGCCATCAATTTAAAACCGTAACAGACAACATGTCTTTGAAGCAATGGTGTAGTTATTAGTCAATCTGTCCATGCCCAAACATGTTTTGAAAGATCCGCCTTCATCAACAGGGCATTTTTCTACCTCTTAGAATGACATTTGAAGAGCTGCATTAGGAAAGGTAACTCTGTATGTATATATTTTCCCGCCGCTTCACTACCCCCGCGTTGGACGAATTTAAAGTGGCAGTGGTACGGATACGTACGTGGTACGGATTTCACAAAAATGAAAATTAATGTTGTCAAATTGCAAGGCATTTTTCAAAATCAAAAGGACGAAGTTCTAAAACGAACGTAACATGTTCTGTTAAGATACTCGAATCAATTTAAAATCCCCTTCCTTAAAGAGCCACTCCGTGAGTTGTTGGATCCATGGAGTCATATATGCCAAACTTAATCAATGGTGTCATTTGATCGCCAAGTATCGACTGTTACCAAAATGACACATTCTAAAGCTTATTGGGTTTTTTTACAGTGACAATATGAAGGTAGAACGTCGTAATTATGATCGAAAACCGAACAGTGGCGCGCGTCAAATAGTCAAACGTAATTTTGGAGACTTATCTAAAACAGTCAGGAGGGCAGTTAGGAGTTAATAACGTTTGTTAGGTTATTCTTTATTCAATTCAAAACTTAAAGGCCACAGGCCTATAGTACAAACATGTTACAAATGTAAAATAGCATTTAACATGTCAAAACACCTTTACAGGGGAAAAAAATTCTTATACATTCATGTCAAACATATAACACATTTACAAATATACATAAATACTATCTATGTTATCACAATTTTTCGTAAAGAAACCAATAATCAGTCAATAAGGTATACAGTACAATTATATAATTTAGATAGAATTCTTTCTAAGTAGCATACCATGATAAATAAAAGTTGATAACTTGCGAATAAGAATAGTATTATCAGCATTTAACAGGAGAGAGAATTTTAACCTATTTGGATGTATGAAATAGTAATGAGGAATATGGCTTTTTCTCAGGTCAGCATACATAGGACAAATTAAAAGGAAATGATATTCGTCTTCCAAACAATTCTGATTACACAACCTACAAATCCTATTTTCTTTTGCTATGTTCTGATATCTTCCAGTCTCTATTGCTAAATCGTGCGATGAGCACCTAAAGCGTGCAAATGCATTCCGGAATTTTCTTATATTTAATTAACTCAAATAATACTCTCTGTAAAAATATGATTTAAATATTCTGTAGTAAAAACATTTGCTTGAAAGTGATATTGACGTAGCCCATTCTTGTGTGGAAATATCTTTCAGTCTCTGTGTGACATTATTAAAAATATTTGAATGGAAATTAACATTTTGACTCTGCCATATATCCCCATATCCAATTGTATTTAATAACTCCCGAATGTTTGATACCCAATTCGTCTTTCCTCTCTTATACAAACTCATCATATCGTAAAATTGTCGTGGATATCTATAAGAAGGCATATTTAAAAGGCGAATCCAAAATTTTATTATTCTTGCTTTAGCTAAAATGTGAATCGGAAATCTTCCGCATTCTCCGTATACCATACCATTGTTAGGTTATATAACTAGTATCCATGTATATTGGACGTGATATCTACACCTCTGTGCATTTATAAGGCTGTTTTTAGATTTTCATGGAAAACAAGTATTTGTCATATATATGTCTTTTGGATATGAAAAGTTAAGATGTTTTTATTTTAAATCACCACATATGACATTTAGGTTCGTATCAAAGGTAAATAATATGTTATGAAAATCACGGAATGGATCTTTAAATGATTAAAAGGTGTTCACACAAAAGTAACCGCCAACAATTTTCGCTATACACTTGATGCTTTCTTCGACGGACGACTACAGATAATCTAGTTAAGTAATGGGGTGTTTGAATTTCTGGGGATAATGCATCTAACATCAACATATAAATTGTTTGGGACAATTTAACGAAATGAATGTTTCAGAAAACATGATACTGCCCCTTCAAAGTGTTGTGGCTCACTAAATAAAGTTAATCATGAGCGTGAGAGTTATTATGTATAAAGCACGAGATGAAAAATTGAGGCATCAATTATCATATTGTGTATTTGGTTGCCTGACCGCACAAGTTAGGATGTTGATCGTATTCTTTAGATACATTTCTCAATAGCTTTCTTAGATGAAACGTTTCGATAAATTAATGTAACTTGTAGCATTTGTAAAATTTCATACTGATACTTTATATCATACATGATTGGAATGTCGCGAAACTTTTGAAGGGAAATGATTGGATTACCCAAAATGATATTTTGAATAGTTTTGAAATTTGACAAAATCATTAGTTGTTTGAGTTTCGCATGTTATTTTTACTACAGATACATTGGTTTGCATACTACTTCCGCTAACATAGATACTATAATTTAAATTATTTGAATTAAATGCAAATTTTTAAACATATCTTTCAAAACATTTCAAAGGTAACACCTTTCGGCCATATCTCTAAGTTTGATTTGTCTATTTGGCGTAACCTATACGGCTCGATATGGGAGACGAGTAATTACGAGTTAAAGTTTATAAAAGGGCCTCTCATTTGATTGATAAACCGGTGTTAGTTGCGGTCTTTCGATCAAGAAGTCCATTAAAATCGATCCATAGAATATTCATATATAACAAACTGCTAAATGCCTATAAGAAAGAACTAATAAATGTAGGGCATTTTCTCGCACTTCGAAAGTATAATTACTATAAAGAATTGATTCCATTGAGAACCATTCCCAAAGACTTACTTGTTTAGATTAAATAATTTATTAGATGAAATAAAATGTCAATACAATGTATGCTTTGTTGTTTTTCTTCTTCCTTTCCGTAGTCATATGTGTATCCCTTTGTTCTCAGTGTTTCTAAACAGTATACATATATATAGTACTCTAGGTAGTTTGATAGGACATGCATGTAAGGTTGAAACGGTACAATGTGTGATATGAAAATAAAAACACCATTGTCAATATCCCACCCTTCTTAAGATTACAAGTGATGTTTTTTTGTACATAGTAAATGAACAAAGTTGAACAAACACATCATTTGTTCGTAACAGGAATAGCTAGGTTATTTGATAATTTGAATAAATACATTTAGTCAAGGTGTAATTTAGTGTAGCGAAAACAATGCGCGTTTCTTTGTTCTTTTCTCACCTACGATGTTAGAATTTAACGAATTAAGAAAACATAATCAAATATTTCTTCTAAACTAATGGTCATATAGGGCTTTAGGTTAGTTAAAATAACATTCGCGCCGAGCGCGCCAGCTTCAATCAACCGTAACGAGACAGGTGGTTTTGTTGAAATCAGAGACAATGAACGGTCCCTGAAAGATTTAGCCTCGAACCAAGGCGATATTCCAAATCCATTCACGCTCTGAAATGGCGGAGAGCTGCAGTTATGAGGTAACACAGTTACAGTTTTGATGCATTCACGATAATGACAGACATATGTCGTTCAAAACTTGACAAACATAATTTGTTTCTAGTTTACTACGGATAAAAGCGCAAGCTACTTTTGATTAGTTTCAAACTCCGCTATTTTACTGCTATCGATTAGACCTCAGTCACAGAGAACGCGATTGCCCCGGCCTTATCATTTGATATCGCCGCGCGTAATGTCAGTGTTACTCATGCAATCGGATTGGAACTGTGTTTAGAATCGTGTTAGAATGCATAGGATTAGATGACAACAGCTAATGTAAAATGAAAATTACTTTAGGGGATCCTGATACAGTTGTTAAAGATTAAGCGGTTTTTTTTAGACAAGGCATCTAATATTTTCCATTGTTTGTTTTTTTTCACGTTATTTGTGACCAGGAAGCGTGAAATGTGTTTTTGTCGCCTTCTAATTGTAGTGTTATAATCAGAAGGCGAAAAGTTTTATTTGACCTTTGATGACAACATTTAATTTATTTAATGTCATGAAAAGTTATATAGTTTTGTCTACCTTTTTTGCAAACAACACAACAAATACACCAAAAGTAGGCTTAATTGAATCATGAGCGACAACAAATTGTAAGAACTGAAAACATTTGCTTTGTAATTGTTATGTAGTATTACTTATACCTATATTTTTGTTTAGGTGCAGAAAATCATAAGCAAGTTAGAGGTAGATGGAGTGACACAGTATTTGATCCGTTGGAAAGGATTTTCCCCTAAATTTGACACATGGGAACCCAAAAGCAATCTTGGATCTTGCAAAAAGATCTTAAAAGATTTTGAAGAAAACAACAAGACTGCTTCTGAGAAAAAGGTGAAAGAAAAGGTGAGGAAAAAGGCTCAAGAATTGGTGAAAAAGAGCAAAAAAGTTAAAACAAAATCTGACAAATCTGTGCTAAAGAAAGAAAAACTAAAAGGAGTAAAACCAACAAAGAAAGATGGATTTTCTCAATCAAAATTGTCTGCAACAGGTGACAAAATTAAAGTGAAAAAATTAGAAACTAAAGCAAATCTAAATAAATCTAAATCAATAAAGAGTGAAACAAGTGAAAAGACTAAAAAGAAATTAGTCCCAAAGTCAAAGACTCTTAACAAGTCCCCATCAAAAGGAAAATCTTTAAAAAAAGACAATTCAGAGAAAAAAGTGAAAAATGTCAAGTCAAAAAAGCTCGAAAAATCCTCAGAAAAGAAAAAGATAAACTCTGCTTTAACGCTTCTAGGAAATGCAAAATATTTGAATAAGAAGTGTTTAAGTAAAGTCGTCTCAGGTGAGAAGTCTGAAGGTGCTAAGAAAGGTGTTAAGAGAAAACTTGAACAAGTTGATTCAGACGATGAAGACATCTTGTACTCCATTAACGATGTTATTGACATGCCTAGTGACTCAGATGTGTCAAATGAAAAAGGAAAAGAAAAGAGCAAGAATGGCGGAAGGAAATATATGGTGGCTTCAAAAGCAAAGGATGACAAGTCTAGAGACATATCCCAAGTGAAGAAACGCCTAAATCTGTTGGATTCCATAAAGAAGAAAAAGAAGAAAATTGATGTTGTGAACCCTTCAGGTAATGATTTTTTCTTCAAACTTGTTTTTGTCAAATTATTTTCTTATTGGCTAAATACATGGAATCCCCCAGTTGATAAGAAATCAATGAAAATAATCAAAATTAGCTTGTGCTTACTAAATGTAACTAATCAGAAAGTGAAAAATAAGATTGTACACTGTGTCTAGAAGTATTGGTGGCACAGTTTCTAGATTCTCATAGATATCATGCTATTGTTGTTACCTCTGTAACACATGATAATATTTTGCAGCATTTAAGATAACACAATTTAGAGTGTCAACATTATTAGATACCTTTGATGCTTTGTCTTTTTGAAAATGTCAGTGTCCAATAGCTATTGCCATTATCTTCTGAATGCTTATCAGTATCAAGCACGTCATCCAAACGCAGTGAGCCAGTGTCGAGCATGACCTGGAAGTTTTAAGCCTCAATTCCTTTCCGAATCAAGGATATATAATTGTATTCCCCCAGTCTCCCAGTCTCTACCAGTGCTGCCCTATTTCACATCAGTGAAGCCGTTGCCGTCCCAAAACCGCCCTGCCCTGGGTGGATCAAGTCTGCTGATGGACAAATTCTATGCAGATGTGCCAAGCACATTCTCCCTGACCCCCAGCATCATGCCCGTGAGTCCCTCCTCAATCTCCTACAAGACTCTCCTCGACAACCTGCCCATGCAGATGCATCCCAAGAAGACCTCCAAGAAGGCAGCAGTAGACGCTGAGACTGAGGCAGAGAGAGTGGAGAGAAGGATCAGTGTGCGGACAACAGAGTGTGCCTTCAGGTACAAGCAGATCGTTGTCAAGAAGTGCTCGAGGTATACTCAAATCTGGCTCAATACTAGCACTGCTATGAAGAATGCTATCAATCCTCAGGTTCGTATATTACTTCACCAGTCATTTTGCCTTCCCATTATAACAATTTCTTTCGCTTTTTAAATAAAGTTACTTTCATTCATAATACAATATTGATATTTTTCTTTCTATTTTTAACTGAATTACATGTTGTCTTTATAAAAAGAAGTAATTGATGGTTGGTGAAATTGTTGAATTAGTGAAATGTGAAGTTACCGCTTTCAAATAATTCTTTTCCAATTGATTTGAATATTTAATGTAACATGATTATTGTTTCTTTTTATCCAGAAATAAATACATTAATCACATATGGACTGCAAACCAAATGTAATATCCCTTCAGCTATTGACCATGAACTTAAGGAATACAGAATGAATATCCTCTGTATCTCTTTATGTTTTATCTTTTCTTTAGGTGGTTCATGAGATAGTGTCTGCCCTTAACTCTGCCAAGTATGACGACAGTAACCTGGTAATGCTGAGCAGTATAGGAAATATGTTCTGCTCCGGGATTGATCTCAACTTCCTGCTGACCGGAGAGAGGAGGGTTGCTGTCAGGCAGATGGTTGATGCTGTCAGGTATGTGAAGCTTACCGAAAAACATAACTCTCAACAACCTCAAGATTAAGGTACTTTATCCTTATTCACACATATCTGATCAAATTTGTGAAAAGTAAACCTTCAATCACTTAGTCATGATTGGTAAAGAATCTATCTTGAATCTGTGATCATTGTTAGTGATATCCTGTCAGAGATCTGTCATGAGTGGTAACTTTTCAATCTCCAATATCTGTGTCATGATTGTCAAACCTTTTATCTACAATATCTGTGTCATGATTGTCAAACCTTTTATCTCCAATATCTGTGTCATGATTGTCAACCCTTTTATCTCCACTATCTGTGTCATGATTGTTAAACCTTTTATCTCCAATATCTGTTTCATAATTGTCAAACCTTTTATCTCCAATATCTGTGTCATTATTTTCAAACCTTTTATCTCCAATATCTGTGTCATTATTGTCAAACCTTTTATTTCCAATATCTGTGTTATTATTGTTAAACCTTTTATCTCCAATATCTGTGTCATGAGTGTCAAACCTTTTATCTCCATTATCTGTGTCATTATTGTTTAACCTTTTATCTCCAATATCTGTGTCATGATTGTCAAACCTTTTATCTCCATTATCTGTGTCATTATTGTTAAACCTTTTATCTCCAATTTCTGTTTCATGATTGTCAAACCTTTTATCTCCATTATCTGTGTCATAATTGTTAAACCATCTCATATTATCTGTCATGATTATTAAGTAGACCTTCTGTCTCCGTGATCTGTGTCATGATTAGTAACTCTTTCATCTCCATGATCAGTGTCCTGCTTGTTAAACTTGCTATCTCTGAGATCTGAAACCTTCTATCACAGATCTGTCTCATGAATGAAAAACCTACTTCCACAGAGATCTGATCAAGACATTCATCACGTTTCCGAAGCCAATAATCGCAGCAGTGCCTGGTCCAGCTATTGGTCTAGGTATGGCTATCCTGCCCTTGTGTGATGTGATCTACGCCAGTGACAAGGCTCTCTTCTACCTCCCCTACTCTCAGCTCTCCCAGACACCCGAGGGATGCATCTCTTTCACCCTGCCTCTTGCTGTTGGGCTTGCGGTGGTAAGTTTAAAAAAATCAAGGAGGTTATATCTACTGCTTTTCAATCAGCTTTTTTTAGCTCAAGGCCAGTTGGGATAATTACGACCTTTAACCTTTCTCATATTTGACTTCTCCTCCAGACCTGCATTTTAATTGTAAATCATATCTGAATCACTGGTATTACCTTATGTTGGTTTCGTTTTTGTTCCGACTTCAGCCAAAACCTTTCTCTCATACTTTAACTACAAACTCAGCATTCAGTTTCCTTAAACACTCCCTACTAGTTTGTTTTCTTAACTCAAGGTTTTTATCCAAGGAAATATGGTAACTCATTCTTGTGCCAACAGAGTAACGAGCTGCTGTTTGCGGGTCGGAAGATAACAGCGATGGAGGCATATCAACTTGGCCTGGTTTCCCAGGTGTTCTGGCCTACAAGTGTCATGCAGGAGGTCATACCCCGCGTACAGCACATGGCAATGTACTCAGCCAAGGTAGGTGGATCATGTCATGCGGATGTAACTTACAGATAATCGTTATTCCCAAGTATGTCGACATGTATTTAGACAAGGCTATCTAATGTTCATGCATATTCTTACCTGAATAAAATCCACCATGTTCCTAGGAATACGAATTCAAGATATTGTCTTTGCAGTGATACAAACTCAATCTGTTGTTGAGTCTGCACAAATGTCTGAGAACAGCCTGTGTAGTCTCATGTTCTGACACAAGTTCGGTTAGCCATTCCAATCAGAAGGCCTCTATATGATCCCCTCTATTCTGTTTATCAAATATGATGATGATGATGATGTGATTGACCCAAAGAACATGTGCCTGTATGTGCTGTCATCAGACCTTCAGGCATGTGAAATTTCCGCTAAAACGCGAAAATCCGCTTTTTTCAACATTTATTTTCGCGTAAAAATATCACTTCCGCGTATTTTCATATTATTGCAATTTAATTTATTTTTTTTGGCGAAATTTTCCGGATTTTACAAGCCGCTAATCTTACCGCGTTTCTAAGCTCCATACAGCAACCCTTACGCAGTATTACAGTGTAGCTAGTGCGCTGTTACGAGTTTAGTGAAAACAGAGGACCAACATGGTGAAAGTCGAATGGAAGTCTGATGTTACGAAAATTGACAAGGGAGTAAAAAATCCCTGGCGAACATGTGCCTGTATGTGCTGTCATCAGACCTAAGTCACCTTGTGTAGAGGAAACGGATTATTGAGCTACTTCAAGAAAGCTTAATTGGTAAATATTTTTGCTATGAGTCTTCCTTCCAACACATTCATTTCATTTCATTTTCAGGCCATGGAAGCAACAAAGCTTCTGATTCGCAGTCATCACCGCACAAAGCTAGAACTGACCAATGAAACGGAGTGCAACTTGCTGCTGGAGAGATGGAGCACGATGGAGTGTCAAAGAGCCATTGAAACTTACCTCAGTGACGAAAGTAACTTTCTCTTATGATCATAGACTGACATTTACCTCTTTGATGATGGTAGACCAAGCAAACAGGTCTGGTCTAAGTTGAGAATCAATTTCTTGACAGCAAAAGTCATGAAGATAACTATTTATAGTCTGTTTAAAGTCCTATGCCAAGTAATCTTTTCAAGAGAAAATGATAGGAATTCTTTGTTCTTTGGTCTTGAAGCAATAGATTCAACTGCTCAAATACATCAATGTTTATAAAAACAACTAACTCAGTCTGCAGCAGGCAAAAGGAATTACAGTCTTTAAGCCATGGTGATTATTTGACTATAAGTCTCTGGAATTACTAAAGTCTATGGGTTACTTATATTACATTGCTTCAAATACTCACTCCATGTCTCATCTTAGTCAATGGCACACAAAGGGTTAACAGGCAGCTGTTCATTTTAGGTGAATTTGGCAGCTGAAAAATTCAGAATGATTGTAGCAAAGGCAGCTTCAGAGAGAAAACAAATCTTATATGTGTTCATATTTTACACTTGGTCTCATTTTCCTCCCAAGTGAATACTCAAAACTTTGATCATTTTATAAAGTGCAGTCGGTGTACTGAAAATGAATACCACGTACTGATGATATGCAACTACTGTGAGACAACATTCTCAACTTTATGTGGTGGATTAATACATCCATTTCATGGAAATCTTTAAATAGATGACCAAAACAATAGTTCAATCTCAGTAGTATCATAAGATATAAGTTTTGAATTACATTATGAATGAATGAATATTTCATGATTTTAGATGTTGGAATGCCAGGGGATAATTGATAAAAGCAATGCTTTGAAGTGTATGTTTTAGCAAAGTTTTACTGCTTTTATAAAATGATAAATTTTAAGATATGCAAATCTTTGTATTTTAAGTTTTTGGTGCTTTTTTCAAGTCTAGGAAGACAGAACATTCATTGGACGATTTTCTTGGATATTAATTTGGACTCTGAACATGTCTGGATCTCATTAATAATCTCATGTGTGATGATTTTGTCCCTGCCTTTATCCTACTCCTGTAGTTTTCAAAATCCCTTTTATCATGTGACTTGGATACAAAGTTGGTTCTGAAGCATGACTTATCTTATTCTTATTCCAATTTTCTTATATATATGTCTACTTATTTACTTAGTTGCAAATAGGAGTTTTTTATTTCCTAGATTATAAATTTTCATTTTCAGTTAGTTCATAAGTTCCTTGATGTAAGTTTATGCATCAGAGTTTTTCACTTTTAGGTATGACTTTATTGGAACAAAAGTTTTAATTGTTTGATATTCTATTCAAGGAAGTAAATCTCAGACTAGAAAAATGATATAACCATATTCAGTACAACTGAGCATTGAATATTTAAACACTTGTGATATTCTAATTCTCTACTTCTATAACCTACTTCTTCCTAGTTATTTATTTTAGTTTGAGACAATTCTTTTAAGGTCTTTAGCAATATTTGTTTACACAATTCATGATTTGTGTTGAACACCAATGAACTCTTAGCTGACTCTCACCTAGAAAGATCAACTGTTAATTGTATTATAGATCATAGAATGCTGAATACTTTTTCATCTTGACTGCGTATTTCTGCCATTGCAATCATTGTATATAGTAAATTTGTACATATTTTTTTTACCACTTTACATTTCAAATGTTTCATGTTTGGTTTATTATATAAATGTATTTGACATTCATGACAAGTCCACATAATACAAACAATTTTGTCATTTCTCAGTACAATTTTCTGGTTGTGGAATCTTATTTAGATTTTCCAGTTATTGTGAAGAGTTTAATTAGTTAAAGTATTAAGCCATTGGTGTTGAAAATTGAATCTCAAATCTTTACAATTTTGTATACTGTTTGAAACATTAAACATGTTATTTTTTCTGTAAAGAAAAAATTAATAATCATCTTTAAGGATGTTTGAGCAGTCATGATCTTATTTTATTTGCTTGATCTTTTAACGTGTATTTCTCGGTGTTCTATTTATTTACTTTTAGTAATGTAAATACATGTAGAGAGCATGGAGTTTTAAACTATTGAGTATGAATGATAACAGCTGATGCTGATATTGCACCAACGGCACTACATATCTACTTAGCGTTGGATGTTCATGTAACATGATGTCAGTGAGGAAGGAACTACTGCAGCAACTAACTACGTCATGATGTCACCTCTTGTGTAATCAAACAGTGTGCTCCTATGTTTATTGAGCAGGACTCATGTGTGTGAAAGTAAAGGATGTTAAATAACTTGTCAGGACAAGTCCCACAGGTTAACATTTCATAGCTTAGTTACAAATTGATACAATTTTATCAGCATGATTATCAAATGAACTATGTTTTAATGTGAACGAAAATGCCTTGTGTTTGAAAAGTTCTTATGTTATTGACAAGGTGGATAATTAAGTATAAACGTATCTGGACAGCTTGTTATGATATTAGTATAACTTGAGTATCTCTTAGAGATGATTTGAGAGACGCTCAACAGCAGGTAAAGTCTCTTTGTTGTAAAATGTCACAAAATACGTGCCTTGAATCGAGAACACATGATTGTGATCACTCAACTCCAGCATCTCAGTGTGTTCTCTTTATTATGGAAGTGCAGCTTGATTCAAGTGTGTAGCTGTATTTACATCAAAGAATAAATGTTAAAACATCATTGTCATCTGCATCGATACAATCCATTTCATCTCACAGACCTCTGAGGCCAAATGAGATTGCGACACGGACCGTCCTTGCCAATCCAATAACTTGACTTTTCTGACTTCTTTAAAACTGCTTCAACCCTTAACGTGAAATTTTGTGAAGAGTTACCTAACAAATGTTCATGCAAGTAGCATAGATTAATTATCGGCCATACTTTGCTGTACATTTTCCCGGCACTGAACTAACACTTACCTAGTTTGATCCTGTATATCGACGTTCAGGCTCAGCTGTTTCATTTGTGTTGGTTCACAGCGGGGTCAAGGTGCTATTGGAGAACTTTGATAACTGGATGCCAACTTGTTGATGTTTCAAACAAATAGACCAATAGGAGAAGCTATTTTTTCACTCTTCAACATGACAGAAAATAAATGGTGAAAAGCCTGATGAGCTACAGAATTAAACTACATCTATTTTATAAAGAAACCATTTGTTGCCATATTGGTAATAATCGGTTTCTGGTGCATGAGCATAACTTGATTTTTTCATGAAAAATGAACGTACATTATCTTATATGTTCCGTACTTTGTTGCTTTGCTTCTGGCTATGTTAAGTTTGCCTTGTCTGTTAAAGTCTTTGCTTTAGTCAAGTGTTGTTTCCATTCACAGTTGCCTTTAAATGTCAACATAAACAATGCCTGTTACTTCAATGTAGTTCAATTTGTAAATATTTCTATGTTAGCTTACATGGTTATTTTAGCTATTATGCAAGAAGCATTTGTTAAAGTATTTGTTATAATGATGCTAAGAAAACTTATGTTTAAAGAAGATATGTAAATCAATATGCCTTTCTTCACGATATATCTTCACTGCATGATTAATGACATATAAAAATAATGCTTTCTGTTTTATAATCATTGGCATTCTTTAGGATGTAATTGGTTTTAGATCAGAACTCCAGCAGTCTAGTTTGAATGTTTCAGTTTTTAGAAAGCAAGAAACATTAGTGTTATTATTATCTAACATGTTTATAACCAGTGTTCATGTTAATAGATAATGTAACTTCGGCTGCTTCAAGTATAGTAGGTGGTTGTTTATTTTCAACTGAGAAATATCAACTTTGGTCATGAATATGCAAGCTTTCTTCACTCACATGGGCACAAATTATTTTTTGGCTTGAATAAGCACCAAACAAAAAACTAAATACGCTGAGTGTCTCTCGAGGATGGACACTTCAACGGGTCCAATGCTTTTTAGTCGGTCATCTTTATGTTTGAATGATTTGTACGATATATTCTTATGTTCTTTAAACTGCCATGCCTTTGTATGTCAGTTTTTAAAAAAATATTCCATCCCATGAATTCTGAAATCAAAAGAACATACAGCTAGTCGATTTGAAATTTTCCCCTCCTTAGTGCCTGTGATGGAAGAAATGTCACAATTACGTACAAAACTAATATTAACTACATTTGAGTGTCTTGTTCGAGGAAACCCACTGTTTTCATAGCCATGCCTAATTTATTGTCATTGTATTACTGTCCTGTAAATAAAAGTGAATGTGTGAATGTGTAGTTGTTTCATCCAAATAACTATCCTGCATTAGGAGTTAACATTTTAAGAGCTAATTACATAATGTTTATTCCTTAGGAAGGTTATTTACAATCCCAAACTTACGAGGGCTATCATTTCTCTATTGTTCAATGTCATTTGTGTGACACCTTGATTCCAACGAGTTCAGTAAGTAAGATGAAACAATAAATGAAACCAGAACCAGCATTGACTAGTTTTCAGATATACAAATAAACAGTGCTATGGCTTTAAGGCAGAATTATTTTGTGTAGCCTAAAGTAGCTTTGAGTTACCACAAATGGTAGTTTATCAGTTCTTCCAAAATAAACAGATTTTCATCATATTAAAAAAATCAAACCTTTTCATTGAAATTTGAACTGGGGTTTTAGCAGGGCTGAGAGTTGCTTGTAGTTTTAAAGGTCTGACCTCTATAATTAGCCAAGCAGATGCATAAAATACCACAGCTTCAACTTGCTTTCCAACCACTTGAATGGGGCCATATTGGTCTAGTTTATCAATGGCCAATGAGCATTTGTTGCTTGTGCATGTACAGCTATAGTCTGACTCTGTTGCACAGTCAAGTCTACTTATATTGTGAAGCACAACCTTACTAAGGACAAAGTCACTTTGCCAATAGATGTTTTTTGACTGTCAGTTTGTCAATGCGTGGTTCTGTCTATGTAGTTGAGGCTCTGATGTAAGTGGAAGCGGCAAAAGACCAATAGATTGGCAAACACTTGCATCTGAATTTCTGCCATGGGATTAAATTTGTCTTCACCCACTGGTATCCTTCAGAGATACGGGTTCATATTTAAGGTGAGCTTTTAGGATACATGTCAAGGGCTAAAACATTTGAAAACTGAAGACAACTTTCAAAACATCTTTGGCGTCTTTATTTTTTGGTACAACAAAATATTAAGTATACATCACCGGAAGATCTAGCACAGGGAAGAACACGATCCTGTCATGAAAATCTAGAGAACAGTGGATATTGACTACCATGTGTGAACAAATTCTTTTCAATAAGCACAAGAGGCAAGACAATGCAAAATAATTGACAGCATTAACCCTTTCACCCCTACAGGCATGTAAATGTACATGTTACTGGTTTCTTAGGGATGAAAGTGTTAACTGAATCCTTGATAATATCAAGGGTAACAAGGTAAACTCTTATCATAGGTACCCTGGATGCATTCATAGCTGGTCTTAGTCTGATAATTGTATTACCTCCCCTTGCTGGCCACGCCTTTCACAGTTGCCAAAGAGATAAGCCTTTGCATCAGAGAAGTGTGTCATCACTACCTGAATTTGACAGATTTTAGAAATAAATCCCAGAGATCCAAGGCCAAAGTTACTATTCTCAAACATTCATTACCCTACAAAAGCCTTTGGCCACGAAAAGATGATAATAAAATTACAAAGCTTAGCAACGGATGCATCCAGATACTACTGGAGATCTTCCTGACTACATATACACTGAGGATAAATGATGTATAAATTTTAGGAATGAGGTTTTCATATATTTATCATAAAAACGACAATACTGTACAAATATGATATTCTAGATGTCAACATGGCAACCCATGTTAACATATAAGTAAAAGGGTGAAAGGATACTGGATTTAAATTGAGCAAAACATCCATAGACCGTTGTTTGAGTTGTTCACTGTAAATTAAAAGCAGAGACAAACAAATCCCTTATCAAAATTATCAGAGATGTGTGTCAATGTGTTGTTGGAATGTACCGATTCTTGTGACGGAAAAGTTGTAATCTCATTTTTGAGCTTTCTGCACATCGTCTGTTATGACCAACCTTTGACCTTAGTCCATGCAAAGGTTACATGAAACTTTGTTGAAAAGGATTCTATTCAGATACATTATTATCAAACAATGTCATGGGCAGCTAATATACATGCCTTGTGGTGATTAGGACGTGATGATGGACATAGACAATACTGACGGAGAGAGGATAATGGCTGATGCAATGATGAGTGTGACACAACAGAATGATGAGCATGTTCACAAGAAAAGATGTGTGGGCAGGGGATCCTCATTCAAATGCACCACCATTGATATTGCACTGTGGGAAGTTTGGTCTCGGCCCTACCACACGTCAGAGGACTTTGTCAATGCCCACCATATTTATTCAAAGTAATAACTGCATACATGAATATATGATATAATATGTGTAATAAAGAGTTTAGGGTAAGGTATTTAGTGAATAATGAAAGTATTTCAACACAAACTACCATTAGGATACCTTATCTCTATAAAGTCTTAGCACTGGACATTAATGTATTGTTATTTCATATATCTTGTGTATTCTTAAAATCTGTCTTTTCAAGGGACATCACAGCATTATCATTACAAAATGATTAGTTGCTCAAGGACAATCTGTTTATTTCAGTGTCTGCAAATTAAAGATTGCTTGATCTCATCTTTCAAATAATTTCTACAGACAGAGGATGTTTATGGATTATTAAGATATAATGCAAAGGACACCTTTAAGCTTTTACTGTTTCACAAACAAATTGCCTGTTTGTATTTGTAATATTGGATGTAAGATGTAAGCAGTCAATTGAAAGCCACACAGAAAACAAATGAGAACATACAAGAATCGTTCAGTGTGTGAAAGACAATGTTTGAAAGTTGTGCACAGTGACACCAAATACATAATAGAGTAAATTATCAATACTGAACTAATGACTTAAGTTCATCATAAGAATAACAAGGAAGTTGAGACAAAACAACAAGTGAATCACTTCACTGAATATTTCAGCAGATGAATTCAAAGTGTTCCAATAGCACAGGAACTGAACTGTCAAGTGATGGTAAACGAAATTCAAATGAGTTGAAACCAGAGTAGTGTATTTTTCGAGGCTTGCCAAATATCAATATGGAGTGCTCCTTTTCAACTCAGCAATTCCTTTTAGTTATCCCAGTAGAGATGACTGGGCACTTTCTTTAAGTGATGGATTCTAGTGGGTCAAGGGGACTTGGTATATCACAGTACACCAACTACCCGTATATATATGACTGGTATATTCATGAAGTTGCTAACATTGAATTATAAATCTAACCCATGCACAGCGTCAGCTTCTGCAGAATTGATAAAAGGTTAGACAAGATAAAAATCAAACCCCCCAAGGTAAAAGGAGTTTAAGTTGTATTATATTTTTTACCACATACCGGTAAGCTGGAAAGAATATGGTTAAACTTGCTGTACCAAAATATTTCTAATTAGTAAATCAACATTATGTCAACTTGTCAAGCTATAAACTTGTTAGGCACAAAATAAACAATTAGAATAGGTTCACTATTTAAATCTCTGCATGCTAAAAATTGCAATATTTGTTAACAAACGTTTCATAAAATCATTGTTAACATATTTGCTATTCACAACTCGTAATCATTAAGCTTTTGTATCTTCAAACTCTCAAAGAGTATATTTGCCAAGTGGATTTTTTCCGGACAGTTCAGTAAGCATACAACCTACTTGATAGACTGGACAGTTATGGCAGGGTTCTGTACATGATATTACACCCCAAAGAGCCCCAGTTGCCCTGGCTACCTGGGTTGAATAACAAGGATACTTCTCCAATCATTCGGCAAAACGAGCCTAGGTAATAATGAAAGCCACGTGGTATCATACAAGAAATCAGATCATTCTCATCAAATCTGCACACCATCAATAGAAAGATCAAGGACTAGTTTCCTCTATAGCCCTGTCGAGATGTTTTTAGTTGCTGTCAAGAAAATCTGAGTAATATCATTACTGCATTGAGAAATACGGCTATGACACTTTTCTATGCATAGATGTGAAATCTCTTGGTGTTGGCTGGAACCGTTAGTCATACTTAACCTAGAAATGAGAATTTTATACATTGCCACTTAATAAACCCTAGCTATGCATTGGAAATATTTCCAGCAACTTGAATGAAAGCAGGAAAGAGTTTCCCTGAAATATGGTCTGTTGAGCAGTTCTTATGATCCCTGACAGCATATCAGAACTCGCCATGTTTGAGCTTCCTGTAGCAAACATAGAGCCCAAAGGATTTTCTTTATCTCACTTCCATGGTTCAATATCAGAATTTTCCTTGTTGGAGCTTGAAGTATTGGATAAATAGCTAAAAGTTTTCTTTGTCAGTGCTATATATAGCTACGTAATAAACCTCTTCCATGGTCCATGACACGGCCAATTAGAACTGCCCATGTTGGAGCTGAAAGTAGCGGAAGACTTTGATTTCGTGGTCCTCTGATCCAGACAGGAAGAAGTTGCCATAGAGACACACGGTGTTGACGCTGGCCTGGTGACGAGACAGGGTCTGGATGGGCAGCATCTTCTCCAAACTCCAAATCTGTTGGAAACAATTTGTCATCCTATCTTTAATATTTTGTTTAAATCGTAATTTCATATAAATTATTTCATGATGTTTGGCCAAAGAAAAGAGACCAAATTTGTCTACAAGAGAAACAATTATGAACTTACAATCGCAATCAAATGGCAACTTATCTAAAATTAGAAAAATATAAGACATTCATTACAAATTTTACTTGTCATCTTCAGATTGAATTCCTGATTGAAATTCTTTATCTTCATAATAAATGTTTGTAATAACTTCAAATAGCAAATGTTTTTCCTAATCTTATGGTAACATGATAAATCAATAAAAACACTAACCTTAGCTTGAGAGTAATCTGCAGATGTTTTGATATATTTTAGTTAATTTAGTTAATTAACGCACCTGAACATTGTTATCATGTGACCCGGAGAACAGGAAGCGCCCTGAAGGTGCCACAGAGAGGCTGGTTACTGTTCCAATATGGCCGCACAGATTGTTGATGTGTTTGTGAGTTTCTGCGTCAAATATCTGAATGTTCTGGTTGTAGGTTCCTGAAAACAAATTTCAGTTCTAACTTGTATCTGCTGGATCCTGCACACACAACAAAAATTCCTTGTGGCTGATAACTCTAGGGTAGGAGACCTGTATATCCAAGTATTTCTGCATGAGCAGGCAAAGGGTTAACACTAGCCTCATGACAAACCTTAGCTGCATGGATAAAACTCTATTCCTAAGGTTCCTGCAAACAAGATTTAGGACTAATTAGGCACCAATTCATCCAGCAGTATTTAGAATTTCAATATTATCTCAAGCGTTGACAGTAAACTTGCAGAACAAAATAATTCAAAAGTGAATTATGTTACTTAAACAACTTTTTAACTACATCAATTTCTCTGCCATGATGGTCTAATTACATGCACTGACATTGCAATACTAGAGTTTGCTATCTATCTTCTAATTTTGCAGGAAAAATGTAATGGCAAAGAATTTTAATGGGTAACATAGAAAACATTTTCATATCAGGCCTGTTGCATACATTTTAGAAGTAGCAGAGTGAAAGGAGAATGTCCTTGGTAGGGAAGTGGGATGGGCGGAGAAGTGAGGCACTGTGGTAAAGACACTACACGACCAACTGTGATTGTAGGTACAGTGAAGCCAGGCTTAAAAACTCAAAACCTAATTCAAGAGGGAGAGAAGGGGGAGGGAGAGATGGATAGGGATCAAGATTTGAATCATGTCTTCTTTTTTTTGGGGGGGGGGGGGGGGGGGGGGGGGTAGTTGGGGCATCAAAGTGAAAGTCAAATTGAACAAATGTTGATAAAAGACTTTCCTATATCTCAAATTGAAATGCTAAAATAAGTCTAATAATGCTGATAAAAGTCAGTGCATCAATCCCCATACCTGAATTACCTGCGATGATGTAGGTCCGAGTGACAGCTATAGAATGTACCGAGCCAAGATCATTCTCTATGGTTCCTAGGGAGGTGAAGGGTTCACAGCTGTCCCATATGTTGATTGCATTGTGGGAACCACTGTACAGCTTGTCCTGAAGAAGAGAGGATAATGCAATTGCATCAGGTAAGGCAATGTGCTAATTCCTCTGCAAGGAACAATTCCTGCCAGTGTCAAACACTAGCTTATCAAAGCCTTGCTACAGTTCCTCAACTTTCTGTGCAAGCTCTTCAGCCATCTGCACCTGGACTTGATCGTCCAATCAGAAATCTGCTGAAGGTTTTTACTAATAGTGTATCAGGACTTGCTCGATCAATGCAATGATGCAATACAAGAAGGTTTAAATTAGCCAGTGTTGCAGAAATGGGGTGATTTGGGTATTTGTATTACATCTTTCAATATTATTTCTCCTACATCAGAGTGATTAGTAGCATTGATAAGAGAAAATAAGCCTGCAATCTCTTCAAGGCTCTGCTTCAGCGTAACATTTGCAAGCTTCAGATGAACTAGAAAACATGGGCTCAAAATGCACAGAGTTTGAAATAGAACATCAAATCTTACTGCACAACATAGCACATTGATGTACAGCAGACAGTGGAAGTATACGATTATAACCAAGGTATTAAAGGTTTTGAAGTGATAATGAAATTATCAATGAACAAAATCAACAATTTAACTCACCTTATTATAGCTGAAAGCCATTGCTCGTACCCAGTGGTGCAAACCAGACAATGTCTGCTTTACTTTCATTGTTTTCAGATCCCAAACCTGAAACAAAAAAGCAAATTGACTTGATTTTAATATTTCATAATTGGAAAGGCATACTCAACTCAAAATAAAACATTTGAATTTGAAAAACTTGAAAAAGTTTCAAATTAGTACTGTCCAGTTTCTGAGTACACAAAACCTTACAATTTGGACATCAGATTTATAGAGTGATAGCTAACTAGCTCTGAGGGCAAAGGAAAACATGTTGAGACTTGCCCTTTGGCAATTGAAAAATCCAAAAACTATTGAACCCCTGAAATGAAAGGAAAAAATACCTTTAACCACTCACTTTTATAAGAGAAAATGATGATGTAAACAGATGTTCCTTGTTTACTACCATTGCACAAATAATGTTGTCATGAGCATTCTGAAAAGAACAAAATTATCAATCAATGGTCAATACACCAAAGAATGTGGAATACATATGGATATATCACTTCAATAGCCTCTACAAGCATCACTTCTCCTTGAAGCTCATCTTCCGCATGCATCGGGCGAGATATGCATTTACAAGAAATTCATATTCACGAATATGAATTTCTTGTAAATGCATATCCCGCCCGATGTGTGCGGAAGATGCTTGAAGTTATGCCATTGTCAAGTTCTAGAGAAATCACCAATCAAGATGCGAAGAAATAAAATTTTCCCCACCCTCCACAATCAAAAACCTCTCTCCATGTATAACTGATTAATTCCAAGAGTATTTTACATTATTAAAACTAATGAAACCAAACTTTCACAGAAAACGACTTAAATATTGTCTATCATCACAGTCTAGCAGTATTTCAGCACTAAGCAGCATTAAAATGTACTAACCCCTTGTCAAAGGAAGCTGTTGAAAGTGAGTCCTATATCAAAGTAAAATGCTGACCTCAACAACTTTGATGCTGGCCCCCCCATCGGTGTCCCAGACCCTGAGAGTGTGGTCATCGCCGGCTGTGTAGAGGCAGCCACTGGACACAGCACAGCAGTACACCTGCAGTCACATAGACACTTACAGAGACTGTACCATGAGGGTATTCTATGTGGAGATGAACTTAATGGGACTTTCTCATTTGTGCACTGATAATACTTATACAAGATTATTGTAAAGTGAACCTACCCCCTTCAAAAATTCAAGATTTTGTGTATACAAGATAATAAAGTGTACTGACCGGTGCCGTGTGTCCGGAGAGAGTTTGGACACACCCTCGAGCCAGCTGGTTGAGGTCCCAGACCTTGATGAGTCCGTCAGTTCCCGAGCTGAAGAGACAACCCTTGTACACCGCCAGGCACCACACCACGTCCTGGTGTCCTCTGGGTAGGGTCACATATAATGTGTTATTGTCATGATTAAAGAGATTAGTTAAACACAGGATGTATTCATTAGATTTTAATGCTTTTTGAACATTTCCATAACCTAACTAGATTATACATGTACAACTGTGAATGTGCAAGTACTCAGTGAATAAATATGAACTGAGAACAAACTACCATCTGCCATTAACAAGGCAATACCCTGGTCGATAAATCAGGTCGAAAACAAATAACATGTCACGTACCTCAATGTGCCGATACATTTAAACTGGAATGGCATTTCCCACTTCTCATTTTTTGAAGTTCCGGTTGGACTTCCTGGAATGCTCAGTCGGTTTACACCTGGTGATTCAAATGTGAAGAACATACACTATGACATACTCAACAATTTCCTGCTCATAACATGTTTATGAAGATGCATCTGATGAGCAAACAGATATCAATGCCATTCTCATAGAGAGAGATTATGTCTTAATTTGACAAATACCATGTATAAATCAAATATTGAGGTAGAATATGTGGCACAGTGTGCAGCCAAACAGATATTCTATTTATTGTACGACTATTCTATATCAGAAATCATGTAAGTGTATATGCCTCACAAATAAGCTGTTACCAGAATTCTAAGTGACATCATAACATTGTCCTCATGTTCTGTAGCCAGATAGAGGGTATATTTCATAGCTAATGGTTTATCTGAATCTCAATCATACATTCATTTTTAGGACTGTGTGGAATATATCACCCAAATTAGAAAAACAATCTTTCAATTGTGTGGTTTATTTAGAATAATGTCACATGACAGTCACGTGACCAATTAACCTCCATGTTATTGTCTCCGTAATCGAGTGGTACCCCGTAAATTAAAGTTGTTCACTTCCACCGGCCATAAATTTCGGTTGTGTCATTTTTGATCGTGGTAAAAACACCACAACTTGATACTTTCAAAAGCATCTTCTACTGTCTGTAAACTATGAATCAGATAGACGTTTCAACCCTTGAAAACACATTTAGACTAGAACACTATCATTACATTTTATTTTATTCACTTCCTGTAATGTTTACATGCATAGAAACGATTATGAAAAATTAGTTCACAAAGCAGATTTTACTGAGAAATGAATACAAATTTTGAATTGCAAGATTGTTAATGAGGTAAATTTGATTACTTGACTCTGAATCTGTTCTTCGTGGTGGTCTCAGCCTCTCTATCATGGAGTACAGGTCACAGTACTTCTGTTGGAGATTCTGTACAACACTAAAACACAAACATGCCACATAATGTCAGTCATTAATTGAACCAAAATGCATATTTACTATATAACAGCTGATGAGGGAGTAAGCATAACCTCTGAAACATCATGAATATCGCAATATAGATGTTGTTATCCAGGTCTTGTGTACCTATGAATATCACTTCTGAATGCCCTTGTGAGTACAGGGTTGAGAGCATTTCAGAACTGACCAAGCATATGCAGCAATTATTTGATCACCCATACCGATAGTCTTGAAGGCATGAAGATGTAACTCACTAACCTGTTCTGCATGACAATCTGTGAGGTGAGATTGGATCTATCTGCTTCAAGCTCTGAGACTCGTTTAGAGAGATCAGAAACTTGTGACTCCAGCTTCCTATTGGTCTGTTCAAGGTTCACCATCTTGAATGGAAGTATGAATAAATCATTTGATAAAAAACAAAGACATTAAATCAATTCAGTTGAAACTTTTGTATGATTCACTGAATGGGTGCCACATGACACCCCAAAACACAAGGTGAGAAGTAGCTGAGTTGTGAAGACAGCTGTGGGAAGCTTGTCTTCAGGGCTTTACTTGGATTATCAAAGAATCGCCAGGACTAAGAATCCTAACTGGCTACTGTATTGAGATGAACTGTCGTTCTTATTACATTATATCTTGTGTGCATTGAACTATGTCAAGTTGAAAGTTGATGGTAAATATGAGTAAATTATAGTGAGTGCTGCTTTGGCAATATTGACAGCAGATTGACAGTGTCCGATATGAATGAAGAAGTTTCAATTGTCTGATGAATTTGTTGACCATTTATACAATGGTCGCAAAATGTGATAAGAGGAGACAATGTTACTATAAAAAATGTAACTAGATATACATAGACCAGTTTACCCGCTGCAAGGCGTCGGCTCCCAAAGACGAGGAGTCCCTATATCCACATGTTTTGGAGTGCTCCTCAATGTGGCCTGGCGTACCCACAAACTCACATCCTGTCAGACAAGGAAAACTTCTTAGAATGCAGAACGTTAACATAGTGAACAAATGTAACACTTTCACCAATTTCTGAAATATTAAAAATTCTTACACAAACATTTTCTTGATTATAAATGTTCTTGTACTCTTCTCTATTTCTGGTTGGATTTTCTGTGCAATCAAAAGCAAGACCCTCAGAGTAAATCTACCAGCACTAAAAGTATGTTTGCAACGTAGATGTTGAGGAAGTTATCATTTGATATAGTTTGTATTTTACATTGTCAAATCCTTCTGACATGATGTACACGTTTCAAACATTGTCTGAAAATGTTCTTGTTCACACTACTGTAGGTAATTGGGATACAACTCAGTTGGTAGAGTGTCCACTCATCACCTGGAAGACCGGGGTTCAAATCTTGGTCTCGTCATGCCAAAATACGCTTGAAAGATGGGAGTTGTTACTCAACGCTTCACTGCAGCTGCCTGATGCAAAATGCTCCAAATGAAATTCTAATGTACTCTGTATTGAGTAAAATAACGTAAGTTGTTAGAACCAGAGCAGCTGGTACGGTCAATCCTGGCAAGTTATGCCTAACTCAAAGGACGTGGGGTTGAAATCCAAAAGGGACTTCACCCAAAAGTGTACATGTATTTGTACGACTACAGATAGTTAAACCCTTAATCTAACAATATGTATACGAATTTAAGATACACATTAGAAGTTTTATTCTTATTATGATTATTGTTTTCCATCAATACAAAATAAAATGGAAGATGAAGATGAATAGTATATCTTACCAACT
Organism: Phorcus lineatus; assembly: GCA_921293015.1. NCBI lineage: Eukaryota > Metazoa > Mollusca > Gastropoda > Trochida > Trochidae > Phorcus > Phorcus lineatus. The sequence goes on along the minus strand of OV121090.1, from coordinate 46,381,353 downwards.
CTACCATTTTTACCCAGAAAATTCATTTTGAAGTTATTGAAATGTGACCGACTAAATGTTCAAGAAGTTTAGCTGAAAAACATATGACTGTCAGTTGAAGCTCTCATTTAAGGGTTAAATGTCTTACCTCTATCCCTGTATATACAGGGTGTGTAGGGACATTGTTGCTGATGGCGCTGTAGTTCATGGCGGCGAAATGTGCCACACTCACTCCCATTCGGGCAGTTAACGATGACAAACTGACAGTCATCCTCATGTTCTTTTCTCTTCCCTGAAATTAGATTTCCTTCCTTGTTGACACTAATATGTAAGAACATCTCAAATAAGTTTGAAGCCTGAAATATGAACATATCCAAAATGATAGTTCAGACCTTGGACCGTTGAGTGAGCTTATTATATATATAACAAAGAGGCAATTTAATGAAGCTCATATACAAACCCAGAGGAATCTTTTCTGTACATCCACTGGGATCTGTTTGCCAAGTATTTCCCTCTTTGATGAGCCCATGTCGACAGTAGATAATCAGATCATCAATCTGTCCAACCACCAATCTAAAGAAAAGGTCATAAACCTTACACAACTGCTATAATTCAACAAATACAAATTTTTGCTGTTTTAGGTAGAGAGTTGACGACACAGACATTTCATGAAACAATTCATATCAAATCTCATAAAGACACAGGGCTTCAGGACATCACTTTGGACAATTTTAACAGTTGCTCTTGAAATGTAACAACACATGTTATGATAAGCAGTATTTAACACTTGTTTCAGTCTCATCTCATTTCTGTGAGATAAATTACACTAATTGTGAAGAGGGTTGTGAAACTCAGTAATTCTCATTTCTGTATCTGATATATTTGATTCGGTATCCTGACAAGCTTTAACAAGAGTGCTCTGAGAACATCCAGAAGCAGATGTCCTACTGTGGAACTTTTGTTCAGGTTGATAATGGGTTTGTGTGTGACCGTTACCTGTAGCCTTGAAGGAGAACATGCATGTAAGTAGAGGTTATGGATTTACTAGTTTTATCATTTTAAGTAAGCGAGATCCCAAAAATTTTTGGTTCATATGCTCCAAGGGCCATATAACTATCGGAAAAATGTTATTGATAGCACAGTTGATTTTAATAAGGGTATCACTGATGTATGCTTAAAGTTTCAGAAGTTTTAGCAAAAACTGTGTGAGGAGCAGATATGGCAATTAAGACAGGTATCCCTTGCTATAACGGATATAGATGAAGGGTGATAAATCACTCTTTGGGAGTCTGAATGCCTTAAAGTTACTGTTCAGAATTGCTTACATATATCATATTATTTACCAATAAAACTAACGAAGAATAATTTTGTGTGATAAATCAAATCTGACGCTTGTACGTCAGATATCAAATTATTTATCAAGACTCGATTAAAAAAAAACCCTCATATTTCACTTCGGCTAGAGAGAATATATTTTATCCCTTCACTATTATAGATTTTTATCGACGACCGTTGACATACATGTAAATGTGATACCAATAACAAACGTTTAATGAGGAATATCTCCACGAATTGTTCATCCACAAAAATACCCTTGGCAAGAGCTTTATAACGCACCTGTTTATCACCAGTTGAGTAGTGTCACAGTGAGAGTTGTCAACTGGGCAGTGAGTTGTTGCAAAAGCACATTTGCGACAAAATGTGTGTCCACATCTTATGTTGATTACAGGGTCGTTGTATAGCTTCTTACAGACAGGACAGTTTAAATGAGAGCTGATTTCTTCCACGGGCTTTACAGGACCTTCGTCGTTTTCCATCACTCGTGCATTTCAGTCCACTTCCGTGTTGCACGATTTTAGGGACGGTTCAGTTTTTCTTTAGTTTGTTTGAACAATAATTGATGTTAATGGTAACCATTATTTGTTGTTTCTACTATCTTAATATAATTCTTATTTCTTGCTTATCTAAAAAAAATATTGAAACACGAACATCACATCACTTTAAAGTAATGACAATATTAAATATAGACACAAATTATTACTCCCGAAGCGAGGGAAAATTTAAGGGAAATCCCCCTGCTCAAATTAGAACTGGTTGTCTGTATTTCTTTATAAATTTGCATTTGTGGAAGACATATTCTTTTAGTGGTTCAAACATTCTGCTGATGAATTCACTGTAAACGAAAAAGAAAAAAACTGACACAGTTCTAACACTAAACAAATGAATATGGCTACATGGAGTCCAAATCTACAGCACATAGATATAGGCCTAAGGCCTTTAGATTCAGACACTTTTGATATAAAAACAAAGGCTTCATTACAAGAGAATCAAGTCGATCTTATTTAAAAAATGCACAAGTGAACTTTAGGAAAATCAATCGATTCACTTTATCAAGCCTACAATGTGATCCCTTCAAGGCAATGAAAGAAATTTAGACTCAAGGAAAGCCAATTAATTAATTTTGAATAGGTACTTTGTTATCGTACACAACTTTTCGGATAAAGGAATGCATGGGGTATCAAAACATCGTAGTCAACCTCATGAAGTTAAAAAAATATAAATTTACCTAAAGAATTTATTTTTAGACTCGTTATAAAAAAAGATAGGCTACGCATCATTGAATCCTCAGAGCAAAGCTTAACGTTAATTATAATATTCTACTTTTCAACTTGATAATCAATCATTCAAATGCGTACGTGTGTAACGACCCAAACCACATAAATAGAGAAATCAGCAGTTGTAAAACTTAAATTCAATTGTTTAGGGTTAACAATACAAGCTATCAACCCTTTGGCTAAAGTGCTTAGTTTGATGTCTCTCAGATCGCACAGCTGATAACGTGGTAAAAGCAATGTTTAAGTTATTTCTGACTATCACAGTTAATATCCGACACTGAATTTTGAAACTTATATGAACAAGCAGACCGAGTTAGAAATATGTGAATACTGATTACGAAGCTGTATATATAGTTTAACCAGTTCTTCATAACTTCCGTTTCGATTTTTAAATATTGTTATCAAATATACAAAATATTAGTAACTGCAAAGGGTGACTGTTCCACAGCTTTGTTTCCATTTAGTGTTAATGTTTGCAATTGCTGTCCTTGAGTCAGGATTTCTAATTTTATTTTCATTGAAACGATTTAGAATCAAGACCCAAAGAAGTTTGAAACAACACATGATACTTCTAAATATAAAGATTTTTTCACAAAATTCGATTGAGCTTGATTGCAATGTGTTTTAATTTTCGCCTAGAAGGAAATTCGTTTCAAGCGCTTCATGGATACAACAAAAATCAAAATCTAAAGAGATCGACACCCCAACACTCCAAAGAAATGTAGGTACATACATGATAACAGAATCAAATCGCAAGATAATAGAGTAATATTCTTTATTAAAAATCTTTACTTTATGAATGAGGAAAAAGTATACACAAATATATCGTCAACCTTTCAAGCGATTTCGAATATTCATGGAAATTTATTAACCAAGAACAATAATAAAGTAATAAATTGCCATATCTGTTATAAGCAACACACTGAGCCCTAGGGAAAACATATATTGAAAGCCAATTAATGTGTTGAAAGATACATAGAAAAACCCTGTAAAGTTCAAAAGAAATGTTATACATATTGAAATTTAAATTCATAATCACCTCTTTAGTTAATCTAAATTCTGATATGAAATACATACGTGCGACAGTAAGAAAAATAATGAAATGGTTCTTATCAAATTTATGATGACATTTTAGCAAGTGAAGTTTCAAGACTATCTCCACAAAGTCGTGCATGTTAAGAGACATTTTTAAGTGCTGAATTAAAGGGTAATGTTTTATCACGTTGATATAAATGCGCAATAAACTGAGAGACCTTGTCATAAAAAATTATAAAATCAATGTACATGTAATCACCTGACTTTAATTTTATAATGTTTTTCAAAAAACAAAGAAGTTTATATGTGTTGAATACACAGCAGAAGTATAATTGTGTGTATTAATATATCAGGTATTGTCAAAATGGATGGAAAGAAATAAGATAATTATTCAAAGTGTTTTCAACAGCATGGGATCAGTTTTATTGGCGACAGTGTCAATAGACCATAGTTCTCCCTGAAGTAGGCCCAGGGTGTACACATAAAGGCTTGTGAGTGCTTGTAAGAAGGCTGCGTGACGCTGGTCGCTTGGAGGTGTGAGTTTTGTATACTTAATAGTATATCTATGGGGTTTTTTTTTATAAAAGGTGCAATCATTTGAAAACAAATCATGATCCTAACATGTGATAATATACAATCAATTAATGTATATATCTTACATTTTGTTAGCGCTGTGAGCATTCACCAAGTGAATGGAGTTTAGCGCATTATAAATGCACTTATCATTAACTTGGTATCGTTTTTATGAATTTTTTTTACTGAATCTTGGATAATGGAGCATGTTTTCAGCGATTAGAATTTTAGAATACAGTGCACGTGTATACATGATAAGAACATAAGAAAACTAATAACATACCAATATTTAACTAGAAAGATAATTTTGCTTTATTTTTTGCACGTCGTTGTGGAACCGTTTACAAAGAATGGGGCGATTTGTTTAATGTCTTTATTTATTTGGAGAATGATTTGCTTACTTTGCACGTCTTTGTGCACACCTTTACCACGCTGTGCATGCTTTCTTGTACAGTGCACGCATTGCATGTATATTTCAGGGCGTTTTGCATGTGGCAATTTAAAACTCTCTCACATCAGTGTGTTGAATCTGACTCCCCGACTCATTCCAGGAAGGATAACATGTCGCCTGCTTTAAGCTACCTCCTCCATTCCCTCCAGCTTGCTAGTTTCGGAGACTTCACGGACTACACGCGGGATTACGGACACAACACGGATGCTTTCACCAATCAATGTCGAACTACAGGTATTTACTATTCTTTTCAAAACTAGAGAATATTCATTACAAGAATGACTCAACGAAGCAGTTAAACACTTCCAACTCACTCATCGCGAAGCACTTTAACCCTATTTACTCTTTAACTCTTTGCTAAGCAGTTTTACCCCGCTAATACATGGCTTTCACACTCATAACGAACAGTCACAGTTCAACTTAAACATTTTAATGATTGCAGTACCTTTAAAGTCTGTATCTAGCGTATATCGTAGTGGAAAACAATGATAATGAGATTTCTTGACAAGATCAAGATTGGTCGGGCCATATGTGCTTATAATGCTTATGAAAGACTAGCATCAACAAACAACAAAGACATTGTATTATGGAAAGCGAATACTCAAAATTACTTACAAATAAGAATGATCTTAACTTTTAGACATTTGGCCACTTAATGGTTTACCAACGAATGGTTTATCCAAAACCCTGAACAATAACACGCAAGCGCTTTTGAGAAACGCCTACGAAACGAAAATGGTATCTTATGTTGAAGGAATGTCCTTCATGTAAGGTATACAGTCATTAGCAAACATGCCCCGATGCATGGATGGTTGATACTATGTGCGTGTCTGGAGGCGTATAGAAAGTTTTCCATCCATACGGTTGCTTTTCATACTTGACCTGCAGACGTTCAAAGTGTTAATGACACATATCCTTTTTAGGGAATCACCGCTAATGGATGAACTATTGCCCAAGCGATGCTAAACAATAATTCACTCACTCCTTTATGCAAGTGTTTATTTACCTCATTTTTCAACGTCTTTACCAGTTTTATGCGCCATGCACACCAGAAGGATGTGAATGACCACCTATGTCCTGATCTTAACCCCACTGAACACATGTGGGACTTTGACGATTATGCATTTGAATGTCGTGTTTCAGATTACAGCACATGCGTGTTACATCCCGACCCGCTGGCCGAGTACAACGTCACTGGGACCATCTACTTCTCCCAGACCAATGTATGTCGCTCCATTTGCGATCATCTGTTATTTGAGATTAGCCTTTGTCGAGATACGGATACTAGAATTATCGTGAAACAACTATTTTCTTTGTGAAATACGACCAATGCATGGCAATGAGTTTGCCGGATAGGACTGTTCACATATTACATGTAGATATAGGTTGTGATAATAACACACTAATGATATTATTGAACTTATGAAACGTATTTTTCAATCTGCACAATGACAGGGAAAATATTTCTAGTACATAAAAATGAAGAAATTTTGTTTTAAAACTAATATTCAATTTCATTTTTAATATTTCATACACGCGACCCCTCTATTCTAGTAAGACTGAAACATGACGTCCTCGTGAATGACACATGATTAACATCCTACAATTTAGCCTAAAGAACTGTCAAGCTGCCTCATTTAACCTCACGCAATTGTATTTGCCTCTGGTAAAGTTACCTTGAATTGTTCAGGATTGTGGGGCATCTAGCGACTTGAGAGTCGGTGTTCGGATAACCGGGTTCCCAGACTCGGTTGACGGAACCAAGCACGGGTTGCATGTCCACACGTTCGGCGACACCAGTGACGGGTGCAGCTCAGCTGGGGGCCATTACAACCCCTTCAACACTGTGCACGGGGGTAGGATGGACGCGCCTGGGTAAGCTTCAAATATTATTAGAAACGTATGTTCCGGTGACGTTATTCTTTTAGATCTATTTCAACTTTTAGAAATTAGTTGATATTATTTAAACTGAACACATAAAATACCGACACATTTCCTTTAAATGGTTCATAAAGTTGAACGTTCACCATTCTCATTAATAAATGAGATTTCTGGTTATAAGTATTTATGACCATGCATGGTGCCAACGGAATCTGTTCAGGTTAGTTAATTATTTCTTGCTGCTTGCTTTTTTCCTTTGCTTAATTTATGAACTCCCGACCTCCCCCGATTAAATGCGACATATTGAGCTCAGATTTAAAAGATAGGTAGCCTTACATTTCAAAAGTTATAGTGTCTGCCATAAAGCCAGCATTCACTGTACTCTGAGCATGGACATTTTTAAAGGGACCCGGCACATCTCACATATTCATAACAGCTTCCTAGGACCCCCCCCCCCCCCCTTTCTTAGTAATTCCATGATCCGATTCTGTTGTATAACTTATCAAACACTATCAACTCAAATCTGTCTTTATGTGTACTTGACAGGTTTACAAAATTACATTTGACTAATAGACGTACGCCAGTTGCAATACTTTCCTCTTTCCTTTTTATTGTTACAATATTGAACCGATTGGCAAGAGAATGAAAGCCATTAATACACAACATGGTCCAATAAATCAACGTTAAAAAGATATATATCTTTAAATATCAAATTCAATATATTCGACTAAACAAAATAAATAAATTAAGTATTTTCCGCTGGTTCATATTTAGAGTTTCCATGAATAAAACAAAATAATCCCAGTTGTGAAAGTGAAAATCGACCATTAGATAGTATAGTTTTTGAAGCGTTGGAAACCGGACGAAGCTGAAGCGAAATCTGTTTAACAATTTGTCAACTGTACTTTCAATATTGCAAAATGAGCATTTCAACGTGATTAAAACATGTTGCTTCAAAGTTGTTTTTTTATTTCAAACACAACATTACAAGGTGTTGGGTACCTTAAGGTCCACTAAAACACAGTGGTTTCAAAGTTTTTTCGAGGTGCGATACCGCAAGACAAGTGAGGCGAAGCCGAGCTTGTTTGCGCTATCGAACCGAGAGCGTTTCGACCAAACGCAGCCTGGATGTTTAACAGAGGCAAAGTCATATAATATAACCGTCACACGCCTGGTTATATGAAATAGCTAACCTCTGATATTGACCCAGTCGGCTGTAGATCATTATCTCAACCATAAAATAACACCATTAAAGAGCGAGTCGTTGGGGTCACATATGCCGAAATAGGTGAATTGTGTAATTTCTTCAAGTATTATTGCCTGCTGCCAACAAATATAATTGAACCCTCATCGCTTCAGTGGAGTAACAATATAAAGGTATGAACGCGATTGTGGTTATAAACAGGGCAATGACGAGCGTTACTTAGTCATACGACATTTTGGAATCTTATCTAAAGCAGGTAGAAATGAAAGACGATTGTGTATGAAAGGTTGTATATAATATTGAATAAAAATATTCATATATTAATACGTTTGATTTTGGCTTTGACATATATATATAAAGGTGTGATTCAAATTGAAAATGAAAACTTGTAATTGTCATATATTTGGCACTTTCGGAGGATGTTTTGAAAAAATATTTCCATGATCGGTAATTTTACACTATAAACGTCGTAAAGATACCATGAGAGATACGTAGTGTTTCTTTGATAGGGCATAACCTAATATACAACCTTGCACCTATTATACTACTTATATAACTGCTTTGTCACTCTTCACACAAACACCACATGTGAGGAATGCGTCATGAGAATCTAAGCCTTCTCTCAAAGTTATCATATTACATGCTACATGAACATATTTAAAGTAGCGTTGAGTCTTATAAAATCAGATTTTCATGTAAATACCATGACGTCGTTATCCACACACACCTATCGTATGAACTGTACAAGCCAGCTTGTACTTGTAATTTTGATGTAATATTTGACCTTCTACAGAAATAAATAATCTGCTTTCCAGTACAGGAAGCCATAGAAACAACATCAAACTGAAATAAAGTTTATCGCTGTCTCCTAAAACACGTCAAAAGTTCCACGTCTATGTGAATTAAATTCCAATTGTGAATGCTTGGCTGAGCATTGTGATCACCGTATGTACTATGAAACAAAAGCCATATTAAATATAAATAAAATTATGATATGGATTATTTTCGATTCCACGCCTAGTCGTTATTTGAGTGTGCATTGAACAATAAATTAATATTTCGTGAAAGTATACGCAAATATTGCTGAGGGTTGTGTATCTTGCTTCTGTTCAATATTTCTTTAACGTCAGAATGACGTGATAGAGGCGTCTTGATATTATTAGTCTTAATTGTCAATAATGTTAGATAAATATAACTAACCTTACTAGTTTTTATAACCTCGAAGCAACAACCAGAATGCAATGAGAGCAGTACAAAAATTCGACAATAAAAAATTCATCTTTCACGTATACAGATAACTGGTTTGGTTAGCATATGGAAAGAACCAATATCGAAACATTAACAATAGATTTATCAACTCGCAAGATCATGGCAATAAGTGATTTTATGTTCTTCTTAGTATATTCAATCTGATAATATTACCAAAATGTATTGTAAGTTCTATGTTTGCCAGTCGCAGACATGTTGGAGACTTCGGAAATCATGAAGTCAGAGAAGGCAAGGTTGTGACGTCATTCGTTGATCCCTTGGCGAAACTGTCTGGCAAACACTCTATAGTCGGAAGAGCTCTGGTGGTGAGTTGATTAATTATGAAGTTTCGTCATACTCTTACAAAATTGAAAATAGTAAAATTACATGTTGTAGAATAGGTGATCCTCTGAGCCAGATGGCTTCCACTTTCACATTTATGCACCAACATTAATTCATCGATATAAAAAAAAAAGAAATTTGGAAGGTGAAATCTGTTTACGCCAACACCTTTGTGAATGAAATAATTGTTAACTTGATAGTTATATCTTACTGTTGTAGTTGCACGCAGGTCAGGATGACCTAGGAAAGGGAGGTAATGCAGGAAGTCGAGCAAATGGGAATGCTGGACCAAGATTGGCATGTTGTGTCATCGGCATTTCTGAGAAGCCAAACTTCGAGAAGAATTCGGATATCGTACACGATGGGCTCTCCGAGGAACGAGCACCAAGTGAAACACGATTCAGTTTCTGAAAAATGCAATAAAAATCAAATTGGATAGTTAAATTGTTCAGTTTAAAAGGACGCCGATTCGTTGCTTGATATAGCTTTTGAAGATTAAGATATCTTAAGGACACAACTGTGAAGTTGAAAATGATCAATATTCGTTTGTGACTGACATGATAATCATGTTTACGTACTTATTTCCCCCATAAACCTCGACATACATTGATCCCACCTGAAAGTATCATCTCAGTCAGATAGGTACCTGAGACGTGAAGTCTGGTCAAACCGTAATCGTAGATCAGTAAAGTTGACTGTTTTCATATAGGTTGAATTAAAATAGACAACGACAAAATCCTTACCACGTAACTTTCAGTACCTAAAGTCATTGGCCTCTTCCGTTTTGACCTGTACCCCACGTTCATCCTGTTGATAGCTCCTCCTGTAATGTTCTGAACTCCCTGATGGCCAATCCAAGGCAGTTTCGTCTTGGGAAGAAGTCGGTTAGTTTTATACCCTATTGATGTTAGGGAGAGGACATATGTCATGATTAATATGAAATTCTTTTGAATGTAATTTTCATTTTCAAGTAAGTCTCGGTGCACAAGACGACCTTCGAATTTGATTGGTGGATATGAAAATTGACATAAGTAAAATGTTCGGACTGCATATACACGAGTACATCAACATAAACACTTTGAAACAACATATTGAAAAACCTGCTTATCAAATGCCTGATGTGATAGTCCTTGAAGATATTCGATCCAACCCATATGAAATAAGTTGCCTGAGGTTAAACTACTGCTAAAGAATTGAAGCCAAAATGTAAAGAACTGAAAGTAAGAACCAAGTTTATGATTTAAAGATACACTCCATGGATTTAATGAGATTTTAGCTTTGATACGAATATAATTGAAATCATCCAGTCACTAATGACTGAATGGGCTGAATGGTCCTATTCTCCTCACAAATCATCCCTGGGGATATTTATTGGGAATATGTAAACTTACCAAGTTTCATACGTAAAGACAGGTTGTTGTTTTTTTTTGACACTATGTTGCTCCACTATTGAGGAGATTATTGTGATCTTTTTTGTTGTTCAGCAACAATCGTAGATATTGTATTGTGAATAGAAACTCTGGCTTTCAGATCGCACCATGCTGCGATACAGGCGCTTCATCTACCTACCGTCCGTCACGTCAAATATTTAACATTTTTGTTCACTTTAATGGTAATTTAGAATGTTTATTATTCTGAAAAACGATGTATTGTCCTCGTGACTATAATAATCCATTTTAAGATAATCTCGCCATGGAGAAGATTCTTAGTTAGAACTTCTACATATTGTCCTGTGCAAAGCTTTACATCATCCTACCTTTATAACCCATATCACTCCACCTCACCTTCACTCCGTAATTCCGAAATGCTTTTGTAAATATTAATTTCTCGAAACTTTTTCCTTTGATAGTGAACACATAATAACTCGCCCTGTCGTTAGACGTGTTAATGTCAAATCGCACTCCAGGATTAAGTTTTTATATTCAAATCAGGGACGTACCTGTATCGTACATGTAGACAAATTGGTGATTGTCCAGACGCGATGTTATTTCAAACACGTTTAAATGTTAACTAGAAAACCAAGAGTTATGTCTTTATCTTCAAATCTTGGGCGTACCTGTTACGTACAAGAAGACAAATTGGTGATTGTTCACTAATTAATGAGAAACTTTTATGCGAGGTACCTTTACCAATGTACCTCTCGTTAGCCAATAAGCGTGTACCTAACGTTTACATGTATTATGTAAAATTTACCACACAATTTTTTTTACCAGATTAAATTCCATCTATGACGATATTTTCGTACAAAGCCTTGTTATCGTGTGTATTAAATAATGGACAAAAATAATGAGGAATATATGAAAATTCTGAAATATTTAATAATGATTTATTTTTACCTTGATCACCTGATGAAATATTTATCTTAGAATTGTTAATATCCCTAATTTATTTTGTCCAGTATATATACAAGACATAAGCAAAGACTGATATGAATCAATGGATGAACCACGTAATAAAGAGAGTTTACATTTTACACTCATATGATGCTGATCGATTTATTATTTGCTTTTTGTAAACACATTTAAGTTTATTTATCTCCAGATATTTAGTATTCATGTATCTAAAACAGTTAAAAGAAAAAAATGAAAAATACGGGCAGTTAGAGACGGGTCTTACTTTAATTGGCGGTAGTTATTCCGTAGAAACGACATTGTAGACTGTAGATATGCTATATCTATAACAACAAACGAATTGAACTACTTCTAGAGAGAATTCAAGGATCACCGTTATTTTCAATGTTTTTCAATATACATGTATAATAAACTAAAGAAATTTAGATGTACAGGTTTTATAGCTAATGTACAATTGTATTATCATATATAATATCTAAATCTAGACGTGATTGATTTCTATTTATAAATCGAATATTGGGGTGATCTTTTTGTTTACTTCTGTATGTAATGGAGATAAAGTGTATGATGAACTTCTGATGACAAATTACCAAAGAGCACTTCCCTAGAAGCATTTCTAAAATTTTCGCTTTCCTCTTATAAAGAAAAAACGCTGTTGGCAGTATTTTGTGTACATTCTCATAGCTAGTTCAGATTTATTCTCCAAATTTTGAGAAAGCTTAACTTAGTAGTACGTTTATTAAAAACATTATTTCCTCATATCAACCCAATAAAAATTAGTGTATACCAAATATATGATCTTAAGAGAAACATAACATCTCATTACTCACCCCGATCACCCGTAGTCTGAGAGAAAATAATGCAGTGTCAGGCAAAAACAAGTGGGCCTCCTTTCACAAAGCCCTAAGGTGATCGTAAGTCTGTAAGGTAACCTTAGTGCAATGTTAAAGAATGGGAGTTAAGGTCAACCTTAGTGAAGGTTGCTTTGTGAAAGCAGGCCATGGTACCCAGATGAGAGAAATGGATTCGAATAGCTTAAACGATTATGCTACGATTACATTGAAACGTGTTTATTGAATAAAAACATTGCTTGCAATTATAAACATCTATTTTCATTTTCTTGATATAACTCCAAAACGTGTTGATACTCGTATTTATCATCCCAAAACTTGATAAGGAAATGAGCATCTTTCAAATATTTTTGTCGCCCATACCCCTATCCGTGTTCGCAGAAGATTGGAAGTCGGCGACTTGTAAGAAAATGTAAGTTCAACAGAAGGTGCATAATATTGCTAAATATAATATCAACAATTACCAAATATCTCCCGTTTTGGCTTTTTTCTGTTTCTACTTGTGCCACAGTTGTTAGTATCAGAAGACTTTTCAAACTTATGTTTTCTTATTTTATTATATTATCATATATTGTCCTTGTCTACTTAACTTTATTTCCTTTTACTTATAAAAAAAAGTTTTGATTTATTGTAGTTTAACCAATTGCTGATCTAATCTAAAGTGAAAACCTTTATCCATTGGTCATTAAAAATTCTCCTCTCATTTCGATTGTTTGGTGAAAGCATTGGTAGAGAAGGCTATAGTGACTCAGTTATTGTTTGCACAGCTGTAAACAGGCAATATTTCAGCCAAAAGCTATGTAAAATTTAATAAATATCGAACATGGTAGGAGGCAATAGTCGTGTGCGGCAGCCTCGATAATCCAAAGAAAACTCTCTTTGAATACTCCATTAGTACCCTGGATCCAAGGTAGCCTCGACAAGATAATTTCATTACCTCCCTTTGATGGCCTTTATCAGGTCAGCTATCTAAGCAGGGATATCCAGTGTACCAATGAAATTGCTTTTGTTATGACATGCCTTCACTTCTTCACAGTAAAAGCGTCTGAAGATATGGACTCTGATAGTGTACGTATGTGATCGGCAGCTTGAGTTAGACCAGGGTAATGATAATTGTAAAGCGCCTGTGAACAGCCCAGCTGAAACTCGGCGCTATAAAAATTTACTATTAGGTCTTCAGACGAAAGTCGTGAAGACCTACTGTTATTATCCTGTTCGTTCTTATTATTTGTACAGAAAGTGTGTCGCTCCTACAGCCAAAACTGCACATGCAAAGTACATGCAACTTTCAGGCATGAGAGCCTCTCAGCTCAAGTTGATACAGATGCAAGCAAATCTGCACTTGCTGTCTCCGTTGCAGAGTTACAGCCCCTTTAAATTTCGCAAATTAACATGGGCAAAATTTTCAAAATGCACTTAGAGACTTGCAACTTGCTTTAAAAGATGCGCATTTGCATCTACTACAAAAAAGCAAATCATGACAAAGTTGTAGGTCACGTGCTTTAGACGCCATCTTGCTTTTACTGCATTTTTCAGCATTTTCGACCCCATGCGTCTTTGAAAATCTTCTCTGAAGATACTTGCTCGCAATAGCTGAAACTTGTACATAATGCAGCTGATGCATTGTCCTATTCAGGATACTCATCAGAAGTGCGTAACCCTAATACTTTTTTCACAGTGACCTCTCGAAAATGTCCAAAACTGCAAAATCGCCAACTTCAAGGGCACATAACTCTAAAACCTAGGACAGGAATGCATTGCATGATTTTTACAGGAACGCAAGACCTCCTTGTGATCTACGAGAATCATTAATGAAATAGGTGGCGAACAGTCTCTGTCGCGTTTTATGAAGGTTAAAAAATGATATCAAAACATTCTATCAGACTAAATGATCGCAGAAGGACAGACAGACACACGGACAGACAGACAGACAGACAGAGGGGAGAGAAAGATCACCAGCCTTAATGCAAAAAAAAAAAAAAAAGAACTCCAACCCTCGAAAATTTACTGCATGCCCAGATGCACCTTTCTTTGGAGACTAGCGACCTTGTCGGGGATTTTGACACGCTCGCTTCCAGCAAGATCATTTTTGCCCGATTTTGCTGCTGTCAATTCTACCCTAGATGCTGACTTGAAACTTCTTTCTTACCGCCAAAAGAATAGAAAACAAGGAACTATTGCACCTGATGAATGCATAGGCTTCTGAAGACCGTCAGTATTGCCCACAAGGCAATCCTAGTTATTATTATTATTAGGTCTTCAGACGAAAGTCGTGAAGACCTACTGTTATTATCCTGTTCGTTCTTATTATTTGTACAGAAAGTGTGTCGCTCCTACAGCCAAAACTGCACATGCAAAGTACCGTATTTCCTCGAATAGACGCCCCCGGCGTATATTTTTTCAGACACCCTTTACCCCCGGCGTGAATTCGAGACCCGGCGTCTATTCGAGGCCGGCGTCTATTCATTGTTTAGTAGAAAATTTCGTCCAGGTAACATTGCATTCAACTACGAGAGCATTAGTTAATCAACTTATCACCCGGCGTGTATTCGAGACCCGGCGTGTATTCGAGACCCGGCGTGTATTTACTTCAAACAGCCATACCCCCGGCGTCTATTCGAGACCCGGCGTCTATTCGAGGCCCGGCGTCTATTCGAGGAAATACAGTACATGCCTCTCAGCTCAAGTTGATACAGATGCAAGCAAATCTGCACTTGCTGTCTCCGTTGCAGACTTACAGCCCCTTTAAATTTCGCAAATTAACATGGGCAAAATTTTCAAAATGCACTTAGGGTAATTCCATTTCAAATCGACCAAAATCTGAGGATTCCCCCAGTTGATGTCATGGATTTTAGAATTTTTAGTTTTAATAGATGGTACTCTATCTTCATTGAAGGGGAAAGTAGGATTTTTGCTTATACTTAAAATAATTTGTGATTGGCATTGTGTTTTAGGACATAGGGGTCTATCAAATGTGATGGTTTTGAGATAAACCACTAGTATATTTCGTTGTCTCTTACAATTACAGATTTTGACTTTGAGATTTACAATTTCTGTGTCAAATTGACATAAGAATGACTGATCCAATAATAAAATATATTATTGTTGAAGAAACCTGTATTTATATGGTATAATGACAAGACAAAAAACCTCAAATTTCTTTGCAAAATTTAGAATTTCTGTTGTTTTGGTCATTTTCTCTTTCCTTATTTTCGAAATGTAAGGTTTGTGATGCAACGTTCCTTCTATGATTAGTCTCCCCGGGGTATCAAGAGGTGGATGCTAGAAATTAGTGACAATTTGTGTTGTTGTCTTGTCACAATGGCTTACTTTATGTACCTACTGTTTAGAAAAATGTAAAAAATGCCCCTATTTTAAAGCTGCCTGTAGAAAAAGGCGCACCAACTAGAGGCTTCATTTTTGGCACATTTGTAGATTATTGTCTATTTTATAAAATTTCAAAATTTGGCAGAGGTAAAATTTTCTGTTCATCTTCTGTAGGTGATTAAATAAAGCAACCCTCAGATCATTTTACGGACGCTTCACATTGGTTGCCTTGTCCATGTTTGAGAAATTTTGAATGTTGTTGTGAAGTGATTTCATGATAACTTACTTGATTTAAAATCCAATTGGATATCAACTAACCATATAAAATGTCCTGAAGCAAATTAATTACTTCCGAAATGCTTCGAAGCAAACTCTTTAAGTTTTTGGCAAATTGACTTGTGGCTCTCGGGAGAAAGCTTGAAGTATCTCAGGCTGATGTCAACATCAACTTTGGAGATGACATGATCAAAAGGCAGTGTCACCTTTGCCTTTCGTCTTGGAGTTTTGAACGTTTGGGGCTCGATTCTACTTGGAATCAGAACATCAATGATCATGTCCTCGTTGTCTTCATCTACGGATATGACATTTCCAATTGTCCAATCATGATCGATCACGAGAGCAACGTAAGTTCCTGGTGTTATCTTAGTTTTCCTTACTTCTTTCTTTCTAAACGTTACTAGTGTCGGTTCAGTGCTCTGTGACACACGTTTAATGGCCAGTTCTGTTGCACCTATCGGAATGAACGCATGGTGGCTTCTTGTCCCTGGAACTGTTGAGCATGATGAAAAGCGCAAGTCTTGGTTTTCAGTTTCTAACTCAATCTCTTCCTTTGAAACGAACAATATTTTTGTAGCAGGAATGGAAATCACTGCCCAATCAAACAGCTGCTGTGGCGTTGTAATTTGGTTTTGGAGAGGTGCTTGAAGACTTGCTTTTGCTGCAAGTCTTTTAATTGTCCCTCCTATTCCGTCACAAGCATTTTTGCCATGGCTTGTTGCAAAAAAATGCCACTCTGCTTTGAGTCCGAAATCTGCTTCATGAAAACAGAGATTGACAAAGTTTTTGTAATTTTTATATTGACTTGCCGCTCCATCACTGAAGTACATGATCTTTCTGATCCCCGGAAGGCAAGTTTTCACGTGATGTAAGACATGTTTCAGAAACACGTGGACCGTCACACAGTCATGCTTCAAATGGTCACTGATGACTGCTACACTCAAATGCTTCAGTTCGTCATTTTGTCTGTGGTATACGACTACTGGGTGAACAGTTGCTTGGGAATTGTCCCAGTGGAAACCCTGGACTGCGTCTTGTACAACAAAAGAATAATTTTCCGCAAAGTCCAGAAGAATTATTGCAGTATCGTCATCCAATTGATCTTTGAGCCTCGCCATGAAGGCTGACTAAGATTTTGCAGTGAAATGATGAACTGTCAAATCATCAATCTTTCGTAAGAGGACATCAAGGAAATCTTGAGGACTTGAGGATGTTGTAATTAGGTTCGTTCTATCGGTATGTACCCAAACTTTATGGAAGATTTCATCCTCTTCATCTAGACCTCTTTCCTCGAGATGTGACTGGATAACACTTCAGTGCATTAATACCAGGACAGTTATCACAACGGTACAACATGCATTCTTGTGCCTGGGTGTTGCATACAACCTTCTGTAGAAGTTCCTGAATATTTAAATTCAACCCTGGCAATGCAGCAAGCATCAGTTTGACATTTTGATGTATCTGACATACACACACTGAATGTGTACCAGGAGCTCCAGAAGAAATACACCATTTCGGTCTCAGTTCACAAAACTTTGAAAATGAAATTTTGTAGAGATTGCTCGTCTCTTCTTTAAAAGAAACATAGAGTTCTTTAAGATTTCCTAAGAGTAATCTTTTCTGTTTGTGAACCTTTTCACCATTAATGCGAACACTAACAAACTCCTTCATACCTGGACACATTCGAGAAATGTTGTCATTTTCATAATACTGTTGAACTCTCGATAACACGTCTTGAGGAAGAGGGTGGCCAATGTAGGATCTGGGACTTGCCATAAATCCACATTGTTTCCTGAGAGCTCTGCTTTGCTTAACCATATATCTGGTTGTACCAAATTCATTCATAGTTTGTTCTATTGTCCAACATGAAGGAAGCATTGTTAGAATTTGCATTTTGACAGATCGTGAAGATGATTTAAATTTTGTTTTCATTTCTGTTATCAGTTCATTGAAATCTCTGCATTTTGGACATTTGGTTGAAGATGGATAGAGTTCTGATGGGTTCATATCAAATGTTTTTGCAACTTTGGTGACAACTGCTGATTCTACTTGGGCAACTTTCCGTTTGAGATATGTCTCACGATCTCTTTTACTGATTGTCTGTGGATGAAAAGGGGTCAATCCTTCAGCAGTCAATCCAGGATTGAAGCGTTCCAGTTGCTCACTGAGTTCTGTAACATTCTGCTCAACTTCGTAGTTTGGCTCAAGATCGGTCACCTCTGATTGTTTTCGACTAAGTTCGATATAACACGAGGGACACAACTTCTGGCCAGGTTTAACCCTCTTAGAAGCAAGATCATTAATGGCCGTTGCTTTATCAGGCAAAACAACTTTCAGACCCTTTTTGCGAACGGTGTTCAAATGCTTTTCGAATGGGTCCACATAGGATGTTTGGTAAAGAGAATACTTCTCCAGGAAGTATGTATGATGATGAAAACATACAGTATCTGTGTCAATGTTGTTCACCATATCTGCACGAGCACACAGTAGACTGCGTTCATTTTCTGTAAGATTACCAATTGTCAATAAACCTGTTCGTTTTGTGTATGCACTTTTATGACAATCTGTTTTGGTTAAGTAACCAATTGAACATCTCTCCAACGCCATATTTTGAAACACAGAAATGTGATACAAAGAAATTATAGTGATAATCAAAGTGATTTGTTAATATTGATTAGTATCCATTGCAACTAAATGATTACAACCATCCCGGCTTAAAAATAAACTTCTTAATCAATGAACTAAAGATTGATACCCAGCATCCGTTCAATCAATTGTCAATTATTAACTAACCTGTCAAACTAACAAGTTAACAAAACAACGAGACACTGGCAACAAGCGACTGAAGTGAATAGGAAGTGATAAAAGAAAGGTATGTTATTCTCCCGATCCGTGTCAGAGTACTAGAAAAGAACCACACCACAGTGCCTCGTATGTCTTTCATTTGTGCAATTTTGTTTTCCGCGAAGCAGGTTACGTTTGGGTACATTTTCTACTTGTCAGTCAGGAAATTGATGATCACCTAACATGACAGAAGCAATGTATTTTGAAATATGTAGTTGACAGAAACATTCACTCGAACGTACCTTCCTTCGCAGAAATTGTCTATTGTCTCGTTAAAAGGTGAGTGAGTTGGGGTTTAACTGCTTTGAGAATATTTCATTTTTCAAGCAAGCGAATGTTATCATCCAAAGGAGGATGAAGGAATGGAAAGCAAACGGAAAAGACGGAAAGAAAGATTAAATTGTATTGTTTGCATCCTACAAAGAAGGAACAATACAAAATGAAGCACCCTTAAAATCCCTATTTGATTTTTAACGGGCTATATCTTTTAACATTTATTTCTTGAAAACAGGAAATTTTACCCTCGGGATTTTTTTATATGTTAGAGCTAATATAATGAGGAATAAACTGTAAAAATTTCATGACTGTGTGAGGTGCGCCTTTTTGCACAGAGACAATGGAATATAGTAAAATTTCAGTGTTTTGCTGAGGGTGGGTATATTTAAATTCACTCAAACTAAATACGGATGGATGAAAGAGTATAGGAATTATGGAATGGGCTGTCTGATTATTACTTTCAACCTTCATACACGTTAATATCACTCAAGCCCTCACATCTTGTTGATATATATTAAGGAAAAGGGGCCATTTTCTGAAATTGCTTGAAATTTGACCCAATATGTAATATGCAAACTTCAGGTTATTTCTTAAATGTCTGAAAACCATATGTGTACGCCGCTACAGTATTATATCTACAACACATTGACAAAAAAATAACTTACAGAAGTAAACAAAATAATTTTTTGTGAACAGTTTTATGAAAGTGGTGTATTGGCGAGAATTGTGTTGTGTGTCACAAATTTAGTCCCCTGACGGCAAAACCAATGCAAACTGAAAATATTTCGTATTGTTTTTGTAATGTCCTGTATATGTACTCTGTTTGGTGTGAAAACGAAAAAAATCGGTGACATCAACTGGGAGGCTTTGATCGAATCGACATGGAATGACCCCTTAGAGACTTGCAACTTGCTCTAAAAGATGCGCATTTGCATCTCCAACAAAAAAGCAAATCATGACAAAGTTGTAGGTCACGTGCTTTAGACGCCATCTTGCTTTTACTGCATTTTTCAGCATTTTCGACCCCATGCGTCTTTGAAAATCTTCTCCTCTGAAGATACTTGCACGAAAGAGCTGAAACTTGTACATAATGCAGCTGAAGCATTGTACTACTCAGGATACTCATGGGAAGTACGTAACGGTAATACTTTTTTCAAAGTGACCTCTCGAAAATGTCCAAAACTGCAAAATCGCCAACTTCAAGGGCACACAACTCTAAAACCTAGGACAGGAATTGCATGATTTTTACAGGAAAGCTAGACCTCCTTGTGATCTACGAGAATCATTAATGAAATAGGTGGCGAATAGTCTCTGTCGCCTTTTATGAAGGTTCAAAAAGGATATCAAAACATTGCTTTTCTATCAGACTAAATGATCGCAGGACGGACGGACGGACAGACAGACAGACAGAGGGGAGAGAAAGATCACCAGCCTAAATGCAAAAAAAAAAAAAAAAAAAAGAACTCCAACCCTCGAAAATCTACTGCATGCCCAGATGCACCTTTCTTTGGAGACTAGCGACCTTGTCGGGGATTTTGACACGCTCGCTTCCAGCAAGATCATTTTTGCCCGATTTTGCTGCTGTCAATTCTACCCTAGATGCTGACTTGAAACTTCTTGCTTACCGCCAAAAGAATAGAAAACAAGGAAATATTGCACCTGATGAATGCATAGGCTTCTGAAGACCGTCAGTATTGCCCACAAGGCAACCCTAGTTATTATTATGATGTTATTGTTTTAACATTAAAGCCAACTCCTGTAAAGGCTAAATATATTGGAACAGATTTAGCACTTGCTTGTTCCTTTAATAGGTGTGTTTGCTTATTGGATATAGATTTCAGAAGCTTGATCATTTGATGAATGGCTATATCCTTTTAAGATTGCTCAAATCGGACTGTCTATCGTCAAATATGAGTTATTGATTACAGGGCAGAGTACAGCTGTATGGTATGATATGGTAAGTCATAACTGATGGTGTCACTATCGAGAAGACAGGGACAGCAAAGGAATTATCTTGCTCCCCTATGCCATGTTGCGCTATGCTGTTATTGTTGGATCTGAGATTGTCAAGACGAGCTTTACAGATCTTGAATCCATGGTATCAGTGGTAATTTGTTGAACTTTACCTGGCATTGTCAGAGATTAGTGTCTGGTAATAGATTGAAAATACGTGAGCATTTGTTGAAGCTTTGTAAGTGCTTTTAGCCAGTTATTTAGAGATGAACTTCATATTAGGTGAGGTGATATGGGGTTTAACCCCCGCTTTCAAGAGTATTTCATTTATATCGCAGCTGCTAGTATTATTGCAGGGCCCATTGTGGCTATGTGCATTGTGGTGAAACCGAAACCTGCTAGCATCTGATGGAACTAGGGAACCATGAACTTCATAATAAGTTGATGTTATCATTTGTAGAAAAAGGTCATTTTGAAGGATATACTAAGAAATACCAATATTCTTCAAATAACACTGACATCCTTCATAAAAAGCTTGTATGGCCATAATTTTGTTATTAGACATTATTTGTCATTAGAGCTGACAATGCTCTCAATTAAAGAAAAAAAAAATTTGATTTGAATAAACTTTATTTGATATGTACATGATGAATCAAGGCGAGAGTGTGTTTTTTGTTATGTTTTTATTGTTTATTACTTGTTGCCTTGACACATGGAGGAGCTACGTTTATTCGTCAACGTAGTTGGGAGGGTAGTTGATGATGAAACCTGCTGGACATGAGGGTCTGGGACAGCACTTGCCAGGCTCTGGAGCGTCAAACTTACAGTTGCTTGGTAGTTGCCACTGGAGACACCTGAAAACATGGGAGAATTGTTGAAAACACTTCTTAAACCTCATTTTAGATTTCAATTAATAACTTTATCAGTGATCAGTTCCGATCAGTTTACATTAAAAGGACAGTCCTACCCCCAACTCCCAGAATCTACCCCCTTCTCAACTTGTAATACTGATAGGAATTAATTGATATTATATCAGCTGAAGCATTGTGTAGTTTCTACATTACACCTCTGTAAATATTCCAGATTATTCCAAGTAATCCCCCAGCCATGAAGGAGTCAAAATTACACCCAAGCACCTGCTAGATAACTTTGATAACAGAATGGATTCTAGGAACTGTCAGAATTTTGTTTTTAGTGATCAATAGCTTGACAGCTTGACATCTTATGAAAATCCTATCTTAAATGTTTACAATTTTAAAAAATATAGTTTCCCTGTTTGCATTTGTTCACCTTATTCTGATAATTTTATCTAATGCTTGTACATAGTATACATGAAACTGAATCTTCTGAAAATTTATTTTGGTTTTAACCTGAAGAGACTTTTTGATAAGAAATTTGTTATATCCTTTGAATTTCAAAATACATGATTTTTATGAGAATACATAATGTTGAGTGACATAGCATGATTGAAAGTGTTGATTCACTGAGTGGAAGAGCATCTTTCACATGGCCGAAATACCAATTTTCATTAAGACCATGTAATGATTCCTAGAATATAAAACAAAGCCAAATATTTGATGAAAGTCTTACAGAGACTGGCACTTGTAGAATCCCTTAGAGCCATCAACACAGGAGCACTTGTAGTCACATCCATCCCTCCACGTCTTGCCTTGTTCGTAATTTTGACCCTTGTAGTAGCACGTTCCTACACAACAAAATGACTCATTAAAAACCAACATGTTTCAAGGAATAAAAGTTTGGTAAATAATGGAACTTCCTTGTTCTATCTGGGGTCTGGAGACTAGACAAAATGAAATATAAAAATTTTCCTGAGTTGAAAATTAATCTCATTGAAATCAAATAATTGATTTGCTCATTATATTATATATTATATTATATTGGGTTGTTACTTTCCTCTCATCTATGATCTGACAGATTCTCTTGAGATTCTCTTGACATCCTAACCACATGAGCAGTCCATTCAAACTGGCCAATCAGTCAAGAGCAACCTTTATAAGAGGTCTGGTAGTGAGGACAATGCCGTACAATACCAAAGCCATTGAAGAAAGTACCAACACTAACAACGTTAGATTCCACTAAAAGCTTTTTTTTGGAATTACCACAGCTGGCGGCACCAAACGTGCCCTCCAAAACATCGGAGTGACTACGCTAAGAGTACACTCATTCCAATTATGGGGCCTCAAAAGAGTCCCTTACTGTTATTTTTTGTGACAAGTCATTACAGGCTTGTAGCACCAATTTTAATATTGAGGGGGCTGAAATTATCAATTTTGTAGCTCAGCCTGGGGTTAGGGTTGTGTACAGAGTGAATATATATTACATAATATATAGCTTTCAATCAGATACCATGTCTTTCAGTATTTAAATTTTTACAACGTAATGCCCCCACCCTAAACCCTCCTGTAATTGCGGGCCTGCTATCAGTGGAACTTCTCCTTTAACTCACCAGCACCTGTGGGACACTCTGGCTTACTACAGCACTCGCCTGGTTTCTTCACCAGCACACAGCCGGCAGGGAGCTTGTTGTAGGTCGGGCAACTGCAGTTGAAAAATGTTATGCAGTTATGATCCACAGTGAAATTCATAATCAAGACTTTAGTCTGGATATAATCAACTATGTTCCAAGAAAATTAAGTTGAAAAAAATACTCTTTAGGGATTCGAAGGATATAAGAGGCTTTTCTCTCCAAAGGTCATCTCAGCTAGCCCATTTCAAAGACCCAGCAAAAGCCTTCAGAAGATAGGGGCAAGAAACTTCTGTGAATGATTTGTAAACTTGATGGCCACCATCCTTTCAATGTCATTGGTCTTCTAACTAGTAGGTTTTTAGTCTGCACTTAAGTTGTGTCAGAACATATGGGTAATTGGGCTGCTGTCAAATTGTGTCGAGTGGCTTCTTTAGAAGCAGGTCAAACCTCAGTAGAGTAAATTTTTGTCAACTTTGTCCTCGGAACATGGTCGATTTGAATCAGACCGTGTAAGAGTATATCTACATAACACAACAGTCCGAAAACAGAGTATGTAAATTGGATATGCGGCTTTTATTCCAACTGAGCACTTACAGATCCCTGCATTCATAGAATCCAGTTTTTCCGTTGGTGCATGTACAGTTGTAGTCACATCCATCTATCCAGGTGTCTCCTTCGTGGTAGACCTTGTTCTTGTACAAACACACATCAGCTGCAAGAGCAATGAATGCTAAGATGACTCACACGAATAAAAGATCTCTATACTCCTCAGGCTTAAATGAGAGTAGTGAAAAGAACCAATTTTTTATAATCTTGCTTCTTCTCATTGAAAACATTGAAAAAGAATCTTATTGTGATGCACTAGGTAACGATATAAAATATCTCAAGCACGGACAAATACTCGAGCCCTTTGGAAAATAATGATCTTGTTTTAATGAGATGGGTAAATTCTTTATTCAAAGATCTATTTCACTAACGAAGCATTAATAACGCTGTGTAACTTAACTAAAAGGAGCTTAAAAATTCTGGGGAGAAAAGATCCCGCCTACGATCTGAAATATGTTAGTTTTTTGGCAAAGACTTTTTGGTTCCTTTCAAATTAATCTTAGGTGACAGGTCGGGAATATATTATTCTTTGTGGATGCTAGTTGATGCTTGAAAAGTTTCCAGCCAAAAGTATTATTTGGTAAACTTTAATGGTAAATTTTAAGCAAAACCTGAAAACGTTACCAGCCCAAACCACAGATATAATTACATAGTGGGCTGGCAAATATGTCTAAGTTTGCGTACAAGTGATGCTGACTACTACCACTTGGATCTTCCACTTTATTATTATTATTATTATTATTATTATTATTATTATTATTATTAAAGGGTATGATAAATTGTTTCTTTTACCTTTTTCCAAATTAAGTAAAATTCCTGAGGATATTATCTTTTTGCTTGCACAGAAAGAAATAACATAATCAGTTTTTTTTAATGATAATGCCATAAAGTGTTTTCTTTGACATTTGAAATGAGCAACAACACATTCTAATAAATAATTGTCAAATGTTTTCCAACTTACAGTTTCCAAATATTGGACCTCTGGTGGTGAAATGTGGCGGTGACATGGTGGTCTGTACAGCATGGACATTAGAGCCATCTGAGGAGCAACATTACATAATTAGTATAAATATGTATATATAAAATACTTATAATAAAAAACAACTTATTGTCAATAGAATAACACTACAGTAATGATTTGATTTGTCTGATAGAATAAGAATAACTATCTTATTCAGTGATTTCTTTTGAAAATAACCTTTTCTTTTCTACATGAATTGTCCATTTCCTGAATATTTTTTAATTTTCAAACCATTTACAACAATTACTGGAGTTCTTAATCAAATTCATGTAAATGTATGAAGTTCAAAAAAATATTTTTTTTGCACACTAATTATCATTTTAAAGAATTTATCATGTCCTGTATATAACAAACAAATTATTTCTTCCAACCAATATTTCAACGAGTCTTGTCAATATGATGCTGTAAAACCTGAAAATCGGTTATTTCAGAAAATTGACACTATTTGCTCATTAGTTAAATGACTAACCACGCAAGCATGTATATATGTTTAAATACTTTGTTAATATACTTACTACAGTATCCACAGTACTCAGCACAGTTGTCTCTAGCCCACGGCTCATACTGACCAACACAAGCATAGCTTCCATACGTGTTACAGTTGGACAGTTTATCACCGCACTTGAAAGGAACGGGAGCAAGCGTGCTGACAGACGGGTTGTCTGTAAAAAAAGTTATATGTTTGATGTTTGAAACATTAATGAAATGTAGTATCAATAGAGCTCATTGTCATGTCATGGTAATATTACCTCTATGGAAATTCAACTTCATAACAACAAAGACATTTGAGGTTTTTGTTGCAGATTCTAATACTGTCATCAATGGTGTTTTGTTTGCTTGTATGAAGCTTGTATGCTTGTAAGAAATGCTGATTCTCAGTTCCATGTTCAAATTATTGTCTATTATTAAAATTTAACATTATCCTTCTGCAGGAATCATTGGCCATCCAGGAATGATACAGCACTATATTTCAATTTAATATTTACCTGACCTTATTGCTTGAAGAGTTGCTGCAATGTGCTAAAATGTCTGTAAAGATTATCAAAATGAGATATAGTAGGCCGTGGAACTGGCACAGAGGAACTGCAGCAAGGTTTGAGTAAGCCAGTAATTGAGACAGTGCAAATATCTGCCCAGGGGGTGGGGAAACTGTCGAAGAGAATGAAGCAGCAAGGTTTGAGTAAACAGGTAATTGAGACTAGTGCAAATATCTGCCCAGGGGGTGGGGAAATTGTCGAAGAGAATGAAGCAGCAAGGTTTGAGTAAGCCAGTAATTGAGACAGTGCAAATATCTGCCCAGGGGGTGGGGAAATTGTCAAGGAGTCAATGAAGCAGCAAGGTTTGAGTAAGCCAGTAATTGAGACAGTGCAAATATCTGCCCAGGGGGTGTGGAAATTGTCGAAGAGAATGAAGCAGCAAGGTTTGAGTAAGCCAGTAATTGAGACTAGTGCAAATATCTGCCCAGGGGGTGGGGAAATTGTCGAGGAGAATGAAGCAGCAAGGTTTACTTACTACAGATGCCACAGTAAGCTCTGCAGTTCTCGTGAGCCCAGGCTGCGTAAATTCCTCCACAGGCCTGGTGTCCATAAAGTGGACAGTTGGTCAGTTTGTTCACGCATGCTGGCGGGGGTGTGGTCACATCAGGAACTATGAATCAAATTTGGTTTGGATTTTGTGTAAATAGAGAACTTATTAAATTCAGAACAGAATATTCTATTTAATGATTTAAAACAGAGACAATTTCTTCAATGAATACAATTTTGAGATTCAGCCTTTATACAGCATTTTGAAATTTATTTGCATTGTACATGCATGAAGTTTGCAATGTTATTTTCAAAGGAAGGAACTTCTGTAACTTCCATGATAAGATAACTCTCATGGTGAAGAGAGAACTTCAAAAGTGTGAGTGTAACATTGCATGCAGTTTGTACAAGGCTGATCCTTTTGCTCATTATAAACCAGCTTGATATTCCCCTATAGATTTCTCTTTGATGCAATCTACATCCAAGTTTTTCTTCTATACATTTTGCATATTGGTTAGTCTGTTTTTAATTTTTTTTTGATATTTATGTATGTAATTATTTCATTAATTTTATATACATATTTAGTTTTTAACTACCATTCACAAAAGCTTTTCAAAAGGTAAAATTTTTTTTAAAAAATCATTCTGTTAGTTGTAATTTCTATATTGTTGTGTTCTTGGTTCTGTAAGAAACTGAAATTGTACCAATCGAAAGTTGCAGCATGGCAGTATGATTTTTAATGTAAATGAACGTGTACTGTCCCTCTTTTATCATTGTTCCGTTGAGAGCATATTAACTTTTTCTCTTCATTGTTGGTGTGGTTCCTTATCAACTGTTAACAAGTCTCATTTGGAAAAAGTTGTTCATATTGCTCGGAAAATTGCCTGAGTTCCTTCAACAAATGCATCATATCTTTCCAGAAAAAGAAATTATCCCTAAAAATTGTGTCAGATCCAGGTCATGTCTTATACGGGGAGTTTGTTAATCTTCCTTCAGGCAGAAGATATTTATTAACCCATTATAAAACCAATAGAGGTAAAAAAATCATTCATTCCTTTCAGCGTTCATCTGTTAAATGATCTTTGAAGTAATAGAATGTGTTTGTTCATGTATCACATGTAACATGTGTTGCCTTTCCTGTATGTTCAAGCTCTGTAACGATACAAACTGAATTCCTCCCAGGGTAATAGTATTACTATTATCATTATTAGTAAGTGAAGGTCTATAGCTTAAGTTTACTGTTTCACTTCAGATGTAGAGTGCTATGTAAAGAGTCTAGTTCCTGCAACTCACCACAGAAGCCACAGTAGGCAGGGCAGTTGCTGTGGGCCCAAGTTTTGTATGGATCACCACAAGCAGATTTGCCATATGAAGCACAGTTGTCAAGCTTGTCAATACACAGGCCTGGAGTCTGAGTGGTTACCACGGGAGTTTGTGTTGTCGGTGTGTCACATGACACCACTTGACAGCACTGATTGGCTACTGAGCGCAGATGACACATGGGAGGGATTTGAGTGTAGACTGGGCACCTGGTTGAATAATTAAAACGTGCAGTGAGTCATTTTATTGGAGACAACAAGTACATCTAACCATGGACCTGCAAGTGTCCGAATATTCAAGAATTATAATCTTTAAGGCAGTGAGAAATCCTGGATTATTCTCTCAGTTAATGAGTTGGACATGTCTATTTCTGAATGATTTGAAATTAACAGATTGCCATCGTTTGAAATTATCATCATTAGAACCTGCCATTCAGTATGTAGGCTTTATGAGACTCATTTCTGTATGGTACTTTATGTTATTTTGAAGAAATTTTTATCTGGTTTAACAAAACACAGGTAATAACATAGAAGTGCATCTCAACTTACCAAAACATACATACTTACTTAAAAGTGAAACTGTACTTTATAGAAAAAGGTACTTACTTAGGTGTGCATTTGTATTTGCCTATGGTCTCGTCCACGCACTCACAGCTGAAGTCACATCCATCGTCCCACTTCTCACCTTGCTTGTGGATCTTACCCTTGTACAGACACGCATCTGCAGAACATGGTTGTCTATTTACAATCACATTGATAAACATTATAGATATTCAAATAATGCATACTTATCTAGACTATTAACATAACAATACTCTTGTACAGACACACATCTGCTGAGCAATTTGTCTTCTTACAATCACATTGGTAAACATGATGGAGATAAAAATACTGAACACCCATCTATGGTATTTACATCATCATAACCATACCCCTGTACATAATTTTTAATTCTCTGAGAAGAATATATCTTTGGTCACAATTGCACTTTCAAAGATAAAACCCCTGTGCACATGAGAAGTGAACAATGCACAGGAAAGTGTGGAAATAAATTGGGGGGGGGGGATAAAAGTCTTGGAAAATTTTATCTGGGTGCAGTTCTTAACACCACTTTTTTTTACCCTTTGGCAAATATCTATAATAATATTTTGGGGAAAGAAAATATCATTATATGTATAATAAAGAAGACTCTTAAAAAACAAAATTAGTTACTTTACAAGGCCTGGATATTGTATTATGTATTGCAGTATATTGCAATAATTAGCCTCTGTATTGCAATAATATTGCAATATGTTGAATGTACACTAATTCCAAGTTTTTATGCTTTCCAATTATTTTTATTCATGACATCAAAACAAAAATTCTATAAAAGCTTTCAATTAATACAACATTAGTCAAAAAATGAAAATATTTATGATAAATTGGTAAATTACAAACTATAACATAGTCTCTGTAAATTATTATACAGTCCAACATTTATCATTTCACATTGAGAGCATTTTCTTCCAACTTCAGGCTGCAACTTTACCTCAGATCAAGTTATATCAAATTTACATCTATGTTTTTATAATCAAGTAGTTAGGGGCAATATATTGTTCAAATAAAAAATAAAATTGTGATCATTGTATTGCACAGTTTATAATGGCATATACTGACATATTGATAATATAGATTATATAGTAAAGGGTATCTAAGAAATAGTGCTTACTAAGTCGGCCTGCGATGGATCCTCCAACATTGCCAAAGGTGGGTGAGAAGTTGGGTTTGAATCCAGTAAATCCACCATTATAGGTGCCTACCACTGGAAAGATTCCTGGGTTCTTGATGGGGTCGATCAGAGATCCGTCCGGTTTCTGACACACAGGGAACTGACAACAACTACCGGTCACGAGGTAGCACTGAGCAGGCAGAGCGACCTGGGTGTAGTCCGCACATCTAGAGAACAATCAAAACAGTCTTATGAGATATACAATACTAGACTGCATCAGGGTAAGATTGGGACTCAACCCTTAAGTTCATTCATTTGAAAATGGTTTAATTAGTTATAGCTAACGTCTATGTGTTAATGATTTTGCTTATAGTAATGATTATACTTATGTGATGATTGTTTATACTTGTTTAATTGGCACTACCTATATTATACCTTGGTATAGGGATATGCATCAATCTTTCTTTCAACATTTGGAAATCGATTAAGAACACAGGTGTGCCACAAGGATTAGACTTTTGTCCCATCTTGTTCACTTTATTTACATGATCAGTGGGTAATAATGCAAAAGTTATGTCACGACAGAGAGAATTAGTTGTTTTGCCTGAAACTTCTATTTCCATTGATATTGTAGTCAGGAGACAATAACGAGACATACCTCTGCGTGCACTTGTAGTAGCCGGTCCTTGAGTCGAGACACTGACAGGAGTAGTCACAGCCATCATACCACGTCTCTCCAAGGTTGTACATCTTGTTCTTGTAGAAACACTTGTCTGAAACAAGTCATAAAGCATGTACATAAGTTTTGTAGTGTATTTTCCTATTTGTCTGATTATAACTCAAAAGAGAAGTTTTTTGTCACGATAAAGTTGAGCTAACAAATTATGATAAATATATCTATATCACTTCATTTTACAAGCATTAACTATTTGACAAAACTCAATCACAGAGAATATTTTATCAGATGAGGATTTACCATAATAAAATCATTGGAATGATGTACAGTAAAGAAAGGGTGCGGCTGAACCTGCTAAGTGTCATCCTACTGAAGTGAAGCTGATAAGTTAAGAGGGAACCTACTCAGCATTCCCATAGTGACACTGCTCATGCCAGAGGGTACTGGGTACCCTCCTCCAGGGTAGCTTCCTCCGAACTGTCCACCCATACCTGGACCGACGATCTGCTGGGGTGTCTTTCCAGTTGGAGCAGGGGTGAGACCTGGCATGGCGGTGGGGATGGGGTTAGGGTTGATCTGAGGGACGGGGTTGTAGGGGGTGTTGATTCCAGGGACGTTACACTGAAGACTCCTACAGCACTGTCCAGGAACAGTCTGGTACTGGCAGTAGCTGGGGGTGGCGGGGTACGATGGGCATCTGGAATGATAGTGCTGGGTTTGAATACTTTGTCAATCACTGTATGAAATAATTTCTGTTACCTAATTACTTTGTATCTAGGATGGGAACATTTTATGTATTTTGTATAATTTTACTATTTGAAAACTTATTAAAAGGGATAATGCATGTAGCAATCTATACTGTGCACACAGTAATAAATTGACTTGGTGCTAGTCTTGATTTTGGACATCATAACTGAGTTAATTTTGACTATCAATGCTCTGTAGATTTTTAGGTTTGTTCAGTCTTGGACTCTCTTCTTTTACTGATATTATCTCATGAATAACTACCAATCTGTTTGTTTGGTGCTTAAAGAGCCACTCCGTGAGTTGTTGGAGTCATATATGCCAAACCTAATCAGTAGTGTCATTTGATCGCAAAGTATCGACTGTTACCAAAAAGACACATTTTAAAGCTTATTGGTTTTTTACAGTGACAATATGAAGGTAGAACGTCGCAATTATGATCGAAAACTGGACAGTGGCGCGCGTCAAATAGTCAAACGTAATTTTGGAGACTTATCTAAAACAGCCAGGAGGGCAGTTAGGAGTTGATAGCGTTTGTTAGGTTATATAACTAGTATCCATGTATACTGGATGTGATATCTACACCTCTGTGCATTTAAAAGGCTGTTTTTAGATTTTCATGGAAAACCAGTTTTTGTCATATATATGTCTTTTGGACATGAAAGTTAAGATGTTTTGATTTGATATCACAAAATATGACATTTAGGTTCGTATCAAAGGTAATAATATGTTATGAAAATCACGGAGTGGCTCTTTAATGTTTTCATTGAAATATTGAACAAAATATATCTACGTTACTAGACCACTTTCATTTTTTTTTATAATGGAGGTGAATTCAATGGGGGAGGAGTTGGAATATGATATGGAGAGTTTAAGTCTTTTGACACCAAATACCTCCATTCAAAAATTCATGGATTCACCAATGAAAGCAAAACAAAGCAAAATCTTACTTGGAAATACATCTGTACTGGCCATACTGTCCCACTTGACATGTACAGGTCCAGTCACAGCCATCATCCCAGGATTTACCCTGCTGGTAGACGCTTCCCTTGTAGTAGCAGGCATCTGCAGCATGGAACACACTCTTCAGTCATACCAAAGTTACATGTCCATATTGGAGTTACATTTATACTTAGTAATCAGTGATAGAACAGATTACCAAGACATCTTTTGAGGGGGGATGATAAATGTCATACCTTCATATTTACACCTCTGTTGCATTTGCTTCGCAACTATTGTCTGTGCAAGGAAGTTATCGTTTGTGATTTATGAATATATATTCATATATATTTTGTGTATATATGAAACATTACTCTACTCATTTTATACGATGCTACCAAACAATTTGTAAGTAATGCAAACTAATCTCACTTCTTCCTCCTGCCTGAGAGGTGAAGCTCTGACCAGGTTGGACCCCGGACCCCGAGAAGATCTGGTGACCTCCGATTGGGATCACGTTCAGCACGGTAGGGCTTAGGGTGCCAGAGATGCCAGGATTCAGGTAGTTCCCAGTCATAGGGATGTAGGTCTTGCCGTTATACACGCACACAGGTCTCTTGCAGCAGGTGTCAGCTGGATCGGTCTCCAGGGAACAGAAACTGGGGAGGCCTGAGAAGCCTGCACATCTGCAGTGGAAAAAAGCTTATAGCACAAGGGTTAAACATAACCAGTATGATATATAGGATTCATGCACACATGCACTAGTTTTGGTTTGAAGATACCTACATTTTTATGGCATAAAACAATTAACCTTGATTTAACTTAAGAAAAGTGACATGTCATGACTGAAATTGCAATCGTCAAAAAGGAAAGAGTTAATGCTAGCAAATTTCCTAAGTGATCGGAAATTAACCTATCACAATTGAAAATCATAAACATGTTATGATGCATTGATAGCAGCAAACTTTTAACTGAAATTTCATTACAAGTGTGGTCTCAGATTGGTTACAGAACACAGACAATTTCCCAAACTTAGTTATCTCCCGCAAGAGATCTATCATAAAAGAGATGGATACGAAGCTGGTACATACTTCATGGTACACTTGTAGTCGTTGGTGACTGGGTCGTTACAGACACAGTTGTACATGCAGCCATCACTCCACTGGGCTCCCTTAGCATAGTACTTGCCATCGGTGTACATACACATGGCTGCAAATAAAGCATAATAAAATAAATTTTAAGAAAGCTTCAATTTGACCAAGTCTTACCGAATTCATTACTATAGTAAAACCATTAGAAGTATTTAACAAAAGAATGACCATCAACAAATGTTATTCTGAAAATCCTTATCATCATCATCATCATCATCATCACATCATCATCATCATCATCACCATCATCATCATCACATCACATCATCATCATCATCAATACACCATCACCATCATCATCATTTCCACCATCATCATCATCATTATCATCATCATCATACACCATCATCATCAACATCATCATCATACACCATCATCATCATCAGTATCATCATAATCATCGCCATCATCATCAACACATCATCATAATCATCAACACATCATCATAATCATCTCATCATCTCCACCCTCTCCAACATCATCATCTCATCAACATCATCATCATCATCACCATCACCATCATCATCAGTATCAGTATCCTCATCATCTTCCATCATCCATCATCATACACCATCATCATCATACACCATCATCATCATACACCATCATCATCATACACCATCATCATCATCAGTATCAGTATCATCATACACCATCATCATCATACACCATCATCATCATACACCATCATCATCAGTATCAGTATCCTCATCTTCCATCATCCATCATCATACACCATCATCATCATACACCATCATCATCATACACCATCATCATCATCATTATCGATCACAAACCATATACCAATCATTTCTTTCATAGTCTTGCACAATTGATGTATTTTATTTGAAACATAAATTCTTAGCATTTTGAAATCATCCATTACAAGCATTACTATCGTTTAGAGTTAAGTTTCAGCAACTCACATCCACTTCCAGTATATGTGGGGAATGCGGTCACTGGAACCTGTGGACTTCCACTTCCAACAAATCCTATAAAATTGGAAAAAAAAATCATAATCACTACTCATTCAAAATTCAGCATTCATTTCACTAGAGAATATTCTGATTGGATAGGCTGTTCCTGATATCAGTCTAGAGCATAATCTCTGCAGTTCACATGAATATTCAAAATCAGCAATTCAGGGGTTAAAATCAGTTATTTACTAAAACTATTCTCATGTCATCTTGTTCATTAGGATTTTTAACACTCTTTAAAGCATGAATGTAAGTAAATTATATATAAATCTATTTGAAAAATATAGTCATATAGTGAATGTATCAATACACTGTATTTAAACTAGAGATGGAACAAACAATGTTATCACCATCAAGTTTCATAATTAAAAGAATTTGGATCACTGATAATTTGAAATTCATTAACTAATTGCACTTTTGATATGTCAAAACTCTAAAACCTTTGTTGCCCAAGCCAGTAACTTGATTTAGTTCCATCAAGGACTTTTATACTACCGGTATACAGGTCCTTGGTTCCATCTAACTGACTATGTGACCTGACAAAATATTTCTCTGATTTGTCATGGGACAACAAAATCATCTGCTATCATGCTATTCTACATCAGTATTTTTCAATTGAAGAAATATCCCATCTCTCTGTGTACACCAAATGTTAATATTGAATTCAAAATCTGGATAATGAATTGATAATGATAAAAAGGTATTATTTACCGCCACCATTGGTTGGTGTTACAGGTTGGTTGCTTCCAGTGTGAACTGGGTACTGGGTGTTGATTGCACCTGGACTTCCACTGCCACCAAAACCTACAAATAATAATTTGACATTTTTTTCTTCTTTTTCTTATCTTGATTAAAACATAATGAAAATGAACATTTGTTACAAGAAAACACCTTGATAAGTAGTGAAACACCTCAATGAATCTTGCATTTTTCTAGTGTTCTGCAGCCAATATAAGCACATAAAATGGTTGCAGGTAGGTTGAGAACTCTTCTGATAAATGCTTTAGCAACACGGAACAGAACAAACAACCTCACAGACTGTGCTTCTGCGTCCTGTACAATCTATGAGGAGGCATTATTTTAAGGTGGGTTACAACTAATACTTTTGTCTCTTTCATTCTTGATTTAGTTTCTTCAGTAAGGAATTATGTCAGAAACTGCCAACATCCAAACTTCAAGAACACTGTTAATTGTTAGAAAGCAGCATTACCGCTTCCACTAGTTGGTGTAATTGGTTGATTGCTTCCAGTGTGAATAGGGTACTGAGTGTTGATTGCACCTGGACTTCCACTGCCACCAAAACCTGCAAATTATCATCTTCCTCATTATCACAGTCCTCATCATTAACAGCATCCTCAGCATCGTCATGATCATCAACATCAACAACATCAACAACATCATAAGCAGCAAGTGGTTGAGTGGTTAAGCTTTTTAAGCAGTCAGTACTCACTATCATTTCATGACTCCAAGGAGGCAGGTTCAAATACTAGAAAGGACTGGTCCAAAAAATGTACAAGAATTTGGTGTGATCCAAAATATAACTTTGTCACCACTTTTTATAACCAAAAAATATAGTATCATCAATTTCAAAATTGTTGTCAACAACACCAAAGTCTTTCAACAAATATTTTTGCCAATAATTGAATACTTTTAGCCATCATAACCATTGTTGTTGTCATTATGATCATCATATTTAGTAATTAAGACTAGAGATGCAAGTACTCAAAAGCTCACCTGTTCCGCTTGTCGGTGTTACAGGTTGGTTGCTTCCAGTGTGAACTGGATACTGAGTGTTGATTGCGCCTGGACTTCCACTGCCACCAAAACCTACAAATCCTCCTCATCATCAGTGTTATCAGAAATTTCTTTGCCCTTTAGTAACTAAAGCTTACAGCATTCACCTATCAATAGTGAGGAGGTCATCAGTTGGATTCCCATCAGAAAAGAAATGGTTGAATATATCTCCAGTACTGAAGGCTCTTGTACATGTGAAAGGGGCATTTAAACTCAATTTCACCATCATTTATGGATTTAAATTTTCAAAATTGATGCTAAAGGACAAAAAATAATACCTACCACCACCATTTGTTGGTGTTACAGGTTGGTTGCTTCCAGTGTGAACTGGGAACTGAGTGTTGATTGCGCCTGGACTTCCGCTGCCACCAAAACCTAAATCAAAATGTTTACAGATGCATGAACTTTGTCCCACTATCTTTAAACTCTTCTGTTATACAACTGAATTGTCAAAGAAAAATTAATGAGTTTGTTGCCAAATACATGTATTTTTGCACTATCTCAAGCAATTAACTTACTACCATTAACAGTTACAATTATTCTATTAAATTTTATATCAATCATTTCTATGAGAACTGAATATCATCTACATTCGAAGCTCAAACATAATTCTCATTATCATGCAAACTGCATACTCCAGATGAAATTCTCATCTTATAATGTAATGCATGGTTTCAGTAACCTACATACAATGTGTCATGTATAGTATATAGTATAGTATACACCTACAGCAGAAAAGGCTTGTCTGGAAAACATATTTTTGAGTGCCTATAGTAAGATACTCTCAACAATGAAAAGACAGGAGACATCCATATAAATGTAAGATTGAGGACACAACTAGGTTAAGTATTCAGTGGTTAATGGTATAAAAAGATTTTCAAAATTTAGATCAATGATTAACCCTTAAGATGCGGGTCCCGGAATATTCCGGGATGAAATTAGCTTTGCCCGCAAGTCCTCTTAGCGGGATGCGAGTAGCACACTCTATTTTTCTCACGCTAACTAATTATGACCGCGGGTCTCGGTAGCGGGTCCCGGAAATTTATTGCCTAGCAGTAGTCTCAGTTCAACGCTTGTATTTTCGTTCCGGCTGCCGCTAAGCTACCGTGTTTTGTTTCGTTGGTGGTCTAAATAATGCGCGAACATGCTCCGAAAGTTATGAGAATATTGATAATGTTTATCGTACCGAAAATAAGCGTTAAAATCACTCAATTTTCCCCCACTCCCCGCCGCACGTGCTAATAGCCTGTGGGCACTTTCTAGCCTCTCGCACGAGCTTACCGACCCGCGCGTGCTATCGTTTACTGAGACGCGTGCATTTTGACCCTATGCACGCCTTCCTATCGCACGCCCTATGTTCTGAACCCTTGGGCGGATTTCAATATAGGTGGGATCATTTGAAAGAGAAAAAAAATGTCTTTAATTCGATGTAAAAAACATATGTGCGCCTCGTGAAATAAAGATACCGCATGTGCCGCAAAAAAGGTGATTTTTATATATTTTTAGTTTTACACTGTTTTGTCACACCAATTTTCTCATGATGTGTTCAACATATTTTGACATTTTTTATATCACAAGATAGAGAAAAAGATTGTCTTTAATCCCATGTAAAATGTGTACATGCGCAACAATTCATAAAGATACAGCAAGCGCCGCACAAAAAGGTAATTTTGCCGACTTCCTTATCATGTGATCTGAAGCGCGATTTTCATGTGCCTTTCTTTCACAATGAATGTCTTTTACACCGTGAAAAAGATTTTGTTGAATTTTACATCACTATAAAGACAAATGAATTGTCTCTAATTCCCTATATCAATTATTATGCGCGCAAATAAATAAAGACTCAACAAGTGCCGTAAAAAGAACAACTTTCGCACTTCGCAATTCCGTTAGTGACGCAAATAGGGAAACTTTGGCACTTCATATCCCCGTGTACAAATGACACATTTCAAAACCATTTATATCATTATCAAGAGGAATAAATTGTCTACAAAGTGATATATAAAATGTACATGCGCTAAAACAAACGACGATGCAGCAAGCGCCGCACAAAGGGTTCTTTTCATGTGATCTGAAGTTCGATTTTCATGTACCTTTCTTTGGCACTCGATATTTTCTATACCACTTGGCGGATTTTGATAAATATTACGTCTAAATAAAGACGGAACGTTGTTCTTCATTTCAATATATTGATCATACATGCGCACACAAAAATAAAGGCACAAGAAGTGCCGCAAATTTGGCAAGTTTCGCATTTCGTATTTCTGTAACAAAGTGGCGCGCTCAACAACGTTTGGTATCAGCGTAAAGAGCAGAAAATTCTCTTCAATTTGATATACAATTTGTTTATGCGCTCATAGAAATAAAGACTCAACAAGCGCCGCTAAAATGTTATAAATAAATGTAATAAGTAAAAAAAATTATGAAGGAAACCCTGTTTCTTTAGTGTTCAATTATAGAGTTTTATAAACCATGAAAGTTGAAGGAAAAAAAACTTTTGGATTTACATTCATAGCGTTATTGATGTCTTTTTTGAGTTAGGGGATTTTTGCGTCGGGCACCGCCATCAGTTCATGGGAAAATTGTCCGACGAAAATGTTGTGGTTGAGACACAGTATGTCGGGGATGCCGTCGGGAACCGCCATCAGGTCAAGGCAAAGTTGTCCAACGAAAATGTTTGTGGTTGAGACACAATATGTCGGGGATCTTTCGCCGGGCACCGCCATCAGGTCATGAGAAAATGTGTCCAACGAAAATGTTCGTGTTCGAGAAAAAAAATTTCAGCGGACTTTCGTCGGGCACCGCCAGCAGGTATGTGTTTTTTTCTGCCAAATTTTTGTTGGTCGAGGAAACTCATTTTTGAAAAAAAAGTTTGGTAGCATTCCGATGTTTTAAATAATTTGCTATATATGTCGGGATGGCATGAGTTCCTTCCAGT
This sequence comes from Phorcus lineatus, assembly GCA_921293015.1. Classification (NCBI taxonomy): domain Eukaryota; kingdom Metazoa; phylum Mollusca; class Gastropoda; order Trochida; family Trochidae; genus Phorcus; species Phorcus lineatus. The sequence continues at coordinate 46,342,263 of OV121090.1, read as the reverse complement.
GAACTAAAGACAAGGGGCCGGGTGCTCGTTGACTACGGCCGTCCCGACGGATAGGCCCGTGGAACCTATCATTCTCGGAAGAGAAGTCAAAAGTTGAAAAACTTTTGTAATCCACAACTGACAATCAGAACTTTCCTGACGTAGAAGGCAGTTGTTCGCGACTCGCTGGCTCGTTGCATAGGAGTCAGAAGGCGGCATCAGGGTTGATAATGTTGATACAACGTCGGCGGCCGTCGGTGCCATCGGCACCTTCGGCGGGATTGTGAAAAGTCGTCCAAAAGTTAGAAAGTGTCCGGCGACATTAGAACTTGTTCGGCTGGATTGTGAAAAGTTGTCCGAAAGTTAGAAATTGTCCAGCAATGTTAGAATTTGTCCTGATTTGTTATTTTTGCAAATCGTGAAACAAAATGTCCGGCTTTCGCCAGGACAATTAGAAAATGTCCGGATTATTGATGACCGCTGGCGCCAAAGGCGCGCAACGGCAAATTTGTTTCAAACACTTACAAAATGTGGCAATTGAATGTCCATGAAGCTCACATTGAATTTCTCTGTACAACAGGTCATGTGTTGATGTTATTATATCTTGCGTGTGCCTAAATTATTTTCAATCATTTACAGATTGATGTGAAAGATGCCTAAGGCCAGGAGGCCGCGAACCAGGAGTTGGGAAGGTCCGTCAACGTCTAGCGACGACGACTTCATCAACGAGGTCCATGCCGATGAAGCTTCTGATATGGAATCAACTGATGAGAGTGATAGTGACAGTGACAGTGACAGTGATAGTGAAAGTGACATTGATAGTGATCAAGAAATAAGAAACATTGCAAGAGACATATTAGCTGGTACGGGTGAAACTGCTACGGCTGGTACTTCCACAGAGGAAGAGTTCAGTGGCTTTGACGAGCAATATAATGAAATGGACACACATTTTGATGACCAAGATAATTTTATGGATCGCTGGGAAGAGGGGCCGAGGCAACGTGGACGTGTCGACTTGCATTTTACTGGCGCAACGGGATTAGGACGGTTTATAGAATTGCCTGATAACCCGCAACCTGTAGACTTTTTCGGACTGTTTTTTCATGAAGATGATTATGGATCATTGGCAGCAGAAACCAACAGATACTTCCACCAACAGGTCGATGATAAGGTTCTGAAACCCTGTTCACGGTTGAGGCACTGGTATGATACGAATGCCGAAGAAATGAAAGTATTCATTGCAATGACAATAGCAATGTCTCTGGTTGTACAGAGAAACTTTTCTGAGTATTGGTCAACAAGTGATGTTACGTCGACGCCCTTCTTTTCCAAGTGCATGCCCCGCGACAGGTTCTGGCTACTGCTAACGTATCTACATTTGAATGATAACAACCTAATGCCGGGACGAAACACTCCGCATTTTTCACCAATGAATAAACTTGGCTATCTGTACCAACGCATCGTGCATCGTTTTTCCAGAGTTTATAAGCCGCATCAAAACATTTGTGTTGACGAAGGGTTGGTGCCTTGGAAAGGCAATCTGAGTTTCAAAGTATATAATCCCGACAAGCCGAAGAAGTATGGGATAAAGGCCTACATGTTGTGCGACTCAACAAATGGTTATGTTTGCAAGTTCAAACTCTACACTGGAAAAACAAATGAAGCTGTTTCTGTTGGTGGGAAAACGTATGATCTCGTCATGGACTTGGTGAAGGAATATGCTGGGAAAGGGTATCATGTGTTCATGGACAATTTCTATTCCTCGGTGGCATTGTATATAAACTTGTGGGAAATGGGAACTGGTGCGACGGGAACTTTGAGAGGAAATCGCAAAGGCATTCCTGAAAAGCTAAAGAAGGCACAGAAGAATCAGAAGAAAGGGGATATGACAATCTATCACAATCAAGACCTACTCGTTTTGCGGTATGAGGACAGGAAGTCAGTGTTGCTCATGTCAACCGTAGAAGACGCCGAAATTGTAGAGACAGGAAAGAAGAACCGAGTGACTGGGGAAGCAAATACGAGACCACGTATTGTGCACGAATACAACAAATATATGGGAGGTGTGGATCGGGCCGACCAGATGCTGTCGTACACCCCGTTCAAAATGAAAACTCTTAAATGGTGGAAGCGCGTGTGGTTTCATGTGTTGAACGTTGCCATGTTAAATTCTTACATTATCTATAAAGAATTCTCAGAAGACAAACCTTTGAAAACAAGCCGTCAATTTAGAAAAGATTTGGTGCAGCATATGATCACCTTCGCCGAAACAGAAAAAGTGCCCTCCCTGCGCAGACGTCCTCGCGGCCGGCCGAGCACGAGCGACGATAGTGTCTTGCGACTCCATGGTCGTCACTTTCCATCAAAGATTCAGCCTGTTGGAAAGAAGAAAAACCTAACACGCATGTGTGTTGTTTGCTCCAAAGCGAATAGAGAACTTCGTCGAAGGGAATTCGAAGAAACAAATCAGCCAGTTCGAAAGAAGAAAAGGGTAGGCAAAGAATCTTCTTTCGAATGTATCGAGTGTAATGTGGCTCTATGTGCAGCACCATGTTTCAGAATTTATCACACGTCACAAGATTGCACTAAAGCTTATATCAGTTTGATGTCAGAGAAGGAAAATGAGGGGGATAATCAAGAAGATTGAAGAAAGAAGAAAGAAGCAGAAGTGTGGATGAGCGTTACTCTCCTTATAAAGTTTATTCTTCACATCAATAAGGTGAATAAGTGTAATATAAAATACTGATTGTCAATAAAATAATCTTTTTTTTAAGTCGTAAAAGAGACAGAGAAAGTCAATGTGAGCTGTCACTGGACGTTCGATACGAGCCGCATCACGAACCTACCCCCGATCTTTCGCAATTTGTTTTCTTAGAATCGGGTGGCGAAACTTCATACTTTTTACATCATCGTAAAGGGAAAAGAACTGGCTTTAATTTATTATGAAATGTGTATGTGCGCAACACATAATAAAGAAGCGGCAAATAATGCGAGAAATGTCGCAATTATCAATTTTTTTCCCCAAATGTCTGAGGGTACCCCTCTTTAACGGTTCATATCTCCCGAACTATTTGGCACTTTTTAAATTTTTTTCCACCTTTCTCAAGCGGAAAGAATGATCTTTAATTCCATGTATAATATGCATGTGCGCAATTAATAAAAATGGTGCGGCGAGTGCTGCGACAAATGTCGCAAATAAAACGATTGTCAAAATCTATTTTCAAGTAGTTGAGGGTGTCGCTCTTTCGCGGTTCATATCTCCCGAACTATTTTATACTTTTTTATATTTTTTTCACCTATTTCAAGGGAATATAATTGTTTTTAATTCCATGTATAATATGCATATGCGCAGTCAATAATAACGATGCGGTGGATGATGCGACTGGTGTCGCAAATAGAACGCTTATCAAAATTTGTTTTCAAGCAGTTGAGGGTATCACTCTTTCGTTTTTCATATCTTTTGAACCAGTTGGCACCTTTTCATTATTTTTTCACAGTCGTAAGGACGAAAGATTTATCTTTATTTCCATGTATAATTTGTACATGCGCAGCAAGAAATAACGATGCGGCGTGCGTATAGAATGATTGATTTTATTATCTCGGAATGTTCGCCCGCGTGTGACTGCACGCGCCGAGAGGATCGGTACAGCAGGAAGCAACGCTGGTGCTTAGAACACTGGCACTCGCATGCTGGTGCCTCGGGGGTGCCCCGGGGGTATAACGGTACTAATTAGCGTACCGATGCCAGACTGCCCAAGGGAGAATTAGTTCTGGCTAAAAATCCCGTTATGTCGGAGCATCCTCGGGGTACCCCCAACCATCTTTCGCGGCGTATATCTTTTGAACAGGGTGACATATTCTAACAATCTTATATCATCATAAAGAAGAATAAATTGTCTACAATTCCATATATAATACATGTATGCGCGCTAAGTATTAGGGATTTTATTCAGCCGGAAATAAAGACAATCTTTAGATAATTGTAGAAATCTAACTAGAGGTCGCATTGTAAAAAGATATATATCATCGTAAAGAGGAATAATGTATCTTCAATTCCATATAAAAAAATTAATTGTGCGATTATATTTAAGGATTTTCCGTAACTCTAAATAAAGACAATCTTCATATTGCAATAGAAACCGTTCTAGGTAAGATAAAAATTTCATTCAAAGTGTCGGATAAAGATCGTTCATTTGTGTACGGGATTGGCGGGCTAGTTTTGTATCGAACGGTCAGTTTCATCCGTAATCCGCCATGTGAATACACCATTTATCGAAAAAACAGCCGCGACTCGCGGTGCGAAATAATTCAGCCACAGGGGCTAATTGCGTTATTACCGTAGCGAGGCGAGTGCTGGAAAATTCAGCCACGGGGGCAAAACTGGTCAAAATAATATTCAGCAACGGAAGGGTTAAGTTGACAAGGTAAACTTTTTAGTGTCCAAGTCAAAGTCCATACCTCCACCAACAGTTGGTGTGACAGGTTGGTTGGATCCAGTGAAGCTCCCTGAAGAATGATCTGGTCCGTTGGGTGTCACTGAGCCAGTGAAGACGGAGGGTGTTTGGGGTGTGAAGAAGAGGTTGGTGTCGCATGTGGCGATTGTGCAGCAGGTGTCCTTGGGGTCAGGGATCATTCTGCACTGCGGGGGGACGAAGTAGTACTGACCACACCTGCAGGTACATATTAGGAAAATGTTTATCTCGACAGAAGTTACAAGTAGTTTAACATGTATTTTTGTGGGTTCAGTGGATACAAGATTGATGGGGCTAATCTGGTATTTTAAAACTTCTTTCTTAAATATTCTTTAAGGATGCTTCCACGGGTTTGCATTTCTATCAAGGCCTGTGTGGTGTCGGTGTCTGATTAAGGCGTTAGATATCATAACGAACAGTTTTGCTGGCCAAATTCAGAAAAAAAGAGATTTAAGTCTTGAGCGAGTTGGTTAAGTTCAGGTATTTTAAGAGATACAATCGGAATATGAAATTAGTCTCTGACCTGACTATTGTTGCTAAATTCTGATACTTTCTTTCTGTTGATAGTCCTTTTTATTTGATAATAATTGCTATCCTTGCGGGTTCATTCATGGCAATGATTGTCAATAGCACATTTGCTAATGCAAATGTTTTCTTTATAATCAAAGAATATGTAAAAAAAAATACTTTTACACATTTAACACTTGGATTTTGCATCTTTAACCCTTTCACCCCTATAGGTATATATAGCAGCATGTAAACGTATTTGTTTCTGGTTTCTTAGGAACTGCAAAAAAATTGGGCAAAGCCAAAGGGTGCCTCCCTCTTTCAGAATCCCTCTCCCCCCAAACCTCAATTTGACAATGGAAATGCCAATGTGACAGAATCAACACAGAAAACAGATAAAGACAAATTGTTTGGAATGAGTAGTTTTAATTGTAATTTCATTTCTCTCTATCTTATGCTGCTAATTATAAGTACATTATTTTTGGATTGGATGTTTTGAAAAAACCTTTTTTTTAGAAAATTACATTACCGGTAATATTTCTGAAAAGCCAGAGAACTTTCCAAGATTTCTAAGATTTAGTTTCCAGCCTGGTCTCACCTGTCTGAACACTTGTAGCGTCCGCGAGAAGCATCGATACACTCGCAGGTGTAGTCACAGCCGTCCTGCCACTTCTGCCCTTGCAAGTAGGCGTTAGCCTTGTATACACACACATCTAGCAGTGAGAACAGATCAGACATCAGGTACAGTAATCTCACATTAAGTACAAATTGGTTTCGAGGGTAGTAACAACTTTTTTCATTATTTTAAGAAATTGGTTCTGTTGATCATATGTAGACACTATTTGTTAAATTGGAAAACAAGTAAGAATTATAAAAAAAATTCCAGTACAACATTTCACAGTATCTACATAGAGCCTACAAAAGAAATATAGTTATAAGTTGCAAACCCAAACAAACTTTTCAAGAAAATTGACTATCACAAGTACCTTCAAGATTTCATTGCTTTATCTTACAAATCTAGGGTTATTTGAATTTTAAATATAAACAGTATATAATCAAAATACTGAAAACTACTTACATATGAGTTTATCCTCCATAATCCTAGTGAACTAATCATTATAGTTAATGATCTTGGTGTGAACCAAAGGTTTTTTCTTTTATCTAAAGTGTCAAACTACAGCCTCAATTTCTCTTTGGAGTCCTCTAAGCAAAATTATTAAGCAAAGTGATAATCATCTAGGTATAATCCCAATGTCCTGTAGGTGTACTCTCACCTCTGTGTCCTGTGACGATTCCTCCTGTCAATGGGATGGGGAGTCCCTGTCCTGAACCAGATCCTATTCCTGTGTAGGACCCAGGGATACCCGTTGGCAGGATGAGTTGAGGGTTTGTTCCGTGCATGGTGCCGTAGGTACTGTTAGGGCTGAGGGGTCCCTGGGTGCCGCTGGTTCCAACCGGTGGTTTTGGGGTGAAGAGGATGGGTGGGAGATGGTTGCAGTCTGGCACCAGACAGCATGGATCGTTGGGGTCGGTCTCGAGGGTGCAGCTGGCTGGAAGGTTGCTGAATACAGGGCACCTGGAGAGACAATCAGTTGGTGGGACATTGTCAGTAAACTTATTTTTTGTGGAACATGTTATCAGCTGATAGAATAAGGTTACATAGATAAAGAGACTAAATGAATGGCCTCTGTGAACACACCAAGTAGTCAATGCATTTGTTTAATAGATGTATTATTGGCTAGCCTAGCATTTCTTTACATTGTAATCTACACACGAATGTGGTAGAAAATCTTCTTTTCTTCAATGTTCAAAGTTTGACCTTCTCATGGCAAAAATAAGAAACTGAAAAGATAGGCTCCTACACTAAGCATCAAACCATGAACACTGGAGCACACTCTGGTATTACATGTACAGGAAACATATGACTGAATTATCACGAATAACAATTTTAAGATAAAATGATTCCTACCTGTCCTTGCAGGTGTAGCCGTTAGTTGCAGGGTCGTCACAGACACAAGACTTGTCACAGGCATCAGTCCAGGTCTGGCCCTTGTGGTATGGCACTCCCTTGTACATACAGAAACCTGCAGCATAGATCGGTTGTAGGGTCTTTCAGCATAATGATTGGAGTAATCCTAGATAGGCTCATACATTAGAGGGAAAACATGAGTAGATGCTTCAAACCTCAATGGTTGCTGGGAGTGGGTTCTGGAGGGTGATGAAAAGTAAAACGTGGAGGTTTTAAAATGTCTACCATGTTTACTATCAGACATGTTCAAAATAATTTGTTTGAAATTGTGTTTTTTTGAGTAAATGTGGTCAAGCAGGTATTAAATTTAACACTGTTCAAGAGGAGTACAAAATGAACACATAAGTCAATAGATCACAGGACAACAGCTCTCTGTGCTCTAATGCTAAGCTTTATATAACATATTTCAGTTATCAGATAATGAATAAAGAAGTTCAGAGAACGAGCACAAATTGAACACAAAAAGTCATTAGTGACTAGACAGCAGCTGGTTTTTGTCTAATGCTTGAGTTTGTTAAACATAATTCAGTAACCAGATAAAGAATAGAGAAATCCAGAGTGTGGTGTACATAACATGGATCAAAATACCCTTTTCATTTGAACTTATTTGTCATGTCTACTTTTCACAAGCCCATTCTGAATGTATCTGACCTACCTGTGCTGTCTGTAGGGTTTAGATTAGCCTTGTTGGTCACTTGACCGGGTCTCGGTGTGCTGTGTCCATGTGGATTCTGAGGGGGGGTCAAGTTTGGATTGGCTGTGGGCAGTCCTCCAGGGAATGGGATGGGGTTGAGGAAGTCACAGAATGGAGTTTTACAACAGGCGTTGGTGGGGTCCTGCAACATGATACACTGCTTGGGTAGCGGAGGTGGAGTTGAACATCTGAAACATAAACACTATCAATGTACATAGGCAGACGCACTATTTTTTAAAGATTTTTTCTTCAAATCTTCAAACATTAGTTTATGCCAAATTTAATATCTTTAGAGGATCAAAACATCTCCTTAATCCAACGAATCATCTGTAGTCATTGAGAAAATAATAAAGTTTCAAATTAGAAACACTGGCGGCCATTTTTGTGTTAATACCTTTCAATCTTTTGAGGTAAGGAAATGGATTCGAATATTTACCGATCATGGTACATTCATCTTAAAACTGCTTATGTTGATTAGGAAAATGGTCTTGCAATTGGAAACATTTATTTTTGTTTTTGTAAGATCACCTTATTTAGCTGAAACGAAATTATACTGCCCCTTTAAGTGAGAGGAGGAATCAGGATTTAATATATGTAACTGTGAAGTTTGTGGGAGTAGTCCTGTTTGTGTTTATGCATAATTTGGAAAGATATTACTAAAGAACAAGAAATACATTAAAAAAATGAAAGCAATGAAAGAAAAAAACCAATGATATTAAAGATCAGAGTCCAGCTGTAACTAATATGGATATTTTAACAATATAATGTGTTTATGATAAATAAGGTGTACCACAGATAAGATATGTATCAAATTACCATAACTTTGAAAGAATGGACATATACCCCTGACATACAGCATAAAGCTCAATTCAAAGCATACAACAGCGATGTTTGATATCAGATGTTTTGTAAGAGACAATATCATAGAATTATTTTTTGCAGAAAAAGGAAACATACTGTTCTTTACATCTGTACTGTCCAGTTGAGCCGTCAATACACTCACAGTAGAAGTCACAGCCGTCCTGCCAGGTCTCACCCTGCTGGTGCAGCATGTTCTTGTACATACAGCCTGCAAGGGGTTAATATACTCATAGCACTTCTCTTAATTTACACACTTACACACTGGCACACATGTGTATATACCCTGTGTCAAAAGATTTCATGGAAGAAACTTGAAATTTGACATAACCAGAGAGCCATGGTTACACACTTAGTGCTTAACTATACCAAGTTTCATTCTGTATTCAACCCAATTATCACCCTCTCCCTAAATGCACTCCCTAACCATGTTTTGATCTCCCACAAAAATAAGCACCCCTTTACCTTTACCCAGCCTGAATGATAAACCTAGGAGGGTTCACTGAAAGCATATGACTCTCGCTCTTTTTTCCATTATCCTGGCATAATTCCTGCATATACAAGACTGATTTAAAAAAATATTCACTCTTAAATATGAAGACATTTGACTCATTCTGATGATTACTAAGGGTTATGTTGATTAGCAACCCTCTTGTTCCCAAGGCACTTACAATGTTGATATCGTGACTGTACTTTAGTGGTTTGCTGAATACTGATAGGTAGGTAGGTGGATTTAAGGGAGACGTTGGACCAAAAATGACCTATATGCGCCCGTGAATAGTAATATTAGGGTAAGAGAGTATTCTCCCTTAAAGAGCCACTCTGTGAGTTGTTGGAGTCATTTATGCCAAACTTAATCAATTGTGTCATTTGATCGCCAAGTATCGACTGTTACCAAAAAGACACATTTTAAAGCTTATTGGTTTTGTACAGTGACAATAATGAAGGTAGAACGTCGCAATTATGATCGAAAACTGGACAGTGGCGCGCGTCAAATGGTCAAACGTAATTTTGGAGACTTATCTAAAACAGCAAGGAGGGCAGTTAGGAGTTGATAGTGTTTGTTAGGTTGTATAACTAGTAACCATGTCTATTGGATGTGATATCTACACCTCTCTGCATTTATATAAGGCTGTTTTTAGATTTTCATGTAAAATCAGTATTTGTCATATATCTGTCTTTTGGACATGAAAAGTTACGATGTTTTGATTTTATATCACCACATATGACATTTAGGTTCGTTTCAAAGGTAAATAATATGTTATGAAAATCACGGAGTGGCTCTTTAACTGTAATTTCATGACAATTAAGAAATGGGAAAAAAAATGTGCTTTTTGAGTGAATGTGATGTTTTAACACAAGCAACCTGATATCCAATATGTCCTCACAAATAGTACAACAGACAGATATTTTTTCTTCAATAAAATTTCGGTCCATGAATGTTTTGAAGATCATGTCCATGATCACCATCTGTCATTGTTGTTTAAGCATCAAAGAGCAACCGCTGTGTTACTCACCCATTGGAGGTGTGGGTGTCACATGGGAACCGGGGGATGGAGACACAAGGGGAGACACTGTGGGTGGTTTGCCATATCCATTTATAAATCCTGGAGCAGGGGTGACAATGAACCCGGGAGTTGGGGTGAGGCCAGGGGCTGGGGTGGGGACAGCACACTCAGGTCTCAAGCAGCATGAGGGGTCCGTGGGGTCAGGCACCATTATGCACTCCGGTGCTATGTTATCATACTTGGTGCACCTGTAACATGTGGACAATTTGTGTTATTTTTGTGAGGGAAAAGTGAAAGAATTAAACCTCAGAGAAAAAATGCAATGTAAGAACTTTTCATATATTTTTGATCATTCAATAGCATTGTTCATTTCCCAAAAAGGTAATCATATCAGGGTTCATACTTTCCATATGATGCCCTTGGGCAAAATATTACCATTAATATTGTGACATCACATCCATTACAATGCTTTTACTCACAGTTTGCCTATGTTATTGCTTCCAAAATGCTGAGGCAGATGCAGATATTGATTATTATATTTTGCAACTATATAATAAACAGACGGCTTTAAACATAATAACATATTTGTGCCCATGACATGCTATGTTAATGACATTGGAGCCTAAATTTCAGTATATGCTTTGCTAGGGAAAAGCTTTCAACTTCTAAAAAGAATCAAAGGAGAAACTTATATATTATTAACAAAAGGTATAAGAAATAAGTATGAATATATGATTCAGTTTACACATGAAATTATCAATAGTTATTCATGTTATTGTAACTTTTTTTTGAAAAGTAATTGAGTTGTTATTCTCACCTGTGTAACAGCTAAGTAATAGGTATTCAAACACTTTATTCTGTCTAATAAGGTATTTTGAAGTGGTATATATAAGGAAGACAATATTTCTGGACAACAACTTCCATATAGTGAAACTCATGATGTTTTGGAATATATCATCACTCCTGTTCGATATGAAGTAGTAAGCATATACCACAAAACATCATGAATATCACAATAAAGAAATTGTTATCAAGAAAATGTTGTCCTCCTTACAATCTTATTACAATCTAATTAAAATGTAATTATAATCTAAATGAAAAACTATTACATTATAATCTTATAACCACTAACAATTTGAATTAACAATCCAAATAACAATCTAATTAACCTTTAAATTCCCAACTATTACAAATCTATGTAACTCATTAGCATTCAAATTACCAACCATTACCAATCTATGTAACTGATTGTTATTCTTATTACCAACCATTACCAATCTATGTAACTGATTGTTATTCTTATTACCAACCATTACCAATCTACGTAACTGATTGTTATTCTTATTACCAACCATTACCAATCTATGTAACTGATTGTTACTCTCACCTGTCCTGACACCTGTAGAAGTTGTTATGAGCGTCCTCACAGCGACAGATCTTGTTGCAGCCGTCGTACCAGAGCTGATCTTGCTTGTAATACTGGTTGTTATATCTGCAGAGGTCTGTGTTCAGAAAAGGTTCTAAGTTTTAATACTGACTTTCTGATGATAGTTCAGAAATGGTTCTCATGGGGAATTTTGACACTGGTTGTTGTATCTGCAAAGGTCTGTGTTCATGAAGCTTGTATGTTGTTTAATACTGACTTTCTATTGATACAGTATTGATATGGTTCTTTGTTATAGGCATTTTTGAAACTGGTTGTTGTATCTGCAGGGGACTGGGAAGAAGGTTGTAAGTTGTTAATACTGCTTTTCTGATGATGCAGTTCAGGTATGGATCTTATTGGCATTTTTTAATAAAACTTTTATAAATTCATATTGTTTACCTTTTGGTGTAGGTGCCAGCGTTTTTTGAGTTGGAGTCCCATGGTATGGAGTCCACCCTGTTGAAAAGAAAAACAATCAGTGTTTTTAAGGTCATAAATGTTTAAATGAATATCAAAGAAAAATGAATATGCAAATTGTTATTATGTCACCATACAAATACTTTTATTACAAGAAGTATAAGATTATCACCTACCTGGTATTGGGGTTGGTCCTGGGTATGGTGTTGCCCCTGGGAATGGGGTGTACCCAATTGGATATGGGGTAGGGCCAAGGTATGGAGTGGCACCAGGGGATGGTGTATAACCAATGGGGTACCTAGAGGGACCTGCATATGGTGTGGCACCTGGAGATGGTGTGAAGCCAATTGGGTAAGGTGTTGGTCCAAGGTAAGGAGTAGCTCCTGGGTATGGGATGAAACCAAATGGATATTTGCTTGGACCTGGATAGGGTGTTGCACCAGGTGAAGGAGTAAAACCTATTGGATAGGGTGTTGGTCCAAGGTAAGGAGTGGCTCCTGGGTATGGGATGAAACCAATTGGCCATCTACTGGGTCCTGGATAGGGTGTTGCACCAGGTGAAGGGGTGAATCCTATTGGGTAGGGTGTTGGTCCAAGGTACGGTGTGGCTCCAGGGCTAGGAGTGTAACCAATTGGGTATTTGCTTGGGCCAGGGTATGGAGTTGCCCCTGGGTATGGCGTAAAACCAATTGGCCATGGAGTTGGCATGTGGTATGGTGTGGCACCAGGGGATGGTGTAAATCCTATTGGGTAAGGAGTTGGGCCAGGATAGGGTGTTGCACCTGGGTATGGAGTATAACCAATAGGCCATGGTGTTGGTCCAGGGTAGGGGGTTGCTCCCGGAGAAGGCGTAAACCCTATGGGATATTTACTTGGTCCTGGATAGGGAGTAGCACCAGGATATGGTATATATCCTATTGGGTAAGGTGTCGGGCCAAAATATGGGGTAGCGCCTGGCGAAGGTGTGAAGTATAATGGATACCTTGAAGGTCCTGGATATGGTGTAGCACCAGGATAAGGAATAAAGCCAATAGGATAAGGTGTAGGTCCAAGGTAGGGAGTTGCTCCGGGTGATGGTGTAAATCCTATTGGGTATGGAGTAGGTCCAGGATAAGGTGTTGCCCCTGGATAAGGCGTGTATCCAATAGGATATGGTGTAGGACCATAGTAAGGAGTTGCTCCAGGTGATGGAGTGAATCCCCATGGGTGCAACATAGGTCCCAGGTATGGTGTGGCCCCTGGTGATGGAGTGAAGCCAATAGGGTATTTGGTTGGTCCAAGATAAGGAGTAGCTCCGGGGGATGGTGTGAAACCGATAGGATAGGGTGTTGGGCCAGGATAAGGCGTAGCTCCTGGATAAGGTGTGAAGCCTATTGGCCAGGGAGTTGGTGGTCGGTAAGGTGTGGCACCAGGGGAAGGAGTGAATCCAACTGGATATGGAGTTGGTCCCGGGTAAGGAGTAGCACCTGGATATGGAGTGAAACCTATAGGCCATGGTGTTGGCCCCTTGTAAGGAGTTGCTCCTGGTGAAGGAGTGAAACCAATAGGGTAAGGAGTAGGTCCTGGATACGGTGTAGCTCCTGGGTATGGTGTGAAGCCAATGGGCCAAGGTGTTGGAAGGTGGTAAGGTGTTGCACCTGGTGAAGGAGTATAGCCAATGGGATAAGGTGTTGGGCCTGGGTAAGGTGTTGCTCCTGGATATGGGGTGTATCCGATTGGCCAAGGTGTTGGTGTCACGCCTGGAATAGGTTTAGGTCCTTTGTATGGTGTGGCACCAGGGGATGGTGTAAATCCAATTGGGTAAGGAGTTGGGCCAGGATAAGGTGTTGCTCCTGGATATGGAGTATAACCAATAGGCCATGGTGTTGGTCCAGGGTAGGGGGTTGCTCCTGGGGAAGGCGTAAACCCTATGGGATATTTATTTGGTCCTGGATAGGGAGTAGCACCAGGATATGGTGTATATCCTATTGGGTAAGGTGTGGGGCCAAGATATGGGGTAGCGCCAGGAGAAGGTGTGAAGTATAATGGATACCTTGAAGGTCCCGGGTATGGTGTTGCGCCTGGATAAGGTGTGAACCCTATTGGGTAAGGTGTTGGGCCAAGATATGGGGTAGCGCCGGGGGAAGGAGTAAAACCAATTGGATACTTTGTAGGTCCAGGGTATGGGGTTGCACCAGGATATGGGGTATAGCCAATTGGCCATGGGGTTGGCATATGATATGGTGTTGCTCCTGGAGAAGGTGTAAATCCTATTGGGTATGGAGTTGGTCCTGGGTAGGGTGTCGCACCAGGGTAAGGTGTATATCCAATTGGATATGGTGTTGTTGGTGTTTGTGTGGAGGGTATGGCTGGAAGCTTATAAGGTGTTGCTCCTGGAGAAGGAGTGTATCCAACTGGGTAAGGTGTTGGCCCAGGATAAGGTGTTGCACCAGGTGATGGAGTGAAACCAATAGGCCATTTAGAAGGTCCTGGGTAGGGAGTGGCGCCAGGATAAGGAGTATATCCAATTGGATATGGAGTAGGTCCACGGTATGGGGTAGCACCAGGGGATGGCACAAAGCCAATTGGCCACCTGCTAGGTCCTGGATATGGTGTTGCCCCTGGGGATGGTGTGTATCCTATGGGATATGGGGTAGGACCAAGATATGGTGTAGCACCTGGGTAGGGTATGAAGCCGATGGGGTATTTGGTTGGTCCTGGATATGGTGTAGCACCAGGATATGGTGTAAATCCAATTGGATAAGGTGTCGGTCCAAGGTATGGTGTGGCACCAGGGGAAGGTGTAAAACCAATGGGATATTTGCTTGGTCCTGGATACGGAGTTGCTCCTGGCCAAGGTGTGTAGCCAATAGGATAGGGAGTTGGTCCAGCATATGGAGTTGCACCAGGAGATGGAGTGAAACCTATTGGATATGGTGTTGGTCCTGGATAGGGAGTAGCTCCTGGGAACGGAGTAAAACCTATTGGATAAGGTGTTGGTCCCATGTAAGGAGTTGCCCCTGGTGAGGGAGTAAAACCAATTGGATATTTGGATGGACCTGGGTAGGGTGTTCCTCCTGGATATGGTATATAACCAATTGGATAGGGAGTTGGCCCTAAGTAAGGTGTCGCTCCAGGTGATGGAGTAAATCCAATTGGATATTTGGATGGTCCTGGATATGGAGTTGCTCCTGGCCAGGGAGTGTATCCAATAGGATAAGGTGTTGGTCCAAGGTAGGGAGTTGCGCCAGGTGATGGAGTGAAACCAATCGGAATAGACTTGCTTGGTCCTGGGTAAGGTGTTGCTCCAGGGAAAGGTATATATCCTATGGGATAAGGAGTTGGTCCAAGATAAGGTGTTGCTCCTGGAGATGGTGTGAAACCAATTGGCCATGGTGTTGGGCCTGCATAGGGTGTAGCACCAGGGGATGGTGTGAATCCAATAGGGAAGCGAGTTGGGCCAGGATAGGGTGTTGCACCTGGGAATGGGGTGAATCCAATTGGATATGGAGTAGGTCCAAGGTAGGGAGTTGCTCCCGGAGAAGGCGTAAACCCTATGGGATATTTACTTGGTCCTGGATAGGGAGTAGCACCAGGATATGGTGTATATCCTATTGGGTAAGGTGTGGGGCCAAGATATGGGGTAGCGCCGGGGGAAGGAGTAAAACCAATTGGATACTTTGTAGGTCCAGGGTATGGGGTTGCACCAGGATATGGGGTATAGCCAATCGGCCATGGGGTTGGCATATGATATGGTGTTGCTCCTGGAGAAGGTGTAAATCCTATTGGGTATGGAGTTGGTCCTGGGTAGGGTGTCGCACCAGGGTAAGGTGTATATCCAATTGGATATGGTGTTGTTGGTGTTTGTGTGGAGGGTATGGCTGGAAGCTTATAAGGTGTTGCTCCTGGAGAAGGAGTGTATCCAACTGGGTAAGGTGTTGGCCCAGGGTAAGGTGTTGCACCAGGTGATGGTGTGAAACCAATGGGCCATTTAGAAGGTCCTGGGTAGGGAGTGGCGCCAGGATAAGGAGTATATCCAATTGGATATGGAGTAGGTCCACGGTATGGGGTAGCACCAGGGGATGGCACAAAGCCAATTGGCCACCTGCTAGGTCCTGGATATGGTGTTGCCCCTGGGGATGGTGTGTATCCTATGGGATACGGGGTAGGACCAAGATATGGTGTAGCACCTGGGTATGGTATGAAGCCGATGGGGTATTTGGTTGGTCCCGGATATGGTGTGGCACCAGGATATGGTGTGAATCCAATTGGATAAGGTGTCGGTCCAAGGTATGGTGTGGCACCAGGGGAAGGTGTAAAACCAATGGGATATTTGCTTGGTCCTGGATACGGAGTTGCTCCTGGCCAAGGTGTATAGCCAATTGGCCATGGTGTTGGTCCCTTGTAAGGAGTTGCTCCTGGTGATGGAGTGAAACCAATAGGGTAAGGAGTAGGTCCTGGGTAGGGTGTGGCTCCTGGGTATGGTGTGTAGCCAACTGGCCAAGGTGTTGGAAGATGGTAAGGTGTTGCACCAGGTGATGGAGTATAACCAATGGGAAAGGGTGTTGGACCTGGGTAGGGGGTTGCTCCTGGATATGGTATAAAACCTATTGGGTAGGGAGTTGGCCCTAAGTAAGGTGTAGCTCCAGGTGATGGAGTAAATCCAATTGGATATTTGGATGGTCCTGGATATGGAGTTGCTCCTGGCCATGGAATGTATCCGATAGGATAAGGTGTTGGTCCAAGGTAGGGAGTAGCACCAGGTGATGGAGTGAAACCAATCGGGTACTTGCTTGGTCCTGGGTATGGTGTTGCTCCAGGGAATGGTATGTATCCTATTGGGTAAGGAGTGGGTCCAAGATAAGGTGTTCCTCCAGGGAAGGGTATGGAGCCAATTGGGTATTTAGATGGACCTGGGTAGGGTGTGCCTCCAGGGAAGGGTATGGAACCAATCGGATAAGGGGTAGGTCCCAAATATGGTGTAGCTCCTGGAGATGGTGTAAAACCAATAGGATATCTCTGAGGTCCAGGGTAAGGGGTTGCACCAGGATATGGAGTGAAGCCTATTGGATATGGAGTAGGACCAAGGTATGGTGTGGCACCTGGGGATGGTGTGAAACCAATTGGGTATGGAGTTGGTGCTTTAGGTCCCATGTAAGGAGTGGCACCTGGAGATGGTGTGTATCCGATTGGGTAAGGAGTAGGGCCTAAGTAAGGCGTGGCTCCTGGATATGGGATGAAACCGATTGGATACTTGCTTGGTCCTGGATAGGGTGTTGCACCTGGGGATGGTGTGTATCCTATAGGATAGGGGGTGGGTCCAAGATAAGGAGTAGCTCCAGGAGATGGAGTGAAGCCAATAGGCCATTTAGATGGTCCAGGATAAGGGGTGGCTCCAGGGTAAGGGGTATATCCTATTGGATAGGGTGTGGGTCCAAGGTAAGGTGTTGCCCCAGGTGATGGAGTAAACCCTATTGGATAACGTGACGGTCCAGGGTATGGTGTTGCACCTGGGTATGGTATAAAACCAATTGGGTAAGGAGTTGGTCCCAAGTAAGGAGTTGCGCCAGGTGATGGTGTGAATCCAATTGGGTATGGAGTGGGACCAGGATAAGGGGTGGCACCAGGGTAAGGAATATATCCAATAGGGTAGGGTGTGGGTCCCAAATAAGGTGTTGCACCAGGAGAAGGGGTATAACCCCATGGGTATTTGGAAGGTCCAGGATAGGGGGTGGCACCAGGGAAAGGTGTAAATCCAATTGGGTATGGTGTTGGATAAAGCGTGTTAAGCGGGGGCATCAGTGTTGGGCAGTATGGTGTTTCACAACAAGGTTCTGTTGGATCCTGCATCATGGTACAGTAGGAGGGGATTGCTGGGTACGCTGGACATCTGGAAACAAAGTGATGCTGCACATATATAACCATTAGATTTGAAAATACAAATTTCATACCTAGTTAGTTAGTAAATAAACAGATACTGCATTTTCTCAAAAAAGTATTATGGTCAATTTTTTAAATCAAATTCAATACCAATGAGGATCTTTATGTTAATTTTCAAACTGATAAATTTTGAAATAAAAAAATCTTACTTTTCTGTACAAACATATTTTCCCTCTGTTCCATCGACACATTCACAGTTGTATGTGCAGCCATCTTCCCATTTCTCCCCTGTCTTGTAGTACTTGCCGTGGTACAAGCACATGCCTTAATTCAAATTGCAATCATTTTAAATAAATAAAGACTTCTTTTAAACCTTTAAGGTGACAGTAAACAAAGCATACCAATTCCATATTTCATTTATGTTTTAGATCATCCTTAGTTTGAAATAAATAATGCAATTAAAATTTTACATCAGTTCTCCAAAGAAATTATAATATGATAACAGACAAAAATGATTTTCATATTTCATATTTTCATATATCTGAACAGTTTAAGCATAGTGACAGTATTAAAAAAATCAGGATTGAAATTCTTGCGATCAAACAAGTACCTCACAAAATTTCTGATAACCTTTAAGTGGTAGAGGGTTGGTATTGTGAGATTAAGGGATACCTTTAAGTGGTAGAGGGTTGGTATTGTGAGATTAAGGGATACCTTTAAGTGGTAGAGGGTTGGTATTGTGAGATTAAGGGATACCTTTAAGTGGTAGAGGGTTGGTATTGTGAGATTAAGGGATACCTTTAAGTGGTAGATGGTTGGTATTGTGAGATTAAGGGATACCTTTAAGTGGTAGAGGGTTGGTATTGTGAGATTAAGGGATACCTTTAAGTGGTAGAGGGTTCTTATTGTGAGATTTTGGGCTACCTTTAAGTGGTAGAGGGTTGGTATTGTCCGGTGGTAGCATGTGGCCAGTGATTGTTCCTGGAACTCCCTTGATGGTGTGGCTTGGGTTGTTCTTATTGGGTTGAGCACAGTTGGGTATCTGACAGCAGACATCATTAGGGTCAGTCATCATTACGCAGTTGGGCGCTGGCGGGTATGTCTTGCACCTGAGTACAGATTGATAACATTCATAGTATGATCATGTTTTAAACAGTGTACTCTATCGCTTGAATAATACTGCTGTTAGTCCACAGTCTAGTGATAAAGGTAAAGGTTTCTCTACCTTAAGAGTTTAGAAATCAATATCTTCATAAGATTGTTAAATGTTTGACTTTCAAATCTAAATATATCTACCATATGAAGGAACTCCAGTATAGGACACTAGGGCAGTGTAAGAACATCACGGGTTAACATGCCTTGATGTACGAGAGTAAGTTTACCTGAGTTACATGAGTAAATTAACCTGAGTTACAAGAGTAAGTTTACCTGAGTTACAAGAGTAACTTTACCTGACCTACAAGAGTAAGTTAACCTGAGTTACAAGAGTAAGTTTACCTGAGTTACATGAGTAAATTAACCTGAGTTACAAGAGTAAGTTAACCTGAATTACAAGAGTAACTTTACCTGACCTACAAGAGTAAATTAACCTGAGTTACAAGAGTAAGTTAACCTGAATTACAAGAGTAACTTTACCTGACCTACAAGAGTAAGTTAACCTGAGTTACAAGAGTAAGTTAACCTGAGTTACAAGAGTAAGTTAACCTGAGTTACAAGAGTAAGTTAACCTGAGTTACAAGAGTAAGTTAACCTGAGTTACAAGAGTAAGTTCACCTGAGCTACAAGAGTAAGTTAACCTGAGTTACAAGAGTAAGTTCACCTGAGCTACAAGAGTAAGTGATCCTGCGTACCCTACCTGTCGTCACAATCGATACGGTTGGTCATGGCGTCCTCACAGCGACACACCTTGTCACAGCCATCATTCCAACTGCTGCCCTGCTGGTGGGGGATACCATTGTACACACAGAAACCTGCACAGGTTAACAAGATCATGTACATCAATGGGAGAGGCTAGGATATAACACTTTATACAGGAATAGTAGCAGTGTTTTTTTTATAAAACCTTTGTTTAGATTTACTCCTTTAAATTAAGCTTTATGTAAAATACATTTTCTTAAGAGGCTAAAATTTCTCATTATTAAACCTGATCATCCGTAGACGCAGCTTAACAAGATGAATTACATCAAAAGGAGAGGCTAAGAAATAACACTTCATATAGGAATTGGAAAATTGTTTTGTATGTAACATTTTTTAAAATTTTCTCCTTTCAATAAAAGTTGATGCAAAACATACTTTCTTTGGAGGGTGAAACATCTTGCTAATCAACCTGATTATACAAAGCAATAGAAACAGGTGTCCTGTACAGAGTTAAAACTTGATTTTACCATTCTAGAGTGAACACCTTCAGATAATTCATTTGGCTGTGGATTTTTACTTTTATTTTAGATATCCTTTCACTTATTACAAACAGATTGCAATGAGTAACATATTCCTATTCTTGACATCCCTTTATTTTCTTGTGCCTGTAAATGTGGGTCCAGTGTCCAATTTGTCAGGGAAAATTCTTAGCATAACATGAAGCGTGAAATATTTACATATTCACACCTGTAAATGTGGGTCCTGTGTCCAATTTGTCAGGGAAAATTCTTAGCATAACATGAAGCATGAAATATTTACATATCCACACTTGTAAATGTGGGTCCTGTGTCCAATTTGTCAGGGAAAATTCTTAAGCATAACATGAAGCATGAAATATTTACATATCCACACTTGTAAATGTGGGTCCTGTGTCCAATTTGTCAGGGAAAATTCTTATGCATAACATGAAGCGTGAAATATTTACATATCCACACTTGTAAATGTGGGTCCCATGTCCATTTGTCAGGGAAAATTCTTATGCATAACATGAAGCGTGAAATATTTACATATCCACACTTGTAAATGTGGGTCCCATGTCCAATTTGTCAGGGAAAATTCTTATGCATAACATGAAGCGTGAAATATTTACATATCCACACTTGTAAATGTGGGTCCAGTGTCCAATTTGTCAGGGAAAATTCTTATGCATAACATGAAGCATGAAATATTTACATATCCACACTTGTAAATGTGGGTCCCATGTCCAATTTGTCAGGGAAAATTCTTATGCATAACATGAAGCGTGAAATATTTACATATCCACACTTGTAAATGTGGGTCCCATGTCCAATTTGTCAGGGAAAATTCTTAGCATAACATGAAGCATGAAATATTTACATATCCACACTTGTAAATGTGGGTCCCATGTCCAATTTGTCAGGGAAAATTCTTATGCATAACATGAAGCGTGAAATATTTACATATCCACACTTGTAAATGTGGGTCCCATGTCCAATTTGTCAGGGAAAATTCTTATGCATAACATGAAGCGTGAAATATTTACATATCCACACCTGTAAATGTGGGTCCTGTGTCCAATTTGTCAGGGAAAATTCTTAGCATAACATGAAGCATGAAATATTTACATATCCACACTTGTAAATGTGGGTCCCATGTCCAATTTGTCAGGGAAAATTCTTAGCATAACATGAAGCATGAAATATTTACATATCCACACTTGTAAATGTGGGTCCCATGTCCAATTTGTCAGGGAAAATTCTTAGCATAACATGAAGCATGAAATATTTACATATCCACACTTGTAAATGTGGGTCCCATGTCCAATTTGTCAGGGAAAATTCTTAGCATAACATGAAGCATGAAATATTTACATATCCACACTTGTAAATGTGGGTCCCATGTCCAATTTGTCAGGGAAAATTCTTATGCATAACATGAAGCGTGAAATATTTACATATCCACACTTGTAAATGTGGGTCCCATGTCCAATTTGTCAGGGAAAATTCTTATGCATAACATGAAGCGTGAAATATTTACATATCCACACCTGTAAATGTGGGTCCTGTGTCCAATTTGTCAGGGAAAATTCTTAGCATAACATGAAGCATGAAATATTTACATATCCACACTTGTAAATGTGGGTCCCATGTCCAATTTGTCAGGGAAAATTCTTAGCATAACATGAAGCGTGAAATATTTACATATCCACACTTGTAAATGTGGGTCCAGTGTCCAATTTGTCAGGGAAAATTCTTAGCATAACATGAAGCGTGAAATATTTACATATCCACACCTGTAAATGTGGGTCCCATGTCCAATTTGTCAGGGAAAATTCTTAGCATAACATGAAGCATGAAATATTAACATATCCACACTTGTAAATGTGGGTCCCATGTCCAATTTGTCAGGGAAAATTCTTAGCATAACATGAAGCGTGAAATATTTACATATCCACACTTGTAAATGTGGGTCCCATGTCCAATTTGTCAGGGAAAATTCTTAGCATAACATGAAGCGTGAAATATTTACATATCCACACTTGTAAATGTGGGTCCCATGTCCAATTTGTCAGGGAAAATTCTTAGCATAACATGAAGCATGACATATTTACATATGAATTACCAGAATGTCAAGCACTGTTCAGTCTATAGACTCACTTGTTTTATCAAGCTGTAGAAAGGCTTTTAATATTAATGCTTTGAAAAATTTATTCAATGCTAATTTTGTTCATATTGTCAAGTTGAAAAACTGCAGAAGAAACAATGCAATGTTTGCTTCATATGTAGTGTGATATACGTGATTTAATGTACATAAGGAATATATTTATTTTTTTTTTAGACAAGTAACACCCCTCTTAAACTGTCCCTCACTGAGACACTCACTGCTTGAGGGAGCCTTGGTAGTTCCAGGGAGTGGTGTTTGCCCGGGGGCAAGAGACGGGTTTGGTTCTGTACACTTGGGGGTCTTGCAGCAGGGGTTGGTGGGGTCATACACCATCTGACAGTAGTAGGGCAGGTTGGGGTAGCGCACACACCTAAAAATGCATTATCATGAGTTTACATTTTTATCTATCTAAGAGTCATGTCGAAAAAAAATAATATCAAAGATGCTTGAAACATTATTCTGGGGTATGGCCTAGGCAAATTAAGATAACTAAATCTTTACAAATACAGCCAAGATAATTTTGTTTTATCCTCTCAAAAGAATTATGAAAGGAGTCCTTTTCATAGACCTAATTTACAGGACAAATTTATAAAAAAAACGATATTGTAATATTAGGCTTTAAACCTTAACATAAGGATTTATAGTAATAAACTCACGTATCTGTGCAAGTGTATTTGCCTGTGACTCCATCATCGCACACACACGTGTAGTCACATCCATCCTTCCACCTCTGTCCCTGCTTGTAGCTGTTGCCCTTGTATACACAAACATCTGCAGGGATGTACAATGAACAATGAAGCATTAAGTCACTCATTCACTTCTAAAAATTTCACTTAAAAGTTTTCATGAAATTATTTATCTATATAAGTGTTACAATAATTTTGTTAAAAATGAAGAGGTAAGACCATTTTATCACTGAATATGACTTGTACTATTTGAAGATTACTAAAGTCTAAGATTAACAAATAGAATTCAAAAGGACACAAAAGATATCTATACAGCACCCTGAGAAGTTCATTGTATACAAAATCTGTAATTTTCTGACTTTGAGATTAAGAAAAAATTATCAAAACTCAGATGAAATGATAATGAACATTGCTGACAAGCAACTTTCCATGCAAGGCATAGCTCAAGCCAGTACCAAGCACGGGCTCACTCAAGCCTTGCTGCATCATGTGAAAACTCATGGTTTGAGTGCAGTACTTCAGCAGGAGTAACCTGTGGGTGTTTTCCAATTCAAGTCGGGCGCAGTACGCTGATGAGTTGGCATGGAAAATGTGACAAACTCAGCCTATAATTGAAACTTACTCGAGATCTGCCTACTGGAGGAAATTGCAAGCTGTGATACTTACCCTTGAGAGGGGGTGTGAGGGTTACCCCGGGGGTCGGGGTGCTGGCGCCGGGGACAGGGCTGGCTTGAGGTTTGGGGGTTGGCGGCAGTCCATACCCAGTGATGTGACCCAGCACCCCTGTGGGGAGGGTCTTGTTGGTCTGATCACACTGTGGGGCCAAACAACACTTGGGGTCCTTGCTGTCTGGCACCATTATACAGTTGGGGGCAACGTTGCTGAACTTGGCACATCTGGTGGGGAAAAAAGATTGAAATGTTAATATTATGATTCACAGTAAAAATCATTATTCCCTTTCATATTTTAACCTCCTTCGGAGTAAATATTAGTGACAGTGTTAAAAGTCATTGTCTCATCTTGGCAAGGCAAATCTTGAAATTTGAAGCTTTTACAAAGGATTGCATCTGTTACAGATGTAGTTATAAGATGGGGAAATATTACTATCGTTTGAGCAATGTCAGGGAACTTTTTGTAATGTTGCTTTCTGAGATGTTCTTTACATAACCATAGAATGCCTGGTTAAACATAGTTTGGTCACATTCTAACCATCGAATGGCAACTCAGAATTAAACTGGCCAGGGTAATGACAGTGCTATCATGCCTCTCTCTGATAAAGCCAATCATCAATTTCAATTGGCCAATCATCGATTTCAGTTGACCAATCATCGATTTCAGTTGACCAATCATCAATTTCAGTTGGCTAATCATCAATTTCAGTTGGCCAATCATCAATTTCAGTTGGCCAATCATCAATTTCAGCTGGCCAATCATCAATTTCAGTTGGCCAATCATCAATTTCAGTTGGCCAACCATCAATTAGTTGGCCAACCAATTTCAGTTGGCCAACCATCAATTTCAGTTGGCCAATCATCAATTTCAGTTTGCCAACCATCAATTTCAGTTGGCCAATCATCAATTTCAGCTGGCCACGCCTGTTCCTTCAGAACGTGTCAGTTTGAATTCCTTGCAACTTAAGCAATATGATGTTTTGGTGCAAGTCATACAAAAGTGGACAATCAGATGAAATTCTATATTGAAGGCTTGAGAGCAAGCAAAGTTTTGAAAATCCTCTCAAACTTTATATCTAAGAGAGATTATACACAGGACTACAATGCTATTACCTTTCAGTGCATCTGAAGAATCCTGTCTTGCCGTCTTCACACACGCACAGCTTCTCACACCCGTCGTACCACTGCTGTCCCTGGGTGTAGGAGCTGCCCTTGTACACACACACATCTACAACATGGAACAGCAGCATTCAGTGGACAAGATACACCATGGTGTGCTAGTATACAACACATAGAGCCATTGGTTCTGTAGCTCATCAGTTTTTAATTATTTATTGATTAGGTTGAAGACTGCAAACAATAAAAAGACAACAGACAACAGACCATGCCATAAGCCTATCTGACCTTTCAGGTCTAATGGCATAAAGTTACCTAAAGAAAAGACATGCTTTGAAACTTTTTAAGGACTATGTACACTAGCTTTTTGGAGATAAGAGACATTTTTTTAGCGAAACAACTACTTAAGTGATACATGACTACTTGACATTGGATTTTATGTCAGAATGTTGCCTTTACAGATAAAAAGGTTGTCTTTCCATGTATTCAGTTTCTTTGCTTTCATGATTAATGTGAATAATGGCAATTTTATGTTAACTCTTTTAAAAAGAATGAATAGTTCAATTAAGCAAATTCACATTGTTGTAAGATCAATCTTATCTGCATTACTATAAATAAGTTCTTAGTTTAATGGATTTCCCTGTGGTTCAATATAATTCAAATTTAAGTGAATACCATATTTGGAAATCTTATTGTTAACATTATACAAATGAGGCTAATGCCCAAATCGAAAAATGCCTTTACGATCTACTTTTCTTCATCTCACCTTTGAGTGGGTTTGGTGCAGGGGTACCGTTTGTCCCAGGGGTTGGGGTATTCTGGTTGTGTGGGATGGGGTTCAGCCCAGGGCAAGAGGGGGTCTGACAGCACGAGTCCTTGGGGTCCTGCACCATTATGCAGTAGCTCGGGATGCTCACGTAGGCTGGACACCTGTATTACCGGACATTCATTCACTTCATTTGGGATGTCTTATCAACATTTTATTTCAGAATGGTTTGAGGAAGGATAATTACAATAACATATGCAGATAGGCTACTACCTCAAACAAATTTGTTTCATCATTTCTTATTCTGGGTTTTCTCAATATTATTTTCATATATGGATTTTCGGATGACTTTATTGCTTTTAGTATGTACAATCATTCAATATTTGTTCAGAAGGTAGCCTGTCCAACAAATAATTAGTGTGAATGCCAAGTAAGTTCTATGTGCCACAAATAGTATGTATAACAACATTTTTGAAAGGCATTTACTAAGAAGATCTAACCTCTCCGTGCACTTGTACTGTCCAGTGTTGTCGTCCAGACACTCACAGTTGTAGGAGCAGCCATCTTGCCAGGTTTGTCCCTTGTTGTACTTCACACCCTTGTACATACAGTAACCTAAAGCAAAAAAATGTCACAATATATTTTTCATTTCTAGTTTATATACATAAATATATAAAGTATTGTGATCATCAGCCACAAGAGATTATTCATAAACCTGTTGATAGTCATACAGTGTGTATGTATTTACTTTTAGTTGGAAATGAGTAAATAAATGTGAAATTCATTTGTGTGTTTTATTTTTCATATATAATCTATAATCTATAATCTTGAATCATGATACTCTTTGTAACATTTTTACAATTTGTGAAAAAGTAGTGCACATGATTACAAACAGAAAAGCAATGAAATGAAACAATTTGTCAATGCTACGAGTGTGGAAAGTCTTCCTACAGCATGACAATTCATTGCTGAATACACTTACGATCTTTGTGTATGTTCATATGATGTAACTTTGTCGAGTAAAAAATTTTGCAGATATACAGCATTTTGTCTTATAATACAAAAAAAAGAAGACAGACTTGAAAGCTACTGGAAGAGCCAATTTAAGAATAATATACACGTAGCCTGTACCCACCTATTTTCTCCAGCGGGTTGTGGTTGGGTGACTGTCCAGTGATGGTGCCCGGTATGGCTGTTGGTATGGGTGAGGGGATAGCTCCAGGGTTCTGACCTGGGTTGTGGCTAGGATTGACCCCAGGGGCAAGGGTTGGGGTGAACAGACACTTAGGCACCTTGCAGCAGGCATCTGAGGGGTCAATCACCAGCATGCACCCTGGTGGTGGGTTACCGTAGCTGGCACATCTATCCAGAAAATAATTTTGATTTAGAAGATAAATAGTTGCGTTTGTAAAATTTCCGGGATTCATTGTTATTCAACACCCGCAAATTTAGTTTAAAACCGACGGCGTTAGCCGGAGGTTTTAAACGCTTAAATTTGCGGGCGTTGAATAACAATGAATCCCGGAAATTTTACAAATGCAACTATTTATTGATATTGTAACATGACCGTTAATTATTAGAAGTTTAAGAGCGAACGCTGTTTTTGTGTACTTATTTTTGTGTGGAAAGGACTTTGCGACTGTTCTATTTCTGTAAGAGGTGTGATAAGGTCTAACTAATGTGAATTCCCGGCATTATTTTCAGTACAGACATGGTTGTGATAATAGCAAATAGTGGCATTCGTAACAGCGAAACCTTACAAGATACTAGTTTAATTTGAGACCGAAATCAACAATTATAAAGCTCGTAGAAAAACGTCGTAAAACCCCGAATAAAAAAGTCTTAAACTAGCCCACAACCATTGTGACAGCGACGCAAACATTGTGATGTCAAAATGGTTGGCCTTTATGACGTCATACCATGGGAACGGCATTCGAAAGAAGGCGGCCGCATGAAGCTTTGCGGCAAACTTGGACTAAGTAAGCCAGTTGAAAATATTTTCGTTCTTCATAAATAAATCATATTGAAGTGTATTTGTAATATCTAACGGTAGACACAATCTAAAAAATGAGAAAGACAACTGTCAAATCGGAGTACGGCACAAACGTTCTAAGAAACTGGAAAATTAAAACTTGAGTCGGGCCGGCACTAGTGAACATCTTGTATAAATTCGCGGTGATTCGCCTTTGCAAATTTGCGGGTGTTCATTGTCATTCAACATAGGGTAATTTTTTCAAATCAACCAATCAGAATCGAGAATACAACGAAGTCATGTTACAATTTGAAATAATTTGCAAGTGTTTAAAATAAAATTCCTGTATAAATCCTTTAGGACATTTTTTGTATTAGATAGAAATAATAAATGAATACTTTTTGCATATCTGATTGTGTAAACGTAGTAAAACATATTACCACCAATGGAACATTTTGACAGATGATGATAGAGGATAATATATTGTTGTGTAACAAAGGGTGACTATGGATTTTTAAGAATTACCTTTCAAAGCAGTTATAGAAGCCGGTTGATGAGTCCTCACATCTACATTTCTGGTCACATCCGTCAGTCCAGGTCTGGCCTTGATGGTAGGCGACTCCCTTGTACAGACAGAAATCTGCCAAAAAGATAATGGTTTGCTTAACAGTATTGATAATATTGATAACTAAAAACTTAAAACTCAGATGTCAAAAGTTAATGGGTTATCATTCAAATTTAGCTCTTTCTTACACTGTACATTGTGGGATATCATGGATATTTTTGGTAAAAGAAAATCTGGGGGATAATCCCAAATGGGAAGTTTATTTTCCTTTCAATTTATCCTTACACATAATCCATTTGAAACAGATTGTTGAGGATTTTTGATATACACAGTTTCTACAATGAAGAACAGGTCTGACCAATGCTCCGAGGAATAAAAGTTTTTATAAATTATTTCTATAGCGATTCAACTTTGATCTATCAGAAGTTTTACCTCGACTGTAAAACAACTAGCAAATGTATAGTGCCCAGAATTATGGTCATTTTAAGGAAGGTTAGGTAAAGTGTTAATACTCACTTGGTGCTGGAGTTGGTGGGTTCTTATCGGTTGGTGTTGGCTGGAAGGTCTGACCGGGTGGGGGTGTGGCATTGGGGTTGGGGTTGGGGGTGTTGTACGGGCTAAGAGTGGGCTTGCTGTAGTCGCACTTAAGGGTCTGGCAGCAGATGTCTTTGAGGTCACGTTGGAGGGAGCACTGGGGTGGGATGAATGGGTAGGAGGCACACCTGTAATAAGATTATCTCTTTGATCAGTAGATCTATATCCTCAGTCTCGTGAGAGTGTAGATCATGAGACAAATGATGGTGATGATTATAACATCATCTTAATCAGTCAACAGATTGTCTTGGGAGTAAACAATTGAATTCTATGTTTATTTAAAAGACATATATCATATTTATTAGAATTATCTTAAAATTGTTAACAATTATTTTTAATGAAAAACTAATTTTCAAAGTGATATTCAGGATGATAATATGCTGGGTACATGCTTGTAACATCTAAAAGATGAGCATAACACATTTCACTACAAATTTTTGCGACTAGATTATTGAAAAAAAAAAAATCAATACAAGTATAAAAATCATACCTCTCATCACACTTGTATTTGCCGGTGGTCTCGTCCTCACAGACACAGTTGAACTCACACCCATCCTGCCATCTCTCCCCCTGGCGGTACTCTTGCCCCTTGTAGATACAGGCTTCTGTGGAACATGTTCACATACACATATATAGTGTCATCATTGAACAAACTCAAAACATAAATGCTGTAGTATTATTTTCTCATTCAGATGGCAAAAGAATGATTCTGACGCCAAGAATTCTCTCCCCCTTCTCCCCTTTGGCCAAAAGTGCAAAATCAACATCACTTGAAGCACTTGTAAAATCTCCAAGTAAGTATAGGTGAGTAAGTAAATAAGTAATCAAACTTACGTCTGGGGAGGGGGGTCTGTCCACCAGGCCCAGCTGTGGGGGTGGGGGCGACACCAGTCACAACTCCTGGGGGGTTGGTCACAATGAAGGGGGTAGGGCTCATGCCTGGCCCAGGAGTTGGGAATCCATTAGGTCCAGGTGTCGGGGTGCATTCAGGCACCTGGCAGCAGGTGGGGTCACGTGGGTCCGGTACCATGCGGCACTGTGGGGACACATTTGCATAGGTGAAGCACCTGTAATACAACAAATATGTATGACACAAACAATACATATATAATATATATGATGCAAAATAAATGTCCGATATGTAAGATACAGATGTTATATAACGATATAT
Source organism: Phorcus lineatus (assembly GCA_921293015.1). Classification (NCBI taxonomy): domain Eukaryota; kingdom Metazoa; phylum Mollusca; class Gastropoda; order Trochida; family Trochidae; genus Phorcus; species Phorcus lineatus. Next base: position 46,312,431 of record OV121090.1, on the reverse strand, counting down.
TGATACATATGATACAGATGATACATGTATAATACATATGATACATATGATACATGTATAATACATATGATACTTATAATACATGTATAATACATATGATACATGTGATGCATAAGAAATGTCCGAAATGTAAGATACAGATGATATATATATAATGATATTTAATGATACATATGATACACATTACACAAATCAACAAGTAACCAATCAGAGATCCAGACACATAAGTGAGCAACCAATGAGAAGGCTTGACTAACCTGGATCTGCATGTGTAGTAGTTGGTCTGCGAGTCCTCACATACACACGTCTTATCACAGCCATCGAACCACTGCTGACCCTTGATGTACGATTTGCCCTTGTACACACACATTGCTGAAATCATCACAGATATGTGTATTTCATATGATAAACGCCCCCACTATAACCCTCCTTAAATCACCTTCTTAATTCAAAATTACCAAATTATGATCCTATACCCTAACTAACCCTATATATATTCTCAGTTGTTTTATTGTTCAAATATTTTGAGTCTTTTGTTTATAGATGCATTCGTCTGGATGCTAGATTTCATTTGTGTATTGGGCTGTCTTTAATTTGATATGGCGTCAACAAACATCTGTAATTGCACATCGAAGTTGTATTCAAATGGCAGTTTTTGACACCAGTGACAAAACAAAATTAATTTTGATGTTTATTTATGAATTATTTTTTTTATCAAAACTGGCAAGACATTTTACTCATTTGATTGATGGTAAGTCATTTTAATAAGCATCACATGACAACTGTATTGATGTCATCTTTCATCTTGTCATCTTTTCTAGTTCATGACACTCAATCATCTCAAGATGATACCATGTCTGAACTCTTTCTTGAAATGACTTTCAAAAGCAATAAAACACATGCAAAAAATGTATACTTTATGTTTCCAAATACAATGAAAGATCCAGTAGACCTAAAACATGAATGAATCCTGATCTAATTCTCAGTAAGAAAGTATCAAAGGAATAAAATTACTACTCATTTGAATGAATTTCTCAATACATTTCAAACCAACTCCAGCAATAAAGCTAAAAATTGGTTTGGTCATCGAATATGCCAAATAAATTGATTTCAAGTGAAAGTAAAGAAAAGAAATAAAATTGGTACACATCAGTTTTTCAAGACTAACTCCAGTGAAACAGCTTATAAAAAGAGTTTTAGTCATCAATTCAGCATGATAAAAGTACAAGAGAATTGAAGAGTATTTGATTTCGTACGCACGCTGAGGAGCAGGAGTGTGAACTGGGTTGGGGGTGGGGCTGCCACTGGGGTTGGGTGCTGGGGTATGGTTCAGCTGGCCAGGGGGCACACAGACGGGCACCTTGCAGCACGAGTCCTTGGGGTCAGTCACCAGAGAGCAGTAGGCAGGCACATTGGTGTAAGGGGCACATCTAAAATAAAGAATAATTCAAAGATGATCACAAGAGAATGTATAGGGTCATTGAAGGATTTGTATAGTATCATTGAAGGATTTGTATAGTATCATTGAAGGATTTGTATAGTATCATTGAAGGATTTGTATAGTATCATTGAAGGATTTGTATAGTATCATTGAAGGATTTGTATAGTATCATTGAAGGATTTGTATAGTATCATTGAAGGATTTGTATTTGTATAGTATCATTGAAGGATTTGTATAGTATCATTGAAGGATTTGTATAGTATCATTGTAGGATTTGTATCATTGAAGGAATTGTATAGTATCATTGAAGGATTTGTATAGTATCATTGAAGGATTGGTATAGGTTCACTGAAGGTTCGGTTTAAGATCACTAAAGGATTGGAACAGGATCATTGAAGGATCGATAGAAAATCATTGAAGAATGGATATGGGATTATTGAAGGACTGTTATAGGAGCATTGACAGATTGGCATAGGATCATTGAAGGATTGGTATGGGATTATTGAAGGATTGGTATGGGATCATTGACGGATTGGTATGGGATCATTGAAGGATTGGTATGGGATCATTGAAGGAACGGTATTGGATCACTGAAGGATTGGCATAGGATCACTGAAGGATTGGTATGGGATCATTGAAGGATTGGTATGGGATCATTGACGGATTGGTATGGGATCATTGACGGAACGGTATTGGATCACTGAAGGATTGGCATAGGATCATTGAAGGATTGGTATGGGATCACTGAAGGATTGGCATAGGATCATTGAAGGATTGGTATGGGATCATTGACGGATTGGTATGGGATCATTGACGGATTGGTATGGGATCACTGAAGGATTGGCATAGGATCATTGAAGGATTGGTATGGGATCATTGAAGGATTGGTATGGGGTCATTGACGGATTGGTATGGGATCATTGACGGATTGGTATGGGATCATTGACGGATTGGTATGGGATCACTGAAGGATTGGTTTGGGATCATTGAAGGAACGGTATTGGATCACTGAAGGATTGGCATAGGATCATTGAAGGATTGGTATGGGATCATTGAAGGATTGGTATGGGATCATTGACGGATTGGCATAGGATCATTGAAGGATTGGTTTGGGATCATTGAAGGAACGGTATTGGATCACTGAAGGATTGGCATAGTATCATTGACGGATCTGTAGAGAATCATTGAAGGATCAGTATAGGATCACTGAAAGATTGGTAAAGGATCATTAGGATATCTAAAGCAAAGACCAATAGAGAAAATCAGAAGAGGATTGGTGGTGACTCTACAAAAAGCAGCTAGAAAAGGCGGGATTAAGTCTTTTAACATTTAGGATAAATTAACATTTATAAAAAGTCATTGCTCAAAGTTCACTAGTAAAACATGAGAAATGAAACCCAGTAAAATCCTCAATGTTCCTAAAACTTTTATAACATGAGTTCAAATGAGAAAACACTGATATATGTTAAGCAATTTTTAATGAATTATTATACTACAATTTACAGGTATCCTGCAGTTGTCCCACAATCAGGGTTGCAACAGAGATTGATTAAGAAAAAGCATTTCTCAAGAAACTCTGACAGATAATTGCAGGAACATCTTTGGATAAACCATCAACTGTTTTTACCTCTCAGAGCAAGTGTAGCGCCCTGTTTTGTTGTCCTCGCAGATACAGTCGTACTGGCAGCCATCTTGCCATTTCTCACCCTGCTTATAGTTCTTGTTGTTGTAGAAACAGAACGCTGCAAACACATCAGGATTGTATTTTACAAATATGATTATTTTCATGAAAAGTATTTTTCACCTTTGTAAATTCAAATTTTCAAATCTGCAGTTAAGTAACTTTTACGGTGTCAAATGTCTATAGGCATTCCTAATAGAAAACTATAAAAGCATTTTAAACCTCCATGAAAAGATTACTCAATTTCTTCATGTTTCACTTTCCTTTGCTATTAATATACCTTCAGCAGTTATATGTCCATATATGGTCCCCTTTCAAATTTCAGAGTTTCCAATCCTTTCAGAAAACTTTATCCGTCAACATACTTGTTTTGAAAATATATTCAGAAAATATCAATGCAAAGCTGCGACTCAATATATAGTAAGGATGGGTATCAGTTCCATATCGCAATATATTTCGATACAGAAAGACGTATTGCAATACGTATTGCAATATTGGTACTTTTCATACTTTAGGTTTTCCATGTTGTCTTCACTAAATAATGGCAATTAGAACAGTGATCAATGCTCAACTGGACGTCTTTTTGTAAAGAGAGACCATTCAGTGACTGGTCTTGTACTTCTAACATGTCTGTCCTTTTTTCACTTTGCAAGTTCATACTTTGTCTACGACTTTCAGGGTGTTTTGTTACTTGTTTCTGCAATTTTACATGGAAATTGTTAATTCTAAAACCTCCGATATATTGGATATTTTCAGAACACTGTACCGGTATGAATTGGGGTGTTTGTGTTTTGCAATATACTGATATACCGATAATACTGCACACCCTTAATATACAGGTTCAAACACATCTCTATTCTACTTCATCATATGAAAAAAACAATACCATGCATGCATATCAAACCAAATTTTACTTTCTCATTTTTGACAATTTGAATAACTTACTCTCATTATTAGGGTTGTTAGTGTTGGGTCTGTTGACAGTCTGCCCATGTATCTTGCCAGGTATGGCAACAGGTACAGGGTAGGGGAAGGGTGTTGGCTGAGAGCCAGGGTTCACCCCCGGGGCGAGTGTTGGGGGTAACATGGGCTGGCAGTAGGGCACCTTGCAGCACACGTCCTTCGGGTCTGTGATCATGGAGCACGTCGAGGGCACGTCATAATTGGCACACCTGCGCAGATATTGGTATGTTATAGTTACACTCAGTTTTTGTAGGGCAGGCAAATATTCATCACAATATTGTACATGTGTCTCTAAAATATATATAATCATTTTCTAAAGTTTCCATGCTTCCTAGTCTCAATACTGAATTTCACAGAGTGATATCCTATCTACTTTCTTACACCTTCACTTGACTACTGATCCGTGTAAATATTTAGGTTGCATGCTGATTTTAGGTCGGAAGTAAAAAGCAAAAGTCATTTATGAATTATTAGCAATGCAGAATATGTGTACAGTCAAACCTTGTGTATTCAGACAATTTGGTCACAGTATGTAAATGTACAGACATGGTTTGAAAAATCGGCGTCTGGATAGCGAGGTCACCGGCTATCCGGGGTCCGTTTAAGCAAGGTTTGACTGTAATGTACTTTTATCTCAATAAACTCTAGAGAAGATGAAGATGTCACTGATAGACAAACCAATTACCACCAAAAAATGTTGTTATATTATTGTTTATTCTAGGAAATGCGTAATATCTTTTATCTTAATAAGGCTTACAGAAGAGGTATTTGTCATCGGTCGGTGCTCTTACCTCTCATTGCATCTGTACACGTTGTTCTGCGCATCATCACAGGAACAGAAGAGATCACATCCGTCCTGCCACGTCTCTCCCTGCTTGAAACTAGCACCGTTGTACACACACACAGCTGAAATATTGCCATAGTGGACTTGAAATCTTTATACGAGTGGTCATGTACAAGGGGAACGGCAAGATTTCTTGATAACAACTTCTTTGCTAACAGACACTTATTTCTGATTACCCGTATTTAACTTTGTTGCATTCTGATTGTCTAGTGATAATGTTTTCCTTCTTTTCGTCATTAAACGCATTTGATTACATCAGAGAGTCTTGATAAATGAGATTTTAAATGCAAATGTTGATATTCATCAGTAAACAATTAATAACTTAGGTGTAAGCATTCACATTCCCAAATGTAAGAAGCAACATTATTATCATTTATTATATTTTTATAACAGTGCTACCCTGTCTGAACTTCTGACAAATCAAAACAACTCATGGAAAACTATTGTGGACCTATTCAGAGAGAGGGAAAAGAGGATACGTGCCAGAGCGAACAATGGCTGATGCACGAACCTACTCAATAATAATAATTATATTTTTAAATCTAATCTCACATTTTGGATTTACAAACCCATTTTATTAGATCTATCGTGGAGAATGATTGAAATTTAAGTTACCTGGACGTGCAGGTGTAGTGGGAACACCTGTCCCAGTTACCTCCCCTGAATGAGACCTAAAGTCACAGTAAGGCTTCTGACAGCAGGGGTTGTAGGGGTCGGGTACCATGTGACACTGTTGCGGAACCTTCGCATACTCAGGGCACCTGGTGATACACATGGGTATTTATTTTTTTTTACCGTCACATTTTACAAGTTCACAGCCTAATTTCTAATTTGGTCAGTTTCCACTGCACATTCTCTTTTTGAAAAGCTCAGGAAGTTTTATGTTTCTGGTCTTGGTTTCAGTCTGCATTCTCTATATTCTAAACAATATTGTGCTGACTTGTTTTGAATTTATAGGCATTGCATGTCTTAAGTTACCCATGGTGTAAGGTCACTTATTTGATAGGTTACAATAAGTTGCAGTGTCATTTCAAAATATATCTTCTAAATTCAAAGCAAATTCAATGGAAAGTTGTTTGGAATTTCATGCAATGTGCTTTTAAAATAATTGGAGCGTTTGAAAAATATTTTTATATGGCTTAATTCATGAGTATTTAACAAATGCTTATTTAAACAGGAATTTGGTATAATTGTTATATTTTTTGTTTATAAAAGTAAATATTTTGTTAAAATACAATAAAGGATGAACACTGCACCCTTTTGTTTACTTAAATGAGTGTTTTTAAAAAAAATATTTAACAAGGACGTCTTTTTAGATCCTTTAATTATAAATTTGTCTAATGGTCAAATGTTTCTTACAGCAAATAAGCCACTCACTGTTCAGTACACTTGTATTTTCCGGAGCTTGCATCTAGACACTCACAGTTGAAGAGGCAGCCATCTTGCCACTTCTGTCCTTGATGATATTCTTGTCCCTTGTAGACACACACGTCTGAAACAAAACAGGCCAGGATTTTTCTTACTTACATGACTCCAAATGTCTTGAATTTCAGATGAGAGTAAAATAGAATAAGCATGAGATATTTTGGAAAAGAATCATTGTGTCCCTAACTCGATCAGTAAAACATCTGTCACCCAGAGGGCCTTGGCTTGAATACCACAGGTTATTTCACTATCACTTCTGGTTATGAACATACAAAACATTATTGGGAACGGTATGTAGTGTAAAATAACTTTCAGGATATTATAAGGCAGCGCTTGACGACCTGTCTAAATTAAGTTTTGTTTAAGGATAGCAACATGGGGATCCACTGAAGGATACTGAGACAGTGTCAACAAATGATGGGTAGAAATTAAATAGAGGAAAGAGCAGCCATCAACCCAGGCAGTGGTCTGATGGTCAGGATACTTTAGATTGGCATTCAAATTGACTAAAAAACACTTTTGGGCTGGTTATTTTTCAAACTTACACTGTGAATTGATTTTAAAAATCTGTTTAATTTTCCTGTCAGAAATGACATACAGAGGTGGTCTATTCTGTTTGCAAATGACAAAAGTATATGTGACAAAAAGCTTAAAAACCATAGTCTCAGTCTGGATAAATATTAAATGTGAAAAGTGATAAACAAACTTCTGAGGGTAAATCATCTTTCCTGAATACTTGATGACTGCATACTCTTCAACATCATTTATTTTTCAAGTGTTCTCACCCTCACATCTTGAAAACTACTCTACGAATGTTTGCAGTATTTTGTCGCTGGTTTCAGATCTTTTGATAAAGCGTATTTGAACCAATTAACTATTCTGGGTAGCACAGAGATCCAAAATGGCTGACTTTGTCGTACCTTCTCTATATGTTATATAAAAATATAAGGGATGAGGTGAGGTGAGGTGATATGAGTTTTGACTTGCTTTCAAGAGTATTTCACTTATATTGCGGCCACTAGTATTATTACAGAGAGAAAGCCCAAAACACCATTGTGGCTATGCACTGCGGTGAAACCTGCTGACATTGGCTGGAACTAGCAAACCATGGGTGGTACTTCACTGAATTTCAGTGCAGCATTGCACCCAAACCATACTGTATGTAGAACAGTTCTCTTCTGCAGACAAAGTTGCCAAAGTGGACCAAGGACTTCTTGATCTTCTAATCACTGCGCTATCCCGCCCCTATTAGGAATGAATACTTACATTTCCTTTTAGATTCTGTCATTTGTGGTGGACGTATCCAAGTGAAAAGGTCCTATATATGAGTATTAACAGTTTTTCTAATAAAAGCTCATATGCAGATGGTTTACCCTTAGGGAGTGGTACGTGGTTGGATCCGGGGGAGGGCGAGACAAGTGGGTTTGGGGTGGGAACAACACTTCCTCCAGTCACTACACCAGGTTTGAAGGTTGGCAGGAGGAATCCACTTGTGTTGTTTCCGGTTGGGACAAAGTCACAGGTGGGACGCATGCAGCAGAGCGGATCCTTGGGGTCAGCCTCCAGGTGACATTCCTTCGGGAGGTTGTTATATACAGCACACCTGGTCAGAAATTCAATCAAATCAAAGTTTTTTGTTATTTTTGGTCAGTTATACAAATTTATGATGACATCAACCTCCAAAATACATTTTGTTGAACAGAAAGTGTAATTGATTATTTTAGGCAGGAATTTTCAAAACAATGTTTAACCCTGATGATATTCCAAGATAACTGAAAAACTTAAAAGATGGAATTCTATAAGATAGAATAATACAGAGGGATATACTTGTGCATTTAGTTATATCACAAAAATAATATCTGTTTGTTACCTTCGGTTGCATCTGTAGATGCCCTGGTCAGCGTTCTCGCACTCACACGCGTAGTCACATCCATCATACCATTTCTGTCCAGTTGCATAGCTGTTGGATTTGTACATGCACATCTCTGGAAGATTATGTTTATCAACTATCATTAATTGATACTTTCTTTTGTAAATGCTAAGTGTGTGTTGTATTACCGATATAAGAACTTGATACGTACAGATAAAAACCTCTGAAAATATCCAATATATCCGATGTTCAAAATTACTAATTTCCATCTAAAATTGCAGTAAAACAACCGAATGAAATGTGAAGTTGTGAAGTAAAAATAGTTCGAACGTGTAAACAGTTAACACTGCACATACTCTGAGGAGCAGGGGTGACCTTAGGCCCTGATGAGGGTGTGGCGTTGGGGGCCGGGGTGAGGTTGCCGTGCCCAGTCACCCCAGTGTGTTGGGAGGTGAAGTCACAGATGGGTGTCTGGCAGCAAGGGTTGCTGGGGTCCTTCATCAGACTGCACTGGGGTGGGAGGCCAGCATACACAGGACATCTGCAGGCAACATATGTCATGAATAATTTGTATCTGAGTTTGGACCTTAGAGAGATCCGAAGTGATAGGAGAATACTTAACAGGCATGTTTTGAATGTTAATATCAAAATTGTTTTGTCACTCAGACATAATGGGGCTGGTTTCCCATTAAATGGCCATATCTGTTGGAATGGAGGGTCTTGTCACAATGTGTGCAAAGATAACATTGATGCCTTTAAGCATTTGCCATTATTAGATTATTTAAAATTTCTCCATTCAAACACACATCTAGGAATCTTAAGAGCAAATTTAAGATTACAATACAATGCCAGAAGCTATAACATTTATCCTATTCATACTAAGCGCAAGAACTGTTTGCTACATTTCAAAATTTTTAAAAATTATTAAGGAGGGGTGGGGGAGAATAAACTAATACATTTGTTTAATCTGTTTCAGTGTAACACACCTAAGAAGCATATTATCCTAGCCCTGCTCTGTCCATTAAGGGATATCAACTCAACCTCTCTTACAATACCAAGGTAAATGTTATCAATAGTTGAATGATATAGGTACAATCTCTGCATCCTGTGTGGGTGTGGGTCAAACTTGAAGTCATCCATTTTATGGGCGATTTTTTAGAAAGGTTTCCAAAAGGGGGGTTTGAACCGCCTATATTTGATTGGGCCAGTGATTGATATGCAAGGTTGGAAGACATACCTCTCCGTGCACTTGTACTTCCCCGTGACATCGTCCAGACACTCACAGTTGTAGGTGCAGCCATCTTGCCAGGTTTGTCCCTTGTTGTACTTCACACCCTTGTACATACAGAACCCTGGGGAGAAACAAGTTGTGCATTGCAAGCAGCAAGTCTGAGAATATCCTTAGTTCCCAAATCTATCATTGTCCCATCATTCGGAGTTGCTTATTTACTGGAATATGAACTGGCTGTTCAAGGGATATCTTCCAGAAATGGGCACTTGGTAAAGATTGAGAACCCCAAAACTGCAGGACAAAGGATAAACTGATGTTATGAGTGAACAAAGAGGTAATTCAATAATGATTGGATTATCTCATACTTGTTTTAACAGGTTATTTAATTCTTACAGCAGGAACTTTGTGTTTCTTTCAGGTTTGATGCAGAGGATAAAGAAAAAAGTGTCTTTCAGCATGTGAAACACTACTTGACAGCTATTGGTGTCTTTCCATGTTTGGGGTTAGGGTCATCCCAATTGGATGTTAGATCAAGACAGTTTTCATCTTTGAACAGAAATGCTTACTACCCGATGTTTGTTTCTCTTTTTGTTGTAGTGTTGGGACAATTAGATAATACAATCAATAAAGACAGGTACACTTTCAGCATCTCTTAAATAAGAAAATACTAATTAATACACTATCATTTTAGAAGACAAGTGTTGGTTTCTGTCCAGGCTTTGAGGATGTCATTCTAATTCTTTAATCACTATTGTATTCTGCACGTGCCATGTATGACTTGCTGAAGAAAAAGCTCAGTCGTTTTGTTGTGACTGTCTCCCAGTCAACATGTTTGTTACTTATATGTGTGCAAGTGAACCTGGAAATTAAAACAGCATCCCTAATACTTACCCACAGGGTTTGGTGTCTGTCCAGGTTTGGGGGTGGGGACATGTGCTGTGATCTGAGCAGGGGCCAGGGTGGGGAGCAGATCAGGGGTGGCAGTGCCAGACACTGATCCACTGGTGGGGATGAAGTGACAGTCGGGCTTCTGGCAGCATGGGTCAGAGGGGTCGGTCACCATTTTGCACTGGGAGGGGAGGGTCCCAAAAGTGGGACATCTGCAAGATTAAACAATGAATGCTACTTATAATCCTCTTGCAAAGATATGTTTACAAATTAATTTAAAAAATGCAATCAATTTAACGAAATCAATTCATAAATCACGAGGCAGGTGATTGATAGTCATGTTGAGAAAGGCTATTCACTACTGTAGCCTAACAGTTGAATTGAGGAGTTCATAAAGAACCATAAGTGACATTGGTGATATCTGTCTTTCCTCGACAAACATCAACTGAGGTATTAAAGAAGCTATTTCAAAAGTGACACAACCACGAGTGATATATAAACCTTTGTACCTCACGAGTCGAGATAAACATGATATTTGTCAAGAGAAAGCAGATATCTTATTAATATATAAGTTTCTTTTTTGTGTTTTATATTGAAATAGTCAACTTTCAGCTGTGTATTTGAACCCTAGGAAAGCTGGTAAAAGAATTCTAAGTGACGTCATAACATTATTCTGAAGACGTCACTTGAGTGGATAGACTATTCACATTTTTTCATCCAATAAAAATGGTGTATTGTACCTGTCATTACAGATGTAGAGTCCCTTGACAGCGTCCTCACATCGACACGAGAGACTGCACCCGTCCATCCATGTCTGTCCTTGGAAGTACGTGGCTGAGTTGTACACACACTTGGCTGCAAAATTGAAGAAAAAATTAGCAATGGGACAGTATCAAATCTTAATGAAAATATATATCGTCTTGGTGATTAACAATACAAGTAATGTAAGGGAATTCTGAAAAGCTTTATTTGTTGAGGAATATACACTTTCCAATAGGTTTTACATCACACATCTTTCATTTCAGTCAAGAACAAGAATTGTTACTCACGCTCTGGAGCCCCTGGAGATGGGGTCAAATTTCCGTGCCCGCTTATCTCCCCTGAGTGGCCTTGGAAGTCACAGTCGGGTCGCTGACAGCAGGGGTTGACATAGTCAGTGATGAGTCGACACTGGCGGGGCAAGCTTGCGTAACGTGGGCATCTGCACATAAGTTTTAAGTAGTTTATTATTTCCAGTAAAACAACATGTAGTATACAATAAATTAGGATAAATACAAAGAAGAAAGGATCAGCAAACAAACTACAACAGCCTTTACTAATTGAACCTGCATTTACAGTATTGATGTGAGGGACTTATTATAAAACCTTCAAAATTATCTGGTAACATTATGTTTTCTATCGGCTTCAGGGAAGTGCCAATTATGACATTGCAGCTTCTGGTTTACGGTAAGACCAAGCTTCTCATAATTTTTATTTAAAAGAGGCCAGACAAACCCGGTAGACAATGAGAACAACTGGTGAAACCATGTTGGACAATTTAGAAGGAGAACTCAGAAACATGGCAACTTGCAAACTGCAAACTGGTGTGACTTCTCTCTGTCTTCTTTTTAAAAATTTGATTTTAAAGGTTATATATGGAATTATAGTCCACAAAGTGTAACCACAAAGGTTAAACTCATAGGTATTCCCTGGGAATTCAGTGTAAGAACATAAAATGATAAAAAAAATTGGAATAGGACTGGTGGGATAAGCAATAAAAACGTGTAACAAACCATCAGTGGGTAGACTGCCCTCAAGTCTTGGGATAATTCTTCCCAAATTATACCATAAAGCTATGCAGATAAAAAACAAAACACCCAAAAACAAAAAAATGGCTTTTCCTTATAGATATATCTGTACCTGTAGCAGTAAATAACAGCAATTTACAAAAAGGGGGATTCAGTATGCTTGCTATCAACAATGGCTACAGCAAACTGTCCACTTCCTACTTACGTCTCTCTACATCTGTAGAGGCCTTTATCAGCATCCTCACACACACATGAGTACTGACATCCGTCATTCCACTTCTCTCCCTGGGCGTACTTGATTTCCTTGTACAAGCAGTAGCCTTAAGAACAAATCAAATAAACTGATAATGAATAAAATAATAAGACTAATATATAAACCTGTAGAATGTTTACTTTAATTGGTCTTTCGTATTACTTGATTTCCTTGTACAGGCAGTAGCCTTAAGAACAAATCAAATAAACTGATAATGAATAAATAATATGACTAATATATAAACCTGTAGAATGTTTACTTTAATTGGTCTTTTGTATAATGTATACATTTTTCCCTTAATCACAGTTGGCAACGTGTACATGCAATGAATAAACAGATTATTTAGAAAATATTTATCAAAATCAATTCATTTGCCGTTGCCTGAAAAAAAACAACCAATGGCCAGGTGTGCATAAAATATCAATACAATAACCCTGAGGCATAGGCACAGGCAATTCCATACAATGACCCATAGGCATAGACATAGGCAATACAATACAATACATTAACCCTGAGTAGGCATAGAAACATTTTTGTACATTGTCCTCACCTATTTTCCCAGTCCCACTTGGGTTTTGTCCCGTTCCTGTGATCTGGCCAGGAGGAATGGTTGGTGGTTCCCCTGTCCCAGAGATAGAACTTGATGTGGCCTTGGGGGCGCAGTGGGGAATTGTACAACAAGTGGGGTCCTTGGGGTCAGGCAGCTTAGTGCAGTCAGCAGGCACCCCGTAGTACAGGGGACATCTGGGGAGAAGAAAGGGATAATTCTTAATCAAATAATATTCTGTAGAACAATCTATATATGGGGCACTATTATAAAGAAAATACACACCAGATTGAGACTTATATAATTAGTACAGTTTAGTATGGGGAAAGGAAATCTACTTTGATAAAGTACATACACTGTGCATTACAGTTGTAACTAGGGTTAACCTGGACAGAAAAATGTTTAGTTTATATGATGTTTACTAAATATACATTTACTTCATGTGTGACCTTCTTCACCTTTTTACCTGTATATAAATATATATATTAACACCAAAAAACTTCTTCACAGTTCAAGTAATAAATAGATAAAAAACAAAAGTCTGGAAATGATTTGAATCCCCGACCGGTTTCACACTATTCAGTGATCATCATTGGGTCTTTATGACGTTGCCATGCTATGACGTCACAGAACAAGGGGCGCATAACTCATGACAATCGGTGCGTCCCCACAGATTGGTGACGTCATTTCTTTACATCAATCACATATATAATACTAACAGCAGTTTTTAGATATGGACATGTTCAAGGTGACATTAATTGCATTTAATTGTGGCTTGAAAAGTTTAATGAAATAATGTTCTTTTATTTTTCTCTTTTCATCGCTGTCTGACATGATGTTATAGAAGGGGAATATTCTAAAATTATCCCCGGGGCATCTTTTTATATGTCCACTCAGTGGAATGTAGCAGCAGGACGGGTCCCTGATTTGTTCTAATAAGTACGGTCAAGTGCCACAATTTGGTGTTCCACACTTGCTTATTGATTTGTCAATTTGGCTTGACTGATCAAATTTAGCTTTACTTATTATTTGTTTAATACTTCGGCTTGCCGTTTACTCTTTATAAGATGTACATGTGAAAGTTTATCTTTTAAGGTATCACAATTTTGTAGGGGGTGGAGCGTTTCTTTAAGTTTTGGGAATATCTCTGGTTTTTTTGGGTTAAATGATGATACAAATGGTAGTACCTTTTCTTGTACTTACTCTTTAAGTTTAAGGAAATCATTACGATTTTGCCGTTTTGCTTTCAAATACGGAACGCTGTTTTTTGTATGGTGAGGATGGCATGAATTTAAATCCAAATATTGCTTAGAATCAGTTGGTTTATAGTATACATCCGTTTCAACAAGATTATTTGAGATGGATACTTTTACATCAAAAAAAGGAAGCTGTGTTTCATTTACCTCCTTGGTGAATGACAAACTTGGGTGTAAATTTTGTAGTTCATTTGTCAGACATTCTAAATCAGTATCGCTCCGTTTCCAAAGGATGAAACAATCATCTTCCATTGTGTTTGAAATTCCGTACTGAATTCTATTACAAAATGTTGCTCAACTTTGGAGTATAATATTTCTTCCAAATAGCCTAGGATGAGCGTGGCGTAAGTTGGCGCCATTTTGGTACCCAAAGCGGTCCCTTTAATTTGTTTATAATGGGCGCCATTGAAATTAAATGTGTTGTTATTTAAGATAAACTGTATACTGTCTATTATGAAGTCTTTTGATACTCGTTCAGGTATGGCTGAAGGTTTATCTGTTTATCTAACCAGAAATGGATAGCCTTAGTCCCTAGAGCATGTGGTAAGTTTGAGTACAAGTTTAGTACACCAAAACTTACCAATTTAGTTGCGCTATCTACAGATTGGGGGAGGTTATTGAGAAAGTCTGTCGTGTCAATTATGGAACTTTTAACATGCTTAGTTAAAGGTTTCCACAGAATGTCAATAAAATTACTTAATCTATGCGTTGGACATTCTGGCCCGGCGATGATAGGTCGCAGTTCTAAATCATTTACTACTGCTACTTTTATATATGGGGACGACAGGTTTTTACACTGTTCACTTATTTCAGAGCTTTTATGAATTTTAGGTAAACCATAAAAATTGCTTTCCTTACGTTCAAAATTTATAACGTAATCATCCTCTTTTTCTGTTTAACTATTTGAATGTGAGTACACTAATCTTTTTAGATTTTTTAGATTTAGAAATACTTTCTTATTTTCAGGAAGCTTTTCATAATAGTCTTTATCATGAAGAATGTTTAATGAAAGTTAGCAATAATAATCACTATCCATTACAACCGTTGCACCTCTCTCCCCCCCCCCCCCCATGCGTTATGCATTAAAGGTAAAGTTTTTAGTTGTTCAATAACCTTATCTAGGGTTCTGGAGCTAGAGTCAAACATGCTACTGCTTCAGCTAATAGGATATCCCTCTAGCCAAAGCCAGAAAGAATGTTTTAAATCATCCTGCCACGTGAGACCTGTTATCTATTTTTTTATATCAAGAATAGAGTTCTTAAAATACCTTTGTCTATTTTGACAATATTTGGACAGTAAAGGTGTTATCATATACTCCTACCTGGTGGTACACCTATAGTAGCCAGACTTGGCGTTGTCACAGGTACAGATGAGACTGCAGCCGTCGTACCATCGCTGTCCCTCTGAGTATTGCACCCCCTTGTACTCGCAGAATGCTGCAATAGTTTAAGGAAGGTATACTTCTTCATGAGACATTCAGAATTGGTGAAGTTAGATGAATGAGGAAGAGTTCAATGGAATGTTGATGTTCAAGTTGACATCGATTTCCTCAGAACAACAACAAAACATGTGTGTTCCGGGACATGGCGGCATCCATCGCGCATATGTTTATTGACATCCGGTTATTCATTCAAAATTCAGGAACACTCCACAAACAGAATATGTCATAAAGTGAAATGAAATATTCAATGTTCATAACAGTAATTACTCAACATTGACAAACTTACAGACAAGTAAAATTCATGGCATGCACCCTTTTTGGATAGGCAACCCTTGATAATTTCTGAACATGTCACTAGTTTGGTATTAGATATAGTCATAAAAATGTACCTACTAATTAAGTAAACTTTTAATGCCAATAGCTATACACTTTCTTACAGATTTTGAATGCTGTAAATTGGCTGCTAGGCATATTTTGATAGAGGCTAATACAGAAGCTAACTTGCCAGGGTTAATTAATCAAAAACACTTCATATCTCAAGGCAAATCTTCAAGAATATTTAGCATGTTAAGTCATCATTAAACAAAGAATCAATTTGATGCAGTCGAATTATTAAGTTAGACTACATATTTTTTTCTTTTCACGGTTTGATTGATGACCCTTTTTTGGTTCTCATACTGAGTTGAAATTGATCATTCAAGAAGTGAGCATAACAGTGGACTTCACTAGTGCACACCAATATTTCGTAAACACAACGAATGCACAGATACTACATATCACTCGATACTATTCAAGATCCTCACTCAAGTAATCTACCTCGTAAGTTATTTAACAAATATTTACGTATTCAGGTAGTAAAGTTGATTTTTAAGGACCGGAAGTATTTTATGCAACGTAACTTAAAATCCGCATGAACTACGATATAAAAAATATGAAGATTTTGCTTATAACCAAAAAAGCGGAAACGGCAGCCATTTTGGTCAATCTAATAGCAATGCTAATGCTGTGTTATTAAATCGGTTTATTTACAACATTGCTTTCATTTCTGCATAACTGGCATCTCCATTTACACACTCTCAAGGAAATGTTGCCTTATTTTGCAGCAGCCGGGCACAATCTTTACACTAAATCAATACAGATATATCTGCAGCAGATGTCAGGACTGAAGACACAATATCCATATGTGTATGACTCCTTTATCAATGGCCATCATGTAATTCGGAGAAGTGATCGATTTTGGGCTGGACTATTCTCTGATCTCATAATTGAGCAAGTTCTTATGAGAAATATGAAGCCCACAGGAGGTCTAACCCGTAGTCGCGGTTTGACTGAGCACTTGTGGCTGCTCTCCATGCCAGCATGTGCTGAGATGAACGAAGCAATGCAGCATTTAACTGGCACAAATTACACCACTAGCGAACAGCATAAGGAAATGTCTGAAGCCAGAAAAAACAGAGACACTAAAGATGCTTCAAATATTCTTGCATTTCTGCAAGAAAGAAATCCATTCAAGTCCTTCACTACATCGTTACGGGTGTTGTTGCTGACAAGTCGGTAAATTCTGACTCTGCTAAGTCCGTAGGTGACCACATTCTTCAATCAATGACTGGAAAGAATGCTTTGGAATATACATTCAAGAAGAAGGACAGGGTAGTGATATTGGGACAAAAACATCTACCTAAGGTTGAAGGAGAATCACTGCAAGTTGAACCCCAGCTTGTATTCCAATGACTTGTAACAGCATCAAAGTCAATCACAGAAACACCTGAGGAGATATTCAAGTTCGATCTTTTTGGATATCCCTCTGCTTTGTTTGAATCTCCGTGGTTAATGAGACCAACAAATAAACCCCAGCTTGCCAAAGCTATTTTTGACCAAACAGGGAAAAAAACAGAACAAACAGGGCCATCTGTGAAGGATTCCACACATTTACGTAGAAATGGTTCTTGTGTTGGTCCCGAAGTCAACTTCACTCCAAGTACTCCTGTGGTCTCAAAGAAAGAACATTTCCTCTCAAATAAAATCAACAAACAGAAGTTCATTAACATGCTTGGACAGAAACTGTCAGAGAATGGATGTTCAGTAGTTCACGCAGAAGGCAATGCTGAGGTCTTAATAGCCAAGACTGCTGTTCAGTGTTCCCTTACATCACCCACAACTGTCATGGGGGAAGACACCGACCTGCTTGTGCTCCTTTGTCACCTAATACCATCATGTTCAAAAGGAATCTACCTTGTCTCAGAAGCTGAGCAATCGGTAAAACAATTGAAGACATTGGATATTAAGATGTTTGGTTTGCTCTTGGCGATGATGTGTGTGATGCACTACCATTTATCCATGCTGTTGCGGGATCTGATACCACCTCGAGATTGTTTGGTGTGGGTAAGGGTTTAGCCCTTAAGAAGATGCAAACTGATTCTCACTTCAAGAAACAAGCTCAGGTGTTCACAAAAGTCACCTCGTCACACCAGGATGTCACCACTGCTGGTGAGATATGCATCGTGTCTCTTTATGAGGGCACACCCGGAGAGAGTTTGGACTCACTTAGTTTCAGGCGTTTTCGTGAGAAGGTGGTAACTAGTAAAAGTCCTGTTCGGGTCCAATCTCTCCCACTGACAGCAGCAGCTGCTGCTCACCACAGTGCACGGGTTTATTTCCAAACCCAACAGTGGATGGATGAGGGAGACAGTCTTGCCCCAGAGGATTGGGGCTGGAAAAAGGATATGGTGATACTCTACAATAAGGATGGGTATCGGTTCTCATTTCCATATCGCAATACATTGCGATACAGAAAGACGTAATGCAATACGTATTGCAATATATTGTTACTTTTCATACTCAAGTTTTCCATGTTCTCTTAACTAAATAACAACAATTAGAACAATATAGTCGCAAGCGACGACAAACGGATTCAGCGCTTTAAAAGAACATTCATTACATACATAGTGATGTTAGCAATCATCCCTGAAAGTTTCATGGAAATTGGCCGACGCATTTGGCTACAACAGCATGTTTCCTCTGACATATTGTGTGATTATTGCAAAGAAGTTGATAATGTGAAAAAAACATGCTACTTATGAATTCGTCATGATTTACTTTTTTGTTTGTACTGTTACTGCGCATCTTTCAAAACAAGTTTCAACTCTCTAAGTTCATTTTGAAAAAATAGCCCATGTTAATTTTGTTCAAAATGATTTTTCACATTTTTGATCCTTTATTGTGAACGAAAATTTTTGACAGTTTCATCAAGTCCATATACTGTTCTTACATCCCTGAAAAATTGGTGCAATTGTGAGTGTAACTTTTTTAATTATCTCCCTTTGAATATGCTTACATGAGCAAAGTCGCCCGACTTTGAAGGGTTGCCGAGAAATAAATATTTGACTTTCATCAAAATCTGAAATTCCCAATGTCTCAGCTACATTATTGGAGATTTTCAGCTCTTAGACGCAAGTATCTTCAGAGGAGTTACATTTCAAAGATGCATGGGGTCCGGAAATTTCAAAAAGTCAAAAAAAGCAATATGGCGGCGAAAGTATTCATGCTACGAATTTGCCATGTTTACTTTTTTGCTTGAAATGTTATTGCGCATCGTTTAAAAAAAGTTGCAAGTTGCAAGTCTCTAAGTGCATTTTGAAAAATTTCCAATGTTAATTTTGAAAAGTTTGAGTGATACTGAGCCTTTAATGCAATGTCCGAATTGGCTGAAAAGCTTCGTGTCGCGAGGTCTTTGTAAGGGCTATTAGATTGTAAAGTTTGGTTGTAATTGAGTCGCTAGTTTTGGCTGAATTTTGTACACAAGAATCGTGGAATAATAATAAAAAACACGCCAATAACAATAAGGATTCAGCAAAATTGCTGAATCCTTAATTAATCAACGCTCAACTTGACGTCTTTTTATAAAGAGAGACCATTGAGTGACTGGTCTTGTACTTTTAACGTGTTTGTGCTATTTTTTCACTTTGCATGTTCACACTTTGGAATTGTCTACGACTTTCAGTAAAATTATAGGGTGCTTTTGTTACTTTTTTCTCCAATTTTACACGGAAATTGATAATTCTAAAACCTCCAATATATTGGATATTTTCAGAACACTGTACCGGTACGAATCGGATGGTTTCTGTATTGCAATATACCGATATACCGATAATACCGCGCACCCTTACTCTACAACCAACTGACTTACCACCAGCTCCATCCAATCTCCTCAAGGTTATTCGCTGCAAATGCAAAACTGACTGTGACTCAAAAAGGTGCACATGCAGGAAGCTAGGACTTGACTGTTCTGTTGCATGTTCAGAATGCAAAGGTGTTAACTGTTCCAATGTTCTTCCAATCATTCCAGACAATGACTCTTAGGACTGTGAATTTGACCTTGAGGTCTAACCTTGAACCACTTCTAATTGACCTTTATTTGATTGTTCATTCAACTGATAATGTTGTTCTGATGTACCTGTACTGTATAATACAGTACCAGCCTGCTGAATTCTTGTTTTGTTGACTCATTATGTTGTTTCCATGGTCACAAATGAGTGAAAACTTTGATTTGAAGGTCAAAATGAGGTCAAATGATACAATCAATGTCATAAATCAATTTCTTGACCTAAAAAGTACCAGAAATAATGTATTACAAAGAGTTATTTTAAAAAATTAAAATGACGTCATATCCAATATGGCGGCAAGTCAATAGGTTTAGAGACGTCATGACAACAGAATTTGGAAATGTTGCCCCATTCAGATTGATTTAGAATTTTTGTATGTCAGACATTTCGTTAGTTTGTAAAGTCAAGACATTTGAGCACTAGCAGAAGATGTATATTTGCACTAGACTGGGTCTCACCTGGTCTGGGGGTGGTTGTCACTGCCTCCGCTGTTGCTTTTAGAGTGATGTGAGGAGTAGTGAAGGTTCCTGGGTGTCCGGTTCCATAAATCGATGAGAACGAGGGATCAAATCTACAGAATGGTACTTGACAGCATGGGTCCTTTGGATCAGTCACCAACCAACAAACATCTTTAGGAAGATTCTCATAAGTCTTACACCTGAAAATAATGCAGAGGAAATAGTTTGAGATCAATAAGGAAGTGACGATCATTAAAATGACATAGATAATGTGTTGGAGTCACATACAAGCTCTATCAATGGTTGGATTCTATTAAAAAGTACCACCTGTGTCTGAAATTTACTATCTTTATACTTCTCTGTTCAGTATAGTCAGGGGCGGATCCAGGATTTTTGAAAGGCGGGGGGGTTCGTATTCAGAAATTGTTAACAGGGGGGGGGGGGGGGGGTGTGTGTGTCTGTTATTTATGTATTATTTACTATGTTTGGGGTTTTTTTTTTTGGGGGGCTATTTGTTACGTTGCATATGGTTTACTTTTCATTTTTTATTGACTTGAATCTATCATTGATTTTCAGAAGGGGGGGGTGGGGTGGTCCGGACCCCCTGAACCCCCCCCCCCCTTTGCATCCGCCACTGATAGTGACAACAAAGGTTAAATGTGTGATTTGTAATCAGAAACTGGACAATGCACAGTGGGTTGAAAGTGCCATTGAGTCAAATATTATCTTGAAAACTTAATGACAGCGGACACATTTACATGTATGGGATGGTAGCATTTATAATACTTCACAGAAGAAAATAGGACATAAAATTCAAGCTTCTGGACATGAAAATGGTTGGTTTTAGTATTAACATTGAAACAAGAGGGATCATATATCTTAAAAGCAGAGAGAGATGCTTGCCCTGACAATGTTGATAATGATGCTAATTTGGAAATGTCATGTGAAATTGTATTGAAGTATATAAACCACTTTAAACCATTTATAATAGTAAATTGCAATGCTGATATTACATTATGTAACTGACCAACCAAGAATGGTTTAAGTAAACATTAAATGATATCATCTTGTTTAAAAAATAAATTGTAAAAAAATGCAGAATTTCTGTTGTTAAGTTATCATCATCTTCTTATCTTAAATTGTATTTGAGTATTTGAGAAATATTTAATGAAAAGGAGAGAAAAACTAATTTGGTCCTACATATAACAAAATATTTTTTTAAACAACAACAACATTAATTAAAACATTCATCATCACTTCCTTTGTGAAACCCCCCCAAAAATATCATCAAAATCCCACTCCCAACCATATATAGGAAATGGTAGTAACCCTTTGCCTGGTATAAACTTCATCTGAGGAAGTTCAGCAACTAAACTAAAACATGAAAAAACATTTGCTCACCTCTCAACACACTTCCATTTGCCATTGTATCCATCTTCACACACACAGTTGTACTTGCAACCATCTCCCCATGATTCTCCGTGCAGATAATGACGTGACTTGTACTCGCAATATCCTGCAGAAAATCAAGGATACCACATGAATGATAGGCAATACTTTGGGGTATCATCAAGGATAGCACATGAATGATAGGCAATACTCTGAGGTATTATCAAGGATAGCACATGAATGATAGGCAATACTCTGAGGTATTATCAAGGATAGCACATGAATGATAGGCAATACTCTGAGGTATTATCAAGGATAGCACATGAATGATAGGCAATACTCTGAGGTATTATCAAGGATAGCACATGAATGATAGGCAATACTCTGAGGTATCATCAAGGATAGCACATGAATAATAGGCAATACTCTGAGGTATTATCAAGGATAGCACATGAATGATAGGCAAAACTCTGAGGTATTATCAAGGATAGCACATGAATGATAGGCAAAACTCTGAGGTATTATCAAGGATAGCACATGAATGATAGGCAATACTTTGGGGTATCATCAAGGATAGCACATGAATGATAGGCAATACTTTGGGGTATCATCAAGGATAGCACATGAATGATAGGCAAAACTCTGAGGTATTATCAAGGATAGCACATGAATGATAGGCAATACTTTGGGGTATCATCAAGGATAGCACATGAATGATAGGCAATACTTTGGGGTATCATCAAGGATAGCACATGAATGATAGGCAAAACTCTGAGGTATTATCAAGGATAGCACATGAATGATAGGCAATACTTTTGGGTATCATCAAGGATAGCACATGAATGATAGGCAAAACTCTAAGGTATTATCAAGGATAGCACATGAATGATAGGCAATACTCTGGGGTATCATCAAGGATACCACATGAATGATAGGCAATACTTTGGGGTATCATCAAGGATAACACATGAATGATAGGCAATACTCTGAGGTATTAACAAAGAGGCTATAAGGGTTAACAAATAGACAATGTGCAATGTCCTGTAGGTTATAAGGGTTAACAAATAGACAATGTGCATTATCCTGTAAGCTATAAGGAATAACAAATAGACAATGTGCAATATCCTGTAGGCTATAAGGGTTAACAAATAGATGATGTGTAATATCCTGTAAGCTATAAGGGTTAACAAATAGATGATGTGCAATGTCCTGTAGGCTATAAGGGTTAACGAATAGATGATCTGTAATATCCTGTAAGCTATAAGGGTTAACAAATAGACAATGTGCATTATCCTGTAGGCTATAAGGGTTAACAAATAGACGATGTGCAATGTCATGTAGGCTATAAGGGTTAACAAATAGATGATGTGTAATATCCTGTAAGCTATAAGGGTTAACAAATAGATGATGTGCAATGTCCTGTAGGCTATAAGGGTTAACGAATAGATGATCTGTAATATCCTGTAAGATATAAGGGTTAACAAATAAATGTTGTGCTATGTCCTGTAGGCTATAAGGGTTAACAAATAGATTATGTGTAATATCCTGTAGGCTATAAGGGTTAAAAAATAGACGATGTGTAACACTACTGTCCTAAAGTGTCCTAAACTCTGGATCAAGAAACGGACATGGGATGAACCAATCGAACCTGGGCCTCTTCTTCAAGATTGGAACAATTGGGAATCAGAACTCGGTCAAATGTCCAAAATATGTCTCCCAAGATGTTATCATGCCAATTCCAACATTGAAGATTCCAATCTACAATTGCACATCTTCTGTGATGCCTCTGAGAAAGTGTATGGAGCTGTAGCTTACCTTCGAATCGAAGATGACATTGGCAATTGCAGTGTCGCCTTTGTGTCAGCTCGGAGTAGAGTTGCTCCAAAAAAGTGTCTCTCCATGCCTCGTCTTGAACTCTCAACTGCCTTGCTTGGTGCTCAACTAAGTGAAACTTTGACCAATGAACTAACTCTACCACTCACCAATGTAACACTTTGGAGTGACTCCACAACTGTTCTCTCCTGGCTCAAATCAGATTCCTGCAGGTACAAAGTATTTGTGGGTACTAGAGTTGCGGAGATCCAGAACCTGACTGAAGTGCACAGTTGGAGATATGTCAATACCAGGGACAATCCTGCAGATGACATAACTAGAGGGCTGACTTTGAGAAATCTATCCTCTCCAGAATCTCGATGGAGACTTGGACCGTCCTTCCTTTCCTACCCTACAGAACAGTGGCCACAAGGGAAGGTGAAATTTGTGGAAACTATAAGTGAACTAAAGAAGACTTTCTGTCGATTCACTACATTGCCGTCACAAACGACTCATCATGAAGACTGGGACTCTGCTGTTGAATCTGTCAGACTCAGTCGGTGTATCTCAGATGGGGCGGCTGCTCCGGAAACTGATTACTGTGATCCTGAGATAGAGTTGTTTCGCCAGATACAGAGAGAGTCCTTTCCAGAAGATCTTGCTTCGCTCTCGACAGGGAAACCTGTCAGTCCTTCCAGCAGACTTATTCAGTTGAGCCCCGAGTATGAACCAGAAACCGGTCTTATTCGAGTTGGAGGAAGGTTGAGAAACGCAAGCGGAATACCTCCTGAACTCAAGCATCCAATTGTCCTAGATCCAAAACATGCTCTGACAAAACTACTGATCAAACACTATGATGTGAAGCTGCATCATTTTGGCTCGGAACGCTTGTTTGCTGAACTGCGACGTCGTTTCTGGATTCTCAGAGGGAGAGAAGCTGTGAGACACCACCAGAGACTATGTTTTGACTGCCAGCGCTGGAGAGCTAACCCTGATAATCCAAAGATGGCTGATCTGCCTCCTGCCAGACTACGGATCTACAAACCCCCTTTCTACTCCACCGGAGTTGACTGTTTTGGGCCAATGTTCATCAAAATTGGCCGCCGCAGAGAGAAGCGATTCGGAATCATATTCAAGTGTCTCACAACTCGAGCAGTACATCTAGACCTGCTAGAGTCCATGGACACTGATGCATTCTTGATGGCTCTACGCCGTTTCATCTCCCGACGTGGTAAACCTCACGAAATCCTGTCTGATTGTGGAACAAACTTTAAAGGTGGTGAAAGAGAACTGTCTGAGGCATTCCAATCCATGAATCCCATACTAGCAATCCAATTCAAATTCAATCCACCATATGCTCCTCATTTCGGTGGTACTTGGGAACGTGTAATCAGATCTGTGAAACATGGCCTGCGCACTGTGCTGGGTCTAGAAGCAGTGCACGAGAACACTCTACGAACCGTACTACTTGAAGTTGAGGCAATCTTGAACTCTAAACCCCTCGGCTATGTATCTAGTGATGTAGCAGATGTTGACCCCATTACTCCATTCTCCCTGCTGATTGGGCGGCCAGATCCATCCCTTCCACAAGTGGTCTATCCTGCTGACCAGAGACTCGGAAAAAGTCGCTGGCGACACTGCCAGATTGTAGCTGATCAATTCTGGAAGAAGTTCATTCAGTTCTACTTACCCAGTCTGCAGCTTAGAGATAAGTGGTTCAAAGATGGACTTGAACTAAAAGTAGCAGATCCTGTGCTGATTGCTGACACCCAACAGGCCCGAGGACTGTGGCCTGTTGGAAGAATTGTAGAAGTCTGCCCCAGCTCTGACAGCAGAATCCGATCTGCTGTCGTATGTGTGACCGGAGGCGACAAGTACCACAGACCCGTGACCAAGCTGGTCAAGCTACCAGAACTGCCATGACTGACTTTAAATTCCAATGTGCAAATTTATTCTATAAATTTGGGGGCGGCTGTCCTAAAGTGTCCTAAAGTGTCTAGAATATTCCTGAAGTTTTCAGATATTTATTTATTTTATTTCGTTTTAACATTTAATTTCCGTTTAATGTCCATTTTCGAGTCCAACTTTTTATAGAGTCTGATGCCATGCCTTTTCCATTGAACTATGTGTTTTGATCCACGATCCTATTTCTGATCCTTCGTGCTATGTACTGTGTGTGAATGTGATGTGATTAAACGGCTGTCAACCGAATCAATCCGAATAGTGCTTTCTATTCAAGACAACTACATATCAGAGACTGCATGTTACATTGCAATGTTTCACTGTACGACTGCAAGGACACTCTTTGACTGGGATGTTTCAATATCTGACTGTAATGTCTCAAAGTAGGACTTTTGTAACGTCTCAGAGTATAAGTAAAATTTTCTCTGTAAGACTGCAATGTGTCAGTGTATGAACAACATGTCAAAAATATGACTGCAATTGTTGAATGAGATGGTTCTGTAAATGAGGATTTGATGGGTGTTTGGCTGCAATTGTTGAATGAGATGGTTCTGTAAATGAGGATTTGAGAGGTGTTTGGCTGCAATTGTTGAATGAGATGGTTCTGTAAATGAGGATTTGATGGGTGTTTGGCTGCAATTGTTGAATGAGATGGTTCTGTAAATGAGGATTTGAGAGGTGTTTGGCTGCAATTGTTGAATGAGATGGTTCTGTAAATGAGGATTTGAGAGGTGTTTGGCTGCAATTGATGAATGAGATGGTTCTGTAAATGAGGATTTGATGGGTGTTTGGCTGCAATTGTTGAATGACATGGTTTTGTAAATGAGGATTTGAGAGGTGTTTGGCTGCAATTGATGAATGAGATGGTTCTGTAAATGAGGATTTGATGGGTGTTTGGCTGCAATTGTTGAATGACATGGTTTTGTAAATGAGGATTTGACAGGTGTTTGGCTGCAATTGTTGAATGAGATGGTTCTGTAAATGAGGATTTGACAGGTGTTTGGCTGCAATTGTTGAATGAGATGGTTCTGTAAATGAGGATTTGACAGGTGTTTGGCTGCAATTGTTGAATGAGATGGTTTTGTAAATGAGGATTTGAGAGGTGTTTGGCTGCAATTGTTGAATGAGATGGTTCTGTAAATGAGGATTTGAGAGGTGTTTGGCTGCAATTGTTGAATGAGATGTTTCTGTAAATGAGGATTTGACAGGTGTTTGGCTGCAATTGTTGAATGAGATGGTTCTGTAAATGAGGATTTGAGAGGTGTTTGGCTGCAATTGATGAATGAGATGGTTCTGTAAATGAGGAATTGAGAGGTGTTTGACTGCAATTGTTGAATGAGATGGTTCTGTAAATGAGGATTTGACAGGTGTTTGGCTGCAATTGTTGAATGAGATGGTTTTGTAAATGAGGATTTGAGAGGTGTTTGGCTGCAATTGTTGAATGAGATGGTTCTGTAAATGAGGATTTGAGAGGTGTTTGGCTGCAATTGTTGAATGAGATGTTTCTGTAAATGAGGATTTGACAGGTGTTTGGCTGCAATTGTTGAATGAGATGGTTCTGTAAATGAGGATTTGAGAGGTGTTTGGCTGCAATTGTTGAATGAGATGGTTCTGTAAATGAGGATTTGAGAGGTGTTTGACTGCAATTGTTGAATGAGATGGTTCTGTAAATGAGGATTTGACAGGTGTTTGACTGCATTTGCTGAGTGAGATGGTTCTGTAAATGAGGAATTGACAGGTGTTTGACTGCAATGTGTCAATATATGAGTTCAGTATATAATTTTCATTTTGAGACTAAATGTTAGCATAATGATAATAAATTGCTAATAAATCATCAATTGTTTTAGCAACATTTACCAATGCCACCAGGCCTTGCTGTTCCGATTGCTGTGGGTGGCGGAATAGTCTCTCCAGTGAAGGTCAAGGTCACTTCAATTGTGAAGGTGCCAGACTGAAGGACAGAGAGCTTTGGGGGTTTGACCTGGGCAGTGCCGGTTTGACCTTGGTGGTACACAGGAACGGGTGTATATCCAGCACAGTTTGGTATAGTGCAGCATTGGTCATTAGGGTCAGGCATAGAAGCACAGGAAACTGGCACATTCTCATATGTTGGACACCTGGAAAGTTTAGCAGATAATAATTATGAGTATTATTGAATTTTTTTTTAACAAAATCAAAAGTAAATACATTGTTGATTTTTTAATTTGAAAATGAAATATGTTAAAAATTTACTTTCAAATTATGTTGTATTCATAAACAGAATGATCATTACTTTTTTCTTTTATTTTTTACTCCAAATAATGTACTGGTGTTCAATATACTTCAAAATTCAAAAACACATTTAGTGAGAGAGTTCCTGTGACAATTATGCTGGTAAAGAAATGCAACCACAAGAATTGTCATGCTTTAAAAATTTAGTCTTTGCTAATGTGAGTTATTTGAAAGCACCAACTGCGTTATAATACACAAGCAGCTTGTAAGGCTACCTCTCAGTACAGGAGAATTGTCCAGTGGCGGCATCCTTACACACACAGACCTTGAGGCACTTCTCTTCCCACTGCTGACCCTGTGCGTACAGCTGACCGTTAAACAAGCACCCAGCTGCAAGAAGATACATCGTTGAAATTGACTCTTTCAATAAGCAGGGACATGCACATATGTATGTAGGTAATATACATGAAACTAGTCATTGTACATACACCACACTGGATTAGTGAACAGATGACCATGATAGTTGAAATTTACTCAAAGAAATAGGCAGGGAAACAAATCTGCATTTATTGTACATAAATGGTATGAATACATAATTGATATACATCTGTATCATAGATGTGGTAAACATGACGGTACATACATACATACATACATACATACATATCTACATACATACATACATACATACATACATACATACATACATACATACATACATACATACATATATATATGTACCTTCATGTATATACATGGTTTTCAATATAGGGATACAGTAAGTATGGATCTATATTACATATGGTATAAGTTTATAGTTGATTTGCATTTATACTCAACAGCAAAAGTTACCTACCACCCAAATAATCATGTATATATGTTACAAATCTATACATAAAGTCACAGTGTTACTTGTACATGGAAGGTTGTTCTATCTGTTTTTGTACAGTTATTGATGGTCTTGACTCCAGGGTACAGTTTGTGTGATTGTGTGATTGTGGATTCATGGCAACAAGAAGTATGAAATTCACAATCATCTATGCCTTTCCTTTTATACATTGTTTGTGTTATTCATCAGGGAATCGTACAGGGTATTTTGTGAAACAACATTCAGAGAGACATTTATATATCTATATATAATCTATTCATGATTATTTCACAAGTTAAATGTTGCTGTAAAGTGACTCAACTATAAGTGAAAATGATTTCAGTGATCAAGTTTCTGAAACGGAAATCTCATTTGTGTTACTTAAAAATGGCTTACTGAGTTTTGGTGGTTGCATTCCAGTTCCTCCGCTGCCGGATCCTGTTGAGCTTGTTGCTGGGACGTTTCCGGTAACCTGAATTCCGGTTCCGCTTCCGATTGTCTGAAGATTTGTCGAACCGGAGTAGAAGGTTCCACTGGAGCATTTAACCACTTCGCAAGCTTCTCCGACCTTCTTCAGAGACAAACATCCAGTGGGAAGGTTGTCGTACGTGGGACACCTACAAAATACAAGAACCATTAAACGGTTTGCACTTACTAAAAGTTCTTTTAACTACTTTTCATACATAAAATGAAATGTCACAAATCCTTTTAAATATCTGTGATGACCTATCCATGTTCGAGTGGTCGACTCTAATTCATTTGGAAAAACACTATTGACGTATTGAATCAACTGGAAAATACGTGTGAATAAATTTACTTACACCGTCGCAAGTATTCTTGTTATATTATATTATTGGTACAAAAAATCTTTCTTCTATGAAATAATTCTATGCGTACGTGTTAACACATCTGTAGTAGCCGTAGACGGCGTCCTCGCAGTAACACACGGTGTTCTTATCCGCCTGCCAAGAGTCGCCTTGTCTGTGGTTTTTCCCCTCGTAAATACAGAAGTCTAGCAAAAGATGGATAATGATAATAGTTTTCCTCTGTATCACTCCTTTGAGAAGCGTATTGAACTTCGTAATATGAATAGATAATTCCATGGAATTATATATGTATTGCAGCAAATTATTTGAAAAAGTACCTTAAGGCTATGTTTCTTTCATATTTGTTCTTGAGGGAAGAATATGGACAATGTGCATTTGAGCATATGCCCCATGAGACAATTTCACTTCTAAAAATGATATTATTAAATCATAATTCCGAGTTGTTCCTCTTGTCTTGTAGCCTCAAGTCACGAATTTATTCATTCATTCATTCTTCATTCATTCATCAAGCCAGTCAGTCATAGATTTATGATACAATGGAGTCTATTGCTCAAGAGATCATTTCCTTTCTAAGAATGATATCAATTATTATCATAAAATCTTTCATTCCTTCCTGTTATTCATTCATTCATTCATTTATTGATTCATTAATGATCTTACCATCTGTTCCAGGGGTTGGTGTTACTCCGCCTGCAATCGGTCAAACATAATTTACAAATTAGAAATGTCGGCCTAACAATTTAAAAATGATTTAGAATATACATGGATTTCTAAAAAATGCATGTAATTAATTTTGTTCTGTCTTCATTTATAAATTTCAACATATTCAATGTATTTCAATTAATTTTTTCATCTCAACTTATAAATGTCTTTGATTATTTAATGTTTGAGTAGCTTCAAATTGTCTATTACAATAACATGGCTCATGCCCACATTATAACATATTCCGAACACTTAATGTTTTGTATATTGACCATATATGATGAAACAGTGTACAGAGAAAATGTATACACTTTATAAACTGAATTATCGAACAACAAAACGTACAATGCGGAGGATGTTGTAGACACCATTTTACCCCAGTCATTAACTATTTGGGAAACATTTGGCGAATTTGAAGGCAGTGACACGACATGGTTCATGGAGAACATTTTTTAAAAATCTAGCCGAATGCGGACCGGTGTTGTCCTAGTTCAATTACGTTTGCCTTGATGACCTAAGGACAAGGCATGGTTATCGATTCCAATACTGTAATACTAAACGACAGTTTTAGGAAAAGTTCGGCGCTGTTTTGGAAAGATTTGACGTGGTATTTGTATATCTGCTGTCTGAACTCTGTATCAAAGATGAGTCACCAGAACCTATTTAACTGTCTTAACTAATTAATAACGGAGATCGGGACGAAAAAATTACAGATAGTGTAATAACATCTGGATATTGTCCAGGGGTGCCCTTAATTGGTGGTCTATAACGAACTTGTGTTTTTATACCGTACTACAATGCTAATGGAACTGTCGTCCACTTGTGTTTTCCTCACTCCCGCCAGAACCAATCAAATACACTCACGACCTGTCCTGTGGGCAGTTGGACATCTCGGCGTGCATACGACTTCTCATATAAATTTGAGAACATTTTCAAAATTTTCCAAAGTGACTAAAATTGAGTAAAGCCACACCGCCTAGCATAATAACAAGCGTTTGATTGTGTCTTATACCTCATGTATTTAAAAACTCACATAAAGACGCACTGTGAATAGATTTACATATTCTGCGTGAAGAGTTAGCCACCATACACACTCACATTTGGAACAGTATTTAGCACAGTTATCCACGGCCCATCCTGGGTACTTGTCACAGGCATCTGTGCCATATTCGTTGCAGTTTGGGATGTTGTTCTTGCAATCACTAGCTGGCGTTGGGTGCAATTCTGAATGGGGAATCGGTACTGGTTTAATTCCTTATCTTTCTTAAGAGCTTTAGTTATGAACTGAAAATTAGTCAAATATCGGAATATTTATATTAGTATTCATATCTAGATAAGTTATACGTTTTTGAAAAGTGTTTATATCTTATGGCTCCAAGTCATCAAATGTCATTAATGATGACGTCAATCGTTACCAATTGCTTCGGAAGTATTAGATTGGTGTACTGTGATGCATGTAATCGATGTCAAATACAAACGTTTATTTAACAAATATATTGAATACATTAGATTGGATTGAAAGTTGGTTCAAGTAACCAACCCGTAGTACCCGCTGTTCATGAATTCTATTAATGATTTAAGGTAGAGTTGACAACTGAACAACATCTCCACATATATGTCATGTGAAGGCATCGTGTATCATGATATTGAGTTAATATTCATGAATTTTAAGTGTTTCTGAATATTTAACAGAAAATATTCTTGAACGATAAGATGACAATAACGTTCATTTTTGCTTCGCCAACATCTGAATTATCTGGTTGTTATTTTTTTAACATAAAAACAAACTGTTTGCTATATTTGAAACGTTTGTTTTAACTGTTTGTTATATTAGAAAAGTTTGTGTAAACTTTAAAAAAAAAATGTTTGTATTTACTATTTGTTGTATTTGAAACGTCTGTATTAACCGTTTGTTATCTTTGAAACGTAACTTTGTATTAACTGTTTTTAATCTTTGAAACGTTTGCATGTACTGTTTGTTATATATGAAACATTTGAACCCTTTGTATTGTTATAATGTTGACGATCCAAGAATGTGATTTTCTACAACGTTAGAGTAAACATGCTTAAAATCATTTGCTAAGAGCAAGACATGCGGCTTTCTAAACCTGAAATATAAAAATGAGAGTTGCATTTATCTACCAAGTGATGCATTCTCATATATATTGCAATTTATCAATTTTAAATGGGATTCTTTAAATATCATCATTGTTAAAGGTGATTTAAATGTAAACACACTTACGAATTCCTTTCCCACTGATTGTACCAGTTCCTTGGAATTTGCCAAAGAAGGTTTTGTACGTGCATTTTGGTCTATCACAGCAACCGTTTGGGTCCTTCTCCAAAATACATTCCGTCGGCAGTGCTGTGTATGTCGGGCAGCTGAAAAATGGAACGTGAAGAAAGTACGGAGGAAGGGCAATCGTATCCGAGGCAAAGGATGTTATGGTTGTTGTGCTAAAGAAATGGACATTTGTTCTGAATCATTAAAGGTTTTTTTTGTATACGTTAAAAATAACACTCTAATAATCATAGACCTACAAAGTAAGTTTTTTAGTAAAAAGTTCGTTAACTTTCCTGTTAAAAAGACTTATTGTTTTGCGACTAAATAGTAGGGTTATCCGCAGTGTGTCGTGATACTTAAATTGTGTGTCAAAAAACAACAATTAAGTACATCTTAGCAGCAAAATATGACGAGGATTTCTGTGACAAGATAGGACATACAAACTGTTCGAATGCATTATCCGTACCAGACTTATGATTTACTCACTATGACTGACAGTTGTAAGTGCCCTGTTTAGCGTCGTTGCACGTGCATTTCAGGTCACAACCGTCCTTCCAAGATTGACCTTGGTAGTAGTTTTTGCTCTTGTAGACACACACGTCTGGAAAACAGGTAAACGTGAACATTTTGTATACGACTGGATAAGACATAATTACAGAGATAAAAAAAAAAGATAGTTTAGGTATCATGTTATACACTAAATCAAGAAGTCGAGTGTCAGTATTGCAAGGTTTTGTAGAAGAGTGTTCTGAATTGTAAAATTCCAATGTATGCGAAAATATGATAAATCATGATGTGTCTTTGTGATAATATCATTATATAACATTACCTGATTAAGATAAATATTAAATTTGCGATAATTATGTTAAATTTATCACAGTAAAACATAATAAACGGGCAGGTTTTTCGGAAGTGATATTGAACCTAAGTATAACTGCTAAGTAAAATTTGTCCATGCTTTAAATAGATAACAGCGTCACTTTAAGTGACAGGACATGCAATGATAAAATTATTTCCATACCTATCCCATTAGCATCCTTGCCAATGCCTGAACCCTCGGTCATGGTGACCTTGTTGTTGAAGTTACACACTGGTTGGAGACAGCAGTTGCCAGGGGTCGCTACTAGCGTACACTGGGCGGGCAAGTTGTGGTACAACGGGCACCTGTACACATATAGTAATCACGAAAGTGTCCATGAACGGAATATTACTTAACTTCCCCCAGAAGGCACAGGTTGTTCAAGTCTCTATCGCAAGGTTACGAAAGTCTTACTGCTACACGTTCAAATTTGTTATTTTGGTGACCTTCATAATAATTATATTATCGATTTCTGAAAACTGCTTGCTCTCTTTCAGTCTTTCTCAAGCGTAACTGCTTTCACGTTAGGCTTCTTCATTTATTACATATAGTCCAATATCTAGGAAAGCACACCTCTTAAGATTCATGCCAACTGAATCTATAAAGTTAACAAAGTCCAATATCTAGGTAAGCACACCACTTAAGATTCATGCTTACTGAATCTATAAAGTTAACATTGTCTCATATCTAGGTAAGCACACCTCTTAAGATTCATGCTTACTGAATCTATAAAGTTAACAAAGTCTCATATCTAGGTAAGCACACCACTTAAGATCCATGCTTACTGAATCTATAAAGTTAACATTGTCTCATATCTAGGTAAGCACACCACTTAAGATCCATGCTTACTGAATCTATAAAGTTAACATTGTCCCATATCTAGGTAAGCACACCACTTAAGATCCATGCTTACTGAATCTATAAAGTTAACAAAGTCCCATATCTAGGTAAGCACACCACTTAAGATTCATGCTGACTGAATCTATAAAGTTAACAAAGTCTCATATCTAGGTAAGCACACCACTTAAGATTCATGTTTACTGAATCTATAAAGTTAACATTGTCCCATATCTATGTAAGCACACCACTTAAGATCCATGCTTACTGTTACTGTATGCTTAAAGTTAACAAGCACAAATGCTGAAACGCATTTACGATCTATAGCATGTCTTGTAACATTATTTTGAAAAAACGTAATTATTGGAATATGAATTGTCCAGTAGGTCATTATCCTTACGTTCTCAATTCTCGTACACTTTTTTCGGTCGAAACATGCTTTCTAAATTGAACAATGTTGACATTGTAAAGGGGGTAGATACGATAAGTATGCATTCTATGACAGTAAACTATGCATAGCTACCAGAGAAACCAGAGACAGTCTTGCCGAGTCTAGGACAACTGTCACTCGGACAGTTCCCACCCTTGACAATTGCCACCGGACAATTCTCATCCTTGACAATTGCCACCTAGAATAATTCCCTACACAAAGAAGTAAATGAACAAAACAGTTTTTCATGAAAGTCAATAAGATATATAGGAGTTGTCCTAGGTGGGGATTGTCCGAAGAGAGTTGACCGGGTGGCCATTGTCCTGCCCCCGTCAAGCCAATGGTGTGTTATTTCAGCATCTTACCGTATCCAAATTCTGACATTGCAATGAGAGGTTGGAGCTTTGAGTCAGTAAATATATATATCACAAATGCGGCGGTAATGCAGAGAGTGGGGTATGGCGGTCGTGCGGACAGAAGGGGTACCTACTTGTTAGTGCAGGTGTAGCGTCCCGTCTTGCCGTCCTGGCAGGTACAACTGTAGTCACACCCGTCATCCCAGCTCTCCCCCGTGGCGTACTCCTTGCCTTTGTAACTGCACTTGTCGTCTGAAGGGTTAAATATATATTGCAATACGTCATTAAGAATTCAACTAATTTTTTATATTAGTTCTAATTTATATTGTTTAATATTAACGCTTTCATCCCCACAGAGCTGCACAAGGCATGTAAACATATTTGCTATTTTTATAAGGTTGAAATTGATACGAGATATATTGAATAAACCATTTTCAATGTCTACATCAAGACAAGCTTCTCAATGGTCCTCTCCTGTATCAACGCAATACATCATATAGAAACATTACACTGTTGCAGAATCATACCCGAAAACATACTTTCAAAAATCGAAATTTGAATAAAAATTTATATTAAAAACAACATTTTTTTAATCAACTATAATCAATCAATAAATCTTTGTCAAGAGCATATTGATTTCCACCTGATATTTAAAAAATCTTTTTGAGATCATAATTAGATTGCTTTTAGGTTGACCAAGGGTTTGCATGCAGATACGTGAAGTGTCATCTTTAACAATGAATAATACGATTTATTATATAATAAACAATGAAATACTGGGATTTATCAGTGAAAGAAACTTTTTATGTGGTCTCGGTAGCGATATGATATATCGTCACTGGTGGTGATCTTTGAACGTCAAATCTGAATTGGCGATTGAAGTGACGGGTTGTGTGTTACTAATTGGATGGTGATTACCCATGATAGCTTGATGTTTGAGCACCAGTTAAGTTTGAAAATCTGTAAGCAATATTTCATTATGCTATTAAAGAAAATTACTCAATGACATGGTTCAGCTTTATAGTTATCAACGTAATTGCCATTTCTAAATCATTCACTTGAAATATAAGATACTTACAATAACCGAAAGTTTGTGACTGATCTGTAAAATAAATCATTCTCATATTTGAAACATATTTTGTTTTAGTTTAGGTTTTTACTTACATGTACATTCATATATATGATATCCTAATTCGTTAATGTAAAAAACTCAAAGCAATTGTATCTCGTTATTTTATAGGAAATAATTAAAATACGATGACCGTAGGGAGACAACAATTTTCTTACCCATCCTACAATTACGTAATTTCAGTTTTTAGTACCTGAATTCAGTGTAACGTATACGTTTTAGCATTCACTGGGCCCCCTTTCACGAGGCAAGGTTAACTTTAACTTACATTCTAAAGTTCAGTGCATTCTTCAACGGATTACTATAAGCCGGCTTACGATCACTTCCTAATAAACCTCCTATAGAAATAGTACAGTGACTTTACGAACCACACAGTCCACAGAACTTCCTGCAGTTATCTCCGGCCCAGGGTCCGAACTTGACACACACGTCCATACCGTAACCCTGGCAGTTAGACTGCAGATCCACACACGGCTTGGGCGTAGTAGTGTGTAATGCTGTCACAACATATTAATGATTACTTTGGTGGGGTTTTGGGTTCCTTTGATGGCGGTCATAAAAATATTGGTTCTCTTACACAAATGCATTTGAATAGGTTTATGGTGTTGAACATTTTCTTGAATTCTTTTGAATTATTGATGATATTTTTGTTTAAAATATGACACTAAATAATGGAAGCAGTATGTGGAATGGTAAAAGAAACAAATATTTTCTGATATCAATTGTATCAACACGAGTTAAAAGTTACTTTACTTTACCCTTTTCAATGAATTTGAATTTTTTGCTATCAGTGGACACGTCGTTGAAATTGAATTTATCATCCAATAACTTTTTGCATCACGTTTTCAGGAAGATGTACATCTCTAAACACTGGACTTCTTTTACAATACAAATGCGATGATGTCAGACAATTTTACCATTCAAAATGGTGTTCTACAGTAGATATTTTAAGTGAGATATCAAGCGATATCTCCTAGGCGTATAGACAGTAGATTTTGAACAATGCCTATTCAGCGTCAAGGACATTACATCACAATCAGTTTACATCATCAAGTAAAGACAATATAATCATGCCATGACGTCATGGACATTATGACGTTTTAATGAAGAAAGAGAAGAAAATTATTTTATGAATGTGTCACCACATGTACAGTACAAACATGACAATGTTGTTCATATATTAAGAAGTACACGAACCGGCCACCGAAGGCCTATGAGACACATACAATCAATAAAATACATAATTAATTAATGATGCATAACAATAAAAGATTAAAAAGTGACAATGTTTTTGTTTTTTTTAGAGATTTAATGCCATGCTATCACCGTAATAGGAAACTAAGATTAGTGCAGTGTTCACGAATGTACATTTTCTGACGAATTATTTTGGATGATAAATATATTTCAACCTCGTATCTACTGATATCTAATATATCAACACTAGGTGATAAAAGTAAAAACATCTGGGCAAATCCTCGAATATTTGCAACTGTTATCAAGTTTATTTGATACCAGATGTAATTGGGTGGAATGTGACATCGTTATGTTTATGACGTCAAAGCACTATGATACAATAGCTTGAGGAATTACACAATTGTAATGTCATGGGCTTGACGATTACAGGACATTGCTCAAAATCTACTGCACAACGTTAACGAATGGGAGATATTGTTTGATCTTCCAAAGGCCACACCGTCCGTTGAACACAGTTTTCTATAACTAGTAACATCAAATATGTATGAAAAAAACAGGAACCTAATTGTGACATACACGCGTTCAATCTTCGTTCTTTCATGAAACGGAGTTTCTGAAAACCATCGATTTTAACAGCAAAGTGACTGATTACTTAAACGATGTACAGCAAAACATAGTTTCTTTGCAACCAAAAGACATGTAGGTAAGCTGTCTGTACAGCCGGTGCGGACGGTATCTGCCGGACTGGTTTGAATCCAACAAGGGACTCATTTGTGGTAATGAAAAATTATTGATAACGATTTAACGAGTGTTCACCATTTCCATTAGTACTATCCATTTATAGAATAAATTTTTTAAGTGTTTCATAGCATTGTAAACAAGAACAGGTAGAAGATACTGATGGTAAGGCATCTACTTACGTTGACAGAAGCCACAGAATGCATAGCACTGTTCTTTAGCCCAGTCTCTGTATTCTGTACATACGGACTGTCCGTATTCCTTACAATTATCCTTTAAGTCTACGCATTCATTTTCTGAAAATAAGAAATAAAGGAAAATATTATTTCTCTTTCGTTGTTTATTGTAACATGACAGTGCTGGATCTAATTGGTTAAAGTACTTGAAATAATGTTTCATTTATGTTGAAATGCCGATTGCATTATTGCTTACATATACTACCTTTCGAAGAAAACGCTTACTCATTTGTATTGTTTGTAAGAAATGACTGAATTTTAGAAATATTTTAATAAAAAAGTGTTTTCTGCACAAGACAATAATGTTGAGACATCATTTGTATTATTTTTACAAATAAGAAATTAAACATATCTTCAAAAATCTTCAAACATTCAAACACATTTCTTTGTTTTTTCAAATAATCCTTATTCGCTCATGATGACCATAAATAATTCATGCTTAAATATATTTGACCTATTACACTTTTACCATAAAATAAAGTCCAAAATCCGCTAGAAATAATAAAACAATGTTTAGGAATCAAATTATTCGAGTAATGATTAAAGTGAATGAGATCGGTGGCAGTTCACTGAATCCATTGTTGTCAACCTCGAAACAACCCTTCGGGCTTTTAGGACTTCTAGTGTTTGAGACGCAAACAATTTTTTGGTCGTGATTGTTGTGAACCTTACAAGGACACTAGATCAACAACTTTAATTCCTATATAAAGGTACTGTTTCACCTGAACTCTATCATTCAAGCAATGTTTAATTTTGACAAGAGGACGAAACAGTTTATCGAGGCCCTAATATGTACAGTTAAGCAAAGAATGTATAAACACCTTTGATTAATCACTGTTAAGATCCCTATAGGTTTCAAGCGAAGGATATTATATAAGTTACTAACTTTAAACTTATTTAGACCGTGACATTGGTTTTTCCAAACTAGGTAACATGGTCACGTGATACATGTCACGAGATGCTATGAAGTCGGTACACCCTGTGTTTGTAATCTATGTCTTCTAGCGTCTGAAAAGCGGTTTTGGGTTATAAAGTGTGACATTGGGAGCTCCACGTTTCAAATTTGTAATTTCCATGGACAAAAATAGCGGAACAGGTTATTCAACCATCGAGAGCTACTGGTTCCTGAAAGAAGTGAAAATGCGAAATGTTTATGTACGGATGCACAGCCGTTTGTAAGGATAGGGATGGACACCTTGGCAAGGTGAAAGATCTCTAGCTGTTAAAACTCAGATGTCGCAAGGCCTACTTGAAGCTTGTTACAAAGTTTCATTTAAGATGATCCAAAACAACTTACTCGCTTGACGTTTTTCTGAAAAATAAAGAGAGTAACCATAGGATTTCTTGTTAGTAAGAAACAATGTAACGTGAAATACATTTTATTGAAACAGTTCGTTGAGATAAGGAGTGTTTTAGGCCACTCCTCCGCTATCAAATGTGGGACATTAGCCATATGATAGTAACGTTTCTGTCATCAAGATTTGGTTACATTCTCTCTAACATATGGAAATGTAACGGAAAGTAAAAGGAAAATTGATCCGCTTCGAAAATTCAATCTTTTTTCTTTTCTTAAATGTGACTAGAATGATTCCTCTGCAATTTGATATATAGAATATAAGAAATTTAACTATCGACTTCACGTAGGTTCTTAGTTTCATAACTGATTAATCAATAACTAATGATAAGATATTGATTAAAAGCACAAAACTCGATTATTCGAGATGAATAACTGATTCGAATTACAAACATGGAATTATATCAATCATCCTATACAAAAAGGATTCAATGATAAAATATCAGAAATGACAAAAATTTAAATGCATTGTTAAACTATTTTATACACTTTTTTTAAACCAAAAACATTTAAAAATCAAAACGTTCAAACAAATATAGAAATTCTTCTCTCTTTATATACGGGTCCCGAAGATTATCTACCAAGATGTATTCGAAATTAAAAAAACCCCATTAAGATACATTCTATTGACAAATCAGTAAACTTTAAGAACTTGACAAACCTTTTGCATGTTTTAAAATCTCGTTCCCGCGAGAGGCGGCGAGATACACCAGCAAAACGAGAAGGCCTCTGGTCATTTCGGCCTTTAGCACACTCTGCAGATCTCGTAGAGTCTCTACCTGATATATGGCGAGATCACGTGGTAGGCATTTTCAAGGAACCACGCATTTCTTCAGACGACAATTACACTGATAACGAATAATGTTTTGACCAAGAACACCTACGTTTTAAGTTTGCAAATACCAAGTGTAGCAAACTGCGTCTACTTTGAATTGAACATCGTCATGATGGCTGGAGAGTTTTAATCAAGCATTGGGAAACTACTCATATGGTGTCAAACGTTAACGTTTTCTTTCCAGACATTTCAACAAGAATATTATTCTCTTCTGTTAATTGTATCAGAATGACGTCCATTCGTACATATCTTTTCAAGCTTAATAGTGTAACCACTCCTTAGGTTTACAGCAAGGTCCTTAAACTGAAGAATAAAGTTCATTTTCTAAAAACACGGGTTACATATTCTTGAGAGCGAGATAATTAAATATCAGTTACTGTAGAATGACCTACAATTTGGCCATTTCTTTGTCAAAACTAGGTGCAATAAAGATATATTATAGTGATCATGGAGATACTATATTAGATAATATATACATTTTCATCTGAAAAACAACCACCTAAAACAGATATTGGCTTATACCAGTAACAGCGTCTCACTTAATAGAATAAAAATAAATGACAACGAGGATAAATTGTGTGTTGAAGGTAAAATTATGATACAAGTATATTTCTAGACAAGAATGATAGCTTCAGAAAGTGTTTTGTTGTTCATAAAATCTTTCTAGAATAGTATGATACAAGGAAACAAGCTGTATAGTTGATGAACAAGTGAAGTCTTGGTACACGTGCCCGATACATTTATACAGAGTTTCATCGTTTATGAAGACCTTCCTGTCAGTTATCTACATTTAAACAGGGTTCTATTGTTAATGGACAAGTGAAATCTTGCCACTTATGTTTGATACATTTGAGTAGAGATTTATTGTTCATGAACTAGTTTAAATTGCCAGTCACGAACAATGCGCTCATACAGCTAGTCATTGTTCATGGTCAAATACAATTTTGCATACATTCGAATAAGGATTCGTTGTTTATGAACTAGTTTAACTTTGCAAGTCATGCATTCGAATAGGGATCCATGGCTAATGCAGTAGTTGAACCTTGCCAGTCATGTATGATCAATAGAATAGGGATTCATGGCTAATGGAGTAGTTGAACCTTGCCAGTAATGTATGATCAATAGAATAGGGATCTATGGCTCATGAAGTAGTTGAACCTTGCCAGTAATGTATGATCAATAGAATAGGGATCTATGGCTAATGGAGTAGTTGAACCTTGCCAGTCATGTATGATCAATAGAATAGGGATTCATGGCTAATGGAGTAGTTGAACCTTGCCAGTCATGTATGATCAATAGAATAGGGATTCATGGCTAATGGAGTAGTTGAACCTTGCCAGTCATGTATGATCAATAGAATAGGGATCCATGGCTCATGAAGGAGTTGAACCTTGCCATTAATGTATGCTACATTCGAATAGGGATCCATGGCTCATGAAGGAGTTGAACCTTGCCAGAACAACAATAAGTCGACGAGAATGTACGGACCAAGATCGTCGCTGCTTTAAAAGTACAATTTCTTCAGAGTAATACTGTGGAAAGAGCTTAAAACAACATCGACATTATTCTAGTTCTTCGTTGCCACCCAGAAGAATTTGCCAATGTCTTTTTAATGTATTTTGAAGGACAACTGGCATCCGGACATTTAGTGTGTTTCACTCGGTCTGTACGCGTAATTACTTAAGTTTCTAGGGAATAAACTTATTTATTGAAACTAAAGACAGATTACAGATTATTACAGATTCAACTCATCATATAAAGTTAACATTTAATTATATAAGCATTGTATAATCTTCGTACAGCAATACTTATTTCTATTTCGGTGCAGAATCTACAACGCTAGGAATTACCAATATGTTCCACCTTTCCCTTAAACAATTATAGAATCATCATTCCATCAATCGGATATGGAACACAATCTTAGATCAAACATGAAATTGATTCGTCCACGCGCGTGTTTTGCCATCGCTTCACGCAATGATATGTGTTTGACAGTTACTTTTCATCGTTACACGTGCTTAAATCATACTACCTTTGATCTCCACCTTCACCCAACCCTTTACTAGTCATAGGAAGAACAGGATTCGAAATGACAAACTAGTTAAAAGCGCTGATCTACATATCGGAGGGTTTAATGTTCGATTATTGACTTAACTACTTTCAAAAGTTTATTTTCATATTTGAGACGTTTCAAATTTATCATTAGATGCTGCATTATTTTTCAAATTTGTCCAAGTGCCCTTTGTCCTTGGTGGCATATGTCCTAGATATCCATTGTTCTAAGAGCCTTCTGTCCTAGGGGACATTCGTCTTAGGTAGCACTTGTCCTAGATGGCTTTTGTAATAGATTGCTTTTGTCCTTGATTGCTTTTGTCAAGGTGGCATTTGTTCTAAGTGGCTTTTGTCCTAGATTGCATTTGTCCTAGATGGCTACTGTCCTACGTGACATCAGTTTTAAGTGGCTTTGTCCTAGTTTTGCAGTTGATTCGGCTTTTATCCTTCTTGTTCTAAACCCAACATGGTAAGTCTTTCAAGATGCGTTACACTTAGAGTTTTGTTCTTAGACTCGTTGCAGTCATGTATGTGAATACGTCAGGGTTTCAATGTGAATAAATATGGATATAGCCAGAAAAATGATTTTTTGGCCGGTTGAATTTAGTGTAGCTTTTCGTCTCTAAGTATATTGTAACGTGGACTGGAAACGACAAATACATGACGGTTGATAAGAAGTCGATTATGTAAAA
The DNA here is from genome assembly GCA_921293015.1 of Phorcus lineatus. Taxonomy (NCBI): domain Eukaryota; kingdom Metazoa; phylum Mollusca; class Gastropoda; order Trochida; family Trochidae; genus Phorcus; species Phorcus lineatus. Next base: position 46,269,197 of record OV121090.1, on the reverse strand, counting down.
CAAAATTGCAGATAAGTTCTGAAGAAAGTGGAAATGTATGTAAAGAAAATGCAAGGAAGAGGGAAATGAGTTTTCTATTGTTTAAGCTGGGCGATAAGTGAGGACTTGAATCCTCAATGTATAAAACAAAACTAGGAGGTAATAAAGACGCAACGGCAGTGTCGGACGTGTCTGAAAATGTCAGAGCGCGGATACTCATTTTCGGATGCTACTGCTAGCGTATCAAGTATGATATTAAGATAGTTCATTAATTTTAACGACAGAACAGTCTAATAAACAGATATCTTGATTTGATAAAATATAGAGGCCAATTTTCACTGTTAAAAATTATTCAAACATGTATTGACTTCAGTTGGATGACAAAATTGTTTATCGACCTCGGAACACATATGCTCAAGAGTCGACAGCCGAGGTAAATATAACCTTCCGAGGTCGATAAACCATTTGCTTCAACGATAACTGATATCAACAACTGGTTTTTTAAATATGATTTTGATTAAAGAGCCACTTCGTGAGTTGTTGGAGTCATATATGCCAAACTTTGCAATCTAGGACACAATGGTGTATTTTGATCGCGAAGTATCGACTGTTACCTAAAAGACAGATTTAAAGCTTATTGCTTTTTCACAGTGACAATATGTCGCAATTATGAAAAAAACGGACAGTGGCGCGCGTCAAATAGTCAAAAGTAATTTTGGAGACTTATCTAAAACAGCCAGGAGGGCAGTTAGGAGTTGATAGTGTGTGTTAGGTTATATAACTTATATTCATGTATATTGGACGTAATATCTACACCTCTGTGCATTTAAAAGGCTGTTTTTAGATTTTCATGGAAAACTAGTATTTGTCATAAATATGTCTTTTGGACATGAAAAGTTAAGATGTTTTGATTTTATATCACCACATATGACATTTAGGTTCGTATCAAAGGTAAATAATATGTTATGAAAATCATGGAGCGGCTCTTTAACTAAATTAATGTTTTCTGTGTCGGCTTCAGCAAACAAAATCTTCGCAACGTCTGTCACTGCTTTCTCTAACTCTATTCAATACTTAAAGTGACACAGAGTATGTTTCATGATTTTTAATTTGGCTTTAGGGAAAAGCAACATACCTTATGACCTCGAGTTCATTTAAAATCGTCTCCCTTAACTTGCATCTTTATCTGTAATATAATGGTATATCCTTGCTTGCCGATATTTTCTTGTTTACAATGATAATCGGAAAACGGGCCTATAGATGCCATGTCCAATTATGTGTCCAATTAATTTGTATATTAGTGAAATGACCTACTTAACACTATCATCCAATGTTTGTCTTTGTGTCTGCTGTAAATAAGTTTGCGAAATTATGTTTGATTCATCGTCGCGCACCACTGTCCGGTTTTCGATCACAAATCACCACGCTAACCCGTTTGTTTTGACTATACTGAACTGATAAGCATAATGATTCTGATATTCTGAAACGGCCACTACTTTTTCGATGAAATAACACCATTTATGAAGTTTGACATATTTGACTCAAACAACATACTCTGGGTCCCTTCAAAGGCCACGTGTCTTTAGTACAAATATGTTACAAATGTAAAAGATCATGTCAAAACACCATCACAGGGATAACATTCATATACATGAATATGTCAAACATATCATACAGTCACAAATTTACATACATACTATCTATGTCATCACAATTCATCGTAAAGAAACCAATCAATACACCATACAGTCCAATTATATAATTCAGACATGAATTTTTCTAAGTAGCATACCATGATGAGATATGATAACTTGCGAATAAGAATGGTATTATCAACAGGAGAGAGAATTTTAAGCTATTTGGATGTACGAAATAGTATTGAATAATTTTGCTTTTCTCAGGTCACCAGGCAACGGACAAATTAAAAAGAAATTATACTCGTTTTCCATACCATTAAGATTACATAAACTACAAATTCTATATTTTGTTGCTATGTTATGGTATCTTCCAGCCTCTCTTGCTAAATCGTGCGATGAGCACTAGAAGCGCACAAAAGCATTCCGGAAGTTTCTTTTATCTAAAGAATTCAAAAAATACTATCTATAACCATATGATTTTATATTATGATATGATAAAATATCTTTCTCATGTGTGATGTTATCAACAAAATTTGAATGGAAATTAACATTTTGACTCTGCAACCTTTCCCCATATCCAATTGTATTTAATAAATCCCGAATGTTTAATACCCAATTTGTCTTTCCTCTCTTATCATAAAAACTCATTATATCGTAAAGTTGTCGACGATATCTATAAGAAGGTATTTATTTAAAAGACGAAACCAAACTTTTATAATTCTTGCTTAAACAAAAAATATTCATCGGAAATCTTCCGCATTGTTCGTAGACCATAATACTAGGGTTGTATGCCTTCGCTCCCTGAAATGTTTTACTGATTTTAAGTGCATTTTCTCAATAACATCAAAATGTTTAAAACCCTACCCTTCTGATCCGTACAATAAAATCGGAAGATTTTAGGAGTAAACTATTTTGCAAAGTTTATTAATAAATCTAAGAACACCAATTAGTAACTTTTTGTCCTGAGCGGGACACTATGTTCATGCTCTATGAAGTAATGAAGATATTTATTTGATTTCGTAATCAAAAGCTTCTGACCTTGATAACCCAACCTTTCCTTTTTTGAGAGCGAACTTCCGTTTTTGAATACTTTATCTTTAGTTTTTTCCATATTAAATGTTAATCCTGCAACAACACAGTAACGTTCTAATTCAGTTATAAGTCGCTTTAGCCCGACAATATTAGTCGGAAAAAAATCATATCGTCGGAAAACGGTATGAATAATTCCACTACATACGGTTGTAACTGAACACCATGAGAAGAGCTATCTTGAATCATAGAAACAAATTCACTATCACTGTCTTTGTTAAGGGAAACAACTCCAAACAGCGCTCCTCGCATTAGTCGACTATTTCAATTCCAGGTGATGGTAGAAGTGACGGTAGAAGAAGTGATTGTAGAAGGAGTGATGGTAGAAGAAGTGATGGTAGAAGTGATTGTAGAAGTGATGGTAGAAGAAGTGATGTTAGAAGAAGTGATGGTAGAAGAAGTGATGGTAGAAGAAGTGATGGTAGAAGGAGTGATGGTAGAAGAAATGATGGTAGAAGAAGTGATGGTAGAAGAAGTGATGGTAGAAGAAGTGGTGGTAGAAGAAGTGATGGTAGAAGAAGTGATGGTAGAAGGAGTGATGGTAGAAGAAGTGATGGTAGAAGTGATTGTAGAAGTGATGGTAGAAGAAGTGATGTTAGAAGAAGTGATGGTAGAAGAAATGATGGTAGAAGAAATGATGGTAGAAGAAGTGATTGTAGAAAAAGTGATGGTAGAAGAAATGATGGTAGAAGAAGTGATGGTAGAAGAAGTGATGGTAGAAGAAGTGGTGGTAGAAGAAGTGATGGTAGAAGAAGTGATGGTAGAAGAAGTGATGGTAGAAGAAGTGATTGTAGAACAAGTGGTGGTAGAAGAAGTGATGGTAGATGTGGTGGTAGAAGAAGTGATGGTAGTAGAAGTGATGGTAGAAGAACTGATGATAGAGGAAGTGGTGGTAGAAGAAGTGATGGTGGAAGAAGTGATGGTAGAAGAAGTGGTGGTAGAAGAAGTGATGGTAGATAAAGTGGTGGTTGATAAAGTGATGTTTTGTGAAGAAATGGTGAAAGTTATGTTTGATGGAATTATTGTTGGTTAAGCGATGGTTTGGGAAGTGCTGGTTGGTGAAGCGATGGTTTGAGAAGTGGTGGTAAAAGTGATGGTTGATAAAGTGATGTTTTGTGAAGTGACGGCTGCTGAAGAAACTGTTGATGAAGGGATGGTTGTTCAAGTGACGGTTGGTGAAACGGTGGTTGATAAAGTGATGTTTTGTGAAGTGACGGCTGCTGAAGAAACTGTTGATGAAGGGATGGTTGTTCAAGTGACGGTTGGTGAAACGGTGGTTGATAAAGTGATGGCTGAAGAAATGATTGTTGGTGAAGTGACGGTTGGTAAAGTGATGGTTGATGAAGTGATGGTTAAACGTTGGTGAAGTGATGGTTGATGAGGTGATAGTTGGTCAAGTAATGGTTTGTGAACTGACAGCTGGTGAAGCGGTGGTTGATAAAGTGATGGCTGAAGAAGTGATTGTTGGTGAAGTGATAGTTTATGGTTAGTGAAGTGATGATTAAACCTTATCAAAGTGATGATTCATGAAGACAGACTGCTAAATGATGAGATCAGAGTTCATTATGTTATATCTCAAGGTTCTTCAAGGGACATATCATGAAGAAATATCTAATGGTTCATTAGGATTTCGTGCTTTCTGCCTTGTCTTTACCTTTCGATGCATTCAGTCAAAGAGATCGGTTTCTCAATCTGTGCAACATGCGCAAGCTCTTATATTGCAATTCTTTGATTTCAGAACGTTGATCATTTTCTTTTCTTTAAAAAATGAGTTAACATTAAGACAACCGTTCACATATTCAAAAGCTTGTGAAGACTTTATCTTCTCCCTTAACTAGCGCCAATATCCATTATTAGCCAGTTCTCTTACATGGGAAGATAACATTATCTACACACGATGTGTATGTCTGATTTCAGTTATGTATGAAACCTCAGTGCTGCAAAAGGGAGTTTGTTACAAAAGTATCCTGAAAGATGATCAATATGTTTTTTAACAGCTAGACATGTGTACTTAATGTACAAGGTTACAACTTTCCCCACTGTTTGATTGTGTTTCTAACGAGAAGCCATGGGTTTGAGCATCACTCATGTTATGTTATTATTGGAAATGTCTAAAACACGCTCCATAATGTCTTTGGTTATATCATTGATCAGGTAAATCTACAGTGTTTGTCTCCTATTTTTGGAGTGATAAACTTTTTGTGCATGGCATGCGAAAAAGATTCGATGATCTTCCCAAATCTGGGCTCTAACCGCTCATCAATCCCGACGCACTGTTTAGACAAGAAGACGCATTAGGATGTTCTTTTCTAAGTCAACCAGTGTAATTGAAAAACAAACTAACCAATCACTTAACACCAATCATCTAACCCTCTGACTATATAAATTTCAAACCGTCAAATCGTCTCGTCAATTTAACAGCTCACATCACCTTCTGTAAAAGTTTCATAATTTAAGTATTTTAAAACCTAACAAATTATAAGCAACACAGTTAAATCCTACGGTATCAGCATATATACTTTATTACTTGTTACGACAAAGACGAATCTTATCAACACCCACATACTATCACATGGTAAACACCTACTTATTCCCACAACCTTCATTGGAACTCAGACCTAAATCATTTATCAACATCCTACTCCAACATATTGTTCCTAAAAATTTGCAAATTGGATTTAATTGGTTGTCACATATCTATATCATTTTGCTGTTTAGTATTATCATTTTCCTGGTTGAATAGTGCGCGGGCTAAGATGGCAGTTCTATATGACTTCATGAAGTCTGAACTTATATATAAGTGTTCATCAGTGACCTTTCAATGGCACGACGTAGTCAAGGTGGCAAACATATCCCTATTTATTCTTATCATCATTTGAGTGATGATCTCAAAATGGTATTTATTTCACCATTTATTTACTTTTTATCATTCACAGATGCTTTATTTGTTTCCTCCCTTCTGTATAGAAAAATGGTGACACGTATGCTAAGGCCAAACGGTAACTGATTCCTAATCTGTATCAGAAACATTGAATTGAACTGTAATAAAATGCATGTAGTTTAAAGATATCCGCTTGTTCGAAACTCGACCTAATGAAATTTCATTTCACAGATAAACACTTGATCATCGTTGAGAGACATTTTATAGTGGGTTCTATCGATGTACAATTCATTTATTCATGAGATCTAGAACGACGGCTAAATCAGACCAAGGTAATGAAAAGCTTTTTGATGGTTGTGTAGTAGTTGTGTCCCTTTGTGCAAATTGTGATTGTGTCGTGCTTATTTCAGTAAGAGAGGTAATATTTAAGTGGTACAATACAGGCATGAAGAGGTAATTAAAAAAGAATAACCCCATCTCAATACGAAAGAATTTTGCCATCGGTTATACAAAGCCTTTGTTTCAGCTCAGTCTTTGTCCATGTGTAGAAACTGATCCACGGCGCCATCGACGTCATCGAAAATGCATTCTGGTAAAAATTCTCCAGAGCAGGAAACAGGCAGGTCTGAGGAAGCTACATCAAGTGAGTAGACCGGAGCTGATGAAGTGAAATCAGCAGCTATAAATTATTGACATAACAACCGTTGATGTGTGCCCTGGTACATTATCACTGTGAAGTATCACACCGAAAGTCAGTTTACTCTTCTGTTCGAATACATTCCTGCCTTAACTGCCTTAAAAGTGAGACTTAGTATGTTTGATCCCTGGAGATAAATAGAGGATATTTTATGAGTGACCATGACATAATATTTTTAACACGAGTGCCTAAATATTAGTATTCCCCGAGCGAGAGCGAGGGATATGCTTATATTTAGGCACGAGTGCCGAGGGGATATCAAAAAGTTTCAATTATCACAAAGAATGTACTGATGAAATGGTCACTGTAGCATAAGTGATTCTTGTTTAGTTCCTTGGTCAACCATAGTCTTTTTCGCGACAGCCAGTTTTACGTCTGTTGACCTAATAGCAACGTACCCCAACGTAGGAGAAAATTGAGGAGCGCAGTGTAATTAAGTTTTTACATTAGAAGGAATATACTGCACTTCAAATTCATGATGAGATGAAATCTGTTTATGACAATGACAGCGCATCCTATGACACTGTTGTGAGATGGAAAAGGAATTTCCAAACAGGCCACATGTCCCTCGCAGATGGGCCAAGAAGTGGACGCCACTCACTTACTGATGATATGGATGTCATCAAGAAAGTTGAGACGCTGGTTCAAGAAGATCGCCGGGTAACTCTACAAATGATAATGCATGAAACAGGTCTGAGTTATGGCAGTGCATGGAACATACTCCATAACCAGTTACATATGTCCAAAGTGTCAGCACGCTGGGTTCCTCGCTTACTGACTCCATTGCAAAAACAGAATCGAAGGGACATGTCACAGCAGGCATTGGAGCCTCTGGAACAAGACGGAGAGGATTTCTCCAAACCATGGATGACTGCTGGGTTTATCAATATGATCCTGAGAAAAAAGAGATGAGCAAAGAGTGGAAGCATGCTACGTCACCACCTCCCAAAAAGGCCAAGGTGCAAAAGTCTGCAGGAAAGGTCATGGTGTCTGGTTTTTGGGGATTGTCGAGGAGTCATCTTCACGGATTATCTAGCTAAGGGCCAGACCATTACTGGAGCTTATTACTGCAACCTGCTGAGCAAGTTACGAGATGCCATTAAACAGAAGGGCCGCGGTATGATCACCAAATGTATACGCCTGTTAGCTGGCAATGCCCCAGCTCACACTTGTCAAGCAGCTGCTGTTGAGGCACGGCGATGTGGCTTTGAAATCTTACCGCATCCCCCCTATTCACCCGATCTTGTACCAAGTGACTTCTTTTTGTTCCCCGAGATGAAAAATCCACTTCGTGGACGTCGTTTTGAGGACACCAATGACATCATTCGCGAGGTGGAGGCTTGGTTTTCCAAGAAATCTATTCAGACGGTCTGCGCAAGGTCAAGAAGCGATGGGGAAAATGTGTATTTCTGGATGGTGACTATGTAGAGAAGACTTAAAAACATGAGAACTAAATAAAATTTGTACCTTTGATATGTATCTGTGATAACTGAAACCTTTTGACATCCCCTCGTATGTCATGGACACGAATATGATATTCTGTTTATTACCGAAATCGCAAAAATCAAAGGAAATTATCAATATCAACCTCCAAGCATAGGCAGTATACCCGCATTTAGAACGCATTTGGAACGCATCGTCATAGGTCAAATCATTGTATGGTATGAAAAGTATGAACCACAATTTGATTGCCCCGGTAAGTAACAATACACAATAAGAATTGCCTGAGAATTTCAGAATGCAGATGGTTGAGGATATCTACTTATTAGCCTGTCCTCGAAGGTCTGTGATGTTATGATCAACTTCGTACTGTGTAACTTGTTTATCTACATGTGTAATACCACACAGCGAGATAAAACATTTATTTGTTTTGTGTACATGTGTCATCTATGAAATGGTTCTTTGTTCTCATGATGACGCTATACTGTTTTATTTTATATACATGTAAAATGTTAAAAATCATAAATGTTCTAATATCTAAACAAACACATACACTATGTAAGCAACGTATAATTTGTTTGATATAATGATTACGTTAATCGCGAGAGTTTATCAAGGTATCAAATCCAATTCGAGTATTTTATTGTGATCCCTTTCCACAAGTGTTGAGAGTCTTCATCGGTTATCTAGCACTAAATCTTCCTATGTTTCCACTTTACCGCCCCGGGGACTTAATTTCAGCAACATTTAAAAGTAAAATCCCAGTGTGATTTGTGAAGTATCGAATATGAAGTTCTGTGAGACCGAGGATATATGACAGTGGAATCACACTTCATAAGTTTTGCATTCCTTTAGTTAAAAGCGTTCTGACGTCATAATATTTGCGTCATCATATCAGATTGTTTACAATATAGCCCAACTTCCACAACGAACATAGCGCAACTACCCAAGCATTTACATATATGTATGTACGTTATGTTATTTATCGTCCACTTAGAATTGCTTCAAAGAAAATTTTTAATCAGAGTTTGTGCCTAGGATTATGTTGCTTTCGTTGTTTTTAGGGTTAGGTACAACACGATGCACATTCTATTCTTTTACCATAACTGCCGACAGAGAAATTCTTCGTAATAAACGATAGATAATCATTTGTCAATGTTTTCTTGAAAATGTTTAGGAACTGGGAATTATTGAACAATGAGAATTAAATTGGTACGAGGTGACAAGATACAGATTTACATATTTTGATAAAGATTCCTTCAATCCCTTATTTAGTCTAAATATTGACTTCTAACTTAGAAAGCGTATGATTATTACCCAATATCTGAAAAGAGAAATAGTCAAAAGTCGCTTATTAGCCTACTGTCATAGCATGTCTCCAAAACATAATTTTACGTTAATCATTTTAACGGCATAATTTCAACAGATCTCACTTTTTTTAGCTTTGAATGCAAAACTAAACGAGCATAATTAAAATAAGTAATGAAACATCTATATTTTTACAATGCCGCTTTTACTTCAGCCTTTGGTGAGCTTAGAAAGCAATTTTAACAGCCTGAGAATGATAAAAATAAGTATTGAAACATTATATATCTTTTACAATGCCGCTTTGACTGCAGGCTTTGATGAGCTTAGAATGCATAAGTAACCGGGAATAATAAGAATAAGTATTGAAACATTATATATTTGTTTTACAATGTCGCTTTGACTTCAGGCTTTGATGAGCTAGGCCTTAGAAAGCAAAAATAACCGGGAATAATAAAATAACTATTGAAACATTATATATTTTTGACAATGCCGCTTTGACTTCAGGCTGTGATGAGCTAAGCCTTAGAATGCAAAAATAACCGAATAAACATCTTGCTACATCAGCGTAATTGAATCCACTGATCGAGCTCCTGCCATACAGCTGCATACCAAAAGTTTGTTCACACACCACTGTATCGTAGTGTAAATATCATGTACATGTAATTTGTGTTTTGTTTGGACGACAATAAAATAACTTTCACAAAAGTGACAATTAATCATCTATTGTCCATGTGTAAAACAGCCATTCTGCAAGTTATTTTGGCATCGTCTTGTCTTTCGTGCAATAAAAAATGTTTGGCATGATAAAATAGACAGAAGGGATCATAATCATTTTCGAAATTCCAATTTCCTGAAATTTCGATTAAAATATTCTAGTTCCAATCTCTGAGAAAAATAGCAACACAATGACATTGACTTAGTGTATGGGAACAAACATGACTCGTGTTTAAAGCTGTTGATCACTTCAAATGGAGTTTGTAGCGAAAAATGGAAATGAGTGTTTTTGGAATCTTGACCCCTGGTCACTTTAATAACATACCAAAACTGCTATGGGTATAAATGTTGGGTATGATATACAATTATGTCAAAGTACAATGGATCTTCTCTTTTGTATTGAAAATTCAACATTATACGTTTCTTTTTCGTAAAACTATGATGCCTCAAAGACATCCCAAATTACATGGTATTTGCACTAGGATACGCAGGTATGTGAACAAACTTTCGGTATGCAGCTGTATACCCTGGTCTCATTCAAGCCAGAACCGTCGTAAGGCATGCGCGGCTTGATATCCGTTGCTGTGCTCACCTGTTATTTTTTCAGCCAATTAAATATCGTTAATTAAAGCGTTTGAAGCTACTAGCTTGAACTCAACGGATTTTTCCATCCGGGTTTTGCCGCTGTTGCTGAATGCGAGTCGTCTCATTGGCGAGTTCGATAGCTAAAGATACGAGGGTTTTGGCTTGAATAAGATCAGGGTATATGGAAGGAGCTCGGTCAGCGGATCCAATTACGCTGATATAGCATGATGCCGAATATAATAAGAATAAGTATTGAAACATTTTATTTTTTTACAACGTCGCTTTGACTTCAGGCTTTAATGAGCTAAGCCTTAGAAAGCAAAAATAATTGAGAATAATAAAAATAAGTATTGAAACGTTTATATTTTTAACAATGCCGCTATGCCTTCAGTCTTTTGTGAACTCAGAAAGCAAAAATAATCTAGAATAATCTTTTAAAAAGTAGTGAAACGTTTATATTTTTTACAATGCCGCTTTGCCTTCAGGCTTTTGTGAGCTTAGAAAGCAAAATTAATCTAGAATATTTAAAACAGGTAATGAAGCATTTATGTTTTTTTACAATGATGTATTTGTTTATTTGTCTACCTCTGATATGTATCTGTATCAGTTGAAGGAGGTCAAGAAGAGAGCACATGATACGTCGGTACACATCATTATATGTATGTCGAGTTGAGTCTGATCCCGAAAAGACTCCGTAATCGTGAGCAACATACGACTTTCATTTCTAATTAGATTCTAGTTTGTAAAGGTCGAAAGCAACATTGCAGTTTTTATAATAATTCTATGTTTTCAATTATTGATGATTATTATGTTTACTTCAAATGATAATAACTTACAGTCGTAAATATAAAACATTATTAGATCAGAGATTATTTGAAACCTTATCCTTGCTTCTGGTACTGGCCGCGAGAGTAACCTGTAGAATGATAATGCATAAAACCATTTAATTACATTAATTAACAGCTTGAAGAGAGAGTCGTTACAGGGTTTTAGTTGTGGAAACCAAATTTGAGGGGATATGCCTGTTTATACAAATCTGTCATCAATACATGATTATTTCATGATTCAGTTCAAGCATGTTACTGAGTGTTATGTTTCGGGTGTTTACGACTATACATTTAACATACGGTTTAAAATATATTTGTGAAATTAAGGATAGTTTTGTGCTGTGGCGTGACAAGGCATTTCCGATTCGTTTTATTACTTATATGTTTACATTTGTGGATATTATATCAATACGTATTTTTCATCTTCATTTTGTTACAAATTATAACATACTACGTGCATAGTGTTTCATTATGACGTCATCATATTTTTCCATGACGACAACGATTGAGTCATATATTCTAAAGCTTTATCCCCGTCATTAAATTATATTCAAGGAATCAAACCAACTTCAAAACGTCCTTTTTTAATTGAACAATTCCATCTTCAAAACCTTAAATATGAAATATCTTACCTCATGTTACACCTCTGAATGACACGTAGTTGATTTCAACACAAAACTGACAAAGGGAACTTTATTACTCAATAACAACATATCGTTTTTACGAAATCGATATTCGAGATTGAGGAAAGTCTTCAATCGATTTCTTATCAATTTAAACATAAAATAAAAGACATCTTATTTATTTCAACCAAATATTGGTCACTCTGTTCGTAAATTGAAATTCTTCTTCAATTGAAAGCATGACCCTGTACCAACTATCGAGGCTGGTAGCCCGGGGGGTAGTTGATCTGCCATCCAGCAGGGCAACTTGGGGTGCCGCAACACATCCCGGGGGCAGGGCTATTCAGGTGACATGCAGGGGGCAGGTTCCAGTTCAAGCACCTGAAGGAAAATGTATAATTATGAGGGTTATCCTTATTCAAGTACTAGTACTTGCTCTACAATGTTAATGACGGTTACCTTCATTTAACATGAAAATGAAAATATCGGTTATCTTAGTTCAAGCGCCTGAAGTAGGCTATCTTAGTTCAGGCGCCCTAAGTATATGTACATAACGGTTATCTTAGTTCAGGCGCCTGAAGTATTCTGTACATAACGGTTATCTTAGTTCAAGCACCTTTAAATAACGGCAAACGTAGTTTAAGAACCTGCAGTAAATGTACACAACGGTTGTCTTAGTTTAAGCACCTGCAGTAAATGTACACAACGGTTGTCTTAGTTTAAGCACCTGCAGTAAATGTACACAACGGTTGTCTTAGTTTAAGCACCTGCAGTAAATGTACATAACGGTTGTCTTAGTTTAAGCACCTGCAGTAAATGTACATAACGGTTGTCTTAGTTTAAGCACCTGCAGTAAATGTACATAACGGTTGTCTTAGTTTAAGCACCTGCATTAAATGTACATAACGGTTGTCTTAGTTTAAGCACCTGCAGTAAATGTACATAACGGTTGTCTTAGTTTAAGCACCTGCAGTAAATGTACATAACGGTTGTCTTAGTTTAAGCACCTGCAGTAAATGTACATAACGGTTGTCTTAGTTTAAGCACCTGCAGTAAATGTACATAACGGTTGTCTTAGTTTAAGCACCTGAAGTATCCTGTAATTGACGGTTGTCTTAGTTTTAAAAGCACCTGAAGTATCATGTAAATAACGGTTGTCTTGGTTTAAGCACCTGCAGTAAATGTTCATAACGGTTGTCCTTATACATGTACAAGGGCCTGAAGTATCCTGTTAATATCGGTTATCTTAGTTAAAGCACCTGCAATAATGTAAATAACGGTTATTTCAATTCAAGCTCTGAAAATTATTTACAATAAAAGTGATCTGCGTTAAAGAACCTGCAACGTGCATGTATTGTTGTTTTTAAGTCCATGAATCCGTAACAAAATGTTCATGAACGGTTCACATTAATGTAATGATAGCAGAATGTTCATGAACGGTTCACATTAATGTACTGATAGCAGAATGTTCATGGACGGTTCACATTAATGTAATGATAGCAAAATGTTCATGAACGGTTCACATTAATGTACTGATAGCAGAATGTGTATACTGACACTGTGTTACAGTTGTATTTGCCTACAGACGCGTCAGCACACGTGCAGTCATAGGTACACCCATCCCGCCATGTCTGACCTTGTTGGTATGTCTGGCCCTTGTAGTAGCAGCCTATCCACAAGAAACAAGACAGCTACATACTTGAGGAAACATAAGAAAACAAAAGACATTTCCATCAAAAGCAAATTTTTTAATAAAATCATTTAAGAGTTGAAGATGTGACGTAATATCTCTGAATATTGAGTACGGTAAACTTGCAGTGATGTTACACTAGTTTCATATTTCTTAAAGTAATTTGCAATTTCTCTTTTTTAATCTATTTCCTATTTACTTTTTAAATATGAGACATAATCACTCTCTCTGACTGCAGAGTATAAATCTAGAAACAAAATTGATCACATCGTTGAGAGTTTGCTTAAAATCATTGTTAAAATAGATTGGTTTTCTTACCATAGGAACTGTTACTCAAACATTGTATTAAGCACTGTACTGTACAATATATTTAGATAATATAAGGGAAAATTAGAGAAACTAGTGGCACAGTACAAAAAATGTTTATTTGTTAAATTTAATTGGTGGTATTAATCAATAAAAATTAGACATTTTAAATCATAATTAGAAATATAATTTTCGAATAATCCATAAAGCTGAGAAGTTCTTTACCCGATGCCTGCCTCACAACCTTCCCATTGGCCTGTAGAAGTACCGTTGCCAGGGTTACAAAAATTATCGTCGTAGATGTCATTGTAAGCTGCGTCAGATTTGAAAAACATGTGCTTTAGGCTACGACTTTTATAGGGGAGATAAGAACATTCGAGTGAACATGGCTGTTCTAGTTCTGAAGCTTATCTGATCGAACTAAATTTAGACCAAACCGTGGTTAAGATACATTTCGGACTGTCTTTTTATGATTATTCGAAAAGTGTCGTCTTAATGTTGAAAATTGAAGTATCGTTGCTGGCTATATGACACACTGGAAGCGTTTTGATAAAAATCGAGGAATGATAAAATGTAACATTATTCATGACCTTTTTATATATATATACTGTAAAGGAGTTGACCTAGAAAAAACATCTGTTCAGGTGGGGCAGATAAGACCTCTTGCATAGAACAATAAGTTAGAAATTCTTAGATTTCCACTTGTCACTATTGTTTTCTATTCGTTATAACATTATCAAGTAAATCAACGGCTACGGTCAACGCGATGTAGATAAACATGTATGAAAATTACGGAGTTTGTAGGTTAACAATAAATCATAAAATTCTCAACAACTGTACACTTGTCGAGGGTTAACGCGTTTTTAAGGCGTTTATACGACAAAATGGAGAAATATCTTGCATAAGCAATGAAAGTAATCGGAGATGTAAAACAACCTAATACTTCTAAATCCAAATCTGAATAAAACGATTCGACAAATTTTGAATTTGAAAAAGAGAATGTTAAATTACCTTCAAATATCAAATATATCGACGATATCAAATCTCTCAACAGCTGCAGTGAAAAATATAGTCATTTGACTCTGTAGCTCGTCATGCTTCACATACATATTAGTCATGTCAAGGTTATCTAATCTTATGATCCTTATTAGCTAAAGAATCTATATACAAGAGTTCAGTTTTCAAGGAATTTTGTTTCTTGACAAGATGACGGGTAGTCCCTAGAGACCTTAACAAGGTCTACTAAGCCACCAAATCTATGAATCAAATTCATCAATACCCGAGAGTTTGTACAAATGACTGTAGCTCTAAACTTTAGGCTTTTGCTTCTAGAGGAGACAAGGCTTAAGGGCGTGGTCCCTGTTGCCCTTATTCCAAATCTATTATCAATAGTCTTCAATTGCTAAAGGGAGTGATCAAACGTCATCCTTAGCAGAAGATGAAAGTGAGTTTTAGGGCGCGGCACACGTTGTCATTCCAGGTGCAACAGAATTACCGAGCTGAAAATAATACCGGTAATATTAGGTTTATTTACAAAATGATTTGTAGAATAAAGTAGTTGCTTATCCTCAACAATTGTCTTTATTGGTTACCGTATCAATTTCTGTAATGCCAATCAAAGAAGGTTTAAGTATAACTGAAAGGCTCTTACATCCTTCAATGATCCATTTGAATCTGCAGTTGAATGCAACGGCGTTGAAATGGAATTTTCCTTTTAGAAAATAGGTTGAAGGGTGATTCCTCCTGGGCCGCACATGTGGACACAGGTCGAGAGACTTATGGTGTCATCTTGACCAAGAGACTGTACTCACCATGTGCCTGTGTTCGCCCAGCAACACGTCAGCTTAGATTTGACCAGGGTGACGACATTGCTATAGCGTCCGGAACAACCATTGAGTTGATGGATATTATAAGTTTGCTCCATAAATATACATAGTATTATCATTATTAAATAATAGTCATCAGTCGAAGCGAAGCGTTTTCCAATGTCACAAAGTTTAAGGTATAAGAATATCTGACGTTATGGCAAAACAGTAGATGCCTTACCAGCCTGAAAAGATCAGATGAACATCCAGACAGTTCACCTACTTGTGTATACATACATGTACTAATATCTTGTAATTATGATTTCTTTCATTTGTCAATTAAATATCGTCATTTGCACTGACAATTAAATGATCAACCTTTGTCTACATGTACAATGATCTCAGTCTCATTAAAATCATGTTGTGGAGAGGACAGCCCGGGCCCCTGCCTGAGTTCGTTCGAATCCCGCTAGAGTCAATGTTTAAAAACTGTTATTCCTCGGAACACGGTCGATTTTAATCAGACTGCAATTATCTAAAATTTAAACTCATCATGGGATCGTCAGGTCAGCGAAGCAAGCATGTTTTCTAAGGCTAAGGCTCTATTTGAAAACAGAAAAGAGGGTCAGATATTCAAATTTCCATTTTGGTCATTTTGCTATTCGTGCTAAGTCACGAGACAGAGAGTTATAATAACTGCTCCTAATAAATGGTGCTAATCGCCAATATGTAAGAAAATACCTTAAGAGGTCAAACGTTAAAAAACAAAAGGCGATAAACCTCTAAACAAGACAAAACTAAACAACAGACACCAACGTAAGCAGCATCGCCATCATACGGAATTTAAATTAACATTACAGTACAGACAATAAAAAAATAAGTTTCATTAGCATATTTAATCAACATTTCCATGAATATTTATACCACAAAGCCATTGTTGTATGAAGTGATTATTAAAGCAGTTTAATACATCAACAATCAGCCAATTAAAAGAAAGGAAACATTAATTTATCCATATTATCAAAAGTGTCCAAATACATTTTAGAATTAGTAAGAATTTAATAAACTAACCTGTTTATATAAAGTTGATCAAATTGTTATTGATTTTCGTCGTCTAGCATGCCGAATCCCTATCGTGCCATTTAAAATAGGGCTGATGGTCCTTTTTTAAGTTGAGTTTAGATTTTCTTTGTCGACAGTAATCGTTGAATCCTTTGCATGACCTATCTTTTTACAGCGTCGTCTGAACACATTAGTGCAAATAGCTTTACTTACGTGTCCATTTGGTCCCTGGTTATTGAAAGAGTAACTGGTTGGATATTCTTAGAGATCGTTCAGCTACAGTAAATAACAAATGAGATAATGCTTCACCTTTTCTTACCCGATTGCAAATGCTGCATTGGAAGAACTCAGTTTCCATGTTCTGTACTGCTCGATACACAACCACTAATGATCTGTGCATAGTGGAGCACAGTGGTTTAGTGGTTAGCGTGCTGGCGACTCGGGTTCGAATCCCGTTGGAGACACCAAAAATGTGTGACCTGGGTCCATAACTGTGATTAGTCCTAAGGCAAGGCTCTTCATCCACACTGCACTCACACCAACCAGCTGTTTAAATGGGTACCTGGGAATATAGAGATATACGAACCTCAGTATACGGTCGCGCTCAGCGCTAAGTAGCTGCTTTGAAAGTACACTTCCCTGAGGGTAATAATGTTTAGGTAGCGCTTTGAGCATCTTGCTTTGTTAACGAGCTTTGTTAAGGAGTGCCACTCAAACAATTGTCGGAGCTTTCGAAATTCAATAAAAACTGCAAATAGCTATAGTTTCGTTTTGGATGGTTAAGTAAGTTCCCCATGGTAGTGGAGAATATTAAGGGGATCACTTGTACACTCACGAGCAAAAGAAACGGCACCACGTGACAAGTACGTGACATTTCCATGCACGATGGATTTATACTAAGGGTTGGAGGATGTGTTCTAAGCCAACAATACTACCTTTTAAATTTTAAAATAATATTATATCAGCAAAAAAAATCTTTAAAAAATAAATCCATAAAAAATGTCCGTTCTTAGAAGGGTTTCACATGTTCCAGTACAAACGCGATCTCCCATGTTTTCAGTTTTTCAGTCAATCCTGCAATACCACGTGGCCGCAATTTTTCAATAATGCCGTTACTGTTTATCTCGTGGTGGTGAGTAATTAGATAAACCATTTGATAGGGAACAATTTGACATCCTTCTGACAACAGGCAAGCAAAGGGGAATATAAAATTATAATTGTTATATCATCGATTCAACCCAGTTAAAATTACATTTTATAATCAACATTCTATTAAACTTCAATTATTATTCAATATTCAATTTCTATTAACTCTGGACGCGTTTAGTACTTATAGTTTTAGTTCATTATTATAATCTCGAAAATGATTTAACAGTGTAACTATTTAACCATCATTTGCAAATATATCCATTGCTATAGAAGCATGAAATGGATTATTTTCTTTCGATCTGTCAACATTTAGTTAGATTAAACTCATGGCAAGCTGAAGTGATTATCACACCGGTAGAATTTTAAGGTAAGGTAAATTCAATAAATAAACAAAAGCCTAAAATCACAATACACGTTTTAGGACTTGATTTACGCTTTAGAATTCAATGTCAGTAGGTGTCGGAATAAAAAACTAGCCATGCTGTTATTTTTATACTTTTTTCTAACTTAAGATATTTTATTGAAATAACCTTTTCCTAAGAGCCACATGAACTCAACTGCAGTGTCAACATCAAAAGTAAATTCCTTAGCGAAAATAGAAACGTCTTCTGTATTCGTGTTCAACCTGCATTGCTACTTGTATATAAAAAAGGTTATGGTTTAACCCTCATATATTATTTTGAAATTATTTAAAGAGTTGTTCAAATAATAACCCCTGCATTTTGTGATTATCATTGAAAATGATGTATTTATGCAATTATATGCACATTTGTCACCATGTTTTGTAGATCCAGTTGGTTGCGATAAATGCACGACGCTGTATGAATGCATTACTATTTGCACGTCTAGTTTTGCATAGTTTCATCAAATGATTAAATTGTGTGAAATGACAGTCCAAACTGATAAATGAAAGCGGAACATAATTTTTTGGTTCCGGCAACTACCAGTCCAAACAGTTCCATTTACTGATTGGAATAAGAAACATAATACATGATATTCAGAGCCATGCCTTTCAAGTATTTCATCATGATAATGAGGCTCTTCCAGACCCTTAGTCATGATCAGAGCACTACAGAATATCGACAGCAAGTAGAGTATATTCCACAACAAAAACAACTTCAAACATAACTTATCTTCTTCCGCTGAGAAAGCGCAGTTTCGCCATAGATTCTTGTGTCGTCGGCAAACTACAATGTTACGAATGTTTGCCAATATCCGACAACGCTGTCGGTAGTGAGGCCTGACTACCAGAAGCATACTTTTATACTCTACTTTCTCTATACAATTTGAACTAAATAAAAATGCAAAATAATTCAAACCACGTGGGTCACATAGATCCTTAATTCCAATTGTGCTTTACATATTTAAACCATGAAGTATATCCTTTAATCAACCCTTGATAACTCAGATTTTTGTTGACAGCTGTGCTAAGCAGATCATCGGTAATGAATTCATCATATTACACAAGTTGACACAGTAGGCATTGATATACATCTTGTACTAGCAATTGTTGCAACGCATTAAACAACTGAAGCATATAGAAATATTTATGTGAGAAGTCACCAAACATCCCTCGCAGTGTAGGTCGCCATTACTCGTAACCGGGTCATAAATAAAGAATAGATCTATTACGCGTTCTCCAAGGGATATACATTCTTGAAAACAGTGGAAGTAGCGTAATTTTTAGTACGAATAAAAATGTGACTGTTGTTTGTAAGAGTCAACAACTGTATGCCTATTTACAATGTTGATTCGCAGTGTGGTTTGATAAATACTACTGATAAATATGGTTAAAGTCTTGGAATGACAAATTGCTGACAACAATGATAAAAGATGTTAATGTTATTTTACCTATTCTATTATTTGGTACAGTGGACAGATAATGGTAATATTATTTAAAAAGCGATAAGGTTTCATCTTTCATCATTTTGCAGGTCTCTCAATGGGCTTACTTATTTCACCATATTTTACTTACTACAATTCATGGGACATAGTCATACCTCTTTTTTTTAGACCATATGTGTCTTTTTACGTTCTTTCGAAAACATTCTGCGTCTCCAACAGATTCCCCTTTAGGCAAGAAACTGTAGCACAAGCTGTTTGCCGAATTAAAGCAATTGAAAACGCTTTTTGCATGTAAAGTTTTCTTGTTGTAACGATGCCATGAATAAGCAGCAGTTGACAGTCGAATAAATTATAGTTTTCCCGTAACATATCCAACTGATTGAGGCGATCGCAAATGATTAATTTTAAGACGGCGTCGATTAGTGCTCCACTCTAAAAACTTGTCGAATTAAACCTAACATAGGTTTATTGACGTAGGGGATATGAGAATGGCTTAGGGATTTTCAGTCTCTATGAATGGCTTAAACAATTTGACCCATATATGTAAGATCTGGAACTGCGAGCTAAATATAATATTCGCATCGCAAGACCAACGGTGTTAAAATATGTCTTTTGAGAGGTTTACAAGTTGGCACAGAGTTCCTAGGATATTCTCTCCCAGCAGGGAACGCACAAGTCATAATATCCTACCTAAGCTCTGTTTAATAATAATAATATCCTCAACACAAGCGCCTCTCGGGCTTTCGGTAGATTCCCCTAGCCACAAAACACGTCAGACTTGGAAAGCTTGCTTAATGTTATCGAGGCTCATGTTAAAATTAAGCCGCCATATTACACGACTACAATAAATTCAAAATGTTAAGTGAATTAGGAAGACTATAAGCGGATATATGTTCACTAGTTGCCTTGTTGCCTTGCTGGCTGCACCTGCTCTTTATTCATTTGACATAAAGTGATTAAAAGCTTTTCTAAACATGTCCGTCCAAATCAAAGCATATGACACAGCGCAGTGAGGTTGTTTCGCTACGTGAACAAATTTATTCATTCAAGTGTGCAAGGCCATTTATATAGCCACACGATCTTCATTTGCATACTTTAAATCAATCAGCATACACAGAGTCGGTTATTATAAAGCACAGAAAATACAGGATAGTTACATTGTGTCGCTAACCACTGAATGATGGGGGATGCAGCTGAAGATGGTGTTGCTCAACCGTTTGATAGACATTTAAAGAAGGATGAAGAGGTTAAAATGCTCACTGATGGGAGTCCTGGAAATGACAAGAAAACTGGTTTTGAAAGACAGGAATGGAGTAAAAAGGCTGACTACCTGTTGTCACTGGTTGGCTACTGTGTGTCTTTGGTCAACCTGTGGAGGTTCCCGTACCTCTGCAACAGAAACGGGGGCGGTAAGAGATTCTTTAATTGGTAATTGAAAAAGTCATTCATCAGTTCAGTTGAAAAAGAAAGGTTAGCAAAATACACTTCTTGCAATTTTGTATAACTTTATATTCGACGCTTGATATTGGCACAATTGAAATAATAAAAACTAGATTTAAAAGTCGAAAAATTCTGCAAAGGCTCATCTAAAAATAACATTTCCTTGTCTGTAATTCTTACATTGTTAGTCCTTGAAAAGAATATTCCTCACAATAGTTCTCGGAGAATAAATGCTGTTGAATTTATATAAACTGAGGGATATCAGAAAATGCTAAATAACTTTCTCCCGAAAGAAAATCAATCTGCTCCTATACAATCAACAAATCTCACCAAAAGACATTGGTTTTTGTTTGCCCCTGGCTCTATAGCAAGTCACCATTGGAGAATGTTTATAATCACAGTGATCTATGTGATATGTTTTAACAATAGTATGACCTCACCTGTCTAGATGTGTCAATATCAGTTCATGAGTACCTAAAAGCAAACTCTGAAAACATTTACAAAGCCTACCAAATGTTTACAAAGCCTTCCGAAAGGAATACTATCTTGTCATGCCCTTTCCAAATATCTATTTCTATGTCTGAGATGATGGGAAAATTATTATGTGAAACTTTTTTTTAGAAATAACGCCTAATTGAAACACCAATCTGGAAATGCTTTGGCAGAAAAAGTCCCGTAACCGATCTTTCATCCTGCTACACAATAAACCCAATAGACCACTATACCACAGCGACCGAACTGCATCCTTGGTTTGTCGTATTGTACCAATGACTTTCATGATAAAGCAAGATTTGCAGGACGCCTCTTTTGCTTGTGTTAATGGGACATTGAATTTCGACTTAATAATTTTATAACGTTTACATGGCCGTTTTTAATTCACAATGGAAATTAAGAAAATGTCACAATTATTGTTTTATGATATAGAAGACACAACTTTAGATACTAAACTCAAATAATTATACTATTTGTGCATATTTTTTGTATATAATACAGAATCGTTATCTATTGGTATGTTGGTATGCTCTGCAGTCTTGATGAATTTGTATATCATTTATATAACATAGTAGGATTAAAAGTTATATTATCTGAGCCTTTGTAACCACATTTTGTGTTGCTTAATTAATTTCAATATGTATATATGCAAAGCGTAGAAGTTAGCATTCTTTCAATTCCAGGTGCATTCTTAATCCCGTTCCTCGTTTGTCTGGTGCTGTGTGGTCTGCCATTATTCTTCCTGGAGGTGTCTATCGGTCAGTTTGCTGGGAAAAGTGCTATGCACATTTGGGGTTTCTGTCCACTTATGAAAGGT
Source organism: Phorcus lineatus (assembly GCA_921293015.1). Classification (NCBI taxonomy): domain Eukaryota; kingdom Metazoa; phylum Mollusca; class Gastropoda; order Trochida; family Trochidae; genus Phorcus; species Phorcus lineatus. Next base: position 46,246,811 of record OV121090.1, on the reverse strand, counting down.
AAGCAATGTAGCTAATTCACGTAAGGGCGATTCGTTTATTTGTTTTGCTTTCAACTTTTAATGACAATTTCTTTTTAGACAGAGCTATAAACCTTATCATCCCGAACGTTTGAAGCAATCTGTACATGAAATTCTATTGAAAAACATACCTTTCTATCAAACCAAAAGATACCGTTTACATTTTATAATTTTTAAAAAAAATAATTTTTAATTTGCTTCCGTAGATCAGAACTCAAAGGAAAAACTGATGGCCTTCACCATGGTCCCTTTTTAAGTCTTCATATAATATTACTGCCCGATATCACTTTGTTTTATTGCAGCGCCTCGTCGTTGATTATTTGTACTACATATATGACTATACTTTTATCTACCATGACATTATAAAACTTCACTTAGACATTGTTATACCCTCTGACATTTGATTTCTAAGGTAAAGAAAAGTAACCGCGCAAGATCATTAGATATTCAAGCCGAGATGAGAAAATGTAGAAAACTTGATTTTTTTGTCTTAAACTAGAGCCTAATCCATACTAGCAAGATCGTTTAATTGTTTGAGCCTTAACGCCATTTACTGATAAGTGACTACCTCTAGTCTAAACTTCATTTTGTAGTGACTTCTCACTGACAGAGTTCTTCTTGGGCAATACGAACCATACATGTACATGTAGAGCATGACCTTTATTATTATTATATTTATTTGATTATTAATAGAGGATACTAAACGACCTTCCATTTAATACTATTTTTATTAAACAAGTTAATGATTAAGTATAAAACGAGCGAAAGCAAGTTTGATACCAAATCATTAACGAGTTTAATAAAAATAGTATTAAATGGAAGGAAGTTTAGTATTCTGTTTATTACTTGACCTCAGTTATCAAGCATTATTACCGAAACTGTACTGAACGAAGCATTTCCGCGACTAAGCCGCCATCGAGACGACGGTGCTAAGATTGTGACGTCACAACCACACAATATTATGACGTCATACGGGGAGCGGTATTACACTAGTTTAATATCGCCGTATAAATACACTGCGGTATCTTACACGGGCGAGTAATAATTATGTTTATTTGATTATTATTATGTTTATTTTATTATTATTAACTCTTCTTGGGCTACAGTCAGTTGCTGAAAGAGCGATATGAATGGCTGTGGATAATCGGGATCAAACTGGAGTGAGATTGCAGCACATGCTGTACAAGTCACTGATAAGCGTAACATCTTTCGTACTAAAATCGTAAAATTAAACACTTGTTTCGCAAATGGAGCGTGTTGATACGAACTTAGCGTATTCATTGCGTATGTGATGCGTACGATATGCACATGTTTTCTGCGTACCACTTCCTTGTGACAGATAACTGCATATGCAATGCGTATGGTAGGCGTATTCCGGACGCACACAGCATGTGTTCCCCGCATGTTTTGCGTACAATTATCACACTAATTTCGAAGTTTTCATACAAATGCAATGATATGTCGTATGTTTTGATCTATTTTATTTTCTCACATTTACAGAAACTTAACCGGAATATTTATGTGGGTCACCCTTGCGTGTATAATAGTACTCGTACACTCGACGGGTCAACTATATTTAGGTGCATGAGAAGGTTTATCAATAGCTTAATAAATGTTTCTATTCTCAACATATGAGGGGATATCAAAAAGTTTCAATTATCGGAATTAATTAATTTAGTGGTGAATACGGACCAAATGGTCACTGTAGCATAAATGATCCTTGTCTAGTTCTTGGGTCAACAATAGTCTTTTTCGCGACAGCCAGAACATTGAGGCGCGCAGTGTAATTAAGTGTTTATATTTGTAGGGCTATACTGCACGTCAAATTCATGATGAGATTAAAATCTGTTTATGACAATGACAGCCCATCCTATGACACTGTTGTGAGATGGAAAAGACGAGCCAATAAGTGGACGCTCCTCACTTACTGATGATATGGATGTCATCAAGAAGGTTGAGACGCTGGTTTAAGAAGATCACCGCGTAACTCTACAAATGATAATGCATGAAACAGGTCTGAGTTATGGCAGTGCATGGAACATACTCCATAACCAGTTGCATATATCCAAAGTGTCAGCACGTTGGATTCCTCGCTTACTGACTCCATTGCACAAACAGAATCGAAAGGACATGTCACGGCAGGCATTGGAGCTTCTGGAACAAGACGTAGAGGATTTCTTCAAACGTCTTGTTACCATGGATGACTGCTGGGTCTATCAATATGATCCTGAGACAAAAGAGATGAGCAAAGAGTGGAAGAATGCTACGTCACCACCTCCCAAAAAGGCCAAAAGTCTGCAGGAAAGGCCATGGTGTCTGTTTTTGCCATTAGACAGAAGCGCCGCGGTATAATCACCGAAGGTCTACGCCTGTTAGCTGACAATGTCCCAGCTCACACTTGTCAAGCAGCTGATGTGGAGGCACGGCGATGTGGTTTTGAAATTTTACCGCATCCCCCCTCTTCACCCGATCTTGCACCAAGTGACTTCTTCTTGTTCCCCCAGATGAAAAATCCACTTCGTGAACGTCATTTTGAGGACACCAATGACATCATTCGAGAAGTGGAGGCTTGGTTTTCCATGAAATCAGGGGTCTTTTATTCAGACTGTCTGCGCAAGGTCAAGAAGCGATGGGAAAAATGTGTATCTCTGGATGGTGACTATGTAGAGAAGTCTTAAAAACATGAGAACAAAATAATGTTTGATAAGTGTCTGTGTCTTTGATATCCCCTCGTATGTTTAATTTCATTAACTATCTGATTATACAAATTGATTAACTGCAAGAAGTTCGATTAATTCAATATTTACTTCCGTACTGAAGAGGCTAATAGTACATTTATAGAAGTAGTTATTTATATGAGTTAATACTTTGGATTAGAGTGATTTGGCATATGTTGTTATTGTTGACATTGTAAATGTAGATAGCCAGATTTTGTAACGTATTTCGATTTATTAGAATGTTTGATTGCTTGGATTTTTGATAGTTTATATATATATAATTAATGTCAATGAATGGAAATGTTACGTGTACTATGGTTGTCTGTTCATCCATAACCTATGATATGTAAACCAAATCATCAGTATCAACCATGTACGCGACCAGTTTGCTCACACGCAATGATAATGAAATTTTCGATAATGACATTTGCTTTGAGTTCGTCCAGCATGCGTGCTATTTCAGGTTCAGGTACGTTATTTGTACGTCCATCATACAACATTCTTTATGTCCGTTTCATTACTGCTTCATGAATGTCAAACGCCCTCGACCGGTGAGAAATCAATGTACATGTTCGAAACTTCTTGGCGTATAGAAATAGTTAAAGCGCACGCTTGCGTATAAAAGACACTTTACGACAAAAACATGCTCATGAGTGGCGTATTCCGTAAACCTGCGTACTGCCGAGTAATACGCAACAGCTAAGGAGTGAGGGGCTTTAGTTGTTGTAGGTACATGTACACAGAATTAGAGATTTGAAAATGTGATTGTTTAACAGATGGGGATCGGTTAAATTATCTTAGCCAATGTTTACATTTAGCTGTCACTCAAACACTCTTAAAATATGTAATTTTATCATTCACAATCCATTCGATTATCATGTGTCCATCAGGTTAAACGATTGTTTGGAATTTTTTACGATCATTAAAAAGTGTCCCGTCAAGCAGTCCTGTGGATTACGCAAGGCAAGGCAGGCGGGTGTATTTGTGGATGAGTGAACGTTAGTTTTAGCTCACATTTAGGTAGAGTAATATCATTCGCCTTATCTAATTGAAGACAAGGAATTTGTTTATGGATTGTCAACTTCTTTATTGTATCTATAGCAACCTTTCTTCTTATACCGTTTTCAAGAAATTGTAGATATGGCGAGATGCAGCATTTCATACACAAATTACATATGTCACAAGTCACTTTGGTATAAACGGCAACATGCATTACGGCCTTGTGTCTCCAGTCACGTCCAAGAATTAATGGTTTCAATACATGATATTATGATGTGAAGGATCTCCCCTTTTATTCAACGTGTATATTATTTAAACAGTATTTTATTTCCATAAAACATGTAATACACAACATTCAGAATATATATATTATATATATTTTTTTTTTTAAAAGGAAAAAGGATTAGCAAACAGGCAGAAAATTCCTATATAAATGCTTCTCCTGAAACAAACATGAAACGATTAAGATATCAAATACATTGGTGGAAATATATATTTGCAATTATTCTAACTAAACTCAAATTCATATTAAGCATTGTCTACCTTTGTATTTGGTACAGATTAAATAAAAGAGCTATAACAAAATTGGTTGGTATCATTTATGAAATGATATACAGATATTATTAGGGATTCGTTAGCACTCTGTGACAAGGATTTGACACCGCTCTAGATAGATTTTAATGTTATATCGTCTTTAAAAAGGTATTGATTTGATCGGAATCTATCATATAGTGGGCATTTATGGAAGTAATGAAAAGGATCCTCCCGAATGTTGCCACAAGAACAGGCGCGAATTACTGATAACCCTCTATCAGACATTCATATTTTATTAGACCTTGAGAAGCGGAGATTCCAATTTTCATTCAGTCTGCAAAAGGAAGAAAGCAAGAACTGAATTCCTTACCTGTTATAGAATATGTTGTTGGGGTAAAAAAAACCGAAGAAAGTTATTTTATTGAAGTCTAGGTAACAAAGATCATGCCAAAAATGTTATTTCAAATAGAACAACTAAGTGATGCTGAAAATTACAATAAAATGTTTATCGAATCTGTGGGAATTTAGAAAGGTTCGATATTTTCGGTTGAAAACTTGAACATCTACAGCGATTACGATGCAGCAGTTAGCCCAAACCGATAAAAAAAACTTTCTATAGCAGATCAAAATAAGACAACAATTGCTTGTTATATTAATAATTTGAATTGGGTTTTATTAGAACTCTAACCTTTTTCAGTACCTGAAACTATTGTGACCAACATGAGAAACCTCTGGTATATGAGATTTTGTGGAAGTCAGAGCCATTTAGTAGAAGAAGCTGTTAAGCTCCAGACCGAATTCAAACGAGAGTCGTAGTACACTATCAGACAGGATTTAAAACATGTTTTCAATCTGGTTATTTGGTACAGAGAAAATTGAATATAAGCCATATTGAAAGATCATAACTGCACATCCCAACTACTATAGGATGGAGATGCGTACGTCCTTGTTCTTTGACAACATTAATTCTAAATGTGAATCTTTACGTTTATTCAGTAAATGCTATTCTTTCATAGTCATCAATTAGCCCAATGAAAGGACTACTTCCTGTCATGTTCAGAATACAAAGTGTTTCTTCATATGTGTTTAGCACACAGAGTTGATAATACGGAAGGGTTTACATATGGGTCAATTCACATAGCTAAGCTTGATTTCCTGCGCGTCAATCAAACTCGTCCTAATACGAATGTGAAATAACAGTTAGAAGCAGGTGCTTGTTCATTAAGAATGGTTTCCTTTTAAAACAGAGAACCATTGTAAGTGACATCTATAAAAGATTTTAGATAAATTTATGAATTATTAAAAAAATGCACTCGGGACAGATACTCCGTAATTCCTCGTATCTTGTTGATTATTCTTATCAGAAAGTTATTGTTCAGTACATTGTGAAGAGTTTGAGATAAAAGGATTTTTTTGTTAGCATCAGGGTTTGTTACTCTTTTTGTGAATGCATGAAGTATTAATGAAAGAAACTTTCATTTATTTTAAAATGAAAAAAAAAAGTATTTTGATAAAAATCTATATGGCTTAAACAGTAACGTGTGTGCACAATTATTTTTAAATGTGACAATTACTTGTTGTTAATGAAAATCGATAAACTTTTATAAACCAAAGCCAATTTACATATGCCTTGTTTACACATTAATGGCTTATCAAACACTAGCAAAACAATTGAATTTGTTTTTTTGTCTGCTATAGATTCATATTAAACAATATCTTAAGTTTGACTAATTTTCCACCTTGTAATGACATAATAATAAAACTGTCAATCTAAATTCATCTAGTTAACGCCTTTTTAATTTCTCTTTTCTGGCATGGTACATAGTACTTCCTAAGCATTGCATTTTTTGTAATGGTTAGGAAAAGTCAGTACTTTTCGATTGAATAACCCTATTGATTAAAGTATGCATGTGTGACTCCAATAAAACATTTAATACATCATATACTGTTAGTAGTAGTCGACAAATAGAACATTGCTAGTTAGAATACGCGAATCTATTAATTTATTCTTCTCAACTAGCTAGGATTATCCAAAATTCCTAAGCTACATATATCTTTGCAAATAATTATATGAAATCTTCTCAAGCTTCAGCAACCCTTATGTTACTTGTATCATTGTTTTTGTGAATAAAATCAGGCACATTAGCCAACCACCTTATCAACAACGGGATTTGGAAGGTGTAATGACTGATGGGTTTGGTAAATCGTATTATTGAGTTTGAAAATAAAGAATTGTCAATTTATGAAAGAATGAATTACAAACAATATATTACTCGCCCATGTTAGATACTGCAGTTTATTATATAATAAGCAATGAAATACTGGGATTTATCAGTGAAATAAACCTTGTATGTGGTCACAGTAGTGATATGATATAACGTCATTGGTGACAGTAGCGATATAATATATATCTTCACTGCTGGTAAAGTTTCCAGGGCCTCTTTGTGCCAGGACTACTTTTAGGGTTAAGAAATGTTTATCGACATCATAAACACTTAAAATCAACAAAAGTATATAATAAATAGAATATTTTATTAAGTTTGTCAAATACGATGTTTATCTCACTTAATTAAATATCCTCTATGTACTATTTATACGGCGTATACTAGTGTAATACCGCTGCACGTATGACGTCACAATATTGTGTGTTTGTGACGTCAGAGTGTTCGCACCGCTGTCACAATGGCGGCCAAGTCGCGGAAATGTTTCGTTCAGTACTTTTTCGGCAATCATGCTTGATTACTGAGGTCAAGTAATAAACAGTATACTAAACCTCCTTCCATTTAATATTATTTTGATGAAACTCGTAAATGACTTGGTATCAAACTCGCTTTCGATCGTTATATACTGAATCAATAACTCGTTTAATAAAAATAGTATTAAATGGAAGGTTGTTTAGTATTCTCTATATACAGATAATGTTGTTGTTGTTGTTATTGCCTAGGTATTGGAATCAGCATGACAGTGCTTTCGGGTCTAACGGTCATGTACTATCCTATCGTACTGGCCTGGTCTGTCTACTATCTAGTGCGGTCGTGTTCATCAACGCTACCGTGGACAACGTGTGATAACTGGTGGAACACGCCATCTTGTATCACAACACGGAGTATCAACACGCAGAATGCGAGCGACATGGGTAACGTTAGCAACGTTGGAAACTGGAGTGACTTAGGTAACGTTAGCAACGTTAACGATGGAAATTGGAGTGTCTTCAATAACGTCACCAGCGTTGTAAATAGGAATGACGTCCATGCAAACTTTACGTCTCATCCCTGGAAGAACGATATTTTATCCCACACAGCGGCTGAGGAATTCTGGCAGTAAGTATTGAGGTATATGAGAACACAATGCTTGTTCATTCGTTGGCCCCGGTTCCTTATTCATTTAATCTGTTGTTGTTGTTTGCGTATTTCAAATTTGCATCACAGTCGTGACATGAAAAAGGCCGGAGACATATTTTTAACAGCAATCATTTTCCTTGTGTTATGTAAATAAAATGAGTTTAAAATAAAAACAAAATATATGACACAGAATACAGCCTGTAATGTGAGTAAAGCAAACGTTAAAGATTCATAAAATGTCTGATCTAATATCTAGAAAATTAATTCTTGTACGTGTTTTGATTTGCTTTCATTTTCAAGATACAACACTCTCCGAATATCGAACGGTCTTGACGAGGTCGGTGGAATACAACTTCACCTCGTCTTATGCCTCTTCGGCGGGTGGATAATTGTCTACTTTTGTGTCATTCGAGGCATCAGATCAATTGGAAAGGTAAGTAAAGTTTTCCAGTTATGAAAACCTCTGAATAGGATTTTATCTGAAAATTGTGAACCGATAACATGAATTCTTTCACAGTTGAGACGTGATTTAATTTTATTTTTTGCAAAGTTCGTTGTTGATACATTGTATTTTCATGTTTTGATTCTGATGAATTCATGTTAGATATATGTCGATTACAGCATTAATGAGGAAATGTACTCACAACACTGCATACAAAATATTGTCGTTGTAAGTAACGTTTGATGCCATTTCTGAAATCATACTGATGTACAAATTTATAGAATGAAGCATCCCTTTGGTAATCATCTTTGCGGCCCTGCATTGTGTACCGATTTGAGAGTTAGAGTTTAAGAAGTGCTACTGTTGTTCGGATCGGTATGGCAGTCAAATGCTTCAATCCTTCATGAAGTTCGTGAATAAAATCAATGCTTTCACAAAATGTTCAAACAGTCGTGAATGGAAACGACGTTAATCTCATTGAAATCAGAGGGAACCTATCGATCTAATCTAAGTACTGCTGCCTAGGGAATGTGTCAGGCGATCTAACTGTGACCTTTCACTTTCCATGAGTTCAAACAGTAGGCCTGCTGAAATATGGAAACGTGCTGATGGCTTTCAAGCCTGGTCACTGATTGGCTGGATTGTTAAGATAAATTCATTATACCCGGGCACGTGGAGCGTAGATTTATTTAACAATGAATGGCTTTGCCTGTTTGGTTTATTGAAATGTTTCTTTAATTGATTTGACGGTTTTTGGTCTTATCGGTTTTAAGGTTTATAATTGATTTTCAAATTTTGAGAGTTTGTAGTTCATCTTATCATTTTGATGACACATCTGGGAAGAACACGATATACGAAGGCCTTCTTGATGGTCTTTCAGATAAATTAATGTCAAAAATACATTTCCCCGCCGGCAAAGCCAACGGGGGTTCATGTTGTGGCGCCTTCCATTCCGAAAACTTATCATCTGATGAAACAACACTGCCGAAAGTTTTCTCTCATTCTTTCTAAAACTTGGGACATGTCTTTGGTATACAGTGAGGCGCTTACCGAAATTCAAAGTCGTTCCGATAATTTTTCCAGAGTAATTGACGTTGAATGAGAGCCAATGACCTTGTCACTTACGGTACAAGTCTTGCTAATACAGTTTTGCGTATACTGAAACTTGCACTATAGCATGCTCTTGTTTTCAATCTGCCTATTTTAAGGCATATGGGGATATTGACACTCATTTTAGCTTTCTATCGATTCAATGAAAATCTTATTATTATTAAAAATTGACCTGTAATAAATAATAAAAGAGTTCAAAGGGCCTCAGCTTAGCGATAAAAAAAATCTATGATCATCTGTGCGCAAAATGGATAAAGTATAATTATATTGATTATATTGATTATAAAAGCAATTTTGTAACGTAAACTATTTTTAAAATGTAGTATAGGCATTGTTCTTGGATTTAGATAGCGACAAACTTTTTTCGCTCTTCTGGCTGCAATCAAAATAAGAATAATTTTCGATATCGCTGTTCGTGCGGATTAATTGAAACATTGATCTACTCCTTAAATTGTATCCCCTGACTACGCACATATCTGTTGAATAACTTAAGAGGGAGATTCCCTGGGTGCTAATATCGAGAGATATGCACTATCTGTGCATTCGTTATGTATTCAAAATATTGGTGTGCTCTAGTGCCTTTAATGGTGGAACGTCACGTCTTCTCATTCAAGGTTACAGATCAATTAAATTTAGGAAAATCAGAGACATGTTTTACTGGATTAAAGCGAGTAAATTTCAAATTTAAGCCGAACGTGAGCTATCAATCCAGTAAAACGTGCCTTGGATGTAACTAGATTTATCTCCATTCTACATGTACATCATAGTTTTAGTTTGAACTCTTTGTTTTAGGAAAATGCATATCGTAAAAGTTCCCAACTTCCGGAAACAAAAACGAACTCTTCTGTAACGATGGTTTTGACTGATTGAAAATAAATAAAATCTTTAGCAAAGATAAGCCTAATACTTCATGTTCACAAACCATTTTAATCACAGTACGCAACACAAATGTAAATATCGAATCGTTCAAAAACGTTTGTGCATTTTTGGATAGATAACAAAGACCGTGACGGAAAGCTTAGTCCACACTGATTTATCACTCTAACTCGTAATTTTGTAGAAAATATGACATATCCTTCAAACAATTTGCTCTCTCCGTGTCAACACATGAAATAATAGAAGGTTAATTCCTTTTGAAAATAGATATATCTCATTTTAAAGCACAATACCGACTCTAAACTTAACAGTCGGATAGATGAGACGTCAATGTATGTATTAATACATTGTAAACGATTTCGGGTAAACAGAGCCTTGAATCAGACAAATCAACTTATCAAAATCGAGTATACAGCACATTCAAGGTCCTAATTGCGAAGTCATAGTATCTTTTCTGTTTTGCGATCTGTTTGAATTAAAGATTTACTCGCTATCAATCCAGTATAACTTGTCTCTGATTTTCAAATACACTAGGTTTATCTCTTAATTCAAAAGTTGAACAACTTATCAATGGTAACACGATGATACAAAAATAACATGGAACAATAAATAACATGGATCAACGTCAACGACATATACAAACCCATTGACACATCAACCATGACCATGTTTTGTCACTGTTGTTGTTTTACTCTTAACTATGCTTATCTAATCATAGATAACAATTCATTAATGTCATCATAAATCCTCTAGTTCTCCATATCCGCCTGGAAAGATCAATGTAACATTGTTGTCCATTTAAATTGCTGTAAATAAAAATACGCCATGCACTTATCATTAATTTGAAAAGAATTTTTTAGAAGGTAAACATCAATAGGACAAGCTGTAGGGAACGTTGTGCTTTGGGAACGTTCTTGTTCTTATTAGAAAAGTCATTTGTGCAAATGGAATTCAGGCAATAAAAAAGTAAAATCATCTTTATCTCTAAGCCTTAAAATTCTCGAAATTCTTTTTTTCAATGGATGTTTTCGAGGAGGGGCGCCCTGCAGCGTTATTATACGTACAGTGTATATAAAACATAAGTAATTGTAGAGTGTTTACCACTGTTAGCCATGCCCGGATTTGAATTGTAACCTAGCTATTAACTGAAATCACTTGCAATTTATTTGAGATTATTTGCCTTTATGTTCTACCAAGCTGTGTTTTATAACATATTCATAACCGAATTAAAAATGATAAAACATTTATCATTAATAATGCTTCGTGTACTCAGATTCTTGTTTTTGAAAATGCCATGTGTGTTCAATATTTGTAAAAATTTCTATTCACTTTATATATATCCACTTATCATTTGTGCAAGTTTACCTGTACTCTGTACGCTAGGAATATCGTTTTACACAGCCTACGTCAATCTGCGCTCGTATCTCAACCTATTAGCTTTATTCATTTACGACCCTGGTAGTGTATTTTTATAATATAACAAAGAAGTGAATTTTGATGGCAACCTTTTCATTGGTGCGTTAAACTTTCGAATGGGGACATCAGACTGGTTTAAACAGCATGCACGGTAGTTCGTAAACGACACATCTAAAGCTATGAAAGTATTAGTCTACAGCTGCATACCAAAGTTAGTTCACATACCTGCCTATCCTAGTGCATATATCATGTACATTTGCATGTCTTTAAGGAATCATAGCATTGCGACAAAGAAACGCATAATTTTTTATTTTTAATACAGAAATAAAGATCCATTGCACCTTATCGCAATCGTATGCCACACCAAACAGTTAACCTTAATAGTTTTTGGCAGGTCACTGAAGTGACCAGGGGTCTACATTTCGAAAACAGTATTTTTTTATTTTTCTCTACATAATCCTTTAACAGCGAGCAACTACCACAGCGAGACACAAGTCACGTTTGTTCGTTTGCATTACCTCTATATGATTTTGTTGATTTTTTTCTCAGAGAATCGAAATGGAATATTTTAATCGAAATTAAAGGAAATCGGAATTTCAAAAATGTGACCCCATCTGTCTATTAAATCAAGACAAACTTACTACCGACTAGACAGTCCAACAATCAGTTAAAGAATGGCTATTTGACACATTGACAATGGGAGGTCCTTTGTCAGTTCTGCTGAAGGCATTTTATTGACATTCAAAGCAAACCTAAATTACATGATATTTGCACTAACATACAGTTGTATGTGAACAAACTTTTAATATGCAGCTGTAGTCGTATATCATTGTACACCAATGGGTAGGCTTGTTTTGGGAAAACTTTCAATGTGTCCGCTGTCATTAAAATACAAAATTGATTTCAACTTACAGGACACTGCAAAATCTGTAAATATCCATAATCTTACTGGCTTCTAGCCTCGGTTGAGTGTATTCAGAGAGCAGCATGAACGCAGTTGAGTGAATTCAGGAATCAATATTACAGTAGTTGAGCGCTTTCAGAATGCGGTCTGGCAACAGTTGAACGCATTTAGAAAGAAGTCTGGCCGCATTTTAGTGCATTCAGTGTTCAATCCTACCGCAGTTTGATGTATGCAGAATGCATTCTGACCACATTTTAGTGCGTCTGTGATAAACCTTGTCACGTGTTGCAGGTTGTGTATGTGACCGCCACGATGCCCTACCTACTGTTGGTCATCCTCCTGGTCCGGAGTCTCATGTTACCCGGTAGTACGCAGGGGCTTCTCGTCTACCTTCGACCAGACTTCTCTAAACTCATGGAAATAGAGGTAGCACATTACATCTCCCGTCATCATATCAAGCTTTTGGTATTGGTTAACCATCATGATTCGCATAAACTTAATTGATTTCTTTTATGTATTTACAGTCATGTTTATGCACTACATATGTGTACAACAACAGCTTTGTAATCTATTTGCAATCTTTCCCTCTAAGCTATGGCTTCCTACAGAAGCCCTGTACAGATAAAGGCATAAATTTGCAGAGAAAAAAGCAAGATTGTTGAATCTTAAAGGTTTGATTTGATTTGTAGCCTTCAAATTAGCAGTGGAGACATGAGTCTTGTAAACGAAATATACTTCTTGGATGTCCTTTCTATCACATAAATTATCTTATTTTTTTCTACAGAGGGTACTCAACTCCTTACCACGTTTCCTCTATTATAAATAGTGCAGGGGTTTGGTTTTCACCGTATATACTTATGTCACTCGCATAAGTCAAATTCACTATTCTATTTACAATCTTAGATTTATTACATTTTTTCACAAAAATGTGTCCTGTTATTTCATTTGGGATTTTTCCCCTTAATACCGAAATAATATATTTAAGTATAATAAGTAAGTATAGTTTCACTTAAGAGTTCAACCGTGAACCTTTCGTAATAGATCACGGTATATCTATTGATAGATATTCATTCGAAGTTCTTACACCACAATTTTTCCATGAAAATTATTGAACAAATAGTTTAATCATTCTTTTAGGTTTTAGTTATTTCAAATTCCGGTATATTTATAAATATGCTTGAATAAATAATTGACATTGTCTGGGATTTTAAAAAATATTCAACCTATCTTCATGTTTCAGCAAATACACCTTCATCTCATACAGATTAAACAAAATAGATAATTTTTAAAACCAAATCAAGAGTGAAGCGTTCATAAAATATGTATGAGGTTTGACGGGAGGGGGCAGTGCAGTGCTATTGCATTTGTTCTGCATTAATCTGTCATCTCTTACCCAATTAGGTTGCTGTATTTGTCGAATGTCACTTTCACAACTGCAAATGACTCTACATACCAACTTTACAACACCTGTAATTACCTGTACAGGTGTGGTTGGAGGCGTGTCTCCAGGTGTTCTACTCTCTGGGTCCGGCTTGGGGAGGTCTCATCACCATGGCCAGCTTCAACAAGTTCAACAACAATTGTCTTAAGTAAGTATCTCATAGGAAATGATAAGCCTTGACATATCACGCAGAATTAGACCTTAAACTGGTTTTAACGATTTGTGATTTATAAATAATTATTACCAAATCAACCTTAATCCCCTTTCATCTTGATGCATTCCAATCCCCAAAACGGGAGAAGAAATCTCGGGATGACAGTTGGTTAACTCAAGAATTGGTATATAAGATATACGATATGTTTATTGTCATTTGCTTTTGTTATGGGTCGTTGGCCTCTCCTGGAATATAAAATGTCTGTCATATATTTGATAAGTCAGTTCATGATGGGTTACATCGTCTTTCAAGTGGTAAATTTGCCCATAGATCGAGCTTGTTTACACATGGCTTCATGTCCGATGTGCGCTTCACTTTATCATTTTATGCGTATTGAAAATGCCCGCTATTGAAAATGCTGTATTATGCTAAAATCAGCTTATTTGAATCCGCTAAGCTACTTCCAAACACCCTGATCTCTTTCAGGCCAAATGCCTCGTATAGCTGGCGGCTGCCATGATCCTCTGTTATTTTTTCAGTCAATAAAATGGCGTTATGCTAGGAGCTTGAAGCTATTATCTTAAACTCGACTGATTTTTCCATCCGGGGTGTGCAGGATACGAGTCGTCGTATTGGCTGGTTGGATAGATAGCGATACGAGGCTTTTAACTATATTTCATTGCTGAAATAATAACAGGTGAACAAAGCCACTAACATCAAGCTGATCCAGCCATTGAGGCATAACATTTTCAAAACAAATATCTGAACATGCGATTAAAGGACTGTAAAACAGAAAGTTACCAAACGCATACTTCAACATCTCGTATCAACCTGTCAAAAGTCACGTCGGATAACTTGGTTGCACATTTTCCTGATGAAAAGGGTGATTTGTAGAGGGCATCGGAACATTAAGCCCTGTGAGCACGAGGTTTTGGGTCAACCAGGAACAGTTAATACCAGAAGTGGCAACAGTCCACCTTCACCTGAGGACATAAGAACAAACAGGGTAAAGAAAATGTCATCCTGCTAAATCAGCGTTAATGAATCCGAACTCGCTCTTTCCTAATACCCTGATCTCTTTCAAGCCAAAACCCTCGTATCGCTAGCTATCTAACCAGCCAATGAGACGACTCGCATTCAGCAACAGTGGAAAAATCCTTGGCTGAACAGATATCAGGTAAGCATAGCTACGAATATCAAGCCGCCAGCCATACGAGGGATTTAGCCCGAAAGAGATCTGGGCATTAGGGAGGAGCGAGAGCGGATAAAATATACGCTGATTTAGTGGGATGAGCAAATATATGAGGTGAATGTCGATATAGCTCTTTTATTTAAGGACTAGGTTCGACACTACAAACACATTAAGAACAACATCCAGCCAAGTTACAGGTTAAGTTCTGAGACCACTGACGCTACAAGAATTTGAGAGACTTTGATGTAAACAAATCTCGTTATTCTAGAGAATATGTCCAAAACTGCTTTATATCGTACCAAAAAATGATTATGTCTCGGCAATAACTATTTTCTAGACCAAGCCTAAATAAATATGTCACCTTTGAGAGTTAAAGAGCCACTCCGTGATTTTCATAACATATTATTTAGCTTTGATACGAACCTAAATGTCATATGTGGTGATATAGAATCAAAACATCTTAACTTTCCATGTCCAAAAGACATATATATGACAAATACTGGTTTTCCATGAAAATCTAAAAACAGCCTTATAAATGCACAATGGTGTAGATATCACGTCCAATATACATGGACACTAGTTATATAACCTAACAAACAATATCAACTCCTAACCGACCTCCTGGCTGTTTTAGATAAGTCTCCAAAATTACGTTTGACTATTTGACGCGCGCCACTGTCCGGTTTTCGGTCGGAATTGCGACGTTCTACCTTTATATTGTCACTGTAACAAAACAATAAGCTTTTAAATGTGTCCTTTTGTTAACAGTCGATACTTCGCGATCAAATGACACCATTGATTGAGTTTGGCATATTTGACTCACGGAGTGCCTCTTTGAACTGCACCCAGGCCATTGGGTCAGATCAGAGTAGTGATATATGCAACCGGAGCACGTAAGAGTATCGAAAACAATCTCATTACAACCCAGGGAAGGTAGAGTCCAGACTTTGATTATACTTTCATCAAAACAACAATGGTAGTCCTTGAATATTAAACTTGTTTAAATAGTGCTCACAAATATCAGTAAACTAACAATGTGTGTTTAACCTCAAAATATAACTTTTAGACAAACAATCATTCATAATGATGAACCAAACACTCTTTTAATTTTCAAAAGTAGGTGACAACAGGCCGGAGTAGTTTATTTTTTATAATGGAAAATGAACGATGTCAAAGCTACATTAGAAATCTCGCGTGAATTCGCTAAAGTAACTGGCACTACGGGTAGCGTTTGATTTCTTGTCGAAAATAATAACGAATGTGGTAACTGGCATAAAAATAATTTCACATTCCGATGTCACGTGGGTTTTTTCTTTCTTTCAATGGAATTGCCGCTAGAGATTATAATACATTTGCAACATATCGTGATTTATGTAATGACAGTACTGAACACATATGAATAACAAATATTCACATTTCAGGGACGCTATCCTAATCACATTTGTCAGTGAAGGGACGAGCATGTTCGGAGGGCTGGTCGTCTTCACAGTGCTGGGCTTCATGGCCCACGAAGCTAACATCCCCATCTCGGAAGTTGTGTCCTCGGGTAAAGGGAGATCACTCATCTTTCATCCTTCTGAGATTGTTAAACATTTTTCCGGATCAATTCTTCTTTATGCATTTTAAAGGGAATGTAAAGTCATGGAGGATTTAATGGCGATTTAGAGCTATAATTACTTGAGGACCTTGAAATCAACCATGTTAAAATTGGTAAAGGTTTTAGTTTTAACTGCTAATTATGTTTATCATTTCATTCAAAGAAATATTGATTTATTTCAGTTTTCATTCTTACTGCTAGTATCTTTAAATCATGACATGACAGTTTTAATACTGTGAATGTAAAGGCTTGTGTTAAGACAGGTGTTATATGATGTAAAAAAAACAACGTTGTGTGCACTCATTCACGTACGGTGCCAATCCATTGCGGAATTGGAACCCAAACATAGCTAATAATTCTGCAAAACACATCTAGTACAATGATGGTGGTTCAAATAGGCTATGATTATTTTGTCAACTCACCTCATTTCAGTTCTGTTACAACTTTCTTTCACCTCGTCTCGTGCTCATGAGTAACCGTCGTTTCTCTTCAATTTATCATTTAGGACCAGGACTTGGTTTTGTGACGTACCCTGAGGCTCTTTCCAAATTGCCTGTTCCTCAGTTGTGGAGTTTTGTGTTCAGTTTAACGCTTATCTCCCTTATGCTGGACACTGTGGTACGCAGTTTTAAATATTTTTTTATGACAGTGTTACTATTCCCTCATTTTTCATACAAAAAACCATCAAACTCATTTGTTATAATAGCCGTAAACGTTGAAATTGACCAGTGAGGCTTTTTCTATTGATGATTCATTCAGGGTAAAGTTTTTAAAACTTTATTTTCATTCAGGAAACACAGCTGCATATCAAAAGTTTGTTCACTTACTACTGTATCTTAGTGCAAATATGTGTAATTTGGGTTTGATTTGAACGTCAATAAAATAACTTCAGCCTAACTGACATAGGATCTCCAATTGTCAATGTGTAAAATAGCCGTTTTTTTAAACTTACTGTTGGACTGTCTGGTCTCTCGCGCTAAAACTCGAATTTTGGCATTATTAAACAGACAGAAGGGGTAAAAATTTCGAAATTCCGATTTCCTTAAATATCGATTAAAATATTCAATTTCGACTTTCTGAGAGAAAATTAACAGCAATTTCATATTAACTTGATGCAAACTAACAAACATAACTTGTTTGTAAAGCTGTTGGTAACTCTTAAAGGATCGTGTAGAGGAAAATAAAATATACTGTTTTCGAAATTTTGACACTTGGTCACTTCAGTGACCTGGCAAAATTTAATACGGTTAACTAAATTTAAAATTAAAACGGTTATAGCATGCAGTTGCGTTAATGTGCAATGGATTTTCTCTTCTGTATTGAAAATTTAAAATTATCCCTTTCTTTTTCGCAATGCTACGATGCCTCAAACACTTGCCTAATTACATGATATTTGCACGATTCGCAGGTATGTGAACAAACTTTAGGTATGCAGCTGTATATGTTTATCGTATAATCTTTATGTGACTTTAAATGTTTGAAATTGCATTGAGTAAAGAATTGTTCAAATAGTGATTCCAACCGCTGTTAATTATGATTCAATGCTCTTTGATATTTGAAAGCAAGAATAACCTTGCTTTCCTCTGGGCTCTGCTTATTTCAAACAATGCTAACAAACCACAAGTTACATAAATGGACTTTTTTGTCACTATAGCAACGGTATCTTTCCAGTTTTCTACAGTAGAGACAGTTCTTGCCGCTGTATTCGACCAGTACCCTAAACTTAGGAGAAGACGAATGTTGGTTACTGCAGGGTTCTGTGTTGTGTCCTTCTTCGTTGGTTTATTCATCACCACGAATGTTTGTATTGTTTCATTTCACAATTAAATAGTCTTATTTAATTTATGTTTTTAGAGATGTTTATTAAGGTTATGACCACGCAGGTTATAGTGAATGTTCATTTCAAAAGCGCACATGAAGGACATGTCAAAACAAACTTGCCCAATTGTCTAGCTAGACGTGTCTGTGTCATAATTAGCAATGAAAGCCTCAGGTCTCTAAGATTATAGGAACTAAAATTGTCACTATTGCACTTATCAAAGATGGAATAAATAAAGCACAGGCACTCACTCTTGAAGAGTTACGTACTCCTGAAGATATGATAAATGAGGACCAAAGCACAATCGCTTTCGTGACAACGCATAATAAAAACAATGCGGAATTATTTCCAGTTACATAGGAACTTACCTATGCTTGGTCAAGACAAGAGGTTAGGCCACATGTTGAAAAGAAATAAAATCATGTTATAGTTATAGTTATAGAAGTTATTTTATTCGGTTTGTTTAAGGGTGGAATGTTTATCTTCCAACTCATAGACTGGTATTTTGCCTTCCTCATCCTCCTAACCACGGC
Organism: Phorcus lineatus; assembly: GCA_921293015.1. Lineage (NCBI taxonomy): Eukaryota > Metazoa > Mollusca > Gastropoda > Trochida > Trochidae > Phorcus > Phorcus lineatus. The sequence goes on along the minus strand of OV121090.1, from coordinate 46,227,718 downwards.
CTTTATGGAGTGTGTGTGTGTGGCATGGATATATGGTGAGTTTCTCACTAATACATTTACGAAAATTGTTTTAAGCAGTGGTACGTTTTACGTTGAATAAGTTGCTGAAATGAGTGTGAAAATAAATGACGCCAACAGTAAAACAAACCTCTGTCTTCAAAAAATCAATTTCAAGAACGTATGTACATGGTTCGATAGAGCAATGGGAAATGTTTTTTATAATTCTAAATGATAAGAGGTGTTCATTTCAAAATGGCCGCTGTTTATTGATCGCTTTCTACGGGACATGGTTTCTATCGATAGTCAGGCTGGAAATGCTTTCAGAAATAGGTATAAAGTGAATAAACGTTTATTATCAATTGCAAATTCAAAAAGTATAAATTTAAAAAAACACGCTTAGACCGTCGTGAATGATACACTTAAGCATTGGTTAACTAGCATTGAACTAAAACACCTCCAGCATGTCTTCATCAAACTAAACAGGTACCCAACTAAACTTGGTGACCGCACCATTAATTCCACTCTTAAACCAGCAGCTACTACCACTACTACCAAGCCTACCCCTGCTCCCATTCGCTTCTCACTTCCATACATCGGCAAAACATCACATCACATTAGTCGCTTACTCAAACAACAGGCAGGCATAGACACTTACTTCTCTACCGCCACACCTCTCAAAACCACAATCAGGGCTGACAGGAGGAAACTTACAACAAAACAACAACAGCAAAAGGGGTAGGTCTACAACATCAGCTGTGACTCTAGCGGCAACTACATTGGGGAAACATCCAGACCACTCAACATTTGCATCAAGGAACACAAAAGATCAACAATCAAAGCAGACACTAAATCAGCGGTTTCGGAACACATCACAAAGTTTCCACAGCACAAAATCAATTGGGACACAGTCAAAACACTTACAAACAACAAACATGATTACACTCAACGCCGTTTAGCTGAGGCTATACAAATTGTTAGATTTAAGCCCTCTTTTAAACAGGGATCAAGGCTACTTCATCCCATCAGTTTACAACCACCTAATACGCCCATGATTAATCCACTCGACTTACTCTGGCTTTTCATTGTAACCTTGTTATTCCATCCATACGTATTTTCTGTATAAAATGCTGTATCTCACTTATCCCCAATTGCTTGAGAACGGTATAAGAAGCTATACCGAAACGTCGCTATCAGCACAATAAAGAAGTTGATAATCCATAAAATTTCTTGTCTTCCTTATACTGACAGCTTCTAGAATGCCACTCAAACAGACCATTGACATCGATACGGTTCGTCATATTAGCCTTGTAGTATACGGAGAGTCCCATTTATGACATCGTAGTAATAAAAAAAAAATAATGGAACTTCTTTTTTTTACCTTCATTGTACGCATATCTGTTTCAGGGGTGGAACGATTTAGTGACGACATAGAACTGATGATTGGTAGGAAACCGCCGCTGTTCTTCAAGATAGCATGGTGCTACATAACCCCTTTATTCATGTTGGTGAGTCTGATCTAGACGGACAAGTGCAGCATTACTTCTTGATTTGATGAATAGGTGTATTAAATAATGAATTACATCACGAATCTCGCTTTACATACTTGGTAGGTCATCTTATTCTTGGAAGGCAACGCTTGGTCATACTTACTGATGTCGTTTTGCAAAAAAACATAAAACAATATTAGCAAATATATCGAAAAATCGCCTTCATAGAATAAAGTACGTAGTTGTATATCCATAGAAATTGCCTTTATCATCCTTCATAAACTCAACTTCAAGAATTTCCATTAAAGAAGTATTATGAATAGATCCAAACTATGTTATTCTATGTAAAGGTCCATTACTACTTTATCAGTACAATTTATTAATTTATAGTCAACTGATTCCAATTCATTAACCTGTAACACCACTTTCCTCGATTCTTTTTATTATTTTCAACCCATATAAACACATAAGGGTTTTCCAGTTATGTTTAGAGCTCGTCTTACAAATGCAGTAAGATGAATAAGTACAGTTATGTTTAGAGCTCTTCATACAAATGCATTAAGATAAGTAAGTACAGTTGTGTGTAGAGCTCTTTATACAAATGTATTAAGGATGTTCGCTCCTCAGTCACAGTAAAAAAATTTAAATAACCTTAAATCATAATGTTCTTATATAATAAACTAAAATGAAGCGGTAATTTTTTTAATTTTTGATGATTTCTGACAAAATATTCACCAAAATAAAGAAACGTAGTATTTTCATTTTGAAATAATTCACTATTTTGCTGACTCAGCAATTTATTTGTAACTATTATTTGAGCAATTTCTATTATCTGTTTTTCTTAGAAAGTTGATGTTGAATGAATATGATTTGTATGAATGCGTTCAGGTATTTTTTAAGATAATGAGTGGGAGAAAGCATGTTTTTAATCCAAAAATAGCTTGAATGTTGATAATTTAATTGAAATGTTTGAATACATGATGTGCCGTAGCGACTAAAAGCCTACAGTACCATACATATTTTTTACCTTTTTCTGGAAGAAGATTATGTTAACTAACATGTTTTTATATTAAAAAAAGTTCAATACAGGAACTAATTAAAATTTAAGGTTTCTCCGAAAAGGTCATCATTTCCCCATAGACTCCCATGTTAAAACTCTGACTGACATGGATCTTCGTCTTAAAATATCTCGAAAAAACCCACACTAACCCCTATTTTTTTTTTTTTTTGAAAAAAAACAAGTTAGAAAAAAAGTTTAATACTTAAAATTTGAGGAGCGGACATCCTTAAGATGAATAAGTACAGTTACATGTATGTGTAGAGCTCTTTATACAAATGCATTAAGAAAAATATATAAGTACATGTACAGTTATGTTTAGAATTCGTCTTACAAATGCATTAGGAGAACGGGCGAAACGTTTCGCGGCAATCATGTGTTCTCATGGGCGCTATCATTCTTCCCCAACAGAGGTAGATTCCGTCATAAAGTCCTTTGCAACATTTATCCTCATACGACCGTTTCTCAGTGTAGAATTGTAGAAGCCTGTTTTGATGTATACAATAACATTTAAAACGATTCATGTATTTCTTAGTTATTAAAATTTCGAAAAACTAAACTTTATTCGAATATGTATTTGACACTTTGAGTCTTCTTTACAGAACACATCCGCCTTATTAAGCGACTGCATGGTTGCATAGGCCCGTGTGACAACAAAGATGTTATCCTTGCATGCGGCGTTTTCATTGGATAAAATATTGTTAGGAAGTTTATGTTGCAATATTTTGTCGCTAGGGGAGCCGACCGCTAACCCGAAAGAGCTCATATTAGAACAGAGGTTGCATATGAATCACTGACGGAACTACCTCGGCGGGGAGAGAATTGGGTGTAACAACACATACTTACTTTCCTTCCTGGTTTGTGAGTTCAGTACTCGGACTAAGTCATAGACTTTTAACATCGACCTCTACTAATCGAACATTGCTGTTGGACTCAAAACTTTTTGGCTTCGTTATTAGATTGTTAAAAGGGTAACTTCAATTAGTGATTTCAAAATGATAAACTGTGTAATAACTTAATCGTTTGCTGGATTTCATAACTTGAAATTTAACTTGAAACTTACACTATATGTTGAATTGAACTTTTTGTCAATATCATGAAATCACTCTACGGCAGTTTTTAAAAAAATAATGTGTAGCAAAACCACTTCAAGATCGATATAAAGTCGTCTATCTTATGTGATATGTGATTGATGCCTTTCCTATTTTGATTAGGGTAACGTCAAAACAGAGTGTTTTCTTTGTAGACTGCGTTCATATTCTCCGTGGCGAATTACCGCCCTCCTACCTATGGGAAATACGTCTACCCTCCACACGCAGCTGTCATTGGCTGGATATTAGCCTCCATACCGGTCATTCCTGTCTTCGTCGCCATGGCAGTTACCTTATACAGAGCGAAAGGGTCTCTATATCAGGTGAACATATGTTTTACGTCTTTTAAAGTATAATCAACGGACCAATGAAGGACGTCAACTCTTCATAGAATATTAGATATGTATGTCATTTTTATAAACTCCCAGACAAAAGAAAGGTTTCACTTTTATTTTTTCATGGAAACATTAAGAAGACTGATACGGGTTTGATTCTAAGCAGGAAATTACAGTATTACTGCATCGTTGCCTCTAAACGAACGCGTTGCATCGAACGCAGCCACTGGAATTGTGCATTCACAAACACGTGCATAATTATGAGGTATGATTTGTGATGCACGTGCATCAATGTTACATAAATAACCTTGTTGGAAAGAGCAGACATTCAGTAACATAAAGACCACCAAAAATATGCCAAGACTTAAGCAAGCGCTACGTGATCAAGCAATCGGTATGTCTACTATGGGGGATTCCCAAGAACCTTCAATTGCAGCCAAACCATCATCGGACGGCTGTTAATACGCTACCAGGAGACAGGCCAGACACTGGACAGATCAAGATCGGGAAAACTTCGTTTGGCTGGTATACGAGCCTACCGCCCCTCCCTTGAAATGGCTTTTCCCCGTTTACACTGTCAAAGCAGATTACGATGGACACGTACTGTACGCAGGTGGCGGCGACATGACTGTGAGAGGGTGCTGTTTACAGACGAGAGCAGGTTTTGCCTATTCAGAAACATGATATCTGTACACTTGTCTTTTACTTCTACATTTGTGTTATTTTTAATATTGACCCCCCGTCTCTTTCCGTGTATTGGGGAAAATCAAATGCCGATATTTGGTTGCCTTTTAAAGAGAATATTAGGAAATTGATTTCTGTTTATTAACCAATCGTCAGAATTCTCATATCTGCGTATGTTTTTATTTCATAGACGTATAAATGATTGAAACCTTCCTTTTGCCTGGTAGCTTATTATGCATACATACTTAATGAAAAAGTTAGCATACACTCGTATAGTCGTGTATTTTCACAATAAAGAACAATTTATCTAGGCAATCTGTCTTTTGAAGAAAGAAGAAATAGGAAGTTTATGGGTTTACAAGTTCTATATTGCATACGAGATGCGACGTATCGGTGTAGATTCTAACACCGTTATCAGGAAAGTGATTCGGAACGTTACACATGTTATTTTATACATTTGATAAGGCATGTTATATAAGTAAATTGGTTGATGTGCAAAATGGTCTTTTTCAAGAGACAGCAAGCCAGATGGACAATGAGGTAGTTGCTGATCAGTAACTTCCAAAGTTCAATATTCAATTGTTTTAAATGATTATTTGAATATATGAATCATTCCAATTCCAAACGGAATCTATTTTGGCTTTCTATTTTTCTAGATCAACTTTTATTAATTAATAATTAAATAATTAAAAAATAATTTATTAATTAACGTTTTGTTTACAAACGTCATTGATGTTTTGTGGAGAAAAGCTTTGATACAGTGAGAGTCATCTAAAAATTCATGAACCTTTGAGGAATTCATTATCGGGAAATTTACCTTTGAAGACATTTGCGTCATATTTTTTATATTGTCATATAACGTTTTTACAAGAGGTGAGACCATAATTTAGTTATTTGAATCTTTATTTGAAACGTCAGAAGTAAAGTTATCTTTTGAAATCATTATATAGATTTACTAATGTGACGAAATGTCACATTTTTGCAACGCTCTAGACCATCTTGTCGCACTATTTTTACTATAATATCTTCTGAAATTATTATATAATTGTAACCCATGTTACTGTCCAAGCCCTCCATAGAGCCAGATGAAATGCAACGTTTTGGAGTTATATTTTGAATTTTTTTTATATAATTATAACTCATGTTACAGCCACTGAGACCATATTGTACCACTAATTTTATTTGAAGTTCTCAATTAAATTTTTTATATAATGATTTCTCATGTTACAGCGGCTCGGACTTGTTGTGAAGTTTAATTGAGACCATATTGTACCACTAATTTTATTTGAAGTTCTCATTTGTAATTTTTATATAATCATAACTGATGTTACAGACCCTCAACTCATTCGTCCAGCCAGACTAGTTGTGACATTCAGTTGTGACCTTAATGTGCCACTATCTTTATTCTTTATAACCTGATATAACTATAACTGATATTACAGCGCCTCAAGTCTTCCATCCAGCCCGACAGTAGTTGGTATCCGGCTGATCCAGAGTATAGGCAACTCTACCTCGAGAAGGCCTGGTCCAAGAAACGATCTCTGTGCCCTCAGTGTTGATCGAACCGTAGTTTCCTAGCTATACAATGTTATGTACTAGGAATTGTACATCCAATTGAAATATGTTCTTGCAAATGTTCTTGCCAAAATCACCGGTCTTAGAAACGATATTTGTGTCCTTTATAGAGATGAAACAACTTATTTTACAAACATATGTAGAAAATGTCACCAATTTATCAGGTGAAACGTAACTTTATCTTTACTTCATTTCTACATCACGTTATACTTAAATGTGACATCTTATGTTCCAAGCACAATATCTCAGCTGAATAAATGTGAACAGTATAAAACTCATGTAAAGAATAATAAAAGCTCCGGCAAAAAGCTTTTTAAGTATTATTATCATTTATTTTTTTTATATCATAAAGAATTTCAGCTTTTAATATCTGTTTAAAAGTGGACGAATTTATTTCTATGCTAAAGTCAATGACTATCGCCATTGGTATAATATCAGCAAATTGTAACCGTTAGACGTGACACTTGGACCGATATTTGGCTCTTTATTGAACATGATTCCTACAAAACTAATAAAAAGGCTCAACATTCATCATCCATAAAATCACGGAAGCATCCTTGTCAATCAACATCTTTGTCTTCTACAGAAGAATTCTCATCGATATTGACTTGCTAAAGTACGATCCCCAAAGCAATGTTTGTGTTCTAACTACAGATAGATCCTTTACATAGTAACATAACTACGTTGGTGGTTGTTTATAAACGTGGTCCATCACGATAACAATTTGTGGTTTAAACATGCTACGTTCCCGGGGCAAGTTGGTTTAAGTTTACTTACATTTAATCAATATTCAATAGTATTGTATTACAGAATTGCAATTAATCAGAAGTTGATTTTATTTATCTTATACCATCATAATAAAAATGTCCTAAACAATGTCTTGTTGATAAAAGTTAAATTCGATGATATTATAAGAATGATTATATGCTGTCTTATTTCTCAACTCTACCAGGTCAACCCTGCTTGCACGCTTTCAGATTGTGACAAGTTTTGACAAATGGCTAATATCAACCTTGATCGATGGTTTGAACCCAAAGTATGCTGAACGTATATTTGAAAACATTATTTTGCCAATAGATGTGTTTGCCTGCAATGTCTTAAGCAAATCATCAAGGATAAATAACTTCTTGGAACGAGCTCAGAAGTTTTTCTTTTATTTTAATAGATTCAAGTTTCTCAAATCGTCTTTGCTCTATCATCGTTAGAAATACTACTGGTATATTGTCCCTACGGACATACCATTGATCTATATATCTTGTTTGTATTTACGTATATATGTATCTTCATATTTGACGAAATAAAGATTATGTCTATTTAACATGTATGTTTGTCAAAGTCATGGATTGGAGTACCTTCATTTTGAATGAAAAGTTGCCATTGAAAGTCAAATAATAAAGTAATGACACTTTATATATTTAACACTTGTCCTTTCACTCACGTTGAATGCGCCAATTACATGTACTTTCACAATATTTATATCTTACCACATTGAATAAACAATAGTCAAATATTTCAAATATTGTTAAATTATTTAGTCAAAGCCATCAAATAACTACTGAGAACCAATCTGTTGCAAATTTTACCGATATGATCCCAAAGATATTTCTATGGATAAGTTTTGCTCTGAAATAATTCCATATAATGAAATGCTTTTATTTTATACTATCCTCCTGCGATGTAGAGGCCACTTCCTTGACCTTTTCTAAATACACTCCTTACGGTGTTGAGAAGGCACTTAACGTTGATGTTTTCTATATACATTCCCAATGGTGTGGAGAGGAATCGTGGGTGGGATTGTCTTCCTTATGGACAGGTGAAGAGATTTCATTTTGCGCTAGGTCTATCGCATGTTTAAAGTGCTGATCGTCGCTTGAATGATGCTATTTCGTAACTTTTTGGTGCGGATCGCTACATTTTGATGCGATTTGGTCTGTTTATGTGGTCGTTCCGCTACTTTCTGTTGCGATTACATTTTTCTTTGGTAGACCTAGTAACCCGTTAGGTCTAAATTAAACACTTTCAGCGAGTATATACGGAAGTGAGGAACATGAGAGTACACGTGCAGAGCGTTGCGCAATTGTATTATTGTTTTTCAATCCAGTTTGAATACTTATCAATCGATACACATGGTTTCAAACTAAACTAATGAATAAATATATTACTAAACCAAGTTCATAAGACTGCGATTTTTTGGAAACATACATTATTTTATGTATATATGTATTCCATGTATGTCATTTTGTTTATCACCTAACATAAATAATCAATATCTTGAATTTTTGTGTTTGTCAGTTAAAGTTCAAACTTATAGTTATTCTTAAGGTGTAAGGGTTTTGTTTATCAAGCGGCAATTTATTAAATTAGTAATAGCTATTATCTGGTATTTTCATAATTTATAACATTTGATAAGTTTTGCTTCATGAATTATCAAATTATTTTTTTAATTATTAAAACTTAATATATGCGTGTGTAAAAAAATCTCCTTATAGAGAAAGTCTACAAAGTGAACAGTTACTTTTTCCATTTTGAGCGAAGTCATTAACATGTACGAATTTTACATTCTACCTGTCAGTCTGTCTGTCTGTCTATCTACATATCTGTCTTTCTGTGTGTCTGTCTATCTACATATGTGTCTTTCTGTGTGTCGGTCTATCTTTCTATCTAATGGGTTTCTCTCAGAACGTTTGCAATCTCGACTTGTTCAGCTTTGATATCAAACTATCAGAATTAAAATATCCACATTTCTGTATCAAAATATAATTTATTGGTTTATATAATGTGACATATATGATACATATGTAAGTAAGATCTAAACTGTTAAACCATAAAAATCTCATTACGCATCTGCTTTTAAAACAGATGTTTTATAGGTTATACCTCATGACATAAATGTTCACAGATGACAGGTATTTTCAACAATTACATTAAATAAATCACTCTTATGATAATAATGCATTAAAACTTGTATATGGTAACATCAATTACCGATGTTAAATCATAAATAACAATACCCAATTTCGGTATTTATGTCTTGTCACAACATTGAGACAGACTAAAATGTATCGCTATAAAAATGAAATATCAATGCTATTTCACGAAATCTTACTTTCAAGATTAAACAATGAAAATCATAACGAAACATCGAAACAATGCAGTGACAACATTCCATTCATATGTCCTCTTGCATCCTCAACGGACTGTCAGTGTATTATCATATTGTTCATTGAAACATTCGTCTATGAGTAACCGTATGGTATTGCTTCGTCTCCCGACCTTCAGGTTGTTTAGTGCTCGGTGAAAGTTTTCGTAGAGATTGATCAGAACTTTCATGAATTGAAATGATCAATTGATCTTAGAGCATACTATCACCTCTTTACTGTTGAAAACATTATTAAAAATCACAAGTTTATCCTATTTAACGGAAATTACATTCTTGATTATACTGAACAAATCAAATTATATAAGACCGTATTTGCCCCCACTCATTTATAACATTAAATCTTAAAATAATTACATCAATGAAAATTATATAAAACCATAGTGTTCCCCTCCTTATTAGTTCTCGACGAAATTAATTTTTATGCAATTTCAACAATTAAAAAACAGTAAAATATAAACTATAAAGTCTTGGGAACTTTAACATTGCGTCAGTAATGAAATATCTAGTGATTTGCTCGTCTCATTGATATGACATAATGTCAGAAAGGAAACCAAAAATATTGTCTCAGTCTAATTTTAATTAGAGACATCTTGAAAATTATATATTCAAATGTTTTAATTTCATATATTTAGCAGAAAAATAACCCCTAATCGAACTTTTTAAATTTGCTTACACTGCTGTGAAGCTGTCTTGTGATGTGTATATATACATTCATATTTAATTACTAAAGCGTAAATATAAATTGCGCTACTTATATATGTGCCAGTGTATATCGCCAACCCGTAACATTCTACACGTTTTATACTGCTAGTATTCACGATGACGTCACAGTGCATACTTTTTGACATCATGTAAATATTCATATATATAAATATTCAGAACTGAGATAAAGATTTTGAAAGAACGACATAATCCTCGATTCCAAATAAATATTTCAAAAACTGTTTGAAGCGCTCATAGATAAGATTTATAAGAAGAGTAGTAAAATATTTGTTTTGTGTTGGGTATAACATTTGCTTTGCTTTCGAATGCTGGTGGTGCTGTTAGCGCCTTAAATTACCAGCGACAATACGCGGCAATATGTTATAAAAAGTAATAACTAAAGTATCATGATAATTTTCCTCCATTAGATAATTCTTGTCAAAGTCTGTGTTATGAAGACCTCTCTCACGTCAGATGAAGTTTTCCAACTGGGAAGAACTGTTCACTTGTATCAAAGTGAATTGGTCACTATATCGTGACCTCTTGAAAAGATGATGCCTTATAAGAATGAATGTTTCACTTCTGTATTTGTATATTCTCATGAGGTGTTTCACGTTCCATAATGTTTCACGTTCCAGATGTTTCACGTTCCATATGTTTCACATTCCAGATGTTTCAGGTTCCAGATGTTTCCACACTGTTCCATTATTAATATGCCGGTGTAATTTACACCTTTCTGTCACGGTTTGCTCCAAACGCTTTTCCACAATTGAAATCCAATGACAAACAATGATGATCAGACATGTATTCACAATGTTGTTCCTCTTGTGACCATCGTAGATGATTAATTAATAATTTTGTAATATGCAGCTTGATTAAAATAATATAGGGTGGCTTTCCATCCTCTCCGTGGAAAACCTTAACAATGCTTTGAAAAACACTGCAGCAACCATTTTCTCTTACAGTTTAAAATCATTTCCCTCATAATCTAGGTAGTTGTTGAGAGGAAACCCGCGACGAAAATTGCGATGAGGAACATTATGAGAAAAAGGATAAAACTAGCTAGTACCAACTCCCATAGAAGGGTTCTTCGCACTCCCAGGAGGGTGTCCTGGAAAAATATATAGGAAAATTATCAATTGCAGTTTTTGATATAAAACAATAATAAACTACATAGTTAAGGGCAATGAAAGCATGTTATACAATCGCCTTTTAGTATGTCTTTGAATATTAAGATAAAAACATGTTTGGGAGTTGATGAATTAAATGATAAATCATGAATAATGTGTGATTGATGTTTCATTGTCATTACCTCTACGTGTACATTGTGCTTTTTATATAGAAACAAAAGAACAGATTTTACCGATCTTGCCATAAAACTACCAAGATGACCAATATGAAAAATTATTATGATTTAATAACTTCTTTATTCTATGGAGGCAACGTTTCGACTTAGACATAAATTCCGTTGTCATCAATGCAAGTGATGACGTGTTTTTCACAGAATATAGACGCTGATTATCCATTCTGGAATACCAATCAAATAAGACTACCAAGATGAATCAGACAGACAGGTAGAGACACAGACAGACAGACAGACAGATCGAAAGATAAAGACAGGCAGAAACAGAAAACATAATTCAGAAAGGATCTACACATACAAATTATTATTTATATTGGCTAAAAATATTCCTTGGTAGTTCAATAAATATATGGTATGGTAAATTTGAAAATGAGAAAGAAATTTCTTTAAATCATTTATTGTATTAGAAAGCTCTTTGGTGACCATTGCATGTATCCTTTTGTTGATTGACCTTATTGCAGTCTGCTGGTTACTCATATTAGCGTTTCAGACAGGTTTAGTAAGTGAAATGAAATGCAATGCGTGAATAATGTATTTTACAACTACGTGAATTCCATGTTAACTGTCTACAAACTTAAAATTCTTTTTTCAATAATTTAAGTTTCTTTTTGCCCGGTAGGTTTGATCCTAAATATTACTGCTCATGATGTAGATAGAAATGATAATGGCACAATATGAGTGCACAACACATAGAAATACATTCTTAACCTTATCTGAAATGGAGAAGATGTGATTTCATTTCGTTGTTCTGATTGTTATGGAAGACTTAGTCTGATAAAAAAAAAACCGGTCGGTTGGAATAGGACCTTCAAAATACTGTCTTTACCGGGATACGAACTCGATCCATCAAGGAGTTTCCTCTGAACAACGGTCTGAGAACATCCCTTACAGCCGCATGTTCCGATGTAACTTCGCTAAGCCAACCACATTGCCTCCGGCAAAGGCACTCGGTATCAGAAACTAAGGTCAAGAAACTCTTGTTTACCATTTGTTTAACATCATCGACGCCATTCTCCTTTTTTAAAAGGAATGATGCGATCGGTCCACTAATGAATAAAGTCAAAATATCATAAATGCAAGGTAAATTTTAATACATGCCAGTCAAATAGTTCACCAATCAGTTTATTCTTTCCCCTGACGATTGCAAGAATTTTCAGAACTTTCTTTGCATTCTAACCATCAAAACTCCCTACCCCTCCCCGTTATCGTACGACAGACCTTACTAGTAATTTCGCAAAATACGTGACGTAGAACACAGGGATTTTTCCACCTGAAAATATAATGAAAAAGGCAAGAAACTAAACGAGGAATGCTGCTGTCATTAGTATGGGCTATACAATTATTAGATACGGGATATCGAACACGCGATGCGACCCTTAGAGGGCCAATGGTGTTTATTGCCGACCGAGCTGAATCGACAGAAGCCGACAAGCAATGTCCCCTAAACTTTGAAACGGGCTCAAAAATGAAATTATTGCAAACCCGACAGGAAAGATGTGAATAACTAACGTTTTCTCGGCAAGAATGATAAGTTCAATTAAATTGCTTTGAAAAAGTGAGCATACGACGTTAAGTTTTGTCTGCACTAACTAAAGGTCATTGTATCAGACCATGCATCTATACGGACTGTCGTGAGACCGTGTGAAGTGTAAACATTTGAACAAGGTCGTATCCAAGTTTCAGTAAGATGATAAAACTCTTATTCCTCACGGTTGATTTTAATCGGACTGAAGACAAATCCAAAATAAAATTACTTATAGCACTCTCAAAATCTCCAAACCTTCCTATGCTGGCTGGTCTCAGTGCTGAAATTGGGTTAAGTGAGGCTATCCTCTACAAATTCAGAGAAAACGGCACCTTGTGATAAAATTTCTTTATAGCCTATGATATCTTGTTAAGTTTAAATTTTCAACGGTATGAAAGAAGATTTTTCATTGATGAGGATAGAAAGAGTTTCTGGATAAAAATTTCTTTTTGCAAAATAAACTACCTTTCGGATTAGACATGGTATGCTTAACTCTTCATCCCACCTAGCATGCATTTTGCGTGATTGTGGCATAATTCTGCAGATCGATTAATCATTTTCATCATCCTATTCACCTCTATGATGTTTCTTCCTACCAAAATATGGCCGATCGTCAGGCAGCCGTTTTCTCCATATTGAACTAATCAGAGTACAATATATCAGTAGTGCTAGGTGGGAGTCTACGTGCTTGGTAAATGGCGCACCTACCCTAATCAATTGGGCGGCCTGATCTTCTCACGGGCAACCATTTCACTGACTGATCCAGCCAGCGTTTAGTCTGATGCTGAGAGACAAGATACATGTAGAGGGCGTCAATGCGGATAAATGCGGTAAGGACAACCTCGATAAACCAGGGTATACGTTCCGTTCCATCTTCACTTCTACTCTGGATAGACTCAAGACTTTGGCTTTCAAATCTTATAAACCACCTATTCTGACGACGCCTTTCTACATAAATCATTTAATATAGGCTTTTTTTCGTGAACTGACGATCACCCTGGGTTATCAAGGATTGGTTCTAACAACTATCCGTAGACTTATGTACATAACTGACTCCGTATCCCCTTACAATTTGCCAATGCCTTTATTTTATCTATGGGTAAAGCCTTAAAGGCAACCCACGCTATATAGGTTGAGATTAAGATTTGAAGGGGACTTCTTACATACACGACGATCGAATAAAAGGAAAATATTTTTAATGAGATCATACGGACCAGATTTTATGGACAAAAGTACGGCCGCGCTAATTATAGAATTTAAAAAAAATATGTAATGCTATCACATTGCTTGTTATTTGTTAACCAATATTTCAAATCTGTAAAAAGTATAAGCGGTACATGATCTGTCATAACGGCGCTTTTTAAAGAGGGAGGTATTAGGTAGAATAAGACACCATGCAAGGCAGGAACAGGAAGCATAGAGGGTCTCTAACATTTCCTACTCACGTGAGATCTCCTTCTCTCGTATACCTCGGGGATTCTGGTTCGTGGTGCCATCGGCGCAACAGGCTCCTGGTAACGAGTTTGGTATTGAGATGGAATGGCAATTGGCATCTCATTTTCCGCGCCTTCTTCTACAACATGGCGGACTGTGACGTATTCCGGTTTCGGTGGCGGAGGCTGAACGGGAACTAGAATCGGTTCCTGAGGTTTTGGTTGAACCTCCACCTCATATTCAATAACTTTTTTCTTTGGAGGTTCCGGGGGCATGATGTATATGGGGGGCTGCTCGAGGTCTTTGACTTCCATCGTTATGTATCGCGGCTCCCTCTTAGGAGGAACTATCATGATGGGCTCCCTCTTCCCTGAGCGTCTTTGTGGGAGGGTGTAGCTGCGGACATTAATAGCCCCTGGCGGTGGACCAGTGAAAGCATCGTTGAAGGAGGAGTAGGGCTGGTCGACCTCGTCATTGCTACTGAAGCCTCGGTACTGGTACCGACGGTTTCCTGGCGGTGAGGAAATGGTATATGCATTACTCGAAAGTACACGCGAAAAACAAAACATAAAACAAACTGACTAAATACAGTCAGTTTTTTTCAAGGAAAACTCAACCAAAACTTTCAGAAAGTACATGAAATGCTGACATTGCAAATACTCTTTTATATATTCTAAACTAGAAACTAGAAAGGTTTTATGAAGTAACTTAAAACTAATCTTTTCCCTAACAGTGATGGGAACATTAATTTTATGTGGTAAATCACACGAAGACAAGTAAATATACTTGTTGCTCCTCTACAAGTATAGATTTGACGTTGAGAGATATCTATGTCTATGATGCTGTGACTGATACAGGCTTAAAGGAGTTGCGAGTAGCTAAATACCCACTTAAAACCGTCTTGCGTCAGAAAATCTTCCTAATGGGTTGTTGCCAAAAATCACTTTGGTAACCATTGTAATGCAAATTGCTTTTTGGGGGGTTTATCGACTTCATATTAAATTGGATTTTCGTATTTCGTTTATATCAATTTTATTAGTATTCGCCACTTAAACTGAAAAGAAGGAAACCACGAAGTCATCGAAAACACTTATATATCTAATCAATCCTGATTACTCGATATAAGTATTACCAAGCAAGGTGAAGTCTGCCTCTGTTGATGTGTTATTTGCAATATACTTCTGTTTTCCACTGCTATAGTGTTCGTATTGCTTGTTGCCTAATTTGAAAAACTTTTTTTTGATTGCATTATTATCACGTGATTTTACTTTTAATGATTTATCTGTCGACAGTTTAATTTTGAAATTCAACAATGTAATATTTCTAAAGTTCATAAATTTTATCATTGATATGCAGGGACCCTCTCATCCTCTCGCCCCGTCCACTCATACACCTTTTGAATCGAACATCCTATCTGTTATTACAGGGCGAGGTTCTTGGTTCAGAAAAATGTCCTATTTCTTGGGGCGTTCCTTTCAAATTATACAAAAGCAGCCAATTTTATCTTACAGCGATGCGTTCTGATAACCATGACAAACTATTTCGGTTTATCTAATCACTTGTTGACACTTTTACCGCCAGTGTTGGAAAAACTGTCATGAAAACTTTAATCATCGATTCTCAGGTACTGGATGTTACTTTACAAAACATCGACAAACTTTATATCGGTCCAGCGGATACAATGCACTCAGGTTACCTAAAATGTAGTTAAAATATATTTCAGCTCGGGGTCGTAATGCATCTTGTTTATCTAGGGCAGAGAAGTGTTTCGTCTCTGAATTTAAAAAAATAAAACAATGTTAACATTTCAAATAAAAACTTGTTGGAGTTGTGGATCGTCTCTTCTCGCCAGTTTCCTCTCTGATGAAAGTGTATATGTGGAAGGTATTCAATTTGAAAATAACATTCACGCTTTATGAAAACTTGAGAGTTAAAAAAAGGAGTTGTTGTGTTCTGAGTTGTAAACACGAGTTTTATATTGCAGATGACAATTCGTATTTACTGTTGAGATCACATTTCATGAATGTCTGTATTAGCTTGCGAAGTTAACACATCCATCTAAACACATTCTTTGGGTTAAAACCAGCGAAGCGAGCCTGTTCATCCACTGCATTATGAACCGACCGATCCAGTTTGACAAGTGGGAACACCCAACCTACCTCTACCTCTACGACCCCTTTATGATTTTACAAAAACTTGCAAAAGTGACTGATTATATTTTGAGATACTGTTTGTAAAAACGAACTGGAATAAATCGTTAATCGTTACCTAATTTATTTTACGAAAGTTAGTTTTCTTGATTTAAGGTTAAAATTGATTTTAAATGTATCTTATTTTTGTGATGAAGATTTGCTCATATACCTTATCTTTATCCATATTCTCTATAAGGTGATAACGTACAAATATATATTGATACATAAGGTATCATTTGCATTGGAATGTATGTTCACATATTCTGTGTGTACAATGCAATGATTCATAAAAGAGAAGGGACAAAGTATGAGTGATTCATCATCTTTCAACTTACAGCTCTCCCACTCCATATATCCCTAGTAAACTGAACTATCACGGGAGCATGAAGGTTAACAAGGGTATCCATCATCACCAACACAAACGAGCAGATTATGTTTTTGAATAATTTCATTTTCTTCATAGACCAGGTTATCTGACTTTTAAAAATACATCTCCTAGTAGCAAGCTTAATATGTTATGATAAAATCTTTTTTGGAGAGGTATTTTAAATGTTGATATTGATGAGTTGATGAGTTCTATGTATATCAAAATGTTCTGCATCAAACAGAAGGATTTTAGTCTCGTAATGTAACGATAATTGAAATGAAAGGTTTTAGACAATTTATTCCTTTCATTTAGTATTTAAATGAATATACCATTTCACATGTAGTGAACATTTTAATTCATTAAATATTCTTTCATGAAAGAAAATTTATATTTGTAAAAATAACAGAGATGTATGATGCAAATCTCTTTGAAGTTGTTCATCATTCACTACCTTAGCACATTTTTCAAGGGTATATAATCGGGTAACCATGCTCCTTATGCTTAATATTATAAACAATAATCATGTTAAGTTTATCAACAACTGGATACTAAAAACTAGTTATGGATTGGATGGCATTCTCTTTGATATGTTAAAAGACTAGTCCTTTGTTTGACAAGCACTCTACATTACTATTTACTGGTTGAAATGCAAGGTGTCTTATACTATTAATAACAAATGACGTTTTTGGTCGATGAGGTGTACTTTGAAATTTTCAAATATTCTTTGTCACACTTAAGGGGATAATACCCTATCATGAACTATGTAATGAGAAGTGAATGTTCAAATCAGTGGTTCATCGAATTGCCAATAGTTGTTATTCTTGCATTTTAGAAAATATAAAATGATCCAGCGTTTTTCATAAGATTATTTAAAGGTCAAGAAAACAATTAAACTAAAGTGAATACAAATTGAGTACATTCAAAGTCCTGCAAAAAGTAAAAAAGCATTATCAAGTATATTATTTGATAAAATGTTGTTTGATAGGATTGATATCACTAAATATTCAAAGATTATCATATGACCTGGGCTCTATGACGTAATATTTGAATGACGTCATAGTTTAACCATTCTAAGGTCTAATTATTGTAATAATTTATCTATAATGCTTTCTGTTCATGTACATATATATACTTAGGCAGTTTATTGTGTCATCAACTTACATGTATAATGGGCTGGTGGCCCCTTTACAGAAATAAACTCTCTCTCTCTCTCTCTCTCTCTCTCTCTCTCTCTCTCTCTCTCTCTCTCTCTCTCTCTCTCTCTCTCTCTCTCTCTCTCTCTCTCTCTCTCCTCTCTCTCTCTCTCTCTCTCTCTCTCTCTCTCTCTCTCTCTCTCTCTCTCTCTCTCTCTCTCTCTCTCTCTCTCTTACTGATGCACTATTTAGAAACATGCAAGTTCCTGTCATGATAATAATTGTTGTTGAAATTAGATTATTTGTATCATTAAACTTTTGGATCTTTATTACTTGAAACATAATGTCATTTCTTGAATGTTTTAGTGGATCAAGGATACCATCCTTGATTTTTCAGGCTGCAGAAATATGTCATTTATTTTTTCGAAAAACCATACACTGCAAAATATTTACAACTATTTGACTACAACTATTATCATTGACCTCATTTTCTACATCAATGTTGATAACATGAAGATGTCTTTTGCTTTAGATAAATTGCAATAGTTAAAAGGATGATTACTTGTAGTTTACTTAGGACTAGCTTCATGCAGAGACATCTATATAAGTCTATATACGTCTCTGCTTCTTGTAACACACATAGTATTTTGAAGTGAATTTCCTCACCACAGTTGGAGGCGAACAAACCATGTGCATAAAGCCTAAGCCATGGATTTAAAGCACACTGATCACCATTGACCGATTTTCTTCTTATCCTAATGTATTAACATTGTTTTGGAAGGTTTTGAGGATTATCATTATCATTTATTTATATAATTTCAAGCATAGGAAGTTATAAGATAATGCATGAGGTTGAAATGATAATTACGATGAAAGAAGCCTCACAACAAGAAGCATGGTTTCGTTTCATTCGTAGTATGAAATGTCTCGTTTCTCTATACCTGTTGTGACAGATAAGCCTCTTAACTCTATTTACATTTGAGCATCATGACATGTTTTCATTATTGAAAGAGGTCTTTAATTCATAATTTGACATTACCATTTTAGTGTATTAAGTTAGGATTTTTTATCATAACAAATCACTATCATACCAGATATTTGAATGTTTTAAAGTATAAGAAAAAGCTATACTAAAATAACCTAAGCTTCACACAGAAATCAACAAGTCATAACTTTACTATGACGGACATCAACCGATATAGTCACTTCTTCAAATGTATACTGCATAATCACATAAACCATATTTACATGGCTCTAAGCCATAATTTAGAGAGACAAGTCAAGGGTAACAAGGGTTTACTTATAAAGCCCCAATGACACAAATTGGTAACACATTTCCGGCTTGGTTTCAGTCATGTAGTTATACGTAATCGAGCCCCTAAATAGTTTTCAGCAACCATAAGCTATGAAGCAATGTCCCGTCTTTCTTACAGAATTCATTCAGAGCCTCTCCTATAGTTCAAAAGAGCCTCTCCTATAGTTCTAAAGAGCCTCGCCTAAAGTTCAAAAGAGCCTCTCCTATAGTTCAAAAGAGCCTCTCCTATAGTTAAAAGAGCCTCCTATAGTTCAAAAGAGCCTCTCCTATAGTTCAGAAGAGCCTCTCCTTTAGGTCAGAAGAGCCTCGCCTAAAGTTTAAAAGCGCCTCTCCTATAGTTCAAAGGCGCCTCTCCTATAGTTCAAAAGAGCCTCGCCTATAGTTCAAAAGAGCCTCCTATAGTTCAAAAGAGCCTTCACTATAGTTCAAAAGAGCCTCTCCTTTTTCAAAAGAGCCTCTCCTAAAGTTCAAAAGAGCCTCGCCTTTAGGTCAGAAGAGCCTCTCCTATAGTTCAAAAGAGCCTCTCCTAAAGTTTAAAAGAGCCTCACCTATAGTTGAAAAGAACCTCTCCAAATTGTTCAAAAGAGCCTATCCCATAGTTCAAAAGAGCCTCGCCTTAAGGTCAGAAGAGGCTCGCCTTTAGTTCGAAAGAGCCTCGCCTTCATTTCGAAAGAGCCTCGCCTTTAGTTCAAAAGAGCCTCGCCTATAGTTCAAAAGAGCCGCTCCCGTAGTTTAAAAGACCTCGCCTATAGTTCAAAAGAACCTCTCCAAATAATTCAAAAGAGCCTCGCCTATAGTTTAAAACCTATAGTTAAAAAAAGCCTCTCCTATAGTTAAAAAAAGCCTCTCCTATAGTTCAAAAGAGCCTCTCCTACAGTTCAAAAGAGCCTCGCCTATAGTTCAAAAGAGCCTCTCCTATAGTTCAAAAGAGTCTCTCCTTAGTCCAAAAGAGCCTCGCCTATAGGCCAAAAGAGCCTCGCCCTTCTAGTGAATCATGCTTAGTTTCTCTGGTCCTGTGGTCTGCTTATGTACACGGCTATCATTAAACAGTCAGCCATTTCAGAAATGAATATTCTATTTGCGCTATTATTATTCGAGCTATAAAATTGTTTGAAAGTTGGCAAAACCAGCTTGAGTCTGAGCTCCGTAGGCTTTAATGTTTTCAAGGACTACACCGATCAGGTTAGGTCATCTACATCTCCTTTCGTCTACAACAGCATAACTTCTTACTGCCATTAAGGAGTTTTTTTATGATTCCACATTACCTACTAACTAATTCCGTTATTATATTTTCTTGTGTTACTGTTATGAAATTGAGCTAATATTTTCAGACACTATCTTTCTGTGTATAGTAGACAATCCAGGAATACTCTGGTCTACGCAGATAAACTTTTATTGGGTGGTGTGAAGGAAACTACCATTACGATGGATCGGTTAAGTTAGATATGCCCTACTTGGTTTCCAGCAATTAAGTGTATTCACTGGTTCATTCAGCAAAACACTAAACGGGTTTATACATGTACTTTCAAGGACTCAGATCAAAAACACATCACAATATCTTGCTATAGTTTCAATATTCATGACATATAAGCTAATGCATTTATATTGTTTTTAAAAGCAAGTTTTAGAGGTATGAACCTTCATTTGTAACAGCTCCAATGCTTTCATACACAATTTTCATATATCTTTTCTTGAATGCATTAATTGCCTACTTAATGAAGATCAACGATATTTCGGAGAAGTGATATCAACAATGGGTTGGTAAAATTTCAGATCAAGATTCAAACCTTCACCTTTTGCAAGTTTAGCATGCTTACCTACCTTGTATACTCATGTCGAATATTTTCCGAGCTGGCCGGAACCTCCTTGGGGTAAGATGCAGAGGATAATCTAAGAAGAGAAGGGAAAACTCCGATATGAGCGACTGTAAACAGGACTAAGACAGGGTTGCTCTATACCCGACCATCTCTTGTCGGGTGGTGGTGAGTGAAAGCGAGGGATGAGTACAAAGGCCCGGACTCGCTTGATGAACTACGTTCACGCCCAAAGCCTATGAAAGAAGAACCAACCCTTCAACTTTGGATAAGTTCTCGTTTCTCATCCATATCGCGGAGATAGTGTGTGAACGAATTTAGGGTACAGACTAATTACTAAGTTCCGATCTAAGACAATTATTGTTTGCGGACATAGGAAAATAAGACCTGTTTGAATGTCCCCACTTTGTAGTCAACTATGAGAAACAAGTAGTTTTAGTAAATTCTTTACTCGATATCATTCCAGGATATATCTAATGACTTCAATGCGCCATGAAAAAGATAAATTAGTCAATTAATCGTCATTTATCACTGAATAATAAATGTAATATCCATGTACGAAATTACCCGAAACCGATCGTGATAGTGTTATCTCTGAAAAGGATAAGGGATACTATTTGGAGATTGTAGGTTTGATTGTAGGTCATATATATTTTTTCAAAATCGAACTGATTATCTTTTTTGACTTGAACACAATCAATTTGAAAAATAAAAAAAACACTCACCCAGAGATTGATAAATACATTTCGTTTTAAATACAAATAATACTCAGGTTCAAGAAAGTGATATATCAGTCATTTGTCCGCTTTGGAATTTTGTACCTTTGTAAACTCCAAAATGATGTTTGTTTGATTGATGCGCGCAAGCTAGCAGGGGTACACTGTCCGGTTTTCGATCAATATCGTTACTTTAAACCCTATGCTTATTACATCACTCTACCCAAGCTATGAGCTTTAAACTGACACTCGTACCACCTTCACTTCTACTCGAACAAATGACACAATAAATGAAATTGGCGTATGCGACTCCAATTTCTCACCAATTGCGTCTACAAAGAAAAGAGGAATTTACCCTTAAACTGTCTTACCAAAAAGTGTAATCCGTTTAAATATCAGACGTTCATAGGGGAGATGCTTTAAAAATTCTTTTTCTTATTGTTCATACTTGATGATCTAATAAGCAACAGGAACTGTTAATCGTCCTCGAACGATTTGGGCGGACCTTACCTTCTTGCAAGACAAAAGGGTAGCTATATGTCTGGCGAGCATGTGATTTCAACGTGTGATCTATAACACAGGGAATTACCTGAGGAAGTGCCATGTGACTTTTACTAAACGAGCATAATTTCGGTTTTTTTTACTCGACTGAAGGTTAATCACAGTACACTACAATCAGTTGTAAACAACATCTACTACGAGCCATCAACGTTAGAGCTGCTGTAGACCCGAGAGTGCCATCACCGTTGTTCTGGTTCACTGACTCACTGCGCTCAGAGGCTAATAAGTCTTAGTCACGTCGAGCAATTGACATACCATGCATTGTGTCCAAACCTCCTGATACTTTACCTGTCACAGTAAAAATGCTGAAGTAGGTCCGAGAACACCTAGGCATGAAAAGTGGAACTAGATTTTGGTAGCTCTCTCACTACTTAAAGTCTTATCGAATCATCTTTTTACCTACTGCTTCGGATAGACCTTAAAATTAGGTCAGAAACATCTTTTTTTAATTCCCCCCTTTCAAGCTTCACCCTGGACTCACAACTTTAAACACAACGATAAATGGATGTTAGTTTGCCCCGATGTAAGGTTTTATCGACTTAAACAGCATTTGAATAATGTTAGGCAGTGGAGGAATTGGCTAACTCATTGGCTGCAAGGTGAAAAAGAATTTGATTGGTCAGTCTAATTCCCTTTCATGATTATAAACCTGTTCATGAAGTGTATCGACTTTAAACACACGATGAGCAGAGACGATGTGACCTTGAGATGGTCGGAACGAAGAAATGAAAATGTCTTTAAGACAGTAAAAATAACAGATAAATTGGGGTTTAAAAAATTGTTATCGGTTTTTAATTGTTATATTGTGATAGTTTTTAGATTTCTTTTGAATGATTAAACCCTTAAGAGAAATCCATCTTACCAACTTATTATAATAATGTAATAGTAAGTATAATAATATAATATGGAATAATGAATAACAATGATGATACAGGCTGCATTAAAAGGAAAAGCAATGAAATCATTTGAAATTTGGCATTGATGTATACAGCTAGTTTAAACTAGAGTGTCATATTGTTACAATTATATTTCTTGATTGAAATTAGGTTGCATATTGAAGTTTTTGCACATGGAAATTTATGAAAATTAACCAATCAAAATTCCCAATATCTTCAAAGTACACTTAATACTCATTTTTACCTTACAAATATGTGTTCATTGAATTATTTTGGTATGAACACCAATTGGCCTTGAGATAAGTTCATAACCTGAAATATGTCCCATTAGTGGTTCTATACGATCATAAATTCACAATTGTACATTTCCTTGTATTCTCTATTAGCCACTTTAATAGATATTGAGACAACATGGAGACAACATGGAGAAGAGCAGATTATTTGTTATTGTAGAGACAACATCATTTGACATAATTAAATGATAAATATAATAATAATAATGTGGATATTTATGAAATATACATGACCCTTTGAAAGCATAATTTCTCACATTTGGCTTTCCTACAAAGTTCATGCTAACTTTAACTTTGCTAACGAACGTACAATGGTGTCGTTTTACCTTTATCTGGTTCGTTGTATGGCCACTTGTATAACCTGTTCAAATGTTGCATCATCTTCACTTCTACATGGATTGATCAACCCCAAAAAAGGTTGATTAAATCCAAGTTCGTTGACAGTCAGCAAGCCAAGTTTTTCTAGACAGTCTTTAAGCTCTTTTTAACCAGTGTTTCCCCTGCCTGGTGCTCTTCGTTGCAAACAATGTTACTCCAGTACGTCATTTGCATGTAAACTACTACAATGTGTATATAATGATACCACTGCACGCAGTCAATGATCTTCATCAACTCCAATAATGTTGTCAATCAAAGTGTTCTGACGGAGATAATCAAGAGTCGTTTCACAGTATCCTGAGTTATTCCTCTCAATGAGCTGTAAACTTTTAAATTATTGTCAACCCTCTTTGTCACTTTCCAACGATAGAACTTATCTCAAATTCTTACAGCCACTGCATCTACTTCTCAGAGCTTTGACCTATTGCAAGAACTATTAGTCGGAATCAGGTGACTTACAGAATCCACTACCTCATGTCCACAAAGCAGTCCGTATAACCATATGTCAACAGCCAATGCCTCAAACAGCAAAAATCCTCATTAATTCATTCATATAATCAAACTTCATTAATGAAATTATTGCTAAACCTTCCTCTTCAAGAAACACTCCTCTTCAGCGTGTGCCTCAACAACATTTCATCAAATCAGATAAATCCTCTGCAGCTATGCAATAATCATAAAAACACAAACCTATATGCGGATTTCTCCTTTTCTCTGTACCCCTACTTATATCTTCGAGTCCTTCGCTTTTAACACACACACTTTTTCAGAGCATCTTGCCTGGTTTCCGCATCTAGACTAATATAAACGTGTATTACCTATAGGCTTTCATACAGATAAACATCAGCACAGTCGTTATTAACTTAACAAGCGTGAATAAGCGGCCTGCAAATACTGAGACGCGGGAGTTGAAAGCATGCCGGTTTTCTATTGTTTGAAGGATATACATAATCCATTGTTCTCCATAATGCCCGTTATGAAAATGCTTAAAAAGTAATAAACAGTTTGGGTCATGTAGTCGCTGTCCCTCGATTTTTACCTTTATTTCTAGACTTGATTGAGTCGTTTGGGTGCACTTAAGGTGAACAACAGGTATGCAATATTGAGGGGTCCTGTGCTTGAAGATAAGACTTAGGAATTGTTCTAAACTTTACATTTGTCACCTCTCGTTTATGTGGTTTGAGGTTAAGCATAATTCAAATAAAACATTGTAACATTTAACATAAAGAAAAGGATTTTATTCCTTTGACTCTGCGACAATGTAAGTTTAGAAATATATTTAACCTGGTTTAGCCATATTCTTCAATCAAAGTCGTAGGAATTCATTTCTTAAATCCACGTATTGATAAAAGCAGGTCACTGTTCAACGATTTCTACAAAATCAATAATGTGGAAACTTCTATTGATCTGACACCTCAACAAGCACAAATGGGGCATGCTCAACGCACCACACATATCATTACCCTGGTGTAAGGACAAACAACATTGAAGTTTTCTTTTTTCATCTTAACTGCCTAGAAGTATACATCCCAGCAGCCGATTATGCCCTTTATGGTTATCTGTCACATTACCATCACTTCCAAACCAACTACTCAAATGTACTGCTGGGTGGGAAAACGGACATTTAGAAAAATAATAACTTGCCCAAGGTGACGCCACAAGTTTCTCAACTCGTGTCTCTGTGTGGGGCAGGGAATCACCCTTCAAACTCTTAGTTAATCCAACTATCAATACGGTAACCCACCCATACGACAGCCAAGCCAGATATTGCTGACCTTCACTGATAGCGGTCTTCTCAGCGATGCACAGAACCAACATGCCACAACAGGTGCAACAGGCTCTGATGTTAAGTTAAGATCTACACAAATCAAATTATAATTTTTAAAATTCTAAAATAATATGACTTATCCAAGTATTATTGTATTATCATTAAAATGTGTAATTTTCCTAACTTAGTTTTACGCTTCAACATTTTAAATTTATTACTATTCAATAGACATAACTGTGTATTGGTAATTATGAGACAAGAACAGTTTAGACGTTAAATACCTTAACCAAGTCTATCAAAATTTTACAACTGGCAAGGCGTGGCTATTCAATATTGTTTGACCCCCCTGCTGTCAAATGTACCGTTTCTTTACAATTTGTGGGTTTTTATGAGAGGGAAACCGTAGGTCAATGTTACCTTTCTATGATGATGTATTCAAACGTTTATGATGGTATCTACGACTAAAGAAAGTTTAGGCTGTCACGTGGTGGTACAAACCAAACTATCAGAATGCAAATGAGAAGTCTGTACACAGAGCGTTAAAAGGAAATTTATATCAAGTCAACTACATACTGTACAAATTAAAACCAATCATGATTCAAAGATTCTGGGTTAACATCAATACGTTATTCCTTCTCACATACGTCGTTACCTCGTTTATATCACTTGAGTTTAACCGATGATAAATGATAATTCATATGAAAGATTAAAGGAACAGTCCGTGCACTCAGTAAAGCACTCAACGAGCCTCTGTTTTATGATGTACGTTTGGACTGATTATATCTACATATATTGATGAAGTATTATATAGTGACCCATGATGATATTGTGAAAGTTCACAATCACATATGATTTAAATCATATAAAAGGACACTCTCAATATTTAAAGATGGCTTACTTTGATAAACTCTCTAATGGAATTATCAAGGTTTTCACACACAATTTATTCGTGGTGCTTATAAAAATTCATTAATATGTAGTATAACCGTAAATTTTGTCATCTTTCGGCTCAATTTCATTAATGAATTAAGATAAAAAAGCATCCTGCTCTCCGCTCTCGCTCCTTCCTATTACCCTGATCTCATTCAAGCCAAAGCCCTCGTATGGCTGGCGGCTTGATATTCGTGGCTATGCTCACCTATTATTTTTTCAGCCAATCAAATGTCGTTAATTACGGAGCTTGAAGCTACTAGCTAGAACCTCAACAGATGTTTTCCATCCGGGTTGTGCCGCTGTTGTTGGATGCGAGTCGTCTCATTGGCTGGTTAGATAGCTAGCGATAGGCGGGTTTTGGCTTGAAGGAGATCAGGATATTATGGAGGAGCGAGAGCGGATTCATATACGCTCATTTAGCAGGTTGATAATGAATAAGGTCTCGAATTTCTAAATAAACATTAGACCCAAGTAGCATCCAACTTTGCTAAGTGAATCATCTATCTTTGAAGAGACTAAGTGTTTGTAAATCGTGTTAAATTGTTCTGGGGTTCTCTTTGGAAGAAGCAGTTTTGAAACCAGATCTGTTTACAAGTATTGGTATTTCATGAATGTAACTGACTTGACGCAAATAAATAATTTTTTCGTGTCCATGTTTGCGACATGGAAATTCAGTCATACATATCTTCATGCTTCAGCTATTATTATTTCTGTTGCAAAGACCCCATACACCGATACAGGCTATAAAACTGAGTGTGCACGTCAGTCAGTGACGAGTTTGCAATTATGACAGCACTGAGTAATAGATATCATCTTGAGATTTCTCAGAAATAAATTTTAATATTCTTAATTAGTAACGATCGTTAAAAAACAGATCATGGACATATTTGTCTATGTTTGTTTAATATTCATGTAAATGAATTTATCTATGGCTAATAAGATCGTAATTCATTTTGAAATTTCCAGACATTCCCATTGGTTTATTTTCCTATTACTGATACACGTGTTTGAAAATAAAGTATACCATCTCGTTTTTAATGTCTTGCATTGCGATGTGGCGTCCTGGTCATTTGTTCTTTTCATTTATTGAATACGAACTTTAAAAGGAGCATTTGGTAGGTATGTCTTATTCAAGTATTTACGTCTGTTCTTTGTATACCTGCTATGTGGCATGTTTTATATGGAAAAGGTATATCCTTGAAATAGTTATTCTTTGTTTAATCAGATTGTGTTACGCGTACCATGACTCTGATCAAAGAGAATATTTGTGATAGGCCGACTGACATTATAATATGAATGTATAAATTATTCCAAACATTTTTTTCTGTATTGCATCAGTTAAAGATAGATAATCTGGCACTTGGTTTTCGAAGCTCTCTTATAGCTAAGACAGTCCAATGTGCCATTCTCTATAGTTGGAATACGACTGTCTTAGCGTTAAAATCTAGACCCTGATCATTTAAAAGATCCGATTTTAAGGTACCTTGATGATGTGCAAAAACTTGTCTTTCCTTAACAATCAATATGCATAAAAATACAACTTGAACAATTTGAACCCGTTAACTTAAACTTTGTGTTATTCCCATAATTCATAGCGACAGAAGAGGAAGCAACAACTCCCATCTTCATGATCTTCTTTACCGGAGACACTCTCTAACAGGATCCACTACTTCCCCTGACACGGAAACCTGCTAGATGTTAGCTCTGACACACAGCTTCAGGGCATAGCAATCATACAACACGCCCTGTAATTCAATGGGAACCCATTAGGTATGACAAATCTTTCACACCCCATTCGCTTTTATCAAGTCTTAGAATAAGCCTAAGGTATACTATAAGCCAGTCGAACCATGAAATTGGTATCTTTAAAGGTTTGTTAATTGATTTGTTCAAAGAAGGTTTAGTTATGTGGAGAGGTACAGAGAAAAATCAGAGATTAAACATGTGTGGATTCACAACAAAACTATTTGCATATTTCTATCTAATTGTATTTTATGAATATGTATCTTTGTCTTTCAAGTATTTTAATGGAGTCGTTTGATAATTGTCAAATAAGGGTGTTGTCAAATACGTAATTTTTGTTTGTTAAATACGTTATCCAACGAATCCAACGTCATCGATTTTAAATAACATCAGGGCGTTTTACGTCATTTAATAGATGAAAGGGTGGGTGAATATTAAAAGCTAGGGCTGATTTCAGATACACCAACCTGACAAGATTATATACGATAAAACCAACAGTTTAACGAATTATTATGAAGGGCTCTTGCATATCATGAAATAAATGAAATCACATAAGGATTGGGTTCGATAAGCCAACTTCATATGACGCCCCTTGATTGTTATCGTTAATAATGTTTTCTGTTTTGGAGTATATAGTTGATAACATATTCTCATTTTCATTTAGCGATGTATTTCAATCGTGACATTGTATAGTGTTCCTGAGAAACGTTACTTCTGTTTTGATTTCGTGTAATTTGGGCCTTATGATATGATGAATAATTTATCGGTAAAAAGAATTTGTTTGATTTATAAAGAGTACTATTTTCATTACTGCCGTTGTTTCAAGAGACCTACTTTACATAAAGATGGGCTTTTGAACAGAGTTAAAGTGAAGACTAGTTTTAAGGTCTTTAATTGGAAGTACGAACGCAAATTATTTGTTTTCGCCAAATGAAAATATTATCTCATCGTTTTATTAAACCTTTCCTTAATATTGCAATCTTAGAATTTTAGCGACCGTCGTTTAGTTTTGAAGAGCTCTTTTCTGAAAGCGGTTTGTGTGTCGTTGTGTAATAAACAAGGGCAAATGCTATTAGTCACAAGGTCGTGACTGAAATGTTTGCCTCCATTGAATTCTTGTGAATATGTTAAGGTGTACATCACAAAAAAGGCTTCCAAACATTTGATGATACAGTAATAAAAGGTTCGCACCTCACTCATACATTTTCGTGCACAGCCCTGCAAACGATAAATGAAAGAGATACATAATTGAGGCGTGTGCTCTGAAGACATGACATTCAGAAAACATCGCTTTCTTTACATTTGCAGGTTAATGCTCACACGTACACAAAATTAAAACACGAGCTTATTCATGGCTTGTACATACTATATATCAATCACCGCACCACCAAACTTCTGATTATCTTCATGCTTTTGAACAACTGCGTGGATTAAAAAGATAAATTTATTCGGGACTTCCACTTAAATGGGTGATATCTCTAGTGTAATTAGGGAGATGGATTAATGGGCTACAATCAGCTTAACACTTTGGAAGGAATATTTTAAATGTTCTTGAAGATGCAGTCTTATATATATCATCACGATCCGAGTACGAACACCAACAAAGACGTGTCAGGTCGGAAACAGCTACTGGGGTCGACAATGAAGCTACCAGTACTAAAAAAGGTAAAAGGATGTAAACGGGTCATCAACATCTGTCTCTTTGAAGATAATTTCAAATGTTATCATCACATATTCAAAAATACGTCATGATAATCCCAATGTCTGCATAGTTAATGAACCATCAAATAAATCGGACAGGTATTTTTCGTCCACGGTTTTCTAAAGTCGAAATGAGAAATCTAGCAATTTGCGAAGCCAGACTCATCATTATAGCATTGCAGCATTTTCATCTCATCAATTGTAGACTACGTTCCCAGGTTTCAAATCGCGTAAGAAATTACGACAAAGCTTAAGTGCATTTGTTGTTTTCGAAATACACATTCCTTACAGCATGCGTTCATGTCCATGTGGTGACACTCACTCATTTCTCCTCTTCTCCAAACATCATCCTGTTAAATCAGCGTATATGCATCCGCTCTCGCTCCTTCCTAATACCCTGAAACCCTAGTATCACTAGCTATCTAACCAGCCAATGAGACGACTCGCATTCAGTAACAGCGGCACAACCCGGCTGTCAAACGAGGGATTTAGCCCGAAAGAGATACGAGCGAGAGCGGATTTATATATAAACATGGACATCTGTGTCCATTTTGTTATCAGACCAACAGACCTGACCAAAAACTACTTCCATTTTTTTCAAAACTGAAAGAAGTATCTTAGGATAGACTAACATATATTCCCTGAAAAAAGATTTCACTAAAATTGTATTTTTGTAACATTTTCTAGACTTTAGAAGGCTCCTTGATGTTTTACCGTAGGCATCCGATAAACATGTACATAGATGATGACAAAGATGTATATGGGTTATGTCCACTAAAACGGGATAAGCGTTGTACGCAGGTCGAGGAAATGGTTTTGTATCTGCCCCTGCTCGCGTAAATGACAAACTCGTCAGAATCAATTTTCAATACATTTATATTCACTTGATCCAAGCAACTAGTCTACTTCAATACGTGAAAACTTCAGAACTTGATCATCTACTCATCCATATAATGCATATTTCAGCAACTTGTTGTCTATGAGTTAGCATGGAAAATCACTCGGAAAACCGAAGTGAAAGAACACTCTATATCTCTTCTACATCAAATTGAGATCGACATCATTTTCAGCTCGCCACTGAACTCAAACTATGTGGATCAGGGACTGTATAAGGTTGAATGGGCACCCAATTGAAGTCCACAAAGACCCCAAATAACAGCGAGTCAGCAGGTGCTTTATAACTAGCGATGTCGATCCGAATCGGTGAAAAGACATGTAATCTTTATACGTAGTCAGGCATTACACCCTTTCTGTCTTCCGTCAAGTATGAACCTTGAACCTGCAGAAGTGTGGACTGTTCAGCATACGTGCTGATATGGTTCAAACATTTACCAGTGTGTGGATGAAGGAGTTTATTAGGCGTGGCCTCCCAGTGATCTGCACACAGGGCAGAACAAACTCAGTCAGCGTCTCTCTGTGAAGTCGTCTCAACCATAACAGGTACACGGGACTGCTTCATCAGGCGTGACACTAAATCTACACAGAGAGAGGGGGAAAAGTTACCTTCATCCATGGGCGTAGAATTTGCTTTGGGTCAAATACCGAGTTTCCCGAGCAAATATAAGAACTAATATATCCTTTTGAATAATTTTTGTTATTTGAAGCATCATTCGGAAAGACTACTTTACCTTTCTATGCCTGTTTTACTAATGTCACTGGGATAGGGAAATATATGTATCTATGCATATAAGTTTTGGCAAGCAACGATTGTATCAGCGCAAGTAGTAGTCCTCACGGGAGAGATCTTATTCTGGCTAATTGTATGCTATTCAAATTGAGAAAGAGATCGATGAAAGAAATGATTATAGCCGAAAGCGTGTTGAATACCTTTGCCAAAACTCAGATGTGTTTTACTGTCCTTCTGGTATATGACAAATTATATAAAAGATTGTATGAAAACACTTGTTTTAGAGTCGTATCCCTAATTTACTCAGGTGATAAACATTATATGCTCTATATTTATACCTTTACAAACTTATTAAAAACACTGATAGGTCTCTCCAATGATAAAACTGGACTTCCTCCATATTTCTAAGGATATTGTAATGACCACCTGCCATTGTCCATTTGAAAATAGTAATAGGGATATTCAGTGTAAATGTTTCTTTGATTGAATTAATAGTATTAATATAATTACATCATCAAGGCTAAAAGAGTAATCCTCATTCCTGACAAAGTTTCTATTATTGTAAGTCGTCATTATGTAAATATCATTGTTGTTCTATTTTTATCAAGATTCACATGGCTAATTTACATAAAGCCGGTTAATTCGAGCCCTAGATAAAGTGAATAATGACGAGTACAAGGTAAAGTCAAAAGAATGATCATAATCGTAATTATTCCGAATCAGAAGTTTCACTTATCTGTAGTTTCATCTTTGGTGCATATAAGACGTCGTAAAATGATGTGATTAATCAGTATTCTCTGTCTTGCCGCTCGCCTGAATTTATCGGCAGCCGCCATTTTAACTTTGACAGTGACAGCGATTATATGTAAATAAGGGTCAATGTTGTATTTCCTATTCCCGATTCATGAATAGAATATTAAGTAAATGTAAATCTTTTCTGGTTGCCAAAGAAGTGTTATTATAGTAATCTGCACATTATGTATCGCTGAAATGTCGTATTTTTATAAGTTTTGGAACTATGTTAATACGTATTCATACGCTAGGGCAAATGTCTTGCCGTCTGTTTATATTTGCTAATTCTAGCGGAGCATCAAAACTTCGATTAATGCTCCTTGTAAATAATAATTGTTTTTACTAATGCTCCGCATATTCTTAGTGGAGCAAAGCTTGCTCCGCAGTAATTATTCTGTAATCGGCAATATTGTAGGGAAGAAAACAACAATCTTCCGCTCCATGACAATTCCCATATCAATTTTGTTTTTGTATGTTTCTCAATGAGTTCAGGGTGCATTAATGTTCTGTAAAGTGCACCATTTAGGAATGTTTACTCTGTATCTAAACCTTAGCGGAGCAAATTTCTCTTGTACAGTAATAATGCAGATATTTACCATTTTCTGGAAAAGTAGCCCGTGTCTCATGCCTGGCAAAGTTGTAACGAGTACTCATGATTGGTCAAAGTGACGTCACGTGACCCTTATGACAGCTATATAAGCAGCGACGGAACTGAGTTTAGTCACTTGCACTTGGTGCTCTGAGGTGTACACATCATATTAAGCAATAGCAATATAGCAAATATTAGAACCCCTACCCTGTTAATTGTAAGTTCATATAAATCCCACAGACATTTATTGTAGTGAAATCAAACGTTAAGACTAACTGAAAGTATTTAAACCATTTAATATTATTTCATCTATATAATAGAGAAATAAGTATAAAAACAAATATCTCTTCCTTTGCCACTTTTAGGTCAAAACTTACTTAGCCAGGCATGAACTATCCAAGCTTTTAGAGTAAGTAAGTAGGAAAAGTTCGCTTAGTAATCAAACGTGCTGTGTGTGTTTTGTTTGCGTTTACTCGTCGAATGAAAAATAAAGACTTTAAGTGTCTTCTTATATCAAATATATCAATACAAGTATATTTACAAGTTGAGTTACAAATATCCGAAACTTGCCGAAGATGTTCTTACTAAAACCAACGATGATAAAGATGATATTAGGACTATAATGCCGCTTTACGACAAAATGTATACGCTGAGAGGTAGCAAAAGACAAATCGAATTATATATTTAATATCATTATTAGATGTGTGGTATCATCAGTATATTAGGAGATAACTTTAGTTATTTTTGTAAATATATTAGTTTTCAATGACAAAAGGATACATTCTGTTTTTACGAATATCTAACACTGCCTCCTGTATATTTCAGTTGCTAATGAAAAAGTATACCTAAATGATAGAAATTCGCTCTTATGTATGTAAAATATGTTCTCGTACACATGTATCTAGTGCAGAAACAGTCAACTCTATGAATACCGATATGTCACACTCAATGTCATTGCACACTCACAATACCTGCTTCGAAAATAATAATGCATCTTTATGTGTGGAAGGTATGCATATAAAGTGCACAGCGTACCATGTCTTTGTCCTTCGATTATTATCAAGAGTAGAATGAATGGACGATGTGGTGGAATTTGGGTACATCCCTTGGTCCAGATTCACAGTAGTTTCGGAATCCCCTCTCGCTCCTTCCTAATACCCTGATCTCCTTCAAGCCAAAATCCACGTATCCATAGCTATCTAGCCAGCGAATGGACGACTCGCATTCAGCAACAGCGGCACAACCCGGATGGAAAAATCAAGCCTAAAGCTTCTTAATCAACGAAATTTTATTGGCTAAAAAAAAATAGGCGAGCATAGCAACGAATATCAAGCCGCCAGCCATACGTGGGTTTGGCTTGAAAGAGATCAGGATATGTGGAAAGAGTGAAAGTGGATTCATATACGCTGATTTAGCAGGTTGTGTATAATGTGTATAAATTAGCTTCGAAAAGTAACAATGTTATACTTGGGATCACACTTTCTGCAATAGAACAAATTCTTGCATATTTTTCGGGTCGAGTCCGTTGCGGGATTCGAATCTCAACGGCAGAGTCAGGCAGCACCGCGAGCATTGACCATACCAGCAGCTAACCAACTCGCTAATTTCGCCTCGACAAAAATCAAGGTCCAACAAGCGGTAGTTAAGCTGTTTGAATACCCCTCTGATAGATGTTAATCGACACAGCTCCAGCTCGAAGAGAGTTCCATCTACATGCGCATATTAATGAGTAACCGCAAGTGTACCCAGTTCGCACTGTTTGTGGATTTCAAGCTTCTCTTATAATAGAATGAATATTAAAATGTGTTTCTTCAGCTTACAGCCTATTATCTCCCACCAGAGGTAGCTCCAGTAGTGTATGGTGAGGTGGGCTGAAGATTGCGAATACATTGAAACTACCATACCCCGAAAAGAGCTTATGCAAATGAGCTTCTTACCCACCACCAAAGGTCAACATAAGCAACTCCCCATATGTAAACATACCTCCATGCGAGGCTACCCGCGAAAGCACATTCCGGTAACCAAGGAGACATGACGTCACTGAGACACGTGAGTATAAGAAGACGTCGAATTACCATGATTGGTGCAGGTCAACGAACACAATGTCTAGAAAAGAATACAAGTGGGTGGTATTAGCATTTCCCACCCAAAACACGAAACATCATTTTGGCGAAGAAGTGATAATATCAACCTCCAAAGAATGGTTCCAAACAAAGACGTTGTGTATAGACGATGCAAGAATAGTTACGACATACCAGATTCTTGGAGACGCGCACGTATTTTCATCTATTCTAGAACAGAGATAAATGAAACCAAACCATGGATAAGATAATCGACGAAGTGGAATCCCATTCTATAAATCAACTCATTGAAGAACTACTATTCAACGCCTATGTGTTTGTAATTAAACGAAATATAACCAACCTACATATGCTAAAGGAAGAAGAACAAGATGTCATCAAACAACAAGTATTGCGTATCGTCGACGAAGGAGAAGTCACATACGAATGGAAAAAATATATACACCAAACTCCGACACTGCAGAAGATATCCCCGCTATATTTTCTTAAATACGAATGCCAAGGTGACTCCAATGGATTATTTGGTAATTCAATCATCAAATCTAAATTATACAACCGATGAAGTGTTTTTCCATATGTTCGTCAGATGACTTGATGGTTTTGAGACCTTATGACTTACACAATTCGACAATGATATCAAGCCAAAAAACATTGAGTTAAATTTTGTTATCATTTTTCAGATTATATTTTTCTGTTGAGGTGTTGTGGTATTGAAAAAGACTTATGTAATAAAATCCAACAACCAGACAATATCAGATAAATCACACATGAATTCGCATTCAAGAAGAGGGAATGTCTCAGTTTGATAATTGAGTCAAATAAGGCGAAAACCTAGAGGATTATGTACAGTCAGTTATTATGTACAGTTATTGTAGAATTTTGAAATGTTATGTGTTAATCCCATTAATTGTACGTTGACACAAGATGATAACGTCACTGTATTGAATTTTAATGGATGGTTTTTCCACCGCTATTTTTCCGCTTGTCAGGGGTGTGAGGTTTTGAAAATTTCTTCCTTAATATAGGCTACACTCATAGCCTACAAGGATGGTTAAGTCTAAAATGTCTTGAATTTGAAATTTAACTTTAGGGAATATGTGCCTTTTAAGCTTCGAACAACCTCCCGATTGATGACGTAGAGATTATATCCACACGGCCGCGTGGACCTGACACATAAGGCGGGTTACTTTGTTCGTAAAATCTTCTGTTCGTCGGCTGGTGGGTAACGCGCGGAGATCACGTCGAGAACATGTATAATTAATTTATTAAAGGAGGTAGAATTACCTTTCAATCACATCGAAGAGAAAAAAAATGCCAATGCACGAGCTTGGATTAATCCATTTCAACTTACTCTACATAAAATGGACATAGTTCAGTTAATTTCAATGAATATTCTTTACTAAACTCAGTGTACATTTCGGTAAAAACGAAACAATCAACACATTTAGATTTAATTTCATCCCTTTCCTTAATTCCTTGCAGGTCAGAGTCAGTTAAGTTTAAGCAACGCGTTCGCCACTCGCCAGTTACACAGCTACATTTCTTCCTCCAACACGATCACCAGTTGTAGAAGTAGTTCTAACTTCCCGCAACACTTTCGCCAGTTGTAGAACTAGTTAGATTTGTTCAACAACGCGTTCACCAGTTGTAGAACTAGTTCATCATTTTAGCAACACGTTCGCCAGGTATTTCTTACGAATGATGAATTTCAAATCATAAAGCAAGGTACATATTGTGCAAAGTTAAAATATCATCCGCCAAAATGTATTAAATCAACAACTATTTGTCTCTCCGAGGAACGAGTTCCACGTTTTTTTAGCTTGATTGTTCAACAAAAACTTGATTTGATTACAAGATGAAATGCAGCGATATGAAAGTATTTTCTTCTACCAAGTTTGATATGTCAGAGGTAAATTTGTAATTACTATTGAAGATGGGCGAGATTTTAATAAAGCTATTACCTTTGAAATTAATTAATTATTAATCTAGTCATTGGCTATCAATGAGAAGGCAGTTCACACTGATACAACTCGGTCAACTTTTCAACAACTCGATCAGAACTAGTTCACGAGTTGATGTAAATTTGTAATGAAACCAAGTTTTAAAATGATCTGCTAACGTTATATTGATGACAAAATTAACAATAATGTTATTCTGTCATACTGTTGAACCATTTCTAATGAAATGGAACCCTTTTGGTCCGCTAGAACTAAACAAAACGATTCAAAATAAGCAACGCGTTCAAGCTTTGATGAACTAGTTCTCCAAAGTTTGAACGTGTTCCGACTTTGTACAACTAGTTCGCAATATCTAAAGGTTTTGGTTTTTTTTCCATTTTAGAAGACACGATAGGTTGGAAGGTATTTTACAGACAAATGACACATATTTGATCGATTATGTATTAGATTATTGTTTCAAAAATTGTAACAAAAAAGGTTCACAGCGTGCAAGGTCCTCGCGCATTCCAACGTGTGTAGCCGTTGTGACCTTTCTCAGCTACTGTTGAATCTTTATTTATATCTTTGACTTTTCAATCGTAGTAATTAAATTCTCGATTGCTTGCCGGGTTTCAACAATATTATAACTAGTAAACAAATTCACTTAAATAGTATATGGAATTAAAGAAGAAAATTTTATTTCTTTACATTTCTTTACATTTTTCAACTGCTACAAATATACTTTTTTAAACATTAGTATTATTTAGCTTTATGAGCGTGGGCAAGTTGCTATCATATGAATATCTTAACCACGTGAAATCTTCATTACGACCAGAATTTGAGAACTACTCCCACCCTCTTTGCAACTAGTTCACGCTTTTGGCGAACTAGTTCATGGTCGCCCAACTAATCCACCGGTTGTGGGGCACAGAAATTTAACTTGAAATTTCATGGTTATTCAGATGCTACATTAGATAGTGTACATGTTTTTGTATTGTACTGCCATTTCATTTTCACAATAAGATAGGAAATAATTTATTGGAACATATTACATAGTACGCACGGTGTACAAAACCGGAAACTTAGTTGCATAATTATGTAAACATAGTGAATTACAGGTTATATTATGACAATAAATGAGGTTAGGAATTTCTTATTCAGTTACAAATGGTTGTCTTGCTATACTTCGTTTGATATTCATTAAGAAATAGAAGACGAGTTGCTGTGCATCTATCGTTGAATAAAACATAGCAGGTAGCATAAAACACGACGGGTGTTCATTTCTGATTAACGTAGAATCCAATTTGCGTTTTATTCTTGGTTTTACCCATCACTAATCAGTCTGATTAATCAGAAGGATGTTTATCAACATAAACCAGAAGTCTTAACATAATGAGGTTCAATACCATTTTACTTTAAACATTTAGCCAACTGTTCCGTTTGTGTCAATTGAATACGGTTACTTGAGGGATGAACAAATTTATTTAATTTCTAGATTATCCATTTATCACACGATATCACATGATATTCATGTAGTTTAACTTCAGTCATCTCTTATTATCAGATCTCCATATAATTTCTGGTACAAACATATATCGCGTCAAGAATTACAGAACTCTTTCCACGCGCACATCAACTACTTCAGACTTTTGTGAACTTGTTCGTCGTCTCACACAACTAGTTCATCAGTTGCAGGATACAAATTTGAGACTTGAATGTGAACAATACAACATGATGTTGAGAGGAAATGTTAATGATACATACGAAAAGGAGTAGTAGTGTTTTCTAAAGGCGCAATCAAGCTCAATCTTTTGTTGTTGGATTCACCCGTGAAGCGGGAAAAGAAAAAAGTTCGTTCGTGCCAAGTTAGATTTCCTGAATTATGTTAGCGTGGAACGCGTTGGTGGAAAATGATTTAGAGGCTGTGAGCGACGACGAGATGTTCAAGTGTGGTTTAGTTTTTGAGTGTGTGGAGCGTGTTGGA
Source organism: Phorcus lineatus (assembly GCA_921293015.1). Classification (NCBI taxonomy): domain Eukaryota; kingdom Metazoa; phylum Mollusca; class Gastropoda; order Trochida; family Trochidae; genus Phorcus; species Phorcus lineatus. The sequence continues at coordinate 46,188,485 of OV121090.1, read as the reverse complement.
GATCGGTATTAATGAAGTTGAACGAGTTGTAAACGTACTATTTGATAAGAGGCTTATTCAGTAATTTTGTTCGAACTCTACGACTCGATCAAAGCCTGTGTCAACTCGTTCATGCGTTGTGAAACTAGTTGCACCTTTCTGTATCCGGCGTATTTGAGAAGGCGGTGAATCCGAATTTTGACTTTTCGTGCACAAATTGAAGGTCTGTGAATATTTACATATTTATGATTCATGCATTCACATTGTGACTCCAATGGATAATTCGGTCATTTAATCATCAAATCTTATTTACACAACCGATGAATTGATCTTCCGTTTGTCGATAAGATGACTTGATGGTTTTGAGACCTTATGACTATCACGATTGGACAATGAGGCAAGGCCCAAAAAACATTAGTACAAATTTAGTAATTAATATTAAGTTTACATTGTTCTATTTATGTATTACGGTAAAATACAATAAAGACCTATGTAAAACAAACAAAGGCAACAAAGAGGCCCTATGGGATAAATCACACTTGAAGTAGCGTTCAAAATACATTTATTTGAATAAAATATGTGAATAATATATATTGTTTTTTGTATTATGAGTAATTTGTAAATGAAACTTTTTATTGTATTTTCACACTTAAATAATATGCAATAACAAAAACATTATATGTTACCAAAGGATAGCATAGACATTCACAATCAAATACTCCTTATCTGTAAAATTGTCAATCCAGGGGAGATAACTTTTGTTAGAACAAATCAACTTTTTATCGTGTTTTTATCAATTTCAAGGTCAAAGAGTAAAATGTATTTTACCATAAAATAGATACTTACATACTTTATTATCATACAACAAATATTTTAACTAGATACATACATTATTTGAATTTCGTAATTTTTATTCTCGACACTGCCAAGGAAATATTGACATGAAAGTATAAGTTTGCAAATCTCTCTTAGAGGTAGCACAGTGGGTAGCGCGTTCGGCTTCGGATCAAGTCTGAGGATCGAATACCGCCAGGGGCTCGCCAACTATGTCTGTAATAGAAACTGTTCTACACGCAATCAGGTGTGGGAGTAAGGCTACACTGAATTTCAGCGGTACTTACAGCCAATGCTCGCAGGATTTACCGCAATGCATAGTCACCATGATGATGCGGGCTATCTCCCTGCAATAATACTAGCTAGTAGCCGCGATATAAGTGAATTAATCTTGAAAGCTGCGTTAAACTCCAACTCACCTCACCAATAGAAGGTTGAGGATGTTTAGTAACAAACCCCAAAAACAGTCTAATCACGTGATCTATCTAGAGGATTACAGTTTTTGATGTTGGAGTCAACCTTTGAGGATGATGCACAACCGAGAAATAGTTGTCTCAACATTAAATCAGCATTTTATAGCTGATATGATCAGTAAGGAGACAGTGAACAGGTTCATATTGTAATAAGGATCGAAAACCGGACATTGACGTGAGGAAATGATTAACTTAATTAAGACTTAATTCTTGAAAGTTAATAAGAGCAGATAAAAGGAAAAATATATATTGATAATGTCTAGTAGATCATTTAACTAATATTCATGTAAATTAGTTGCAAACTGTTGACTTCTTAGCATTTCTATCATCATTTAAATGAGAAAATATCCTTATTTTGAAATATAAAGATGAAGTCGCAAATTAAGGGACGATATTTTGATTGAACTCAAGGCAGATGGTATTTTGCCACTGTTTTAATAAGGGAAAATATGAAACATACTCTGTGTCACTTTAAATCAAATCAGTTTACTCATAGCTTTCAAGGATGTTTAAATCTAAGATGCCTTGAATTTGAAATTCAACTTATGTCTCGAACATTGATTAAAGCAAGTAGAATTACCTTTCAATCACACCTCGAAGCGAAAAAATGGCAAAGCACGAGCATTTAAGCTAATTCCTACATACAATGGACATAACTCAATTAATTTAGATGAACATTCTTTACTAAACTCACTGTACATTTTATAAATACGAAACAATCAAACACATTTTGATTGATTTTCACTCCTTCCCTTTATTCCTCGCAAGTCAGAGCCAGTCAACACGTTCGCCAGTTACACAACTAGTTCAACATTTCTTTCAACACGATCATCAGTTGTAAGATAAGTTCCAACCTATCGGAACAGGTCCCCCTTTTTTCAACAACGCGTTCACCAGTTGTAGAACTAGTTAGATTTTTTCAACAACGCGTTCACCAGTTGAAGAACTGGTTCGATTTTTTCAACAACGCGTTCACCAGTTGTACAACTAGTTCAAACTTCCTGCAACACGTTCGCCAGTTGTAGAACTAGTTCGATTTTTTCAACAACGCGTTCACCAGTTGTACAAGTAGTTCAAACTTCCCGCAACACGTTCACCAGTTGTAGAACTAGTTCGATTTTTTCGACAACGCGTTCACCAGTTGTAGAACAAGTTCAAACTTCCCGAAACACGTTAGCCAGTTACACAACTCGTTCCACATTTTTTAAAGTATATTCTCCTACCAAGTTTGATATGTCAGAGGTAAATTTGTAATTACTATTGAAGATGGGTGAGATGTTTATAAAGCTAATACCTTGACAAATATTTATTAATCTAGTCATTGGCTATTAATTGGAAGGCAGTTCACACTGATACAACTCGGTCAACTTTTCAACAACTCGATCAGAACTAGTTCACGAGTTGATGTAAATTTGTAATGAAACCAAGTTTTAATATGATCTGCTAACGTTATATTGATGACAAAATTAACAATAATGTTATTCTGTCATACTGTTGAACCATTTCTAATGAAATGGAACCCTTTTGGTCCGCTAGAACTAAACAAAACGATTCAAAATAAGCAACGCGTTCAAGCTTTGATGAACTAGTTCTCCAAAGTTTGAACGTGTTCCGACTTTGTACAACTAGTTCGCAATATCTAAAGTTTTTTCCATTTTAGAAGACACGATAGGTTGCGAGGTATTTTACAGACAAATGAAACATATTTGATCGATAATGCATTATTAGATGATTGTTTCAAAATACATGAGACATGTTACTAACAAATAGGTTCACAGCGTGCCAAGTCCTCGCGCATTCCAACGTGTGTAGCAGTTGTCACCTTTCTCAGCTACTGTTGAATCTTTATTGATATCTTTGACTTTTCAATCGTAGTAATTAAATTCTCGATGGGATGCCGGGTATCAACAATACTATGACTAGTATATAAATCCGCTAAAATATTATATGGAATTAAAGTTCGATTTTTTCAACAACGCGTTCATCAGTTGTAGAACTAGTTCAAACTTCCCGCAACACGGTCGCCAGTTGTAGAACTAGTTCGATTTTTTCAACAACGCGTTCACCAGTTGTAGAACTAGTTCAAACTTCCCGAAACACGTTCGCCAGTTACACAACTCGTTCCACATTTTTTAACTGGTATTTCTTACGAATGATGAATTTCAAATCATACAGCCAGGTACATATTCTGCAAAGTTAAAGTATCATCCGCCAAATTTTAATAAAATCAACAACTATTTGTCTCGCCGATGAACAAGTTCAACGTTTATTGAGCCCGATTGTTCGACAGTAATTGTGAAGATTGTTTTCACACAGATTTATCGACTCTCCTGTATCGAAAGACATACATTTATTACAGCTGAATATCCACGTCTAGTTTCCAAATCTTCCACACAGTCCAACTCATCATTATCATGCCTGAGTCAACTATAGTTCTTTCTTAGGGGAACTTTTTCAACTTTTGCAAAACTTGTTTTGATTACAAGATGAAATGCAGCGATATGAAAGTATTTTCTCCTACCAAGTTTGATTTGTCACAGGTAAATTTTTAATTACTATTGAAGATGGGAGAGATTTTTATGAAGCTAATACCTTGAAGATTAATTAATTATTAATCTAGTGTCTTCGGTTCTGTTACGTTTCCATGGAAACTGGTAAAAATAAAAAAGCAAAGAAGTTGAAAACCCCAAAAGGCACATCTACGCATGATGCCCGTTGCACATACCAAGTTTCGTCGAGATAGGTCTCACCGTTTTGGAGTTGTGCTCCGGAAAAGAAATCCTATGTTACGTTTCCATGGAAACGGGTAAAAATAAAAATGCAAAGAAGTTGAAAACCCCAAAAGGCACATAGGTTTTAATTTCCAACAAATTTTCTTAAAACTCCTGTCACGTTCCCGAAATTCAGATCTAACTTCTACAAGTCGTTCCATTCATCAAACATATAAATCATTTTTAAAACTTAGATTCAGATATAGGCAATCTGCAGATATCTAACTTCCACTACTCGTGCATCATACAAAAAAACGTCCACTTTGCCAACTCTTTGCTAGACGCAGATGTTGCTTCCACAACGCGTTCCTACTTCTCAACAACTATAAAGCACCCTTCTGTAACACGTTCAACTTATTCAAGAAACAATAAGACCTATTAAACTCTGCATTCGATCTATGCTATCAACAACTACATCACCTATGATCAACATGAGAAATAGGTTAAAAACAATATCAAGATAACAATAGCGAAATATGATTCCTTGTTCCTCCCTCACAAAATCAACTATCTTTTTGTTTTCAGCTTTCGTTAACCAAAATGCCTTTTGTAAAACTTCTACAACGCGTTCCATGCTCCTAATATGCATGCACGTCTTCGCCTCTCAACAACTTTACAACAACTACATTTTTTAAACACGTAGAACATTTTTACAACAAAGTCACAAATGTATCTTTCGTCCCATGCTGGTAGTAACCATATCTTCAACACTTTTTTAAACTTTTAATAAAACACACTTCTAATCATTTTATAAAACTTATCCTTCGTCGTTCCTTGCTAATTCAAGCTCTAAACAAGTAGATCCGCGCTCTAAACAACTAAATCACTTTCTCTACAATTCGTCTTAAGCTTTTAACAACCAGATCACACTTCTACGATACGATCAACGCTCCCGTGCTTGAAAAGTCAGTTTCACGCCCCCAAAAACTTAACAAAACTTGGGCAATGCGATCCATAATTGCAACGACGAAAATGAGCTTCAACCACTTATTTTACGCTCTCACCAACTAACTCACACGTCACAAATCAACAAATAAATCATACTTCTACAACAAGACCCACGCTCTCAAAAACTAAATCATGCTTAGATAATGCGATGTATGATTTGAACAACTACATCACACTTGGACAACGCGATCCTCGCTTTCAACAACTAAATTTCACTTGGACAACGCAATCCACGCTCTCAACAACTACATGACACTTCAACAACGTGATTGAAGCCTTAAAATCACACTTAGATCTGAACAACACGATCTACGCTATGAACAACTAACTCACACGTCGACAACGCGTTCCATGTTTTAAACAACTAAATCATACTTGCAAAACGCAATCCATGCTCTCAACAACACTCTCACACTTCTAAAACGCGATCCACGCTCTCAACAAAAAAGATCCTCTCCTCCGACGCGATCTTATCAAATAACTCACTTTGAGCAAAGCGATCCACCCTTTCTTTGACTAAATCACTCTTATACGAGCCGATCCACGCTCCAAAAAAAATAAATCTCACGTGTACAACACGATCAATACCCTCCACATTGAAAAACACATCTTCTACGTTGCTACCTACGCTCTCAACAACTGAATAAAATTTAACAACACCAACCACGCCATCAACAACTAAATCATATTTGTATAACGCGATCCCCGCTTTCAACAACAAAATTACTTTTGCAAAAATGCAAATCATTCTGTAAACAACTTGATCACAATTCGAAAACGTCATTCACGCTCTTAATAACCCAATCACACTAACTAACTCGTTACACGCTCGCAACATTCAGAAATTATTCATCCACATCTACATCACATTTGCACACGTTCTATGTTCCAAACGATCAACTACATCACGTACGCTTGAAAAGATCACCACTCTCCAACATGTAAAACAATGTTGTGTAACTCGCTTCTTGCAGTAGACAACTATAAACCACATATAGGAAACTTTACTGACATGTTAAATGTTATCTGATAGACCCCGATTTTCAGCAGAGGCGGCCTCTACATTCTTACTTAGCACAAAATGTATTTGTGTTAACTCTAATGAAATGACAATCTGATTCTGTATCCATTATGACACGGGGATGGCCATCAACACTATTTTAATATCGTTCAAAGTTACCGAGAAATTGACGAAAACAATATTTTAAAAAATGTCGGACCTAATTAGTGCTTCAAACATGTAGATCAAACTCTTACAATCCGTATCCTGCATCCGTCAACGAAATCATAATTGAACAATTCGTCTACACTATAGCTATCAAAAGCAACACCGCGCGTGTATATCTCGCCTTGTTCATTCAATATTTAAATCCCACTTATAAAACTCTTCCACGCTCTCAACAATTAAAACCACCAATATAGTACAGCGGGTAAGTGATCAAATTGTGCACATCGTGATGCAAGCATGAAATTTTGCATGATTGTAGCTTATACCCATGTAAACACATAGAGATCGAGAGGCCTCTCAGAATTTTTATATTTTTCCCATTTTTGGGGGGAAAAGTGGAAAAAATGAATTTTTCCTACTATTTTCGCCATAACTTTTGTAATAATTTTTGTATACTTACAAATAATATACCAATTTGTTGGAAATTGAAAGCTGGTCGTTTTTAAAGAAAACACAGACTCTTATCTCTGTTAGTTAGGACTACAGAAGTCACTTTATGTCACTGCTTTGGTCATTTTTCAGGAAAATGCGGGAAATTGAAGACCTGATGTGTTTTTGCTTGGTAAAAATATTGTTTTCGTCCTTTAGATTCTTGAAGACATTGCAAAAATAAACTATTCAATCATAGTAACAACATTCTGTTTTCAATCATCTGACGACCTAGTGAAGCAGATTCAATGGCAATATCCTGTTACTCATGGTGAGGACAAGTTTGTGATTCTCCTCGGTGGTTTGCACATTGAAATGGCCTTCCTCAAGCTTTTGGGTTCCTGGTTGAGGGATAGTGGCTGGACTGACATGCTTGTATCTGCGGACATTGCAACACCTGGAAGAGCTGACTCATTCCTCAGGGGAAGTCATGTCAGCCAAACTCCTCGAGCACATGAAGTCACAGTGAGTGTTCTCTACCATCTAATGCTTCGAGCTTATGAGTCAGAAATGCCATCTGTAAGTTTTGATGAATGGTGTGAAAGCAGTGCACAGAAATATCCAACATTCAAATACTGGTGGATTACATTTAATCTGGAAGCGTTGTTGTCGTTCGTCAATTCAGAACGAAGTGGAAACTTCCACTTGTATGTCCAAATGATGAAAGCAATATTACCATGGATGTCTGCATTGGATCATACACACTATGCCAGATGGATGACTGTCCACATACATGACTTGAAAACGCTGAACACAACACATCCAGCTATTGAGGAAGAATTTATGAAAGGAAACTTTGTAGTTCACAAGACTGAGAATTTGTTTTCAGGTCTCCCAATAGACCAAGCACATGAACAAAACAATGCCAGAATCAAGGGTGAAGGTGGTGCCATCGGCTGAACTGAAAATGATGCTGCACTTAGAAGATGGACTGTAGGTGGACCAGAAGTTGCAAGACTCCTTGAAGAATTTCAAGAATCTCTGGAATCTTCAGGAACATGCCATGAGAACAACTGCCACCATGAACAAATAAAAGCAGCTCAGTCAAACTTCCTGCAAGATGTTCAAGCGCTTTCTAGTGTGATTGAGGAGTATGGAAACCCTTTCCTAGATACTAGTGGTGAACTAGTTATTATAACAACAAAGGATGTTGTGGACGACTCTGTACTGAGAACACTTCAAGAAGTTGAAAAAGTAGGCAGGAAACAATATGAAACCTTTGTGACAGAGAGACTTATGAACAATCTCCCCCTTCCAGTAACATTTCGGAAAAATAAACTGCCTCTGATCTCTTCTCCCGAGACAAAAAAGACATCTTTTTCAAAGTTGAAGATAAACAGTCTCAAACTTGACTGCAGTCTGTTTTAACGTCTGTATATATCTTGTCAATCAAGGGATGGAAACCTTGATGAGTTCTTCAGACATGAAAATCAGTCTTGCCCACCATCTTTATCAAACCAAGGTTCTCTACGTCTGTGCACAAAATCAGTTCTCCTGAATTGCTTGGAAGAAATTTCACCCCCAACTGACTCAAAACCCAATGTTGATGTGGTAATCCTCGACGGAGCTGTTTTAGTAAACATCTTGAAGCCAGCAGCTCACATGACATTTGAGGACTATGCTCATAACGTCTTCTTGCAGTACGTGCAGAACATCTTTGACACAAATCAGAGGGTGGATGTTGTTTGGGATGAGTACAAGTCAGACAGCATAAAATCCAGTACCAGATCAAAGAGAGGAAGTGGGAAAAGAAGACGTGTTGAAGCCAAATCATATGTTCCTCAAAACTGGTAAGAGTTCCTGAGATGTGATGCCAACAAGAAAAGAACTTTTTGCCTTCCTAGCAAACAAAGTAACCATGGTGCAGACAAAAAAACAAGTCATCAGCACAAATGGTGAAAACGTTGTCTCCAATCATCCAGTAGACTTCCAGCGATTTGCACCCTGTAACTACGAGGAAGCAGATACACGATTGATGCTGCACTTGTCTGACGCTTCACAGAAAGGATGGAAAACATTTTACATTCGAACTGTTGACACGGATGTAGTTGTGCTGGCAATAGCTGCAAAAGAATTCTTGTTCTTGAAGAACTCTGGGTTGGATTTGGTACTGGAAAACATTTCCGTTTTATTGCAGTTCATGAACTTGCAATAGGCCTGGGTCCTGAGAAAAGTAAATCTCTGCCACTGTTCCACAGCTTCACTGGTTGTGACAGCGTCTCATCCTTTTGATGGAATAGGAAAAAAGACAGAATGGAATGTATGGAACACCTTTCCTGAAATTACCAACACATTCCTTGCTCTTGCATGTCCACCACTTGAAGTAACGGATGACAACATTAAACAGCTGGAACGATTCGTTGTGTTGATGTATGACAGAACAAGCAACCTTATGAAAGTGAATGAATCAAGAGAGCAATTATTCGCTACTAAGGGAAGAACACTGGACAACATCCCTCCAACAGAATCAGCTTTCATCCAACATATGAAGAGATCTGGATTCCAGGGAAGTTATGTTTGGGGACAATCCCTGATGAGATGCCAGGAGCTACCAATCCCTCTTAACTGGGGATGGCAACGACTGTCTGCTGAAGAGCTTGGACCTCTATGGACAACCATCCCAGAGGCATCGAAGAGTTGCCAGGAATTGCTTAAATGCATGTGTAAAACATGTTCAAACAGGTGCAAGTGTGTTAAAGCAGCTCTTAAATGCACTGCATTGTGCAAATGTGGAGGGGGTGCACTAACTGATTTCCCTTGTTCGGGATAAAGTACATTCAAGTGATGACTAAGTAGCCTGCCGAAGAAGATATGAATTGATTTGCTGTTTTACATTCTCTATAGCCATAAAACTGGAAAATAAGTAACATATGAGTATTCAAATGATTAATTCTTAAGATAATCATGCAAAAACTTTATGTTGTGCCATGGGTTGCAACTCAGTGTGCCGTTTTAATGTAACCCGGTACTTAAAGCCATTTGAAGACACAAAACTGACACATTTTGACTTCTGTAGTCCTAACTAACAGAGGTAAGAGAATGTGTTTTCCTTATAAATGTTCAGCTTTGAATTTCCAACAAACTGGTATATTATTTGTAAGTATGTACAACAATTATTACATAAGTTATGGCGAAAATAGTAGGAAAAATTAATTTTTTCCACTTTTTCCCCCCAAAATGGGAAAAATATAAAAATTCTGAGAGGCCTCTCGATCTCTATGTGATAACATGGGTATAAGCTACAATCATGCAAAATTTCATGCTTGCATCACGATGTGCACAATTCAGTGAAAAAATTGCACTTAGCCGCAGGGCTAATATTAAACATGTTGAAGGCACTAAAACTTAAAAAGTATCGTACAACACGAAGTCACTGTTCAACAACGCGTTCAAAGTTCGCAACATGCACATTCTACGAAGCGTCTTGTACATCATCTAATTCACTTTTCAACGTTCTCAAAACTAAATCGCACTTGAACAACTTGTTCCGCGCTCTCAAAACTAAATTAGCTTTCTAAAACTCGTTCCGCTCTAAACATGTAGGTCAAATTCTGAAACTCCCAACTCATGTAAGCTATCCTCAACGCAGTCCTTGCTCTCAACAAGAGTATCAAAATTCTACAACGCGTACAGACTTTCAACAACTAGTTCACGCTCTTGCGAACAAAATTCATCGTCTTACCGAAATAGTAGAACAGTTGTATGACAAATGAAGAGGTGAAACACGAAATTCAACTTAATTTTTTACTGGCACGGTTTTCGATTTACATTAGATCACGTACATGTTTTTGCTCGTAATTATATAATGTTCTATCAATATGATTTGCTGTCAAGTCACCCGATAATCAACACTTCTAGAACTTGTACATGTCTATAACGCGTTCTGACTTTTTACAACTACAGTGTAGTTCTCAAGACTCTAAACTCATTCCGTATTTGATATCAAGGCACAGGTAGGTTTCGTGTTATTTCATAGACAAATGAAATTATTATTGATTTATATCTGCAAAACGACCAGAGGAAGAACTCGTTCCGATTTTTCAACAACTCGTTCCGACTTTTCAACAACTAGTTCAAAACTGTTTTACAACTAGTTAACAACTAGTTCACGCTCTTGAGAACACGTTCATCGTCTCGCCGAGTTAGTTGAACAGTTGTAGGACAAAAGAAGAGGTGTATCCACAGAATACCAAAATATTAAGACAACCATATGTAAAAAAGCTATCATTAGGGCAAGGTCATCAGGAAGATACTCAAATTATTTATTCAACAGGAGGTGCGCTCATCATGGAAAACATGCAACTAGTTCTGCAACGCGTGAACGAGTTGACACAGACTGTGATCGCGTTGTCGAGTTCTAACACGTTGTAGACTTGTACATTGTTGTACATGAAAATGTACTAAATGAAAAATTGGAAATGCATTAAATAGTTTCTTTTTCAAGTACCTCCTGACACTTTTCAACAACTCGAGAATAATTTAATGAAACGAACTAGTTGTACAAAGTCTGAACGCGTTCTAGATTTTTGGAACTAGTTCACGAAACTTTTAACTTTTTCGCAGTCAGTTACAAAGTTGCGATCGAATAAAAAGGCATACGCTATCAGTAAGTAAGAGGCACCCTCGAATAAAACAGCGTGACGGACATGTCACTAGTAGAGGAAATGAGGAACACGTTCTGCAAAGCGTGAACTAGTTGATGCAAGCTTGAACGCGTTGTAGTATTGTAGCTTCATCATGCTGTACGTCTGTTGAGAATAAACTACAACATTTTCTCAGATATGTGTTTCAGATGAATGTTTGCCGGGACCTATCTCCTCATATTTCACCAACTTGGGAACAAGTTTAAGAGTACCGATCGAGTTGAAAAGTTGTAAGAGTTATATTATAATACAATAATTTTGTAATTTTTCAAGTTTTTAATTTGATGACGCCCTAAACAAAATATCAAAACACGCCACTGAAGATTTCTTAGATTAAATGAAAATGGAAATGCGTAATGAAATTTCAGATTAGATAGGAAATATTCATGATTTACTATATTTCAGATGTTTATGGAACGTGTAACTATTCACCGAAGCGCGAACTAGTTGATGTGTAACCAAAAGTATTGCGGTAACAGTTGTAGGTTTCACTATAAGTTAGGGTTAAAACACGATAACGAGGTTATGCTTGGGTTTTCAAAACCTGAGGAAAGAAAGCTTGGTGGAAAGTAAGACTGAAAGCGAGAAGCCGTAATTAAACATTAATTAACAACCCACAGGCATTTATCCATACTGTTGTGTTCGTAAACATATTTATTGACTGATTATAAAAAGACGAAAATAGTCAAATATCAAGTATTTATGTTCGTCGAATTTGTCGAACATTCATTATTGGATTAAATAGCATCATAATTTCGTTTTAATTCTGGATAAAATGCACTGTAAATTAGTTTCCTCTTAAAGCAAACAATTACTCTTTGTAATTGACATGGCACAAAATGCACGTGGAAAGCATTCTTCGTGGCGTAAGGTGTACAAATTACAATGGACAAGTCATGTGATTGATACCGTTTTTGGATCCTATAAATTTATCGCAGGTAAAAAGGTGTCCCACTATTTTTATGAATTATCAATGTTTGTATGCATTTAAAAATGGAAATTAAAGAGCAATTAGATATCAAAATACTTTTGGACCGATTTTTTAAAATTGAAAATTTAACCTCAATCATTAGATTGTTAAACTAAGCCTTGAATTCTGTCTGACCCGTAAGACTAGTGGTTAGGGCGCTCGCTTACGGTTTAGAGGGTTGGGGGTTCGAATCCACCTTGGAAGGTTGCAAGTTTTGAATTTTCCAAAAGACTGTAGTATGGGGGAAAAGAAAAACCTTTGACTTTGAAATATAAAAACCTTCCACACTCAGGGTAGGTCATACATATGAAAAAATGCCTCGACTGTCCAATGTAAAACCTCCTGGTAGGTTATTATAAGAAAACAAGAGACCTCCGAAACAACAGACGAAATCCCCTATATAGCTATAGGTCTCTACACTCAAGTAGTGATTAGGGATAATCTAAAGTACTGTGTGTTGATTTTTATACATCCCTATTGTTAGGTCACCCGGGCCCCGTTCCCTTCTTTTGTATATTCGCCAAGTGTTGATTTGTCTTATGAATGCTATCTCGTTAAGACGGCCATTAGCTTATCTTGTTATTACAACGTGTGGGGGTATATTTGAGTGATTCCCTACAGTTTGTCTATTTGTTTATTCATGGGTTGTTGACTTCCTTAATTAGTTGTTAACTCCTGTTGAGTGGATTACGGGTAGCTTGTCGCTGTACCCGGTTATCGTCTTGTGTTGACTGCAAATAAAGCACTTGATTCACGGATTGGCTTCTCTCTAGTTATTTATTGGCCTGATTATTTTCTTTTATTATCTTCCTGTCGGATAACGGGTCTCACCTGAGTTTAGATATCGTTACACCGTGACAGGAGTTGACACAGTCACTTCATGTTTGTTATAAAACAAGAACGAAGTTATGTCCAGTGAACTAGTTTCACATTTTGATAACACATTCTAAAACATTAGAACTACTTCTATAAAATATATTTCTATATATTTGTTCATATGATTCAGCAAAATGTAAGGTTAGAATAAGTTTGAAGATTTGAAAAAATGTGATGCAGTTGTTGAGATCGTGCTGAATGTTTTGTAGGTAAGTTGTTAACCTACTGCTAGACGGTAAACTGCAAGTTTGTATATATGCGAAGCGTTTTCTTGTTGCACACTATTAGCAAGTGTTAGTTTCAGTAGATTTTAGCGTTAAACTACTTGGTGATGTCACTCTCTGTGTGAGAGGGGTCAATCGGTCGAACAACTGACTGTCTATATAAAGCTATTTGCTATGACCTCCCCCCCTGGAATTTGGAAGACAGACAGACAGACAGACAGATAGTTTATTTAAGTCTCACCTCGTGCATATATACATGGTAAAATAAAACGAAACACATAATTACGAGCCACCCATTGAGGGTTCCGAGAGACTATTATATACACACTTAAGATACATAAAACATACACTGTACATGACAATTACAATGTTATATACGTGATGACAAAACAGGTGTAAGCGAAATATCAAAGGGATATGTCATCAAACGAGGGGTAGATAATGACTTTTAATATGTTTGATTTGAGATATCACAACTTTAACAAATCAAATGTCTTTAACAACCAACTCAAGGTTCTATAACGCGCAAATATGAACATTTCCTTCTATAACTCTACCCGTGGATCTCACAGCTGTAAATCACGCGTTCACATCTCGTATCAAGCCACCAGCAAGTTAAAGAACCACTCAGTGATTTTCAGAAAATATTATTCACCTTTGTTACGAACCAAAATGACATATGTTATGATATAAAATCAAAACATCTTAATTTTTCATGTCCAAAAGACATATATATGGCAAACACTGGTTTTCCACGAAAATCTAAAAATAGCCTTATAAATGCACAGAGGCAGATATCACACGTTCAGTTTACATGGATACTAGTGATATAAACTAACAAACACTATCAACACCAAACTGACCTCCTGGCGGCTTTTATTAAGTCTCTAAAATTACGTTTGGCTGTTTGACGCGCGCCACTGTCCGGCTTTCAATCATAATTGCGACTTTCTCCCTTCGTATTGTCACTGTACAAAACCAATTAGCTTTTAAACGATACATTTTGGTAACAGTCGATACTTCGCGATCGAATGACACCATTGATTAATTTGCCATATTTGACTCCAACAACTCACGGAGTGGCTTTTTAATAACTAACACTTTTCATACAACTTATTTACATTTGTCAAACTCATTCCTTGGACTGAATATCAAAATGCCCCTTATTCAACTCGTTCGAAACTAAACGACTTGATCACATTTTTCCCTTCAACAAAATCAGATTTGTTTCACCCATACAAGCCTCTTATCAAATAGTACGTTTACAACTCGTTCAACTTCATTAATACCGATCTCCAACACGCTCCACACACTCAAAAACTAAACCACACTTGCACATCTCGTCGTCGCTCACAGCCTCTAAATCATTTTCCACCAACGCGTTCCACGCTAACATAATTCAGGAAATCTAACTTGGCACGAACGAACTTTTTTCTTTTCCCGCTTCACGGGTGAATCCAACAACAAAAGATTGAGCTTGATTGCGCCTTTAGAAAACACTACTGCTCCTTTTCGTATGTATCATTAACATTTCCTCTCAACATCATGTTGTATTGTTCATATTCAAGTCTCAAATTTGTATCCTGCAACTGATGAACTAGTTGTGTGAGACGACGAACAAGTTCACAAAAGTCTGAAGTAGTTGATGTGCGCGTGGAAAGAGTTCTGTAATTCTTGACGCGATATATGTTTGTACCAGAAATTATATGGAGATCTGATAATAAGAGATGACTGAAGTTAAACTACATGAATATCATGTGATATCGTGTGATAAATGGATAATCTAGAAATTAAATAAATTTGTTCATCCCTCAAGTAACCGTATTCAATTGACACAAACGGAACAGTTGGCTAAATGTTTAAAGTAAAATGGTATTGAACCTCATTATGTTAAGACTTCTGGTTTATGTTGATAAACATCCTTCTGATTAATCAGACTGATTAGTGATGGGTAAAACCAAGAATAAAACGCAAATTGGATTCTACGTTAATCAGAAATGAACACCCGTCGTGTTTTATGCTACCTGCTATGTTTTATTCAACGATAGATGCACAGCAACTCGTCTTCTATTTCTTAATGAAATATCAAACGAAGTATAGCAAGACAACCATTTGTAACTGAATAAGAAATTCCTAACCTCATTTATTGTCATAATATAACCTGTAATTCACTATGTTTACATAATTATGCAACTAAGTTTCCGGTTTTGTACACCGTGCGTACTATGTAATATGTTCCAATAAATTATTTCCTATCTTATTGTGAAAATGAAATGGCAGTACAATACAAAAACATGTACACTATCTAATGTAGCATCTGAATAACCATGAAATTTCAAGTTAAATTTCTGTGCCCCACAACCGGTGGATTAGTTGGGCGACCATGAACTAGTTCGCCAAAAGCGTGAACTAGTTGCAAAGAGGGTGGGAGTAGTTCTCAAATTCTGGTCGTAATGAAGATTTCACGTGGTTAAGATATTCATATGATAGCAACTTGCCCACGCTCATAAAGCTAAATAATACTAATGTTTAAAAAAGTATATTTGTAGCAGTTGAAAAATGTAAAGAAATGTAAAGAAATAAAATTTTCTTCTTTAATTCCATATACTATTTAAGTGAATTTGTTTACTAGTTATAATATTGTTGAAACCCGGCAAGCAATCGAGAATTTAATTACTACGATTGAAAAGTCAAAGATATAAATAAAGATTCAACAGTAGCTGAGAAAGGTCACAACGGCTACACACGTTGGAATGCGCGAGGACCTTGCACGCTGTGAACCTTTTTTGTTACTAACATGTCTCATGTATTTTGAAACAATAATCTAATACATAATCGATCAAATATGTGTCATTTGTCTGTAAAATACCTTCCAACCTATCGTGTCTTCTAAAATGGAAAAAAAAAAAAAAACCTTTAGATATTGCGAACTAGTTGTACAAAGTCGGAACACGTTCAAACTTTGGAGAACTAGTTCATCAAAGCTTGAACGCATTGCTTATTTTGAATCGTTTTGTTTAGTTCTAGCGGACCAAAAGGGTTCCATTTCATTAGAAATGGTTCAACAGTATGACAGAATAACATTATTGTTAATTTTGTCATCAATATAACGTTAGCAGATCATTTTAAAACTTGGTTTCATTACAAATTTACATCAACTCGTGAACTAGTTCTGATCGAGTTGTTGAAAAGTTGACCGAGTTGTATCAGTGTGAACTGCCTTCTCATTGATAGCCAATGACTAGATTAATAATTAATTAATTTCAAAGGTAATAGCTTTATTAAAACCTCGCCCATCTTCAATAGTAATTACAAATTTACCTCTGACATATCAAACTTGGTAGAAGAAATACTTTCATATCGCTGCATTTCATCTTGTAATCAAATCAAGTTTTTGTTGAACAATCAAGCTAAAAAAACGTGGAACTCGTTCCTCGGAGAGACAAATAGTTGTTGATTTAATACATTTTGGCGGATGATATTTTAACTTTGCACAATATGTACCTTGCTTTATGATTTGAAATTCATCATTCGTAAGAAATACCTGGCGAACGTGTTGCTAAAATGATGAACTAGTTCTACAACTGGTGAACGCGTTGTTGAACAAATCTAACTAGTTCTACAACTGGTGAACGCGTTGTTGAACAAATCTAACTAGTTCTACAACTGGCGAAAGTGTTGCGGGAAGTTAGAACTACTTCTACAACTGGTGATCGTGTTGGAGGAAGAAATGTAGCTGTGTAACTGGCGAGTGGCGAACGTGTTGCTTAAACTTAACTGACTCTGCCCTGCAAGGAATTAAGGAAAGGGATGAAATTAAATCTAAATGTGTTGATTGTTTCGTTTTTACCGAAATGTACACTGAGTTTAGTAAAGAATATTCATTGAAATTAAATGAACTATGTCCATTTTATGTAGAGTAAGTTGAAATGGATTAATCCAAGCTCATGCATTGGCATTTTTTTTTCTCTTCGATGTGATTGAAAGGTAATTCTACCTCCTTTAATAAATTAATTATACATGTTCTCGACGTGATCTCCGCGCGTTACCCATCAGCCGACGAACAGAAGATTTTATGAACAAAGTAACCCGCCTTATGTGTCAGGTCCACGCGGCCGTGTGGATATAATCTCTACGTCATCAATCGGGAGGTTGTTCGAAGCTTAAAAGGCACATATTCCCTAAAGTTAAATTTCAAATTCAAGACATTTTAGACTTAACCATCCTTGTAGGCTATGAGTGTAGCCTATATTAAGGAAGAAATTTTCAAAACCTCACACCCCTGACAAGCGGAAAAAATAGCGGTGGAAAAACCATCCATTAAAATTCAATACAGTGACGTTATCATCTTGTGTCAACGTACAATTAATGGGATTAACACATAACATTTCAAAATTCTACAATAACTGTACATAATAACTGACTGTACATAATCCTCTAGGTTTTCGCCTTATTTGACTCAATTATCAAACTGAGACATTCCCTCTTCTTGAACGCGAATTCATGTGTGATTTATCTGATATTGTCTGGTTGTTGGATTTTATTACATAAGTCTTTTTCAATACCACAACACCTCAACAGAAAAATATAATCTGAAAAATGATAACAAAATTTAACTCAATGTTTTTTGGCCTGATATCATTGTCGAATTGTGTAAGTCATAAGGTCTCAAAACCATCAAGTCATCTGACGAACATATGGAAAAACACTTCATCGGTTGTATAATTTAGATTTGATGATTGAATTACCAAATAATCCATTGGAGTCACAATTAGAATGTATGAATCCTAAATAGGTAAAATATTCACAGAGCTTCAATTTGTGCACGAAAAGTCAAAATGCGGATGAAAATCACCTGTGATACATACGCCCGATGTAGAAAGGTGCAACTACTTATACATCGCATGAACTAGTTGATACAGGCTTTGATCACGTTTTAGAGTTAGAACACGTATAAGACAATCGCAAGAAACGCGGCTTTTAAACAAAGCATGCATAAGATATTTCATTTGCGAGGCGCACAACTCCAAATATTTGTAATGAAACACGAAGGTGGTTAGATCTAGATATTTAAACACAATTGATTTTACACAGCAAAAACTATGTTAGCAGTGTAAAAAGATAAGTCGGCAAATTGCCGAACTGTTAAATTGTTTTGTGACGTCATTCTAGTTCTAGAATAACTTTTCGGAATGAAAAATTAGATCAAACCGGTTTTAGTGCACAGATAAAAATGTAAAAATGTTTGTGAAAAGCATATGTCCAACCATCAAACAAATAGGAAAATCATAATTCTGTGTGCCTCTTTCAAACTCAATTTATTCTGACTTAGATCTAGATATTTAAACACAATTGATTTTACACAGCAAAAACTATGTTAGCAGTGTAAAAAGATAAGTCGGCAAATTGCCGAACTGTTGAATTGTTTTGTGACGTCATTCTAGTTCTAGAATAACTTTTCGGAATGAAAAATTAGATCAAACCGGTTTTAGTGCACAGATAAAAATGTAAAAATGTTTGTGAAAAGCATATGTCCAACCATCAAACAAATAGGAAAATCATAATTCTATGTGCCTCTTTCAAACTCAATTTATTCAGACTTAGAAACCTTATCGAATATAGAATACAAAACGAATAGTAATGTGATGACATTTTTATGCAACGAGTGAATGGAATTTGGTATCAGACAAAAGTCAGTAAAGTTTGTGAAATATTCTAATGGTTCATACAAATACACTGCATCGATCGTCTCCAGTTCCTTCAAACTTTGAATTAGACTGGATTTACCGCTAGATATTATACCATCAATTGAGATATGATTCAAGGGAGCGTTCATCTTTACGAGTGTCTAACCACGTGCCGACTAAACTCTTTCGGTTTTATCAGGTGACTACATAACTAAGTGTGACATTGCTATTTACCGTATTTCCTTAGGAGAATGAGTGTCAGGATGACTACCCAAATTTCGTGATCTTAAGAAAGCTACTGAAATAAGGTTACATAAATACAAGCTACTGAAATAAGGTTACATAAATCTATATGTTTCCAAGATATATATATATATATATATATATATATATATATCACTCAAGATTGGGAGACAAGAGACTGGTTGATGCGATTCTTTGAGAAATATGGAGTGTAAAAGCTTGTATACTCACTTTCAATGTTGATGATCACAATTTCCGCATATAGAACATTGTGTTTTTTTCTGTGTTCTCTGAAATAAGATAACATATTCGTCTTTCTGATTTTTATAACGTTCTTCGAGGTGTCCACACGAGTAGAGATTGTATCGTGTAATATATGATCTTACTTAACGTTCTGTTGAGTGGATATCATACCCGTTAAGTAATATCATATAAGTAGTAGATTTACCTTTGATCTCTGATATATTTTCTTTCCTTTTTCTTCTAATCGTTTCAATACCACTCTGGGGAACCGCTTGTTTGCCGCGTCTAAGAGTTTTTGAACAATCTTTTCAATGTTATCTCCTTTCCGGGATTCCAATAACTTATTCCTAGATTGTCTCAGGAAATCTAAATATGATTGTAATTTAATCTGACTATTTTCCATCTTGCTTTCAATACGGTTAACAGTATGCGGAAGCCATGTAAGTGTTGCTTTCTTTATCTTTCTTTTTTTTTGGGTGATATACGTAGCTGATGAATCTTTTTGATGTGATTGTAAACCTTTCAACATTAGACGGATTTGTTTAGAGAGAAAGAGAGGGATGTGAGACACGCACACACACACACACATTATCTTGCTTTGGTGTGAAAATCATGCGAAGGAATTCGTTTGACATGGTTAGTTTGAACTAGTAGAATGAATCCTTAGTAAATAGGTTATTATGTGTGGTATGGTGTACACCGACGAGTGGAATTATCTTCACACCTCGCGATGTCTGTGCGGAGACCTACGGCCTTCCCGGACTAATCCTCCCTCTGACTACAACTAATTCTACATACATGATTCCATGTTCTTTCACTTTGTTTTTACTTTGTTCTGTGTGTTGGGATCTAGAAACTGATCTTTGACATATCACGCCTCTATCATGTCTATAGAACTCACACTTCTGGTTGTGATACATATCTCATTCAGACTTACGCTATGCATCATAGAGAGCTGCTCATTTATTCTCTGGATACACTTGACGAGATTTTTGACGTGTATTGTAATGGGTGGTTGGAAAATGATTACATACGTTACGCGTATTTCAGTGATGATGAAATGTTAAGAGAAGCTCTAATCAAATATCATCCTGATGTCGTTGAATGGAATATCACTTCTTACGAACGCTTTACGGGGTGAGTAAAAAGATAGACTTACTTCTGATTACCCGATTTGTGCTAAGGTTTATACATTTGTTCTAAATTAATTCCATAAGAAGTATCTAAACAAACAATATCCCCTTTTTTTTTTTTTTTTTTTTTTTTTTTTTTTTTTCAGGGAACGTGATTACATCTTCGAACTCCACGGGGGTATAGATTCGCCTGTAGAGGAATATTTCGGGGAGGGAAGATGGGTTTATCATTAAAAGGTATGATGACATTGATGTTTACTTTAGGGTAAACATGAATACATATACCCAACGTATCACTTCGTTATCAAGCATTGATGATGTCTGCTCTGACGTCATGTCTCCTTGGTTACCGGAATGTGCTTTCGCGGGTAGCCTCGCATGGAGGTATGTTTACATATGGGGAGTTGCTTATGTTGACCTTTGGTGGTGGGTAAGAAGCTCATTTGCATAAGCTCTTTTCGGGGTATGGTAGTTTCAATGTATTCGCAATCTTCAGCCCACCTCACCATACACTACTAGCTCCGTCATAAATTCCTTTATCATCTAAAACTGTGTTCCACATGAGATACTGCTTGTGGAAGATCAAGCAATATCTCCTAGGAGATATCGTTTTGACAGTAGATTTTGAACAATGCCCTATTACAGTCAAGTTCATGACAATTGATTTACATCATCAAGTAATGATATCACAATGCTATGACGTCATAAACATGATGACGTCACACTGCTATGACATCACTCCACTGAGAGTCTTAGAGTAGTGCAGTGTTCAGGAATACATATTTTTCACGGAATCGAAATGAAAAATGATTTTGGATGATAAATAGAATATCACCCTCGTGTCTTCTGATATCAAATATATCAACACTCTTTGATAAAAGTAAAATATAAATAAATAAAATAAATTTGTAACTTTTAGCAACTCGTGTTGATATATTTGATATCAGAAGACACTTGAGTGAGATTCTCTATATACAACCACTGTCTTAATACGAAGGTTTCACGGGCTTCACGGAAAACCAGTATTTGTCATATATATGTATTTTGGACATGAAAAATTTAGATGTTTTGAGTTTATATCACCACACATGACGTTTAGGTTCGTATATCAAAGGTAAATTCTATTTTATGAAAATCATGGAGTGGCTCTTTAAGCCATATGAATGATAACTTTTGAAACGGCGTCGCTGATTGCACAACTAACTTTGATTGCATCCAATCAGCGTTCTACATTTCTAGTTCAAGAAACCGTCGTATTCATTGTATAGGAATTTATGACGGAGCTACCTCTGTTGGGAGAGAATGCTTACTGCCCAGGTAAAGGAAGAAAGTTTCTTTAGCATAATATCATTTCTTGAGCAAAAGAATAAATCATGCAATATGGAAGAAAATATACACTGCACGATGCATCAACCAACAGAAGCACTTGGTTGGTCAATACAACGGCTAGCAGCCACTACGTATCATACTCTCCTTGCAAATTTTAGTATGTATGTAACTTGGTTAAGGACTACATGGTCCCGGATTTATCCTGTTTGAAAATAAAATTTTCATGTACAGATTATCTACTTTTCTGTCGACTCCAGTTATAAGTGGTGTGATACGACGATACAAAATAAAATGATAATACTACTCGTCTTTGAGTTTGAATCATTGAAGCGGCCGTAAAATATTAAGAATCTCCTGAAAATATTTGTTTTTGTAGCGGTAGTTTGAGTTCCATACGTTTTGACACTTTAGTATTTAGGTATTAAAATGCGTTGGTATTATGAACGATAGGCGCAAAACTCTATATAACGCTTTGATCAAGTTACAATTACATTACGTAAATTGTTTAATTAAATTGGCAAAAGCCAGTAATCAAAAGGACCTTTGCATTGTGTACCTCGGGCAATGCCCACTTCTTTAATTCCTTATACCTACATAAAATATTCAATATACACACATAGATTAATATTTCAAATCATACGAATCATACATCAAACGTTGAATATGTTTTGTTACATTACCAATTGACAAATGTGAATTTTACATCTCCAAATTTCCAAATTAATTAACATTGACAATAATCCAACATAATGCCTAATTAATTGCCTTATTATATTGCATAGATAGTTTAGTGTTTCTAGAATGTAGTCTGAACTTTATTTGATATGAAATGAAATATAGAATCAATACATTCTTATTATCATTATTTAATGTACAATACATTATGTACTAATATACAGATTTTACTCTCTTCCCTTTCACAAGTTCCGGTACTTGCCAGCCTAAAAATGGAATAGTCTGTGCCAAGTCTATAACCATGTGGTTCCACTTATCTACCACCTACTGGCAATATTGTCGAGCATAGTGGCTACCCGGAAGTGTTCTGTTGGATAAATGTTTATAATCTTCTGTTTTTCCCACCAAGCACAATGTACAAGCGACCACCTGCCAACAGCTGTCAAATGTGATGGACAAGCGTGTGTAGTAAAGTCTAATGAATAGCTGATATTTTCCACATCGGTTTATATGGTTCATATAAAAATTCGTGAATGTTTTTAAAGTTAATTTCTTCTTGTACTGTTAACTTTTTAAATGTTGATTTATTTGAAAAATGTGCAAGGTCAGATTCACACATTTTGATCATACTATGATTATCTTTCGTAACAAAAGAATGTTTTTAATTTCCGCGTTGAACTTGTTTTCGAATGATTAAATCAACTGCAAACCATTATTCAAATAGGTCCACCCTGCATGTTCAAATAATGACCGTCCCTTGCATATTGGTTTTAATGTCCAACCTGCTAAATCAGCGTGTATGAATCCACTCGCTCCTTCCTTATATCCTGATCTCCTTCTAGCCAAAAGCCTTTGCACCAGCAGAAAGGTCACCTGGTTTTTACTTATAATTAATTTTCAACAAAATACAAAGAAAATGTATACATGTATAGTTTTCTTTGAATTATTTACCATGTTAATGTTCTATCAAATATTGGAAATGTCGTTCCACCATGCTGACGGAACCATCGACACTGCTTAACATCTTTTATATCATTATCATTTATATTTCGGTATTCCGGTAAATCGGCAAAAATCCTCAGTTTTGACTTTTTAATGTTTTGCAAATAACTAATGTTCTATGATAGATCTTTTCATAGTAAATATTGCTGATCCACGCTGACAAAATCAATCAAGAAGAAGCTATTCATAATATTTTATGTACTCTTCTATTCATGCAAACAGTCATTTCAATCAGTTTAAGCAGCTTGCTGAACAGATAAGCCTGAGTAAGTAGGTTCATGGTGATCATGAAGATGCATTTATCTCAACTGAGGACAAAGATATATTTAATAATGTGTGTTGATTATGAAAGGGAAAAAAAGTTATGGAAATTTTTAGGAAAGGACATGAAACACTGAAAAAAACGTCATGGTGGAAGCTGAAAGTGTCAAATTATTCTTCCTCGAACAAAACAATTATTTAATGTCTCTTTTTATTTTTTCTTTATGTCATTGTACTCTGTATTAAACCACATGTGCTTGTTGTTATAAATTTTAAAGATTTACATTAACCATAATCTCCCTCACGGGAAAATAGTTTTTTGATTTTTTCAAAGGATTTTTTTAAAAATATGTGAATGAATATCACCTTACGTTTTGATCGATTTAGATTAAAAGAAGTATCTAATCACGACTGTTATTGTTTCCTGTTATAAAAGTGGAATACAAAAACAATTTCAGAGAGATGTTTACATACTTACTAGTATATAATTCTTGGTCTATAAAAACTTAAAACTCAGATTATTCTCATTATTATCAGTTTGAATCAATAACGAATTTTTTTTAGATTATTCATCCAATTGATATAATTTTGAGATATAATGGATAAATTAGTTTTGCCCTTTTGATACTTGTATGTATGCTTAGTGGGTTTCATACATTGTCATCTTGGAAATCATTAATATCACCCAAAAAAGTCGGGTAACAATTGTTTTTCAAAGATAAAGAAAAAAAGAGTCACGGTTTTGAATTCGTTGTATTTACAATGATTCCATATTGTAACTCATACCTGATTTTATGGATATAGTTTTCAAAATATCTCCTTTCCCAATCTTCTCTTGTTTCCTCCTGACTTGATATCTATGTACCACAGAGCGACATTTTCAATGTTTTTACAACTCCTAGAATACGCCCACCAATTACTGGTGTTACCCAACCACTTAAACTTACCATGAGGCTTCCAAGTTGACAGTTATATCTATGTAATAAGCTTTAACTGTTGTCTATCTATATATTGCTCTCTCACTTACATATATATGTCTGTTTCAATTAATATCATCGCTTTTAAGGGCAATAAAATGTCTGTACAGAAGCATTTTGTGTAAACTGGGTAGTTAAAGGGGGATAAGACGCTGTTTTATTGCTAAAATTGACAAATTTAGATCATGCTACAATTTTGGTAATTAGATTTGGAAAATAAACGCGATTCATAATAAGAGTTATAATACAGTAAACGTCAAAAGTGGTAAATTTCAGAGTTTGCAAACTATTTGGAATAAATATTTGATGACAAGGTTATTTCTTCTATTGTTGAAAATATGATATATAGTTACATATTATATGATTGTTGTGCTTATATTGCTAAAGATGGCATTGATTACACAGTGAGCTTGGGGTGATTTTCTTGAAATATCAATTCATTGCTTTTTACTAGGGATATCATGGATTTACTTTCATATACCCGAGATATCAATTCATTGCCATACACTCGAGATACCATATCATTGTCAAATACCATGAATATTATTGGATTGTTAAACTCTTTATTAAAACAATGTTATTGTCAATCATGAGAGATTTCATTTCTTTTAGCATATCATGTCCGAGATATAAAGTAATCGTCACATATACAATACACAAGACATCATTTACCTGTTAACAAATGAGTTTTTTATTTGTTCTGTATACGAGAGACGTCATTCCATTTTCATATACTAGAAACATCATTTCATTATTACTTCATAGATACCATTCATTCGCTCTCAAATATCAATCTACTAATCGATAGATAGCATTCCATTACTTATAACTAATCCCATCCAACAGCTTCATAAGAGTTATCCTTTTGTGTTATAAACAAGAAATATAATTCAAGTTCCACATATCATACAGGCCCTGAAAAACCTTTCACCATAAATTTACTTTTTTAAACTTGGTTTGAAACAATATAAAAAGGAGTCATGTAGATTATTTAATTTCAGCCTCTGACTGAGGCAACTAGACTTGCCAACATTTTCTATATTTAAAATAGCCCCTTTTATATTTTGCCACAGGGTGACAGACTAATGTACATACTAGCGTGTAACTATCGTATACTTACTTTTACAAACACATATATAACATAACTATTTCAGACATACCCATCCTTTCCGTCGGAGATATCGACTCACGGCGCTTTCTTATCGCTTTTGATTTAGTGTATAAAATGACAACTACTTAAATTCCGCCTCTTTTTATAAATGCTTTTTTAATCAGTCTGTCTGATGTATGCCTAAAATGATTCACTACCATATAAGCGGTGGGATTTGAATATTTTTCAGTAGTTGACATCAGAGAGTTCAGAGAAATTCAATACAACAACTTCAGGGCAGATTATTAATGCATAAGTATTTAATATCTCAAGTATATGACAATGAAAATATATCTCGTGTATGTCAAAATGACGTAATATCTCGAGTATATGACAATAAGTGAGATAAAGAAGGTATTGAATGTTGTGACAGGTCTGAATGTTTATACAGTGGAGTGGTCATTGCATCATTACCTTCTTTATCTCATTTATTGTATTGTACATAATCAATTGAATCAATGGCTTCCTGCATAAATTATATATATATATATATATATATATATATATATATATATATATATGACATACAATTATATATACATCACCAAACATATATATATATATATATATATATATATATATATATATATATATATATGTTTGGTGATGTTTATATATATTGTACCAACTTATTTTTGTTCATTATCCACCTGATGAAGGGACAAGAAGTAGCCCAGATACGTTGTGAAAAATAAATCAAGAAGTTGTCATCCATAAAATTGTCTGTATCAATAATTAAGTTGATGATAACAATATAGACCTAGGATTCTGCATTCCATTTTCTTTTAAACACACCTTGAACCTCTTTTTTTATTTCATCACGGATTATCAGGTGTGGAGATGGTATTCACATTGAAGGGGCAAAGTCTATATTTATCATCGAAAACCGGACAATGGCGCGCGCAAATGACACAAAAAGTAATTTTGGAAACTTATAGCAGACACAACGAGAAAATTAAGATTGGTATTGCTTAGTAGGTCTTCCAAACATTCTTCTTAACATTGATATGGCCGTTTTTAATTAACAATCGAAAACAAGAAAACGTCATAATCTTGGCATTTAAGAGATAAAGATGATATTTTGGCTATATTAAAGACACACACAAAAATTCATGAAACATACTCTGTGTCACTTTGAGCTTGCATTAGATTGTAAGGTGATGTATATCTTAAGAGATGAGGCAGTTTGAAGCAACATCAATATTATGAAGCAACAACAACTTTCATATGTATTCACGCTGTACGCTGTGTGGTTGCGAATACATGTTTAATGACATTACGATTAACTTCACTGACCAGTTGCATTATAACACAACTTATTTCACTGGGAAATACGCCGACCAATCGCATCCCAGACGTGATCGATAGGATTAAGATCTGGACTAAAACTTGGTGAGTGAATGATTAGATGTTTTGCTGCCTCCTGAGGACTGTGAACATTGAAGCACTACCACCTTTTTCTCTATGTTTGTAAGACTTAGTGTCCTATTTGGAAGACGTATTGAGACACGTCAGCGACCGTCATCAACATACAGGTTATACCTGGATTCGACAAACCAAATGACGCGTCGCCATGTACGCTTATCTCAATGCTGTCGTGCCTGTGCCCAAGATAGTGGAAGACGCATATTGTTATCAGTCAGTTGGGGTCATTTTAGTGGAGACGTGCCAACAAATGTTTGTTGAACAGCTCCCGTGATACGTTCACTCGTTTGCTGCCACTGTTGACAGTGTTGTAACGGTTCTTGATGTGCCAAATTTGGCAATCGTCTGGCATCCCTCAATTTGGTTGTCTTGAGCCAGTGGCGACCTTGACTTTACCTTTTTTTCGGTATTTTTAAGCAACCTGATAATGACAAACATTCACACATCTTCCAATCTGTATCAAGGACATACTACTTTCTCCACAAACAACTGAATACGAATCATTTACGTGTATAGCAAACCTGCCAAGAATCAGTCATTGAGATCTGCATCCACTGGAAAAGCATACTATGCATGTACATTTGTTATATTGTCTGAAATACCGAAACACAAAACCAGTCAATACTGCTAATCAAAGAACATGATAACATATTGGAATATGTTCATTTAAATCGCATTTTACCATCAGTATACGTACATGTATAAGCGAGGTTTTCCTTTCCAACCTGTCTCCAACCCGAAACCATTATTATGAATTGCACTCTTTCTTAGAAATGGGACAATTCTTCGATAAGCGTTTTTAATATATCATCATTGTATATATGTTAACATGGATTCATTTGTGATAGACCCAAGATTCCTAATGAGTAATTCATGAACTGTTCAGCCCTCTCTGCAATACGTGAAACATATATGACACCATATCAAGGACATGAAATATTCCCGGATAACCTAATTCCGTATAACGTCGTATTTTTTATTAAAATAGCAGCGATTGAGGAGGGCGATGGGAATCCTGCATTCAACCCCTACTTAACACAACCCCATTTTGTTAAGGTACATATTAATTACAAGTATCAAACACCTGTGATCCTCCAACATCTTCACCCCGACCAACTTCTATCGACAGCTCCCAGTGACCGCAAACCGTTACAGGCGATAAGAAGCGGTTTTACAAGTTAATGAATGCCAATAGCAGATACATTACTTGGGCTTTGTCAGCCAAATTGGTCCCAATAGGGTCAACCATTTACAGTCGATCGTAACATCCTCGCCCTAGTCAAACCTTTGTCTAATTTAGCCGGAAGAAAGATCATACGCACTCATTAACACGGCCTTCAAAGCACCTGAGAATATCGTAGAGCGAAGGTTAATTTTTTATCACCCCCATCACGTCGGGAAGGTGTTTTATATGGGAGACGTGGTACCAATTACGATTCTTTCCTGTCTGTCGGTCTTGCTTTTGATGATACGGGCGTTCCTATAAATAAAATGTCGTTCTCCCCTTGTAGACTCACTCTTCGCCTATGGAAATATTTTTCTGAGAAGTGAACGAGCTAAAGCTATTCTATAAAAGTTTTGAAAGTAAATTCAGCGAGGTGGTATTCTTGACCAACTCTTAACTTGTTTTGGGCCACTCTCCGGGTCTCGAAGAGCGAAGAGGAAACACTTGCTTAGTAGACTGTTGGGAAGTCTACTCCTTTTGTCTTCTTTAGTCACTGGATCCAATTTTCTGACGGATTTTCTGGCTTTGTTGTTGATGAAGTATTATCGGTGTTATAGCAAGCATGTTGTGATGCAGAATGTGGGAGTGGGGGTTTTGTAAAGGAATTGAAATTTTCGTTTTCAGATCATTATTTCCATCTAGGTGAACCATGTAATTAGTGAGCTCGGATAAAAAGATACAGACATGTCAATAGATGACAGGAAGTAATCATCATATTTGTACAATATACATAGTTATACAATATACATAGTTATACAATATACATAGTTATACAATATACATACTTATACAATATACATACTTAAACAATATACATACTTAGTACAATATATCCGCTATTACATTCTTAAATTCAATCAATAAATAAACATGTTATAAATCATTGCTGAAAATCAAAAGATTAGATATGTTTTAAGATTTTAACTTAAAACTTTAAAACCAGTTTCTCCTTTTCATTTGAAAGTTCACGATGGGTAGACACTATATCTCCCAACTTCGTATACAAAGTATACTTATACCTAAAGTACTTTTATTCTATACACCTACCAGACATGCACGCATACAGAGAACTGCAGGTTACCCATATGCATTGTCAAATAGTTAACATTGGTGTAGATGATGCTATAATAATGAAAAGTAAATTTGGTGACGAAATGGAAACGTAAGTCAATAATTTGGGACATACATTTCTATTAACACCTTACCTGGCACTTTTCCAATAACGATCATTTAGTAAAAGTCAAACGTATATTTGTTGAATGGTCATGGTTTTCTAATTGTGTAAAAACTTGATGTTGTATGATATGACTAATGAATATGTTTTAACTTTCATATATGCTAAATTCAAATATGTACACGAACATCAAATGCCTCATTTGCAGCCTAAATGAATAAAAGTTCTTCTTTTGATACTTGAGTGAAGCCATTAAGTTTTTGCTCCAATCCAGGGCCTAGATTTTTTAAGTTCTCTTAGTGCTAAGATGGTCGTAAGCCAATGTAAATGTATGGTAGGTTCGACAATCTTAACGCTAAACAAGTCTCGAAAATGTTTAATAAAACATAGTATTCTGAAATTCATAACATCATACACAAATAATATTAAATATTAATATAACTGAAAATTGCTCCGGAATCTTTACGATGGTACGACCAAGTATGTAAGCAATCACATTGTTCTATGGGGTTCCGCATCTGCCCGCTCTCTCATCGCCCGGCTTTGTTAACAAACTGCTGTGTTTGTTTGATGTAATACAAGTGTATTGTCAGGAAGTTGAACGTTTACCATAACCGTTGTAAAATAAAGGTTAGAACAGCTACTTGTGGCAACATGTGTTTGACAATTTCTTCCTTAGTACCATAAGAATGGAGGCCCCTATATACAGTAAACGTTAAACGTATCTTTCAACATGTTCATTCATCGTATCAAAATAATAAATGTCCATTCACAGACATACCATGAACAATAAATAAACGGTTTATAAAAATGTTATATGAACTCTCATCATAAAGTCAGTTAGATATTGTCAGATGACTTCGTTACAAATTCCACTCAATATAAGGATACGAAGCTAGGACAACGTTGAACTTGAATATTTACATGAAGACTTATGATGATAAAACATTGAATGTAATCTATTAGTCTATCTTTGAGTTTCTCTGAATAAAAGTAATACTGCATCAGGATATACAAAAAGAATGAATTATCAATTTCCCCCTCTTTCTCTTTTTTCTTTTCCCCGGTCTCAAAAGAGGCAAGAGGCGTATTGTGTGCGATATCATTGCCTGATTCCCAGGAAAGATGGGTTAGACAAATGCTATGTATGCATCCTGTGCATTGATCATAACAAATAGTGCCCGTTGGAATGTAGAACAATGTAGCATTTGCACGCTGTTGGAACCGGATATAGAATGCACCCCAGGGATCTGCACGTGCAGTGACGTCATTGCATTAAAGACACATCTGAGGTCAAAGTCCACTAGTTGTAAAATGCAGCGCTGTTCAGAATGTTGAGTCTGTGACTTTTTGTAGTTCTACTCTATATAGTAGTAATTCTTAAGTAAGGCGTTTTGAAATATAGTGTGTGGTGTGGTTTATTCAAAATATTCACGTTAAATTACTTCCTTCTTTTTTGGATTGAGAATATCAGACACTAAAACATATTGAGGGAAAGACAAGCCATATTGGTCCCAAACCTGTTCTTTATTTTTAAAAAAGCCTCCTAGACTTCCTAATATATATTACTCCGGTTTCCATTTGATAACAAAACTGGACAACAGACTAAGCAAACATGTTATCAGCGTTGTGGCATAGTATAACTTAACAAGGTCTTCAACCCTTCTCTTAAACGTGTCTATATTACCTATCCTCTCATCCCCTCACATACATGTTTTATGCACGTTCAGCATTTCTAGTATACCAGAGCATTGACAGGGCTATTTGAAGCCCGTGAGGTATGTCCGGCGACAACATAACTTACCACCCCAACATGTAGGTAATCTCATACAAGTAGGTTTAAGTATTTAGGAATGAACTGGACACAAGGTAGGTAGATGTGGAAGTCGGAGGGGGAGGGGTAGTGGGGGAGGGGGGAGGGTTGAGGATAGGGGGATGGGGAGACAAGTCTATCATACAACAACAACAATGTAGTGTTTGTCTTAGACCATGTGTTTTCGCCTTTCTCGTTGCTCAAAGGTTAAATTAAATCATATTGCTAGGTTGTGAGATCAGATGTGTTGAGGATGTGTGGATCAAGTGAGCATGTGGGTAAGATGTACCACGAGTTAGACGAGCCTGTATTTGGGTGTATCGGAAATCTTTCAAAATATGTGTTTTAGTTTGACCTTCTTCCAAAAGGATAAATGAAGAATAGTACCGTGTTATATCATTTATTCATGAAACGAGTGAATGATCGATATTTAACGAGAGAATGTGGGTAGAGTAGAAATACTATTGACGACTATCTAAAAATAAATGGTTTAGGTTCAAATGCTGGCAAAGATTGGTTTTAGTTGAGAGGTATGTTCTGTGTTCGGTGTATATATTTGAATGTGAATGTCTATGAGTGATATTATGCTTGCATGTGCGTGTGCGTGCGCGTGTGTGTGCGTGTATGTAAGAATTTTTTGATAAGGTAGAGTAGAGACATCCGTTTATCATTATACACAAGACGAAAACAGTACTTTCATGTGTGCAAGATGCGCAAAGAAATGGCACATGATATTTTTCATCGAGCTTTAAGATTCTTGCAATAGAAATATGTTTTTAGCTAGATGTATAGAAAACTTATTTTGAAGGAAGGAAACACCTTGAAGGAAACAAGGTGTTTCCTCTGGTCAGTAGATTATAAAAATATACAGATGTGGTTGAAGTAAAATAAATATTTCGGTTGAAAATTGAAAAAAGAATCTGCACTGTTAGGCAAATGTGAGTCATTGCATTAAAGACATATCTTATTGAACTGACAGATAGTCCCTTAGCGTCTTGAACAACACAATATTATCCTACTGACGATAGTCCCTGAGCCTCTTGAACAACACAATATCATCCTACTGACGATAGTCCCTTAGCCTCTTGAACAACACAATATCATTCTACTGACAGATAGTCCATTAGCCTCTTGAACAACACAATATCATCCTACTGACAGATAGTCCATTAGCCTCTTGAACAACACAATATTATCCTACTGATGATAGTCACTGAGCCTCTTGAGCAACACAATATTATCCTACTGACGATAGTCCCTGAGCCTCTTGAACAACACAATATTATCCTACTGACAGATAGTCCCTGAGCCTCTTGAACAACACAGTCAAAGGAGTCGGTCTACTTGTATAACCGTTTCTTCCTTCTGATCTCCTAACTCTCGGACGCCGCTAATGGCTGAAATATTGCCCAAGCGGCGTTAAACAATAACTCACTCACTCACCTAACTCTCGGTGCCCCTTTAACTTCGTTCCATGTTAGTTCTCATATTAAAGATTTTCAAACTCGCTTAATTTACATAATCATGCGTACCGATAAAATCTTGACAGAACTTGTTGAAGTACGATCGACACAACGCCATTCCAACAAAGAGTATATTTGCAGAATTTACGATGCAACATCTCCACTTTGCAATATCTCTGAAAGCATTGTGGTTAAACAGCATCGTATAATTATGTTTGTATGAAATTTACAAGTAAACGCTTAAACGCTTAAACTAATTTTAATGAGTTTTTTTATCTGCATTGCTTGGTAAAATGAAATATAAGACTAACATAAATGCCCCTTTGAAGATCGGCCCTCATACTGCTGAAATACTGCCCAAGCGGTTAGTTTAACTCGCTCACTCAGTCACTCCATGAAAATCTTACGAACAAAATACCCCAAAAACAAAATCTGTATCTTGGCCAAAACACTTTTACAGGGCCGCGGACATAAAGCCAATAGTTGGCGTTTATGATGGGAACAGCAATCGAAAGGAGGCTGTGAAACCAGGCGGGAAAACCTCACCACAATTAACCAGTCAAAAGAAACTAGTTTTTCAAAACTTGTTTATGCTGAAAGTATTTTGAAGTATTTCCTGATATCTATGGGTTTACACATCCTAGCATACTTAGAATCACACCTCTAAAGTTTTAGTAAAGCAATAGCATTTCAACATAACATTGAACTCTTGATTCGGGCCTAACCTAATGAACTCAATGTATCATTTCGCGGTGATCGCAACAACAAATTTGTGGCTACTTATTGTAACGAACACGAACATACTCATCTTAAAGGCACTAGTGCAAACTAATATTTCTTAAAAACAACGAATGCACGGATAATGCATATCTATGGATATTTCTAACGATCCGCTCTCAGGTAATCTACCTAGCAAATATGTACGTATGCAGGTTTCAAAGTTGATTCTAAAAGACTGGACGTATTTAATACAATGTTGCATCAAATCCGCATGAACAACGATATCGGAAATATTCAAATTTTGATTACAGCCAGAAAAGCGAAAACGGCAGCCGCTGATCCAATTAAAATGCTGATATTTTGTTTATGAAATCGATTCATTTCAAGATTGCTTTGATAAACAATAATTCATCATTCGCTCTCAGGTCAGAGTTCAGATAAACGCTTTACACAATATTAGTTCAGCCGACATCGGATGTCTTAACTTTCATTGGATCGAGAGAAAGCTACAATTACTGCCTATGGCCTAAAATGCCTTTAAATAGCCAATTTAAACCTAAAAGCGTGCTAAAGTGTTTCTAAGATGTAGTTATTTTACACACAGCAATATCAAAAACTTCAAATTAAAAGCGAGAGTAAATCATTTAAACTGTTTTATATTTTTAAATTCAAAGGTGGAAACATGTAAAGTGGTCATTCGTTCAACTTTTTAGAAGATGAGATATTTTCTTACAAAAACAAACTTTTGAAAAAAATATGAACTAAATTCCATGATAGATTCAGATTAAATCACCACATGCATTCACACTTTTGCACATATTTGAATTACATTTTGCACTCCATTGAAACATTTCATTTTTTGTTTTATTCAATACTTAACAATGGTAGACGTTTTCCAAACTCAAATACTTCAGCGGAGACAAAGTTCGAACTTCCTTCTCATAGAACGACAAAAACACACCTGCACAGAAGCTCCTTATAATCCATCATAATTAGCTGGGTCAGAAGATATAAGACAACCTACAACTAATTTGTCGTTATCTGTTCTGTCACGCATGTATATATTGTCTAGCTAACTTGGAGTAACACAAGGCAATAGTCTAGCTCCCTAGTCTTTCATCATGTGCTCCAAGAATGTCACTAGTAACGTGAGAAATCACGCAGAGAACACAGTTAGTTCCATGTGCTGATAAGCATCTGTCAGAAGCTTCAACATGCATGTATTTATATTGTTCGGAGTTTATCTACATGAACATGGCATGTACATGGATAGTCGGTACATGTCACAACTCTACTTATCTATCTGTATCTACAATAGGAGATTCATCATCATTTTTATAGTGGGTTGTTGAACGGTCATGAAATTCTTTCCAAAGTCAATCATGGGCGTAATAGCTCTTTTGAAATATTGTTTCTGTTTTTTGACGTATGATACTGAAAGAAAAGTTCAACTAAGTTAATAAAACCCATGATACATCATTTCGAGTCAGTTACGTTTTGCTAAAAAAACTAAAACACCATCAGTCTTCGGCAGAGTTTTCCAAAATTATTTATACACAAACTTAATAAGTATTTGCGGTCAAATTTATATAGAATTATGTGATTTGTGATTTTTTAAGTGACAGCTCATACCGAGATACAACTTTTACAAACTCAAAGACATAAAGTATGATCTATTGCAAACAATCTCAGATCCACTGAGTATTTTCAATTCTGTTTGTAGATAAATCATGTACCTACATTCTGGGCTGCCAGTGCGATAGTGCATTTGTACAGGAAAGGACGCGCACAAGACATAAGCAATCTGTTGTCTACCCTGTGTGTACAGTAACCCTTGTCTATGAGTACAGAATGACGACATTGACCGATCGCCAAAGTGCCATTGTCCATAAACCTATTAAACAATTTGCTAAAAATGTGAAGAGGTATTTGCTGAATACCGAGCACCAACAGTGCTGT
The DNA here is from genome assembly GCA_921293015.1 of Phorcus lineatus. Classification (NCBI taxonomy): domain Eukaryota; kingdom Metazoa; phylum Mollusca; class Gastropoda; order Trochida; family Trochidae; genus Phorcus; species Phorcus lineatus. Next base: position 46,152,631 of record OV121090.1, on the reverse strand, counting down.
TTGTCAGGAACAAGAAAATATAATGTTTTAGTGCAAATCTCTCTGTCATCAAGTCTGTTCCCATGATTTATGACAGCATAAGCTTCTTGTACCCGACTTGCCTCAAAAACCGGCGCGCCGAAACGTAACCCTTTGGCATCTTCAAAAATGAGCTAACAGTAACCGGTGAATAAAACGACGAATAATAACTATTTAATCGTTGACTTTGCTTAACGTCCCTATTTGCTTTTGTTCAAAGATATAAAACCGAAATGCTTCTCAAAGATACCTCTTGTCAAAGATCATCAAACCATTACCATGTCGACATGCGGGTGTGTTTATCATATATATACATAAATATATAAAAATACTAGATAGAAATGTATAATTCTATTATGTAGATGACTCCTTTTGAAATTTATTGAAAGCACTTATTAATTTCTAGTTGGTTATAATAATAATAATAATAATAATGATAATAATAATCTTCACAATCGTTAAAGTCATCGACAATGTCATCACCACCATCATCACCGGCATAATCATCATCATCATCATCATCATTACCATAGCTACATGTGTTATATTACATTTACGCAAGAAGAGTAACCCTAAGATTTTTCTTTCCTTTTCTTTCAGTTTAAATTTCCGATCCTTGTGGCTACGAACAATATATACGTACAGTATGCCAACATATGTATAAATGTACTTAAAGAAAAACTCGTTTCAGGCAATATTTAAAAACAAACACGCGACAGATGCTATTCATCATCATTTGTTACCAACATAGGATTTTTTAAAGTTGTCAAAAATGGAAATAATTAATGACACAGTTCCTCTGGCATATTGTCTACGTTTGAGTTATGTCATTGGGTAGTGCCAATACTACCAGAGTCGAGATCACGCGAGATTTCAGTCTGGACTGAATTCAGGTTACATCGGTCAGTGTCAGGAGAAGCAACACTTATTGGTGGAAAAGCCTCGACCTTCTGACCTGTGACCAATGATTTAGTTGCTTCATTGCTTACCGTTACATGTACCTATGGCCTAAGTAGAGAGGAAAGCGCAATAAAAGTATCTTGAATATCTTACTATATAACATTTTTTATTTATTACAAATAAACAGTTTTATTTTGAAAAAAACGATGCTTAGGTTTAGTTTCCTCCATAGACTGATACTAAAGTCAAAACTTCATATGGAATATAGTGTCAGGATCATAGCCTTTGAAAAGTAAGGTTAAACGTGAATGGGAACGAAGGTAAATCAAAACTTTCGTAGAATTAGCATGATGTAACAATTCACTACTTCGAAATTATTAATAAACCTGGAAAGCAATATATTCTGTAGCTAGTGGCAAGATATTGCAGCCAGCCGTAGAGTAGTTTTCGAGATGTCACATCCAAATGTGCATAGGGTGAAGAAACTGGAAAAAATGAATGATGTTAAAAAGCTTGCAGTCATCAATTATTTGTTCAGGAAAGGAATGTCTGCACAGGAAATCCATGAATACATGATCGATACATTGGGTGATGACTACCTGCATGCTCCACAGTTGCCAAGTGGGTTTCTGAAGTGAAATGAGAGTGTTGACGGTGATGCCAGGTCTGGTCGGCCAGGAACCTCCACCAGCAATGTTCATGTTGGTGCTGTTCACGACGTGTGACCATTTAACACATAGCTGAGACCCTGGCATTCACATGAACAAGCATTGTGCAAGATTGGTGCCAAGAATGTTAACTGGTGGCCAGAAACACAAAGGATGAGACATAGGTACATCACTTTGACCCCGAAACCAAAACCCAAAGCAAACAGTGGAAGCAAAGGTGGCCTCGGTTTTCTTGGATAGCCAGGGTATCATCATGATAGATTACTTAAAGAAGAGCCAAACTATCATCGGGGCATTTTATGCTAATGAATTGAGGCAATTAAGGGCAGCAATCAACGCCGTTCTACAAGAATGGCATAATGAAGCTAGAACATGGCTGGTCCAAATGCATTGATATCAGTGCAGACTATGTTAAAAAGATAAAATGCAAAAAGTGATACTTTAATCTTATTTACTTACCTTCGTAATATTATTCGTCATCGAAACTTTTAATCATTTAAACGAAATAAATAAAGAAATTCACACCAAAGTTCTACGTAATAGTTTTTATGATAGAAAACCATGCAAATCAATTTTCTAGATTACTTAAAATGATTTTATCTGAATATTTCAAATGACAGTGGTTTAAACTCTAACAGAAAAATATATCCACGCATCACGAGATATGATGTACTTTCTACGTATACTTATAGATATCATATCATAAACAAAACTTTGTTAGAATGGCATGCCATAATTTGCTTAATTACACTGCTCAGCATTGGAATATCAAACCAAATGTACGCAAACACAACCGAAAATTCAAGATGGCGGAGTGTTTCACCTTCTTTATATCAAGATATAGAATCATAGATGTATGTATATGTATATTCAGGGTCTGGATCCTATGAAAATATCATCCATCAGAAGAAATCTCCTATCAGCCAGCACGATCCTACCACCTACAATAGATGAGATCTACATGTAATGTATAGCCCTTTCAATATACATACATCCATCCTTCACTATGGGTCATTACAACGTGATGGAGCGAGAAAGCGCGTGTTGTCTTTTATAAAGATGTTGAGTTAGATTGACCACATTAATAACCTCTATCTCGGCTTCCATAAATCTTGTAATGGTGTCGTATCTATCTCCTTGTTCTTGCTATATCAGGAACCATGGTGAGGGGGATAAGACGGTGTAGACGAGCATAGGCCTACATCCCTAAAGTTTAAGCTCACGCTGAAATTCCTCAACATAGAATAAAGTTGCCCATAAGAATATTTTTTCTGTACGAGAACGAAAACTTGAATGCTATATTTTGTAAGGATCAAACCTTAAATTGAAGATAGTTCATTCAAAATGATTCCAAATATTTTAAACCATCGTCATGCATACAACTATTTAAATGTTTCAAAGGTGAAGGGGAAGGTAGGATTTTTTGTGCCGTTTGTTTTGGAACAAGCGAGAGAAACATATTTTAGTTTTTCATCTGAAAGACAATCAATCATGCAAAATAAAACAATATCTCCATTTCAGTATTTTTGATGATTAACAACGAATATATAGATTTGAAATGAAAGATAGAACAACATAATTGGTATACTTTAAAAACTTGATATTTACAACCTACGTGTGTTATTTAAGAACTACTGCGGTTGGTCTGGCAGATAAAGACGATCGTGACCCTCATTCCTATTCTATCAGTTGTATGAGAATTATCATACACGTACTCGACGCCATTTAAGAACAAATTAAACGAGATACTCCGTGTCTCAAATTTAAAACATCTTTAAGGATGATATTTAGTCGAAACAGCTTGTATTTTCATTCCAAAATACCAAATATATTACAATTAGTAGCTTGCAATGAAAATCGAGCGACATCCTTATAAATTTGTTATCACCATAATCCGGAATGTCACATCTAATTTTAATGACTACTTGTCATATTTTCCTTTAACACTTTGAACTCCAATTTTAAATTCCGACTGCTTTGCATAAGTTTCAAAACATTACTTCTGACTACGTGACCCGCGTCATGTCCGGTTTTCGATCAGCGACTTTATACCTAAATGATGGACACTCTTCTGTACCGATTATAATTTAATTAATACTTTCGGTACTTCTCGATAATATGACTCCGTTTATCACAGTTGACATAATTGTTATGTAACTCCAACAACTGACGGAGTAACTATTAAACGGATCGAGAAAGACCAAGGATGGAACGAGCTCATATCTATATACAATCCCTGGTTTACACAGGAGCAGTCTGTGCTCAGTCATCATTCATAGAAGAAACATAAATATTGTCTTTTATCTTAAGCAACGACGATTTACAACCAGTAAGATGCGATTAACCATCTTCTGTAAAGAAACACACACTTTATTTGTCACTCCTATCCAAGCACCTCCTTACATGTAAACTAATTAAGGGTGCATGTTTTTATGTACAAAGATCGGACAATTTACAACCTGAATGGAATGGTTTTAGATCTTCTGTAAGATTTTCTTTATAACAAGTTTTTATTCTGAAAATACACCACGTCTCGATGTACTTACCATATGCTTACCACACATGTTCACTTTTTTTCCCTAAAAGATGGTGTCCCTATTAACCAGTGGTGGCTTTATAAAGTATGTGATGCTGATGTCACTGCCAAGACTTTCCTATAAACTCATAGATGACTTTTAAAAGAAAGGTAGGAGTTAAGGTCCACGTGTGGTTGGCCTGAATAAAATATAACCTGTTTATTTCTATGGACTCTTGGCTTCCCGGGCAAGTACAATTTGATATCTTAAGAACAAACACAATAAAAGGTGACACATTAATTTGCACAGTTTTTCGTAAAACAAAAAGTTTAGGATTTCGGGATTATCGGGTTGAAGTAGTTGATGCAATTTGATTGGATGTACAATGGGAGTACAATACAACGAGAAGGAGCCAATTGACTTTAGGGAGATGAGAAATAAGTAAAACAAAATAGCACATTATGTCTAAAAGGTAGCCTTTGTTGGCTCTTATCATGAGTTATACAGTTACACAGGAACTGATATTTGCACAAGTGCAGATACGATATTCATTACACGGAATGTATCTCACCAAATACTTTACATAATCAAATACTTCAAGCAATGGATCTTCACATACACGTTGTTTATCAGTTTTACTACATAGATGTATTACAATAACATAATTTAGAAATAACATTACAAATGTCTTTTTTTAAACATTAACAGATTTACGAGCAGAAAGGCGAGATTTGAGCTGTTTTGCGGTTGGTATGGAGAAGATTCACTGCTGGAGACTCCTTAACTAGAACCCCTACCTTAGTTTACGTGACATGTGTACACGTGACAAATAGGAGTTATAGTTGATAATGGGGGTTATTGATAATTCAACCTAGCATGGGGCAATTTCTCCAGCCATAAGATGTCTTGATGGCCCTAATTCATTATCTGTACGTTTTTCTCATCAACAGTGAATGCAAACTGGTCAGGAATGAGGGGTTGAATGTGTGATTTGTAAGGCACAGGGGATATTTCTTTACAAGGGTTCAATTTCCACAAATAGTTCTGTCTTCCTGATCTTATAGCTCTACTATCTTCCGCTTTATATGTTTCACACATTTCTTGTTCTGCGTGCATATCGTCGTTAGATCAGCTCGCTTCCATTGATTGGTAGGTATTATTGAAGCATGCTATTGTTGTTTTCAAATTATTTCAATTCCTTATTTTCAAAGCTTCTTCTATAGTTAAATCTGCGATCACTTCAATTTAGATTTAAGATATTTTCCCTCATTCGTAAACGTACTTGAAAATCTCTTCGGTACTATGTTTATCAATCTCGTGAAAGAATATGTTCATATCTATTGAATACCTATTCTTTTCAACATAGCAGTATACCAAGCGAACTTAGCTTTTTAAAGAGCCACTCCGTGAGTTGTTGGAGTCATATATGCCAAACTTAATCGATGGTGTCATTTGATCGCGAAGTATTGACTGTTACCAAAAAGACACATTTTAAAGCTTATTTGGTATTTTACAGTGATAACATGAAGGTAGAACGTCGCAATTATGATCGAAAACCGGACAGTGGCGCGCGTCAAATAGTCAAACGTAATTTTGGCAAAATATCTAAAACAGCCAGTAGAGCAGTTAGGAGTTGTTGGTGTTTGTTAGATTATATAACTAGTATCCATGTATATTGGACGTGATATATACACCTCTGTGCATTTATAAGGCTGTTTTTAGATTTTCATGGAAAACCAGTATTTGTCATATATATGTCTTTTCGACATGAAAAGTTAAGATGTTTTGATTATATATCACCACATATGACATTTAGGTTTGTATCAAAGGTAAATAATATGTTATGAAAATCACGGAGTGGCTCTTTAAGTAAAGTTAAATTTTCTTTATGATTCTAAATCCATCAGCTTATCATTGATTGTCATTATATCAAGATTTATCGGCAATATTGTTCTCGGTGTCCTTATGGCATGTATATGTGTGTAGTTTTTGTATTTTAAACTACATGCATTTTTTTCTAGTTAAGTTTATAAAAAAATTTCTTTGTAGAGATTATACAAATTGGTAAAGAGTTGCAGTGTGTTTATCGAAGAAGGACATTGCAGGAAACTGTATACAAATCAAGGAAACTGTTCGTGGGTGGCGTTGTTTAGCTTAAACTATCATAAGAACTGTCCACTATCCAAATAAAACTTTGTTTGAATAAATAAATCGTTTACAAACCTAACTCTAGATTTTAAATAAACATCGTGTATGCTGCACATTTAGTAAAAAGAGTTTTGTTTAATGTGCCCTTTATACACTGCTAAAGAATGCTTTCTTTCGAGAAAGTATGCGAATAATTTTAAACAAAGCTTCTGTTTCAAGATGTGTTTTTCTCTCTTCATCCCAATCAAATACAAACATTCAAATCAGACATGTAGTCTTAGGAGATGAAGACGGTAATGTACTTTTCATGTAGGAGTTCGTCAGGGAGGGAAGATGACATCCTTATTCTTTATATACAACCGTTGATCATTCGACATACCGATTATACAGTTTTTCTGTAAACTTTCTAAACTAAGTGTTGATAGACTAGATAAACCTCTTTGAGAGAATAATTTAAAAAAACTTCACCTAAATATCAGGAAATATTCTCAACTAATACATTATCTCAAAGACTATTTCGATGAATGTCTTTCTCGTATTAAAAGTTATGGGTCTGATATGATTCGTCTACAAACGATACAAGATGTTCTATTACATATAGACGATAAAAAATCAGTACCACCAAATCCAATATACAAACATCCTGCTACATCAACGTGTTTTTAATCCGCTAAGCTCCTTCCAAATACCCTGATCTGTTTCGGACCAAAAGCGTCGTACCACTCGCTATCTAACCAGCAACAGTGACACAACTCGGATGGAAACATCCGTTGAGTTCGACATAGTAGACATTTCATTGGCTGAAAAAATAACAGTTGAGCATACTGCCACGAATATCAAGCCATACGAGGGATTGGGCCCGAAAGAGATGAGGGTATTTCGAAGGAGCTCAGCGGATTACTAAAAAAATATTTTTCGTAATAAAAGTATACATTAAAACCAATTATTCCATGAGTGCAACATAAAAAATAATACAAGTCTGAATTTGTTCAATTAGCGTTAATTGGACAATTTCATTAAATCTGATTTAGCTGTTTTTAATGACGGACGCATTATCATCGGGATAGACACGGAATCTGTATTGCTTTAAGAAGAAATAAGTGCTTTGGCACACTTACATAAAAAACGCTATACAAAATATTGATAATTTAGTACTTTGTCATTTTAGAGAAAATGCAGTGCCCCTGCTTCTGATTTGTTCTCTTTAACAATGCATATTAATTACCCTACATATCAAACTGAACCATCTATTATAGAATAACCTTGTTAATCGTTTTAACTTTAACGCTGTAAATCATTTTGATGCAATTTTAGCAAATACGCTGCATATTTTCATCATTACCATATGTTTCTCCGAATCTAATACTGCTGCATAAATTTTGGGTTGATCTGAGAAATCACTCATAACTAGGGATATTAGTTCCTTGCAAACAATAGTAGACCATCATTTTAACTGATGTTTGTTTTACTTTTGGTGTTAGTGCACTTCCACAAAACAATACTTAAGATACAGTTGTACTGGAGACAATAAAGGTATATTATCTTGTCTTTATTGACCTGGAAATGACTTTACTTTTACATCGTTTTATTTCATATAACGCCATTTCACATTTTCGCTAATATGAAATAAGTGAAAGTGATTAATATCCTTTTAGATAAATGTATGTAAAAATGGTGTTGTATTCAGATATATGTGTAGCAAATTAACATTGGTTCCAACAAAAATCTAAAATCAGGTTATTTTTCTGGCATTTGTTAACCTTCGTATTGTCTTCCGATATATTGATTGATTATCAATTAGCTTAAAGGGGTTACTCGATGTCGTTCCTTATTGATCATATAACCGTTTGGAATGCCAAGTGATGACTTAAATTGCCTTTCTTTTTCTGAAAACGTTTTTTTCCCCACAAACGTCATGTTTTGTATCTATCACTACATTTGTAGTGGGTTTTTTTATATCGAATTAAATTGATTCTGATTTGTATGTAACTATGTTGAACTAAATAAATTTTGTCCCTAGATATGATAACACGCTTATCTTTACACATAAAAGTTATCATACGATTTACCGTTTTACTTCAAGGATAAAGGACAAAACGAATATTTGTGAATAAAGGTTTAGGCATCTATGCTTTATCATCCTATCCGATTATATTATATATCCAGATGAATTTGGCAAAATGGGTTCAGTTTTTTCATTACAACACGCTATTCTGAAACAATCGCTCAATTCCAACTCTGTAGATATATGTAGCTATAACGTTTTTCTTTAACCTCAAATACAGCATGCCCTGCAGTTTATCCTTGTAAAGCAATAGGTCATTTGTCCTAAGTAAAGACTAGGGAAACTGCAGAGACTGGGAAAGGGAAATTGATTTCCCAAGTGCACAGCGAGAGAGAGTTGTTAATGGGGGTTGTCACGTAGTTTTTGTGCTAGATAGGATGAATGTATCAAGAAATAAACCGACCTTCATTCATTATTCAATTACACGTGCTGTTCCGTACCAAATGTACACTAGAAACGTGATTTAAGGAAGGCACTGTAAGCGTGGACGGCAAAGGCCATCGTCAGATTATTAAGGTGAAAATACAAGGTTTCTCGTCTATAGATTGCTAAAGCCAGGGAACATGTTTAGCAACAATTTGTTGCGAAAATTAAATTCTCTTGAGGGAGGTTTTTGATTAAAAACAGACATTGTTTGATTGTAAAAGTGAAAATACTAGATTAATTTTTACATGGTTGTAAGACAAGGGGACACGATTTTTAAAATATCTTTTCAAATTTATGAATTAAAATATTGATTAAAATTCAGGAATTCGATAACATGATATGAGTTAACAGGTCATATACAAGTTTTTTGATGGATTCATGGAAAAATTAACATCAACCATGCCAAAACATCATTTGCAACTTTAACTAAAGGCGATTTCAAGTAAAATTCATCACTTTATTGTCATCCCAAACTTTTCAAATGTCTTTAAACACTGCAAAATATCTCTTTGATGCTTATGGAGAAAAAAACAAGAAATATATTGCCATATTAAGAAAACACGTTTTTGTATATCCTTAGTTCACATTCTTATGTCTGCACCGATGTGGTGTCTTTTGTACAAATAGGTCTGTGCCCTTACAGTCTTGAAATAAAAGATTTGATTTGATTAGAACTAAAGGAGAACTATAGGAGAACTATTCCATATTAATTGAAATCGAACTTCGATTTGAGACTGACATTGGGATTTTTTTTCATAAAAAGCTACAGTTGAAAGTAGAAATAGGTTATGTGTCTCGGGATGATATATATGTTATTTGTACTTTCAAGAAGGGTAAATCTATTATCAAACGGTAAAATTAGATGGTCTCTTATAATAAGCGAAACGCTATTCAAACTTAAACTGAATAATTAAAGGCAGGACCTCTAAAGTAAGGAAACCAATATTTTCAAATTAAGGGTTTGAATAGAAAGGGGCATCTGCGTATTGGATTGCAAAATGGAAATTGGAAAATAGATATCGTGATTTCAGTGCACGGTATCTGATAGAATAATTGGACTGTTTGGAATTGGAAATTCAACTTTATTCAACTGGAAATGATATTTTGTTTTGAGACATTAAATTTTTGATTCCTTGATACACTACTACTTGATTTGAAGGTTATCTTTGTAAATCTTGTCATCGAAGTGTTTCATTCGCATTCTGGCTTGATGGGATATTTTCCGCAGGTTATAACCATACTTATACTTGATGATATACATGCAACGTTTTAACACAGATTCCTGTCCCGCTACAAGATCCATAAATGATGAGAGTAGCATTTATATTTGTACAGGTAAGAAAAGAAGAAATCAATTTTACATATGACATATGGCTATGCATAAGACTTCGTAATGTAATTACCTTCCATGCAAAATTCATGATACAGGTTAATGGTAGGCGACATTATTTGTCAAGTTGCTCAAAGGTTTGGTTATTGGACAGGCTATGGGCATTGTGTAGACAATGTTCACATCAGTTCACATTTATAAAGATCTGCTTTGTTTCGCTGGACGAATCTTAAAAGATTTGATTGAAGTGTGGTTCATCACATGTCATCCATGTTACAAGTCTATCTTAAAAGTGCTTTCCCGTATCCATCAGGTTTGAAAGGATTTGATAATGAACTTGATGAAAATCCATAGTATAAAAGCTAAATTTCTCTGTTTTATGTATTTCATGACAATTTCGGAGATTAAAATGACCTTCGTGAGATTGGGAATGGAAAATAGTTGTTTCTCAAAAGTTTGATTTTTTATCTGTTCTCTAACCAGCTTTATGAACAAAATTTCATTTTGATGAGTAAACTTTGTAACTGTCATTTTAAAGTCGTTTCTTTTCAAGCGAAGTGACAACTAATTGCATTTTTCATTTTATCATACTGATTTGTGTAGCTTTTCGAGAGCAACAATGTATCTGTTCAATTTTAACCAGTTTTGGGGACATCGCTTATCATTTCAGTCATATGTGGTAAATGCTTTCTTGAAATGAAATTTTTATGCATTCACTATGTTCACAAAATCGACATACAAGAAAAATACATTTTCTGTGTATTTATTTTTACAAATAGCAATTTATTTTTGTTCCCATGAAATATTTACATGGAACAATGTTTATCTGTTCCAAAATAACCATTAGAGAATTGAGATGCCGAAGAAGCGGCTAGATGATAGCAATGTCCTGGAGGACTTGATCTATCTCACGTTTTGTGATTAAATATTTACAAATGTCAATATTTACATTAGTTGCCACAAACGTTTTCAAAAAGATTCGATTAATCTGCTTTTAACATTCCACTGTATTGAAGTGAACATCACTTTCAGTGTTCAAAATTAAGCTTTAACAAATTGTACTACGTCAATTTTTAAAACAAACTTTTGGCCAATAGTTTTCCCTTTCATTATTTTTTTACTTATCAAAAGGTACTCTTGTGATTTCATGCGAATTTATCAGATTAAACACAAGCCCGTTCGTGTTGTAAAGAAAAGGAGACATTCATAATTGCATATTGCAACATCATTGTTTTTCTTGTTCCCTATGTTCTGAAACCTATCTGATCACATGAGGGTTTCCCAGTAATATAAAGAGCTCTTCTGACAAAAGCATTACTAAAACGGAATGGAAGCAACAACCTCATAGCCAGCTCATCGTCTTGCTCAGTAAAAGAGGAAACGTTTTGCGGCTACCACTCTTCTCATTGCTTCACACCAAATACTTACTTTCCTTTTTGTTTTCAAGTAATTATTTGAAGTCAGTAATATTTTACATCAACCTTTACTTATTGAGCACTGCTGGTAGACTTAAACATTTTGTCTGTGCAATTGTGATATTTTGCAAGGGTAACTTCGATTAGCGCTTTTAAAATGACAGACTCTGACCACTGAAGATTTTGTTGTTTTTAATTTCTTCAGACATGCTTTTATCTAAAACAAACACTTTGATATGAATTTATCGCGGAAGTCAGTAAAAATATGTTGCAAGACATTTACAAGGTGAATATATCAATATTCTCTCATTAATCCTCTTGGGCCTTAAGTTGAATCACTTTTTTTAAAAAGGAACAACATAAGTGAAACAATTTAACCTATAGACCTTCATAAGAAATGCGTGATGATTGTGTACATTGCATTTTGATAGCGAATATAGAGTAATAGCGAATTAAAATTATTTTGATAATATACAATGTATGTTTTTTTCTGACTTTCTGACAAAAAATACCGTAGTGCTCCCTAAAACTTGCAAGCTTGCAAAATATCACGCAGAAGACAAGCATTGACATAACATGACATTTTCAAACAAACACCAAGGGTAACCTCAATTTCATCGGGGTTTAGAAGGCGATGAAATGACTGCAAATCGTCATGACAACATGTGTTCATACTATTTTTAAAATGGCCCTCTCTGTACGTAGTTCTTTCCATTCAAGACCAAGTGACATTTTGTAATTACACAGAAATAAATCGAAAGAGAATTGCAATTTACACTGTTTCTAACCTTTGATTAAGTTAACACTAATTGAAAGAAGAAGTTTTTGTAACCTCGTTTAAGACCGATCGCTAGCAGTTAATTTTTCATGAAGTGCATGCTTTACCCTTCCTATCACCCATTTCTGGAAAACTAATTTCATAAGAGGTAAGAACATACCTAATTCCTTGCGTCTTATTGTAATTGAACAATATGCGAAAGTTTTTTGGGGGGAGGAAAAGAAATTGCTAACTGTATGTCCGTTAAAATGGCAAAACCAATGAACTGTCTAATAACGACGTCTTAATGGAAAGGTCCTATCTATAAATTCGTAAACTATATCCAGTGTCAAAAACGTTAAACAACAACTCACTCACTCCCAGTGTCAAAATCGTCAGGATGAAAAAAAAAAAAGATGAAAAATAGATATGCCACAAGTAACATGACAATAATCGTAAAGATGTGAATGAAGTGTTGCTCTTCAAGCACAATGAAAACCAAGTTTGTTGAGAAATCCCGAATGTGTTATTACGAGAAACTAAAATGACCCAGTATCTTTATAAATAAATATCGATGTACTGAATATACATGATCTGAAGCTTACTTGATAAATAGAACATTAATCATTTCTTTTATACGTTTATGAGAATGTAGCCGAATCTATCATACCTACTATTACTTACTTTAGAAACAACAGTTAAGCGCTTGCTGTATGAAAAATATATTTGGTGAAACATTCAATATAGCTTATATGGGGGGTGGGGGGGGGGGGATTTAAAAGTGAAACTGTTGTCTACGAATTTGTATATCCAACGTCAGTATGTTGAAGAGTTAAAGGTAAACCAAGTTATGGACACTCCATACGACAACTTCTAATTGCAATAAGTGCGACGTTTCGGGGTATTTACTAACATAGTCATCAAATGGTGTTAGAATCTACACCGAAACGCCGCACTCATTACAATAAAGAAGTTAAGTATCCATAAAACATGGAATTCCTTTACATTAATATTGTTGACAGGTCACCATGCTCTATCTTATATACCTGGAATAACTTCAATTTGTTTTCTCTGTCCATGTATACTCCACAACTTAGCTGTGAAAAGATTTAATAAAGCACGTAAAAGATTAAATCATTCCTTGAGAATCCAAATGGTTGGACAGCTAGAAACAGAGGCAAACAAGACACTCAAATACATTGTAATCTTCTAAAAGGAGTGCAAACTAATTTGAGTTATCTACTTTTTTTGAAACAACCCAAACAAAATCTACCTTGATAGATATAATTGAGGTACAATTTCTATCTGTAACTCTATGTCAGAAAAGCAACTTAATCCATGTCATTACCTGTAGAAAACCACTAAGTATGGAAATATCACAGGGATAAAGATACTCAAATATTCCGATAAGATAACTTACGTCACTTTCTTTATGAAATACATTTAAACACGACCCATACAATTTTTCAAAAATACTGTTATCTCTATAAAATGAGTCAATATCTTATTATTGAAAATGCGTCTACGATGTATTTCAGTAACTCAGAGACCGTTTCATACTTTATAGTATTCGAATACTACCAATACCTTATAATAGACCGTGCACTCTGCAATATAAAAAAACCATTAATATATATATAATATATGTATAAATACTTAGATAAAGCAAGTCCTTCATGAATGCCGTTACCAGCTATAGAAGCACACGGTTTGCATATCAAGACCGATCCACTGACAAATAAGACACTCAAATGTTCTGCTAAAACAACAGAGTAAACCTTGCAGATCTTTTTACTGTAACAAGTATCACCGTGAAGCCAGCTTCATTTTGATAACATTTAGACATAATCCCCTCCAAGCGGGGAGCCCAAATCCTCTGTACTTGCTTCCATCTTGAATGCCAGACAGTCTGCAGGATATACTATAGCCCGGAGAGCTGTCAAGTTAACAGATATATCTGCAAGAACGTATTTTGAAAATTATTTTTTTTTAGAATTTTTGTATATATATTCATTAAGGAATGAATGCCCTTGGGGTTCCCTAAAGGCATTGTAATTTAATTTTTTCGGAAAGTTTTTATACGAACGTATGTTTATATATTGCATAGCAAGTTCATGTCCCGTTCTAACCAGTATGAATACTCTCGAAGGCTGCCTTTAAACTAAATCGCCTCACCTTGAAATTTTCGAATTGTTTTTATGAGTATAATATTTAATATTTTTTACGAATCGTGAAGATTTTTCATACTTAGAGTGCATGCGCACTTTCTAAATTTTGGGGTAGATAGTGAGACATAAGTATTAAGTAATAGTATTAAGCCTTGCATTTTTTATCTAAAATAACATATACAAACCTTTAAGGGAAATTTCAAACGGTGTACATGATGGCAAGTATTATGTATCTCAGCAATTGAGCGGTTATGATATTTGTGAATGGTATAATATAGATAACATTAGAGGCATAATTTTGGGATTTGGTTTGGAACATCAAAAACAAAAATAGACTGAAGTGAAAGGTTGTTTTTCTAAATCTTTTCTAATTACTTTTTTTTAATTTGCAATTTCAAAGTATATTCTTTTTAGAATGAGGAACTATACTGTATTAAAGATTCAGTCAAACAACATGACTAAATGTACCAAATGAATAATCCTTTCGAATTTCGATTACATATTACTGTGCCATATTGTCCCTTCAACAGAATATACATAAATTTGAACAAATATCACTGCAATCAATAAGTCGCGCCCGCCTCGATCCTGTCCGAATTTAAACCTTACTTTTTAGCACCAATATTCATGATCAGGGTGCATACCGCCCCCTCTTCGGCGAAAAGTTGAGACTTGTGTGGACTATCGATACCTGTCGTAGCGGCCTCAGGGACAGGCACAGCAGAGTTGGGTAAAGCTGCAAGCTTCCTTTCGTCGGTCAGTTGGGTGGTGCAAGTCATTTAATAAGATTGAAGTTGGCCTTAACAATACATACAAGTAAGTATCTTGAATGTTCACTGCCCGAAGACAATCATATATATCTGACTACTGATATAGTTATTACTTTCGTTCCTTAATATAGAGATCTGATATTGAATGTTTACATTCCAAACTGGATATTATTCCAGAACTCCTTTCGGCTGAAAGAAGGCCGTTGTCAACACTAACGTTTAATAAGATTTGTTATGCTTCAATTTCGTTACTGCGCTTCTGTCTGGAGACAGACGAAATTGATTCAAAATTATTGAATATAAGAAAAGTTATCATAATTGTGGTCAGAAGCTTAAGAAATATTCTATATGGAAATTGAAAGACCAAATTAAATTGAGTAATCTGAATATTTCGAACAAAATAATCGTACGCTTTAGGAAAGAGACGTTGATGATTCAAGATATTTTATTTGTAGAAAGGCCAAAGACCCAAAGTACAAATTAGATTCCAAGAATATGTTACAGAGTTACCATTTTTTGTTTTATACATTCAAATACATGTTTAAGGAATCTTGCAAGATTAACAAGAAAGATATTATCATTCAAAAGACATAAATTTGAAGCATTATCATTAGTGTTGCTTTTACAATCTGGGATGGTTGACCCAATTTGGTCTTTTTCTCTCAGCAATGGACAGTAACATATTATAACTTTATAACTTGAAAAGCATACCTTTGGCGTTGCATTCTTAACAACCGTAGCCAATACTTAATGCATTTTACATAATAAGAAATATAAAGCGGATACCTCCCACAATCCCCGTAAGATACGGCATTTGACGATTTATACCCAATATAAATCACGTTGATGATAGCTTTCCATATCCAATATGCATATCTATATTTTACCATTTCTATTACTTACAGAAGGTATGTTAAATACAATAATAACGTTTGGAGAGGAATCAGTAATATCACACGAGAAAAGCTATATTCCATGATTTAATCGAATGAATTTAATTAGTGTACAAAACAGCTTGGACCATTTTTAAGCGCCACAGAGTATACGACATTCCTTTAAAAAAACAAATACACATGATATCAATCGGTAGACTTGTTCATCTACAACACGATATATGAGAAATAGTATAACTATCATGATAAGTCGAAGTAATCAGGCCCTTATGTTCTAAAGACACTCGTACGAGCGGTAGTGAATTTTGATGTCATTATGCAGATATTCCTTTCTTGCATACTTCGTCAAGTTACAGGTTATATTGAAACCCTAAAACCAAATAAGGTTTCTTCTTGAATATGTCATATTTTATGTGTACATTTTAAATTCGTGAAAAAAATAACCATAAACTCGTTGAAACGAATAGGTGACCAAAACTGACACAAAAACAAAGAATATAGTTTTTTGTTGATTCAATATAAGACATATTCCAACTATTATGCAAATAAATATAACATCGTTCTGTCAAGACCGAGAAATTATAATTAAATTCGCTGGGAAGGGATGAACTGATGCAAATTACCTGTACTTGCTCTGTGGTAGATGGAAAGATTATAAGAGTTACTTATCTGTCGTTACATGGAAATCTAAAGGCAACGGTTAGACGTCCATTATAATTATGGTTAATAACTAAAATTGGTTATCTTCCCGTAGCCACCCTATTTTTCGCCGTTAAAGAGCCACTCCGTGTGTTGTTGGACTCATATATGCCAAACTTAATCAATGGTGTCATTTAATCGCGAAGTATCGACTGTTACCCAAAAGACACATTTTAAAGCTTATTGGTCTTTTACAGTGACAATATGAAGGTAGAAACGTCGCAATTATGATCGAAAACCGGACAGTGGCGCGCGTCAAATAGTCAAACGTAATTTCGGAGACTTATCTAAAACAGCCAGGAGGGCAATTAGGAGTTGATAGTGTTTGTTAGGTTATATAACTAGTATCCATGTTTATTGGACGTGATATCTACAACTCTGTGTATTTATAAAGATGTTTTTAGATTTTCATGGAAAACCAGTATTTATTTTGGACATGAAAAGTTAAGATATTTTGATTTTATATCACCACATATGACATTTAGGTTCGTATCAAAGGTAAATAATATGTTATGAAAAACACGGAGTGGCTCTTTAAGTTTTTGTCGTCGTTTCAAATAGTGCGTCGTTGTGCTGTTTTCCGCTGTTCTCTTCGGGGCCCTCGCCGGCATTTTGTTAACACTATTCGAGCCGACTACATGTACGACCACAATGTATCGTGTGTGAAAATAATAAATTCGATCTAGATATAGACTTGGGAAACACCTTTATTGATTAGTTCGATTTTACTGCTGAATAAAGCTTGAACGAATTGGCGAAAATGTATCTGTACATCTTTCAACGAGGTAGTTATTTGGTAATATCCTTTAATTTTTATCAACATATGTAACCCTTTTAGTTAATACAGAGGTTTATATGATAAGGAGTTATTGTTTCTTTGATGGAAAACGGTAATTATGCAACGGATTCGCAGTATCGGTTCTAACGGTCAAGTACGACAGAGAGTATTAAATGTAGTGGTATATATTCTTTATCCTCCGTTGAATATACTACTTCGCTCGCAACATACCAATTCCTCCCTCTTTTATAATGGTATTAAACGGGACGTAGAATGGAATTCTCCTGTGCTTTCTGCTGTGACCTGCCTGCATGTGTCTATTCTGTTTGTTTAGACTCATTAAAAAGAGAAACTTTGTGGTCAGCGCTGATACATGCCAAATCGACATAAGTACTGAAATAAGTTCAAAACTTACACTGGCATAATATATTCCACAAATACCAGCTAACAGTTTCAATTTAAATCAAATTTAACAGACTTATACATGTGTAGCAGCCCAAATCACCCGTCCCATATTTCGGTCCGAGGTTCGATAAAAAATAAACCAAGATGAACCCCTTCATATTGTCTGCAAAACTGATAATTGTCTGCTAAACACCATTGGTAGTTATAAAGGATTAACAGAAAACACGGACTAATTATTCTTCACGAACAAAATCTGATCACTAACACAAATATTTCCTGTCGCATTTGCAAAGATTTTAATTTTTATGCCCGTTTTACAGTTTTGGATGAAGCAGCTTATTGGCGTATGCCGTTTCAGACCGATGAGGTACCGAATCAAGTGCAATCCCATCGCGAGTACGAAACACTGGAAATCTAGTCATCGCAGCGCCGATACTTATGACAGACGCAATCTTCACTGAGTTTACCACCTTTTTGTTATTTCTGTATTTGAAAAAGCGTAAGCTATTAGCTATTTTCATTGGATATTCAGCTTGGAAATTTTATGTGTTCTTCGTCACGGCCTTAGCGAAATGACGTGGTAAGGACTAACGCTCGCAAAAACATAATATTCGGGTAGGGTAGGGTAGTTTGAACTTCATTATTGAGGGCTAGAATGCCTGCAGAGTTCTGAAAATTGTTGCAAACGTCGGGGGAAAGATTTCTGTGAGTGGTGAACTATTTGTGCGGCATTTATTACAATTTGCCTTGCAAAAATGAGACTATGACTTTAACAGAAAACATGGAATGTCGCTTTAATGCACAAAGGCCTATCATTTATCGTTAGATATGCATTCAGAATGTCAATTTCATATTTACCAAATAAATCAGGTGTATATTAATCACTTATGTGCATACCAAACTCGGATATTCGCATAATCTAAATCTACAAACAACTTGCTTTCCATAACTTCCCAAGACAGTCTGGGCATATTTATATATGTTACAACGATCATATTACCCTTTGGGTACAATGGTTCTGGAAGCGGCTATGCATGCAAGTTCTTGTGTAAGTTATGACATTGCATTACCATTTTGATTGCCCTGACCGTAAATCACAGCCTTTTACATTGCCAAATCAGTTGCGGGGATGATAATGTTCCTCGAACGCATATAATGAACGTATATAGAATGTATAACATGGGCACGTATGCCAACCGACTATTAGGAATTGATTGTGAGTAGTTGTACTAACCGAGTGAAAGTTAAGTTAATGTTCTACATGTCCTTTTATGAATTTCTTTATGCAGCACACTTTCGGTGCTATTTTGGTTTTTTTCAGCAGTTGGCGCAAATAAATTACAATACGCAAAATGACAACTTTAACTCATTCGATTTTTGTATGGAGTCACAGTTGCGTACATACGGACAATCATGCTAAAATAGTTGCTTACAAAGAGAATACTAAACGGTGTCCTATTTAATAACATTTTTATGAGTGTTTTTTTATAACATTTTTTTAACGAGAGAAGGGTTTGGTATTAAACGAGCGAAAGCGAGTTACCTACCGATACCATCCTCGAGTTTCATAAAAAAAATTATTAAACGGGACAGAGTTAAGTATTTCATTTATTGCTAGCAGAATTATATCACATAAAACAGCACAAAAATCGCAGAAATTACCACTGCTGCCGCGCCGATAACATTGTGACGTCATACTTAAAGACGTGACGTCATGTGATGTCAATCAGCATGCGATTTTATGACACACTTTGTGATAACATTGTAGATTTATGAGACAACGGTATCTTCAACGGGAGAGTCATAAAAATGTGATTTGTACACATGTGCATATATGATATTTTACGATTCCGCTTTTATTGAACTTTTGGGCTGCACAGAACAAGGCGTTTTAGAATAGGTTGGAAACATCATCGCGTTTTTATAAGCATTCAAATAAAAATGGTTTTGTAGATTTCCATCATCGTAACTGAAACACTATTTCAGTAGAATCGTATATATTTACACGTGAAATGAAGTATAATTAGTACTGTGAAAATCGTAGCAGGGTTGACCTTTCTTGCTTTAGATAGTTTACCGTTTTTCATTACTAGTTAGTCAAGTTAAAGGTAAAATAGCACGTTTTTAGATAAATAAAGTGATCTCACCAAAACGAAAATAAATGTTTACGATTTCAAGACAAAGACTCTTAAAAAAGAAGCAGTTTTAACGTAACATGAGCGGTTAAGCATAGTCCTGCTTCATGACTGTGTATATAAAGGAGCCTTTTATACAGTCTAGATCCACATTCAGCAAGTCTAGAATATGAGATTAAGAGCCCAAAGGAAGAAAAAAATTATGGATGAAGGAACAGTAAATTATTAAGTTTTTTCATAGACTAAATTTTAGTCTAGGTTAAGCAATGATAATCCATTTCCTTACCTCAGATGATTAAAAGGTGTGCACACACAAAAATGGCCGCCCGTGGTTTTCGATTTGAACTTGATAATTTCGGATGATCGGGTTGAGTATTGATGTTTTGACTCTTTGAAGATAATACATTTGGGGTAAACTAATGTTAAGTGTGGAATATTTGAAGCAATGAATATGTGAAAGAACATCCTTCTGCCTCTTTAACATTACCCATCCCTCAAAATGGAGGCATTTTGAAGCGAGACATTCTGGACATTAGAATATCCTTTGATGACCTTACACATATGCTAACTCCTTTGCCTAGTGAAATGGTGTGTCCAGGCATCGATTTAGGTTTTATTTGACTAAGCTAATTTGTTTAGGTTACAAAACGTCCTGGGCCTAGATTTTCGTAAGTACCACGCATTAACATTAGCTTACGACTATCTTCGCACTAAGAGAGCTTCGAAAATCTGGGCCCTGGACACTAAGCGGCTCTCAATGAAAAAAGAAGACGGGTGGAAATATCTGTCTTTAATCTATCATAAAATCAACACTTTAAAACATAATAAAAACTGACGCCGCTTCTCTAGTACAAACTAAAAGAAATACTTAAAGGTCAAAAGACAGGTCTTATCCGTTAATAATGAAACCTAATGATAACGGATATAATGTTTTTATTCTCATAAATGTCATAATTAACCACCTTACCGAAACGTTGTACCGTTTAAAATCCATATGTTTCGGACATATACTTGAACTTAGAGCTCCAAATGCACATAAACACAGCGTCTGGCTACACGTTTACTCATTTCTATATTTTTATTCATCTAAATTCTCCATGAAACGAAGAATCTTTATTTGTCTTTCGGCATAAAAACACACACCTGTCGATATCGTGTGTCTTCAGGAAGGTAGATCAACGGTATTTTGGGTTGTAAAACAGATGTCTTATCGAGCTAATAAAATTGAAATGTTTTAGCTCGAAAATTTCATCTTCTCGAAGAGTTTGAGCCCAATTTAGAAAACATATTATGACAAAAATACCACAGCGCAACTGATAGATATAGAAGTAGTGGCAGGTTGTGGATCTCTAAGAGGGTGTTTTAACGACCGGTGAGACCAAGGGAATATGTGTTGTGTGATAGTTACGGACTGGTAAGCCATGCTTCTGGGGGGAGCTATTCGTGATATCGTCCTTATCGTGGAATAAATACGGAATCTACTCGCAGACATCCGGTCAATGGCATACAAGCGTATTATTAAACCATTCCTGTCTGGGAGGATCTTGTGAGAGGGGTCTAATTCTCATCCCTCAAACAATGCAGTAGGAAGTGATCGGCTGGAATTAAAAGAAGGATATTTTTAACCACTATGGAAAGTCAATCAAAGAGTTTGAGGATAGCAGTAGGGTGTTTCTGAGGACAGCTGCAGGATAGCTTAGATCTTATAATATCAAAACTAGCAGAACTGGTCGAAGATAGGATGTGTGGGGCTATTGTGTCCAAGTTAACTACAGACGTGATGTAGCCGCTGTCTTGAGTCAGCATGGGGCTGTCTGGCTTTGGAACCGTTGGTCAGGGAATAGTGCCTCCACCTAAGCGCACTACGTAAGCTGATAAATTGCCATAGAAATGGTAGAACCGCGTTTCTCAGAAAGAAATTCTGCACAGAGGTGACTTGAATCTTCGAGTGACGAATATATAACCGAAGTCAAAAAAGAAGAAATTGAGCCTATGATAGACCAAAATGAGTCGGAGAATATTTTGATTGTCACGGAAAAGTTTAATCATAAAGGAATATATCAAAAGGGCACGATCTCTGGATAACCATCCCTTTCACAGTGAACACGGCGCTCCGAAGTACTACTTACTTACCTCTTGATCAGGTGGGTTGTGAATATAGTGTATCTAGATAACTTGAAGTTTCAGCTAATAACGCTGGAGTATGGTAAGGAAACATGTTAACACACAACAAGGGTTGTGACTTGGGTCGGATAGGTTGACGCAATCTTTAGGTAAGAGACTCGGCACCACAGACTGTTAATCTTTAAGATGGCTTAGACCATTGGCAGACGAGATGGAACCGTGTTTGTCAAATTGAAGGATCGTCATCACAAAAAGCGTAAGAATGATTGACGGATGTAGCGCGCCTTTCCTGTCAGTTTTTGTACAGTTCATGGAGTCGTTTCAACTCGTTATCGTGTCTACAAAATGTTCAATACAAGGGAATCAATTCAAAGGCATCTAAATGAAATGTACTTCTCAAGCTTGAAAGTGGCGAATTGAGAAATTGATTACGTAATTAGACGGTAGAGAAGAATTTCAAACCACAACTTTGTCGTGATCTGGAAAGTCACGTGTTCTCCAAGTCACGTGCAGGAAGAGTACTGTTATGAATTTTAAAGGGGCGTCCCGCGGTGTCGGATATCAAGGATGATGTTCAGTGGATTGTTCCTCAGATAGTGAATGTGTGTTTCAACAAGCGCCTATGAGTAGCTATTGGTATAAACAGCTGGCCGCGACAGGAGAGAGCGTTAGACACGCCAGTTCCTTCAAAAGGCTGAGACTGAGGCGCGTGCGCTCATACTTCATCTATTCTGTGTATCGTCTGCTACTTCCCGCGTCGCTTAGCGTCCTTGCCAACACGAATGAGCAGCATGTGGGGTGAGTAGCACTCTTAGTTGCTGCAAGAGACTTTTTTTTCAGGAAATATTGACAGACTTTTAAAGATATTATTTCAAATTTTAAAGTCTTATTGAATAATTTCTTAGGCTTTTTCTAATTCAATTTATTCTTGACTCCTGACCATTATCATTTCATTGAGCAAATGATTGTTTGAATTTATCATTTGGGTTTGAATATTTGAATATATCAAAACGTTTTCGCAAGTGATCGTTTTATTTTTGCCAAAACTACTATTATTTGTAATTGTGTGTCTACACATAACTTCTTTGCAATATATAGGTATTGAATTATTTATGTATAAGCATTGCAATTGTCAGCGGAACATAAGGTTTGGCTCTGTATGTTTAGAATACTTATAAAGCAGACCAACATTCCTCTGGATAAAAGATAACTAATTTCAGATCTGTCCTCTGCTACCTCAGACACAGACACATTTCCTTGTCACCTGACAACCAGTCGTAGGATATGTACCGACATCAAGCAGTACCTTGTCAATATTGGCATTTTTAATAATTATGGTATTTCTCAAAGAATTATGTCGATATTACGAACCCCAACATCATTTTCAAAACAATTTCATACCAAGTAAATGTGTCTGATGAAGTAATGATATGTGTATCAGATCCCTGACTTCTGACTTGGCCACTTTTTTGGGCTGATATTAAGTAGGGCCCTATGCTTAATAAAATCTTTCAACAAATTAGTTTCTCTTTGATGTGTCAAAGTTTTATGAATGGAAGTTGGAAGTAATGAAGGATGAGGTAAAATAAACATTGGTCACAGTGTTATGCAAACAATCAGTGGTAGGCAAACGATCACATAGGTTTCAAAACCTTTGAACATAACTGAGTATAAGAGTCTGCAGAAGACACTTATGAAGTTGTTTCAGGTATCAAAATATAATTTTTCCGCACATTCAGCGTTGATGGTAGAAATCAGTCAATTCACGGCTTAGCATTAAAGGGCAGTTTTGGGAAAACTGATATGCTTTATAACATTATAGTGTAACAAATATTGATCTTCTTTTGATTTGCTGTTTGAGTGGCATTCTAGAAGTTGTCAGCATAAGGAAGACAAGGAATTTTTATGGATAATCAACTTCTTTATTGTACTGATAGCGATGTTTCGGTATAGATTCTTATACCGTTTTCAATGTAGTATGGTTATTTCGATCTTAAAATGAAAGAATACTAATGAAGTATGGTTATTATTTAGATTAAAAACATATGGTGTAAGTTTAACTGGGTTGAAGATCTGTTTGCAAGATTGTTGGTATCTTGGAATCAAGTGGTACCTCATAAATGCTTGAACAATAACTTAGAAATTCTTTGGTGTTTTATGAATGGTTTTGTTATTGATCAGGACTTTTGGTAGCCTAGAAATAGTTTTAAAACATCTGAAATGATACTTTTATTAGACAAATGTTTTTGGTATATTAGAAATTCTGGTTATACGTTATAGATGCTTTGAAATTGATTTGGTATTTATAATTTGACTTTTGGAAATAGAGAAATGGTTTCTATGCCTTTGTGATGTTTTGGAAATTAAGAAATGCTTTCCTTTCCTTTAAAATGGTACAGCCCCTTAGAAATGGTTTATGTATCTTTGATATGCTTTCAGAGGTTATGAATTTCTGACTTTTAAGACCTCTGAGATTGTGAAAGTACCTTTTAAATGGTTTTGAGATGTTTGAATTTTATGGGTACATAAGATGTTTTCTACTTTATAATTTGTTTATGTTCTTTCTAAATGCTTTAAGTACTTTTGGAAAGTTTTTCGTAACCTTAGAAGTTTCATTTGTTTTGGGTGTCTTTAAAATGATTTGGTACTTTAGAAATGCTATTGGTAAATAGAAATTATTACCTTACAAATACTGTTTTTACCTTAATCACTTGATGAACATGCAGATATTTTACAGGAAGACAGTTCCTACTCAAAGTGAAAGTATTGTAGCAAAAGAAGAACCACTCAGTATAGGCAAAGCCCTTGATTTAGTGAAAATGAACAACGCCAAGACAAACAGTACAGATCTTGATACAAGAAAAGTTTGATATATATATTTCATGATTGAATAATTATAAGTATCATCTTATATCAGATAAATCACCACGTTTTGATAAAAGGTACATTTATCCGTTGCTTGCCAAGGATGTATTTACTTTATCATCAAGTGTTGACGTATGTTTATTTCAAACGACACCAGGGTGAGACTCTGTTCATAAAAAATCATTCATCATTGTTTCCATGTTAGGAAGCAGTGATTTGGGCATCATCTTTCTGTCGTCAAGCATGCCCTACCAAAGCAACATACCATGGTTTAAGCAATGGACTTGTGTTCTGTTTTACCCTTGTTGCATGTACTAAAACAATATCAGTTCATCATAATTTGACAATTTAAAAAAAAAAAATTCACCCATTATTAGGGGTGCGCAATATAACCGGTTTATTGGTATTTACCGGTAAAAAATAGAAACCGATACGTATTGCAATACAGTCGTCAAAACCGTTTTTTTCCCGGTTTTTATTTTTGCATTTGGAAAACATCATATGGGTTCGTAAAACTTCGGATTTTGTCACGGAAGTGAGTTGTTGGTAAAATGATGAATGCAGACAACGGGATTTCATTATAATAGCTAACAGAATGGATTTTGAAAGTTTATGTTTCAATTTATATAGATTACTTAAATCTAATAGACAATTAGACAAGTCTAATATTTTTAAATTAACTCAATCAGGGAATTCTTTATTAAGAAAAACATCCTGCAATATATCGCAATATATCGCAATACGGAAAATCTCTGCAAGACCCACCCCACCCATTATGCTACAATCGTTAATTCTTTTTCAGTTTTCTTTTGAATTAGTTAGAGTTTCTGATGTCATGATCACATCCCTTACCAAAGGATTGCAACACATTTTGTTATCTAAAGTTATAAGATATAAATTTACTGGCACGTTTTCTAGTATTAGGTATAAACATACCTTAGATACTCTATTTCAATACATTAAACAAGTATTTCTATCCATTATGCTATCAAGAAGTTGTCATGATAGGAATTCGTTCTCCAGTATCATGTTTCCATTCAGACATAAACGCCAGCAAACTCTGTCAAATGTGACGCCCTGTTTCTAAAAAAAATCATTGGTAAAAAAAAATGCATACCTCTTCTGACCCTTATCTGAACAGTGTAAAATTGGCATTTTTATTCTCTGGAAATCAAGTTTGTCAGTTTTGGTGAAAAACAAGCATTTGATTAATTGTGAGGGGAAGATTGCACCTGTCCGAGGTTGTAGTCTGTGTTTAAATCAGGTAAAATTTGGAATTTTCCACACATCTTGACATTGTGAAGTTATTTGGAGTGTTGGGTCGGTGATCCTTTTCAGAAATCTGATGTTGGCTTTTGATGGTGTGGAACCGCTGATTAACAGCTTAACCCTATAACATTGCTGAAACCCCTGCAGAATCTTTGTGATCAGTGAGTGTGGTGTGAATGGAATGGGAAATAGCCAGTGCTATTGGCCTCTTTATAGTTATCACTCCCCCTCACCTCGACCATAGGTCCAAGGCATATAGTGACACTGACATTGCCGTCCATCCGAAGAAATTTTTTGTCTGATAGATTGCAGCAAAGTTATTTATCCGATTCTTTTAAAATTTTGCACATATATTCTATCCTATTATGAGGGTTACAGTGCAAAATTTGAAGCAATATTTTTATAATTAAAACTTTTTCTATGTTTTGTGCTTAGTGATTTCTAAAGGTCAGAATTTGTATGACCAAGAGATGCAGTTGTAAATAACAAACGATATTGTGATTTTTTTCAGTGTTTTAGATCTTGTTGTGCAATGAAATATAAATAACTTTGATCCATTGAAACAGATTACAAACATCTGCTAATAGTCTTGAGTTAAAGGACGTCCACAAAGTTTCCAGTATTTTAAGCTGGTCAGGGATGCATGGTCAAATGTATAAGTGAACTATGCCCACTTTTTTGCATGTTATTTATAGTTTGACATAGAATGGCTAAACAATAGAGGTGTGACAATACAGACATTTCAAGATGCGATAAGTATCACAATATCTCATTACAATACGATTCACTACAGTACAGTCACAATATACTATTTTCAGGGATTCTTGAGAAAAAGGACGATTACTTTTGACAAGCAGCTTGATTTTTAGGCAAAATAAACAATTTGAAAGTATATTTAGACAGAGATTTTGTCATGATACGTATATTGCCTTTTTTAATATCGCTATCCTCAAATTGGCTGCCCTTTTATAACTAACAATATTTTTAACAAGTGTAATATACCATCTAAAAAATGAAATAAAAGTTATTTTATTTAATATGATTATTAAAGGAAATATGAACTCGAATTATATATATTAAGAGAAATGAAACAAAAAATCATTTACGAAAAAATTAAACAAAATTTAATTTCAGAAGTTATTTTCTAAAGCAAATTCACTCTGAATCTGACTATTTCCAATACAGGAAATGTTATAATTGACAAATCATAATTGGAAGAGTGATGCGAGTAAATTAGGCTTTGATTTATTTGAAGCAATCGTAGTTTAATCGTTGCAGCAGGAGTCAAACAGAAATATTAACACAAAGTGCCCATTAACCGTCAAACGGTTTTACTTTAGGGATCGGGAGAAAACTCTTCTCCTGCTGTTCCTACCTCTCCCCCTCACTTGTCACGGTAATTGAAATTTGTCCAATAAAGTCAGACTTTCTTAAGAAGTAGACATAAAATAGATACTTTAGTTAAAGTCTTCATCCTGTACATGAACTGAAGTCATTTCGGGCCCTGTTTGTGACGCTGATAGCTTAATCACATGGATGCGAGGCCTGTTTGTTCATTTGTTGATTTTATAAGCCATTGCATGGTCCTTAAATCGAGGAAAAGGTGTAAAAAGTTATTTACATTTTTCTTAGTCATTCCTTGTAGCAGGTGTTTTTTCTTTACAAAGGGATAAAATATGTAAGGAAATGCTTTGTCTGAGAGTTGATTATCTTTATTAAGTTTTCAAAGTTTAGTACAGAAAAATGGCATTTGATTCTTCAAAACAATTAATTGTTGCAGTGAAATAATTCTATACATATATTATGTAGCCTTAATCTTTAGAAAAAAAGTCATTTTACGTAGGAGGACACCTTAAACCTACAAGGGGAAGAAAACAAGTCTGAAACCAAAAGATTATAACACAAAAGCGTGTGTGTTATTTATTTTTTAATAGACACAAATTGCAAGATAAAAGCATTCTTTTTCCATTCAATTAAACTTTCTGATATGAGAAAATTAATTTGATCTTTTTCCAGGAAATAATTGTCAAAATCTGAGTTAAAGGGTAACAGTAAGATATTAATCCCACCTTAAATGGTAAATGTTACAAGGTAGAATAGCTGAACGTGTAGGTATTCAACATTTCCATGTTGCCTTTACCTGTTGCAAATGTAAAAAGAAATGAGTTCTTTCAAGGCATGCCTACCAACTGAGGTTTTCCTTGTCAAAAAACATGGTGTCTGTTATTATACAGGAAGAAGAACTAGTCAAACAGTTAATGAAAACTTCCCTAGCACTGTTAAACAGAATGGCAGACATTCCAATCTTCCCAACTCAAACACAGGAGAGTTCCAAGAAGGGAAGCAATCCCTGTGATCCCAACACTTAGCTTGCGGGACCCCACATTATACAGGTAATAAGTGCTTGAGATACCTGCCTGGAACTCAATGGGTTGGAGGTTTCCAGATACATGGAACTCTCCTGGCTGGGGAGATACATTCTTCCAGCATTTGCCACCCGTGTAGCGTATTGTGCGTCTTGTAGATCTGACATTTCCACACATGCTTCTTGTGTCAGTCAATTCAAAGAGCCTTTGTGAAAAATGTCAATTAATTGGAAAAAATTCAGGTCAAGTTCTGGTAAACAAGCGAATTGATTTCATGTAAACAGTAGCACACTTTTAGAAAGGTCCTAATTGTAGTTGAGTTGGTCTTATTCACAATTTCAAAATAAAAGTTTAAAGAATCAAATTCTTCATGTTTAATGAGTCAGCCAATACCTTTTTTTGGAAGTGTCTTTGGAAAAAATGAATCATTTAAAATGAAGGTAAAAATCAGAGTAGAATGTCAGTAAACAAGCTAAGCTATGTCCCATATGATGAGTTGCCATTAGCTGTCCAGTGTTCTTACTTGCTTTCATTCTCTCTCACTTTTATGATCAACTTCAAAATAAAAATTTTAAGAAATCAGTTATGGAATGCTGAGAAGTAAATGAACAGAAGCTAAAACAAGAACCCTGATTAAGGAATAATTGATTTATACTGGCAAGTACATATGGTTAAAAACAAACCGCTGTGAGAGTTCTTAGGTTTTTGTATGTTTTCATTTTACAAGTCCTTTGCACACAATTCTTCATGCGGCCATGAAGTCATTACATCACAGTGTCAGCAGGATAAACATCAGCAGTTGAAA
Source organism: Phorcus lineatus (assembly GCA_921293015.1). Classification (NCBI taxonomy): domain Eukaryota; kingdom Metazoa; phylum Mollusca; class Gastropoda; order Trochida; family Trochidae; genus Phorcus; species Phorcus lineatus. Next base: position 46,123,111 of record OV121090.1, on the reverse strand, counting down.
TCAAAGTTTTTGAATATCTGGACTCTGAAAATCTTTAATTCTGGTGTTTCGAGGTGTTTACCTTTAGTCCAGTATACAGAATTGCAGGATTATTATCAAAATCTAATTAAGCATTATTCAAATCGGCTCCAAGGCACCTCTTGGTTATACTGCACTTCCATAATCATTACATGCTATTCATTTAGAAGGGTTAACAGTAACATTTTCCGGCATTTGCAGCAAAGGTCCATCAACTCTACTGTATGACATAGGAACTATGGGGGAATTTTTTTTACAAATTCAAAATATTGTTATAGGCATCAAAATCAAATTCAAGAGACATAATAAATCCTCCCACCAAACAACATTTTTGTGGGGCAAACACATTTTTGTGCGGCAGGATCTCTTACATTTAAAGGGGAGGGGGACAAAACAGTGAAAGTTACAGCCTTTGTGTAGCAATGTAACTCTCAGTCATCACCTCCTCCCCCTCCTTTTACACTTGAGAGATCTTGCCCCTCAACTTTTGAAATGTTCCTATGCCTGCCTATGTACTGGTTAACTCACCAAAAAATGTCTTCTGGTGTTTCCAGTTGTTTACCTTTATGGGAAGTATAAAGAATATTTTTGGACCACTGTAACAAGCTTCAAAGGGTGCAGCTGGTCATATTGCCCTGGCTTATCAAGTCTTACGTGAAATGAGTCGGTTAAGACATCAAATTGTGAAAAGCAACATAAGTTAAAAATTGATAAGAGTATAGTGTTAGCCTCTCGACGGATGTAGAGCCTACTTCAGTGTTTAAGCAATAGCGCCAGTGTCGAAAAACTGGCACCTCGTCAGGATGTGCATGAGTGATGCTAAATGAACCGCGTCATTGTCTAGTAAACTCTTGTGTTTAGAAGGAAGAAAAAGCAATTGGGAGGGGATCTTGGGATAGTTTTCCATACTGCTGGTGTTGCTGATTTAGTGTGATGATTTCAGGAAGTGACTATGTATTTTCACAAGAAATGGATGTCGAAAAATTTCAAGATATGAAATGACTCATATCTTTTTTTCTGTATTCTATTTGAGAATTGTCAAATGAACTTTTAAAAAAAACATTAGAAATATGGTACAATCTAGACTACAAGTTCAAAATTCAAACCAATAAAACCTTAAGGTTTATCAAACGACTGAATATTGAGTGATTTAGAGACAAAGATTGTTTTTAATTACTGTAGTTGAACTGATGAACAAATCCTTAAATACTTCTATTAGATTTCAAACGGGTTTCCTTAAATATCATTATGATGGGCATAGAATTAAAACAGAACCTGAAGATAATCTCTAGACTAAATGTTAGTCAAGTATACATATATTATTACCCATGTTTATTGTTTATCTATTAATGCAAGGTGAAGAGGTAGCTCCCGCTTGATGGTTATCTCCCTTTATTTTATCGTAAGTGTCAGAATAACAAAACAAGTCTCTTTCCTTATTCCAAATCTCATAAACAATTTTTGTTTGAAAGACGCTAATAGCTGCTAAGCCAAGAGGCATCGTGTTGCCATGGCGTTTACATACCTGAGGTTGAGGTTTCACCAGTTGTATGGTGGGTGATGTTATAAACTGTTTTGAAAGTCGTGAGTGACAACATTTGTTTGAAATGATGGGTTACAAACCATTTTTCAGTCTTTGTGTCTTATCTATTCATCAATAGTTTTTGTTCAAAAGTACCCTTCTTTAAATTATAGGGAAATATAATAAGAACAATAGTGTGGAACATTCTTTGATTAATTCATAGCAGATATGTTCTTTAATACTCAGTAACTTTTCCCAAGCAAGTGGGGAATCTTGGATTGTTTCATAAGCCAAGCTTCGCCACTTGCTCAGGGAAAGTTACTGAATATCAAACAGTTGAATTATGAGCTGTAATAATTTTGTATTAAGACAGGAATAATTGGCCCTATATTCAGAGCACTTGCCAGTTAACATGAACTCTTACATGTTGTGTCTAGCCATTGACCTTTGTAGGTACATGACCGTATGAGTGACTTTTGAGTATCGCCGAGGGAAACTGGAGGAACAGATTGCAAAAACGGTCAAACTTAAAAATGATAGCAGGACCAACATGTATGAAGTCGGGTTGACCAAAGTAAATTTGTGAACCTAGATGTTGGAAGCTCTCTTAGTGTAAAGCTCGTCATAAGTACTATCATGGGCAAGTATGACAGTGCTAATAACTGTATATATATTCTTCATATTTTTCTATATATTCCTATGTATATGTTTTTCAATATTTTCAAGTTGTTGAGTAAATTCACAACAGAAACATGTCAACTGTCTTAAACAAACACCTGAGGCAATAACCTACCCAGATGAATAGTCTTTTATTTGCTTTAGTAATTAACAACTCTTTATTGTCCATCACTTTAGGCAATCGAAATGAAACAATTGTAACATCTATACTTAAGGAAGTATCATGTCAGTCATACTCTATTTGACATTTAATATGCTTGAGGGCTTAACAGCTTTCAGTCATGTGAATCCCTTAAATAGGGCCCTCTCTGAAAGGAACATCAGTGGAGCCCAGAGTGGAGCCCAGAGTGGAGCCCAGAGTGGAGTCTACAGTGGGGAATGAGTGTGGAGTCTAGGGTCAACTTCACAGCTGACCTTTTTCTTCACACTCATGATGTCATTATGAAATAAACCATCATCTCTATGACGTCATCTTTTGTGTCTATCTGTCCACTCCTGTCTGATCAGATGTTCTCCTCGGAACTCCGAGGTTGGATCCTATAGCATCAAGCTAATTCCCTGGGATAAAGCCTAGACTGGTGTCAACCTGTGAGATGGTAATGCCTATCGTCCTGCGGGTTGGCGCCTTCTTTGACAGATGGTGGAGAAATGAAGATCCCGATGACGGAACCGACCTGGAATTCTCCGAGAGCACCATGAGAAGATAGCAGAAGACACAACCCTAAGCCAGTTATCCTGACAACCATGGGAGGACCGATTGCTGCTGACCTGTCAACTTCAACCATCCCCTTTAAGAAGTAGACTTCAAGGTAACGGATAACTACATCCTAAAACACCTCAAGTACGAAGTTCTACAAAGAGGATGGGAAGACCAAAAACTCGGACAAGGACTCAACAGCAAATTGTGAACTCTTTTCGAACAATAGTGTTTTTATTGTTTTCGTAGCATGTTTTTCCAGGATTCTGTGCTCACAGGTTTGTGTGTATTTATCAGCCAGACTAAACATTTTTGTAACTATGTTTTTTTTCTTATAGGGTAAACTTGTTTCAATTATCATCTTTAAGTTTTTGGTATCAGTTAGGTTTTTTTTATTCTTATCTCCTTATTTACGCACGCCGTCATCCAGATACGGTATGGGTACCGAGTCGCACCCCAAAGCCAGACTCCTGTTCCCATTTACTTATATGATACTTGTAACAAATGTTTATTACCCTTGATTTTCCAAATTATTCTGCAATATATGTACAAATTTCTAATTTATTTCATCATTCGACAATTACGTGCTATGAAGTCTCATTACATGCAAAAAGTCATATTACGATTATCGCATCACAAATGCTCATAGTCAAAATCATGTATTCTTTAATGATGAAATACATCCAAATTATATCTTCGTTGATGTTACCATACCTTGTTAATGATGTTAGTTAGGTTACACATTCATTCAGCATACTTCACTTATCTTCCTTAGCCTTGCCGAGTCTGGGCTCAAAATACAAGACTCCTAATTTCATTTACATTCATGGTGACTCCAATTGTGGTATAATTTAATTCAATAGTAATAACAATGTATGTGTTACTGTTTATGACAACTGGCTTGATAATCACACAACCTTGAAGAAACAACCCTTTTGTTACCTTTATTCATCAATGTCAATGTATCAACATTTACATTTATGTCATGTGAATCCCCACTTATATAATCAATGTAACCTGTAATTGATATCACCAATATCTTCAATGCTTTCATGTACATCATAATTGAACCATCTTATCCAAAATTTATCCCACATGATATCCCACTGATATTTAAACCTTATATAAGTTTGGAGACCAAACTTCACAAGCGAGGGGAAGATGTCATGGGCAAGTATGACAGTGCTAATAACTGTATATATATTCCTATGTATATGTTTTTCAATATTTTCAAGTTGTTGAGTAAATTCACAACAGAAACATGTCAACTGTCTTAAACAAACACCTGAGGCAATAACCTACCCAGATGAATAGTCTTTTATATGCTTTAGTAATTAACAACTCTTTATTGTCCATCACTTTAGGCAATCGAAATGAAACAATTGTAACATCTATTCTTAAGGAAGTATCATGTCAGTCATACTCTATTTGACATTTAATATGCTTGAGGGCTTAACAGCTTTCAGTCATGTGAATCCCTTAAATAGGGCCCTCTCTGAAAGGAACATCAGTGGAGCCCAGAGTGGAGCCCAGAGTGGAGCCCAGAGTGGAGTCTACAGTGGGGAATGAGTGTGGAGTCTAGGGTCAACTTCACAGCTGACCTTTTTCTTCACACTCATGATGTCATTATGAAATAAACCATCATCTCTATGACGTCATCTTTTGTGTCTATCTGTCCACTCCTGTCTGATCAGATGTTCTCCTCGGAACTCCGAGGTTGGATCCTATAGCATCAAGCTAATTCCCTGGGATAAAGTCTAGACTGGTGTCAACCTGTGAGATGGTAATGCCTATCGTCCTGCGGGTTGGCGCCTTCTTTGACAGTACCATGAAGAAATATTGGCCAATGACTATCTTAGCACTAAGAGAGCTTTGAAAATCTGGGCTCTGTAGTCTCATTCGCGACTGTATATAACTATTACTATTTGACCTCACTGAAACCTCTGGAACAGCGTATCTGATTCGAATTCAACTTCATTTCTAGAATACCTATTTCTCTGAGACTAATTTCTTATATTTGATAAAATGATATTTTTAAAGAGTTTGAAAGTGGTAGTCTTATAGTCCTACTCTCTTGATTATTAATGAAATAGGAGCCTTTTACAGTCAAGTTCCTCATTCAGCAAGTCTAGAAAATGTAACATTTGTGTTTTAGAAGGATGGGTAAAGAAGTAATATGACAGTTCATTTTCAGTCTTTAACTTTTTAAGAAGATATATATGTATATATATATATATATATATATATGTATGTATGTATGTATGTATGTATGTATGTATGTATGTATGTATGTATGTATGTATGTATGTATGTATGTATATATATATATATATATATATATATATATATATATATATATATTATAATCATCCAGTTAGTTAATTGTGTCTGATTTCCAAGATATTTATTCCTACAAGATATCTATTTGAATTATGAGTTATTGTGGAAATATATATTGAGAAGAAGTGATGAATGTTTGCTGATGAGATATAGATTTTCTTGTGTAAATTGCAATGTCTGAAGGAAAGTAGGGATGGTGTGTTATAAAAGACTAATTTCAACATGCCTTGTTCATTCTTCACCTAGGGTAATGTGATAAATTGCAGAAATGAAGCAATTCATGGGGAAATTGCCGGCTACAACAGATTTCAAATGTCAAATATTTGCAGGGCTACAAATGGGAATCAATTGCAAGAAGAATGCTCATGTTCCGCACTTGGAGACGTTTTTCGACTCCAGGAGAAAATCCTTACAAATGAAAATCTAATTTCCCAATATTAAAGTTAGTCACGCCTGCAAACAGGCATCAAAGATGTAAATACGACCAGCGAAGAGATCAGAGTTCTTGCAAAGGCTAAGACCAGTTGGGCTCCTGAAGTTTAATTCAGCCCAAGCTTGCTGTTTGTTTCAGAACATTTGAACTAGCATGGAGTAATTTTCCACTTGTTGGGCACAAAATTAGATCACTTCAGAGATGGCAAGTGTCTTTTTACACAGTAGCTTGTTGACAGAGGAGAGGAAGCGTATTAGAATCTCATTTTCCTAATTGATGGCGTTACTTTAATGAGGTTGCCACATTAAAATATGTATAGCTTTGACAGGCTCAGGGGTGTTCGAGAGTGAAATGAAACACTTTTTGAGCATCTGTTAATAGTGGAGTGTTTACAAGTCCTGTTCACAATGAGTGATATAATGTCCTATAGTATTCCATGTAGGCCACTGCTAAACAGATAACTCCCAAGCCCTGTCTGTAAACAAAGCAACGCTTTTGGAATGGAGGTGCTATATCTGCCATAACAGCCATGGTATAACAATCTTTATCCCCTGGTTGGCCAGTATGGAGCATGGAAGGGATGGATAACTTCTGGAGATTTGGTGAGTATTGATCTTTTAATGTGTGACATGGTGCAGGGACAATGACAAATCACTATTTGATCTTCTGCAGATTTTAGTTGGAGAGATTGAATATTTCCTCCGAGGCGCACAGAAGCATTTACTGTTGTCTCTCCCTGGCAGCAAGCCAGCGGGTCCATTGTAAAAGTATTACTCAGTTTAGGGTTACTCTTTGTGGCAGTTGACCAGAGGATCTTTCCAGAGATCTGTAGGTATCATGAGGTCTATGTAACAAATAACTTACCGGTTTGAGGCAGATAAAGTTGCAAACCTGTATTTGATTATAAGCTGTAGGTAGGTTTTATATTCCTAATTAAGAACTGGCAATTCTTTGTGGCAGTTGACCAAAGGATGTTGCCTCAAAATCGTAGGTAACATTAGCTCTGTTACCTAGCTAAATGAGTTACCAGTAGGTCATAGAAAAATTAGCAAACTTCTATTTGTTGATAAACTAGATTACGGCCTTGCATTCCTTATAAGGACTCACCACTTCTTGTAATACTTGTAAGTAACATTATGACCAATGTGACATAGACAATTCAGTAATATGGTAGACTCTTTAGCAAACTTTCGATTCATGAGGAGCAACATAACCTAATTATTTCTAATAAAGGAATCACCACTCAGATTTATTTGTCTTTATTTTTTGTTGTGGAATTTAATATTTCTGTGTGGAAGGAAGGTATTTATATACTTTTTCCTTGTTTAATGTGGACTTTTCTATGATTTTAGGCCCTTGAATGCATTCTTATCTGACAGGCCCACACTTGCAAACCCGTCATAAATGAACAGCTACAAAGTAGGTTTTAGTTATACAAAGTTCAGACTTTGTGTCGCTTTTTGTCATTTTAGTAAAAGATTTTGCCATAGAATTTAAGACGACATAAGGCCTCTGTTACACAGATATTTCTGTTCTATGGAAGGCTAGCATGCAGAGCTACAGGTATAGGATTGATAAGGCTACATGTAGAACTTCTGTCATGAGCAATGGTTAAGCTTATATAAGTTATAACATTCCATCAAGGGTGACATAGGGATATATTATTGCCGCAAAAGGTTTATGCAACAAGCTTAACGCGAGTTGCATGAAACCTTTCAAGGGAATAATATATCCCTATGTCACCCTTGACGGAATGTTATAACAAATCTTTCTTACCGAATGTCCTAATGTATTATTAAAAAGACAAATAGAAATGAACAGCACCTATGACCTGATCACGTGACTTTGATAGATTGACGTGGAAGCACGCCTTATTCATGTAGTGGGGTATAAGGAATTTTGGTCTATATGGATATTTGTGTCATGTGGACCAATCGGAGATCGGCATTCTTACATGAGGTAGGATAATGTTCTTTGTTGTACAATTGTGGAAGGCTATAAGTAGCAGATTTGAAACTATAAGCTAGCAAAAGGTATGTAGAGCTTGTATTGTGAATAATGGTTAAGCAAATTCTTTTTGTCATTCATTTCTGTCATTCATTTCTCAATTAAAAGATACGTGCCAAATCATCCATACTTGGTACAATTATTACTGAGAAAATTGAGTGCCTCACTTTTAAACTGAGGCATTTTCCCTTCAAGTTATGAAGACAAACTAATTGTATCTTTCACATAAACTTTGACTCAGCAATTTCTCAAATCGATTCATTCTTACCCCGGATTAGCTGTAGTGATTTAACAGACAAGATTAGCTGTAGTGATTTAACAGACAAGTCATCAACAACATTTTATGCTCTTATGCTTATGTTTTCATTCTATAGAAAATGTTGTATACAAGAAATCATTCTTCCGTGATAGGGAATTAATATACATGCCATTAAAATATATTTATGTTTACAAAGTAAAAATTAATTGATGTACTGTGATATTGAGTCAAAACACAATTAGATAGAGGATACACTTTTTCAAATTTGAGCAATTACATTTCCACATTAAAATCCTTGTTATAGATGATTATCTGCCAGATGATAACACAATAAAATCACATTGTAATACTTTAATGTTGACTGCCAAGAGTTGAAATAGAATTAGATTGAAGGAAGTTTTTCCCACTAAAACATTTATAATTACCCTTTCATATTCGAATACTTGTTTAAGATTATTTCTGTCAGTTGAATGATCAAGTTGTCTGTCAAAATCCAATTCTGAATTTAGATGATGTATATAAAATAATGTTAAAAGACAAAATAAATAGTAGTTTGCCAAATGGGTTTAATGCAGTCTGATAGAGATTGATCTGCATGTCAAAACATTGAACTTCATCAGCTAAAGTATGCATTTAACTCCATGTCAAAATGACATTTCTTCTAAAAAGTGAGAAATAATTTACTAAAACTAACTTCCCAATTGAAAGTGCCATGATGAATTGATTTGATGCAGACTTTTGAGCGAGTTCATTTTGTGTAATCACAATGATGAATTGTGAATGTCATCTTTCAGATCTTTTATATTTTTTCCCTTGTATGATTCAGATAAAATATCATTATTCTTGTTGTTTCGCTGAGATGTTAAATCTTTGAGAAGTTACAGCTCTCCCTAATTTGCTCCTATTGGCTTAGGCTGTTTTGTTTGGTTCCATTTAAAGGAAAAGTTTAAATTTGTGTTATATTTGTTCAATTAAATTTTCTAAGCTTGATTAATGTTAGATATGAAGGGCACCAAGAACTATTTTTCTTTTATAGTATTGCTTTGAGATTTATAACATTTAAAATAATGAAATGTTGGCACACAATATGGTATATACACGTGTTTGTCAATGCACAATACCAGTGGCTGCGTTCAATGTGATGTGTTCGTGTAGAGGAAATGATACAGAAATATTATCATTTCCTGCTTAGAATCAAACCCGTACCAGCCCTCTTAATGTTTTCATGTAAAAAAAAAAAAAGGTGAAACCTTTCTTTTGCCTGGGAGATTATATACGTATCTTTGATATGTTGAGAACCAAGCCAGATGCTCCCTTCTCACTGATGATAATGCATGTGTATATTATGTTTGTATTCTCCGATTCGTTATAGGGTGTTTTTAACAGTCGGTTAAGGGTTAACATTTCACGTTGGTATTGTCAAATATGAAAGAGATTTCAATATATTTTAAAATTCTCTTTTTGAAAAATTTGGAAACTAGGTTGATTGTTAAGTTACATTAGCAATGAAGAACTGGATTGAGATGACAAAATTGAAGAATGTATATTTATCATTAGGGCATCTATTAGATATGTTCATTACTCAAAAAATATGTCATGGAGTAATAAACTCTAGATCCTATCTGTGTAAGGGTTTGGAAAAAACAAGGGTTGTTTGAAATTAAATTATAAAGATGATGTAAAAGTAACTATTGCAGAACAATTTCTTCTAAATAACTCTGAAGGTTCCCATTCTTGCACAATATCAACCTGATTACTTAAGTACATGCCATGATAATGGATTGCTATACTGTTCCATAAATAAATGCCAGATCTCAATTGGGAAATGTTCCTCTAACTTGTTTGCTGCTAAAACAACCCACAGATTGGTTTCTCATATAACCATACAAGCGACAATCAGCAATCTTGTCGAATCTGATTTAATGATTTTCAATTCTGGCAACATTATTGACAAGTCTGTAAGAGGGGAAGATTTGTCAAACTTGCAACGTTGCTATAAGGATGTTAAATATCTTGATAATTTGTTAAATTGAAGAACAAAAGTTTTTCATTAATGATAAAGCAAGGAAGACAGATTTTCTTTAGCAGAAAATATACCTTCTGTATGTCACTTCTTAATGCCCTTTAAAATTTCGAGAAGATGAAAATAAACTGATTCCATGAAAATGTAAGCAAATGTTCTACATAGCAAAATAATCATAAAGAATATCTAAAAAGTGTACCAAGGTCCATATGTCACATCAATGGTGTTCATAATAGAATGGCCACACACTGTTTCTGCTTTCTACGTAAAACATTTTTCAGCGACTGTGCATATTGGTTTGATTAATGAAAAGTTTTCCTTTCTAAAAGGAAATATATTTTAGATTAACTTTTATAAATTGGGCATAACATAAAAAAATTGCTATGGTTCTATAATTGTTAATAATCTTTTCTAAAGATTGGAATTAAGAACATTTACAGTGTAGAAGAAGGCATGTACTTGGTCATGTATAGATTTTAACGTCCTGAGGCTTTAAAATGTCATAAAGATTAATTTCACTTTAATTCTTTAGACAGGAGTAAACATCTTTGTCTCTTTTCTTGATTCTTCCTGAAGAATTCTTGACCTCAATTGGTAGCCCCTGTGGGAATGATGGACAATTTCAAAGTTTTGCCCATTTCTAACATATCTCATCTGTTTCTGGTAATGTTTTGCAGTTGTGATATGCATCTGATATTTTCTTTACGTACAAGATTTGAAAACAAATATATGAGAGAGCGCTGTATTGAATGTGTCACAATGTTTGAGTCAAAGTGATAATTCCTTGTTAGATAATTTATAAAATCTTCTAATGAATGTAAAATCACCAGAATGATGGAAACTTGACTAGCAGATTATAACTGCATATTTGAAGATTCAGTTTAAAAATGTATAAAATATTTGGATGAAAAAATGGACCATCAAAGTTTGAAATTGTACTATTGCTACAAAGGGGAAAGGCCCATTCCAAATTCCGAAATGACTAAAAGCCTTAAAATGGTCAATTGTCGAAGTGTCCTTCCCAATGCCCATATCATTTCTCATGTAAGTTTTTAACCTTCAAACAAAACATGCATTGATTCAGGAGCAACATTTTGTCAATGGCCCCACTTTCAGGAATGAAAATGGTTTTGCCTTACTTTCTCCAAAATAAATATGGTGTAACCATACAAGAGTTTGCAAGAAAAGTAGGAGAAGGGAATGAGAGAGAGTTTGTGAATAAACGCTCGAACAGTTAACAGGAATCATTAGTGTTTAACGAAAGGAAATCTTGATTCCTGTAACCTTTGTATAATCATTCAACTGATAAGAGACACGCAACAAGTCTGAATGTCCACCATGGCAACTGAATGATCTTTATTGCAGATGAAATAAAGGAAATTACCAATTTAGTTTATCAAGTAAGTAAAGAGCTTCCTTCTCTCTCCCCTAACCATCCCTCTTATCTATTACACAAACATTTTTATCAGGTACTTACACAGAAACTATAGGTCATACGAATTACCGTTGAGGCGTGGTATCGGGCGCTTTTGACATGCTGATAACTCCAACGTTGCGAAATGCCATTTAAATTTCAGTATTTGGTATGGCAAGTGACACTTGATGAAACAGAGCCTGATTCGGCCTGTGCTTAGTGGTTAGATGAGGCTTTTATCTGTGTTATCAAGGCTAGATTGGTGTCACTATTACACTTGTGTAATCAACTGGCAGACAGAGGATGTTTTGTATCATGTTTTTTGTAACATGGACCATTGATTAAAGTTACTGGGTGGCCATGCATACAGAAATAAAGCTCAAGATTAGAAGAAAAAATATATATAGAATTTGTTTTTTTAAATTTATCAAGAAGGTATTCATATTGATTAACCACCCTTATTTCACTTGGTAGTCACTACTGATTTACAGTAATGTTTGAGCATCGTTAGAGCCAGTAAATCGTTTGAGCCAGTAAAGGTGTATCTTAGGTAGAAATGTGTAACTTAGGCACCATCTTCGTAATTGAGGCAGCAAACACGTATTTGAGGCAGTAGACGTGTACTTGAGACACAAAGATGTATTTGTTGCAGAAGACTATATAGCTGCAACAGATATGAATTTGAGGCAGCAAACATGTATTTGAGGCAGGTGACATACAGGACTTTAGGGGGCAGTAGACGTGTACTTCAGGCACAAAAACAGACATGTATCAACGACAACAGGCATATATTTGAGGCGGGAGATATATGTATAGTACTATAGGAGACAGCAGACGTGTACTTGAGGCAGAGAGGTGAATTGGTTGCATCAGATGTGTGAAGCCGGCAACAGTCATGTACCATAGCATGTGGCGTTTATAGGAGGCCAAAGGCTCTGGCAGCAACATAGATTGGATAGAAGAGAGCAAACATGAACAACTCAGTGGCAAACAGACAGCAAAGATAGATATATTTCCAGCGTCACTTGTCCTGTCAGTCAAACCAGGTAGCCATGTTTCGGTAACATTCTGGGTCATAGAGATCAAGGCGCTAATAGACAAGTCCATTATCTCGAGCCGGTTCTATCACTTCTTCATCAATTCCTTTCCCTCCTCACTATTTCTCCCCGTAGCTTCTCAGCATTTTTTATCCTGGGGAACCTACTTTATTATCTTGTGAATATACATGCTGAGCTCTCACTTCTTATATGTTGGACTCTGATGTATGTGTTCTTCTACTATCTGGCATTTTATCATTGCCAACAATGATCCACAAGAAGAAATTTCAAGTTACTTAACCTTGGGATGTAAAATTCTCAGGATATTAAACTCTTTCATGAAACTTCATGAGGTACAACCTAAAGAAATTAAAAAACATACGAAGTTGAGTGTTAAATGTATGGTACAAATGGGTGAAAAAACCTTTTTATTGAATAAAAGTATGGTATGTCTTGTGAGTCATTTCGAAACAATTATTTCTCACATATATATAAGCTTAAAGTTAGTGCTTATCTGTGTTAAGAACTTCCAGTTTAAGATAACCTTTTATTATATATTTCGAACTGTGAAATATGCCATTTATCGGTGAAAATAAAACCTGTATTTTCACTGAGTGAAATAAAAATGGTATTTTACTCAGTGAAATGATGCAACAATCATGAAACAATTAAATGACGTCATGCAACGGCCGTGCTATCGAAGCGTTATAGCTTCTCCATTCATATAGTTAGGGTCATTTACGGGGTTTTGGGAAACATCTCGTGAAGTAGAAAATCATATATCCATGGTATTCGACGAGAAATGTCAAATATCCTCTATTTTTGCCTTGGGTATCATAATGAATATGCTTTTGTGACGGAAACTGATAGTGTATACTTCAATCAGTTGATTACCCTGTCCTTGATGGAGGTAACTACTCAGCTATGTTATTAGCTAATGAATATCTAAAGTATGTATTCTACGACATAGATTTACGTTAATTGTCAAATCAAACAGCTGCAGCAATTCTTTGTTGATCATTCTTAGTCATGTAAGTCATTAAGACACCATAGTTCTGCTGTGTTTGGATGGTAACTGTGCTAGAATTCTCTGAATTGCTCTGTAAATCATGTGATGAGATAGTACCCTGTAGTTCAAGCTTTCAACCATTTGCAAAATGTACTTGATTTTCCAAAATGACATTTTCCAATTGCAAGAACAACATAAACAGAAATTCTAGAACATCTGTGCTGATGATGACATTCCTGAAAGTTTAGCGGCACATTTAGAGCTATTCTACCCTTGCTTTATCTGAGACCTTTCAGGTGAAGGCCTGTATGGCTCCACGTAACTCCATTGCATTAGTGTCGTTGTTAAGTAACACTACTTTCCCTAATCATTTACAAGTCATGCACCATGCAGGCACCAAGGAAGGCAATTTATAAGCAATAAACTTGACATTTCAGCAGCTGAACACAATAGATTTGAAGAAAAAATTAAACGACGGTATTTCGAAGACATTGTCTGCGAGTAATGATTCACAGACTTTTTTTCCTGTTCAAGAACTTGTTGCACACGAGTTTTAACTTTTCACTTGTCAGGACGTAAGTGTTACCTGGAACAGTTTCAGGGCTCTTTAAACTTGTTGAACATATGTTTTTTACTTTTAACTTCGGTTATCTAGCATTGCATTAATTTTTTACATTAGGAATTTTATGAATTTTTTCAAATAATTAAGTGTCAAAAAACTTTTGAATGTATTGTTTTTACTTACGTGATGTTAAATGGTCTATACATTAAGAGAATACTTTTAGATAGGTATAATTTATCATGTGTCAAAAAATGAGACTTTGTTTTTCACTTACATGGTCAATACCTTTTGTTGTATTGATATATTGCCTCAAACAAGACTGTACAAAGCCTTATAAAAGTGAACTTGTATCAAACTTTAAAAATCTTAAGCAAGAAAAAATTCTGAATACTATAATTTATTGAATTAAGGAAACTTAATAACAAAATTTATCACCAAGCACATTTCATAGAAAATTGTAAGTTCTCTTCAGTTTTACCTTCAAAGTAAGAAAGACCTCATGTTCTGTGTGAACCAAGTGTGTGAAAAGTTAATAACTGTCAGCGAGGTCTCAATTACTACCAAAAAGATTGTTCCTTTGGTGTTTTTAATGTTCTGGAAACCATAATATACATCTTGCATTAGTTCTGCCAGTGCCTTATTGCTAGATTCCTTATTGCTACATTATGCTTTTGACATATAAGATCATATTTTATTGCTGTTTTGTTGTCACTGGTAATGAGAGGACATGCTCTGGGAATAATTCTGTGTGATAATTACCTGTGAGGTATGTGTTACAGAGATTTTTCCTCTGATGTATGATTAAACGTATGATAAAAATGTTATCATCTTCTGTTATCATGGACTTTATTATCCTCCTTATGATGTGAATTGCTTGCTCTGTTGAGTATCTAAAAATAGAACATATTGAATAAGTTTTATATTTGGCATCGCTCAAAATTAGCCATTTTACAGTGAAAGTTGTTTTGAACAATGCGGTAGGCCAGATGAAAAACTGAAAGGTTTTATTGCATGTTTTCTGCTCTTCTTACTTCTAGAAATAGAACTATTCAAGCTTTTTATTTTAGGAAATATGAAAAACCTTTTATTTAAATTTTTTCTACTATTAAAATATTTCTCACTTTTTTTACAAACATTAACTTTGCTTAGTATCAGAATTGAAGAAATGGAAACTGTTTTTGATACACTAATTCTTAAATATTATTTTACGACTTTTAACTAAATACCAACATGGTCATAAAATAATTTTTCTGAGAAATTTTATGTATTTGTTTCAAAATACATATATTAGCAGCAAGAAAGTACATATCAAGACGAATATATTTTCAGGGTAATAAATGACAAATTTGTTCTAAATGTGAAAAAGTTCATTGATTCTACATCTCATGATAACTAAATATAAGTTTTTTTTAATCTCCACCTGTAACATTTAGTGACAATACTTGGATATACATCTCCTAAAAAATATGTCCGTTCATGTTTGTTTTGTCTGTCCCTTAATGGGAGACAATGAAAATAAAATATAAACATGATGAGCAATAAAAGAAACTCATGCTTTCATGACTGACAAAACCTTGTTTCTTCACGTCATGGAAAACCTCTGGCATCCAAGGGTATATAGATAAGTCAGATCACTCATAAACGTTTCTTCAGTTTGCCAAGACACACTCTCCATCTGATGGTAGGCAAGAAGAAGAATGGATTAATCTGTCGCCAGGGGGCGCCGATGCATCATGGGTGTAGCGCCTCCGTGAATAGTTCCGTGACACTATCCTCTGCTTATGCATCACCACCACAGCACCTGCTAATGAAAGCTTATTGGGTAATCTTCTGCATCTTCATTGGTTAATTTTGTTCTCTTCAGGGTTTGTAAGAAAAGGAAAGTGCAGTGCTATTTAAGATGCCATGTCATGAATAAAATGTCTGATTTTATGAGACTGTTTTGAATATTTCAAAAGATGAAAAAGGATGACACTTATTTATTAGAAGATGGCTTTACTTGTTTGTCAACACCCTGTCAGTGGTGTCTGTTTTACTTGTTTTTAGCTTTTTAATTCCTCCTTGAAGATCTTTCAACCCTGTCCAGGTGTAATGTTATTTAAACTAGTTTTTATAAACTTTATACATTTTTTCAAATTATTATACCCCAAGTTGAGGGTACACTGTAATACCAACTTTACTTGTTTGTCAACACCCTGTCAGTGGTGTCTGTTTTACTTGTTTTTAGCTTTTTAATTCCTCCTTGAAGATCTTTCAACCCTGTCCAGGTGTAATGTTATTTAAACTAGTTTTTATAAACTTTATACATTTTTTCAAATTATTATACCCCAAGTTGAGGGTACACTGTAATACCAACTTAACGATTCCGTCTGTCCGTCTGAAGAATTTAAAAAATATTTTACAGATTTCTATGTTTTGTACTCAGTCTTATCCTAAGGTCAATGTTTCTCTGGTCAATTACAGAGAGACCATTAAACCGATTCTTTTCAAATTTTGCACATGTCTCCACTCTTTTAGGAATGGTGCAGTGCCTAATTTCAAGTGATGTCGGGAATTTAAATGGTTTGTTTTGTTTTTAGAGAATGATATGAAAAAAGGCACTGTACTAATTTTGCAACATTATAAAATTCAACTATATGTATGGATAATCAACAATGCCATAATAATGGTAATGCCACATCAAGGCAAGAATAGCTTCACTTGTTGTGTTTTCTTAGCGAGTTTGCGCTCTTAGTTATCAAGTTATCAAAACTAAATCAACCAAAGTGTTACCCTCAGTAACATGTTTCAACTGTGTAGTGTTATAATCATGTACAAATAACATATATGAATAAACAAGAATGTCCCCTTGAATTCCATTTCCAAAAAAATACCCTGATAAGACTCTCCTTTTAAACATGATAATAGATTTATCAAGATGTGCTTTTCTCCCCAGACGGTATTAGTAGAAAAACACTTTTGCTCAGTTTTTGCACATAAGACTACCTAATGGTATATCAAATATTTATTTTAGAAGTTTTTTGAAAACATTTGTTAACATTTATTTTCATGAATTATATGAATTTCTTTACCAAATATTAAAAAATTCATTTTACCAAATTTCAAAAATCTATGTTATCAAATTCTAAAATTTTATTCTACCAAATTTATTTTGTATAAATCTCTAAGCAGTAATATTCATTAAAATCTTTCCAAAAGAAACTTGACTTACTTATCAAGAATTCAAATTTCACAGCTGTCTTAAAATCTGCACTGAGTAAAAAAAATTTAGGAGGCTATGTAATATTTTGGTAATATTCTGTTAGTTATGTTATTTTCGACATATGAGAAAAATGAAAAATTGTTCCCAGGATACAAAAAATATCATTAGCTTTCTAGGGGCACCTGTTATTAGTAATTAAAACATGAGTGTAAGATACAGCAAGTAGTTTCTCCTTGTGAAACTATTTTCTCTACAACTCATCTCAGTGACAAGTGGGAGCAGACAGAAAAGCCTTCCTTCCTCTCAACACTGGCAGTTTTTATCATGTTCCTCTCCTCAACCTCTACAGCTAGCTCCCAAACAGGTGTACATGGGATGGCATGGAGAGAAAACTTCACAGCCCCTTCCTTATCGCAAGAATATAATGAAAAGACACATTTTTGTCTTCATAATCTGTCAAGAAACACCTGGAGCTCTATATCTCGGAGCTGGACTTTGTTTGGACAACTGCCCAGCTCTTTGATGGTCTCCCAAACCTTGGTCGTCATCAACAGAGGTTCTCTCAATACTAAATAAGTTGTAAACAGCTACAACTATGATCCGGTCACAATTTCCCACCCAGAGTTGGAGATGCTGTAAGGAGAGTAGTACTCTGAGCTCCTTGGATGGATAGAATGTCCGAACTGAGCAACTATTGTCCTTCAGAACTAAGTAGTCCAGTATCTGCTTCACACCTCTGACACTGAATGTGTTTCCCTTGTCTGAACTGTCTAAGAGTAAATGATATTGTTTTTTCACTGAAATTCTCCGCAATTTAATTGTCAAATTGTTTATACTCTAAAAACCTATTTCTGATCTCTTTCAATGAATTAATTTTATAACATCTGTTTTTTTGTTTCTTGTGTAACTCACAACCTTTAATCTTTAAGATCAAACTTTTGTACAGACACATAACATTTTGCAGAAAATTATCAATTTAAAAACCCAAATATATGTATCAACTTTGTAGATATTTGAACACATGCTCTTCTAGGATTGTTTTTAATCCTCAATTGTTAAAAATGAACAATGTAACAAGCCATTCATTAGTCCTGCTTCATGACTCTGTATATAAAGGAGCCTTTAATACAGTCTAGGTCCACATTCAGAAAGTCTAGATTGACTGAATAAGGAGCCCAAATTAAAAAAAATATTATGGATGAAAGAACATTTAATTATTAAAAATTTTCATAGACTAAATTTTGGTTTAGCCATACATGATTGTTTAAAGATCTTATCTACAGGGTAACTGATTATTCTACTAGATTGGTGACTTTGTTCTGTGAAGATAATTTTCAATAAACCAGAAGAGTGAAAGATATATTTGATATGTCTTTCTGTTTCCCTTAACTACTAGCATTTTATTAACTTGTTTAAGAGTCCTTTTCCTGTTGATAATTTTAAAAATTGTGTCTCATGAAATGCCTTTTAATCAAATCAAGAAAATGTCAATTTAAGATAAAACATTTCACAGATTATGGTGATAAAACGTCAAACTCACAAATTAAAAATTATAAGATGAAAAGCAAAAGTTTTTCTCTGATTCATTTCTAATGCTAAAAGCATTAATGTCTATAATCATATCCAAAGTTTATGATAATATTTATCATTTTTTTAATATGTATATAATCAAATTTGGACAAGAAATTTACAAGATTGACAAAGTATTTATCAACTACATTTGCAGAACTGTCTCGTTACTCAAAGGCTGAAGTAATATTTATGACAAATCTGCTGTATTGTAATCCAAATTGTACAAACATTCTGTATTCATACAAAAACATACATTAAGCGAGTCGAGCAAGAGTTCCCCAATCAAGTGTATGCAGTGCAGAATACTTTAAAAGCTTACTTTGAAAGCCACAAGTGACAGATTG
The DNA here is from genome assembly GCA_921293015.1 of Phorcus lineatus. Lineage (NCBI taxonomy): Eukaryota > Metazoa > Mollusca > Gastropoda > Trochida > Trochidae > Phorcus > Phorcus lineatus. The sequence continues at coordinate 46,103,994 of OV121090.1, read as the reverse complement.
ATAAGTTGTTTATATTTCATGTTAAACAAAATGATCAAACAGTGCAAAACAATTTTGCTAAAGTTATTTTTTATTAAGCTGTGTACGTTACTTGATGGATTGTTATTTGACAGAAATATATACAGGGTTCATGTTTATTCTTTTTGCCTTAAATCTGTATTGTTGATGGAGTTGGAATCATTCCTTGGCACATAGGAATAAAAACCTTTAGAAATCAAATTATAGAGTTAATTTAAAGGAACAGGATAAAATGCAACCAAATATGTACAAAGAAATATAATTCAGAAAGGAAACTGCAAAGAAAGTCTTGTCTTTGATGTGTGTAAAAATAATTTTGTTCACCACACCACGTAAAGGAGCAGTATCACATTGTTTAAGATGAATCAAATGATCTCAAGAAAACATATATTAAAGTTTCCAATTGCAAGAAGGTAATTCTTAATCTAAAGAGGCATTTAATAAACAAATGTATCATGATTGGTTAAGCTTTTTGAATCCATTTCCCTTCCTCAAATGATTCAAATGTGTTCACACAAAAATGGCCAACATTTGTTTTACTTGATAGTTTATTATTTCCTGTAAAGCTATGTTGAAATTAGATGTTATGATCCTCTGAACATGATAATTGGCATGCACTACTGTCCATTACGGAAAATAAATAATGAAGACATAAATCTTTTTAAAAATGTTCCACTTCCCCTTGAATTAGATACAAGAAGTGACAAGGCTGCTACCCTCCTCCAAATACTTCTTCAGTACAGTATTTCCCCTCCGTCCTGATAGATCAGATAGTCAAAAACTGTAAAATTTGTTTTGTAAAAATGAAATGCAATGATTTTAGATCTCAAATAAATTTTAATCTCCCTATATTCCTACTGACATAAAGATATGTAAAAAAACCCTGAAAATGTTCTAATGTCGACAGTTAACAAAATCCATGATGGCATTCCCATCCTGTTTTAATACATTTTGTAAAGACCTCCATCTTATACCATTACTTATCTCCCTATCTCTGCTCTCTTGCCTCTCCCATGCTTCATGTTGAAATGTAGCAACAGGGATTTAGATGACAATTCTGTCTTGAAAATTGTCGAAAGATTATATCAGTACTTGGATTCCATTACCGCCAATAATGATGATGTCAAAACAATGAGACCTCCCTACATTAAGTCTGTCTCATTGTAATTCCAAGGGTGGTCTGGAAGAATGTTTTTTAAAAGATCTGCCATATCCTATAAGATGACTTGCTGGTTTTTAAGAAATAAATTGGTTGGCTGGTATTGGTACTCAAAGCTAAGACTTCTAAAAACATTCTCTGTCATACCCAATTTGATATTCTGACACTTTGTTTTCTGTAGATGTATACTGGCTACCCAATTATTATTTTTAACTCATCAGGCCTGTAACACTGGATAGGCTAATGGTATGTTACAACATACTAACAGGGGTCTGTAACCTTTTTTCCACATATTTTAATTCTCCTCGAAAACTACTGCAACCCAAAGCTAAATCTTCATTGGGAGGTACTTTTTCAAAGTTTAAACTGTTAATAAGGGCATGATCTCATAAATGTTTGACCAACTTCACCTCAGAACCCAGTTGGCAGAGGAAGCTCAGAAGCTTAGCTACCAACACTGTAGATGTTCTGGGCATGACTGCCTATTCACTGAGCATCCAGCAGGCACATAGACATCTAAATGATGTCTACTCTAGACGTTAAAAAGATGTCTAAAATATATAGTCTAATTTGTGGGTCTAGAAAGACATCGTAGACGTTGTTTATATGTCTACAGTAGACTAAGTAGACGTTTATTAGAGTAGATGCTATGAGTACACTGCCAAGTTAGTGAATGGTCTGTAGGTGGTTGCTGTATTTGGCACATTAATTGTCATGAACATGTTATTTCATATGCAAATCTTTGACCCTATAGCATAATACATGAAGCACTAATTATCTACAGATCCAATGACCCTATTTGGTTATCAAATGCATGTACAGGATTCCATTAATATTTACCTTACCAGCCGGTACCTATTGATGAACATTTCTGGAGTGTGTGAAGAGACAAGTACAAACTTTATCATATAAAAGATTCAGAGAAGAGGTAAGTACAAACTTTATCATATAAAAGATTCAGAGAAGAGACAAGTACAAACTTTATCATTTAAAGATTCAGAGAAGAGACAAGTACAAACTTTATCATATAAATAGATTCAGAGAAGAGACAAGTACAAACTTTATCATATAAAAGATTAAAAAAAGAGACAAGTACAAACTTTATCATTTAAAGATTCAGAGAAGAGACAAGTACAAACTTTATCATATAAATAGATTCAGAGAAGAGACAAGTACAAACTTTATCATAAAAGATTCAGAGAAGAGACAAGTACAAACCTTATATAAATAGATTCAGAGAAGGGACAAGTACAAACTTTATCCTATGAAAGATTCAGAGAAGAGACAAGTACAAACTTTATCATTTAGAGATTTAGAGAAGAGACAAGTAAAAACTTGATCATATAAAAGATTCGGAGAAGAGACAAGTACCTATTGATGAACATTTCTCCAGTGTGTGAAGAGACAAGTGCAAACTTTATCATAAAAAAGATTCAGAGAAGAGACAAGTGCAAACTTTATCATTTAAAGATTCAGAGAAGAGGCAAGTAAAAACATTATCATATTATAAATAGATTCAGAGAAGGGACAAGTACAAACTTTAGTATATAAAAGATTCAGAGAAGAGACTAGTACAAACTTTATCATTTAAAGATTCAGAGAAGAGACAAGTAAAAACATTATCATATTATAAATAGATTCAGAGAAGGGACAAGTACAAACTTTATCATATGAAAGATTCAGAGAAGAGACAAGTACAAACTTTAGTATATAAAAGATTCAGAGAAGAGACAAGTACAAACTTTAGTATATAAAAGATTCAGAGAAGAGACTAGTACAAATTTTATCATTTAAAGATTCAGAGAAGAGGCAAGTACAAACCTTATCATATAAATAGATTCAGAGAAGGGACAAGTACAAACTTTATCATATGAAAGATTCAGAGAAGAGACTAGTACAAACTTTAGTATATAAAAGATTCAGAGAAGAGACAAGTACAAACTTTAGTATATAAAAGATTCAGAGAAGAGACTAGTACAAACTTTAGTATATAAAAGATTCAGAAAAGAGACAAGTACAAATTTTATCATTTAAAGATTCAGAGAAGAGGCAAGTAAAAACTTTATCATATTATAAATAGAATCAGAGAAGGGACAAGTACAAACTTTATCATATGAAAAATTCAGAGAAGAGACTAGTACAAACTTTAGTATATAAAAGATTCAGAAAAGAGAGAAGTACAAACTTTAGTATATAAAAGATTCAGAAAAGAGACAAGTACAAACTTTATCATTTGAAAGATTCAGAGAAGAGACAAGTACAAACTTTAGTATATAAAAGATTCAGAGAAGAGACTTGTACAAACTTTAGTATATAAATAGATTCAGAGAAGAGACAAGTACAAACTTTAGTATATAAAAGATTCAGAGAAAAGACTAGTACAAACTTTAGTATATAAAAGATTCAGAAAAGAGACAAGTACAAACTTTATCATATAAAAGATTCAGAAAAGAGACAAGCACAGACTTTATCATATACTGTAAAATCATTTATTTTCGAGGGGTGTTATTTTCGCGCAAACATAAAAAATGACTGATTCGCCGGGTTTAATTTTCGCGCATTTCGACTAAGCAATATAAAATATTTAGTGAGAAAAACTACATGCACCGTGCAGAAAAGAAACTAGTAGTAATTTACAATGAAAACAATATTATTTATTCAAAAGTCAACGATAAATTTTTTATTTATTGTCATTAAACGTCTTCAAGTTTTGAAGTGGTAACGATACCTGTCGCCAAGCTTTTCCGGAAGTAAACATTCGGAACGAATTAGTTTGATCTTTAACTCCCAACAATAGTGTTTGAATGATGTGAATCCTCGAGATCTCGTTCAAAGAAATATCATACCGAACCGAAAATATATTTAAACCGAGGGTCCTGTACCGCAATACGCTCCGAATCGAAGCTCAAGCGTACTGCAATCAAAACAATAGGACACGCATATTGGCGATCAAGAGTGGATTCCGCCAGGCCGGATTATTGTGATGATTGTGTTTGCACAATAAACAACGTGCTTGTGAGAGCTCTAATTAGTGACTCGTCATTAATGAACAAACCAAACAATCCTGTGAGTAATAAAATGTGTCAACCAAATTATTTGTCTGTTATTGGTTTTCTTCACGTTCATGACCATAATATTTCGCGATGTTTTATTATTCGCGCATTATGACTTTGCGCGAAAAGCGCGAAAATTAAACCCCCGCAAAATATTATGATTTTACAGTAAAAGATTCAGAGAAGAGACAAGTACAAACTTTATCATATGAAAGATTCAGAGAAGAGACTAGTACAAACTTTAGTATATAAAAGATTCAGAAAAGAGACAAGTACAAACTTTATCATGTAAATAGATTCAGAGCAGAGGCAGTTTAATAAAATTTACTTATCTGAACTTTCAGTTTCATATTAAAGGAGATATCTGTTGTACAAAAAGCAATAATAATGAAAATGGATTGAAAACTTCATATATCTCAGTCATCATTTACTTACCTTAAGTGTTCACAATGTATTATTGGATTCCAGCTTGTATTAGTTGGACAACATGAGGGATGCAGATTCTGACCAACTCTGATCAACATTGGAATGTTTACAACTAGCTGTAGGTAGAGTCAAAGTTAAATACAGAGATCTCCTCCTTTTATGATACAACATAACAAACTTGTAAACTTGCCATGATTAGATTTTGTTAAAATGGTCTTTGCTTCCGTTCACAAATTAAGCTTTACTAAGGTTAACCTAAACTCCCTCTATGTAATATTGAACTAAGGTTACCTTAGCTGCTAGGTGGAAGAAGGCCCTGGACACCAAACTGAAGGGTGATCTCTTTTTGAGAAATGTTGACTGTAATGTAATCTGATATTTTGAACTTTGTTGATGAATTGCAACTTGAGACAACTTTATTGCTCATTCTTTTGAATATTTAATCTAGGGATACTTCCTAATCCATGTCACAAACAGGGATTTGTTTTAAGTCTTTCATGATAGTTTGCATTTGATGAAGTTTTATTCAAGGATCTCCGACATTTGTAGATGAAATGTTACCCTGAATCAAGGTTAACGCTCCGATGATTCACCAAGTATCACTAATGGAGGGTTTTCTGTCAATCATTATAAACTGACTTCCTTGATAATCAATCTAACAGTTGATATGATGATCAATGAAGACAATTTTCATGGATAAGCAACTTCTTAATTCTATGAAAGAGATGATACAACATAAAGTGTTATTGTCAGGCAAGTGATACACTTAAAGTAAATGAAAGTTCTATCGTAAAGGTATCCACTTTTTACAATCAGAAACATTAGATTTAACATTTAAATGTCAATTGCTTGATTCGCTTCAACATGTACTTCTATTCCACAGAGTCATTTATTATTGAAGAGGAAAAAAGGATCTGATTTTGAAATGGTTCGTGAGTTCTGCAGATGACGATTTTCTGCCATATGTCTGAAATATCCTTCACCCTGAAGATGAGTTTCATTGCTGATGTTTCTGATCTCTGATGAGCTCAGTCTCATTCATGGTATCAGTTTCTCGTATTAATGAAATGCACTGTCTGACATGGTATAAGGATCATCACAATTTCACATCAAGTAGCTCCTCCTTAGCGTCACGTTTACTCTCTTGAAATGAGGACTTGATATTGGAATATGGTATTGGCACGAGAAAAATCCAAAAAATATCTTGAAAAGTATACGTTTACATTCAAGTTAACACTTTTATTGACATAAAGTATATAAGATGGAGGCCTTTTTTATGCGATATTAAAATCATTTCACAGAGTATGTGGGAGTGTGATTCACAGACTGACAACTTATTTATCATATTTCACTGATACGAAAATAAGATTTCAAGTCTATTTAGGGATAGCAATGTATAGGAGGAAGATGTAGCTAGACATAAGTTAAGCATATTATATGTTCAGTCATTTAAATGTCTTCATGCAAGAAACTTGGTGGAAATATCTTGAACTCAAGGGAATTTTCATTTGGGCACTTTTGCTATTGCTAGACATGGGAACATATTAAGTATTGAGTAAATATTTTTGGGTCATTTGCATTTTTATCAGTTGAATCATTTAATTTGATTGGCCATTGAAAAACTGCAGATGACAATGAAATCCCTTAAATGATATTTAATGCCCTAAAGGGAAATAATAGTTGATATGGATTGAATTGGCTGAAATCTTTATTGTACTTTTGCCATTTTTAGGTAGAACTGCAAGTTTTCAAAATAATTGTTCGTAAATTGAAACAAAATTTTAAATGCTCCATCTTTTAGTGCTATTGTCTGTGCGTTGTTAATCATCAACAATAATCTTCAATTCACATCCATGAAGTGTGAGAACTCACACTGCCTCATCATTATTGATTGGATCTTTCTAACTTTTTCTAATTTTTTTAATCCTTTGTCATTAGATCAATTGTTTCCATGCCATTTGGATTTATTAGCTTCTGTAATTCTACATCCTTAAGTTTCCAAATTTCAAGGATTTGGTTTAATCAAATTGAAATTTGAATGCAAACTTGCAATATTCTTTGGGTAATTTTTTTAATTTGAAATATTCGAAATTCGGCAAACTTTTCCAATTGATGTGCTTGCTTGTATGAAATTCATTTTTTGTATTTGGAAAGTCTGTTTAATTTTTTGTGTGTTTTTAAAGTAAATATGTGCCCCTGAATAATCACAAGTCTTTAACAAGTGACTAGTCGAAGATTATTTCCTTTGTTAAATAGCTGATATTCCAGTTAATAGGCAACTCAGAACAGTTGACACTAATTGTATTCAGTAAGTCATGAGTTGAAACCATTTAGCTATAGTGTTTTTTAAACTATAGTACAAAGTGAATTTCAATCCAAGTGAAGGAGGATGCAGATATATGTATATGTGAACGTCATATGTTCCTCTAGTTTCTGTAGTTGATGCTTTGTGAGAGTACCGGTAGTTGATGAGAAATATCAAATACATATGTGTCAAAAATCTCTCATTGAGAGCATTTTCAAATGGGATGATTTTCGCCCCCTTCTTAAAAAAAATATATCTTGTTTAAACCGTCTCTTTAAAGGGGCCATCTTCTTCATCTGGTCAGTCTGTGGCAGGGTTTCTTTTAAGTATTCAAAACCTTTAGAACTGGACATATACCCTTCATATTGGCCTTTTGATGTTTGATAGTTAAGTTTCAAGAGATCAGACTTCACATTGGGCACACTGTGCATACCTTCAAAATTGGATCCTCCTTCATACTGACATTAAAAATAGGTGTTTGGCAGATGGATGCTTCAGAAAGATTCTAAATTCTCTGTGGAATAATTAGATGATACATGTTCCAGGATATAGAAAGCAAGTGCTTGGTAATATCAGACCATATCACATGCCCAGTGGTTAACTCTGACTAGAGAATGGTAACAGCTCACCAAAGACCATAGCATGGAGTAGCAGGTATCACTCTGACTATAACTTAATTCCAAAAACTGAGGGTTTCTAAAATTCGAAGTTGTAGAACAAGTAGATTTATTTCATATGCAAACTGATATAAGATGGTATGAGTGCTTCAATCAAGTCGAATTGTTAATTCATAGGAAATTAAGAACACTAAAACAATTTCACAAAATGATAATACCAGACGATAAACATGGCTATCAGTGCTCTCCAGCTGTTTGTTCTTTCGGGGATGCTGGGATACCCATCTTTAGGTCAATCCTTCATTAATTAATTTGCTATGGTTATGATTCCAGTAAAGTGTTATATAGTTAGCATTGAATTTTTAAACTTATTACCTTACACTAAAAATTCCAAAATAGATGATAAAATTAAGTGATTTTTTATGACACATGCATGGAAGCAAGGACCATAACAGGGGCTTTATATGGGACTGTATCACCTGGCTGTTGCTTATAGTCTCAGGACAGGCTTAACAGTTTGAGGAATTTATTCATTGTGGTGAATGTAAGGAAATATTGGCTTATTCTGAACACATTAGAATGCTAACAAAGTCTAAAACAGGTTGTTGAATTGAGTGGATTGAATCGAAGATTGCTTGTCCAGATCATTACATTACAAGGCGCTTTATTGAAGGAATTCAGCCGGAATTAGCTATGGACTGACACCTCGAAACCCTCTTGTGATTTTAAGTGTGGTGTCCGATCAGTCTTGAAATTTACATGTCAGAAACACCACTTGATTCACAAATAACAGGCCAAAAACTCTTAAAATTCACCTGCCAAAGAGGAAAATGTGACATCTGTGTAATTCCAGATGTTTGTAATCCTGTTTAATGAAATTAATTTGAATGAAATGAAATATTTTTTAAAACTTTAAATTGGGTTAACCTCTTTTAAATGGATATTTTGAAACATGCTGGTTTATCATTAATAAAGTTTTATCATGTACAGGGGTTTGTTTTTTAATCAAAACAACAGTGCTTTCTGGATAATGTCCATAGTCTGTCAATGCAATTGTTTGTTTAAATGCTTTAGATCTGTAACTCAGAACTTTGATTTGTGTTTCCTCTATCAGAAATTTGAAAAATATCAGAATCATTAAGAAAACAGTTTTCAGGTTTCATTGTGATAGTTTCGATTACGTAATTTTAAAATTTGTTCTGTCAAAATGCTTGAACTTAATCTTTCAAAATCTTAATATGATTGGTTGAAGATAATTATTCTTAATTTTTTTTAAATGTCTTACATTGATAAGAGAATAAATTAGAAAGACTGTTTTTTTTTTTTGGTTTTCATTTGTTGTAAATCGATTTTATTTTCAAGTGTTTCATGCTTTTGACATAGTTCCAAAAAAAAATGTTTTTGAAAATACCATGATCCTGGTAGGTTGATGAATAGGACTTGAAAACAGTTGACTACCTGATAAAGCACTAGGCTTGGCCTTTTTATGTTATATCTATCACAGGTATGATAAGATGTTCAACTCGAAAACTATTAAGTCTGTAATAGTGCAAAAAAAAGTTTTAAGAAATGCATATATACTTTTCGAAAAATACTCTTTCTTCAACGTTTTACTTCGTATACCAAGCAGCCATGGATATGCTTCTGGTGTTTCTAATGTTGCTGCAAAGTTTTGTGGTGTTTTTCCTAGTAAGGATTGTTGCGTAGTGTTGTAACAATAGTGAGATTGTATATACATTGTAGTGACAGAAATAACGCAAGAAATGAACCGTTGGATAGTAGCAATTGTGTGTGAACCTAAACTGCTACTTTTCAAGACATGAATTCCTCTAAATCTTCATACTTTGCCTGAACATACTCTCCTCTCTGTCAAGCTTCTGTCAGACACTTTCAGTAGGAACCTGGACCCTCAGGGGGATAGATCCTCACTGAAATGGCCATTAGTCTTAGATGTAACAAGTTTCAGATGAGTGGATGTTTATTAAGAGGGAGGAATTTTCAATGACTAGTTTTGAGTTATGAATGAATAAATCATTCTACAGTAGTTGATGTCAGATACCTTTCTTTTTGCTAATGAAAATAAAGTTTTTAAGATTTGCAATTTCTATCCTTTTTTGTGCAAGCCTGGATGTAAAAAATATGATGAGATATAAGAAAATAAAAGAATAGAAAGGAATGCAAAAAATGTTTGAAATAAGAATGAAAAATTATGGTTTTATTTGTCATCAAAATTAAAATGCTATCATCATATATATTTCCTTAACACCTCGTGATCAGAGAAACAATGCATGTCATATAGCTGGGTTTGATAAGGTTAAGCATAGGTTTAGAACCTTTAAACTCCAGAATTATATCTAAAGATGAGTATTTATTTTATATATATATTTGCATCTTAAAGATTGATCCATCATATCTTCATCAAACTATATCATATCTACTCACTAAGATCAGCTTCCTCATATCATTATATGTATGGAATTTTGTCATTGTTGAAAATGTTTGTTAATACTTCTATTATTCTATACATATTCTGTTTAAAAGCCTTTGGTATTTGTACATCAAATCTTAAATCTTTAATCAAGCGTACTGTAAAGTTTACAACCAAACTAGCTTGCTTCAGTTGCAACTTCAGGTCCAACTGAAAGTGTGGATGTTGAGATTGACAGCACTGTATGAAGGGGAAGGAGTTGTGTATCAATACTGGCTGCCCACATAAATAAGGGATATCATGACACCAGCCCACTCTCACAGAAGAAAAGCAGCCAGGAAAGCCATCTACATGGCATGACCCATTGCTGGGAGGGAGGGAAGAATTGGGAAAGTAATTAGTAACAATATTCTACCTGGAAACGGCACTCTAAACAACAATATACCACGCACTCGATACATGTGATACATCACGCCTACCCACACTGATATTATATTTATCACACAGTCACCTGGTGCAGCCTCTAGTTGTTATGTAACTTTATCATCCAAAACTCTGTTCCACAGGAGATATCGCTTGTGGAAGATCAAGCGATATCTCCTAGGAGATATCTTTTTGGCAGTAGATTATGAACAATGCCCCTCTGACGTCAAGTATATGACATCACAGTTGTTTTACAACATCAAGTAATGACATCACAATGCTATGACGTCATAAACACTACGACGTCACAATGCTATGACATCACCGCACTTGGAGTCTTAGGGCAGCAGGGTGTTCAGTAATGTTCATTTGTAATCAAATGTAATGAAAAATGATTTTGGATGATAAATAGAATCTCACCCTCATGTCTTCTGATATCAAATATATCAACACTCGTTGATAAAAGTAAAATATCCTCGGCAAGCCTCGGATATTTGTAACTTTTATCAACTCGTGTTGATATATTTGATATCAGAAGACACTTGGGTGAGATTCTCTATTTATCATCAGTTCATTAACTTTGTTTTAGTTTAATCATCAGATACATATTTATAGATGATTAAATGCTTGAATAAACTTTGCTTTAAAAGTGAAAAAAATTAATAATTGTCAATATTTTGCTTTTCAGAATATATCAAATTTAATTCCTTTACAAGAAAAACAAAAAATACATTATTTAAGAGTTTCAACATTTGTCCATGATAACATTTTGGAATAAATCAAATTTGAATTTCTTTAAAAGGCATATTTATATAATTATTAAGAAAAATGAAAAAACTTTACATTTAACCCTATACCTGCCATTACAGAAATATACTTTGTATATGGCTTTCCTGAGTTGCTTTCCATTGCCTTTATATTCCCTTTATTCATGAGAAGAGAAATTAAGCAACTGAGGAATGTTTTAGCAGTTAAAAGGTTGTATGGCAACAAGTTCGTAATTAAAACTTGAATTGAGGTAACAATGTTTCTGAGATGTGTTATGTGGGTATTACTTTTCACTTGTCATGATCATTTGACTAACAGATCTTTCATCATACAACTAAATAACAGAAAACAGGAAATGCATCTAAATAACTACTGATAACCATTTTCCTCTTTAACAATCATCCTTGTCAGATCAATTTTGGGTAATGTAGTTGCTCTAATAGTAAGATAAAGAGGTGTTTAGTAAATTGAAGTGTCTGTAAGAAGAAAATGTCAATGTTTAAGTGATGTTAAGATTAAGTTGCCAAATCCATGGACATTTTTAAGTGAATTCTTTAAAAAGATGCCAAATTTAAGCAATTTAAGGAGATCCCTGAAGGAAGATGTCAACCATACCAGATCATAAGTGATTCTTATTGGAAGATGCCAATCCTAACAAATTCAAAGAGAATTTTAAAAGAAGATGTCAAATCTCCACATTTTCAGCTCCATTGGTGCTAAATCATAGAGATTTGGCCAGTCAGTCTGTGAGAGATAATGACTGCGTCTTTCGTGTTGGATAAATAATCTCATGTTGGGGTGGAAACTGGTTTAAGATGGTGGAGAGAATGCAATCATCTTCTGTCATCATGGATTGAGCTCACCTCCACGGGGTCTCCCTGATAGACAACAACAGGGAATAGATATAAACATTATCAGCATCCTCCTTCTTTACATTAAGGAACTGTCAGCCGTAATGGCATCCTTAGATAACTACAGAGTCTAATGTAGAATTGCTTTACTTCATCTATGAGCAGTTCTGTCAAGTCGATTTTAACGTTGACGTTTACACATCTTGGGTAGTCATGAAATGGAATTTCTAATAAGCATCTGAGAAATGAGATATTTTGAAATAAGCCTGTTGTCCTTTACTTTTAGTTATCTATTGTTCAGAAATATTCTGTCAAAAGGTTGTTGATAACTTTTTGAAAAGAATGACTTAAAAAATGTTCAGAGGATTCTTCTTATATTGAGATTGTGACCAAGACCTTTATTTCAAAGTCACAAGGAGATTTAGACATTTTACCCTTGTCAGTGCAATACCTCAAGCACCATTCACTGGATTCCCTATGTATGTGTTACAAAGCTTCTATAACGGAAAGCAGGACATAATTCTATTTAAGCCACAGCAAAAGATTTCAGTAAAGAAACCTCTTTTTAGCACTATGTCTCAAGAACCATTTGCTACACTTTTCTTCACGTTTTGCACAAAGGTTCTGTTATAAAGATGCAAGGCCAAGTCAATTTTCGATCATTCAACATAAGAACATGAATGTTTGTCAGTGGAATATCAGAGGGAATAGTTGATGAAAATTCTCATCAAAACACATGTAAACACCGTATAATCTTTTGAGAAATGCAAATGGATTTTCATAGCGTAACTGAGCATGGTGCAAACGTTTTGAGAAAACTTCTTTTGATTAAAAACTGTTGTTTTACAACTGGAAACATTAATTTTCGTTTTCATGAGATAACTTTTTTACCTAATAAAATTTGCTACTGCCCCTTCAGTCTTTTAACATGTAGTAAAAATTATACATTGTCCCAATATTAAGATTATGATATAATACAATCCTTTTTATGCAAATTTCGAAACTGCGAATTATGGGAGAAAGAGAAGTACAAGACTCTTCTCCACTTTAATCCTTGTGGCATTGATGTCTGGGTTGGCTTTTCGTATCCCCTGATGATGCCAGACATTATGACTTGAAAAAGAAGAGGTTGATAAGAGGAGATATGATATATTCTGCAAGTGCTGTAATCAACAGAACATTAGAAAAGCACTACATCTCATCAGGTTGTCAAGATGAATGTTGACATTCCTAACAATCAGAATCTTTAGTTAAAAAAATATGAAAGGAGGGGACGATTGATAAATCAGTGTTTTTTATGGAAGACAAAAATATATATGATATATGTCATGAAAGCTTCCTGCTGATGAATGTTGAAGTTCTTAAGCATTGCAAGTTGTGCATATAAAAAATGTGTGTTTGTTATTAGCATTTTTTGTGAATGAAAGAAACGGTGACAGTAAAAATGTGCATGTACTTACAGTGAAGCATGGATTTCTGTTGGGAGAGTATGTCATAACTTTTTTCAATACCATTATCATTTGCAAAAGGAATCATGGCCATCAGTGTTCCACCTTTATTATCATTAGCAAATGGATGACAAGTCTATTTTATTATCCAAAATAATGAACTTGTTGGTCTTTCATCCCTTTTCACACTAGCACCGTGAGTGGTAAAACTGTGAGAGCAGCCACATCAAAGTGTATAATGCATAAAGAGCCTTATTTATGGGAAGCAAAGTTTTAACACATTGAGTCTGTTACCTAGACTTACCGTAAGTCACTAAAACAAATTCAAACCATTTCCTAAAATCAGGGGTGGTCTCTATTTTGTGGTTACTTCAGATTATTATTGAGTTTACGAGTTGTTATTCATGGCAATTTGACACTCAAATGGGTATTCAATAATCTACTCTGCAACGGGTGTCTAGATAAATATATTTATAATAATATTCAAACTAACGTATATTGATCTTCTTAATCCTCATGAAAGTGTTAGCATATTCCTCGAAATGTAATTTATTTTCTAAATTGTGTTCTCTTTTCCTCAAAACCTTTCTTTTCTTATTTATAACACCACCTTCCTTAAAGACTTAATTTTATTTCAATCGTTTGATAGATTGTTATTTAGTATATGTACTATTTTATCATCTTTTATAGGAATCCACTGTTCTTAAGTTCATTTTACCTGAGCCTGCAATATTTAGGTAATGCTTAAGCTATAGACTACCAAAAGGAATCTATGCATAGCTGTTTAATAATTAAAGTACCTGTTACATACAACCGTCCTGTAAGAAGCTACATGTATGGCTGGGACTCAAAAGTTCATTAAGGTTGTATTCAAAATGACAAAATTGACCAAAAGTACTTGTATTAAAAACATCAATATAATCATTTCAGAAACATTTTGAAAAAAATTCATCAAACTCAAACAACAACTTTCCAATAACTTGAAAACTAACGTAAGAGAGGGGAAATCTCGTGAAGTTTGATGCGCAGTAAAGGGGATGGAAGAGATAAATGAAAGTGGATATGTGTTTTCTGCAAAAGGAATGGATGCACAATGTTCGGAGATAGTTACTCCTGCGATGATTGATCGGATGTAACAATTGGATGCTTTATTGATAGGGATAAAGCTTCGGGAACAAAGCCATGAGTCAACTGTCAGAGATTTAATGCGATTTTCTTTTTCACTCTTGCTCACAGCTTGAGAACTTTAGGCAATTTGTACAGCATTACTAATTGTATTGTACACAGGATATTGTGTAGTGGGGCTATAATATAAAGAAAAGTAATTTAGCTCTGTTAGCATTGATATGTGGGAAACCTTGGTGATTGTAAAGTTTGTGGATGCTCTAATTCAAATGTATCTTTTATGAATACATGTATTTTACGAGAGTATTGCTCTTACAACTATTTTATCTTTAGATTATTGTTGATCTCCCATGCATACATTGAAACAGAAAGTAAAACTGAACTCAATCCTTTTACAAGAACTTTTATTGAATTAAATGCTGATGAACTAAAGTTAAAACAGGGCAAAAAGATCTTTGATTGAATGTTGATTTAATCTAGGTGTCCAAATGATTTAAGAAGTCGGCAAATTTTCTATGATGTCTTGTCACTTAAAGAACAAAAATAATTTTCATACCATACAATCCAAAATATCATCATTCACATCCTTTCACCACTCCTTTCCACTTCCTGAAAGATATATCTTCTCTTGATACTATTAAAATTTAATGCTAGATTTATGACGTGATTTGAAGAATTACGGTGCAACCAGGTTTATTTTGTGCTTAATGTCTGAACTGTTAATCCCGGATTGAAATAAAGAGGGTTGTGTGTAATTACCCTGTCTCCCGCACTCTGTTTGAACCCCATTGGGAGACATGGCGGCTAGAGGGATATAGGCTTATTTTGACATGCAGCTAACTCTTGTGTTACCATCCTCTTCTCTCCATGATTTCATCAAGGTTGTAATCTCATGAATTTCTTAAGGAGGACCTTTCCTTACATTGATAAGAACTTCTAAATTATTTGATTGAATTAATAAATTTGAATTTCTGAAACCATATGTATGTGTGAACTAAGAAAAAAACTTTTTTTTGGTCCTGTTATCCCAAATCTGATGTAATAGTGCATTAGAAGAATATTCTCTTAGTAACTTAGGTAACAGTTTACAATGGCGAGATCATATTTATTGAAATAGTTGATTTTATCATGGTTTTATATGTCAGTATGATAATTCTATATTCTAAGAATTTGAAGTGAGTTAACCGTCATTTGATTGCAACATTGTATACTTGCTGCCTTATTAGTTTTTCTTATTTTTATCAATGATTATCTTGATGCTGAATAAAATATATGAATCATGGTATTTAGTTCTGATATTTTTCAGAGAGCACAATAATTGAATTAATTTTTGTTGTTGATGTATCATGTTTTTGATAAAAGATTCTTGACCACCCCACATACGTGATCACATTTAACTCAGCATATACCTCTTTGTAATATAAAACGATGGGAGTTGAGATTAAGGGGATGTTATCTATCTGAAATTATTCTAAATTTATATTTATCATTCAAAGGTGATACACTTAATCGAGGAAGGAACTGCCAGAAACCTTGGAGATGTTTGATTGTTTATGTTATCATATCAGTAGTATTTGACATCAATCTTAAGCTGAAATCTGATCCATTAAACTGTAAATACATCAGTCACTTGGTCTCCTCTGTCACTCCGCACAAATTAAATCCATGTGATAATGAGGGGTAATAACTCACTTATATCTCATAGATTATCATCCCAACAAGGATCTATTAGAGGTAATTATAGAATATAGACCAGAGATTGGTGGTCACCAGGGAGATTTCTTTATTCCTTGACCATTACTGCTGTTGTCCTCCCACCAGGTCTGTTTCATGTCAGGTTTGACACGAACATCAATCACTCTTATCATGTTGATAAAGGAATATCCTAATTAGTCTAATTAGTTATTATACTAGATTCCTTTTTCGTATTGTTATACAGTAGATAATTTGTTAATTCATGTTCAGTATTGGTTTTTTTAAAGGAAATGGTACATTTAATTAACAATATTTGTATTCTATCATTATTTATCCTATATGCTGTTTTATGAACTGAGGTTGGATGCATTGTTTTGTTTTGAACCTCTGATGATTTCACTCTGTAGTTGACTTGTCTCACAAGCAATCTCTAGGAATGCCAGCGTCTTAACCTAGGAATGGATAGCAGTTTTATCTTAACAGTAAAAAACCATTGAAGACATGTTTGTATCAAATTGTAAACTATTTCATAATAAAATCTTGGATCAGTTTATAAGTGAGATGGAAACCTGATCCTACCTTCTCTTTGTCAATAAAGTTAGCTCTGTCAGCCTGCAATTTCTTTAGTCATTCTCATTTCTTCCAAATTCCAAACTCTGATGCAGGTTTACTTCCTACAGAATTGATCCACTGACATGGTCTTAATCATTGACCTTGTATCTGAAATTGGAATCTAAAAATGATTTTTTTTTTAAAGTGTAAAAATATGAAAAAAACCTTTTTATTCATTGACTGATATTCATTTTGCATGTATAAATGCAGCTTTGAAGCTTTCGAGAATCTGAGCATGGACTTTGTCATCATTCAACTCAGTGAATAAATACCCTGGCCATATGTTCAAAGAAAGTAAACATTTACATAGTTTTCAAAGTGACATGTGCATGGTATGAAGACTAAAAGGAAATTAGAAAGTTAAGATATTCAATTAAAGAGCTTATTTGTAAATAATTAGACATGGTCTTTGTTGTTTGAGTGTGTCTTGTTGATTCTGGTGAAGATTTGTTGTATTTGCGTATATCCCGATTCTACATCTTGAATTTGTCAAATTCAAAGAAAAAGTTTTTCAATATTTTTGTCATGTCTTTAGAATTTGTGATAACACTGATAAATGCCAATTTCAAGATTTTGACAGTTGTTTCTCTGTTTAGGATATTGAACAAAAGATGTTCAACTTTAGATGACAAATAATGCAAAGCAAAATAAGTTATTTTAATGACACTTTGTATCCAGTACTGTTAATAACAAAAATCCATAAGTAAATTCAGTATACATCTTTGACTTTCTTCTAGAGTTTAACATACTTTCTCACATCTAGATATAATAATTGTTGAAATTGAAATTGAATAGAAGATCTTCTCTTTCAAAATGGAAAACTTAAAAAAATTCTGCACCAAATTCACCTCTCCGTGTGTAGTAACAGTGGAGATATTTATGAATTTTTTTTACATAGTATCTCCTTTATTTCACTATATTTATTTCTCTTAAGTGATACTGACTCTGCTAAGATAGACGTTTGAAATACTATCAACAAATCCAGAAAGTTGGGTATTTTTTGCCTTTTTATCAGGGCATATTATATAAATTTACTTTCATTTGATGAGAAGGCATCTGCGTAAAGAGAAGCCGCTGGAATGGGTGTATCTGAAATATGCTGATAGGGCACAAAATGGCGTCACTTTTTGCGATAAGATTGACAATAGAGAAACAACCACATACGAATATCCGATACGGTGATGATTTAGCGTTTGAGATTGACTTTAAAATGTCAGATGATTCTGAAAATTAATCAACATCCTAATTAAAAAAGGTGAATCGCTGATAGGACTCTCTTCTATTTGTATCACAGATATAACCACACAAATGGTGCATTCTTGTTGCAATGTACATCCATTAGTTTGTATGTTTAGCTGACAGCTATCGGGTTCATTTTATAAACATATTCATATTTTTTATAAACTCTCGAGTAGGAATCAGTGTATAATTTTGTTTTTAATGTTATTGTCAAATCTAGCATAAGAGAGGATTTTTTAATGTGCAAATATCAAAATATTTAGCATTTTTAGGATAGTTGATGTGATCAAATTTATATGTGAATGATGATGATGTCTTAATGGTCCATATCAGGGTAAAATGTTTTACTCACCCAAATATCATCGTGGAAATTCATTTGAATATTGTTTTGGAAAGGTAATTGCTAAATTGCTAAATCGGTAATTGACATTTTTCTGTGAAAAAATTGTTGTTTTCTCTTTTTTTGTATTGGTTTGGAAATTCAACTCCTTCTTAAATGTTATTTCTTTCCTTACAATATTTGGTAATAAAACGTTTGATAATTTGTAAATCAATTCCAGATTTAGAGATATATGTTGTATGAAATTTCATATTTCTCAAAATTTATCTTTGTAGACTAGAAGATTTATGAATGTGTTAAATGATAATGTTTATTTATTGCAAATACATTAGTAAAAGTCACTTAAGTAAATGTGTAGATTAGTTACAGGACCAATTTACATGACGTAAGTATAGAAATACACCCCATAAACCAATTCTGCATATTTTAGTGGAAGATGGATGATGACAGCGATTTTTCATCTTTGAGACGAGATATTTTTATGTCTGTGATGTCTAGATTATGTCTGTAATAAGGAGGAGTCTCAGATGTAATTTACAGCAAACAAAGATGTGAAAGATCATTTCAGTTTCGAAGTTTCAGTTCGCATAGTAATTAGGGATGGTTTCATGATTGTCTGATTATGTTTCAAAAGAAGATATCTTGTCTTACCCATCATTCCAAAACAAATTGAGGAATTTCCCTCTTTAACTCATAGACATATTTACGAGCAGTGACAGATGCCTGCTGGGAAGAAAAGGCATAAATTTTCTTGTAGATGCCCGTCGATGGATTTTCCCATCCTTGAAGAAATAACTTCACCATTGCTTTTAATCCTTGGTATACAACCAAGTATGTATGTATCGGATTATTTCTGTGATAGGGCTTATAATTCCTGTGGAAAAATGAAAAAGAGAAATGAGTATTAAAAAATGTTTTGTATTATGTTTGAAAAAAATATTGCATAGAATTTTCATCCATCACTTTATGATTTGTTAACTACAATATATCTGGAACTCTTTGATAACAATGCTTCGACATAAATACGAATGTGATAGTGATGCTTTATACAGTTTTTGTAAACAGTCTGTCAATTCTAAATCTTAAATCTATTTATAACAAAATTCTTTATTTACTTTCATAAACTATTTCTTATTTTCACAATATCAATTCGACTAGATATTTACTAGACATAAACGAGGAAGGCAAAGAAAATACAAATAAGCAAACACTTTTCATGGATATATTTTTTTCCACAGGAAGACTAAGATCTGGGATTGATACAAATGTCAGTAATTAACTTACTCATCCTCTCATGCATCATTTTAATTAATCAAATGAAAACTTCATTTACTCAGTGTTTTTGAAAGCAAATGCATGTAGTGTTTTTTGTGTTAATAATTCTGTTAATTACAAATTTCTTCTGAATCAAAGCATATGATTTCTTGTATCCTGTTTTACTTCAACTTTCTACAGAGCTTTGATTAAGTCTTGAAAGAAATATTAATAGAAAGTAGGTATATCTCAATGATTCTGATATTAGTCGGGATTTCGTGATACACCGATACATTAGTTCATTGCCATGGTTCAGTTGATGATATGATACATGGTACTCTTTACCGAATCTTGGTACAAATTTAATGAGTATCTACCCCGTAAAATTTGAAAACAAAGAAAAGTTTTTAAAAATTTGTTATCTTATCATGGGGTTTAGTAATATTCAACATAGAGACTGACACAGTCTGGTCATGAGTAAGGATATGGATTTTCTCCCCTGTTTTCTGTCAGAGAAGTCTCATCCAAGTGAACTTGACAAGCCATTACTTGGGCAGGGTGGAGAATTATAGGGCAAGACCCAGGGCTGCATGTTTTGTTTTAAATACTGAAGACACATCCACATTGAGGTAGAGAATGGGGAGATTACAGCTTAAACAATCCTCAATTAGCTGCAGTCATGCATTTATTCCCTCTTGTGTTGTTGTTATCCCCTTCCTGACAGTGGATATAAGGCTTAGCGCCCCCCCTTATCAAATGCTTTGATATATATGCCCTTTGTTACAAACCTTGTTATTTGATCGGCAGTTTTTTCTAGTTCAATTTCTCATGAATTGTGCCTATTTGTGAGTTTTTCCATGTTTTATTGAGTTGTGTAGCAAGTTACTGCTTTGATATTGAACTTAACATCCTGATCAGCTGATATGAGGATTTATCTCGTGTTGCATCTTGTCCCTCTATCAATCTCCACGGAATTCTGTATTAGTTACAATATTTTTTCAAATGTCAAAAAACCTTACAAAAGCAATCAATCCTTTGAGAATGTGTTTGGTTGATCAACTAATGGACAAATATCTCACTTTATGACTCCACATTGATAGCATCACAAAAGGAAGCTAGCTGGTTGGATATGAGTTCTGGCGAATGGAAAGAATTCAGAAACTAATAAATGTTATTTTCTCTTCTTTATACTTCCAGTTATTGCAGGTTTACTACCTCATTCTCAGGATCAAAGATTAGTTCTTTCTGATTCTAATTAAGTTTCCAAAGTTAGAGATATTTAAATTTAGATTTAACAATCACTGAGAATTAATTGTCTAAGACAGAAATTGTGTAAAAGGATAGCTAATGTTTTTTAATGAAGAGCAGGTGGTCATAAATGAATTGTAGCTCTTCTTGTGGGAAAATAATATTTATACATATCTTTGTTAACTTTAAAATGTATTCGAACCTTATCTTAAGGGTTACATTTAATGGACCAAGAAACTAGTCTCCTTGAAACCTTCTATAAACATTTAAGATAATGAGAAAAGCATATAAATTAATGCATTAAACTTATTCATTTCTTAAGTTTGAAACATGTTTAAGCAAAGGCACTTTAAATCTTGAACAATTAGAAGATGAAATAGAACTGACAATGAATTGATCTTTTCATCCCTAGAGAAGAAGTTGTTTGTTCAAATCATGCTTTGATCTTAAATATAGGATTAAAGTTTTAGAATTTATTTTTCAGCCGACAACTTTAAGACTTAAAGTGGTTCAAGATGACATTTTGCCTCACTCAGGAAGCAGAAGATTAAATTCATGGCTTCATCAATATTGCTTGGAAATTAGACACTTCAATGTTTAATTAATAATTTCCAATTACAAAAAATCTATTAATCGTACAGTTTTTACACCTGACAACAGGTGAAGTTTATGAAGACTTCAGGATGTGCAAGTTTGCCAACAGTCTGGTAGTAATCGTTAACTTTTTCTTGTTGAGGAGCATACTAGAGACGGTGTAAATATGTACAGACTGACAATATTTCCAGGTTGATGAATTTGTAAATGGTGTTGCCTGTTTGTATGTATATATCTATTGTTACATGATTTTGAAAAGTACAACTGATGTTTTGATGATTGCTCTTGATTTGATAATTTGAAAGAAATCTTTCACATACATACATGCATACATGCATACATGCAGACATGCAGACATACATACATACATAAATACATACATACATACATATATATAACGAACATTTGAAAATGATAGCCAACAAGCAATAATCTGTTCATGGTGCTGAAAGTGTGGAAAGCCATGCCATGGCGATCAGTCTAGCAATTAATTTTTTTTTTATGATTTCATATTGTGATAATATATATGAATTGTTGACATGTTCCTGTGAGAGGTTGATATATCATATATTTATGTAAGACTTGTTATGTCAATTGGAAATCATCAAATTCATAAGCTTGGCAAGAGCATGCACGAGGGGGAACTGAATACATAAGCAATTTTTTTTATGAATTAAGATTGTTTTTCAGTTTTGTTTACATAAACCTACTGAAATTTCCGTGTCATTTTTATAAAAGAATTTCCTGTGTAGTACTGAAGACTATGGCACCTGTAGATACAATGTTCAAGGGTCATTTAGTGAGGAGTGTCTATGTATATGTGGTATTAGATGACCAGCATTAGTGGGAGTTCAGGGTCAAGTATACTTCCAATGCTGCCCTCTTTAGTGTCCGGTGTCACAACATGCATGTTGATGGACAAACAAGCTTCCATTTCACCACTGACCCTTGCCTATTCCTTACTCCTCATCCATTGGAGCATTTTCATTATACTCACATTTGATCTCTGAGACTAACATATAGTTCCTGAAAAAAACATTTGTGAATGTAATTTTATTCATTGACATTTGGTATGAAATGATATAAAAAGGAGTCCTGCGCCTCCTTTCACAAAGCATTTAGGAATTCTTAGCTTGGGTGTTGTTTTCACCAGTACTATAGAAAGGCGTGGTTAATGCAGTAAAGACTCACAATTATATCTTGAAACATGAAACCATTCATGGAGATAAATGTTAAGCAACATTTCTCTGAGATATGTTATGTTGGATTATGATTGTACAAGCATGCATGGTTAAAAAAAAAATGGTTGGGAAAGACTTGTCTCAAACTGTAAAGGACTGTATTTAATATACTGGATATAGTACTGGATTCTTTGATTGTTTAAATCAAGAGTATTTTAAAAAATACTATTTATTCTAATTTGAAGGAAAATGAGACACATTATTGATTAAACATCTAGATATAGAGAAAGAGAGAGACAGAAAGAGAGAAAAACGAACAAACATTAAGAGACAGTGTCAAGAGAACAAGAAAAGAAGACTCAGCACTGAGCTGTGAGTTAAGTGGACAGACTCGACTCTGAGGTACATGTAGTGAGTGAGAGGAGAGAGCCGGACTCTGAGGTACATGTAGTGAGTGAGAGATAGGCAAGTTCTAGGGTGTATCTGTGAGTGAAGGACAGGCAGCTCTTGTAAAGGAGTAGCTGCCCAGTGAGTTAGGGGCAGCGGCTCTGGGCTTCCCTGTGAGTAGCAGCCTCTGAGGTGTATCAGTGGGAGTCGCTGACTCTCTGAGCTCTGAGGTATAACTACGAGTCCGACTCTGCTTGCCTCATTCTCTACCTGCTTCTGAGGGCAGCGGCAGCAGCTACAGCATGTCTGGATACCGCTCAACTCCTCATAGCCTGTACTTCACACTGCGGTGATAATGGACCGTCTCTTGAGGTTCAGCGTCAATACTTGGGGTAAATATACTTACACTTGTCAGTGCTAAACTGTTATGGGCTCTAAATAGGCAAAACATTTAACCTTTGGCTTTGGCCTTCTCCATCTGTGATCCTGATAAGCTTATCATGTGTTGCTATGTCTTTATCACTGACTTGATTGTAAACATTGATCCATTTGTACTATTAGAATCACTTTTAGTTCTTCTCGTTAGAGGTTTCTCTGAAAGGGAGATGTCAACATGATACTGATCGTGATGTGTCCATGATCGTTGTAGTCAATTGTACTTTTTCTTATGCAGTCTCTCCTGTGAATTTTCTGATAAAGGATTCTTAGAATTAAAATACCCATCATTGTTGATAGAAAAGAAATTTTATCATATATTATCAAATACTCTTATACTTTACCACTTTTGCTTTGATTAAAAGTATGGTTTGAATTTCATAGTTTTGGACTGAATATGTTGATTGATATTTTGTTTTTTTTGTTATCTAGTTTTATATTTTATCTTGAATTTTGACATTAAAATTTACTTTTAATACATGATTTCTTTGTCGTTTTAAAAGCTCTGATATGAACTTTAATCCTTCATTTGAAATGAAGTTTAAATCAAATTTTTATGAAAAATTCAAATTTTGTAACAAAAGTTTTGTGAAGAATACAGGCTATTTTGAAAAAAACATTATGCTGTAAGGTATGCTATAACCCAATTTATCTAATATCAGATATACATATGCTTCATATGTAATACCTGTATCTGGACAAATTTTGAGGAAATATACTTCATGCCAATGCATCTAATCACATCAATTTTTAGCTATATTGGAAATAGAATTGTCTCAAATGATGATGATAAAAGTTTGTCCTCAATAAATTGGAAATTCATTTTGTGCATTTTGGACTGGCAGTACCAGTAAAAGCATTGTTCAGTCCTTAAAATGCTGAATGTCCAGCAGGGAATGTCAACTCCCATTTTGATATGATATGATATTTTATGACATTTATTAAGTAATTTGGATTCAAACCCGGGTCATCCAGGTAATAAGCAGACAATCTACCAACTGAGCTACATATAGTTGGTAACAAGAATGTACTGATATCTTAGAAGTTTGATAATTTTATTCGAAGTAACATGTTTCAATTCATTGTCTTTAGACATTGATATCTGAACCAGAAGCAGAGTTTGCCTCTATGTTATACTTCTATCAAAACCATACAGGTTTTTGAGAATTCTTCATCTCAATTAATATTTTTTAGACAAAATATGCTTCAACTCTTAATACTTTTTTTTATCCAAAGAAATTGATTTATTTTTCAGTCATAAGGATTAGTTTCAAGATTATATCTTTTACATACACCATATTTCTGCATAGAACAGAACTTAGAATATGTGAGAAAGCATTCTTATAGAAAAAGAGAACTTGATGTAGTAATAAATTACATTAACAACGATATAGCAATTTTATGAGTCAGCTATGATTTGATTCAGAATTTGAGGTCTTTGTATTACGACTACATTCAACAATTACTGAATTTTGATAAGTTTTATCTGAAGAACTATATATATTTCAGCTGAATTCCTGCTTGTTGTATTGAAAGTGGAAAATGACTCAAATGTGTTAATTGTATCATGAACATGCAGGTTCCTGACAATGTCATGTTTTTAATCTATTGCTAGAGACATTGTTTCCCAATCGAAAGTAGAAAATGGATGAGTATGATATTTGTGGCAAGAACAATTGATCCAGAAGACTGAGTTGTGTACCAGGTAATCCAAAGATTGAAGTATCAGCTATTAGAGGTGTGACGATACAGAAATTTCATGATACGATGCATATCACAAGTTATTATTATGATACAATTCAATACGATACAGTCACTATACACTATTTTCAGAGATTTTGATAACAAAAAAGTATTAACTTTTGACAAACACCTTGATTTTTAGGTATGATAAGCCATTTCAAAATCAGCAATGCCTATAAAGATACAGAGACAGTATCACGATACATGTAACGTCTAATTAAGTATCACGATTCTCAATACAACCACATATCATCACCGCTCTACCAGCTATAATCCTGGTTAGATTGTATCTCATCTTGAACTATATCATGTTTAACAGTACAAGTGAAAGCCATTTAGAGACATTGCTTTCTGAAAGTAAAAAAATTCTTCAAATATGATAATCTCATCAAAAACATACAGTTATTTCAAAGGTTTGAAATGTGTTATCCAAAGAATGGAGAATTCCGTGACACCTGAGTAGCATGTGTGACCTGAATGTTACCTTCCTTATGTGGATTCCTTTGCTATTGTTGTTATTTACCCACTCAAATAGAAGAAATCTGGAGTGTTTCAATTGTTATAAGATTTGTTATTTTGTTTAGTGTTATTCTCTGGCTATTAGTTTATGTTTTTATGACACAGTGATATATACCGATAATGTTTTAAGTTTTTGAAAAAGTAACTTTTAAGTTCATTACAATGTATGTGTTTTTAAAGATAATTCAATTAAAGATAACATATTCATTACTATTGTTAAACAAATAAACTTTTATGTTCTTTTTTCCGACCAGTATAAAAGACGGTTATAGAAACTTGAGATTTGAGAAAAACATATCTTAATGGGCATACAAAAAGTCAAAACTACTTTTTTTCAGCGACTTTTTATATAATCAGCAATGCACAGATTTTCAAATAAACAAACAGTTGACATACAGTTAGTATTTTTATCTGTGTCATTTAATTTTTAAAATCCCTAAATACTTTTACATATGACAAGAGATGTGTAAAAACATGTTGAGTCACCACAAGTTGTTAAAAGATTTGTTAAAAGAAAATAGTGATGCTTTTAATAAATCTACTTCTACAAAACAACACAAAAACCACATAGATAAACCATTTATGGCTACTTAACATTAACAAGTTTAAAAAGTGACAGCAAAGTGATCTTTCTCTCTGACATATAAACCCTTTTAGAAATTTCTTACAAGCTCTTTTGAATTGAAGATGAAAAAGTCGGGTGATATGTGGGGGGCCAGTTATTGATGATTTCATTTGTGTTAAAGTCTTATATCATCTTTCTCTACTTAACTGTCTTCTCAAGGGCTCTCAGAGCTGTTTTTGTTTTCCCTCTATTTATTTTGCATTTTGTCATTCACGATTTCTGTTCCTCAAAAAAGTGCCGTAATGCTGAAAGAGGACGCGTTTGAAGACAGGGATCCATGGTCTGGACTAATTACTCGTGACTGGCAACATGGAAACAGATGGATTCCTTGCGGAATGGTAAACCCATCCTCTCTGAACTTAAACCAGATACAATTTTGTTTGCTTGTGGTTCTTCCATTTGAGTCCATTCATTCAAATCATTGATGAAGGAGTTTAAAGAGAGAACCATAGTTTGGCCTGGATGTGCTAGCATGGCCGTGTGGGTGCTGATACATTGTGGCTATGTTGTTTTTACCATTCTGGTCTTCTGTGTTGGTTCTTTGGGCGCTGGGTAATTGAGGATATCGCTTCCAAACAGGTAACTCTGTCGGGAACAGTTTGCCTCAATTACTGTTATTTTTGCAGTGTTTTGTACACATTTTGATTATTTTACAGCATTATTATGTCAGAAGAAAACATCCTCTGCTTTCTTTACTTCTTGTCTACTTCTGGTGGCATTTCTTTTCTCTTTTAGAAACACTTTTGAACACATGTTAATAATTTGACAAATTGGTTTATAATAAGCCATCAATTTTTTAAATGGAGTAATATTGAGATTTAAGAACTGAAAAGTTTATTGCTGGTTTTATTAGCCAGTTGAGACAAACCTCATGAGCACTTCTTTAATCAAAACTTTTAAAATAGTTTTAAGTGTCAAGTGTCAAAGTTATTTGCAACAATTTACTTATTGTGAATTAAGTGCTATAAACTTAGCTAGATTAAATATTTTTCAGTATTATGGAAAGTTTACAGAACGTTAACAAATGCAATTTGTTCATTTTCTCTCTGTGTTTCAAATTGCTTTCAAATCAACTAATTTTTAAACAAACCAGTTTTTAACAAAACCATGATATTGTAAATAGAGTATGCATATATTATAAGATTAATATTGATATTCAATTTCAAATATTTCTCGAAAACTATCATTTTATAAAACAAAGAATCAGCTTCAGAGAAACCATCTGGTTAGACTAATGCAATTGTCTGAACTCAATATTGATAATATATTTCCAAAGATTCGTGGTAAGATAGATTATTTTGGTTGAAATTGTACCATCTTTTACACATATTTTGGATATGTAAGGAAGACTTCAAAAGAAAAAAATCCTATTCATCCCTGAAGCCCTAGGGACAGTTGGAGGAGGATAACGTACAAAAATGTTGATGACCCAAAGTAAGAAGCACCCAAGAAGGAACACACCTCAAGGCCTGATTAGGAAGAAATGAAATAGATCCAGTCAAAATATATCACAGTGGGGAGCCATTTTAGCAGAAAAAAAATCAAATTAATATTTGTCCTCAGGATTAAATACTGTATCAAAGGGATGGCAGGGAAAAGTTAATATTTTTCAGGATAGAAAAACGATAGATATATAAATCAACCACCAAGGAAGGTATCGCATCATCATATAGAGGTTGCCAGAGGCCTGCTAGGTAAATACTTACATAACCTAATGATAACATTTCTCCTATTGGATTACAAGTGCTTGAAAATGTCCTTTGAACAAGATACATGTTAACAGGTTCAATGCTTACATTAGAAGTTACATTTTGAAATTTGTAGAGTTTATGTTTGAATAACATGAAAAAAATAATATATTTTGTTTTTCTTAAACCACTTGCTCCTTTTCATTTATTTCGATCAAGAAATGTGGATACTCTGAGATTAGGGTATGGTCAACATTCAGTAAATGAGAAGTAAACAAGATAATATTTTGTTTTGTAAAATCCAATTTATTTTCCCATTTGAAATTCAACATGTCTGCTCTTGTAAAAGGGTTGACAGAATTACTTACAACAACAACTTGGGCTATAAGATAACTTTTTTCCTGTAAAATCACGATTAGATTTGTCGACCACAGGTTGATCAAATACTCAATTTCTTTATCCAGACCAAACTCTTAATGAGCCATGTGAACAAATTCATGATAAGGTTCAGATAAAGGGAAGTATATTGATCCAGATAAGTTATAAATTAACACTTGGCTAGATCTTGCTGCTTCTGATGAGGCTTTAATAACTTTTGAAGTGAATCTTTATAAAAATGTTTTGCTGTTGTAGACTCTTGAAACCAGTTCAACTGTATGGTTGGGGTTTTTTAAAATTGAGGAGCTGCACTTTTATTGGAATGTTCTGTTTTTCAGATTTTTTAATTTTAAACACATTTTGGATGGTGGTAATTGAAAGACTGTTAGTTAAATAGAATTTGAAATGTCAAAATTAAGATTTTAGTTTTTCTAGCAAGATTCAAACTGTAAACATATGATGTCATCTTTCAGCTAATTAAAGATATGTATAAACTGAATATGAATACTATTGATACTCTCTAGCCAATTATTGCCACACCATTAGAATTAAAAGATGTTTCATGCTTTTATACCTTTTCCTCACAATGTTTAATTCTGCATTGATTATTTGAAATTTTTATATATTAGCATATATGTTATTTGAATTGTAAATCCTTTATCCTAATTCAAATTTCAGTTTCAAACTTCAATATAACCAATATAATCTTGCATCAATAATTCTATGGCTTATGAGGTTTTATCAATTCAGTAATTAAAAGTAAGACATAAACTTATTTGCAATGAACATATGGCACTGACATTGTCATCATTTTGATAAATGATGAAGTACAAAACAGCATCCACAGTGTGAACAGTCTTTCTGATCCATTTATCTGATTTACCTTACCTTTTTGCAAGTCATTTGATTGTTATTATGAAATTGTTCAGCTGTATTGAGAAGTGGTTTCAATTGCAATATAAATTTCACGGATATTACCTTATTTAATATTTTTCCCAAATTTCTCGGCTACTTCATTTCACCTGAGAAAAGGGCAGGAAGCATCCTAGAAACATGTGAGAAATTAATCAAAGAAGTTGTTCTCCATAACATTTATAATACTTATGTTATAGGAGATTAAAAAGGAAAACTTTAAGATAAATATTAGGGAGTGTGGCAGTGACGAGATGTCATGAATCACCTCTGGGATGAAACACAAACAGCGTGGGCAATGTGAACAATCTGTGGGGTGCCAATCATGGGCTTTACCGCAATACATCTATGACTTGTTGTAATTAGACGAGATCGTTACAGCTAAATTGATACAGTCAGACTATGTTGATGCAGCAGTTAGAGCGACTGTGAGGAATGTGTGTCGTAAATATTCCGAGACATTTCTTGATTGCCTGCTGTTTGATATAGAGACTTCCTTGTTGCCTCATTGGATTGTTTCGTAAATGACGGAGCAAAGCATGCTGGGAGCTGATGGAAGATCTTCAGTCTGTGAATACATCCTTTGCTTAATAAGTGGAGTGTTTTAACTTTCTGATAGTGTGTGAAGAAGTCGGTTTCATATGTAAGTGCTGCTACTGAGGAGTTGAGTTATTGAAATATTTTGAGTTGTTTGCTTATTTCTCAACTTTAAAATTTGTTGTTCCATTTCCGTGCTCTTACATCATTGAAGTCCTATATCAAAACCAAACTTTGAACTGTAAAACTCTTAGATAAAGTGTCCTTTAACTCAATGGCTGCTTTCTCTTCATCATCAGGTATCTGCTTATATAGATATGGTCTATTTTAGTCATCAGCATTTCTTATCCTTTTCTTTTCTAATAAAAAGTTTTGATTGTTGTTAATGGGGCTCGAAAAGGTTTTGCTGTATTCAATCCAGAAGCATTAGTGTTAAAACAGTTTTTAAATAACAGCCATTGATACAAGACCAATACAATGATTGAATTCAACTGCATAAAGTATGCTATCTGAGCTCGCTATTCAACTGAGCCATTGATAAAAATAACAAAAACATGACTTTGCCAAGTTTGCGGAACCTTCTTAATCACCAAATGGAAGTGTTTAGTTGTGGGAGAGGAAGAATCTTGTCATGCGAGGTTCCTGACCGTCCAGCTGGATATCCCATGATGCTTTGCAGGTCCCACCTGTTCCCATAATGCCCCACAGTGTGAGGGTTCCGATATATATATAGGCAGCTGCATGACCTTTCTGTGACTGCCTCCAGCATTGATTGTACACAAACACTGGTCTAACACAAAGCTTAAAACAGTTGCTAGGTGGCTTAAATATCTCTCATGTAAATAAACAAGAGATATCAAAATATTCCAGTATCTAAAATCTGATAAATGTAAAGGATGTTGTATTTGCAGAATTTATGTTGTCAAACGGGTTGTTTTTAAATAAAATGGGATGCAATGCAACTTCAAAGGGGGGACAATTTTTTTTTCTAAGCGTAAATTAAGACTTTAACAGAAAAGTACCTTATAAGAATACAACAATCTCTCCTGAGAACTTTGTAATGCTGAAACCTCCTAAAACCTATATTGCCTTGGTTTTACAATTTGCATTAGCTTCACATAAGCTCATAAGATCTATTTTTGTGACTTCTCAAAATTCTTATTTCAATATTGAAATGATCAGTGAGTGTACATGGGCATAAACTGTAACCCATTATCTGCTGGTCTTTGAATATTTAGTTAAATCGGTGGCCACTTCTAGTTCCATATAATTTCCTTTTGGAATTAGTTGTGATTCTTCTTCATTGGACACTCTGAATGTATTTTCACAAACTTTTACATAATGAACACGTGAATCACAATTTAAATCTATGGGCGACTGTCAAATCTTGTCTTTGAAGAGTATTGAGAAGCTGCACAGATAAGAACACCTAGATTTTCTGGATAACAACTTCTGTATTGTAAAGATCATGATGAGAAGGAGTAAGCATTTACTCAAAAACACCGTGATTTTCATAATAAAGAAACTTATTATCCAGAAAATCTTGCTGTTTCGTCAAATGTTATTCAGTCCATTTACAACTCTGTACTGATCAAAGTTCATTAAATATCTCCATGACAAGCACTAGCACTCATTCTAAACATAATATTCAAAACAATCCTTCTTTATTGTTATGCATATTCTTAATTGTCTTACTACATTTCCAGACATATCTCTCAAAATAACCTTTTTAAAATTAATTATTAAGAAATGGATACTTCATGTTTTCTTTACTCCATCTCATCTAAAGCAAGTTAGAAGCACAACATTATATGTTTTAATTACTTTGTAAAAGAAATATTTATTGCATATTGGAACTATTTCTATTAGAAGTTGATTACTTTATTTCAAGATTACACATAATATCATTTCACAAATTATGTTCCATGACATCATTATCCAGAATTTGTTGAAATGAAACTTTCTTCAATTCTGAAAATTGCTTAGGAAACAAGCAAGATGATGTATTTATTCAAAGAGCACCCATCAAAAACCGGTTTTCTGGCCCAAATCCTGAGAATTACTTTAATTTGTAACAACAAATGGCAATATCATTACACCCTGGGGAATCAATAACAAAACCACAGTCATCATGTCTGTTTGAAATGAGTTATTCTAACAAAAGGCAACCAGCCTCCTTTAAACACTGCTAATGTAGAAGCAATGCATTGGGACAGTGTTTATGAGAGTGTCTGGCTGGAAGTATAGTATATAGGCAGTTGCCATACCTGATGGGTAGACCCCGCTCCTTTACTGTAGCTACCATACTTCCTCTAAAATTATCAATGCTTTTAATTGCTTTGTATTGCAGTAAAAAGGTACATGTTGGTTATACCATGTTACAAATGGTAATAACATATTCTTGACCCTTAGTTAGCAGAGAGAGGAAGAGGAGCTCCTTCAAAATATTCTTGAAATCCATTATTCTAGTATTGCGGTGTCTGTAAATAATTGTCAGCATCATGATCCTCTTTGGTGTATAAGACTTTCCCTGTTTAAAACTTTCCCTGTTAGTGGTGACAGGGGCAAATCATGATGTGAACATATGCATTTCTAAAGCATGCTGATCTATTATTACCCCAGGTTTTTTGATGCAATACCTTTCTTATACATTTCAAGGAACCATCATGAAGATATCAATTATACCCTCAGTTCATGGTCATAACTCTGCTTGTCTACTACAGGCTGTGATTCTCCTTCAGTAAATATTGTATATTGCATTTGCATTATTTTCCAGTTGCAAGTGAATATGATATTAAAAGAAAAGAGTAAAGATAATATTAAGAAATTCATACTCATTATACACTATTCATAACCCTTCAAAGATAAAGATTTGCTAGCTGTAGATCTGAACACCCATCTTATATTGGGGCACGCTCATTGTTGCTGAACTTCACCAGATCACAGGTATGAAAGAGGTGCTTACAATTGCCTGCTTCTCTCTTCTTTCATGGTGTTCTTAATCCAGCCTATACAGCATAAGTAGAGTAGGTGGTATTGTTCTCTCTCTATGTTTATATATATAGATATATGCTTGTATGTGATGGTCAACAGGATACAGGAGAGAGCAGGTGCTTTCTCTGCTCCGACAAAGTCTGCTTGTAGAATGACGCCAGTAGGAAATCTAGGTAATTATTGAAGAGTTAAATGCCCTATTGAGTCTTCACTAGCTCGGAAAATTTCCTCTGAGTTTCTTTGCTTAGAGAAACAACACATTCTCGAGGATCCCTGGTAGTTAAAATGCTTTTCCTGTCGTCGAAATGTCTTCACTTACCTTGCTTCGTTTTTCCTGTGTTTCAGAGATGTGTTCAAATAACATTGATCTTGGAATTCCTTGCTTAATGGAAGGGTTGGTGGTTAGACAAAGGTGTTACCTTTTCCCATGCTTGTCTAAACAATTTAAATCAAGATGATATGCTAATTAAGTTGGTTGCTTCAACCTCTGCAGGATCCATGCAGAACTTCCACTTTTTTTCTAATGGAGTAGATTATGTATGAGTTTTGGCGTTTTTAGCATGATTAGCTTCTTATTTATGGCAACGGAATTATTGAAAAATGTTTTCGAGGAGGAGAACATTATAGTTGTGTTACCTGATTAATTTTAATTGGATTTTTTTATGTAAGATAGAGTAATGGAGGTATTCTGTTGAAGATGATTTTTAAGATGATGTTTATTGGCAGAATGTCAATGTTGTTATAATATGTGTGTTGATAGATTTGTAAATTAAATTTACCGTATTCGACGTGATAAGCGCCCGGGGCGCTTAAAAAATTGGTAAAAGGGGGCGCTAATTAAAACGATAAAAATTGTCCTCAAGTTTAGTCTTGAAAGTGGTTTCTTATGATACATATGTCTTTGAAATATGGTTTTATAACTTTTATCATTTTGATGGTGGCTGGAGGTCTTGAAATACCCTGTATTCTTCACTTTAGTGGAAGTAAAAGACTTATTGCAAGACTGAAAAACCTCACTCAATGAATCAGCATGCAAGGTAAGCAATGTTGAGAGGTGGGCGCTAAATCAGGACTCATATTGTTCAGTCAAAAACGTGGTGGGTGGGCGCTTATAGGGGAGTGGGCGGTTATTAAGTCGAATACGGTAATAGCTACTTTTGACAATTATTGTTATACCACAAATTAAGGAATGGTTCTTTGTTTCTGATTTAGAGGTCTATTTTTACAATCAAATTTGTACAAATATAACTTTAGAAATACTCTTTTATCAGCAAAAAGGTTAAAGGTAATCTCAATACTATTATGCTAGAGAAATTTACCATTTTTAGCTCATCAGGTCTGAAAGACCCGATGGGCTTATGGCATGGCAAGGCGTCCGGCGTCCGTCCGGCGTCCGTCCATCCGTCCATCCGTCAATCCGTCCATCCGTCCATCCGTCCGTAAACTTTTCACTTTTTCGACTTCTTCTCCAGAACCAATGACTCTAGAGAGCTGAAATTTTATGTGCATACTCCTTGGCAAATGGGGATTCTAAATTGTAGATTTCGTGACCCCATGACTCCAAATGGGGTCACAAGGGTCAAAACCTTAAAAATCTATTTTAATCTTCTTCTCTAGTTCCAAAAGGTCCAGAGAGCTGAAAAGTTGTGTGTAGACTCCTTGGGCACTGGAGATTCTAAATTGTAGATTTTGTGACCCAATTAGCCCAAATGGGGTCACAGGGGTCAAAACCTAAAAAACCTAATTTAATCTTTTTCCCTAGTTCCAAAAGGCCTAGAGAGCTGAAAAGGTGTGTGTAGACTCCTTGGCCAACGGGGATTCTAAATTGTAGGTTTGGTGACCCCATGACCCCAAATGGGGTCACAGGGGTCAAAACCTGAAAAACCTAATTTCATCTTCTTCTCCAGTTTCAAAAGGTCTAGAGAGTTGAAAAGGTGTGTGTAGACTCCTTGGCCAAGGGGATTCTAAATTGTAGGTTTGGTGACCCCATGACCCCAAATGGGGTAACAGGGGTCAAAACCTAAAAAACCTAATTTAATCTTTTTCCCTAGTTCCAAAAGGTCTAGAGAGCTGAAAAGGTGTGTGTAGACTCCTTGGCCAACGGGGATTCTAAATTGTAGGTTTGGTGACCCCATGACCCCAAATGGGGTCACAGGGGTCAAAACCTAAAAAACCTAATTTAATCTTTTTCCCTAGTTCCAAAAGGTCTAGAGAGCTGAAAAGGTGTGTGTAGACTCCTTGGCCAACGGGGATTCTAAATTGTAGGTTTAGTGACCCCATGACCCCAAATGGGGTCACAGGGGTCAAAACCTGAAAAACCTAATTTCATCTTCTTCTCCAGTTCCAAAAGGTCTAGAGAGCTGAAAAGGTGTGTGTAGAGTCCTTGGCCAACAGGGATTCTAAATTGTAGGTTTGGTGACCCCATGATGCCAAATGGGGTCACAGGGGTCAAAACCTAAAAAACCTAATTTCATCTTTTTCCCTAGTTCCAAAAGGTCTAGAGAGCTGAAAAATTGTGTGAAGACTCCTTGGACACTGGGGATTCTAAATTGTAGGTTTGGTGACCACTTAACCCCAAATGGGGTCACAGGGGTCAAAACCTTAAAATCCTACTTTCATCTTCTTCTCCAGTTCCAAAAGGGCTTGATAGCTTAATAGTTGTGTGTAGACTCCTTGGACAATGGGGATTCTGAATTGTAGGTTCGGTGACCCCTTGACCCCAAATGGGCAATGGGCCTTTTTTATTTGATTGTGAATAACTCGGACGTTGGGACAGGCTATCTTTCCTACACTGCCCATGACCCCATGGTGTAAACCACAACACCTATTTCTATCAAAAGTCTGATGAGCTACAGAGCCCATGGCTCTATTTTTGATATTTAGCGCAAATGAGAATGGATCATGAAGAGTTGGATTTAAAGCTCATTAGAAGAAATAGAAAAATTTCATGATTTTTCATTAGAAAAGGATAGGAATCAGTTTCAGCTGATTGTTGATTGGCTTGTTAATGGTTCCAATATCTATCTCATCAATCATCCTTACCATATTGCTTCATTTTAGTATCAACTTACTAATGGCTAATACACATTCATAAACATGTTATTGTAAACTTTCATTTTTTTACATTATGAAATCATCCTGTAATAATATTATGTAGATATGCAAAGGAAATAAAATACTTGCAAAATGAAATCATTAAAAAATCAATGATAATTGAATTATGCTTATTTAATTTATCATGTACTAGTTTTAAAGTTACAGTACAAAATAATTATATAGATGGCAATTTTTGGTATACTGTTATTATACCCCCGCCTTACAGCGTAAGCGGGGGTATATAGCGTTCATTCTGTCCGTCCGTCTGTCTGTCTGTCTGTCTGTCCGTCTGTCCGTCCGTCACAAATCTTTGTCCGGAGCATATCTCCTAAACTATACATGCTAGCTTCACCAAACTTCATACACCTATCAACCATGATCCCTAGATGTGCCTTTTGAGGGTTAGACTAACAAATGATTTTTACTTTTTGCGGTTTCCATGGAAACATGACTTAAACAGTGACAAAGTCCTTTGTACGGAGTATATCTTCATAACTATACATGCTATCTTTACCAAACTTCATACACTTATCAACCATGATCCATTGATGTGCCTTTTGAGGGTTAGACCAACAAATGATTTTTATTTTTTTTGCGCTTTCCATGGAAAAATGACAGTGAATTTATGACTAAGTCCTTTGTCCGGAGTATATCTTCTAAACCGTACATGCTATCATCACCAAACTTCATACACTTATCCATATTGGTGCATCTCTTGAGGGTAAGACCAAAAAATTATTTTTATTTTTTGCGTTTTACATGGAAACGTTACTAAAACAATGACTATCTGACAAAGTGCTTTTTCCTGAGCATATCTCGTAGAATATACATGCTAGCTTCAACAAACTTAATACACTTATCAACCATGATCCCTAAGTGAGCTTTTTGAGGGTAAGACCAACAAAGAAAGCCAGACTATAATTTGAAGCGGGGGTATGTGAGCTGTGCTCACTTCTTTACTTGTTTTATTATTGTATGCCACAAAGCAAAGTTTATTCTTAACCATTAAACTGTTATTTTGACTAATATTAATAACACAAAAGCATTTATAGTTGTATTTTTACCAATTTAGTTTCTATACAAGACAAACTGCATATGCTACCCTTCCACCAAGCATTCATTTGCCATAGGATCTGTTAATAGTGCCACGTAAATTTCCCTTCTCTCTTATCATATATCCACCTTTGATATCAAGAGAAGTAGTGGAACATGTTTTCTTATTATTCTAAATATAATGACAGCACATTTCAATGTTCAACCGCCAGTTCAGATAGGTTTACGTTTTGTTTGTTTTTGTCAAAGAAATTGATGATCCCAACTGTTTGTCATTGTGATCTATGATTCACGGAATATCAGGAGTCTTTATCATTTAATCTCCATTTTCTGAATGTTCCTATTAAAAACTTGTTTTTATTTCCCCTGCAAAGCTTTACAGGAGACATGACGTTTGAGCTTCCAACCATTGTAATTCTTTAATTAGTTAATCCAAAATGCATTCGTTGCAGCGCATTATTTCAAAAACCATACATCATTTTTTATGAAACTTGGTACGTAGTGAGACCTTGTGGTACCTCGTGCTACTTCGGTTATTCTGCTTTTTATTTTTTTTCCAGTTTCCATGGAAACATTTCACAGTTGGTGCATATGTGGGGTTAGGGACCTAATGTTTTTGTTTCTTGGCCATATCTCAAAGCCGTTCAATATCTTCTTTACAAAACTTTATATATTGTTAGACCTAGAGGTGGAATGGTACCTTTTACTAATTTAGTTACTCTAATTTTATGTATGTTTTTTCTAGTTTCCATGGAAACAATTTGAACTTATTGCACAAAGGGGGTAGGCATTTTTACCAGCCTCTATCATAATTCTTTGCATTATTATTTTATAACACTTGGTATGTGATAAAAACAGGTGCTGAAGTGATGTCTTTGCTACTTGAAGTACTTTGAATTTTTTTTTAAAACTTCTGGTTTCCATGGAAACAATTGGGACTTAGTGCATAAGTGGAAAACTAGGATAGATTGAAAGTTGGGAGCGGGGAACATCGCAATGCATCACTTACACGTCTACATATATCCTGTTGTCAATGGCATGTGGTCTTCAAATACAAAGACTATTGTCAATTATTTATCTTACAATGATTATTGTATTTAATACAGAATATTAAGCTATGGTCTATACTTGAATAATACTCATTTCAGAAAAATATCAACTTCACGATGTAAACATTTGGAACCCATCATATATCATACAGATTAATTTCCTTATCTATTTCTAGCATACCACCTATCAAGTAATGAAAACATAATAACAAAAACCTAGCTTCCAAAGATGTCAAAATCAAATCTGTCATAGTTTTAGCCAAATCTACCAACTGGAAGTCGTCATTTTTTCTTCTCAGCTGCTAAAAAGAAATTGGTATGATTTTCATATCATTTCAACGACAAGATGTCAAGAGTTTGCACAGCAATAAGACATGCAGTCTTTTAAGAGGCCAGGTTTCTTTTAAATATGCATTTGGTGTAAAGATAGTCTTCTTCTGATCCTGTTCAGGTGAAGAGGCAGAGACCATCTGCCAAATTCCAACAATTTGCATCACAAGCCTCGGATCTGTATCAGTATTTAGAGCTAATCATTTTACAGCCAAGTCGCACTCAGCTTGCATACAGAAACCGTCTGTTGAGCTGGACCCAAAATATGCAAATCCTTTCACTCCTGGTGAGCTTGTAAGAGATTTGTTTATGTCAAGATTGTTTCGCTTTTTAGTTGGGCTGCATTTAGACAGGTGTGGTCAAAACAGGATTAGTGAGGATTAGGGGATGATCTTGTTTACACATTGGTCAGATGTTTACCTACAGATCAAATGTTGCTTGTAACCTGAGGAAGTGGGGGCTAGCTTTAAAGAGATATGCAGTTGTAGATTGGCAGATTCATCTGTCTTTTCAGTTTTCATTATAAGAACTATTTCAGTGGTTCGATAATACTTGAAATGCAGCCTTTTCAAAAATTTTTTATTTAAGTTACTTCAAATTGCAAACTTTACCAGAGAGTTACCAAAGTGGATGCGCTGCATGACAATATTGAAACATCGTCCTTTAAGTACCTCAGATAACATTGTTATTAATTGGTTCATTTAGAGGCTGAGTGTTTCTTTAATTTTTGACAAACCTGAATGCATTTACAATGTTTTCTCCAAAATATCTAGTTAAGAATGCATATTTTTTTAATCGAAAGTAAATGTGTCTTATAAGCATATAATATGATACATTTGATTCTCCTTACAACGAGGGCACGTAAACATGGTCTACAACAAGCTGCTACCTTGCAATTTAGTGACTTGTTTTACGGCAATTTAAATTGCTATTGCAATGAAGATATCAACACTTATCAGAGCTAGGATGATTTTATCAGTCAGACAGGCAATTTTTACTGAGGTTATCAGAACAAGCTTTGGTTGGTTTCCCTTTGGTGGGGAATGACTTCGTTGACGCTAATGAGATTTGAATGCATTAAAAACACATATCCTATTAAATCAGTCTTGCTTCCAAGCATTCCAAGTTTACAGGTAGATAGTATTTCACATTCTTCAAAATCAAATAAAATATTTCAGATATGACAGCTTATTTTAAGTTGCTCTATCTTAGGTCATTATCTCAGTCAGACCGTGAGGACTGGAGATAAGAAACCAGAAATATGTCCTTGTGTTTTAATCTTTGACAATTTCTATTTTCAGAAATGGGTGGCTGTAAAAGATTTTAGATTTTAACTTTCTTCCCCCTTCTGCTGCTTGTATATTGATGGAAAACCTTTCTATAGTCCTGCACCCTCACTATTTATGTAAAAGAAGCCTTTATTACAGTCCAGGTTCTCATTCAGCAAATCTAGACTTAATTTTATTTATACAAACAAGATTAAGAATTTCAGCTTTCAATTATCGTTTTGAAAAATTCATAAACTTAATTTTTGGTCTAACTCTCTTTAGCCATAGGCTAAATTCAAATTAGTCACTGTGTTAACAAGTTGAGATTCCTGATATTTAGCCACTGAGAATCATTAAGCGCTGAGTCAGTAGCTAAACTGTTAAAATCTTCTGTGAAGTTCAACTTTGTGACATTGCAGCAAGACTCACCAGATTGTTGTACTCCATAAATAATCCAGAATGAACCAGAGAGATTTTCTTGTTGAGATTGATATGCTCTCATCTAACTAAGTTACAACTTCTTCACTACAAAAATGTGTTTAAAAACAAGCAGATACCATAGCAAAATTAGATCTATGAAAGTGTGACACATCCAGTTGCCAAGGATTTCCACTGTCAACTTTTTTCTGACATGTTTATGTTACTCTGTATTTTTTGTTCATTCTAGAAAATGAATTTCTTGGTTTTACTGATAAATGTTATTCAGACCTGATACTCCACAAAATTATACAATATTTTTATGCAAGCTTATTTTCCCAGCAAACCAACTTGAGTTACTAAAAATAGACGCATGCTTGTGTTTTCTTGATGTCATGTCTTTCATGTTGAACGTCCGAAACCAAATTACAATTCATGACTGTCGTTTTTTGTTTTTGTTCTTTCTTTTATTTGAAACTTAATAAAATAACTATGGATTAGATTGGGGAATTCAGTTAATATTGTTTTCCTAGGGTCTATAAAGACAGATTTTCACCTCAGAACTGTATGTTATTGTTTGATATTGCAGATGATTAATAATTGGTTTTTAAATGACATCCTTTGTAATAATTTTGTTTGAAAAATTTATCTCTAAGAATTATGATATTATAAATTATAATTTTTAAAATGAGAGAGAATATGAGAATACATATATGCCCATTAGGGAATTTATTTTACATCTTAGTGAGCATAAAAACAAAGAGTATGAATAATAATAACAACTTTGACAATTTGATTTTTTTAACTGATAACCAACACACAGCGTCCAATTTCCATCTTCTATTTACAAAGTCATAATTTTATGATTTGGTTCAATTGTAATTCTTCTTTTGTTCTCTCCTGGCAGAATCAAAATTTAGGAAAACCTAAACCTAAACATTCCTAAACATATATGTTGGAATAAACATACTTCCCAAAATCCAAACCTCAGATACACGCAGAATATTGTAAAACCTGTAAGTTTCATGAGCAGGGTTATTATTGTTTGATGGCATCCTAGACCAAACATGCCAAACCGAACCTGGAATTCACAAAATATGCCCCAAGTCATCATATGAGAAACATGGATATGTAACAACTCTATTGCAATAACATACACAAGTTTAGATTATGCTGATTCAGGGCTACCTGTCAACTTGGAACCAAACATGAGATCAACCTGAAGTGACATATGCTTGCTCGAAGGCTGTTAATGTAAACTAGAATGAAGTAACACGATTATGTCTATAAACAAATCCATGTAGGCCTAATTGGTGAAATTATTTGAATTATGTGTACATGCCTGAGTTTGATTAAGGCAACTACGTAAGTAGGGATTTGTTTATTTGAAGTGAAGGATGCCGTAGGAAACAGGTGATAATATGGCTTGAAATAATACTTGTATCTTTGTCAGAACCATACTTAGATGGTTTCCCTGCTGTATTCAGTTTGCCACGGCTCTACGTTTCTCCATATTGCTTATTTGACTTGCATGGTTAATTGCTGTGCAGCTCTGTGTTTATTTCATCTTATTAGTGTAGTATGCTTTGAACTTTACGGCTGGATATTATATCTAAAATTATATTAATTAATTTGATTTTGTCCGTTACAGCAGATCTGTGAAATAGACTCCCATTAAGAAATTATTTGTATGTTAAGAAATCTGAATTATGGATCAATTATGCTCAAAGACATTTCAATGATTTCAATGAACTTCTTTGATGGACAATCGAAAAGCATATATTTGATTCAAGAAATCATGTCTACTGATAGTACCTTCTTTATTCCAGTATACATGTAATTTTTCAATGCAAATACTAACAGGTTCCAGCTTGGACAAAAGGTTGCCAAATTGTTTGTTGTCTGATGTCCGCCATTCATACACTGAATATGCACATATGAAGGACGAACTATATATGCACAGAGTGTCTTTTCAAAATGTTTTTATACCTGCCTAGCTGGTGTAGTTTTAGCTTAAAAAAATTAATGTAGTTATTTGTTTTATCTGTTCTATAAAAAAAATGAATAGACGTTTACGTAAACTATTTAGGATAATGGTTATGCAAATATCACAATATGTCTACCCTATGTTTTGGGGCAGGTATTGTGGTTGCCTGTTGGATAACACACCAGATTGAGTACAGATTCTGTTTACTGAACTGAATAACTGGTATGGCAGTTGATAGATCTCATAAACTCCTCGTTCCATGCATTCAATATTCACCAGTGGAATGTTTGAACAATAAACGAAATGGAAGGTGGCCTTCTGGGAAGATGTCAGACTTTATTTAGACATTACATGTAAAAAATAGCTAGACAATTTACCTTACGTAAGAGAGTTTGTCTTGTCGAACATGGCATCTTGAGATGGAGGGCGTCTCGCGATCCCCTTGTATTGCTTCTTGGCGGTTGATTGTGCTAACGGAAATAAAACGTCTTTAATAACCTCCCACAAAAAATACAGAAAATATTCATGTTTTTAAATTTAAAAGAATAATTTACTATATAAATTGTTATTTTTAATGTTTTTTAATGTATCATAAAAAGTGCAAAGTAACAACTATATATCTAGGAAACAGCTAGCAAAACAAAAAATTCTAATGTGGTTCAAAGGTGTAACTAAATTCAATTTTCAAAATATTGTAATTGATAGTAGCAACATTCTAGATGTAAATTTTTAAAAGGATATAATAGTTTGTGAAACCACCTGTCAATATGAATACGTTTTAATTTTCCCAATCTTCTAAGCCTGGATAATTTATTTATTTCAAAAGGTTTATGTAATTGGTTGATTCCCAGCCAGATACAGAGGTGTGAGTAATTAAAGACTTAAAGATAATGACTATCCTCAAATAGTCATCCAGTTTTGCCTGTTTGTAAAAGTTTGATATTCTTAACAGGTAACTTTACTTTTCAGGTTTATCACAGACAGTGTCCCTTTTCCTGGTTTTGACCCAAATATTTGCTCTAGAGAATGGTATATTTAAAGGTAAGTAGTTAATATGAGTAGCAGTATTTAGCAATTTAACATGATGTTGACAATGTCTGAATTGTGATCAATAGACTTACCTTTCTAAATATTAAAAACATATCAGATCATAGAAATACCATTTCAATTAAAAGTTCATTGCAGAAGGTATACATGTATATCTTTTTAAAAATAGGAGAAACAATTCAAATCATGGTAAAAGATATTTCCAGAAAACTTTATAGCCATTTCAAAAAACAATTAACTAATGAACTTCAGATATATAGATGAGCTGTTTCCAGGAATTGAGATAAGCAAAATAAATCTTTCAGATCATTACAGAAAAGAATAAATAGATATGAGTTATTACTTGTTTAAAATTGAACATTACCTGTTGTGTGCTTTTCCTTGAGTGATATCCGCCATATGTTATAACATTGTTGTACATCTCTATTATCACCCGCCACAAAGTTAAAGGGGGTTATAGGTTTGGGCGCCGTCCATCCATCCAAGTTAAAGGGTTCATCTTTTCTCAGAAACTATTTAAGATTGGATTACCAAATTTGATGTGTAACTTCAGGGTGCAAATACCTTTTTAAAAAATTAAAATGAGAAGCGTGCAATTATTTTTTTTATTAATGTCTTTATATCTTATCTGGAATTAATGCCCTTGTTCCATTTTTTTGCACTTTGTTTGAGGGTATATCCAAAGGGGACAGTTTTTTTCAGAAACTGTATAAGATATGATTACAAAGTCTATTGTGTTGCCTCAGGGTGACAAGAGCATTATTTAGTTTGAAAATGAGAAGCTGGAACAAATTTCAACCAGAGTTATTGCCCTTGTTCCATATTTGGGATTTAAGTCACAAAAATCTTAATAGAGGACAGCTTTTCTCAGATTTAAAAAAAAATAGTACAAAATCTTGTTTTTTTGCGTCTGGGTGTCAGTATTTTGATTAAGAGAAAAGGAGCAGCATGATAAAGCAATTTTTTCTGGAGTTATTGACTTACTGTCCTTGTTCAGTTTTGTTTCAGTTTGGCGGGGGATGTTGATGACCATGTCTTCTTGTTCCAATAACCATGGGAGCGAGGGCTAGGCCTAACTCTAAATTTGTAAACTGATACAGTGTAAAAGTAATAATGATCAGTATAGTTAAATAACAAGTATCAAGACATCAATAGATGAATGGCGACTTCTCAAGGTGATAAAATTGACAATGCCAATGACTGTATATATTTTCTTGTCTGTTTAACATATTTTTCCACCTCAACCAGGCACATTCTACTGCAAGAAGGGGCAGAGCAGCCTGTCTATCAGAGCGGAGAAAGGGGACACAGGGGACATTGCCACGCCCGGATACCCTGAGGCGTTTCCCACAATACCCACCCCCACCAGACTCTACCCCCCAAAGTTGCATCATGGGTCATGGTGTGAGGTCCAAATTAGGGCTTGCAGCACATGCAA
The DNA here is from genome assembly GCA_921293015.1 of Phorcus lineatus. Taxonomy (NCBI): domain Eukaryota; kingdom Metazoa; phylum Mollusca; class Gastropoda; order Trochida; family Trochidae; genus Phorcus; species Phorcus lineatus. The sequence goes on along the minus strand of OV121090.1, from coordinate 46,059,307 downwards.
AATACGATTGAAATTTGTAGAGATGGATTTCCCAACATGCAACAACACTGTAACTGCAGAAGCTTCTGCAACAGCATCAGTGACTGCAACAACCTCTCCTGCTGTTGCTGTCACCACCACCTCTCCTTCCACACATACCAAGTGCATTCCAGGGTGAGTACAAGCTTAAGGTTCTTACTTCAGTAAAGGCAGGTCAAAATATGTTCTCCATTTTGGACATGGACAAACGACATTAAGTTTGTTTGAATTTCGAATCTTGATATCCAAACATTTTTTTTAACTGTTTAAATTTTCCTTTGACCTTTATATAACAAAAGCTGCCGTATTTTGATATTGTTGCTATTGGTTTTATGCCTCAATGCCTTTGGTTGGATAGACCTAATATTCAGTGTCTGAAAAACAATTCTCAAAAATGATTATCTCATTAGATATTAGATATAAGTGCTATGAGCAGACACTGAGTGCCTGGAGTTTATGCGCTATATAAATTTACTTTATTATTATTATTATGTAACAAAGGAGCCTCAGAGAAATGTCAAATATAGATTTGCTTTTCAAGAGGTTATGTCAAGACCAGAATATTGTTGGATTTCAGACAGGTTTTTTTTATTTCTTAAGCACATGTTAGAAAAGCCTTTCTCCCATTTTCATTCATCAAGCCACGTATGGTGTCATATCTCAAATCTTAATCTTCCATGACCAAATTGTGATCAGTATGCCAAGCTTGTCAGAAATCATCCAAAGATTGTCCATAATGAGGTACGTAGTCACACATGGTGACAGTCAGTTAATTATATTTATTTTGTTAATAGTAATTACAGAATTACAGTACCCATTTCTCATTGATTACTTTGTGTTGAATATCTTATTCTTAATGTACCTGAACCTAAGTATAACACTTATTTCAAACTTCTATGGAAGCATGCACATCTGAGATAATGGCTTGTTTTGAAGAGATTTGTTTATATATTTGACACTGATTAACTAGTTCCACTTCATCTTCATTCAGCAAGTGGCCACATTAACCTTATTCTTCTTTCATTTCATGTAGTTAATCACTCTTGACTCAAGGGTGATGTTTATTTCATAGTGGTGCATTCACTCTCTCTAATCTAGTTTGTATCATTCTTCCATAGTTCAGTTGTCGTGAAGATTTTTATCATGAGAGTATAGCTTTATTGTTTGTATTTGACTGTAGTGAGATTTACTGAGACTTTCTTATAACAGGGTAGTCACACTATCATAGGGCATCATTACTCCTCATTGTCAGTTTTCAATGACAAGTCTTCAAATATATAAATATTTTGAATGACAAGTCTTCAAAAATATAAATATTTTCATGTCAGAGAGGTAAATTTTTGCCCATATCATCTCTGAACGCGTTCCTACTAGCATTTTCATACCCTTTTGCCTTTATATTGTATTTCTGTTTGCTTCATATTAAATCTCTTTTATCAAAAGGTGCTTGGATATATTTTTTGGGATTTAGGCTTTAGATAATGTTTCCCAGTGTGCAGTTATGATATTTATGCAAACATAAAACAGTAAAAAAGTTGGCATACTCAGTTTGAATAATAAACATTCTCTATTCTCATTATTAAGGTAATCTCGCATGAAACAATAATGACATTTATTTCAAGCATCCTCTGTTTTGTGTTAATTAGTTTGGATTATCATATTCGTAAGTTAATCTTCCATGACCTCCTTGTGTCGTCTATGTCAAACTGGTCAGTTTTGCCTCTAATTACACACCTACACTACATTCTCTCCCAGAAGAGGCTCCTGTAGCCATCAATCATACACGCGCAATGTTTGTGAAGAAAACACTGTAAGTTATAAGCAGCACGCATTAGACATTTTATGGCCTTCTGTCAACCCAGCCTTGTTTGCAGATTTCAGGCTGGTTTCCTAGCCTTTCATCAAAGATGTCATCTTTGGTATGTTGTATCATCATTGAAATAAAACCCTTATGGGTAAGAAGTTAGAATTAGTCATTGATAACTCTCATCTCTGTCCATATTTTCTTTGATCCAAATCTGTATAAGGTGTTGAATTTTAACTTAAGATATGGTTTTCTCTTTAGAACTATTGGTTTTCTCTTTAGAACTATTAAGTGTATTCAGATGCGAAAAAGTTACATGACACACTTCCGAGTGTATTAATTTCTTTATGACCAATTCTATTCCTTTTTAAATGCATAGAAATTATCAGCAACGGCCTGCTTCCCTTGCGACGGCCTGCTACAATGACGTCACAAACAATGTTTTTATGCCGTCACAGACGACAAATTCAGAAACTCATGGTGTAACAATCGTTGATAGGCAAAAGTGATAGGTGCATATGTGCTCATATTGAAAATATGTCACCACTTATGGTTAACCGTATGGGAAATTAAGCCTCTAAAATACAATTTTAGAAAAAAATTCAAATCTAAAGAATGAAAACAGATTTGTAAGCTTTTGTTGACTTATGTTGAGAGTTGACCTTTTCAAATAATAAATGATCATATACAGTAGTCCAAACCATGGCTTATTATTACAACTGATTGTGAATAGTTAATCTTGCGTGTTTTGTGAGATGAACAGAATTTGACTGAGTGGTATCTTATCAACTTCATGAGTGATCCTCAAACTTCAAAGATCCAAGTTTAAAAGATGTTTAGTTTGAATATCATTTCATGTTTAGCACCTTTATCACTAAGTGTCACATTTTGTTATCATTTGTAAAATTCTGAGTTTGATATCATTAAACTGAGTATTCCTTATATCCAATAAAGACTTGACTAATCATATTTGTTTGGAAAGTCACCTTTGAGAAAAAAAAAGCTCAAGAGTTTCAAGTAGGAATATGGACTAAACATTAGACAATATATCTTAAATTTGAAAAAAATATTAAATGAAATGAAAAGACTGGCTTTTCTTCATTTTTGGAATCGAACTCTCCAGTTTTCTTATAGGCTTGCCTAGGTTTTTATTTTGTTCTTAAGGTTAAACTGATAGAATGCCCGGAATGAAAAAGTCCAATTTACCCATGCAAGGTTGTCTGGAGATTTTGGAGTTCTAGCCTGAACAGTTGGTGGTCTTCCAGATGCTGTGAAGCAAATACATAAAGGAAAATGGTTTATGATATATTGAAAACAATAGCTCTTCCACAGGTAGGTGTGTAGGTATTAATGTAAAGGTCAGGTATACAGAGGAAACCTGGACACCTGTGATTTCTTTGTTAACAATAACAGGTACACAGGTGGAACTTCATGCTGGACAGGTGAAACACAACTCCATACATCAAGCATTGTGGTAGAGCTTACCGGTGGGTTTTTTGATCAAGGACAAGTTATTTTCAGAAGAGAGTTTAGGGTTTTCTGATCAAGGACAAGTTATTTTCAGAAGAGAGTTTAGGGTTTTCTGATACAAGAATACATTTTAAGTATACATATATAACTCATCATAGATTAATTAATTAGAACTGGTACTCAGAAATGATTCAAGTATTCAACAAGTAAAAACATTGTTGTTCTTTGGATAGATAGTCAGGCCAGACTTCTTTTTTTTTGGTTTACGGAATTTAGAGTAAAAAAAAAAGTTCGGTAGGTAGGAAAATTTTTTTTTTTTAAATTCAGTTATCAAATTATTTTTTACAGTTTGTATTAAGTGAAGGTCGGTAGGCAAAAAAAAAAAAAAAAAAATTTTTCAATTGGTTTTATTCATAATGGCACACTGCTCACCATCCTGATAAATTGTCAAACATGTATTTTTACATTACCGCGTGGTTACAGTCCAACAAATTTAGAGTTACCTCCCTTCCCTAATTCTCGGAACGGGGGATATTCTGAAACGAATCGGACGCGTTTCGATATATTGTATATTTCTATCTGGTTTTTTTTTACAGATATAGATTGTGAAATTGGATTTGGATTTATATGATATATTATATTTATTTTTTTTACACGCTTTCGAGTCTGCGGTTAAAAAATAATACCGTTATTTTAACTATATTTTTTTTCCACATTTCCACTTTTTAAGGTTGGCGGATCCGTAAACCAATAAAAAAAAAAGTCTGGCCTCATTTGTCGCTAAAGTCTTGTTTTTACAAATATTTATGTTTTTTAAAATAATTCCTACTAACGTTTATAATGATAATAATTTATCCATTGCATAGAAGACAAACCATCTGGTATTGTGTTTATATCAGTTAGAGATACTGTTGGGTTATTTCATCAATAATCAAACCATTTCCTCATGTCTTGACATGTTGACCATTATATTTGTTTTTGAAATGGTGTAGAAATGTTTCAGAAACACCTTATCTACAATCAGTTATTCAGAAATTCAGAATTAGAATAGAACCAGTTTGTCTATCAGTTGAAATTCAAAGTATGTGATATGTTGCTGAGATTATTTTAGGGAGGAATTCACCATTCAAATCATTTAACCTTCTGATTGTCCAACAGTCAAAGAAAGCTTTTATGATCAAAAACATTCCTGAGGAGTTTTCTTTTATCTACAACTATGAATATAAGATCATCTGTTTCCTCATCTTGATATCAAAAGTTTAACATCTCTCCATCATATCAAATTATATCCTTTACATTATTCTGTAGTTGTTTAAATTTGATAATGTCATTGCGGCATGTGTAACTGTATATAGTTCATGAATAGTGTGTTCATACAATCTATTTGCAATCACAGATAGTTGTGAGAAATTCTTTACTTTTTACATCTATAGATCAGCCTGTTGGTTGGCATTTACATGGAAGACTTAAACCAGCTTGAGGACAGGGTGATTCATGACTTTAACATACAAATGGAAATGTAATGAGTCACTTAAATAGATCCAGTCTTTCTTACAAACCTTTTATATTAGTGATAATGATGAATTCTCTTTTGAATTCTAAAGGTCAGAGATACAATACATCAGTTAGAAAGGAAGCTGAATTAATGTAATTTGTAACATTTCTTTGAAAAATTTTTTTCTTTAAACAAGACTTGATAAAATCTTCTTTTAAGACTTTTTTTCCATAAATTAACAATTCACTACAACTGTAAGTATTATGACATCCAAAAACGTATAAATGTTCAATACCAAGGTTTTTAAAAAAAAACATTTGATGAGTAATTTTGAAGTAGCTGTGTTGTTTTGTGCTTTGATTAACTAATATCATAATTGATAACTAAATTGATTTTACAATATCATATTTTTAGTTCAAAAAAGGAAAATTGGTAATTTTATTTATTGTATCTGACGTGTGAAGTGTAAGCCCCCATGATGCTTAGAAAATTGCAAAAAAAGGGGCAATTGATCAAGTGGCTTTCCATTGAATTCGTAAGTTTATAAAAAGAACAAATCCTGCCACCTAAATAAGTTAAAAATTGTTAAATGTTTAGAGTTTTTGCTTGCCTACGTATGGAATAAAAGACAGTTTTGTACATGCAAGACTATTATTGACAAATGACGACTCCTGTTTTTCAATGCAACTGCCTCGCTTTATCACCCCAGGAAAGTTTGAGAAGGCGGCGCTTATTATTTTGTAGTTAGGGGAAGGGTGCTTATTGTGTCAAATATGATATTTTTTATCTTGGCAGTAATCCCATCCTAGATAACAATATATTTATTTTAAAAAAAACAAAATTCAGTGTAACCTGAAATTTGAAGTTAAATTCCGAAACGTTTTGTTTTTAACACTATTGAAATTGTTCTCCTCAAATGTGGCTTTTTTTTTATATATGCAACCAGGAAAGAATTGATATAGATCATATTATAAATTTCTTTGATCATGTACGTTAGATGAAAAATGATTGCTCGACATGAACATCATCATTGGTCTAGTGGTTTGTGTAAGGTCAATATGAACACTACTTGTAGTAGTAGACTCATAAAGTGGGCCTTTGTGCTGATAAATGGCGCTGCCTTTAATCTACAGAAGATGGTAAGGCGTTTGTACTGACAGCTTTTGTGTTTGTTTAAATTGAGGACTTTGAAATGAGGGCCATTGTATTATGCTTATAACCTTCGCATTTACAAGTGGTACTCTCAGTATGTTTAAGTGCAATGGTGGCCCATTCTCTTTGGTCCTCGACATCTAAAGAGGAATAGTAAAGCCTTTGTACTAACATGTGGTGGAGTGCCATCATTAGCAAAGAAAATAGTAGGGTTCTGGGTTCTTTGAAATGGTAAGGCGTTCATTCTAATAACCAAAGTACCTGCCCTACTCTCTTTTAATATCTACAAAAACATTACAGTAAATTTTACCATGCTCTTAAAGCATTTCAAGAAGATGTACTTCTGATTGCAAGATTTCGTTTATAAATTTTAATCGCAACTTAGTGAAAGAAAAACTACAGATTTGGTACTTTGTTCCACTTTAACAAATAAAAATATTTTGCTCTTAAACATGTCACTAGAAACATGTGACTTCTGAGTCCTTGACTTTGTTTTTTAAAAAGATTATGTATTTTGGAAGTAAGCCATTTTAAAAATGGTAAGTGTATAATTCACCTGAATAGAAAAGTGGTTGTACCTCATACACTGGAAAGATAAGTGGGTTTTTAGCAAGAGACACTTTCAGAACCCAAGTCCTTGAGGTTCAAAGGGAATGAGCTTTTCTGAGAGGGAGCCACTGGATAAGAACTCTGGGCTTTCCTGTGTGTTGCTCTAATGATGTTCAGAGATGGGGGACAGTTATAAATCCTTGGTGGATACAAACAAGTGTTTTTCTGATAAGCAGAATAAGTTAGAAATAAGGTTTTGTTGATGAAAGTGTGACTTGCTTCAAGAAAGTTATATTTTAGGCATCTACTACAATTATAATACAACTGAAAAAATAGGTTTGTTTTTGGTATGTTGGTGAGAAAAAGAGCTATTGAGTATTTTAGATATTGAGTAGCTAGTGTACATATTTGTGTGTAAAGAAGTTCCAAGTGTTTGGGATGGAGGGAGAGGTTTGTCTTGAACCTGTTTGGTGGTGGGAAGCAGGGGCAGATATGGAAGCAGGGCAACTGTAGGTGATATCATACCCACAGGGAGAGGTGGCAAGAAGTAGAGAAAGATGACTTGAGTTGAGACATGGGAACAGCTGCTGTGTACAGCTGGTTGCACAGTAAAATCTGTGTAATGTGTGGGTGCCAGGTAGGCATGTAGCACTCACCATCACACAGTGCCGCACCGCAACACATGGAGGGGTACAATACCTTGTAGCTGAGCAGTCCTGTTCTTCATTTAACACTTCTTCTCCCACTTCATGTGATGACGAACTTAACCTCCTCAAATATATAACTAGCCTCTGTGTCTTTGTAATGTGTCCTTGCAAGGCACATTGTGTCTGTAATGTGTCCTAATGACTTTTGCCACCTTTTCCCTTCCATTCTAAAGTATGATTCATTGTACTACATGTAAGTTAGTCTGTAATCCAGATCCTATGGCAAAATATTAAAGGAGCCTTCTCAAGTCTAGAAAATATTGGCAAGTCTAGTTGCCTCAGCCATAGGTTTTTTTAAGAATTGTACAGGACTCCTTTTTATATTATTTCATACCAAATATTGAAAAATACATTTTTGGTGAAACCTTTTTTTCAGGAACTATATGTTAGTCTACATGTAAGTGTTTTCATGATTTTAAATTTCCTATACATTCTGTCAGTGTATTGTGACTTGAAGGCTTAGAGTACTTATCTTCTTTTCATTTTTATCGTTGATAAACTTTAGGAATTTCATCCTTTTAATGAAAGCATCGGTTATTGAGCAATCCCAGTGTATTCCTGGATCGACAGGCAAAAGGTTAAACTCAGAAGTGTATGAAATTGTTTAAGATTATATTTTACTATGTTTAGATTAAAAAAAACCGAACAAATTTTTTGTTCATCAAAACTGAGACAGTTTCAATCAAACGCTCTTAGCTCACACTTTGTATGAATCAGGACGCTGATCAGTATTACTTTACATCAGCAATGAATCCCCTCCATCCTTGCATTTCCAGTTAATTAAAGACTTAGTTGTGGACAGGAGAGTGAAATAACCCCCAATTACCATGGAAACAAACATAGTCTGGAATTACTATGGACACAAGAAGCATGTAAGAGTCAATCTCAGCAATGTTCTCTGTAATTTGTGTTACCATCCTGTAATAATGTTACTTGCAGATCAGGTAGTCAATTATAGGAGTTAATCCTGCTAGAAAGGGAAATAACACTTTATAATGCTCAAGAGGTGAAATAAAACTCTTTCTACTCGCAGATCTATAGCTGTCTGTCAGTAAGGTCGTTGACCATTGGTTAGTGCAAGGCGTTATGGGCTGTTGTTATATGCTGCAACAAATGAAGAGGTGATAGAGGGTTCAAGGGTCCTAGAAACATGAACATTAATCAGCCACTAACTGTAATGGGGCTTGGTCAATCAACACTTTTGTAACTATGGTTTTTAGTTTCAGTTTGCTGATCACGAACATATGAAGCATTTGGAATTGGTTTTGGAAAAGAATCTATTGTAATTAAGTTAATTGTTTTTTTCCCCCAGATAAGGCCCATTGCGTCTCTTCTCGATTAAATGATAAATAAAGTAGCAGAGTTGAAAAAGTCCTTTTTGGGTCAATACTCTTATCCAGATTAACTTTGGATCTTGAGAGCCATTTACAAGTTTATAAAAGTAAAATTGATTTTTATAATTTTCTGAAAGTGTAGCACATGATGAATCAAAGTATCATGATGACATGTGATGACCTTGTCCGTTTTCAAACCTTAAGTCGTTTTATGAAATCAAACCCATATCAATACAACATGAGAATCAAAATCCACAGGTTTCCCTACTCAGTGAGTGGACACATGTTATTGTGTATAAACAGCGACAGGGAACAAGGCACTAGGGAGGTTTGGAACCGGTATGGATTCTTCCACTAATTATTGCGAGCAGTTGAGGCAGAAAGCTACTAATTTAGGCTGTAAGGGAGAGTAAGCTGTCAACGCTGGACATGTTCTGTGGCCAATTTACCTCACATGGAGAACGCTCTCATAGCATGGAGTGTCTGTCTAATGCTGTTAGTCATTCTTTTAAGTTGGCAAAAGCTTTATAGTTTATGATTGGATTTGTCTTTTGTCCGTCATGCATTATTTTAGTGTTGTGAACATTTTTAGCTTTTTTGAATGAGGTTCGTTCATATGTCAGAATCCTTTGGTCTGAGTGATGTTTTTTTAGTGTTATGTGGAAAAAAGTCTTGAAAAAACATACATTATACTTCAAAATAATTTTCATATGAATTTTGCTGCTTCAATTTATTCTTAGTTGCAAATTTTCAGGAATCACTGCTCTTTGCAAAGAAAAATTGGAAAATGGAGATGTCCCAGCAGGCATCTGACGTCATTTCGACGTCGAAATTTGGTTGATTTTAGGTCAGGACGTCGATCGACCATTTTTCGACGTTGGAACAACGTTAGTTTCCTGACGTTGAAATTTGGTTGATTTTTGACGTTGTTTCAACATCATGAGAACAACTTAAAACTGACAACTAATTACTTTTCTGACATTTCATTATTATCAATAACATCAAATAAGTTAAGAAATGTTTTAAAGAATGAAATGAAGAATGCAAAAACGAACAGCTATCATTGACATTTAAAAAGTGTTATTAATATTGGATTTGATAAAAAAAGTTAATTTTTTTCAATTTCACAATAAAGGGAGGTAATTCTGTTCTTATAACTACCGTAATTAGAATTAACAAGGTATGTTGTATTTTTCAACAGTTTTTATTTTTTTAGTAAAGTTCACAAATGACAACATAAATTTTCAATTTGAATAAAGTTAGTAGTTCTTAAAAAACGGTAATTGCCCATTTGTAACAAACATTTATTTGCTGACACTTTGATCTAAATCGTTGCACTGTCATATAAACACAAACACCCTCGCCAATCAGTTAATTTCCATTATCAGGATAATATCAATCATCAGACTCTTTAACCAAGGTCTATGAAAGAGCTGATGAGTAGAGTAAAGCCTCACAAATGATGCATGACTAATCATATCAGAACGAAACAAAACTAACACAAATTGAATGTTCATCACGTCTTGACGTCGATAAGACGTCTTTTCAACGTCGATACAACGTCATGGCTTCAACGTTGAACCGACGTGGAAATGACGTCAGATTTCGACGTCGCCGCAAATTTCAAATCCAATCAAATTTCAACGTTATTTCAACGTTGATAAACGACGTCGTTTCAACGTTGATACAACGGCAAATTGCCTGCTGGGGTTAGTATCCACGCCACAACATCACATTTCATCATTATACCAAAATGCCTCTCAGAGAAGTCAAAGGATGCTCTATTCTTGAATAATATGGATTCTACATGTAAATGGTGAACAAGAACCTTCTGTCAGCTTCTGCTCAGCCATCTTGGAGTTTTTTCAGCTTTACCTAATCAGAACACTGTACTTTTACTAATATTGTAAACCATTGAGAACATTGTACTCGAGGGTACATCTGCAATCAACAATGCATTGTCCTACTGTGGCAAGGCTTTCCTCACTCTTAGCCCAGCCCTGAAAATGCCTTTATTTTTCTATGGGATTTCTCAATGAATGCTTCTTTATAAAATTGTCAAAATATTACCATAGAAACATACTTCATCTGTGTTTGAGATATGTTCTTGTATTGATGACAGGTATGCACCAATCAGAATGTACCCTCTTAGATTTCAATTTGGTAAATACACAATAGAACTGTCCCTTTAGGTGACTTGATGGTGCATGTGTCTTCAGGTTGGGGAGTGCAGTACCAGGGGCATCCATCACTCCTCGCTCTGCATCTCTCACTGGTGGGGACAGCTTTAACACCTCCCTGACGGGTTCATGTCTCTCTCTTTAGAGGAGGCTTGCATGAGAAATAGCTCTCCTTGGTTTGTTATGGAGCAATAGTTGTACTTGGTTGGTTATATGAGTAATAACTGTACTTGGTTGGTTACTTGAGTTATAACTGTACTTGGTTGGTTACATGAGTAATAACTGTACTTGGTTGGTTACATGACAAATACATGGACACGGTTGATTAAATGAGTCTATTTGATGCTCATTCCAATACCGATACTGCAAGGGTTGGTGACCAGCTTACCTATCATGACAATAACATCATGACAAGATCATCTTTTAGCATTTGCTGAGGATAGCTGAGCTAAGATCAACACTTAAACTGGTGTCTTGAGATGCGTAGCACCAAATATTGCTATTTTCAACCTTTTTGCGATCTTTTGACATTGTACTAAGGCTACCTTAGTGAGTACAATTACCTGAGAGTTTCATAAGAATCTGTGACTATGGTCCTGTAGTAAAGCAGCTTGATCTGTGGACAGGTGCTCCCCACCAAAGGGTTGGTGTTAATGACGTGGAGAGGAGGTTGTTAGACCCCTGCTGGGTGGAAAATTGAGCCGTGCTGCTCTCATTTATTGTAACCATCTTCAGATCATCCTCCACAAACTCCTTTACCACTCCAGGTAGAGGGAGTAACAAGCCTCACTATATTTCCAGCTTTATGATATAGTTCCAGCCTCACTTGTAGTCTCCAAGTTTTCACCAGATGACATTCTCAGGAAGCAGCTATTTGCTTCTTCAGAGGACCAGTGTGAACAAGAGCTTCTGTAACAGTGTAGCACAGTAGATTATTGGTGTTTTTGTATAATAATGGTAGGACAACTTCTCTCGTGCAACGAAAGTGTTTTAAGAGTGGCAAATATACCCACCCTGTAACCTTGGTAAAAACAGAATAATTTCATATACACGCAATTAATTAATTTTTTATTGATGGACTTGGCCTATTCCCCGGCAGCTGGTTACCTATGACCAGTATAAGTATCTTATTGCGCAAGGTTGTTTTTTTAAACAGCAATGGATATGAAACGTAGTGACAATCTCGACCTTTTTTTGGAAATATAAGAAAATACTGGTAGTAGGTCCCCCATTTCTTGCATTTTTCTGAGTGAAAAAAGATAACAGCACTTTTCACGGAAAAAATATTTCCAAATAGATTCTGAATTTCTTACTTCTTTAATGTACCTAAATTAGCTGGACCTTCTTGAATGTCATCTTTAAAGTTAGTATCGTGAAGGTTGAAGACACAGTTATGAATATATACAACTTTTAATATTCATTATTCATTCTTTTTCAATTAGCCATCTCTTGCCTCACAACTACGAAAGAATGTAAGTTGCAATATCAAGTAAAAAGTTTTATATACATAAAAAACTGTCTTTTTTCTGCAATATTTCGAAATTTGTTAATGAAATCAAGTCTAGAATGTTACGATTTCTATGAAGTTTCCTTTTCCGATGCTGATTTCATGTCATAACAGTTTTTTTTCTCCCACTTTGAGTGGCAAGCTTTGATGACACTGAGAGCTCTGTACATGACTTGATTACCCTGTATATATATGCTTGGTTATTTTTTTCCGTTACATATTTACTCAAGTTGCAGCTCTCCATGTTTTTGTAGATTAGGGAAGAGTGATACAGTATAAGACTATAGGTACATGACAAACATCTTGTCTCTGAAACAGTTCAAGTCTTTAAAGGGCATTCAGGTCTGACAGTCATGAGACAGTCAAGATTTTCTTAATGATAACCTTTTTATTGTGAAATACGCATTAAGGAAGTTGTTATCCAGAAAATCTTGATCTACTCATTAAATTAATATTAAATTTTTAAAAAATCAGAAACTTCAAAGGGAAACAAATAAAATGAATCGAAAGGGATTCTCTGCTGATTTTAGTTTCGGTCTCAAACTGAGCTTTTTAGCAATTATTATTATTGCTAGAGTTGCTCTGACTCTTAAAATTCAATGTATATCATGAGGTCTGGTCTTGCTGAATACAGTTGTACTAATGCACAGAGTAGAATACTTTGTATTTTGCAACTTAAATATGTAAATGTACGTAAATGTAAATATGTCATTTAAGGAACTGGGAGACAGAATAAGGGAATTCAAAACTCGAGTGTAGCCAGTCTGGCACGTTTACGAGGCTCCAAGGAGGGCATCTGCTGGTGCAGACATCAACAGACATTGTTTGAAATCCTGCTGTTATTGAATGTGTTAATGCTAAAAGAAACACTTTTACTAACCTCTAGCAGGGCATATCAGAGACACAGTTAGGTAATGTGGCCATGTGTTTATGTTGAGGCCTTGTGTGATGTCATTGTAAATAAATATATGTCACTGAAAGACAAACAACTGCTCTCTTATAACTGAGCTGAATCAACTTTACTTGCGTTTGATCGGTTAGCTATTTTCTGGTGCAATTATTACATAGGATACATGTATTCATTTCAATCATTTTAGGAAGCTAAATCAGATTAAAAGGAAATATTAGACTTATCGTGTCATTGTAGATAAATATATGTCACTGACAGACAAACAACTTCACTGTTAGACCTAAGCTGAATCAATTTCTACTTGTTTTGACCATTTATCTATGTGCAGGCACAAATATTTTATGTTTGATGGTTTCCATGTTTTAATGTCAGTGTTATTATTGAGGCTGGACAGGATTAAAAGGCAATAAAAGACTTGTCAAAATAAGAACTGTCAGTGATACCATATCCAAATAACTAGACGGAATTGTGAGAGTGAGTTAGAGACTTGAGTGATATGTTTTTCTGTGCCTTTTTGTACTTGAACATTGAGCAATTAATTTTCTGATTTTATTTTCCCTATGGCAAATCTTCTCTAAAAATATTATTTTGTTTAATGATTTTATCCCCCCTCCCAAGTATTTAATGATTTCTTATCACACGTTTTTTCCATAATTATTATTTTCCTGAGATTTGCCTAATTACAGCTATAATGATACCTTTTATGATTTTTTTCCCCCATCACTTTTCAATTCATCGGACTAATGACATTTGATTTCATTTATCCTGACATTCTATCTTTTCACTGATTGACCCCAATTAGATTCTCATCAGCTTAGCCAAGTTTATCCACAGGAGAATTCTTTTATCTCAAACAGTTATTAGTTTTCTCTCACGAAATCAGAGAGCAGATCTTCCATCTATTGAACTGAGCGTGTGATTGGGTGCAGTAAGTGTTATCCATCAACAACACATTACATCGGACAATATGGCTTTTTTTTCTGAAAATACAGCGTTGAGGGTGCAATGATTTAAGGTTTGGAACTGATGTAAAATCAATGCAAGGTTATTGTAAGGACATTTTAACGGTGTCTCAGTTAAGTTGAATTTTCAAGATTTTATAATTATACATGTTGTCTTTCAATTTTATCAGTGATTCCTTCCAAATTTCAGACATGTGACCAAATAATAGGTAGATGTTTCTTTATTCTGTAAAAATGCTTGCATTAATTGCAGGTGCAGACACTTACTTCTGCAGGATATCAACCGTCAATACAAAATTATCAATGATTACGTCCAATTTTCAGCCAATTGACAAAAAGGGTTTTTTCATTATTTTATTTCATTCGTCTGATAAAATCTTTCTATTGCAGGTGCAACCACAACTCTGTCACAGGTTGACTTTGCTCCAATTTTCAGCCAAATCAGCCATATATGGAAATTTTTGCTTCACTTTATAATTGCAGATGCAACCATTTGTTCCTTTCATCATGTTGACACTCCACACAGCACTAGCACTGATTTTGTCTATGACAAAATATGGCTATTTCATTTTTTACTTAAAAGTCATTTTATAATTGTAAATAGTAATTTTAAATCATTTACTTGCAGGTGCAACCACTTGTTTCTGCAGGAGGTGGACCACCCATATAACTCCATCACCGAGAACTACTACTATGCTAGCAGCGAGGGCGCCACCTATGTCTCCATCTCCGCGCACCTCAAGATCCTTCACTGTGTCTCCAACGCCACCAACTCGGACAGGAAGTTCCAGGTTACCTTCGATATTCTAGGTATGGTGTATTATTGATAAAATATGACTCCAAACATCTTCAATAGATAGCATTTTCAAGTTATATCAACACATTGTTAAATACATTCAAGTAATCATTGTACGTGAAAATTTCAAAAATGGGCATTATACCTGGCAATGTTAAACATGAACAGGAGAAACTCACCTTAAATATGGATCTTTTACCTTTGGAAGCCTGATATCCTATCCAAATGTACTTGGTAATCACAATAAAAGTTTTTAGCTTCATTGATTAATTGTGGTTCCTGTAAGAAGCTCACTCAGAAGGGGTTTTCTATATTTTATCAAACAGCTTGCATGTTAGGTAGCAATTATCATCTGAAGCTTTTTGAGAGAAAAGGAAGGGTTCCTTGTGTCCTATGGTCAATTATATTTAATGATTGAAAGTAAAAATCATTGATATGATTTGACTTGAATATCAGTCTTTCTCAGTATGCAGAGGATAGGTGGGGCAGTAGCACATTTTTTAGGTAAAACTAAGTGATCTCGCCTAAACAAAATCAAATGTTGCCAATTGCAAAGCAATGTTTTTTAATTACAAGAAGCAGTTTTATAATGACATGAATAGTTCACTTATGCTACACAAAACCGAAATCTTTAAATTAAAACATTAAAAGGTGTTCACACTAAAATGGTAGCCAGTAGTTTTCACTTGATACTTTATACTTTCTTCTACATATCAGGCTGAGTCATGAAGTTTTCGATTCTCAAGAGATTGTGCATTTGGCATAAAAATATATTTAATTAGGAAAAAATGAAAAAATAAAATTTTCAAAAAAATTGCTTCTGCCCCTCTGAAGTAAGTGTGTTAGTAGGGTATGAATATGAGTTCTTCTGCCCCTCTGAAGTAAGTGTGTTAGAAGGGTATGAATATGAGTTCTTCTGCCCCTCTGAAGTAAGTATGTTAGAAGGGTATGAATATGAGTTCTTCTGCCCCTCTGAAGTAAGTGTGTTAGAAGGGTATGAATATGAGTTCTTCTGCCCCTCTGAAGTAAGTGTGTTAGAAGGGTATGAATATGAGTTCTTCTGCCCCTCTGAAGTAAGTGTGTTAGAAGGGTATGAATTTGAGTTCTTCTGTGCCTGTAATACCAGACTGTGCCAGGTGGATGAGATGCTTTGAACAGGTGGACCATACAAGAAATATGTCAAGGCAGTCGACTGTGAAACTGGTATCTCTCTCACCTATTACCTTAATCAAATAGATACGCATTTGAAGCAGATATGATACCGACTATTTAGACATTTGATAATTCTAGTTAAGAAATATGTTTTATCAATTCTAATGTTATATTTTAGGAGAAACTTAGATGTAGGCCTCCATTTTTTTCCTATGAGGAAGTCTTTAATTACTTTAATTATGATGCTGATAAGTGATGTATTAGGTCCACTGTTGATGACCTCATGTTAGGCAGAATTTGATATCAGAGTGATGGGTGGGGTCGAGGTGGCTGGCGTCAAGTTATTTTCTGTGGCCATGTTTTCAAAACTTTCAACCTTAACGTAAAGGATTTGATGTAGTGATCATATTAAAGGTGTTAATGCCTACAAAATTGATTGTGACGTTATAATTCTGTAATGACGCATGTCACAGTGTCGGGAGAATTTAACATCGGAAAGAATGCCCTGTACAGATTACTGTTTGATTCATGTTGCCTAAAAACCTTAATATGATTGTACATGGACTTCTCACTGCGTGTTTTGGGATGTCTAGAATCATTTTGATAAATTCTTAAGCCTGGGTTACAACTGTGAAGATAGGTCAGAACTGTCCAACGTAAAGTCAGTACTGTCCAAACCTCGGGTGATTTCATATAGACAATAAAAACTGTTATTTTAATTAATACTAGTTAATTTTCATTTCAGATAAAAATGAGTTACGACAAGGGATTGTTTCCCAATATGGTACAACAATTGAACGGGTGACGTCACCGAACTTTCCAAATGGATATGCTATGAACGGGGAGACTTTCTCTTACATGATTCAAAACCTGGATCCGTACGGGCATGTAAGGCTCGTGTTTGACGACTGGGATATAGCTGAGGAGAGCGAAGTTAGGGTCAGTTACAAAATGATGTTTTTATTCTTCTTCAGTTATAAGTATAAGATATTGGAGTGAGAATTAATTGAAAAAGTAGCCCTTGTAAGATAATTGCTTGGTGAATTTGAAGGGTAAATTTAACCAAAACTCAAGGAAATTATTAATGACTATATATAATTTAGAGGCATTTACTTTTAAAATGATAATGATTAGTTTAATGTCATTTTGAAAATTCACAGATCAGATTTAGTTGATGATGAAAATATTCATAAGGGTGACTTCAGTTAAATATATGTGCAATGACCATATAGGGAAGTTTTCCATTTGTTTTTTCATTTTTGTGTTTTTAATCGTGAGTGATTATAAAAAAATAATTTCGTGGAAATCATTTTGTAGTTTCAAGCAGAATTTACTAAAACGTCATCATTTTATCAGAAATGTTAAGATGAGAATGATAACCAACAGCTAAAGTTACTCTGATGTCTTGTTAAACTGAAAAGGCACTCAAACTATACATTCCTCTGTGTTGAGTACATCTATTGTGTGACATAAACATTTCATATACATCAAACATACCTCAAAGATTAGTCAGATCTATCCTATAACATTGAGTTAGTAATCATCATAAAAACATCACATTTATCTCAATAGCAAGTCAATGTGAAAGCTCCTATTACAAGAAAACATATTGGAGGATTTTATGAGGTGTTGATATGAGCTTTATACCAACAGTTCATTATACATCATATCTCATAAGAGCATCCATCTAAGTGTGTGGCACTTTTCCAGATATGATAATATGATAATATGATAATAAATATATCGCCCTGCTTTTTACCTCCAAGAAACAGTCCCTTGGTTGTTTATCATCATCATTACTCGTGTTTTTCTTGGCAGCAAAAGAAAACAAATAACTTCACAGCATATTCCCTTTTAAAAACATTATCATGGGCCCGATTTGTTGCCTTATGATCTTGCTGATAGCTCCAACTAGCTTTTTATTGCAAACATGTGATAATCTAAATTGCAAAGTAAGTGTTTTTGTTTTCCTTTTATTGGCCGCTGTTATCAAAATAAAGGCGTTCAATGTATGCCATTGTTAAGAGAGATTAAATCTCTGAAAATATTTCTTGCTTGTCTTTCCAATTTCAATTAGGGAAATCTTTTTTGTGTTTTGGCAATATTTGGAGCTCTGAGATATGGATTGTTTTCTTTAAAACAAAAGTTGATGTCTGGTAGCTTAAAGTTAACAGAGTTGTCTCCCATTACTCATAATTCTTTCATTTGCATTGGGTGCACATTCAATAATTTGGGTTTTTGAATCATAATGTTTAACCTCAATTAATTTTATCATTTGTCTTTTGCTGTTCTAATATTTTTTTTGGACAATTTTTTATACATTGCAGTAAGATTATAAAGTTTCACAAGTTAAAAATATTTAAAGTTTGTACATAAACTGCAACAAAATATATTTCATATGCTATAAAGTAACGATATGTTTGAATTTCTTCTACGATTTATTAATGTTTGGTGTGCCTTATCCATTCTTTGAATTATTTTGTTACTGTTGTTTCAGCTATATGATGGGTTGACTGTGAAGTCACCCTCCATGGTACTAGACCGAAAACACCGGTCCGTGATAGTGTCAGACTCCAATACTCTCGTCATCGTGTTCGACACCGGGGTCAACCCCCTGGGGTGTTGCAAATATGCAGGTTTCCGTGCAGCATACCAGTTTGTTTCAGGTTAGTCGATTTTGTTGGAGGTCATCTTAGAAATGTATTTCTTTGTTGTTTAAGATCTTAGATTAGATTGAAGAAAAATTATCTCAAATAATCACTGTCACTTGAGTGAGAAATTGCAATCCAAAAGTACATTTGATCTTTTCAATTAAAAACATTGAAATCTTTAACTGTCATTATCTGAGCACAGGTTCTGTGATATGCATGAAAAACTTTTAGCAAAACAAAATGTATTGTTCAGATTTCTTGTTAGCATGAGGATTCTATACATTTTATTATATACCAGGAATTTAAGGGTATAAGTGCGACTAGTATTTTAGTTAAGAGTGAAATCCATGAGCCATTTGAAAGACAGGATAGTGAAAAAGACCTTGTACCAGTACTGACCATGAGGGCTAAATGTCTTGAATTTCTCTCCACAAATAAAACTCACATCTTGAAGTCCCTTCATCATACTTATGTTGCGATTCCAGAAAAGACATGGTTGGACGAGCCCATCACTTCGTGCAGCTCTATGTACGCAATGAGTTCAGGTGGTATGATTGACTTCACCGGGTCCATGTCTCGCCCTGGCCAGCCCGACTTCTACGACTGTGTTTGGATCATCAAGAGATACCCAGAAGCCAATGCTCCTGACGGTGTCATCCTTCGCATGAGAGAGGTTTTGCTGGGAGATGGTAGGAATCTTGTTGAGAAGAATTTTAAAACTTTATGTGGAAAAAAGATAAGAAGTTAAATATCTTCTTTGAGAGGCATAAACAAATTACCTCTCAGTACCTGAACCCATTCAATTGTATAAACTTACTCTTCCTTCGTGTGTTCATACAACTAACAAATAATGTCCAGTAGCATTCGCTTGATAACGGTGTTAACGTCGACAACAAAACGTGGCATTCTTGCAATAAGTTCAAAATCCATAACACTCTTCCTCATTCAACTTTAATGCCATATCTAAATCTATTGGTGCCATATCTAAACAGGAAACTTGCAGTCATAGCAATTTTTGAATTTTCAATTTTTAACTCACAACCCTTCCCCGCCCCTCCCCCCTCAAACCCCCACCCTCCTATCAAAGTGCCTGTAATGTTGGCACTTATTAGTGGACGTACATTGAATCTGTTTGTGTTCTCCTCAGGATGGCTACAGTATGGCAAGACAAACACCTTGGAGATCCGAGAAGGCACCACCTCTCTGAGCCCGCTCAAACACGTCTACACCGCCAAGAACCTTACGTACGCCCAGACATTCTATACGGCAGGAGATGGACTCTACATCAGATTACGCGGGGGTTTCTACTCCACGGATAAACTCTCCTTCATCTTCACTGCAGTTAAAAACACTTCAGAAGGTGAGATTCAAAATTTACTCCTTTGTATGTAAAGTAGATACGCGGTAACCTCCAATTGGAACAAAATGTATTTGACCCCACCCAAAAAGAATTTATTTTATAAAAATCCATATATATTTTTTATTTTATTCATCTTGATATCTTTATCATATGTATGTGTAAATGAAACAATAGAAACTTTAAACAAATTCATAACAGGATGCAGGTGCTTTTTCACAGCCTGAGCGCTGCACGCATTGTCTTCTTTATCTGTGGAAATCTTGGAAGTACCATAGAGGTTACATGTCCCCTGTCATCCTCTTCAAGGAAGTGCAGTATCCATTTTCTTAGCTTCTTTCAGCCGTCTCCAAGACTACTTGGGGGTAGATTTGTGTGATTGTAGAAAGTCATATATTTTTGCTTGCTATGTTTCTATGACTTATAGAATATCTTTACCCAAAAATCCTTATAAAATAAGAAAAAAATCTTATAACAGGTATGGCAGTAATCTTCACTACAAGCTTATTTGAGGGTAGATAGGTTGGTTGATATCACACTAGTCCTGCTTCATGACTGTGTATATAAAGGAGCCTTTTATACAGTCTAGGTCCACATTCAGCAAGTCTAGAGTGACTGAATACACATGAATATTAAATATGATGTTAGGAGCCCAAAGAGAGTAATATTATGGATGAAGGAACAGTAAATTTAAAAAAATTTTCATAGACTAAATATTAGTCTAATATCACTCCATTGAGTTTTGAAATTAAATCCATTAGGCATCTAAATATCCCTTGTTACAGTCCCTGACTTTGTGTGTATATTCCTGATATCGCATGCATTCAATTCATCCCAGTATCTAATATACTTAGATACAAACACATAATTTCAAAAAATTTCTTATGATATAAAGAATCCTTGGAAAAGTCATATTTCTGTACAATTATACCATTTTCCCCATTTTGGGGCTAATTTACATTATAGGTTTACCCTTAATATTTTTATTGTCAGTTACACTGGCTTTCTCATCATATATGGTAAAAATTCTATCTTTATGCGCACAAAACCAGAAATATGAAAACAATCACCTCCCATAGCCATTGTCATCTTTTGATTTGTTACATGATGTCAACAATTACATTATTTCCTATACAGCGTTATTTTACTAAGTTGAATACTAGGTTATTTCACTCAATAAAAACAGATTAAATTTTGAGCAGTCGGGCCATATTCAATCAATGAAAATATCATAAATATCTCTATCTGCAGGAGGGGGTTGCCCGGGTTACTTTGAGTACCTGTGTTCCAACCTACTGTGTATTGACCAGGAGCTCATGTGTGATGGTATTGACCACTGTGGAGACAACTCGGACGAGAGTCCGCAGCTAGACTGCTCTGTGTCAGGTGAGACTAATATTGCTCTTGTATACTCAATTAAAAAGTTTTTAAGGTGTCTTTTAGGAGTTGTTCTATGAGATTTCATTGACCCTAAAGCATCTTCTGTGTAGGCTTGTATACTCTTTCAAGCTTGTTAAATCAGTTTTTGAATCCTAATGATTCATTTTAAGTTTAATTTATAGTTCTTATCTAGTCCTAGATGTTATTCAACCTAAATAACCTTCAATAAAGGATTGTTTACTTGGTATATGTGGGCTATTGGACATTTTGAAACTTGCAAAGAATCCATAACACAAATCATGCTAAGTTGTTCAGGGGCCGCTTTTACAACAACAAAAATTCTGAGGTTAATATGAAGTCACATTCTTTAACATTGTGCTAAATTTAACAAAATTTATGATAACCTTAATGACTTTTAGAAGGAGAACCATGTGATATTTTGAGAGAAAAGTTGTTTTTTCTATGAAATTGTTGGCAAAAGTTGTTGCGTACGTGTCTGCGTCATTGCCGGAGCATAACTCTGAAATTACTTGACCAATCTTCACCAGATTTGGTATTCATCCTCTTCATATTATGTAGATGTGCCTTTTTGGGGATTCAGTTTCTTTAATTATTAAATTTTTTTGTAATAACACTTTTCAATTGCTTTTCAGCATTATGGAGACTAAGTTTCAAGTGGTCCATGCCTTATGTTGGTGAGTAGAAGGTTTTATCAATCCCTTACAGAGTTTAAAAATTCACTTTCTTTTTGGATAGGTATAAGAACAGTTTCACCATGTCAAGTAAAACTCATATCAAAGCAAAGTTTCTCAGTGATGAAACCAAACGAAAGTAGTACATTCTTTGCCCAATCTGCGAAAAAAAGTTTCACATCTATATGAACTATAAAAAAGATGTACTTGCTTTTCCTGAAATATAAGTTTCACAATGATATGAAATTTAGAAAGTACTTTATCTACCCTATATTGAAAGATAGGTTTCAGTTTGAAACAAGATAAAGAAAGATGTACATTCTGTTATCCAAAAATAAAAATGTTTTCACAGTGACATAATCTGAAGAATGATTACTTTTTTTGCTCCAGATCTAACGAGCCCAGGTCCCTCGCCGTGTGAGAACGGGTTCGTGTGTCGCAGCGGAACGGAGTGTGTGGCTGGGACCAAGCACTGTGACGGACTTATCGACTGCCAGGATGGCTCTGACGAATATGGATGTTGTGAGTTTTATGTCAATAATGAATGTCTTTGTTAAACAACTTGGACAAAATTACCAGCCTGACACTGTGATTTTAAAAGTAAGATCTGTCTAAGTAACAATGTATCTTTAATGCAGGTCCCATATTTCATCAACTTATAGCTACTTAAGTTAAGCAGCTGTATCAATTTGTTCTTTAACTGAATTAAATGAATCTTGTAAATTTACTAATACGAATTTATAAAACTTTTTACTTGTTACACACTATGATTGATGTTTCTTTACTCACTTTCAGATATTCCTTCAGCAAATGACGAGAAATCTTCATCAAGGTCAAGCCAACAGAATTCTTTCCCTTCCTTAGCATACCTGTGTTGTCATGTGTTGATATATCTCGTAAACAGGTAGCTGTTACCACTCAGCAGGTGCTTGTGCGTGTGAGCGCGTGTGAATGTGAAGACTGAGTCTGGATACTGTAAATTCTATACATATGTATATATTCCTTTGTTGAGGACAACACTCACTCATGAAATACACACTTCCAATGATTTCACTCTATTGTGTATGTATGGTTCTTTCTTTAGTATTGTTTTGAACACGGCGCTGATATCATCCATCTACTGTCTGTAGTCCAGACCAAGAAAAGAATAAACATGACAGTAAATTTCATTTTGTTACGTTAAGAAATTTCTTAAAATGAAAAGATCCAACAAGTTTTTTTAATGCTTACATTATTATTTCAAAGACAAAACAGTCCAATGGAAGTGGGAAATGGAAAGAAACATAATGAATACTTCAGTTTGATATTTTTGTAAAAGACCTATTCTTTTAAGATCAGGTTATCAGATAGACAAAAACTTGCAAATAAATGGTAAAAATATAAAAGTAGACATGTTTTCCCTAATGGGATTTCCAAGGGAAATAATGCTTTCTTCTCCATTATAGTCAGCAATGTTCCTTAATCATTATATACCTGCTGAAGCAATCATTTAGTCTGTGTGTTGAATTATGTTGTTGAAGAAAAGTTGTAATAATGTGGATATTTCTTTCAAAAGAGTGAGTGTGGATTTAGTTAAGCTTGAAGGGCAAAACTACTGTCATGAGTTCTGACATCATTAAGAACTCTTCAAAATCAAAAACAAGAATACAATTTTTTCATATATTTCAACATTTCTTTCTATAATTTTCTGTTTTTGAAGAATATTTCTTGATTTATCTTTCTTATAAACTCAACAAAATGTATTTTTCTTGCTTGTGTATATATTTTAAATTTTGATGTTTTTTTTCAAAACAAGTCTGTGCAATTTTTTACTCCACCAAATTTGTTTCACGTATTGTGCCAAACCTTGATTCACACGAGGTGCTATTCTGACTGTCTTTTTAAAAGTTACCTGTAATGTTACCACCCATACAATTGACATTACATCTCAGGAAATGACCATGAGAAAAAACTTATTTTATTTAATGGTCTTCCTAAATTGAACTCTAGTCATAACTTTTCAAGTGAAACCTCATAGTTGGAAAAGAGTATGGGCACTTGTCTGTCTGTGTTGTTGATTTAAATTAACCGCTAGAGGAGTTTAATCACTGTATGGTTATATTGGTGAAACTTGAGTTCTCTTATGAAGAAAGAAAATATTAAAGATGTTTTTAACAGAAAAGTACTCGAGAAACCTTTGTGAGAAAATGACAAATGTTTTTTCTTAGGTAAAATTTTGTGAGAGGTGATCTTGGCTTATCAACTTCCTTTAGTGTAATGTCGAGCATACTGGAGATAACATTAATGGATACTTTTAACTAGATTTTATTAACCTTGATGTACATAATTCTTGTGCTACCATTGTGATACTTCATAACACCTCTAACTGCATTTACAAATTTAGAAAGTAGAAGAAATTTGAGAAAAACCTTTTCTTTTCAAGTTTTCAACCAAACTTGACCGGAAAAAAAACTGGCTACTTTTCCAATACCCCTTTTTCCATGACAATCTTTTTTTATAAAATATTGAAAAGCTTTGGTATAAAATTGTCAGTTTTGCTGTAAAAATATGTTCAGGTTCTTTAAATTAAGTTGAAATATGATTACTTTATTATTTCATATTCATAGTTAACCTTTTCAAAAACCATTAAAGTGTATGAACATCATTGGAGTAAAAACGATATTTATGGTTTGTTGTATGTTTGCAATCATTATATCTGCCTTTGAATTTTGTTGATTGTTGTATGTCTATGTTTGAAGTCGATTTGATGCTGTATTCAGTCCTAAAAAGCTACTGTATCATTTGTGTGTATTTCTCCAGACTGGTTGTTATCCATCTCTCCTGTGAACGACCTAGTAGATTTATTTTCTAAGGCACTGTGGAAGGTTTTGTATCATCAGGAGTCATCAACAATTGAAATCAGAAAACCAATAGTATAAGTATCATTTTTGAGTTGTTGAGCTAAAGATTTCTAAACAAGGTTTGGCAAAGCCATTTCCATCATCGGTATCTGGTGATGGAAAAAAGTTAAACTCTCATTGTTGTGAATTCTGAATGATTGTAAAACCCTCGATCAAGCATAGATTAAGCCAAACCATTTGGCCAACTTACTCCAAGCAACACAATAGACCAAATTGTTCATACAAGCAATAATGGCAAAGCTCAGTAAATTTTTAATTTAAATTTTTTATTTAAATTTTTTGTGCCAAGTGTCTCTTCAACTTTACACTATATTTCTGACATGTTTTTGTTGACAATGTTTGTGAAATTTAATACATGCAAAAGCATGCTACAGTGCCTATTTAGTTCTCATTTTCTTTTGTCTTCAATGCGTAATTTATGATCATTTATTAGCCTTGCTTCTAATTTGTTAAGAATTATTTGTTAAGTTCTAAATTTTAAATCACATGATTAATCATGCCTAGTCTAGTCTTCAATGTCAGACAATCATATTTAGATATTTGCAGTAATATTTGAAAACTAAATCTGGTATTACTATTTCCTGTGATTGCCGAAGGGGTTGCCTATAAGCTGTACATATTGTTGTGTATATATGAACAAGGGGAGATAATCTGTATATCCTCGATCAATCACCTGTGGCCATCTCTGGGAGTGCTTACCATATTTATGTTTTACAGAGTTTAAGTACCACAGCATGGATATTGAATAAATTATTTAAATATCTGAAGTGTCTTATTTGTTTGTTAAACGAAATTGAGGATGTAAATGCTTTTGAGACACCAGTTTTACAATTGTATTACAAAGGCCCGTCTGACTTGAACTTGGTAACTTTGGTCTCAGCTGGTAACTTTTTAAAGTTTATCTTCAATTTTGCTATTCAAATTCACAAAATGGCACAATTGGGCTGATTACTTTCAAGCTTACACTCCCATTCAGCGCAGTACCACCCATGGTTTGCTAGTTCCAGCCGATGCTCGCAGGTTTCACCGCAATGCATAACCACAATGGTGTTGCGGGCTTTCTCCCTGCACTAATACTAGCAGCCGCGATATAAGTGAAATAATCTTGAAAGCGGCGTTAAACACCAACTCATCTCACCTCATACACTCCCAAAGCAGATTTTAACTTCACTATATTTCTTCAATGCTGTAGAGCCTTTTGAGAATCATATCCTTCAGCATCTGCTTGCAAAATGGTTGACAAGTTCAAATCATTCTTTTTTCAAGAAGGACTACAAAAAAGTAAAAGTTTTGTACAAATTTATTCTTGTTCAGAATATAACAATGATTGCATGTGCGAACAATAAAGAAACTTTCTCTCTTTACACAGTACATGCACAAGGAAACAATTATATACAGAAAACAATCCATTGTACATTGAAACAAATACATCTCACTGAATAGATCAAGCCACAATTCTTTCTTAACCCCTTACCTGCTGAATAAATGTGAAACTATGCAAGATGAAATTTACCGAGAGACTAGATGGAGTAAACTAAACAACCTTTCATTTAATGACTTTTGTTTAAACTCGTCTTGTCTTATAGTATAAAATGAGCAAAATCAAGTCTGATACCAAGTATCATTCAAAAGTTTGATAAAAAATAGAATTAAACGGAAGTAAGTTTAGTATTGTGGACCGGGATTTTCAAATCCCTCTTAATACTAAGATAATGATAGGTACTATAGGATAAGATTTGCCTACAACTAAGAGAGCTTCAAAACTTTAGGCTCTGTACATACCTGCCCACATTAATCAAACATAACAGTTGAAACCGAAACAGAGAATCCCAGGAGTTGGCTGTGATCGTGACGCCAGTTCTAACATTGTGGCGCCATGGGTTAGCACGATTTAATACACTAGTTTAACATTGCCTTATAAATATATATTGGTATAATTATATATAGACTGCAACGTCATCCACGGGGAAGTAATAACAATAGTAACTTTGGCTTCGGGCTTAAAGTGACACTGAGTATACGTTTCATAAACTTAAACTTTTATGTGGGTTGGACAAGAGCCATAGTACCATATTTTAAATTTCCTTCCATTTCTTGCATCTTTATCTCTATAATACAAAAATAATGATATTTTCTTGTTTTCAATCATTACCGAAAAAATTAATGTTATAAACATATTTGTCTTTGTGACTGCTGTAAATATGGTTTCCAAAATTACATTTGAGTCATTGACGTGCGCCAGTTTCACAATTTAGAACTTTTACCTGTTGATTGTCCCCATACTGAACTGATATGCATAGACTGTAATTTCAGAATCAAACACTATTTCTTAATAAAATGACAATTAACATTTATAAAGTTTGACATATCTGACTCCAGAAACATATTCTGTCGCCCGTTAAGGTAAAGAATAACACTGGCTAACCTCGGAGAAGGAAACTAACACCAATATCAAGTGCCATAAACAAATATGGCTCAAACTTAGTCAGATATGCGCAAATACAGAAATTGTATGAATCTAAAGCTGAAAAGTCAGTCTCAAGAAATATCTTAAAATTTTGATATTTGAAAAAGTATTTAAAAACACTATTTTTCCTTTAAGATATCAACATACTTTAGGAATATATAAATACTGCTAAATATGAGCCTGTATGATTATCATGTATAATTCCCATCAAAATCCACCTTTGACCACTTTACATAGATACCAAATTAGGTTTCACCAATATAAAACTTTTCACAACACAAAATCCTTTACTTGGCAAGAAGTATCACACCTTTGTGATATAATGCACCTTAAGTCAAGTAATCTTGAATATAAAAATTCTCCGTGGTTGCTAAAACAATTTTTCACAAATGTTGCACCATGACATCATAAAATATAAAAATTAAAAAATTAAGACACATTTCCAATTTTGCATACATTACACTTCACATCACTTCACTGACAAGATCAATTCAATAAATAAAACATGATATTAGGATAAGATCTAATGTTCTTAAAAGAAAAATATTTAAACATTCAAATGAGTATTCATCATAATAAAACCCAGCAAATAATTTGAAAACCATTTTTTACATAAAAATAAAGACTTTTTCCTCGTTTTCCAGAATTTAAAAAGTTGTATATCATTAAAATAGTCATTCTTCATAGCTAAAAATTCTTTCATGAAAATCAAAGATGTACTGGCAGATGAACATATTATATTATATATATTCTCTATTTCTATCTTATATTTATATTCTTTAAATATATAATAAATTTATTTTATCAAGTACATCCATTCTGCATGATAATTATATTCATGCAACTGCGTGGATCATGCTTCAAATGTCAAATACATTTCCAGAACAATAATCATGTGAAAGTCTTAGGGTGAAAGTAATCAATAAAAATGATAAACCAATATCAGTGTATGAAATAAGCCTATATAATTCACCAGTCAAAAGTATGATTTTGTCAATTTTAAGGCAAATTCAAAGAACAACTTTCAGAAGTTACCATACAGCCTGCCCAAAAGTAACCAGTTTTCAAGCTTGCAGATAGGTCTTATTTCATTCACTGACAATATGTACAAATATAACAAATATTTTCAATAAAATAACAACGTATGGCAACACTTCAAAGGTTTGCTGCAATGCCATGTTCCAATCACTGCATATTCTCAATACAGGGTCACATTGATCAGGGTACCTTTGCCTAAATATTGGTCATACCTCGTTTATACTAGCATACAATAACATTCAGCTCCAGCAGTGTATTTGATTCCACAGAGCTCATCCAGTACCCTGATCTCCTTCAGGCTTGTATTGCTGAAAGCTTCTCCTTTATGGCTAACGTTAGCATGTAATTTGTCAGCCAATGAAATATGTTCATGAAAGGAGCTTGAGGCTAATATCTCAAATTCAATGAATTTGTCATCCAGGTTGTACAGCTAGTGTTATTTCATTGGCGATATAAGGTTTTAGGTCTGAAGAGGTTCACGCTATCAGAAGGAGCTCTGTGATTCAAATTCGCTGATGAAGCAGGTTTATACAAAAACCAAACAAAGAAGCGTTTAAACCCAAAAGTGCCAACCCTATCAAAAATTAAAGCAAGTCGAATATCCTACAATCAAATTTAGCTTTTATTGATATCATAAGCCATATGATAAACCAATGCAAATAATTATGTTTAACCTATAATGTATTTGTCAACTGAGATAGGCCTTACCGCTGAAATATTTCTGTATTACACTCTTTCAAAACCCAGGTCAACTAACGACGACTATCAACCTTGATCAAAAGCAAGTGTCACTGACATTTTGTCAATATTGTGGTGGGAATCAAATGCGCTAGACATTTATCCTACTGCTTTAAAAATATAAACAAACATATCCTATTCATTATACAAACATAGAAAAGCTTTTTTTACAAAACAGTACAGTTCTGTATTTTGTTATAAAATCAGTTACAGGAAAAGTTCTTGTTTCATGGTTAAGTTAACACACTCCATTTTATGTGATAAAGGTTGAAAAAATAAAATATTCTCAATTACCAGAAATTGTTAAGAATCAATATTAGTAGTCAGAAAAAATTTGTTCATTTAGTTTTTGCAACAGATACTAATTTTGATTTTCATCTTCACAAAGGAACCCTATTCGAAGTGTCTGTAGGTCATAAACAGAGAACTGTAAGAGAATTATTATCATTATTATCAATACTTCACCTGGACCTTCTCTGTTCAAGAATTCAGTAGCTGTCATTTTACTGAATTCATCCTGTCAAGTGACGCAGGCCTTTTCTGTACTCAAGCACCAGTTTACCATAGATCAATATTCATAGACTGGCGGCATATCCGACAAATGTGGCGGCATATGAATATTGTCCATTCATCGGTACTGATATGTTTGACATGTCAAAATATAGACAAAATAAATCAAAAGTCCAAACGTACAATTTAATGGGCACTTATATCTGTTATTGCATCAATTTGTCAAGTTCCATTGTCAGATCTCATAACTCATGAGTAATAACCAACAGGGAGAAAAACGTAAGACTAAGTTGTCAATTTGTTCTGTTCTCAACACTTGACATGCATAGACCACTGCAGCTGAGCTGAGATGACATGAGTGTAGGTCCTATATAACCATTAAATCTGCTTACTGAATCACTGGAATATAATCTGGAAATTGTCATTGGCAATGGACAACCGATGACCGTTTCTGCTGGCTAATAACCTCACTGGAATGTACTTGGTGCAGAAGCGAACGGATCACTCATCCAAGAGGATGTTCCATACATTCCTCTTGGCACACAATAGCACTGCTGATTGCAGGATAGCTTCCATTTGGAATTCCTCACCGTAATCTTTCTGTCCGAGGCCTAGATTCTCAAAGTTCTCCAAGCTCTAAGATTGTCATAAGAACCATTAGTCAATATTGGGTGTCTTAGTGCTAAGAGGGCTTCAAAAATCTAGGCACTTTAGGTTAAGGGTTATCACAAATCTCTGGGGAATCAACACAACACAGATTACATTACTCTAGACACAGCGAGTGTTCAGGCACTATGTAAATTATCTTGATATTCACTGTAATAAAACTTGCCAAGATTCTGGAAAGTTACATGCGACTTTCTCTCAGTAACCTTTCACTAGCTGTTCAGAGACCCTATGAAGGGATAAGAAAAAGATACTTTTTAACATGGAATGGTCCAGGTTGTAGAATGAGGATAAATATCCACTGATGCTCCAAAAAACAAGCTGATATGCAGAAACTTTCCATCCATTTCAATATGAATTGTTCATGTTATATTCTCACAAATGGCTTTGAATTCACACAAAGATGTCAGGGTCTTCGTCCCCATTATCCAGTGACAACGACAGATAGTTTCCATGGAGTCTGTTCTCGGGAACACTGTCCTGTATCAACCCCTCTGAGACACCGCCGTAGCGCCATTGGGCAGGTCGCTGGTTGTGTCGAGGGGAGGGAACTCTGAGAACCACTTCCCCTTGTTGTTCACGTATACTATCACTGGCACTCCTCTCTGGGTGGTCACTCTCCACGCTCTGACCAGAAGCCCTCTCTCTCACATGTGTTGGAGAGGCACTTTGTCTTCCCATACTATCTCTCTCATGTGTTGGGCTATGATTTTGACGTGGCAAACTATTTCTTTCATGGGATGGGGAACAATTTTGTCCTTCTGATCTTCTTTCATGAGTTTGGGTATGATCTTTGTTCTGCTGAATGTCTTTATCATATCTCCCATTATCTCCCGCTTGAGTCTGCTCACTGCGATTGTCCCTATCATTACTTGATTTACGATTATGACCCCAATGAACGTCTCCATCAACCATATCTGTCTGATGACGTGGTGATGACTTTTTCTTCTTCTTGCCCTTGTCTCTGCCACGAGAACCAGTTGAATCATAATTAACATTCTGACCACTGGAATGACCTTGACCTTGATTTGGACAAGCTACGGCACCGACCTCCTTTCCATGAGATTCATCCTCCCCTGACGTTGTCTGCCCTTTGTTACGAAGAGTAGATGAGCTGACAGGGCATTCAATGAAATCATCCTGAACTATTTTGCTCTGTCTTTGCTGTAAGGTCAGCTCACGATCTGGCGACCCCTGTGAGTTTCTAGAGTCACAGTTACCATAGTTACGCTCTGATCCAGAGGACTCAGAGGAGAATGAAGAATGTGAATCTGGTCGCCGTTGGTCCTCCAATATGGAACCTTCCGACGAGGAATCTGATGCACGAGGAAGATCACACGGATGAGACTCAAGCGAATCTCCAGAACTGCTTGACTCTGCTGACTGGTTGAGAACATTCTGGGAGGACGTGAGATGTGGCAGTTCAGTTGTCGGACTTGTTGCCTCCTCATATGTTGGTGGGTTGATCATTCCATTGACATCTGGCTGGGACCACATGAAGGCCTAAAGAAAGAAATACAGTGTGAACATATATTTTCTGTGACTACAGGATATCTCTGCCGAGCCTGAGGAATCTTGTCAATGAACTTCAATAAAAAAACAGATGTTGATGTAATATGAATGGTTATCATTCCAAGCGTGTTCATAAGTAATTTTCAGGCAAGGTGTACCTTTATTTTCAGGAGGCTGTTTCATCAGAAGACTTTAGCACTCAGATAAATTTTTAGGCCATATCATTAACCATTTGCAAAAATTGTATGTTAGGATAAGTTTGTAGAACTATAGTTGAACAGTTGAATTTTTCAGAAACTTTAGATTGTGTATTGTTTCAAGAGTATCATAATAATTGCAGATGTGAATGTGGCACTTGTACATGAACACTAGAATGTTAAAATTTTGGTAGTTAAGAAAAGTCTTAGACCAACCATGTTCAAGTATCCAATGGGAGTGTTCTGGATGACCTCATCGTAAGTGGGCGGGGCATCTTGTTGTATTGTCAGATTCATCCGTATACGACTCCTGTTTCGTCCCCGACCTGTGCCACGAAACATAATCGTAAAAGTTATGATACAAATTCATAACGTATTGAAAGAAATATGCAACAACTGACACTTAATGAAAAAAACATTGGGAAACTTAAGTAAGATTTGTACAGATATCTCTTTTAAACAAAAGACACAGAGAGTAAGTGAATTATCATTGCTTAAAACCAACTTATCAGACCGCCCAATCATTAGCGGTAACAATACAAAAACTGAAAAAATCATCAGCTTCGTCGATGAACACACCAAATTGTTCGTTAACCAATACCCTAGCTACATCAAAGACGCAACACACTTTATCCAGAAGTTAGAGTCTTATCACATTGATAACAACAAAGACATCATATTGGTTACAATGGATGTCACCTCTTTATACACAAACATACCCAACGGCAAAGGCCTACGCTCAGTAGTTAAAGCCATCAGAAGATATAAGCCTGACTGGCAAATACCACCTTCTGGGTTACTCAACCTACTCAAGCTAGTACTCCATAAAAACAACTTTGTCTTTAACGGAGAAAACTACCTTCAAAATTGGTGGCACAGTCATCGGAACTGTATTAGCCCCCTCGAACACTAACATTTTCATGGCTGAATTAGAAGAAACCCTTCTACAAAATGCTACCAACAACCCGACCACTATGTAAGGTTTATTGATCATATCTTCCTTATCTCGTCTGAAGGTCAAGCTAAACTTGAGACATTCATGAGACTTAAGACATGGAAAACCAAAGGCCCTTATAGCCAATTCCTACCCCTGAAACAACTGTTCTAGCAACGAAGAATATGAGAGACACAGCATGAATCTCATTAAATACTATCTCAAATGGGGATACCCCCCAAAAGATATTACAACAGAACAAACAAAAGTCGGTTTTGAAAGATAGGAAAATACTCCAATCCCCACATCCGATGTACAGCCGTATAAAACACGACCAGTACTTGTGTGCAACTACAACCCCATGAACATGAACTCAACTAAATAGAACCCTCAGGGATATGTTAGTCAAAGCCAACATCATCTATCCTCCCAAACAACCACAAATTAGTCGAAGAGAAGTGACATATATCGACAATCTTTGCGACAATGATCAGTGTAAATTGTGCACTAAAAACAACAGAAGCAGCTACTTCCATAGCTCAGCTACAGACCGTAGATACTCATGTCGGAGATACAATTGCAAATAGCGCAATGTAGTGTATATACTTACTTGTAGAAAATGCAAAAAGCAATATGTAGGGGAAACTAAAAGAGATTTCAAAACATGTCTGTCTGAACACTTTGCAGATATTACTCACAAAAAAGGGATAAACCCGTATGCCACCACTTCAATCTCCCTGACCACTCAAAGAGCGACTGAACTTAACCGCAGGGCCTCAATGATAAGATCAGGGATTGAAACTTTACACTCATTTCACCTATGCTTTTACCTATCAGCATGCTGAGGATAATGAGAAAAAAGTAAAAATATTTTCAATCATCAATCACATGTGGCAACCATCCAATATTCTGCAAGTTAACACAAAGTCTCAACCCTTCAGAAGAAGCGCAGTGAATAACCAGGAAGTGAGGACAACCAGCTTCCACAAGGTGTTTACTCGACGAAGAGAAAGACGCTGTTGGGTCTGTCACTGCACAGGATGAGTCAATGCACACCAGTATTGCTGCGACATTCCTGATATAATTCACACCTTTCAGGTAAACACTTCCTCCTACAGTAAACTGCAGTCTTGGTGCCTTGGAATTTTTTTCTTTACATTTTTAATGGAAAAACTATTTTAAGTCTATTCCAGACAGTCCTATATAATTCATTATTCCATCCAAAAGAGTAAAAGATAAAACTATAACTGCTTATTATATTTTCAACTTTAAGTTAACACATTTCGTACTGCTATGAGTGATGATGAGGTCAAATGTCAATGAGGTCAACAACAACAATGGTATGACATAACAAGCAATGGCAGACAACAACCAAAAATGATAAACTTGATTATTTTGGTTTTTCAAGCTAAAAACCCTGCCTAAACCATTATTTATTTTGCACCTGCCACCTGAACTAGGGGGAGTTAGTCTGCCTGACTTGAATATAGTTATTGCACTGCAAAAATTGTGTTGGGTCAAAAGACTGATGTGATACAATTTGGTCAAGATTGGTTCAAGAGTTTTTCATAGACATGGACACGCTTATTTTAGCTCATTCAAAATATATTACACAGAAAATTGTTCCCAATGTTCATAACAAATTCTGGAAAGAGGTTCTTTCCTTGTGGTCATTAGATCTGAAGTCATGACGAAATAATGAACAAGTCTATTTGGGATACCAAAGACATTAGGATTGATAATGACACCATATATATCCAGCATTTTTAGCAGTGTGATAGATATAGATGGAAAAATATATATTGATATAAACATTTTGTAAAAAAAATATGACATTAAATCAGATTTCTTGACATACACAGGTTTATAGAAAGTGTAATCTTTTTTGCAAAATAGGAACATTGGTATAAGGTGCATTATAAGACCTTTTGCAATTATGCTTGAGTGTTAGCTATAATATTGTAAAACACATGAACGTTGAGACAAATCTGTTTCCTACAAGAGCATGATTACAAATTGATAGAATTGATGAAATAACTCACGATTCCTGCGGGCCATGTTGCCGCTGACCGAGGGCACCTGTTGCCTACCAGCGCGAGCACTCTGCTGAGAGAGGGTGCGACATCGCCGGATGAAGATGATGAGGAGGCAGATGACCACAATCAGGAAGATGGAGATGACCATCGGGATGATCACCCCAATACTGATTGTGTACGAGTAGCGTGAATAGTCACCACTGTCCGTACCTGAAGAAAAGTCATGAATCGTTATAGAAATACAACTTAAAACATAAATAATGACATCAATTATGTCTATGGTGATGACAAAGCTGATACTAATCATGTATGAGTACTGTGAGTAATCACCACTGCCCGTACCTGTAGAAAAGTCATAAAATGTTATAGATTAACAATCTAGAACACCTTATATTCATATCAATTATGTCTATGGTGATGACAAAGCTGATACTGATCATGTACGAGTACTGTGAGTAATGACCACTGCCCGTACCTGTAGAAAAGTCATAAATGTGATAGAAAAACAATTAGCAAAAAGAAATTGCTAAAATTACAAAATGATTTCGCTACAATAATATTGGTGATTCAGATTGGATAACAGGGATTTATACAATTTGTTTCCTTTATACATTGATAGCGGCACTCAACATGTCAAACAGTCCTTCAATGAGTTCATTTCATGCATAAATTGGTCTACAAATTATGTAGAGACTGATTTCATCAAGAAATTAAATGACTTCATGTAAATAGTGATTAACTTTTCTGTTATATCAAAATTACATTTCATAAGCTCAATATCTATCATGAGAGTTCCATAATCTTTGATTACAAAAAAAAATTTAAATGAAAAATACATCTTGGAAACAGGAATTTAACATATCTATATGAAAGTCAAATTTCAAATTTTCTGGTCTCAACCCTTCAGAAGAGGCGCAGTGAATAACCAGGAAGTGAGGACAACCAGCTTCCACAAGGTGTTTACTCGACGAAGAGAAAGACGCTGTTGGGTCTGTCACTGCACAGGATGAGTCAATGCACACCAGTATTGCTGCGACATTCCTGATATAATTCACACCTTTCAGGTAAACACTTCCTCCTACAGTAAACTGCAGTCTTGGTGCCTTGGAATTTGTTTCTTTACATTTTTAATGGAAAAACTATTTTAAGTCTATTCCAGACAGTCCTATATAATTCATTATTCCATCCAAAAGAGTAAAAGATAAAACTATTACTGCTTATTATATTTTCAACTTTTTGGACAAAATAGAAATGACATATTGAAGTAAATTTTTATTGCAGTATATGTAATTTTATTGTTTATATTTGCAAATTGTAACAAAGTGTCATTTTGTTAAATGGACATCTAGTTTTCTCAGTGAAAAATGTCCTAAATATATTTTTCCTAAAAACCTTTAGGTCGTATTTGGCGCTTATTAAAACAGTTAAGATATTGTTGATATGTAAAACCTACTGCCATTATCAATACTGCATATATCTGTTCCAGTGATGCATTGGTTTGTATCAATATCGTATATCAATATCGTATATCAATACCGTATATCAATATCGTATATCAATATCGTGTATCAATATCACCCTAGATAATCACCAAAAATTCCCATTTAGTCAGTTGATCAGCTGAGGAATGGGCAAGAAGGAGCCCAGAAACTCTGTGTGA
The DNA here is from genome assembly GCA_921293015.1 of Phorcus lineatus. Classification (NCBI taxonomy): domain Eukaryota; kingdom Metazoa; phylum Mollusca; class Gastropoda; order Trochida; family Trochidae; genus Phorcus; species Phorcus lineatus. Next base: position 46,022,533 of record OV121090.1, on the reverse strand, counting down.
AATAAAATACAGAACTTTTTATCCATAACATTGTTTTGTACCAGCTGACAATCATTAAAATTTGACAGAGATGATGACATCAAATTCCCTCAATGTTTTTAAACTATGGCTCAATGACACTGCAGGTTTGTGAAATGATTGGGACATTCCAACATGAAAAGAGGGTTGGAGAGAGATTAGTTAGAACTTCAAGCAAAACAAGGTGACATTTTGGAAGAGCTACTTATTTCTGTTTGTCATCATTTGTCACTCTTTCCGAAAAATATGTTTTGCTTGTAAACAAGTACCGTAGACGATGAATATACAACCAGAGATGAAAACAGATGATTATTATCAAATTTTTCCCCAGTATTATTTTTCAGTTTCTCATTCAATGAATTGAAGTATCTGATCCAACCTATGCAAGCAAAACAACCACTGTTCAGACAAAAGAAAATCTAGCATCTAAATCCTAGCATGTTTTACTGCTTTACCGACACACAATGATACCATACACATATTTTGAGCCAGCTGGTCAATCTATTAAATGATGATAAGCTAGACTCAAGGCTCTAAATGTTTTTTATCAGGTATAGGGAAGGAGGCTTGTGAAATCAAAATTGTCAGTTATAGTTCTTCCCCAATCTGGACTTTCTTTTCAAGATGTCATATTTTGGCAGTGCATAAAATAAGGCTTGTATGACGGTAAGGTGGTGCGAGGCGATATGGGGTTTAACGCCGCTTTTTAGAGTATTTCACTTATATCCTGGCTGCTAGTATTATTTCAGGGAGAAAGCCCGCAACACCATGGTGGCTATGCATTGCGGTGAAACCTGCGAGCATCGGCTGGAACTAGCAAACCATGGGTGGTACTGCACTGAAATTCAGTGTAGCATTGCACCCAAACCTGACTGTGTGTAGGACAATTCTCTACAGCAGACAAAGTTGCCGAGCCCCTGGCTGGATTCGAACCACGGACCTCTTGATCCGAAGCCGAACGCGCTGTATGACAGCCAAGACCCAGGCTGCTTTAGGCCCAGACTGCCAACTTAATTTTTTCCCTTCAGTTAATCATTTAGATTGACAAAATAATTTTTTTGGACTGAGTACATTTATAACTTATTTTACAGTGGTTTTGGGCTAAAGGGGAACTCAAATATAAAATATTGTGAACTACGGTTTGCGGGTATGACTAAATTAGATGAATTAGAAGTCTGATTGATGGGCGCTAGGACTGAAGAGTTGTATCCTCGCCTTCAGGCCGTGTGTAGAATAAGAACTTATCATCCTACTTATCAAAACTACGTTCCACAGGTGATATCGCTTGTGGAAGACCAAGCAATATCTCCTAGGAGATATCTTTTTGGCAGTAGATTTTGAACAATGCCCCTCTGACGTCAAGTATATGACATCACAATGCTATGGTGTCATAAATACTACGAAGTCACAATGCTATGACATCACTTGGAGTCTTGGGGCAGCAAGGTGTTCAGTAATGTTCATTTGTCATTCAAATGTAATGAAAAATAATTTTGGATAAAAAAAAGGATCTCACCCTTGTCTCTTCTGATATCAAATATGTCAACACTCGTTGACAAGCCTGGGATATTTGTAACTTTCATCAACTTGTGTTGATATATTTGATATCAGAAGACACTTGGATGAGATTCTCTCTACATCATAGGACCCCTTCAATGCATACAACTTATTATAGATACAACAATATTTGTAAGTTGAAAACATTGACAATGACACATACCTCTGTTCAGGGGGGGATACGGCAGAATGTGAGACATTGTCACAGAAATAATCCAATCCGTTTTCAAATTCAGAATCAACACAACACATTCCAAAACAAATCCTTACAGACAAGCAGTACGATATATCCAGAAATTGCAGTAATTGAGATAGATGGGCAAGTAGGATCCATAGCTTAACTCAGCAGTCGTCAGACAGTCACAACGGGCTCTTATGGAAGTATAACGAGAGAATTATTTCCGTAAGCCCGCTGTCATCAAACCACAGAAAACATCCAATAGTTGTTTGAAAGTAAGGTCACGGGGAACACCTCTGCCCTCTCAACTCTGACATTTGACCTGTTGAGACACAAGGAGTGTTTAAAGTCTATGTCAATAATTGAGGTGCGTTTAACTCATATGTATGTTTTGTTTGTTTACGGTTCGAAGGTACTGCTTCACAAACAGCCTGCGAGTATTTCCCGTTGCGGGCGACACAAGGAAAGCATGGACATCAGGTCAGGCAGGGCGAAGTCGGAAGAGAGACGCAAACAATCAGGAAATCGAGCTCGTTTATTTCAAACCCTGGGCGGGGTCAACACTGGGGAGTCAGAGACTCTGTTTATTTTCTGAAGTAATCACGCTCGTAGTGATTTCATCTTGAAACAGCCCATTCAAGGTTACCATTTAGCAACTTGTTGCCAAAACAGTAGTGTCACAAGGGGGAAACTGTTGATTTGCTGGGAATATCACACCCTCAATGATTTAACAAATCAACCAGTCAAAAAATTATTTAATTTTTCCAGAAGCTTAATGAAGGGACAGATAGACTAATTTGCTTAAGTGAGAAGTACTTCAAATAATATTTGAAAAAATATATATATAAAATATTTTAAATAATAGTTGAAAATAGTTATTAAAGATATATATTTACAATTTTTTACTTCATTCCACCTAAAATGATTGGTGATTATTAAAATATACAATGCAAGCCAGATCAAAAAGACATCCCAAATAATTGCATTAGTTTAAAGGGACTTTTCTACATGTTTCTCACGGTAATAGATTAACATATCAAAATATTTGATAAAAAAAACAATTACAACCAAAAGTTAACAATGAATTTAACCACAATGTCCCAATTAAAACTAAATTTGAATTATCAAAACATTTCTCAATAATTAAGAAAGCAACTAATACGAAACCCTTCAGAGTACACTCATCCATTTGATGTTCAAAATTTTTTAGAAATTATTTAATCCATAATGATCATAAACCTTTTAAAATTTTGAAAAGTTCAATTCATATCACAACACTTGTATGTTTCTATCAGTAGTTAAACACAGGACAATACCCAATTCAAAACTTATCATAAGAAAATTATGTCAAAGTTCGTCCCTTGATTGATTCAATAAAATTCCAGTGTTTCAGTTCAAAAATATTTCTCAGACAAATACAGACATTGATTAAGTTATTTTCAATTTAAAAAATACCTTAGTCAAAACAAATCTGCATTGTACTCAATATTTCCTAGTGCACAGACACTCTTTAACCAAGAAAAAATTATTTAAACTTCTGAGAAATTATTTCTTTCTTGGTCAATACTCAGTTTTAACTCCAGGGATTATTTCTACAAAAACAACAACAGCAGACAGGAAGTTCAATTAAAAACTTTTCAAACAATCTAGACAGCAAGTATAGAGCATTATTTAAGCGAGCCACATGGACGGAGGAAGCGTGCAGACATTGAACAAACAAGACCTGGCGCTTCCGTTGTTGTTGTCTTCCAATAGGGCCACCGACCAGGATGAAGGAGATGGATCTTGCCATTTGAATATTGACCAATCAGAGCACCTCCATGACTTTTCTGCCTCCCATAGGGTGGAATCCATGGCAACGAAAGATTCTGTAGCATCTTTTTGAAGTCGGAGATCAGTGTTTATATGTAAGATAAATTGTTTTTCAATATGATGAGAAGTTGCTGTATAACAACCCAATAAACGGCTCAGAAACTGTACTTTCACAAATATTTAGGGACACAAATAAGTCTGAGGTTCGTGGTTGGATAGTACATCTGGTCAGCAATAAGTTTCAACACATCACATGAATAAGGAATCTTTTGCTTTGAATGTAACCGCTATGAAGCATTCAAGCATCTCCATATAAATGAAATTTCATCCGTGGTTTGTGATCTTTGACAACAAATAACAATCCTTCGTTGATAAGATCCTTGAGCATAGGTTGTTTTTGTCCTAGCGAAATGTTTCTAAATTTCAAATTAAAAGGTTGAGCAGTTTTGTGCTAGACCATCAGATAATGGGGTCTTTATTGCCAGTGCTGTGAGGAATGGCACAGCAGAAGGTATTTCCATTGATAGTGGAGTTTCAACTGCCTTAAGATCAAAAGTCAAATCATGCAAACTTCAGCATAAAATATTTTGCGCACTGAACAAGTGTATTTTTATAATGTCAATGTAAATGTTGAACAATCCGTTCTGTCATATGATTAAGGACACTGTGTCTTACTCCAGTCACACATAATTTCCAAGGTCCAGCGATGAAGTCCTGATACAATGTATCTATCACACGATTGAAAACTCTCCGAAAGATTTCTCAACACAACAGACCCGTTATCAATGGCACAATGCTTCTCTCGAAGTGAAAGACAACTCCCAAATCTTCTGACATGTTTTCCACACTGTTGTTTCTCCCAAAATGAACAAACAAATTCCTCACTCTTATGAAACCGGTCTCATTGCATAAAAAGAAACATTGTGTGAAAGTAGCTTTATTTTCGTTACATTCAAAAAGAATTTCCTGTATAGGTTGACCTATGGCCGGTCTGTCAACAGGAGTCTTGCCTTGTGACCAAGTCAATATGGACTCCCCTTGACCATTGGTCAGGGAGAGTGTTTGATGTCACGTTAGATGCGAGGTAGCCTCACGTCCATCTTCTCCATTGTTTGCATGCATGTGGTAATTTTCCTTTATCATAATGGGTCGTAGCTGGTTACAAACTGTGTGTTACTTCAAAGCTAAAAAACTCCCAATTTGAACTATTTCAAATCAACCAGGACATGATAAGTTACTGTTTACATTATGAAACTAAACAATTTTACCAATTTCTTAAATTAAGCCTTTGCAAACTTAAGGTTACTTCAAAGTTAAACAGCTCCCAATTTTATCCCTCATTCAGAATGATTAGAATCTTATGTATTCCTCTTTGAAGTGAATAATAGTGAATGATTTTATTAAAATTGTACGAAAGAATTTGATTATCACAAATGTCAATTGAATACGGATATTTTGTGAAAGAATTATTCAAAAGGCAAAAATAGCATATATAGATATCTATCTTAGAATTTAAGACATATGTCTTGTCAAATATCCCAGTCTGAATTTTTTGCATGAGGTAAAAAGTCCACAAATCTGAAGCCAGTCGGGGATGAAATATGATACTTGATTGGAGAAAATTTTCACAACTACTTTCTTTCTGATATGAGCTTAGTTGCATCATGGACCCCAGAAAGGCCAATTTAATCTTCAAACTTTGGACAGTGATCCCTACTCTACAATTGAAATATTGAAATATAACAGGAAAAATTGGCAGGTCCAGGTGTTTCTTATGCCCATTATTATTTGAAGGTAAGTCATGTGAAACCCCAGGGTGAACAAAATCAAAAACGTGTAATTACTACCCCCTACCCCCTTCTCCCACCCCAGCTGGACAAGCATCAGGAAACGATGGAAGCGGACTCACCACACATAGTCTGCCTCTCGTCCGAGTTGTCCCCGCAGTGATCGTAGCCGTCACACTTGAGACTGACAGAGATACATCGGCTGTTGTAGCACTTGAACTCATGGTACCGACAGTCTCCTGCAGGTTTCAATCATGATAAGAGTGATATTTAGTGAGTCAACATTTAAACACACACCCAGAGTAGGAATTAATCCTACTTACTAACCTTTTGCCAATGGTGTTATCGCAAATATAACAAAGTTAATATCAGGATTTCATGCATCAGTAAAAATAAAGAACCGGGCTTACCAAACTTGTAGGATGCAAAGGCTAGCACAAAGTCGCGAGCATTGTGGTAGCGTCCCTGTAGTCGGATATAGAATCCAGTATTGTTTTCAAATCCATAGAGCCGATAGTCATCCACATTGTCGTAGGTGACCTCGGCCTTGTAGCTCCCAAGGGAGGTAAGTCCTCCGCGGATCTCTAACCGGTCTTGTTGGTCTGGATAATGTTCTGGGAAATAGATGAAAGGAAATTCTATGTTTGATTTTTTATCAATTATACCAGATGCTAAAACATATAAAGACTGAAAATATTCATCTGTACATTTTATTGATCAATATCAAGAAGTAACTGCAGGCCATTCTGAAGTGTTTGGCAACAATTTATTGACAATAGAATATGTAAACACAATCATTCAAAATATTGCTTGAGTACTTCTATAAGAAAGTTTAAAAAATATAATATACTTTATATTTTACTATTATTTATATACTTAATGAATATCTTATGTTTTTCACACCACTGATGGAAGAGTCATGAAATGAGATGTTTTCTTACTTGGCGAACTGTCAAACTCGATGAGTTTAGCATAGATCATGCTGTAGTCAGGATGACGTTTCAACACCCAGATGCAGTCATAGTATTCGTTGGTGCTCATCTTAGGGTCAAAGGTCACCAGCCCTCCAACTCTGTTCATGTCATAACCCCCACAGTCTGCAAACATAACAGAAACTTACCATTATGACAACGCCTGGCACATTTTAAAATTACTTAATTACCTTTTCTAAACAAACAATTTTAATCCTTAATTAAAAAATTTTTTATTTTAACAAATTTAAACCAATTTAGGGTTGAATCCTATTTCCATAATATTAAAATCTTGTTCTAATTCATAGATCCCTAACCCACTGGAAAAGCTGCTAATAACATTAAACAGATTCACTATACATGATATAAGTTTGCAATCATTCATTCCGGATTTTATGACTCCAAGTTAATGTCGACTCATACAAGAGAAGAACCATAAAATCTTACAAATAATGAACATTTAACAATTACGTTGAAAGAAATCTTACCTGTTATTGCTCTTCTGATCTGTCTGTGATCTGAAACAAAGAACGAGTAGTAAGAGTTGCTTCCCTTTATCAACACAATAGCCTTTCCATTATTAACAAACATATTTATTGTTAAAAGTCCTTTTTTCAAAAATATTATACCAAGGAACGGAAACAATAAACCATCCCTTTTGGTTGTGACCATGACTTTCTCCACAGGAATAATACAAGTGTTACAATTAAGCAATGGTAAAAGAGTATTCTAAAAACTAGGGGCCTAACTTTTTTTTGTATTGAGAGAAATTAAAAACAAAATTTGTTCAAATGATTTGGTAATAGTAGGGATACAGGCTCAAAAAAAACCCATTTCCTGACCTATGCTGTGACAATTTGTAAGATTACTACTTGATCTTTTATTGGCAATGACCATGGTGATAATGAAGGAAACAAAGTTTCTTTTTCACATTCTTCCAGGTCATGATAGCTTTAAATAAACTGAAACTGATTAAGTTATAAGATTAAATGCTAACTGCTATGTTCATTTTAAATTCATTTTAAAAGGAAAGAATTGTTTCCAATGTCTTTATCTTGACTTACTATTTTTGAAGACATACGTGGCCTTGAATCCCATGAAGTTTCGTATGGAGGAGCTGCTTTGTACCCCAGTTTTAAACTCGAGGACGAGTTCATTGCCATCAGAATGCACTATTGGTCGCTGACTGGATCCATATATTGGACCATCGTGGTCACTGTGGTAAAACTGGAAAAAACATTAAGAATTGTAAACTGAGAAAGAACCAGCACTACAGTAGACTGAATATCTTCATCCAAATTAGACAGTCAAGTTGCTCTACCAAAATATCTGCCATGATTCTACTTTTTCCTGATGGTTTTCACTGCATTCGCCTCCTCTTGCTTTAGAATGAAATTTATCAAGTTTGAGTTAGATTGGCAGCAAATGTCTGGTGGTCAAGTGGGAAAGCTTTTTGAACAGTCATGACTAGCAAATATTGCCAATATCTAAGGGTTCCATTGTCACAAGGGTTTTAATCCAAAGTAAGAGAATCTCTGCTTGTACACACAGTTCAGATGAACTTACCCAAAGCATGGATTTGGGCGAGAGATTCCAATCATCAAAGGTGAGCTCCACAAACTCGTTAAAGTTGACTGCCTGGAAGTGATAACTGTAAGTCTCGTCATTCTCAGCGTAGAAGTTGGGGAAGGCTGGAGACAGAATGTACCTCCTCCTCAAGGCTCCTCCATCGTATGCTGAGCCTCGGATGCTTTGCTTCTTAGCTGTTTAAACGAAAAATAAAGTGAGAATGACTCACATACCCTTGCAATTTAAAATCTGCCAAGAGGGAAAAGTTAATAAAACATTTATCTTACCTCATGTAAGAATGCCGATCCCTGATTGGTCCATGTGACCCTAAAGAAATATCCATATACACCGTCACCGAGGGATGATAAATCCCTTATACCCTGTTACATGAGTAAAGCGTGCTTCCATGTCAATCAATCAAAGTCACGTGATAAGGTCATAGGTGTTGTTCATTTTTATTTGTCTTATTAATAATACATTTCGACATTCGGTAAGATAAATTTGTTATAGCATTCCGTCAAGGGTGACATAGGGATATATTATTCCCTTGAAAGGTTTTATGCAACTCATGTTCTGCTCGTTGCATAAAAACTTTCACGGGAATAATATATCCCTTGCAAATTGTTATACCTTATATATACAGACAGCTTTCAAGAGTATCATTATAAAGAGAATATGCCTGAATAGTAGAGCAACATTGTTGTATCTATCACAAATTACATCAGGTCAATCAAATACATTATGTAACGGCAGCCATTTTCAAATAATTTCATTGAATTGTCTATGTTAATTTAACTATCAAATTATTTTATTCTGGAATTCTTGAAGATTTGAAGATGATAAATAACTTATACCATAGAATTATTAGATCTTTGAAGGGCATTTGGATAAAGAATATACATTTTTGTATCTTTCTCATGAATTATGGTTTTTATAACTTGGGTAAAATCAAATTTATTCAGTTGTTGAAAGTGTGTAATTGGTTTTGGTAGGTGCTTTCTATTTGTCCTACAACAAGTGCATTTCTTAGGTACAAAAATGTCAGGATTGAAATGCTTGATATACAATTATGTTGAAATCAACCTTGCATGTCAAGATGATCTTCAGAGGGTAATAAGTCTGTGGGTCTGTTTAACCAGTTATCTGTTATCAGTGGCCAATTTCAGAGTAATCCCATTTTTAAGAGCTGTGGTGCCTGGAAACTCAGATTGGTTTTGAACTATGCATTTCAGTAGCTATGTGTTGAACATGACTTGCTGTAGCTCTGATCACTAGGGGTCAACTCTCTCCATGGCACTTACCAACAACAGTGACGTTGATGCTCAGTTGAACGTCCTTGACCTGACTCCTATTGGAGCAGACGACAACGTATAACGTCTTGGAGAGTGTGAGATACGGAGCCCAGGGGCTTGTAGTGAAAGACCTTGCTGTCTCGTTTCGATAGTCAGGGTCAAACAAGTGCAGATATGTGCAGCTGAAATATGAAATCAACAAGGTAACTCAACATTCAGATATCTGAAATATGACAATATTTATCAATAACAAATCATGATGTTGTTTCCAAGTATGAGCTTACTCCATCATCAGGTGAAGATAATAAACAATGTACCACATATTTAACCAGATGCAGATGCAAGCTCAAAGCGCACATATTTGTACTATTAAATAACGTTTTTTATGCTGCCTATTTGTGTTATCGTTTAGGTCTGTACTTTTCCAGTGTTTAGGTACCACTTTGTAAAGCAACGCGAACTGACTCTAATGTGGATGAAGTGCTTTGCCCACGGACATAACACATTTGTTTACATGATGCTATTTCCAGGTACCAATAATTGTCCAAAGCGCTACCTACTGCCTTTTACTTTCAAAGCGCAACCATGCAGGTCTATACATTCTGTTTTCCGGTACCCAGTTAAGCGCTTGTGCTGATTGACTACAATGTGGAAGAAATGCCCTGCCTAGGAACATCAAAATGCTTTTTGGGGAAATATGTGAGAGAAGTTCATTTCAACATCCAACCTCAATAACACGTCGCATATATAACATCAAATAATATTCTTGACCAGCAAGTAAAGGGTTAACAGCATACTTTCTGTTTCTTTGTTTAATTTGTAAAACAAATTTCCCCCGGGATAATAAAGTATTATCTTATCTTATCTTATCTTATCTTAAGTCTGATTTTCCTCAGTTTCCTCTCATTCTAGGTGTATTACTTCAACAAAGACATGACAAAGAAATAACCACACCTTTTATTAATTGATCAGGGTCTGACAGAGGAGATGTCAATGCATATAGAGTATGTGATTAACCTCAGGAACCTAGCCAGCATAGCATAACCCACTGAATGTCTGGTCCCTCAGCATGACCATACGATAGAATTTCAGCTAAGATTGAGAATTTCATCATCCAGATAGACAATTTTGGGAGATTCCTGGCAATAGTTATACAAAGTGGTCCAATAATGTTAACAATTGGAAATAAAGCTATGGATAATATACAAAACTGTGACTACAAAGTCACTTCTACTTATTTTGATTTAATTTTCAACTCAAAAGGAACATACAAGATGGCAAAATGATAAGTGGAAGCTCTTAATAAATAGAACCATTGGCTCTGTAGCTCATCAGCTTATCTATAACTTATTTACCTGGTCGACACATAAACTACCACAGGATCGCCAAATCCATTCTTCATAATCCTCATCATCTTAGGATTCTTTGTACACAAGATAAGGCAAAAGATGAAAAATAGGTCCTTAGGGAGTGGTCACTGTGGCGCTTATTAGGGGTCACAGGGTCACCAAATCTATAACTTAAAACGCCCATTACCTAACGAGTCTGTTCACAAGGTTTCAGCTTTCTACACATTTTTCTTCTGGAGAAGAAATGAAAATAGGCTTTTAGGGTGTGGCCCCTATGGCTTTTGTGACAGGGTCACCAAATCTATAAATTAAAAACCTCATTAGTCAAGGGTCAAATACACAAGATTTCAGATTTCCTGGGTCAATGTTCTGGAAAAGAAGATGAATATTAAAAGTTTATGGACGGATGGAGGGATGGATGGAGGGACGCAGGATGACATGCCATTGGCCAAAAAGCTGATTATCAGTCTCTTGTTTAACCAATCGATGTCTGACAAATTTACGATGAAACACTGTATCCAAAAATATCAAGTGAAATGAGAAGACGCAATAATTGTGAAGTTTGATTTCATGTTTGCGGCATGGCTGTTTATATCCTAAAACTGTGTTACTATTATATCTTGTAAAATGGAAAACTTTGAGCTTGAATCATATTCTGTTGACGTTTGTTTCTTCATACAATGGAAACAATTGATTACATTGTTCTATAACACAGAAGAATGTATCTTTGTCTGCTCAGACCTAATCACATAATAGCATAGAGCAAAACTTGATAAGAGCAATAAAGGATTTTTATTTGGTTTATGATTTGTAAAAATGAATTGTAAAAATAAATATTACACAACAAATCATTCTAAGACATGATTGAAAGGGATAGCCACTTTGTGTGATAAATGTATGAAAAAACTAAGAGTTAGAAATCTCAAGTGCTAGGAACATGGAATCATCTCTAAATACTAAATATAACTGTGTCCAAAAAAACCACTGAATATTTGCTTTTCATTCAGATATGATATTTTCGGTTCATACTAAATCTACTAATGTCAGTCTGTACCACTCACCCCGGGGCACACTTCCCATCGTAGTTGTTGAATATGGTGGTCCACAGACAGTTCTGATAGGCAAAATTGCTGAGGGCTTCCACGCGGAACTTGCAATTGCCGCATGTTGTAAAGCGCATCAGACATTTGTAGTTCTCATCAGGCTTCGTCCCCGTTAGGTTGATGTATACGCGGGAAGTGTCCCCGATATTGGGGAAGAAATCCCCATTTAGAGAAAACCCTTCTCGGATCTCACAGAGGTTGTAAGCTGAAATAGGATAAGAAAATATATGAGGAGAGTTTTTATGAATATACACAGTATATAAAAATAGGTTTAAAAATACAAATGCCTTCTTTAATAAATTTGATTTGCAAACTTTACGAAAAATATCCAAAAGGTATAAGCTATGACCAGAAGTTACCAGCTGAGGGGCAATGTTGCTTCTGTGCATTTACAAGACCATTTTCAATTATCAGTTAATCATAAATTGTTACATATTTCATTTAGAGGTTAGATTCACATCCTGAGTGAAGTGAGGTGGGGTGATTTGGGGTTTAACGCCGCTTTCAAGAGTATTACACTTATATCGCTTCGCCTAGTATTAATGCAGGGCAAAAGCCCACAAGACCATAGTGGCTATGCATTGCGGTGAAACCTGCATGCATCGGCTGGAACTAGCGAACCATGGGTGGTACTGCGCCAATATTCTGTGTAGCATTGCACCCAAACCTTACTGCGTGTAGAACATTTCTCTACTGCACACACTGCCCCCCTTGCAGGTTTCGAACCACAGACCCCTTGATCCGAAGCCAAACGCGCTAATCACTGCGCTATCCCGCTCCTCTGAATGAACTAATTCATATTGGTAAGATACGGTGTTTTCGCAAGAAGCAAATGCAAATGAACTGTCAGGATAATGCTGAGGTAGTAACTCACATGGTTCCACCCCCTCCAGTGGAGAGAAGATCTGCAGCAAACCTGCAATACAGACATGGTTCTTAATAACATGAAATAATCCACAATCTCATCAATTCAATGAAATTTAAAAGGAAGAAAAATCTATGGTGAGTAAAATTTGCCAATTATACAACCTTTAATTCTGTGAATGATTAGTCCATACATTAGACTACCGTATATTACAGTGTATAAGTCGACCCTGTGTATAAGTCGACCCCCTTTCTCAGGCCCCTAAATTGCTGTCCAAATCATATACCTTGAATATAAGTCGACCCCCGTAATAGCGCGTGTTGGAGGCAGGTCGACATGAAACAAGCGGCACGTTGAGAGAATTAGTTACGGTAAGTTGATGTATCGGTAATTTTCAAAGTGAGTTGTAATACGTCAGTGTTTTGTAATACAGTAAGCATTTGTTTAATAAGAGATTGTTGTAATAAATATATTATATATAAATATTAATAATAAAAAATACATACGTGTGTGCTGGTGTTTGTTCTTTTTAAAAAAATAATTTTATGTCATTTACTTCTCGGTACATGCGCAGTGTTGCACCTACAGTGCGTATTTGTGTAATTAGTAAATAACGCATCTATAATGAACTGTGGCGCAAAAAATAATAACTACTGGGCCACACCATACGCAATAAACATTAAGTACGCATTTATATGCATATCGTGCGTAGCATTCGGTTTCTAACTCAATTTAAATGTTATGGTTTTCATAACGAAATTTGGAAATTCCCGTAACTATTTATAGCACATTACCAAGAACTCATAACCGTAAGTGACCTCAGACAAAAGGATAAATTTAATTGGTTATTTCAGAATGCCCGTATGTGATTTGATTGTAAGGCTACATTTCATAGGATAATTCTGTCATAGCCTCTTGCACTGCTTTTCTCGGAAATTGATAGTCGGAGTCGTGAAATTCCGAGTATTTTACGCAGTGAAAAACAAACCAAATGTCTTCATCAAATCCAAAGAAAGATAGAAGAGTAATTGATTTTTTCACGGGAGCGAGGTAATATACGTCTATTATGAGGTAGGGGTATATGATAAAATTCGGCCCGATAACATTTCCGATGTGACTACACTTCAGTATAACATGTGACAAATCACGGGGTGTTATTTTCGCGCTAACATAAAAAATGACTGATTCGCGGGGTTTAAATTCCGCGCATATCGACAAAGCGATTAGTGAGAAAAACTGCATGTACCGTGCAGAAAAATTACAGTGATACTAATAGTAATTACCTATCGATTCTCGTGTAATTGTTACGTCCATGTTACGTTTTGTTGACAGTAATTGAACCCTATATGACCATGACACGTGACAAGCTTGGCCCATCAAATTTTCTTCAAAGCCCATCGAACGTGCATATCGGCGAAATATAATGATTTTACAGTACGTCTTTTATTTAATTCATTTTCATAACTAAAAGTTATGATAGAAATAACGTTAGATCAGGGAAATAAGTCTTATCTAATGTTCAACTTCGACAGTAATTTTCTTCGCCGAACATTAAAAATTCAAAATGGCGTCGATCGATAAGATTATTTACAAACGGATCAATTTCGAAGTGATCAAACTGGATTCTCAATCGTAGTAATTTATTTATTTTTAGGAATTAAATATAATAAAAAAACAGAAAATATGTAATATTTATAAAGTAATTTTATTTCATTATTTTGACAACGTGTTGACATCGTTGTTTCCGGTTTGAATCGTTATGGTATGTCTATAAAATTGTCGATTAAAAATGTATTTCAATAAATTATAATGTTTTCTAACTTTTAATAGTAATATATAACAAACAGTACAGTATGTAATAATTATTAAAGTAATTTTATTTCAATATTTTGACAATGAGTTGACATCATGGCTTCCGGTTTGAATCTCGTCTGTTCGTCTCCTACCGCCAGATCGTCACTTGACTTCAGAATTTTTAGGTCTCAAACATAGACCTCGTATATAAGTCGACCCCCCTCCTTGACCCCTCAATTTCTGGTATAAAAAACTCGACTTATACACTGTCATATACGGTATGTTATTTCAACATAAAACGTTTATTTCTTATATCTTTGTAGAAGGGAATGCCTGCTTAACAATTGTTTTCCAATCATCATTAGAGAAATGGGGGATTTGGGGGGATCCAAATCTCCAAATCTTTTTAATATGTTTAGACCAAACAGTGAGATCACTTTCATTATTAGGGCACTTATGTGACTCTCACCACTTGAAATTTCCCCATTTTATCCTTCTACCTTAAAACTACTTCAACAAACAAAAACATCCCTACAAGTGATGAACCTTTTTCTGGTTTAAGAACATCTGACTCAAAGAAACACATACCAAGCAATACCAGGGTAGCAATGCCAGAACAGTGGGTTGCCATGGTTACACGTTGTGCCACTGACGGAATCAAATATGGTCGTTATCATCTGCTACCATGGAAACCCAAAACGCTGCATCTGAAACAAACGTTATTTCGGTAATTCAAATGCCAGCTGATGGACAGGAAGTATTCCTAATAATGGCTGCAGCCAATATGTATATATGACAAAATGCATTGGTATTCAATGGCAACTAGGAGTGCTGATTCTGAACCAGTTGCTGCAGTAATACTGCTAAACAGAACAAAACAAACAGAATTACATCTCATAACTGAAAATCAGACAAGGGTCATTTTGAGAGTTTTTTTTATAAATTCACTAGTATTTAAACTCACTAGTGCACACCAATATTTCGTAAACACAACGAATGCACAGATACTGCATATCTCTCGATATTACTTACTACCCTCACTCTTGTAATCTACCTCGTAAGTTATTTAACAAATATTAATGTATTCAATTAGTAAAGTTGATTTTTAAAGGCCGGAAGTATTTAATGCAATGTAACTTTAAATCCGCATGAACTACGATATCGGAAATATTAAAATTTTGCTTATAAACAGAAAAGCGGAAACGGCGGTTGTCTAAACTTTTTCATTGTTGATTGCAGGTCGACTGTAAAGAATTTAAGTATTTCTTTGCATCGATAGAAAGCTTATAAGTGAATGCATAAGTCCTCTTTAACCTTAAAATAGCCAATTTAAACCGTAAAAGTGTGCACTAATGCCTTTAGAGAAGGAACCTTACTACCATTCTAAGTGGACGATGACAGAAATCACTAAAACGATAATCGATGACATAGAAACAAAACCTACATTTTCAAAAAGTTTTAATTAAACATTTGCTTGAAAGAAATTTGCTAAAAATACAGAAGGGACTAATAAATTTTAAAAATCCGGGCTGTTCAGCATGACTTACCAGAATAGAAGCTGTGACATAGTCTGAGAAATATATGTCTCGCTCGAATGTTCCCCTTACACAAGGGACAATGGTCAAACAAACAAGCTGTCAGGTAAGTATCTAAATAATTCCTATGATTGTCAGCCTATTGTTCTTCACATGCATAACAGATTAATGCTTAAAAGGACTGACCTATTGGGGGATTTTTTGTGGAGACAAAAATCCACGGGACATTTCTGTTTATACAAGTATGTTATTAGTGCATGATTATAACATAACACAGTTGAAACATGTTACTGATGGTAACATTTCGTTTGTTTTAGATTTTATAACTTGACAAATGAGAGCCCATGCTCGGTCAAATGAGGCAAGAATAAGTAAAGCCATTTATCAGCATTATGAATGTGAAAAGCCTTACTACAGCGTTAAAAGGCATCCTTTATTAGTCTCATTATAAATCATTTGTAAATTTGTGGATATTCTAACCATACATGTAGTTGGGTTTTTTTATAATTCTGTAAAATTAGTAAAAGTACAGCGCCTTTTTTCATGTCATTTTCCTCTAAACAAAATGGCGGCCTGGATGCTGATAGGACAGCCTCTTTAAACAAGAATGTATAACAGATGACCCTTAGGCAGAATCTCTTCACAGGGGCTAGAATTTGTAACAATTCAATAAGCACTGGCACCTTTAAACTTAAACTTAAAATAATTTCGATCATTGAATCTTTCCTCTGTTATAACAAAATATATTCTTTCCATTTCCACAGATTCTTCTAACATATATACATATAAACGTGTATGAAAATAATAAAAATTAATAGAATTCTAAGAGAAGGACAAGCTAAAACCTATCAAATGACATATTGATCAAATACCAAGATAACAACAGGGAAGAAATCAATTTGTTCCACAGAGCAGATTTTGCACACTTGTCAACCACCGACTTTATAACAATAGGAAGAATTATTCATTAATAAATCATAACAACCCGCAACTGATTCCAGTGGGATATTGAAGTCACTGATGCATCATGGGAAAGATGTAATCGTGTACAATAAATTCCCAAAGAAACTGAAAGTTAATACAGTAAATAGTAATCCATGGGCATAAATGTGATGTCTCTCCTCGGCTGAGACAACAGATCTCATGAATCTAGAAGTCTGTACAGGATTAACTTCTATCATAAACCCAAACCACAGTCTTCTGAGATTTATTGATATAACCAAATCTACAAGTGCAATTATTCTCTTGTATAATATGCCATGCACATTATTACTACAAGAAAGAACACTGAAGATGGAATTAATTTACTCTACACAAATCAAACTAACAACGATTCCTGCCCTGATCACAATAGATTTTTATCTAATACGGTAAGAGACAAGCTGTAGCAACCCAAGGTAATATCATGTATCAAAGAGAGGACTAACTCAACATCTGAATATACACCTCTTAGAACACCATCTTTAGTTCTGTCAAGAGAAGAAGACCATCTTTAGTTCTGTCAAGAGAAGGAGGAAATATCCATTAATACATATGGAATTTTCCTCGCCTATTGAAGATGTAGAGGATACTAAACGACCTTACATTTAATATTTTTTTTATTAAACAAGTCAATGATTAAGTTTTCAACAAGCGTGAGCGAGTTTGATACCAAATCATAACAAGTTTAATTAAAAATAGTATCAAATCAAAGAAAGGTTAGTATTCTGTTTATGAATTCATCTCAATAATCAAGCATGATTGTCGAAAGTGTCCTACACTAAACATTCCGAGACTTGGTGTCATAAGTACAGTGGTATTACACTTGTTTGATATCGCCTTATAAATATTACACCGCAGTATATTACACCGGCGATTAATATGTTGCTTTTAATAAATCTACAATGTTAATACACAATGTGTCATAACATCGCATGCTGACGTCACAATAGTCACACATGACATTACAATGTTCCAGCAGTTGTTTTGTAAGCGATGTTCATGCTTTTTGTGATATAATTCAACAATAAATAAAAAATGTTTAACGACCTTCCCTTTGATAACCTTATTGTGTAACTCTTGAATCGCATTGGTATCTCACTTGTGTCTGCTCATTAGACACCAAACCCCTCAATCATTTTTATAAAAATTATATCAAATGGGATGTCATTTAGAATTCTTTATATCTGCAGGAGGAGAACTTTGTAGTTACATGTTTGAAAGGCTAGAACTTCTTCAGATTCAGACTGTAATATTGTTGCTATGAACAATCATTCTAAAAATCACATAATTACAAAGATAAATGAATGAAATAATGCAAGTGAAAATTTTAAAATATTTTACTCAAAATAATGACTAATTATCTTACAATGCCTGTGCATAAACCATGATGTAAGTGTGATGACATCCATATCAGCGAGGCAGGTGGACTAGTATTACGCTAAGAGGCAGGTAGACTAGTATTACGTTAAGAGGCAGGTAGACTAGCATTATGCTAAGAGGCAGGTAGACTAGTATTACGCTAAGAGGCAGGTAGACTAGCATTACGCTAAGAGGCAGGTAGACTAGTATTACACTAAGAGGCAGGTAGACTAGTATTACACTTAGAGGCAGGTAGACTAGTATTACGCTAAGAGGCAGGTAGACTAGTATTACGCAAAGAGGCAGGTAGACTAGTATTACGCTAAGAGGCAGGTAGACTAGTATTACGCAAAGAGGCAGGTAGACTAGTATTACGCTAAGAGGCAGGTAGACTAGCACTATGCTAAGAGGCAGGTAGAGTAGTATTACGCTAAGAGGCAGGTAGACTAGCATTACGCTAAGAGGCAGGTAGACTAGTATTACACTTAGAGGCAGGTAGACTAATATTACACTTAGAGGCAGGTAGACTAGCATTACGCTAAGAGGCAGGTAGACTAGTATTACGCTAAGAGGCAGGTTAACTACTTATAAGCTAAGAGGCAGTTAGACTAGTTTTACGCTAAGAGGCAGGTTAACTAGTTATACGCTAAGAGGCAGTTAGACTAGTTTTACGCTAAGAGGCAGGTTAACTAGTATTACGCTAAGAGGCAGGTAAACTAGGATTACGCTAAGAGGCAGGTAGACTAGTATGACGCTAAGTTGCAGTTAGACTAGTTTTACGCTGAGAGGCAGGTAGACTAGTATTACGCTAAGAGGCAGGTAGACTAGTATTACGCAAAGAGGCAGGTAGACTAGTATTACGCTAAGAGGCAGGTAGACTAGCATTACGCTAAGAGGCAGTTAGACTAGTATTACGCTAAGAGGCAGGTAGACTAGCATTACGCTAAGAGGCAGGTTAACAAGTATTACGCTAAGAGGCAGGTAGACTAGTATTAGGTTAAGAGGCAGGTAAACTAGTAATACGCTAAACATCGCTTCACAAATCATTGTCTTACCAAATATGCTGTTCAAGTCATTTCTTTCCCCATAACCATAACAAGTGGGACATATTTTTCAGTTTCTTGTCAACTTAACCATGAATACTCACTCTTTTCATTGCTCAAAAATATTTGCTAAAAATATCTTGTATTCCCTGTTTTTGAATCAAGACACAAAATGAATTCAGCATCATTGGTGTACTTAAATGTAATGAGCAGGCCTCAAAAAGTCATGTAAAGATAATGAAAAAGCTTCAATTGTAAAAGACTTCCATCAATCATTCCTGAGTAACTGAGGTGCAGGAGATAGACAATAACTAACGAGTGACGGGGAATGACAGATTATCTTTCCAAAGTTATATTAATTTCGTAATTCGCGAGCCTTCGCCACTGTTAGCTTGATGTGATGAAGAAGTAATTCAATAATTGCTAATTTCTATACTTTTGTGCAATGTGGCAGGCTTAGTTTACATTGTTTGAGGTGGCACACCTGGGAAATGACGACTGGCAACTACATGGACTAAATAATCATTGTTAAAATTCAGTTTGAAAGTTGAATGAAATAGTCCCAGCACAACGTTCTTTTTCATGGGTTCACAACAACCAATCAAATGCCAAGAAAATGTGTAACTCTTGTGTGACTTACAGGAAAAATATTACATATTAATAGACATAACTAATGCATGGTCAAGGGTCACCAAAGACAGTCTTGTTAAGTTGACGATAAGAATTTATTTATTCAGAAACAAACACGTCATATGAATGTTAATTAAAATAACAAAAGCCCACAATATATTTCATGGAATAAGTCTGAAATTGTTGCATTCTTTCCTCAAAGAAATCATATGAATTTTTAATGAAATTGCTTAAGTCTTTGAAAGGCATTTTGAAGTAATATACATAAGTAAGTATATCAGAATATATGCTTATACCTTAATCAGGTGTGACAAAGAATGAAGGAACAAGCATATACCCCTAAATGTCATATATTCACAAGAAAGAAGTTGTTTTCCAGAAAATTATCTTTCTTAAAACAGCCAAAACCTAAATCATTCTTCATGAAAGAAGTAAAAGTGAGAAATGCTTAAACCCTTTTCTCAAACACATCGTACAAATGTTAACTAAAACCTTTCAAGGAACTCCATTTCTTACCTTAGGTACAGGGTCTCCTAAATGTCAATGGAGTAGGTGTAAGTTGCCAGGTAAAACGCAAGTCACCAGGTAAAACGCACGGTGTTAGTGTAGCAAGCTGCCAGGTAAAACGCAAGGTGTTAGTGTAGCAAGTCACCAGGTAAAACACAAGGTGTTAGTGTAGCAAGTCACCAGGTAAAATGTCTACTCAGCAAGACAGACCTGACATGCTGTAGGTGTCAGTTTACTATGCTAATAGACTATTGATGATGCCAAACAATGAAAGCAGCATGAGCTATTAATTCCAAAGGAACTATTTATGTAGTTTTGTTTTTCACTGATAGCTGTTCATGATTCTTCCTAATTAACATGCTAGCCTAGTCCATTATCCCCTATTGATCTTTGCCAAATGATTATACAATGCCATCTTTCTAAAGAGCAATTGGACATATCAATTATCTTAAAGGGGGTCAACAACTTTAATTTTTAACTTCCAGTGTTTTATTAGCGAGGCCCCGCGAGAGTCGTAAATCTCAATCAGCGCGCTCTCTACTCAGCGGTGTTTTATCTGCGCTGCATCCTACGCGCGCGGTTTCCTTACACGCGCGAATTACCCAACCGGATACGCGTGTGAGAATGTCGTTTTTAAAAAATCGTTCTACAACTGAACTGCCATATGAGATATGAGATATTAAAAAAATATATAAATCTTTGTAAAGTGAAATCTTTTTTAGTTTTTTTTAGATTTCCCTCACCTTCTACAAAATTAGATAAACAATTCTGGTACTCTGTATTATGCTTAACTTGTAAGCTTGGACACTACAAACTTCACAATATTTCTGTCGATATTTTAAAAGTTAGGTTTTGACTTGTGTGGATATTTTTTGAATTTTCGTCACTATTACTCAATTCCTAACTATTTGAAATTTCTTATCTATGGCAGATAGGGGTTTGAGGTATTTTTTTTAATATTTGGCAGTAAATTGAACCTGGATTAAACAACTGTAAAATCAATGCACTTTTAATATTGATACAATTCACATATAGTTATCCAACTTTTTAAGAGCATAATTGAACACCAAGTTGACATTTAACAAAGACACAATCATTTTTCAGAAATTTAAGACACGTTTGCCATAATTTTAAAATATCACTGATAGTTATAAAAAGGGAATACATGAAGGATATACTGATCACTAGTTATAAAGTTTAACTAAAAGGGTTACCTTGATGATAGGGTGTTTTAAACTGTTTTTTTGGGTCCGGTTTAGTATGTCTCGCATTTGAGTTGACTATTCATCAGTAAAATTTTAAGGTATAATCTCATGATGATACAATCGAAAATTGATTTAATATTTTCATTATTTCAAAGTCATCGACAAGGGGTTCACCTCGTACATCATGCGTCCCGATAGTTCCGATATGGGCTTTCTAATTACGAATGGATAAGAATAAGAATGACTTGAAAAATGATGTATACAAACCTGGCAGTAATTGTTAACGTACATGTACTTACCAGTCTTACAGAGAAAAGGGCACCAACAATCTGAGCCATAATTAATGATAGATTCACTTTAGTAAATGACAATAAAAATTATCTCGTCCTAATCCCGGATTGACAAATAGTTACTTTGTTTTGATTTTTTTCGCCAATTATTCACAGTAGATGAACACATGCTTTTGACATTTAAAAGATAGTGAAAAATATAAAATATAGTTGGATTAATCTTGAACATAAGCAAAACCGCATAATCTACATTTTGTTATAGATATATCTTATTCCACGTAGTCTCTCAGACATTATACAATGCATGAACGGTAAAGCTGAAATCAACAATGATGTTATCTAATTTATCAGCCAGCCAGTCAGGCATAAAGCAATAAAGCACAGCTGTCCTCGGAACAGGAAATGATAATAAGGATATTATGTAAGAGAGCGATCACATACGTTGTTTATGACACTTCAAGGAAGTTATATAGTACTTGGAAAGTCTGGTCTAAACAGTCACTGTAATCTCGCTCTACTCCCATGTTTTCAGTTGACGAGCTGGAATAAACATTGTCAATTCACTTCCTCTCTAATTCTGTTTTATTTGTTTATGATTGTATGTGGGCGTAAGGCAGCTTACTGAAATTAAAGAGTTGATATATTTCGAAATAATTGCATTTTCATCACTTAAATGCCAAAATCATGATATTTACTTATTTTCAATAATAATCGACAAAAGGCCAACGGCTGTACGGCAAGGACAGGCTCCCCCTCGACCGATTGCAGGTGTTCTTTCAGCGACATGTGATAGTAGAGAAGCTATAGCCATTTTCCATTTTGGACTGCAGGCATCGTGTTGTTGGGTTGAAGTTTCCACCATTGTGTTATGTCGCCAACGTGGGGCCTATATGCCTTAGTTATTTGCAATGAATGGGGGAATAAGATTTAGAATATGTCATAGACACCCAAATTAAGTTAATAAAAGTTCTAAAGTGGTAAAAAAATAAAATCAATTTGGAATTTGGAATTCAGGCATCGTGTCAGGAACGAAAATGAATAAGTCAATCAACGATCGCATGTAATAAAGGGGATTCCCCTGTCACAATGACCGCTTGGCCGGCGCCCAGTCCGTGTCACGTGACCTCTTTCCAGGCTATGGCAATTACGTAACTGCTGGTCAATTAGGTCTGAAAGGCTAGGGTTGTTGTTCCCCTTTAATGCAAATTTAAAACAAAAAGCGATTTAGACAAATTTATTTTTTAGATGTACAAAGAAACTTTCATTCTCTGTAATTAGTTAAAACATGAAAAAAACCATCAAATTTTGATTGTATACATTACATCTATTTATCCATTATCCTCTGTTGTTACTTGCCTAGTGTAAAGTATTTCCCACACAACATTACATATTAATGAATTAGTTACACACTTGAAGCCTGTGGACTATTGATACCTCATGTCATATTTCCTCTTCCCAATAGAGGACTAATTATATATAATTTCATTTTCTGTTCAACCATGTCTACGTAACTAAATTGAGTATTTCTTATATACAAAAGGATTTCAGTTTCTCTTTTGCCATGTCAGTCAGATTGCAAGACCAGAAACAAGGAAATGATGAATATGTTCATTAAAGGGCCATTGAGTACGTTAGTGTTTCTACAACAACATTTTTTCAAAAACACTTAAAAATTATATCAATTGTTAGACAATTGTCTCGGGCTACAACATGATATGTGAGAAATGGAATATATACCACGACAAGTCGGTTTAATTATATTTCACCCGTACGAGTAGCGCGTGCTACTGAATTATGATGTCATTACGCGGATTTTCCTTTCCTGTGTACTACGTAAGCTCAGGTTTTAGTGATAAAAAATAAACAAATACCATTTCTTTTCTTCAAATATTATAAACACTTGAAATTCGTGAAAAGAAATAACCGTATTTTTTTTAAACAAAAAGGTTACCAAAACTTGCAAAACAAAACAGGATGTTGTTGTTGTTGTTAATTTAATATAAAACATATTCACAGTACATATGCAAATTAAAAAGATCCTTGTCCCGTCGAAGACTGAGAAATTATAATACATTCAGTTGCCATAAAGTGGGATTATGCTAATTATCTTGCCTTGCTCTATGGAAATCAAAAAGGTTTATAAGAGTTACTTCGCCATCATCTTGATCATGATGTATTTAATTGAGAATAACGTACAATGGGCGCGCTCAATATGAATAGTCAAGTAACCTGCCCATATTAAAACGAATCAAACTCAAAGTAAAGCGAGTTTGACTTTCAAATAAATCATATATTTGTTTCTCCGTTTTGACTTTCCTTTTTTCGACCAACTTGTCTCCCTTCTGGTCTATCGTCGTTTTAACTGTATTCTGCTTCTCTTTTCCGTCTCCACGTGGTTATCTTTGTTTAAAGGATGGGAGCAAACTACGACCACAATGCTTTGCGCAATAAAATAGTTAAGTCGATCTATTTATCGACACAGGAAACACCATTATTAATTAGTTAGATTTCTCGGCTTTTTGGGGGTCGAAACGATTGGCGAAAAATTATATAAAGATCTTTCAACGAGATGGATTTTTGGCACTTTTTTCTAATTTGTATCAACATACTCTGTGGCCCTTTAATCTTTTACAATCGTTGTGGACAACTTCCAATGATTGGTCACGAATATGAAAATTAAATCGTCATGCACAAAGGCATAGAAGAAGAAAAAACGAACTTCGATTTTGCTATAAATTAGAAATCAAATTAAACTTCAAACACTGCACAATAAACACCTCACTATTCAGAATATATATATATATCATGATAAATTAGGGTAAAAAAAAATTCATGAAAAACCTACAAAAATCAATCCATGAAACGTACACCTTGTTGAATTTGCTCTAAATGTCCTCCATGTTAGGTCAAACTGCCCTCACAAAACAACACCAGATTACCAAGTATCTTGTAACCTGACTTCAAACACCATCAATCTTGCTTGACAAACACACCGACATCTTTATGACCAAGAACCCCCTGTCTCCTTCATGTCTTGCTTTTCTTGATAATATCTACCTGACAACTATTTGAATGAAATGATCCTGACAACTATTTTCATGACAATCATTCTATTTATTTTATCATGCAATCGTGACAAAACCTAACAGTATTAACTATTGTTTTATGCTATGTTCCTGACAACTATTTCCTTGGTGATATGATCCTCAAAAACTACTTTCCTGACAACTCACAGTTTTAGCATTGCATAGCATAACCAGACGTCACTATAGCTGAATGAATCAAAATATCATGAAACATTAATCATCAAGAAATCAAGAAATCGTCATGAGACTATATAAGTCTGAGATGAATTATGTATCCAATTAACATACAGATTAGTCTTGACATGCAATGAAAAGAAAAGTTGAAGAAAAATATTTAGAAATACAATCCAACAAATTATATGTTGACAGATTTATAGAAGTTGGTCAGAAGAACCACTATTAGCAGCTTATTCATTATCTCTCATGTTTCAGCACAACTTCTTTAAGTCGAGATGTATGTTGGTTAAACTGAGATTGGATAAATGGCTTGTGACCTACTAAATGAAAAACTTTACAGACAATAGAAGGGCACGACTTGAGAAGTAAAAGCTTATTTACTTGGTATATGATATATTGGCTGAAGGTGTATTTAGCACTTCTTATGTGACTAGATAACAATACATCTGATTACTTAACCTAGAAACATTACCTCATATTCATGTTCTATCAACGATATTTTGCTTAAGAGAGAAAAATACGAGCAAGAGAGACATGGAGACAGACAGGGAAAATAGATAACAACTCTGATTTCATAGAATGAATGGTGAAACAAAACATAATCGTATTGTGAGTATTTGCATTGAAATATCGAAATAACATAAAGAAAAGTCATGTTGGTATGATATTCATCATAGATTAGTGAAAGAATATTTGTATCTTATTGATCTTTTCCACATTAAACTTCCAAATCATAACAGGGGCACCTGTTAGTAGCAGGGGCAGATACAGGATTTTCTTTTGGGAGGGATGCGCCCCATGGGTGTCACAGGTTCAACGCCTGAATTGATTACTCTTGATTCAAGAATGTTTGTCAACAGGAAAATAAGCTAATCAACTGAATTTAAGTTTCATGCACTAAATTTTTCTTGTATATTTCAGCCATGTATGAGAATTACGACTTTCAACATTTTCTAAATTTGGACTTTTTTAGAAAGGTTGTGCACTCGATCAACCAATCATTAGAATGAGCAAAGATTATTAACCATCAAACGCTTATGAGACCTGAGTGGGTTAGAGAAAACTGATAACAAGGTCAAAGGTTAATTGATATTGAAAATTGTACTTTCTTACAATTATATTTAAATTTATTTATCTGATTTAAAACTTATTAGTGAGCTTTTTAACATGTCTTTTAAAATTTATTTGTAATCAATTGCTTATTTTCACATTATCGATGTCTCAGATTGGAACATGCATATTTGAGTTAACATGTCCCTAATTATGTATGTATGTATGTATGTATGTATGTATGTATGTATGTATGTATGTATGTTTGAATGATTGTATTGAAAAGCTATTCATAAGAATAAAAAGCTCCATTTTCTCATGTCTCCAACATTAATCACAGCTATCTTTCTTTTCACTTCCAGTTTAAGTTGCTTTTTCATTAAAGCAAATGTGAATATGATACAGTTAAGTAATAAGATTTCCATTCATCCTCTACAAATTCAAAATTGACGGTTTTATATCTTACTTGTGACATATTATCAAAACTACACCATATGTCTCCAAAATATTCCAAGATGTTTCCCATAAAAGCACTAAATCACGGTCAAATAATAAGCCTGCTACTCTGAAAGCAGGGAAATAATGAGCAAATATTCTGTACCAGCTCATTACTGTATCCAGGTCACCTTACCTTTCAACACTGACGAGATTGTGTGGCAGGCTGACTCATATTTCAAATGACAGACATCTTTCCGGGTCTTGTCATGTCAAACATATTTCACATGGGACTTTTAAATGTGAAAAATTGGCTCAATATCTTGGCAACGACAATTTATAACAATTCTCAGTTTTTGCATCTTACTTGGTACTCATCTAGAATTATAAATTGATATGTTTTTTAGTTTATTCCCATTGTGTATCATAAGCTTTATCTACTCTCTAATGAGAAGAAATATATTATTTATTTTACGCGAGGTTTTGACAGAGATCCTTAAGTCGTTCTCAAACAGAGGTGACAGGGTTGTGAGATATGAGCATTTATAAAAGTAATTACAACAGAGATATAGAGGATAAGAAGTCACTGATGTCTAAAGTTGTAACAGTAAATTGGTTTTCTTGTATATCTTTGCATAATTCACAATATCAGACTGTCAACTTAACCCTAAAATGCCATATATAGACATTATCACCAGAAGAAGTTTGTCATACGGCTTTTACCAAACGAGTGATAAGATTCGATTAACTCACTGCGAGTGAGGGTTATACACAAAATTGCATGAGTTTAACAAAAGCCATATGTTAATCTTTTGAGTATCAAAATTTCTTAATTCAACATTTTATTCCATTGTAATAGCTTGGAAATAACCAGGAATGGTGCGTAGCTCTATCAATAACAGGTATCAATGAGGTCATGGATGATTGGTTTACACATATACTGAAATACTGAGACTCTCACAGTAACAGTCACTGCTTGGCAAAAGGGATACAAGCACATCTGCACATATGAAATGTATGTCACTAGAGTTATTATTAATTAACAATATGGATAATAAAGGAGACAAATCAGTCCTTGGTAACCAAATTACAGACTTTAATTGATAGACTCACCTTGAATGTTGAAATATAACAGGTGAAGATTCAAAGGTATCTACTGTAACTGCTATTACTAAAATATTAAGAAATAGCGATGGTAAAAAATCATAAAGAAATAGTGTCTACACTATTCAATTAAACAGTTTTATTTTCTGGGGCTGTCGTTACTTTTCATCCTCTTTATCATTCAACATTTTAAAGAGTCACTCCGTCAGTTGTCTGAGTCATATTATGCCAAACTTAATCAATGGTGTCTTTGATTGCAAAGTATTGACTGTCACCAAAAAGAAACATTTTAAAGCTAATTTGTTTTGTATAGTGACAATATGAAGGTAGAACGTGGCAGTTATGATCCAAAACCGGACAGTGGCGCGCGTCAAATAGTCAAACGTAATTTTGGAGTCTTATCTAAAACAGCCAGGAGGGCAGTTAGGAGTTGAAAGTGTTTTTTAGGTCATATAACTAGTATCCATCTATATTGGACGTGATATCTACAGCTCTGTGCATTTATAAGGCTGTTTTTAGATTTTCATGGAATACCAATATTTGTCATATATATGTCTTTTGGACCTTAAAAGATGTTTTGATTTTATATCACCACATATGACATTTAGATTCGTATCAAAGGTAAATGATATGTTATGAAAATCACGGAGTGGCTCTTTAACAAAGATACAATAAGATTGATATCTTACATGTATAATATCGCATCTCTATAACAAAAACATTTTGAAATATTTGAAACAATAAAGTAACTGTATTGGCAACATAATTTTCAATCTTGAAATAATAATTTTTTCTTTTAAGTTTTATCATTTCTGGTTCATCATGATTCATAATTGTTTTATTCTTCTCACAATGTCCATGTTAAAAACTAAATTCAAGCAGGAAGAAAATGGACTATTTGATCCATTTATCTTTGTACAATGATTAATTTCACAACCATCTCATGAGGAGGCCTCATTGCCATAGCAACATATCAAACAATAGGAAAACAGTAACTGGAGATGCATATGAACCATTGGATAACTGAACTAATAAACTACTTAACTTAGAAAATAGAAATGAAATTTAATCATCTGAAATTGGAATTGTTTTTTTCTTTTTTTCTTTCCCATACAATGTGTTTGAATGTTGAGATTGGATCTAAAATTGAAAATAGGTCTACATGATTTTTACATAAGGTAAAAATGAACAAACACTAAATCAAAATAACTAAAAAGTTATTTTCAAAAGTTGGTCATTAATCCCACGTTAAGTTCTTTTTCTTATTATGTTGGTCAAAAACTACAAATGGGATTTAAAAGACTATAAGCTATTAGTGAAATATGAAGAAGTACACCAGATCAACTTTGAATACATCAAGACATATATAATTTTCACGTTCAAACTTTCAACATCCTCGATGTCTACCGTACAGAAAAGGCACTTTTGTTTGATCGCTATCATAAACACAAGACAAAATATGTTAGGTATGTTGGAATTGTTATGATTTCTAATTGTTTCTGTGTGTCAATAAAGATATCCCTTATTACTTTAATCCAGTATATTAGTTTTCATTAGAAGAGTATCAAAATAAATACCAAAAAAAAAAATTTCAATGAAGAATACTCAATAAACTAATTGTTCAAGCTACTTGTCCCAAAAACCTGTTGTATTAAGACAAAGGGAAGATATTGCCTTACAACATTACCTGAGAAAAATGCTTTGATTCATCCTAATTATCTTTTCAAGGTATTAAACACCCTGGGTGCTTATACACTTGAAAAGAGAGGGTGCTTATCAAAATAGACAACATCAAAATTCAGTTGAACTAGTAAAATGTCTTGTTATTCCAAACATCAAAAACATGTTCAAAACGGATTTGCATTTCAGGTCTCCCTGATGAGGAAAAAAGAGCAAAATATTTCCAGAAAACTGCTTTTTCTTAACTATTAGAAGGGGTCCTAATTTTGTCATGAGTTGAGACCACGATATGGGAACGCTTATAGGGAGAGGGTGCCTAATGGGTCAAATACGGTAATACTACCCATAAAGTTCTCATCAAAAAGACAAGTATATCTCTCATTAAGAAGTTAAAATAAATGTAGTAATTTAGCATAGTGTATCTAATAAGTATCTCAATACAAATTAATCAACAGTTTGATATTTAAATTTTCAGTTGGAAGATTGTCCTAGTGATTTTCAGTATATTTGTGTAAACATTTCTAAAATTAGTATTGACTAACTACTTACACAGTTGACATGTGATACTCCAAGGCCATTCTTAAGGGAGTTCAGGATTCTGATTCCAAAAATAATCCTCTGTAGTTGATTTCCAAATCATTGATATACAGTTAATAATAGCCTTATGAAACACTTTTCAAGCAAACCACAAGCTGATTGGAATAAATCACAAGCAAGCAATCATCTTCACAGACAGTGATAGTCGATTCGCTCAAGCTTGAAGTAGAAGTGGCCAGATGAATTTTTGTTAAACTTGCCCAGAGAGAATATATCCATCACATCAGGTGGTGTGCACAGTTTACCTGAATGTTTGTTTCAGGTGCAGACAGATTTCACATCGTTCCCACCTCGCCGTTAAAACTCACAAACTGAGAACATGGCCTCATGGCTCTAGGCTGCTTGTGATACACACAATGATACCTGCCTGTCTGTGTACAAAGGTGGCCTTCGACCAAGCGTGTCTAATGTCATTTTGCGTAATACAGGTAGGAAGGGACCTGTTCATGTCCTCGGGCTGACCTTATAGCTAACAAGATTAAAGCTTTGATTGGCTTACCTACTGTGTCCACCTGACATTTTAGACGACTTTATAGATATAAAGAATGACTCGACATTCATATTTTTATAAAAAATTAATCTAAACTTGCTGGATGACAAGTTATTCAGTAAGCTGTTCAGTGTGTTCAGTCTTTCACTACTTCTTCCCTTCAAAACAAGGGTTCCTACCTTTCAAATCTTAAGCTAACGAGTTTCAGACAAGTTTGACTCACCTGGTACAACTGAAAAAGCAACAGGAGACTGCCGAGCGTATGTTTGCTGTCTTGGACGCGATCAAATATTCAACAGTGCTTGTTGACTTGGGCAGACATTTAGTGGTTGGCCGGTTAATCAATCTCTATACACCGACAGAATGGGAAACACTTTTACATGGAAGTCTTCCTCAAAACTAAACAGCTCCAATTCCTCTTGTTCATCTATATTTCATTAGGTACTGAATTATGCTTTTTAGGAATTTGATCAAATATTTTAAAACTAATTTTCAAATGTACATAAATGATAAAATCATGAAATTAATCTTATCTCTAATGATAAGAATATTAGGTATCACTTTTCCTCCATTTTTAACAATATAGATAACATTCATAGCTATAGTCGCCATTGTTGAGGAGGAGATATTCTTTTACACTTTCAATAATTAATAGACTAATTAACATGACCTTTACCATTGGATTGTTACGACATTACACCATTGTAAGTATATATCAGAGTTCTTAGATCAATGTTAAGCTTAAAGTAAATTATTACTTATCATCATGAAAAAATATTTTTGATAGAAATATCTCAACTTGATAAATGATCAACTTGATATTGATAAATAGGACTACACACCTTCATCAATTCAGCTTGGCACTTTCTTAATGATTAATAAAGAACTTTTCTTGTATTATTATCATTATTTATCAATAAGTAAATACACACCTTCATCAGTTCAGCTTGGCACTTTCTTAATGATTAATAAAGAACTTTTCTTGTATTATTATCATTATTTATCAATAAGTAAATACACACAGTTTTTAATAACAATGACACATATGGACTAAATTCTATGGAATACCAGAACCAAACTCAAACACTCACTAGGCCTATATAAGCATCTAGTGAGTTTTCAATCATGAAAGAAATATAAAATGCACAGTTTCTTAAAGAACACAAATCTTGGTGACGACATGCCTATTTCGTATGAGTAATTTAGATAAAGGAGAGAAAACAGCATTAAGAATTAGGATTCACATAATAATATACAGGTACCTCGTACGTCAGAATCTGTATTCTATATTTCATTAGCTTCTAAATTACACTTTCAGGAATGTGATCAAACATTTAAAACCAATTTTCAAAGATACAATAATTCATCACTCATGATTCTTCTTCATCCCTATGCCAGCATGAAAAGACAACGCTACATTAATAATTCTAAGATGCCTAGCGATTGGAACAACACAAAATAGTACTTTATCAGACAATAAAGGTATAGTTTTATCATGATGTAACAATTGAATGACATTATCCGCTCTTCACGCTGGCCCCTTGTGATCAAGGTAACAATGGTAACTTTTGATGTTGGTTCCATTGTTCAACATGGCGTATCCCTATCAATATATATCATATTGGAAATTAGCGATAATGTTTCTTTCAACTGAGAGTTGCTTTGAATCATCAAGTTCTATCTACCAGAAAAAAAAGGGGAAAGCAAACGCTTGTCGACTGTCGAGTGACTACATTTTTTCACATCATCTCTGGCACTCTGACGTTTGTTAGCTTCAACCGTCTCTACAAGGATCAGTGTTACACAGTTCAACCTATCAGTAATTCATGGTGTTCAGCCCCTACAGTCTGCTTATATCAGATATTAAACCATCACCTTCAACATTCATCAGCAGCAACAGAAAATGAATATCCTGGTTCAATCCGCCGTCAAGCTTCTAAATTGAACAATACCCATAAATCTTTGTGGAATGTAAAGCCTAATGTGGGTTATGTGGCTGCATGATGGTACAACACGAGTGTGTAAAATTAAGGGTTTTTTTTAAAACAAAAGGTATTCGTTTGTTTGTTTGAGTTTTTTAAAGAGAAAAATAACAAGGAAATATAACTCACAATTGAATAAATTAAAAAGTTGAAGTGCGAAACTTAAAAAATCAAAGCTTTAACCAACTAAATGTTGTTTTATACTAGGGGAATAACTTGGATTAGCCAGCAGTTAGCCTTGTTCATGGATTATTAATGTTAGTGACTGACATAAACACTATATTTTATTTGGAGATGATCAAAATCAAGATGGTCCTCGTATAGATCATTTTGGCATCTTAGAAAAGAAATAAAGTTCGCTCTACCCAAGTGTGTTTTGTAATAAAGTATAGTTTTTCCCTGAACTATTATAAAGCTTAAGCACTTGGACTACTGTCCTCTTGCTTCAACAATAACTTTATTTCTTAAGTATATGATAGAGAATTTTCATTATTCAACTTGATAGATATCATGATACGTAAGCATATAAAAAATATCAGAATGCAGGTGATTATGACAAACGTTTCATACCTAATGCTCGTGAGACCTATTCCAGGAAATAACATAACCTAATAGTACAGGAGTAACAGGATGTGTTTACGAGTCCCACTCCCTGTAGAAAATTTTAAAGAATTAAATGTTGTTTGTTAACCTTTTTGAAATTTCTCAAACAGTATTAATTTTTTCATAAATTTGATAGATTTAATGTGTTCAAAATGTCTGAATGTTAGCAATCAAGTGCCTAAAAATTAGCAATTGCTAAGCAAGGAAGGGTTATTAAGGATACAACAATTAATAGTAAAATAACACTCTCATTGACAGATAGTACATAAATATACAAGTTGCGTATCACCTCCCTACATGATACATAGTACTACAGTTTCCGATGAATGCCTTTCATAACAACCGAAAGGGCGAGAGTTAAAGACAAGAAATATCAATGACTCACCTTTTAAAACAGGATCCAAAGTTTATCACAATTGACTTCCTTGTCCCAATGAACAATGCAAGTCATATATCTCCTCATCCCTCAAAACAACATTAAAATAAAATTGAAATAAAAAAATCAAAACTATAAGAGATCATAGAGTATAAGAGTTCTTTGCTCTTGAAAATCTTTTTCATAAATGATCAAGGTCACTGTAATATATATATCTTAGTAGGATATGAATTTTTTTATGAATATCAAATTCAACACTTGCATAATCCGACAGTTATGTTAATTTCCACAGATTTTTCAGGTCCCTGTCGAGTAAAAGATGTTTGTGGCCAACCAATATCCAGAAATACACAGCAACTCAACTCTTCATGCTGAGCACATGCTGTTTGCAGAGATAGTCTTCCATTCTACATCACATAATGCACTTTTGATGTCTCGTATCACACTGTTGGGATATGGAACTGAGGAATTTAACATCTGGTCTGCACTATCTAACTGTAATAATTATTCTCTGTTGTTGATATATCATAGTTAAAAAGATTCAAAATAATTAGTCATCAGATCTTGAAAATTTGTTTATACATATTTAGTAAATTTTAACTATAAAGGCATGTTTTACCTATCAGTATTTCAATATAAATACAGGCCCTAACCAAAAAAGGTAATATATATATATATATTACCATAAATTATTTTGTCTTGTCGTTATTCTTGGGGCATATGAAGTCAAAAATAGTTGGTATTATAGTGAATTTTCATAGCTCATCTGAAGTCGCAAAGATTTTTCAAAACATGATGTCTTGAAAAAGATTTATTTTACACTTTTACAACCCTTTCTTCTGTTATTGAAAACTTCTGTTTACATTGTCTCTATCTGGAGTCAAGATAAACAATATCTCCATTGCAGTCATACTGTCACATTGACTGAAGACTTTTATTGGAGGTCCGTTATTTTGAAAACAAACAAACATGTACAATAGCCGATCGTATATCTGAGTTGAAGTCTCTGATGCATGAATCAAATGTTTTCACCATTGTAATCATAGCATGTATCAGTGGCTGACCTAGGAATTTTAATTAAGGGTGAGTCTGAAGCGAATTTACCATTTCATAGCAATTCAAAATTGTGAAAATTCCAAACTCCATGGGTTTTCATCCCTAAAGTTTTGATTTGAAAATAGCTGGAAAACCTTAATCCTTTTTTAAAAAGTTGTTTATCAGCAAAATTAATCACTATACTAAGAAAAGTTTGGCCTTAGTTGACCTAAATTTCACCAAAGGGTGAAACTGAATTTTATGCTAAACGGCTGATGTATCTTACTTTATTCAAAGATAACTGATTTGGTACCGTCTTACTTTGCTTGATAATTCAGCTTGTATAGGTGTATTTTTTATTTGTAAAAAAATCCATGTTACCCTGATTGCATTAGATTTCATTTTTGTCTTTTGACCTGGCATTTCCTTGGCTGCTAAGTTTTCTAAAAAGTATTTTGAAATTATCCTTAAAGATTGTGTCAGATCCAGATCATGTCATATATGGCGAGTTTGTTAAGCTTCCTTCAGGCAGAAGATATTTACTACCCCATTATAAAACCAACAGAGGTAAAAATACATTCATTCCTTTCAGCGTTCATCTGTTAAATAAGCTTTGAATCAATATAATGTGATTGTTTATGTATCACATGTATGTTCAAGCTCTGTAATGAAACGAACTGAATTCCTTTCGGGGTAATAAAGTATTATTATTATTATTGTTATTAAATTAACCAGGTTTAAGGGGGGGGGGGGAAATATTTTAATTTGAAAAAAAAAAATTCACAAAAGGAAAGATGGTTGAATTTTTTCCGTCCAAGAGGAAGTCAGCGACCAATAACATTTGATGGATATAAACGAGTGTTATAAACTCTTTCAATGTATGAATGATTGGAATGTAAGTTATTCAACGGGAAAGTCAAATGTTCCTTTTATCATATTTTCTTAAACCCTGTAAAAGTTATGAAAAACCACCATCACTACTCTGAATTATGGTCATCTTGTATCATCGTCCTATTGTTTTGTGAGGTCAAACATAATCTCAAATGATTGAATTGATATCAAATTGCATATTATTTCACTCAGATTAGATACTTTCTTAATTTAAACAGTAAATGGTGTATTTTGTCATTAATAGTATAATAAACAAGTGTAAAAGACTACGGACTCCTAGATAATACCCTATTTAATGTATGATTGATTGGTATCTGCTTCATATCATTACTTTATCAGCTTGTAGACAGTTGTTGTGAAAACAATGAATTTTGAAATTCTTCTTAAACAAAATCGAAACTGAAAGATAAAAGAACACAAATATAGAAACAGGTTTACCCTGTTAAACTCTTTTCTATCAGCACTTCTTTCATTCATATCACATAAGTATATAGGCCTATGATCTCTATACAAATGCAGGCTGAAAGCCCACTACAACATTGTTGATATATAATAGTGAAACCTTTCAGGTTATATATCAATGAAACCTTTCAGGGTTGGCTGGAAATCCCATAGTATGGTTGGTATTTCAAGTGGAAAATATTCTTCGAAATAAGGATATTTGAAAATCATTTGTATATTTTGAGTATCCTTTGATCAATTCGTGATACAAACACACCTTGTACATGTAGTAGCGTTGAGAGTGGTAATATTAGCAAAGGACCACAAAGCCACTGGGGTGTGAGGGGATCATGGTTTATTACAAAAGTATGCAATAAAGAAAGCCTGAAACATATTAAAATAACAACATAAGTTTACATTCAATAAATGATATACATCACATGGTGCAAATATAAATACGTCTAATCGTACTTGTATATTATGAATATACAATATAGTATTTAAAGATGAATAAACCATTAATACATGATGATAATGATAATCTTAACATATGTCGTTACCCATAGATACTCATATACTTGAATGATAACTAACGTTGCCAATAGATTACAATGACACTCATTAAATACCATTATAGCAAACACGCTTAGGATTTAAAGTAATAAATGATACATGATAACTTCACATGTGTTCTTTGTATTACCTAATTATAATAATAATATTAAACATGTGATAAACATTGAATTAGACATTAAGATATACATTTAGACAAATATGGCAATAATTAGGACCACAACGTACCAGGTTGGTATGACCTGAACTGCTGCATACCAAGCAAGTTGGTCTCGCCAATGTCTACGTCATCTGGAGGATGAATAATGACGTATGCAGATTATACTATTTACAACAAAGGGTTAAAAGAATAAATAGGGTAAAAGCTACATACAACCATATCTTAACCAATCACACTTACCAACATACATTCACACATGCATTCACTTATGGTAATGGTAGTTTTGGAAATCTTAACTAATTACTTAACGTTAACTTAAATGATATGGATAACTACGGTAACACTAATATTTAGGATAAGATGATAAAGTACTTTAACGATCTCACTGTACTGTGAGATAAATATTAATATTACACTTGTACAGCTCACTGTACTGTGAACTTCAAGCAGAAGTAAAAGCAACATTATAATCTGCCTTGTAATTAATGATATGTACAATACATTTATGGAAATAAATGTATATCTCACACAACTCACTTTACTTGGAGTTATAGACTAAAACCATATAACTATCATAACTCACTGTACTGTGAATTATCACTATATATAATATTTACACATGATAGATAATAAATGATGGAACTAACCATATTATAAACTATAGCTGATATCACTACCAACTAAGAAATGCATATAAATACAACACCAAATATATACAGGACTAAAGATTACTAACCTTAGCTATATGAATAATTAACACAATCCAGATCTCCTTGATCTCGATCCAAAGAATAAATCAGGATACAACACAAAATCACATATCCAACGACGTGTCTGACAAAGCTTATGAGACTGACCAAGAAAATTGAAATCACCTAACCTTTAAAACTAATGCTATGCTTGGGTAAACCTAGAACAATAGAACTTGCATTGACCTAAGCATGGGACACGCTTGGGGAGAGATTGCAGTGGGAAAAAGCATGCAGTGCAAGTTAGTAATGCTGACCTAAGATAAGTTTGATGTTTAAAGAGATATGTTAATGATATAAAATGTTGAATATAAAATAATGATTAAAATGGTTTAGATATAGTTTATTTAATGAGAATGTATTACTCATCAAAATACGACAAACCAATATATTCAGTATATATGTTTATTCACAAAATTATTTACAACTCGAAATATTAACTCTGCCACATACTTCCCCCTCCCACCAAAATGACGTCCTCGTCATTTGCCATGGTGAAGAAGGTTTACAACAAACTGTGACATAGCACCGCCAAGTTGCTCGAAGACACCAGCTGACGCTAAGCGCTCTATGAGATTTGATCTGTCATCCCAGTCGCTGGTTGTCGTCTGGCTCATGACATACTCACCTGTGCGCTGCCATCCTGGTGGTCTTTTCTCACGAAGCGATCTCCTTGGTGGTGGTTTCGGCATGGGTCTGTTGACTGGAGGTGGGGCAGGAGCTCCGGCTCCTCCCTCGTGGTCCTCTGGATTCAGCTCTCGCTCGGGCACTGCTGTATCCTCAGCCAGCACTTCTTCCTCTGTAGTGACATCCTCTGTGTCAGGGTCTACAGTTGATCCTGGCCGATGGCCGTCGCCATCAGAAGATGCACCAGCCGTCTCTTCAGTCTTCAGATCGTCACCCTCCAACTGAGAGACGGAATCTTCACCCACAGATCCAGTGCTGACGACTGTAGAATCATCAAGCTCTGTGGGCAATTCTACCAGAAGGCTGGAGATCGACCTTACTTCCTCCTCTTCTGATACACTTGTCTCTGTAATAGTCTGGGTTGTCCTACGTGTTTTAGGCTTGGGTGGTACAACCTGGATCTTCTGAGAGTTGACTGGCAAAGATCCGATGGGCAGGAGAAGGTTCCTATGAAGGGTCCGAGACCTTCCATCCCCGTGCTCTCTCTTCACAACAAACACCGGTATATTGGTGTTTGGTTGAGAAATGACCACGTATGGATCCTCCTCCCACTTATCTGCAAGTTTGTGCTTCCCATCAAAAGCAAGTATCTTTACCAGGACACGCTCTCCAGGCTGTACCGTAGCCGCCCTGACCTTGACATCGTAGTTGACCTTCTGTTGCTCCTGGGAATCTCTCGATGCTCTTGATGCAATCTTGTAAGATTCCTCCAATCTTGTCCTCAAATCTTTCACATAAGAAGTCAAGCTGTTGTGATCCTTGTTAACTTCTATCCCAAAGGCTAGATCAATGGGCAATCTTGGTTCACGTCCGAACATGAGGAAGAAAGGGGAGTAGCCCGTTGACTCATGTCTAGTGGCGTTGTAGGCGTGGACGAGTGGTGCCACAAAGGTCTTCCAGTCCTGCTTTTGTTCTGGCTTGAGGGTGCCTAACATGTTGAGCAAGGTCCTATTAAAGCGTTCGGTCATGCCGTTCCCCATAGGATGATAGGGTGTTGTTCGTGACTGGGCAATTCCGAGAGTGGTACAAAGCTCCTTGATCATCCTGCTCATAAAGTTAGCTCCTTGGTCACTGTGGATTCGCATGGGCATTCCATAGTGCATCACGAAGTGCTTGTAGAAGGCTTCTGCTGTAGTCTTGGCCATTGTGTTTCTTGTTGGAACAGCCAGAGCATACCTAGTGAAATGATCCGTGATGACAAGGATATGCTGAAATCCACCCTTTGAAGTTTCAAGCGTAAGGAAGTCCATGCAGACTAACTCCAAAGGCTGTGAGGTGGTGATGGAGACTAAGGGAGCGCGGACGTTAGTTGATGTCTTTCTCCTCAAGCATCTGTTGCAGTTTCTGATCCAGTCCTCTGTATCGGCTTGCATCCCTGGCCAGTAGAAACGATCCCGGATCAAAGAGAGAGTTCTATCACGCCCTGGATGTCCCACGTTGTTGTGTAAGCCTTGTAATGCATCCTGGATGAACTTTGCTGGAAGAACGAGTTGCATCCTTATCTCACCATCCACAGTAACTCGCCGATATAGAATGCCTCTTTCCAACACAAGGGAGTTGAAGGAACGGAACAGTGAGGTATTGGCCGTCGTGCTTGGAAATTCTTTGATCTGTGGCTTCCTTTTCATTCTGACAGCTTGTATCCATGGCCTCAGTGTATCGTCATCTGCTTGTGCCATACGCCAGTCCCTATCTGTCATTCCTTTCAGGTTCTCCGATTTGGTGGACATCTCCTCCTCAACTGATGCTGCTGACAGGCATAGAGATTCCACATAGGGCTGGGCATAAACAACTCCACAAATAGCCTTGACTGAGTCCATGGAAAGCTGTTCTGAAGAGAGCTTCTGATATTCTGGCAGCCTTGACAACGTATCTGCGTCTGTATTCTTCAGTCCTGGCCTGTAGAATATATCAAAGTCATAGGCTCCAAGCGCTGCTAGCCATCTGTGACCCGTGGCGTCTAACTTGGCACTTGTAAGAACGTAAGTCAGAGGGTTGTTATCTGTTAATACCGTGAATCTGGCTCCATACAGGTAGTCATGGAATTTGTCACAAACAGCCCACTTGAGTGCCAGGAATTCTAAACGATGTGCTGAATAATTCCTTTCCGACTTACTGACTCCACGACTGGCATAGCTGATAACCTTCTTCACCCCATTCTGTTCCTGATATAGGACAGCACCGAGTCCTTTTCCACTGGCATCTGTGTGCAACTCAAATGGTGTTCCAAAGTTGGGATAGCCCAAAACAGGTGGTGATGTAAGCTTCTCCTTCAGATAGTTGAATGCCTGTTCTTGTTCCTCATCCCAATGCCATGGTTCCTCTGGTGGTTTCTTGGGCTTCTTTGACATCTTGGACTTAGCATGGGGCATGAGAGAAGTAAGCGGCTTGGCAATCTTTGCAAAATCCTTTACAAACTTTCTGTAGTAGCCTGCAAAACCAAGAAACTGTCGCACTTCTGAAGGATTAGATGGGCGTGGCCAGTTCAGTATCCTTTCTACCTTGTCTGGATCCGCCATGATGCCTTCTTCTGAAACAATATGGCCAAGAAACTTGATTCTCTTCTTGAAGTAAGAACACTTCTCTGGTGATAGTTTGAGGCCAGTTTCTCTTATCCTTTGGAAAACTTGTTTCAAGCGGTCCAAATGTTCTTCAAGTGATGAGGAGAAGATGATTATGTCATCGAGATAAATGAGGCAGATCTTCAAGTGGAGTCCCACAAAACAGTCGTTCATAAGCCGTTGGTACGTGGCAGGGCTGTTGCAAAGTCCAAAGGGCATTCTGTTATACTCATAGAATCCTAAGGGCCCAACTGTAAACGCTGTTCTTTCCTTGTGAGTTTCTTCAATTTCCACTTGATGATAACCAGATTTCATGTCAAGAGTCGTGTAATACTTGGATCCTGACAGTGCCTCAAACATCTCCTCGATCCTTGGAATGCTGTAATTGTCTTTAATTGTTCGTTGGTTGAGCTGGCGGAAATCCACACATAGCCTCAATTTACCTGTCTTTTTCCGCACAAGAACAACATTGGATGACCATGGGGAATGAGAGCGCCTGATGACACCACAAAGAATAAGTTGGTTGAGGTGTTCCTTTACTTCCTCGTACATGGCTGGTGGTATTCGCCGATAACGTTGCTTAAATGGGATGTCATCTTTGAGGTCAATCCTGTGTTTGACAGCGTCAGTATGTCCCAAGTCTGTATCTCCAGTAGAAAAGATGTCCAAGTAGTCCTTGATGACTTGTTTCCCTTGTCCTAGCTCCTCGCTTGTGACTGCTGACTTGTCAAAGTCCATCAAGTCTATCACACTTGAGTCCGGAGTAGAAGTAAGGCTTGGTGCATCCTCCACCTTGACGACTTGCAACTCACATAGAATAGCACGACTTGGGATACTAATAGCTCTTGTTGTCAGGTTCGAAACATGAACATCAACGTATAGCTTCTGTCCACTCCCATCATACGATACCAGGGTAGGCGTAAGGTCAAGGTCGTCTGGTATATGCGATCCTGTGGTTGGATGAACAATAACATGAGTAGCATGGTACGGTAGGGGCTGATCAACAAATCCTGAGATATGGATCTCTGAGTTAGCTGGGATTATCTTGCGACTTGGCTCTGAACTCTTGACTTTACCTATAGAAAAGTTCCTCTTAGCAAGTTCTTTCTCTCTGAGTACAATACTCCTGAACGAAAGGTACCAAGGAGTATGTAAGTTAGCCTGCTGCAGAAATCTAGGTCCGAACTTGTCTTTGCATTGATTAAGGTAGATGGATAAGATGTTCGTTCCAAGAGTGATAGGCACTTTCTTGTTGTAGAGGCTGTCTGGCACCACAAGCAACATGGACTGTATCTTGGTGTCTGTGCTTCCTGGTCCCTCTATGTCAACAACAATAAAACCACTGTATTGTAACTGTTCTCCATCGGCGCATTCCACATGAAGAAGCTGTTTCAGAGGTTCAAGAGGAACATCGGGGAAGTTCTGTCTGTAGAACGCCTCTGCTATGGATGAAATAGTGGCTCCAGTGTCTAATAATGCCTTAGTCTCAATGCCATTCACTACGACCTTGGTCTCTGTCGGCTCACCAACCAAGTCCGCAACTAACTGCTGATGTGTGTTGATCTTGTATCCTAGGCCCATGGTCCGCCCCTCCCCATAGGCCCCTGGTAGTTTCCCTGGTGCTGTGCAAGTGGAACACGACATCCTCGCTGAATATGTCCGGGTTCTCCACACCTGAAACATCTAGGGATGTCATCCAGAGTCTGTGGTCCCTGAAACCAGCCTGGGTCCCCTCGACCTGAAGGATTGCCTCGCCCTCGACCTTGACAAAAGGGCTTGTTACCTCGTGACCTTTGAGGGCGTGTCCAGTTCCGCGGTGGTAACCAGTGCTCAACTTGTCCTTGACTCCATTGCTGACCTTGGGCTAATGGTTGAACTGGACCAGTGACCTGTGGTTTCTCCTCTTTAGTCTTGACCTGTTCCTTCAACTTGTTTATCTCTGTCGACATGGACTTGAGCATTCCCTTGATTTCTTGTAGCTCACTTTGTTCTGGGGGAATAGAGGACTTGCTAGTTGCAGTTTTCCTTGAACCTTGGTGCCTCTGTCTGAGATCCTCCTCCATTTGCCGCAGGTATTTCAATAAGGCTTCAATTGATCCTCCCTGCTCATATCGATGACTTGACAAGTCCTTTAGATCAAGACGTAGACCTGTCCATAACGTGTCTCGTAGTAAGTCATCTCGTTCCTGGGGCTTGACCTTCCCTAATGTGATGGCTTGATCCAAGATGTCCTCAAGTCGACAGGCCCAATCCACTACGTGTTCATCTTCTCCTTGCTTGGCTGTGTAAAACTGTGCCATGATGTTGTGTTCTGTATGAATAGTCCCAAAAACGCTGTCTAGCTTGGCAATGAGAGTCTGCAGAGGGGCATCCTTGTCGATGTGCATGGCAACACGAGCTGCCTTCCCACGTAGTGACTTGTGTAGTGCGTCCATGACATCTTGCTCCTTATACCTGGTGCGTAAACACGAGAGCTCGTGCTTCCACTGGTCATACTCGACGTCTCCTTTCCTGTCTCCTGAGAAATAAGGAAGCTGTGGGGACTTAGCAAGGGTAACTGTGGTAGGAAGAGAGGGATTAGATTCCTTACTAAATGACGACATCCAAGCTAATAAGTCTTGAGGTGTGTCTGCCTTGGGTTTCAAATCCAGTTTCTTCAGAGTAGAAACAAGTTGTTTCACTTCCTCCTCCGTCATATCAGGTGAAGCCATCTCCAATGAATATGAATTCACACACACAACACAATACTTGAAGAATTATTAACACCTGAATAATGCACACAAACACTCTTTTGATTTGGTAACACTTGAAAATGCGCAGCACAAGACTTGATTTGAAACGTGAAATGATACGCAGCAACAATACGGATGTCTCGGTACGCGGAGAAATTTCGCAAGAACAAACTATAAACTAAATAGTTAAAGATAAACTAAAGTTTAAGGTAATTACGTGAAAATGAAATGAGTCTTTACCCTTAATGAGTTTAGGTTAAATGTTTACGTACCCTACATGTTTAAATAAATTTAATTTATGTTTGATTAAGTTGTAACTAATGCAGGTAAGTATGGTGTAGGTGTACGCGCGCAGGGGGCTTTGGGATATAATATGCTACATGATGAGAATAATACCCAAAATTAGAAATATGAAAATTAATAGATCAGGACCACACAAGACAACGACAATGCAAACAACCCTTACATACCTAAAAGGATAACAAGAG
The DNA here is from genome assembly GCA_921293015.1 of Phorcus lineatus. NCBI lineage: Eukaryota > Metazoa > Mollusca > Gastropoda > Trochida > Trochidae > Phorcus > Phorcus lineatus. The sequence continues at coordinate 45,978,791 of OV121090.1, read as the reverse complement.
GAATGAAATCAATGAATGAATGAAATGAATGAACTCAACACTGAACCAAGAACTAATCCACGAAGAAACCTACATACTTAATGAACTATGAACACAACGCAACTTATTTAAATAAACTAAACTTAACGGTTTATTTGGATATAAATAACTAACTAACTAAACTAATTAATAACCGGAAGAATTAAGTAGTTGATTTTACTAACTACTTAATACTAACTAACTAATACACATTCATACACACAAACACATCGTGGTTGTATAATGTAGCTTTAGGGGATTACTAATACCTAACTAACTAACTAACTAAACTAAAGCTTAATTAAAGGCAACACAATGGTGAAATGTCAAACAGCAAGAAAAATTATAAGTACACAAAACCTAGCTCCGGAGCAATTAACTAAGGGGTACCCACATGTAAGCAGAAATAAGCCAACATCATGTATATAAATGTATGACAATATTCAAAATATGAGCACAAAATCACAATTCATACAATGAACAAAGTCACATGCAGAAACATCATATGAAGATCAAGGTCAAACAAGGATCAAGGTAACAGAAGTGTCCATATCTGAGGGTCACACAAGTGTCCATATGTAGAAGTCACAAGATCATACATGTTTATCAGAATCATGATTCAAGAAGTCAAGCATCTTCACATACACATATCAATCGAAACATTATCAATGAAGTGTCCAAAGCGCACTTCACAGTTCACATAAGCACAATATACATGTATGAGTGAGACTATATCAGAGTCTATTCACCGAGTGTTGAAGGTATGTCTCATAGCTGAGGTCTCTGTTGCACGAAGTCCATGGATGTGGTAGTTGTAGATGACGTACATGTGTCTCCTATGGCGGCGTCTTGTCCATGATCCTCACTGGGGGCTCCAAAATGTAGTAGCGTTGAGAGTGGTAATATTAGCAAAGGACCACAAAGCCACTGGGGTGTGAGGGGATCATGGTTTATTACAAAAGTATGCAATAAAGAAAGCCTGAAACATATTAAAATAACAACATAAGTTTACATTCAATAAATGATATACATCACATGGTGCAAATATAAATACGTCTAATCGTACTTGTATATTATGAATATACAATATAGTATTTAAAGATGAATAAACCATTAATACATGATGATAATGATAATCTTAACATATGTCGTTACCCATAGATACTCATATACTTGAATGATAACTAACGTTGCCAATAGATTACAATGACACTCATTAAATACCATTATAGCAAACACGCTTAGGATTTAAAGTAATAAATGATACATGATAACTTCACATGTGTTCTTTGTATTACCTAATTATAATAATAATATTAAACATGTGATAAACATTGAATTAGACATTAAGATATACATTTAGACAAATATGGCAATAATTAGGACCACAACGTACCAGGTTGGTATGACCTGAACTGCTGCATACCAAGCAAGTTGGTCTCGCCAATGTCTACGTCATCTGGAGGATGAATAATGACGTATGCAGATTATACTATTTACAACAAAGGGTTAAAAGAATAAATAGGGTAAAAGCTACATACAACCATATCTTAACCAATCACACTTACCAACATACATTCACACATGCATTCACTTATGGTAATGGTAGTTTTGGAAATCTTAACTAATTACTTAACGTTAACTTAAATGATATGGATAACTACGGTAACACTAATATTTAGGATAAGATGATAAAGTACTTTAACGATCTCACTGTACTGTGAGATAAATATTAATATTACACTTGTACAGCTCACTGTACTGTGAACTTCAAGCAGAAGTAAAAGCAACATTATAATCTGCCTTGTAATTAATGATATGTACAATACATTTATGGAAATAAATGTATATCTCACACAACTCACTTTACTTGGAGTTATAGACTAAAACCATATAACTATCATAACTCACTGTACTGTGAATTATCACTATATATAATATTTACACATGATAGATAATAAATGATGGAACTAACCATATTATAAACTATAGCTGATATCACTACCAACTAAGAAATGCATATAAATACAACACCAAATATATACAGGACTAAAGATTACTAACCTTAGCTATATGAATAATTAACACAATCCAGATCTCCTTGATCTCGATCCAAAGAATAAATCAGGATACAACACAAAATCACATATCCAACGACGTGTCTGACAAAGCTTATGAGACTGACCAAGAAAATTGAAATCACCTAACCTTTAAAACTAATGCTATGCTTGGGTAAACCTAGAACAATAGAACTTGCATTGACCTAAGCATGGGACACGCTTGGGGAGAGATTGCAGTGGGAAAAAGCATGCAGTGCAAGTTAGTAATGCTGACCTAAGATAAGTTTGATGTTTAAAGAGATATGTTAATGATATAAAATGTTGAATATAAAATAATGATTAAAATGGTTTAGATATAGTTTATTTAATGAGAATGTATTACTCATCAAAATACGACAAACCAATATATTCAGTATATATGTTTATTCACAAAATTATTTACAACTCGAAATATTAACTCTGCCACATACAGAAATAGAACAATGAGAACAGAAGCATTTTGTTAATAGCATCTCCCCTAAATGAAAGTCATGGTCACAACGAAAGAGAAGATGACATTTTCAATAATCCGGCCAAATCACTTTCACCTTGACTTCATCTCACAAGTCTTATACAAATACATCACAAAAGTTTGCAAGCACTCTTGATCCCATTTAACCTTCATCAAACAAAGGGACACAACTCTGTAGAAGCATGTTTCCCGTATTTGCTTCTTTCACAAAGAGATCAACGCCAGGAAATACAACAAGCAAATATTTTGAAGTCTTAGGATTACGTTTAAGTTTTACAAGCACAATGGCATACGGTTAAAGAAGTCTTGCCAAGATACAAAGCTATTGGAACTAGAGGAAGCTTAATGTCAGTGAATTTGGGGGAAAAGAATATTTTGAGGGGACATTTCTGCTTGTTCACATATGTCATCCTTAAATGATTATTTCACAAATAATATCAAGCATGTAACCTAGTGTAAAATTTAGAAGTTACATTTTTTCAAAGAGGTCGGTAGGATTAATGTTTCCTTCCAAAATGCTGTGTAGATATCGACTAATCAATTTATATAGGCAAACATCTAGACTGTAGTTAATACATAACCTGTCGAAAAGCAAGTCTAAATTTGAAGTGAACTAAATGCCATCTCTCTTAGGCTCCTTTCTTTTATCTAAGAATAGAATCCTTTTTGAGAATTATCTTTCAGAGACTGAATATAAGTCTATATATTATATTGTGATACAGCACCTAGCTCTCTTAACACAAAACTTTTAACACTACCGACTTCACTATAGCAGACCTAATTTCTCCACTATATTGTGGTCAGTATGCCTGTGGATCAAGCATACAGATGACACAGAAACGTTGTGATGATGCAATGATAAAGGATAAAGCAGGGCACCTTGTGTAACACTAGATACTTCTCTCAGTTGATCATTGGTAACGTTACTCTTGCTTTGTGAAAGGGACCCTTAATACTAGCCAGACATATTCTCACATCCTACAATGTAAACAATACCTTTGGCCTCTAAAAACATAAGACAAATTCGCCCTTGTCGGAGAGAAATAATGAGCGTTGCCAACTAGTTTGTGAGTATATGCAGGACAGAATATTTTGGTCAGGGTTTTGTAAATTGTGAGTTGTCTTCAAAGAAAGAAGACTTTCTGTGTTTCAGTCTTTGATCTGTTTGAGATATCATCCCTTTGAAAACTTCCAAGTATCAAATTTCATCTGCATATTGTTTCCTCAATGTAAGAAAAAATAATAATTTTAAAATGAATAAAAAAAATTTACAAATGACATACAAAAACCAAATTCACCATGATGAATGAGTGAATACATACCTGACACTATTCTGAACATTGGTTGTAACTACTATTCAATTGTTTTCTGTATACACAAGCTATGATGCTTTAGAAACACTTCAACCAAGGTCCTCAACTTGGGTCAAACCTTTCAGATATGTTTTACTTACTTCTAACAGGTGGATTACTCTTTCTAGGGCTGGGATGGGTAAGCCCGATATCCAGGACGGGTGGGTAAAGAGTTCGACTCCAGTACCCATCACATTACCTTGACCCGCTGAGATCATGTGACAATGAAGTAAAGAATTCATTTAAGCGTCAAAGTATGTTATATTTTGATTCACAACAAATTTGCAAAATAATTAAACATTTTTATTGTGTGAAAATTTGTTCGTTTCGATCTAAATAGCAGGAAACCAAGCACATTGGAATAATGGCCCGCTGCACTGGGACATGCACTGTACACTCATCAAACTTGATTATATTTCTTAACTTCGTGTATAGACTGAACAGCTTGTTTTAATCAGTTGTGTTGTAACAAGTTGTTTTTATCTATGAATATATTATGTCTCTCGTAACTCGAGCAGGAGTAGCTCAAATAATGTTATTTCTTAAGCATTTTATATGTAAAATGAGGTGAGACGGCAATGAATTATCTGTCTGGTTAAATCAATTAAATGTCAAAAGCTATCAAATTTAACTAGATCAGACCAATAGCATTTTGTTCCAAATAGAAATTGTTCGTAAATCCTCTAAAACTTGATAATGTTGCGTGGAGAAGTTACCTCCAATTAGAAGATAAATAGTTGCACTTGTAAAATTTCAGGGATTCATTCTTATTCATCACCTGCAACTTTAGTTTAAAACTGATTGCGTTACCCAGAGGTTTAAACATTTGAATTTGCCGATGTTGAATAACATTCAGGGCTCCAGATAATTATTTGGACTGAGGGGTTTTTCACTCCTCAATATATAATTGAGGAATAAAATTTCCAATTGAATAACTAAGAGTATTTCAAGAATTATCGTTTTCACATCCTCATTTCAAGTTAGCATCTTTTTTTATATTAGTCATTGATTATATTTTCCACATGTATAAGCTGTTAATAAAGAAGTGATTTATCTAATATAAACTCAGTAATCTTCATTTTCATAAAGGTTGGCATCAAGTTGGCTACTATTCACGACATTCGATCAAACATGTAGAAATGAAACTTTTTTTGACAAGTCACAATCACTCTTGAAACAAATATCTGACTCATATTCTGGGAGAGTTGTGCATATCTGTAACTCATTTATTTCCTTTTTAATGAGTATATATGAATTACCTGTGCGTATCTTACGTAGGTATGCATCTTATCTGGAGCCCTGACAATTAATCCTGGAAATTTAGCAAAATCAATCCCCGGAAACAAGATGGCAGACTAGATGCCGTTAGGTCAGGCTCTTTAAATGGGTACAGATATACCCATATACAGCATCATATCATTCTCAATCCACACTAACTTCTATAAAATCAATTGATTTGAAGTTTATATGATTATTCAAAGTACCATATACTTTATTTCTTAGGACATCATTGGAATAAAGTAATAACAAACAGATATCAACATCTCTATACATTTTACAACATAGTTGCCAAATTGCTGAACATATTGAAATATGTTGAACATCAATAAAATTTGACATTTGTAAGTAAAAGTCTCGATTTATTTAATATTTAATATTACAACATGGTGTGATAAAACTTATATCTTCTATAGTTTTAGATATTCGACCGATGGTAAGTTTGCAGTTGTAAATTTCAGGGAAGCTTTGCGTTTGAATTATGTAATAAAATTATATGATGCTAATCTTAGCGCAATGATGTATTAATATATCTAATACCTGAAAACAAAATATATAATATGTAGTAGCTAGGTCTCTAAAGACGCCAAAAGCACGGTCATAGGTGAAACAAGTCAGCTGGTATAACCGAAAGGCAAGAAGCGTTATGACATTGTCTAATTAAGCACAATCCTAATACAGAGTTTGGATCATTGATAATTTCAATCAACTTACGAAGCATTTAGATGGACAGCCGCAAAATATACTCACGATAATCGGTACCGGTATCAGAGCTTTACCCCAATGTTTATACCCACTCCCCCATTCTGCAAGTACACACAATACGATGACGTCAGAGTAGACATATTCCCTTGACGTATATGGTAGTGAGAGGTATTTCATGTTAAAATCTGGTAATTTTCATATTTTGTAATGGTTAATATCAATTTGGGGCAATTTGGTAATCATTATAATTCTTGTGTGTACATTGGATTTAAATGATTGGATTTCCTATCTATGACAGGTGCGTTAATGACAGGCACTCTACCGACTAGCCATAGTTATAGAACGTAAACATTAGAGTAACGCCCCTTGGTATTTCGTCCAATCAAAACATTTGTAACATATCCCGTACTTTGCAAATACACTCCAATGAAAAGGGGTGATACGAATTTCAAACCATTCAAGGGAAGGAAAGTTATCCTGTGAGACAGTTCATTTACCAAGTTAGCCGGTAAGACTGCTGTTTTGTTTTTTTCTTTTTCGTGTGTATTAATGGATAACTAGATAAGGATATAAATGTCTTGACTTAGAGGATCACGGCAAGAACATACGATTTCGAAACAGCATGTCATCTTTTGTCAGTGATGGAACATGTCATTTCCGACATCTTTGATTTTGTTTACGAGTTATTTCAAAATGTTTCACAGAATCTGTTTTGGTTAAATTGCTTTTTAGCTTTCGCACTTCAATTCTGTTATGTACCAGTATCCTTTTTACACTAAAATGCTCTCGATTGTGAGGATTCATGAATTACTGAGGCTTGGAACACATGTCGCCTACCTTTTCTAGGCTAATCCATAATTTGAAAGTTTGACTATGATTCGGTTTTTAAAATTTTGGAAGATTATAATTTGCTGTCGGGGGTGACCGGGTAAAGCTACAGACCTAAGAGATCATTCATTCCTGTAAAAATACAGGATAAGAGATAAAAACCATGCCCTAGTGAAAGTTTTGAGTTTTATTGATAACATTAATGTACAGTAGAATTATCATGTTGAAGTGCATTTCATCAGTTACTCTGAAAAGTATTTTAATGATTCATGCAGGCAGGTTTTGAATTAGTTCAGATAATCTTAACTTTGGTTCATGTGCGTGACCGTGCACCCGAAGTTTAGAGTCCGAAGCCTATTTCATCTGCCGCAGCTCCTGACGATCTTGATTGGGAAGGGTTTTGCCTTAAGTCAATAAAAATGAAACATCTAACTTCAATCGACACATGGATTGAAAGATTAACCCTTTGACTACTATATCCAACCAGTTTTTTCATCTTAACAAACTTTCTTATTTATTTAGTGGCAACGAATGCTTTTCTACCCTCTACCCAAGATGGTGTCTGTCAATGTTGCCAAACACGAGGTAGTGGTGTATTCAATGTTGCTGGATAAAAAAGAACGTTTTCTAAGATGTGACAGCGCTTGGACGTAATAGTCAAAGGGTTTACAGGGATTGGGAAAGACACCTTTGACAATAGGCTTCAAAATTCCTCAAAGCTGCTGCGGATAAAAAAAGGCTTCGGATCATAGACGTTGACCAAGGAAAATGTCTAGCCAGCTGGATGAGCTTTAAATACACCTAAAATTTCAAATTTTATGACTTTTAGATAGATTTTAAAACTTGAGAGATGCATGCCATTTTTAGAAACTTCATTATATCTTGCAAATTGCCCAAAGATGCTAAGAAAGTCATGCATTAAACACACTTAATGTGTTTACAAGGTTCTGTTTTGTGCATGTGCGTATTTTTCCTGACAAGGCTGTGCAATACCTCACTTTAAAAACTTCAAATACTAATCAGTTTTGAGTAAATATCTAATATAAATGGTGTTAATTGAAATGGAGTAGTTGTTTCTTAAAGTCCAATTTTATTTTTGAACATTGGACAATTGCAGGCTTAACTTAAACTCAAACTTAATTTTAGAAGCTTATTTACTTTAATTTGTCGAATACAGAAGTATAAAGACTGCTCAAAGTGACTGTACTTAGCTTTCAAAACAAATTGTGAAATTGCCATATGTTTCCATATGATATCGTTAAAGTCTATCAGTAAGTAAAATATTTTCTTTATGTAATATTTAGGTTTAAACTTACATAGATCTCGTTAGTTTCAAATATAGAGTGTATTATATGAGTATCCATGACATACTATGTTTACAACACAAGTGCATAAATATTAGTAATACGAGCGAGGGATAAACTAAGTTTGTCATGGTCACAAATATCATATTCTGTTTATTACCAAAAACAGAAATGAAAATCACAATCAGAGCAGCTTATTTATCATTTTTCTCTTTTGTCGACTTATTTTGATGATAACAATTTGTAAATTTTGAATATTTTCACAAACAGAAGGATTGCGAGATGTGGTTAAATGAGCATATTAGGCTAACAAATTAAAAAAATATCCATATACATTTACATTTATGAGTGGTTAAATAATAAGCATATTTTGTTAAATTGAGAAATTAGATATAAAGAAATGTTGATCGATATTCTGATTCTTTCAATGATTCCTATTAGGCTGTCCTTTTTTAACTGAAGGAAATACCTTTGTTTTTTCCCCTTTGGATGCCTGTAGATAGTCATAAATGGTTTTTTTGTCAGGAATAAGGGTTTGTAATTCATTGCGTTGATGGATACTATGGCCTGGTTATTTGTGCAATGCTCTCCCAGGGCATATCGGAGGATGTTGAACACATTTTTAGTAAGTATTAGTTTATATCACTCCATTCCCAATTCCAGAACGGGCTCAGTGGAAGTGTGAGTATGGAAGCTAAACGAGTACTGCAGCCTGTCAACACAAACCCAACGGGAGAGGGAGCGGAGCGGGTCCTCAAGAAACCGGCAGAAGCAGCCGAGATGGGCAGTGACAGTCAGAGGTGCGTGCATTTCATTCTCCGACAGTCGTGTGATTCATTCATACTGGTTGATCTCAGATAAGGTTGTTTCTTTACTAAATGATGGTTTGGGTACTTCAACTGCCAATAAAATTATCTCTTACCTTAAAGATGTATTTTCTTTCCTAAAACATCTGAGGTTTTTTTGCTCCCCTGGTTTCCAATTTCTTTTGACAAATTAGCTTAGCAAATAGGCTAAAAGATCGAGAAATATAAAAAAAAAAGTGTAATACAAAACAGAATGTGGAAGCTATAAAGAGTATTAGATATATAGAAAATATTAACTACATGCTCCCTTATGGTAACTGAGATATGGGACCATAGTTTTCTAGAAATTGAAACGTAGGTTTCATTAGTGGACACTCAGATTACAGCATTTTCATCCCCATGATGAGGTTTCTATTTGATTAGATTTAGTGAAACTTAATGTGAGAAGTAGGTAAAGTAATATCCATAAGGAATATTTTCTTTGAAAGTTATACAAATATGTTTCTAGTTTCTGTCCCAAGCAAAGCAATATTTTCAGTTTCATGATATATTAAACATACTTTTTTTTTTCCAGGAGAAAATGGTCACTAGAAGATTTTGATATTGGTAAACCCTTAGGAAAAGGAAAGTTTGGAAATGTATACTTGGCTCGGGAGAAAAAAAGCAAATACATAGTCGCACTCAAGGTAGGCTATTACGTTTATATTTTAAACTCTCCAGTAACTTTTTCAGATCTGTAACTTTAACCTTTGTAACATGTTTCTTAAGTTTGTGTTATATACAACGTTTTGCATGATGCAGATAGATATATCTTAATATAATATTTCAAATTCTGTGAAAAGTCCTACTCATATCCCCTTATCCATCATTAATTATGCTCTACAAAGCTCTTTGATAATTTCTTTTTCTAATACTGTGAAAGCTCATGTGTCCTGACATATGATTTTGTACAGGTACTTTTCAAGTCACAACTTCAGAAAGCACAAGTTGAGCATCAACTACGAAGAGAAATAGAAATTCAGTCTCACTTGAGGTAAGTTGTCTGCTTGTGTCTCTGGTGAAAAAAGATAAAAACCGTAGAGCATACTTAGTTGAGAGTTGAAAACAAAGGTTTCATCTCTTGCTTATCTGTTGTATTGTGAAAGTTTTAAATAACATTTCTTAGTAGATTAAAAAATTATGAAAATGAAACTTTGAACTTGAATTTTGTTCTGTCAATGGTTTAGTTTGTGATCCTAGAATAATACAGGAACATTTCCCCAACAAATCCAAACGAACCAATTTGGAAAACCTGTGATAATGTATGCCACAATCAAAACTTAAGCAGCTGAATGAATAAGTGAAAAACCTTCTGAGTGTCAAATTTACTGGAATCAGCACTTGAGAACAATCCAGTAATATTCACTGACTGAGGAAAGGCTTTTTAATGATATGACAACCCACATGAAAAGGGTAAATACAGTTAAAGCTGGCCCAGTTTACATACGGTTATGGTGATGAGTTATATTTGCAGACATCCCCATATCCTGCGACTGTACGGGTACTTCCATGACAAGACACGAGTGTATCTGATCCTGGAGTACGCCCCGCGGGGTGAACTGTACAAGGAGCTGCAGCGAGCCAAGAGGTTTGATGAACAGAGGAGTGCAACAGTGAGTATCCAAACATCAACGCATGTGGTAGTGTCAGAGTTCCTACCTCAACAGCAGTGTTTAACATTAGCTTGCAAACTTCTGTGTTAACCAGATATCCTTTATTTCATGACATATGTTCACATGAAATAATTTGTTAACCAGATATCCTTTATTCCATGAAATATGTTCTCATGCAATAAATGAAATAGTTCCATGACATTCAAATTCAAACAAGATAATTCGAGCTCCCATGGTTTCATCTTCAACTGTTTTGTTTTGTTGCAGTACATTGCCCAGCTGGCTAATGCTTTGATCTACTGCCACAGTCGTAAAGTAATTCACAGAGACATCAAACCAGAAAACCTCTTGCTTGGTCTCCGTGGTGACCTCAAAATAGCAGATTTTGGTTGGTCTGTGCACGCCCCCTCCTCAAGGTAGGTTAAATAGGGGCTGTTCATTGAGGGCAAGAATAAACTTCATTAGTTATATTGAATAATGCTTTAGTCTTATGCTTCTCCTTATGTCAAGCTGTTCACTGTTACAAGTTGTTAGAAGTTGCTTGCTAGCTGTCAACAAAACTTTTGTTTTCCAATAAAAATCTTAGAAGTAAGAATTGCAGTCAACTAGTTCAGCTAAATTCTAAAGTCATCTAGTCTCCTACAGCATACAGTTTGCAAGTAAATAGCATAAATGCCCATCAAGTGTGCATAAATCTAGGCTTGTCTGCATAAACTGACACTCCTTTTGGGTCGATTTCCTCATATGGTCTTAATACTTTTTTTTTGACTGCTAGATGCTTAAATTTGTATAATTATCTAAACTTAAAAGCCTTTTGTAAAATAAGTTGTCCATCATTGTATTGCCCTTGTCTTTCTTATATTACCAACTTCTAGCAAGCCACTGAAAAAGTTTAACAATGAACATTTTGTACTATAATTGAGACTGTTACTAGTTCTAATCTATCATGTATGTTGTAGACGTACAACGCTCTGTGGCACTCTGGACTACCTGCCCCCGGAGATGGTTGAGGGACGCATGCATGATGAAAAAGTCGATCTCTGGAGTCTGGGTGTCCTGTGTTACGAGTTCCTGGTCGGTAAACCACCATTTGAGGCTGAGGGTCACACAGAGACATACCGCAGGATCACCAAAGTAGATCTACAGTTCCCAGACTACATGTCCAGTGGCGCCAGGGATTTAGTAGCAAAGGTAGATTTGATTGTCTTTTCTCACAGAGAAATATATGGTTCATGTTCTTTCATCTAATAGTCAATATCTAAAATATATGTATATAACCAGTATCTCTATAACTACTTATTGAAAATAACTTGAAATTGATTTGATAATAATTTGGAAATTTTAATTTATTATTAACATTCCTAAGTTCCTGTCAGTTCTTTTCCTTGAAGGGATTTTTTTATTTATATAATATTGTCTTCTGTTTTTAACCCCTTTAAGCCCATACTCATATCCTATCATCCATTGTTCATGATTCTTCAACTGAAGTTTGAAAATTTTCATCATGTTTTGTCTGGTATTGCAGCTGCTACGCCACAATCCAGCAAACCGCCTCCCATTGGGTGAAGTGCTCAACCATCCCTGGATAAAAGAAAATGCTTCAGCATCTCAAACACCTTCTGGCGGCTCGAGTAGTGGATCATCCTGATGATGTCCCCAGATCTGACTTAGACGATTTCATTGAACAATCCGTATTGTTCAAGCTGCGACCACTCTGAATGTAGACATTGACTTACCTCAATGCACATTGGCGAATCTGAAGCAACGTAGATGCTGAACAGTGTGCTGAAAGGAGGAACATTTCTTTCAGATGTCGTATTGTATCAATGTCGGACTGGTTCAAATGCAAGATTTGAAAATACTGTGATTTGTGCAGTTTCATTCAGGCATGGGAACACTTATTTTCATTGTGATTCTTACAAATATATATATGCATATATTCATATCTTGGTGTACAGTGAATGTGTAGATCTTTGACAGATGGAAGTCATTTAAACAGTATAAAAAGAATGGGCAGTGTATTTCTGATGCAATGAAATACATTCCATGTGGTTCAGAAATATTTGACTTTTGCACACATTTTTATGTGTTTAGAGATAGGCATTGCGAATTATGGGTAGAGCAATCAAAAGTGTATGAAATTCCTTTTTTTATTCATGAATGCTTTAAGTGCCTTATTTTAATAGTTTTATTCCTATATTGTTTTCCTTCAGTACTGACATGACTGCCTTCAGATTGTATAGAAGTTGATGTACTTGATAAACTTGTCACATAACGCATTGTTTATCCATTGATGTTTTGAAAATATTTTGCACATTTAAAAACATCAATTAATCCGAGTATGAGCTAATGTGTTAACTGATATATCGCTGCCAGGAAATATGATTGATATCTATAAATGTATAATAATTAACATTTGACATTTGACTTCATTAATAATTATCAAATTCTTAATGAATTTGAGATTCTTTAGTAGATATAATGCAGACCTTTATTTGTCATGCTTTTGTCAAGTAGGAATCTATTCACATGTGTGTACTCGTCTTTAAAAAAAATTATGATTGCTGTTTTTGATGACAATTTCTCTCAATGACTTTGATTTCTAATCTTTACCTCGCTATCCTGTGTATTCCTCCTCTCTGTGTCATGAGCTACACTCGGTGCCTGTGAAACACTGTATATAATATAACGCAGATGCATAATTAGCAAGTCATCTGCTCTTGATCCTGTTCCAGCTATGTAGAATATGTTCTCCAGTCTTCTGCTCAACTTGCAGACACACACATAGCAATGTGGAATTGTGATTAAATTATTTTTATGTAATAATGAGTTTGCTTCTTTTGTCTTGAATGAGAAATATGGTGCTAATCATAAAAAAAAATCTTAGTTTTGACCCATGCTTTGAATAAGAGTTGGAACCTAAAACCTAATTATTTCCCGATCAAATGAGTCAGTTGTTTTCTTTGAAAATCCTAAGGGAAATGAGCATAATTCCCCAATAAGATGTGTACTGTAAGCTGTTGTTTTGATCTTCAGACATCATTTAACCCCTAACTCTAGATAACTTGACCACCATCTGCATATATTATATTTGTTCAAAAAATTTCAATGTGCAAAATGTTTTTACATTCATATAGCAAAGAAGCATTTGTAAAACAACCACTTAAAGAAAATTCTTTGCATTTGTAATGCAACTGAGAGAAAGCTATTGTTTTCCAAATAGTTAGCAACAAACAACTCAAACAAAATAGAGCCTTTGGCTTTGTAACTCATCAGGCTATCTATACTACCGACAAAAAGTAAGTGAACTGATGAAATGACAGTGAAAGTGTAATTGACCAAAACTTCATCAATTTCGGGCATGCTGCGATTGAAAATTGTCATCCAGTTAATGCCTGGAATTCCCTAATGATAACAGGTGCTTTTGCATCGGGCAGTTATTGGAATGCGACTGATAATAAGCGTATTTGAATCCACGTAGCTCCTTCCTAATACCCTGATCTCCTTTAAGCCTAAAAGCTTGTATCGCTAGCTATCTATCCAGCCAATGAGACTACTCGTATTCAGCAACAGTGGCACAACCCGGATGGAAAAATTCGTTGAATTCCATTCTAGTTAAAATTGAATGACTGATTATGGTCATGGTCAGCAGACCTTCGAATTTAAACCAACCAATGAAATGAGGACAGGAAGTCAGCTTACATCCAATCAAAGAGGAGTTTCTTTTGCATCTTGGTTAATGTCACATGCTGATGTTTACTCTACGTTTGTCTATATTTATCCTTAAAAACTTATTTTGTGATTATTGGACCTAATTTGTTAATTTACTTTAGCACAAATGAACACATTCTGAAGAGCTGCAGCGAGACAAGAGGTTTGACGAACAGAGGAGTGCAACAGTGAGTAACCAAATATCAATGCTTGTGGTAGTGTCAGGATTCTTACCTCAACAAAACACAAATACTCTGAGAACAATGTCTACACAGAATTGATGCTGTCATAATATTTTTCAACACAATTCACTGCGACAAATCTAGTTTGAATGTTGATGGGATTACTTGTGGGAGTTTTGCAACGCTTTGACAAGGGACGTCCAATGAACTGAGGTGTAGATTAGAAAGCAATAAAGATGTAATAATCTCTGTTGAAATCCACCCATCCCGCATCTGTTGGTTCTGAACACAGCGATCACACAATTTTACGTGACACATTGGATTGAGGGTCAGGGTAACTTTAGGGGGATATATTTTAGAAAATGTTGTATCACACGATCATGATGTGTCCTATAAAGAGCAACTCAAACTAGCGACAGCATTAATAATGTTTTGTCTTTTCTTTGAAGAAATATTATGGGATAGGGACCAACAATTTTTTAACAGTGCACAGCGAGTCAGTTGATCAATAAAAGTTCGGGAGTCGTCGTAAAATATCTCATTTCATTTATTTAAGTTTATGTATGATGGCCAAATTGGTATCGAATGTTAGTCTTTAGTACTGTGTGCTAAAAAGTTGTTCTGTGGTTTCCTTCTGCGATGTCTTTGCAATCTTAAGAGTAGCACAATGATAACTTAATTAATTTGCTTGTCTGTTATTATATTGGGCATGGTTGTTTAAGATATTTTTTTCATATGGAAGAAAAATATGAGAAATTGACACTTGTGCTTGAGTTATTTGCATACGAACCCTAATTGAAACAAAAGAACAGCTTTTTATCGTATGCCTGATAAACTACTTAAATATTTTGTTAAAAGTGGTTATTTTACAAATGCTTCGCGTTACAACTGTTTAATGTTAAAACAGTTTAACACTTTAAAATGACTGGTCCCTCTCATATTCAGGGGAGGTAAGTCCCTTCATGTCCGACACACATATTTGAATATGCAGATAAGGGTAAACTAAAATAGAGGTGGGGCTAAGCTCTTGTCCGAAGATCAAAACAACAGCTAACAGTACAGGCTTTTTCGGGCAATTAAGTCCGTTTCCCCTACGAATTTTGAGGAAAACAGTTAGCTGTCTTCTGATAAGTTGTATTTTTTATCAGGAAAGAGTAAAAGAATTAGGTTTCTATGGTTTTCTGTTTTTGATCCTACTGCCAAGTACTAGTTATTTTTTTTTTAAATTTGGTTATCAAGGTTAACACATAGGTCAGCTGATTCTTCCCCCACAGAGGTAGCTCCATCATAAATTCCTAGTAATCTATATCTGTTCTAATCCCAGCGTTTCTCTGGTGTAGAAGTGTAGGATCTTGGATGCAATCAAAGTTAGTTGTGCAATAAGCGACGCCGTTTCATAAGTGATCATTCAAGAAGCCACAGTCAATACCATATGCTTCTGAGAACTTTATTTGAATGCAGTGAGTGAGTTATTGTTTAACGCCGCTTGGGCAACATTTCAGCCATTTAATGGAATGTACATTTTTACTAAGAATCTATTATCTACATAACACAGTCGCCTTTTTCAGCAACTTCATCATTGCATGGGCCTTGATGACAACAAATATGTTATCAATGCATGCAGTGTTTTCATTCACCAAATTATTGCAAGGTTGTTCCTGTAGCAGTATTTTGCCGCTAAGGGAACCTACAAGAAGCTCGAGAAAAGCATGTGTTAGAACAGAGGTTTGTATGTGGGAGAGAATGACGTCACATATATTATCAAACCAAATTAGTTTCTAAGTCATATAGTTTTAAAGCTCCCAAATAGAAACAAAGTCGTAAAATATGACCGTTTCTTGACAGAATGTCTAAAATTATAAGTCATAGTGGGGTTATAAAAATATTGCTAAAAACAAAAAAGTTTTAAAAAACAGATCTATCCATACAATACAAATAATCACACTGAGTTTGTTTTTTACCAACAGAGGGTGAAAAGGTGCTAAGTTTATAATAAATATCAATGCTTATAAGGGTAAAAGTAAGCCAGATGACAATTTCCAAAAATGAGTAACCCCTGCTAGTCTCAACCACCTGCTTATTCAAACCCTGCTGCATTGCACCAAGAGATGTCATCAACGATCAGAAAAAACAAGTCCAGGATGTAGACTTATGAAGCTCTCCTACTGCCAAGATAGTCATAACCCAATGTTAATGTATGGTGCTTTTAACTAACAGCATCTTGGCCTGAAGATTTCTGATTGGACTGTCAAGTTGAGATGCAGTCAGTTATGAGCTGGCACAGATAAAACTTACAGAATGCAGTAAGATTAAATCTGAGACTGGCCCAAGTTTTTCGTTGCAGGAAGAGTAAGAATAAAGAAAACACAAGGAACGATGATAATGACACAAGTTTAATTACAAGAGATTAATTTTGAATAAACTTGTCCTGTATCACACAAGCCTTACATGATTGAGGAGTAAGGCAAACAAGTGTCACACAAACAGGGATTGGGAAAGGCAGGGGCCATGGGCCATTTTGCACATTGGATGAAAAAATGGCCCGTTTAAATTTGAAATTTTACCATTGCTATTAAGGGGAATGACCCATTAAAATTCTGAAAATGACTAAAATCTCTAAAAATGGCCCTTTGTCAAATGTGTCTTTCCCAATCCCTGCACAAACCCGTGTTTATTCACGCCTTACCTACAGTGCCTGTCTTTATGCATCTTCTACATCAACAAAGCATTAAAATAGCACTTAACAAAATATGAACATTTTTAAACAGTGAGCTAAATGATTTCACAGAGTTGGAAATTTGAGATAAAATTTGAATACTTTTTCTGAAGTTAATTAGTTTTCACTAATAAGATGAGTTTTGATTCACTCAGCTAGTAGAAAAAGTGACATAGAATTATTCTTTAAGCTTTGTCGTGTGGGAAAAAATGTCAAAAACCTTATCGAGACAATATCACTTCATTAAGTTGTCTTGATTACAGCTTTCCAAAACTTATCTACATAAAGATGTTTTAACAGAGTTTTTGTACAAAAGAAGGAAGATAATGTTAAATTGAAGTTGCAAATCAACATGGCAAAGTGAGCACAATAAATGAATTTGTATGAAGTATTTACAATCAATGAACATTAAAATTGGACCTTCTTCTCGAGATGATAGTACATGAAACAGAATCACATGAAGACAATTGAAGTTTTGTTCTTTGAACAGAAGATATTTCTCATCACCAATCACTGAAACTGATTCTTTCTTTCTCTCTGTTACCTCTGAATTATCACACAATATCGATCCACATATAACAAAATGAACAGTGGCAAATGTCCCATTCAATATATACCTACAAACCAAACTTTTTTATCTTTACCTTTTTCTGATCATTGGTAAAAAAGTTATTAGAATTTCTTTTCATGTAAACATTGATGACAGACTGTCACACTTGTTGTTTTCACATCAAAACCATTACATTTTTTTAAAGATAAAAGCACTAGGCTAAAGTAATTAAGTAAACACAACAATATTTAGTTCTTGTCCACATAGTCATTTGATTTGAACATCAATCTGAGGTAACTGCACTGATGGTTAAATGTCACAATTCCATTTCCACTTCACTTATTTCTTCTTTTTCTTATGTTCTGATCTATCCCCTCCGCTTGAAGAGCGCTTCCTCTTTTTGTCATCGTGTCGGTCTCTGTGTTTCTCCCGATGTTTGTCCCGATGTTTGTCTTTGTGACTGTGCTTGTGGCCATGTTTATCCCTGTGGCCATGTTTGTCATGTCGAGAGTGGTGTCTGTCGTCCACTACCTCCTCAATACCAGCATCAGCTGCAATATAAGAGAACAGTTCCGTGTCGTGCTTGGATCAACCCACTTACATGCATTGACGGGCATTTGGATTGGTCAACTGCACTTGATTAGTTAAATGAATGATTACCTGCATTGCGATTGGTCAAAAGCATTGTTAACTGCAATGCGATTGGTCAAATGCATTGTTAACTGAATTGTGATTGGTCAAATGCATTGTTAACTGCATTGTAATTGGTTAATTGCATTGAATTTGGATATCAAAATCATAATTGAATATGTCTCATTGTCAAAAATCATGAAATAAAAAACATGTTTTATCGATCTAAAGATTTACACTTGAAAATCCACCTTAGATTTTTAATATTAGGCCCCTCTTGGCAACTTATTTGAATATATATATATAAAGAAAGTATGGTTTACACTAAGCAAGTCAACAACTAACATGTTGAGGATAACCAATATGAATTACATCCTTGCTAAATGTCCCAATATGTAACATAATATCATCCCTAAGACTGTCCATCAGGGGACGAGACAGTTATTGTATAGAACCGCTTGACCAATTCTTCAGCCATTAGCAGTAAGCTTTCATCAGGGGACGAGACAGTTATTGTATAGCACCGCTTGAGCAATTCTTTAGCCATTAGCATCATGCTTTCATCAGGGGACGAGACAGTTATTGTTTAGCACCGCTTGAGCAATTCTTCAGCCATTAGCAGCAAGCTTTCATCAGGGAGATATGCACTATAAATAGCTGCACTGGTTGACCCAGGATATATTGATGAATGTTGAAGACTATCAAATACAAGTTTATTGAAGACAAATGTCTGTGACATACCCTTCCTAGCTTCCTCCTCCAGTTCGTCCCAGTCCTTGCCGCTCTCCTCGCTCGACCCCAGCTCCTCCACTGTACCAACACAACCAGCGTGATAAATCAGTGGGAGGACTTCACTTCACTCCACAAACTACACGTATTTATGGCTCCTCACTCAATATTATTTTGAAGAGAAAAAAAAGAGGCAACATTAAATAAAGAAATTTAAATATAGATTTAAAGAAAGTATTTAGATTCTAATAGAAAACAATTTAATTAATATATTGAAGTGGAATAAAAAGTATTAACATTCAAATGTCAACATACCAATGCAGGAGAAAGTTATTCAGGTCCATAAACTATCATTTATTTCAAAGATAACCCCAAGAATAGCTGACGATCTACAAAGACAAAGCCTTATGGCACTGAGCTCCCTTACAGGAAATTGAGACGAAATGCTCTATCTTTTGGCTAGGGATACCGTCAATGAAGGGGGTCTGTAAAATCAGACCCATATCCGGTAAATTGAGCCTAAGCTTGTAAATCTCAAGCACAAGACAGAGTGATGCTGCACATGATATGACCATGTCAGAACTGTATGTACCTGACTCGTCGTCCTCGCCGCTCCAGTCACTCTCCTCACTGTAATCCTCGCTGCTGTCTGGCTCTGACTCGGCGTCCGTCGGCTCATAGTGTTCATCTTCCTCCTCATCATCATCATCGTCTCCCTCCGCCTGTCAACAAACACAAGATTCACATTTAACATCTATGTAGTTACTAGCTCTGTCGTTTGGTAAATCCTATGCTTTACATTCTTTTAACTCCTTGACATTCAGTGCGGGGATCTATCCAGGGATCTTGTATGGGATATTAGGACAAACTTGGATATTCTAAAATGCTGCCCTGGAATATTCAGCCCCAGGGGGTTAGTTACGCTTTTACTGTAGCGAGGCAAAAGTGGTCCAAATAATATTCAGCAACGTAAGAGTTAATAAAAAATAAAATATAAAATGAAAGTTTAGTAAGGGATGAAGCTGAACATACGTCACTGTCTGGCCCGAGGAAACTCCACCCTCCGTTGTCGAAGAATCCCTCCGGATCATCTGTGATGGTCTTCATGATCTTGCCCCAGTTCAAACTCTGCACACCCTCCGTGTAGCAGATATCACAGGAACTGAAAGGACAAGCATGTCAACAATACACTTCATGAAGGCCTTTCTCCACAATGATCACAGCTTAAATGAAGAATTGACCAGAT
Organism: Phorcus lineatus; assembly: GCA_921293015.1. Lineage (NCBI taxonomy): Eukaryota > Metazoa > Mollusca > Gastropoda > Trochida > Trochidae > Phorcus > Phorcus lineatus. The sequence continues at coordinate 45,958,513 of OV121090.1, read as the reverse complement.
GGGGTCCAAATCAAAGTGACATCCGATATTAGTTTGGTCTTATTTGTCTTAGTAAATTATACCAGCATATGCTGCAAACTATGAAAACATTTCTTTGGTAAGAGATTCTTGCAACAGAATTATACCTTACCTAAAACCAATCACCTTACAATTCTCAATAAACCTTACTGCTTGAATTGAACAGTTTGACACTATATATGAATACAAATATACTGCAGCAGCTAAATGTAAGTGTAGTTTGAGAGGTTAAGAGTGGTTGCATTGCTTACTTGAGCCACTCCTTGACGTTGTCCAGCATGTTCATCGGAATTGAGTTGATCATGGAGGTTTTCCTGCTGTAGTCCTTGAAGACAAAGATCATGTCAAAGTTCTTCAACTGGAACGACACTCTCTCAAAGTGGACGAGTTCAACTTCTTCCAGGGTCACCACGAACGGAGGCTAAAAGAAAACACCTGATGAGCAAAATTGCAAAAACATTTCCAACATGCCAAACTAACTCTTCTTTCGGCAATACCTCTGTTACAAGTTTGCCATATCTGACAATTCTTCCAAATCCCTAGTGGTGAAAATTTGAAACACTGATCATGTCAATATTCAATCCAATAAGATATTGTGTTACATTACCAAGTGACCTCTGTCTTAACAGAAATATGTGTTCACCTCACAGGTGAAGGGACTCCAGTCTTCTCAATAGTAATCAGAACAGTTCAAATGCCCAGTGTGAAACAACGTTGCTGATTGAAAAACAAAGTAAGTTTGCAAAAAGATTTGAATGTTGGATGAAGGTAAAGACTAGACTAGATTCACTAGACATCAGAACATTCTTCATATCGAATGTAATTTAGGATTTCAACTTACCCATTCTGAAAGATTGACCAGACAGCCACTTGTTGGTTGCAGTAAGACGGTACTTCTGAAAGGGGCACCATGGAAACCAAGTTCTCGGAAAGGCGTGTCGAATTCCACTTCCTGTTTGGTGATTGTCTCCACCTTCTCACAGAAACTCTTGAAGGCAGATTTCAGTCTCTGTCTCAACTCTCGCTCAGCCTGGGAACAGAAGTCAGATTTGATGACAACATCAACAATCTTAAGATTAAAATTAAAAAGTTTCAACCTACTTGCTGACAGAAACATTTCATTAAAACTTGAAAACAAATAACCCCTATCTCTAAGTACTGCATAAATATTAATTCTTCCAAATCCCAGAAAAAGCATCTATCATCATGATTGTCAGAAAAGCTGATAAAAACATTCAAGTATTTTGGGCAAAAGGCCCAATACACCTTAACTGTTTTGTAATGTTTTTCTTTGCTAACCTAATCATATCAGTTCTCTTTAGAACCAAATGCTCTAAATTTAATTATCTGGACTCTTAGGGTCAAGGACATCTTTATAAAGTGGTTCGTGCAAATGTTTGCAGTTTGACAGGACTGTTTTGCCCCTGCTTTCACAATGAATAACCTGAAATCAAAAGACATCGCTAACCTGCTCAGCGTGCAGATCGTCCCTGTCGTGCATGTGCTGATGCTTCCCCAGATCTGTTGTGATTTCTCCTACTTCTGTGTAGAAGGCTACATCTATATGCTTCTTCTTTCCAAACAGTATAGCATGCTGCACAAAGAATATGAGCAGATATCTTAACATCCAACACCTTATAAAATTAGTCAGAGAATTGAGTTTAATACCTACGAATGTCCTTTATCAAAATATCACTTGAACTTCAAGTACTTGAATTTAATGATCTTAGTGAATTTCATTACAAAAGCTATAAATATAACATAGTTGTGGTTAAATTATACCATGTCAGACTGAAAATAAGCATGTCTCAATCTTGCATGGTACACACAAATATTTCAGCACTGTCATAAATCCTAAATGATCAATATCTTAAAAATATTCACATTCATGGAAGTCAATGGACAGTTAATGTAATTAAGGACATTGCAGTCACAATTCAGACACCTAAAACTCATTCTGAAGAAGAAAAGCAAGGGATCTTTAAGAATGCAATCCCCAGTGGTGTGTCTAGTCCGCGCCGACTCACCTTGAGATGGAAGTGAAGCAGAATGATCATCTCGCCGTCACAGGGCTGGAAGAAGGCATGCTTGATGTTGTTGTACAGGATATCCACCTTGTCGCCTCTCACCGACGTGAAGCGGAAACCTGAGGACAGAACAAGACAAATTGCTGCACAGATCCTCACAGAATAAATCTACATATCATGCAAAGAGTCTAAAAAGAGTTTAAAAATAAACATTCATATAAGAGATGTATTAATACAAATGTGAAGGTAATTGGTGGATGAATATGATAGGTAATTGGTGATGAATATGATGGCAAAGCTAGAGGTGAAACAACAACAAATATTTTTGTATGTTCAATTCCTTTTTGTAGGATAGGCAATATTTTGGTGTAGCCAAAAAATAAGGGAAACTATCCTGGAACATTCCAGATTTCTTCCATATCAGAAAGCATTCAGTTCCCTTTACGAGGAAATATAACCAGCTTTAACTGAACCTTGTAAAATCATAAACTCATAAAAACATAATTGTGTACCAAGTAATTTTGAATAGTGCATGAGCAAATATATGACTAAATGTATGAACAAAATAATCTTTAATCTGCATTGTTAGGTGTTAAAATTCAGTAAAAAATGAATTGCCACTGATAAAAGATATCCCCAAACTTACCATTTGTGTGAGCTTCAAGAGTTCCCGATATTCTCTTCGAGACGATGTTGGGTTTGATGTACAGGTCCTTCAGTTTGGGGTTACCTCTGTTTGGGTTCACAACGAGCGTGTCCTGTTTCACTATACCCTGTGGAATAATAATGATGAGGATGTTAATCATCATGAAGATCAAGATCTTTCTACCTGTCATGGAAAGGTGCTTACACAAGGCTAATTTCTATTATTACTATTTCCATCTCAGTAATTCATGAATGTTCAATTATTTATGATTTCACAACATCTGCTTTTTTCTTTTATTCTATTGTATTTCGAAAAGAAACACACCATGATGTGCCATCACTAATTCTGATCAAAATGATTATTAACTGTGAAACCATCAAGAAGTGCTCACACAATGTTTATCTCCCTTCCTGCTTCTCTGAATCTTCACTGTATTACTGACTATACAATACCAATAAGCTAACAACACAACACTGCCGAGCATCACAAAGATACAAACATTTACTATAGGATTTTTTCATTCTGAACACATTGTGGACTTGCATATCTAGAGACAAAGATGTCAGCATTGTATAAGTATTCAAGCTTCATGCCTCTTTATCATCGTTGTTCACATTGCAATGTTAGACCACCCAACCCACTCACCTCCTTCTCTCGTTCCTCTGCTTCCCGAGTCTTGAACTTCTTCTGGACCTCCTTGATCAGTCTGAAGGCTGTGTTCAGATTTGATGAGGGAGCAGAAATCTCACCAGGTTCTTTTGTGTTGGAGCTACGATATGTTCTGGAAATAATAAATGTTTAACCAAATGGAAGTTTATAAGACGAGGGAAACTGATTTTTTACAAGGTTTATTATGTTTGAGCTACACTATATTCTGGAAATGATAAATGTTTTAAAGTAATGCATTGAGGGAGTGAAAAACTAACCAGGTTCTATTGTTTTGGAGCTACAGTATGTTATGGAGTTTATACATGTTTAACAGAAAAGAAGTGTCGTCAAGATTTTGCAGCTCACATTTCTTTCATTGATAACTAGTCTACGCCTTTTTGAAGCAATCAAGTATAAGCAGTTCCAATCTTATAAGAAGACCCTTTTGGTCTGAATAACATGAAGATGAAACTGATATTGGTATACATATATATATATTGCTGATGGAGAGTTAATCCAAATCAAATCGAATGTGAAATCATTTTTCGGGCTGTTTTGTGGAGATCTGCTTGGGATCTGAGATCTGCTCCTTTTAACATTGTATACGCTACAAAAATTCTAAATAAGACTAAATCTCATAAATATTTACATCTCTTTCAAGAAATTGGCATCAGGCTGTTGGAAGGTGTTTTCATTTTTGCCAAGTGTTGCGCCAGGATGAAAGAAGTTGATACGTAGATACGTGTAGTCCCCTTCAACTGACTGGGAGATGTTCTGAAAACAAAGAATAATTCAAAAGATTTTGCTACATAAGTCAGTTAACAAAAATAGCTATAAAGAGTTACTTGATTTTCACATTGCATAGAATTTTTGGTTCACAAAACCCTTTGTTAAGGTGACATAAAATGTGCACCTGGTTCTATGATTTGTATTTCCCATAAGTGTAAAATGGTTAATGATAAGTTAGAGAAAACATTTCTCAGTTTCCTACCTTGATGGTTGATATATGGAAGGGTACAGGGGCTCCGAATATGGGGAAGATCATAGTTTCATATCTTTTGTCTGCAAAATTAATCAGACATATCTAAATTTAATAACATAGTTCACATCTACAATGTCAGGATCAAAACATACAAAAATCTAATGGTTAGACAATATTATTATGTGTATAGATGTTTCAATATAGATTCTAATGTAATTGTTAAGCAAAATTTATCAGTAGGCAACATTAACATTCTTGTCGTAAAGTCGTTTATAAATTATTTATATTTCTAAATTATCATTTAGAATGTTGAAAGCACTTCAAATTTAGCTCACCAACATAGATCTTCAGGTCCCTGACTTCAGACTCTTGCGGAAAATGGTTGAAGCTCTTGTAAGACACATTTGACTTCCGCATTCTGCAAAACAGAACACAACATAAACAAGAAAATTTCTACAAGCAATTCTTTTAGCAAAAACAAAACACTTCAACAAAAGTGAAATGTCATAGCTGATGATGGTAAAAGATCACAACAAATGAACATGTGACTTCCTTAATTTCTGAAATAGTCACTATGGATGCAAACCGTAAGCAATTAAACTCACTAGTCAATGAGCAAAGAAGGTCATCCAAGGTCTCCGATACAAGATTAGATAGGATTGTGATAGGTTTCTTCCATGACTCACTTTTTCTCGCCCGAGTCTGATTTCATGCCCTTGAGCCTTTCTCTCGCATCCTCGTTGAGTTTCATGGCCAGCTCTCGCTGATGGTTTTGCCTCTTGTCTTCAGAAGACGCCTCTGTCTACAAACACCAAGATTATGACATTGAACTATCGAGGACCAACAAGGGACATTACAGCTCTGGCAATATGGAGTCTTGAAACTCAGCAGCTGTAGAGCAAATGAGAAGAAGTAAACATTTCTACTTTGGGTGATTTTTCATATACTAAGTGACAATATATTACAGGGCCTCTCAGATTTTGAGAAGGGCTGATCAAGAACTCAACCTACAACCACTCCTAGCCTGATAGACCTTTAAGAATACCACATACCCTGGTCCTGCTGTCGAGGACGGCATTTCTGCGACCACGTCCGAGAATCTCAGGTTCTTCCTTGGCATCTTCTTCTTCTTCCTCCTCCTCCTCTTCATCCTCATCCTTGAGGAAGATTCCAATGTGCTTTACCCTCTTCTTCACTCCAGTCATCACGGTCGCCGGTGCCCCCTGGTGGTCAAATATATTTGATTGAATAATTAACAAAAAAGATTATTTGTAGAGGTTACTTTGAGTATGAAGAGCTATTTACTTATATCTAGGTGGGTATCATTGTTGAAGGGGAAACTAAGATATTAGACAGTAATAGTAGTGAATCTTAGTAGTGGACATTATCAGTGGGAAAGAAAAGAACCTGTATAATAAAATTGAGACAATCGCAACTTGCAGGTTATTGGTTCTGGAAATTGTCTTCTACCACATTTTTTAATGTCCACTATATAAACATATTTTTAAAGTCCACCACCATGTTTTCATCCTTTAACAGTCTCATCCAAAATATAGTTCAATTATTGAACAAGCAGACAGAGTCAGCTATATCCCCCGCCAAAGGGAAAGGGTAGTTAAGGATACTAGTGGTGGAATATTGAACAGTGATCATGTTGTTTTTCTACAAACAACCTTTAAGAAATCCTATGTTACGTTTCCATGGAAACTGGTAAAAATAAAAATGCAAAGAAGTTGACAACCCCAAAAGGCACATCTCCGCATGATGCCCGTTGCACATACCAAGTTTCGTCGAGCTAGGTCTCACCGTTTTGGAGTTGTGCTCCGGAAACATTATCGGGACGGACGGACGGAGACCATTACAATATCCCCCGCCAACTACGTTGGGCGGGGGATAATTATGTAACAGCTGTCACAAATTTGACAAAAAATGCTATGATAAAAAAGTAAACTTTACATACATCATTAACAAGTACTGTGTCACCGATGAATAATGCATACGTCTTTGATTTAGCATCTTTTGCGGATTTGTTGGTGAGTTGGGCAAAACCAACATTTACATTGAATACCATTCCTGAAACAGAAAATGGGTCAATACAAAACTTTGACTTCAGAAACAATTTCTAACAGCTTAAATAATTTCAATATATTGGGTGTAAAGCTATTTAAAAAACTACTTCACTTTGCATTATGGAGATAAGCATTTTCTGAGTGACATAAACACAAAAGGAATGCAATTTTCTCTTATTAGTTTTGTTTAAAAACTTTTTGTCTTGGTGAAACTTATATCCTGAATACACATTTACCATTGCAAAGATGCAACCGCATAACATATGTTTTGATTTATTCTATCTAATTTTAGCCCACCTTTTTTCGCTGGGGCATTTGTTTTGGGCGAGATGAGGAGAGAGCCCTCTCTGAATTCAATGCCCATTCCAAATCCAAAGCTTTTGGTCATTTTCTCAACCAGGGCAGGTTTCTCAGATTTCACCAACTTCACAGCAGACTCATAAACTTCACTCAGTTTTACACCTGAAACAAATTGTTACCAAAATTGAGTTTTATGCAACAAAATATTTCTAAAATTTGCAAACACAAAAAAAAGCAGACTTAATAAATTTGAAGAGGGGCTACTGATAGACAATAAGTCTTGTTCCTAGAGAAGAACTGGCCCAATTTTTTTGGCTTGGTGTCTCTAAAAATTCTGAGGAGGAAGATACTTTCACCATTGCTAAGCTTCCCATGTGTTCAGAATAGGCCAAGAAACCCCCTGATCTTATCCTCTGGGAACTATACTCTACAAAATAAGGTAAGGACAACACCAATTTACAATAGTGAAGTTGTCAATACTTATTATTAATAGTCATATAATATTTATGAATTGAATATAACTATTTTTATTGAGTATAGAATTCCTACAACCAAACACAGCCTGTCCAGACAACTCACCATGTTGCAGTTTGGCCAGCAGCTCCTCCTCCACTTTGAGAAGAAACTCGTAGTTCTGTTGGACCTCATCGGAGGGGTCAACAAGCAGAGTACGGCAGATGTTGGAGCAGTACGACTTGTATCTCGCTCCCAGACAGCAGATTATAGCTCCGAAGTGAAGGGTGTTGTCATCACTGTGGTGAATATACATGTCAAAATATTAGACAATTTTATTCTCTGTATCAACCTACATGACCATGTCACAAAATGTCAAAGTTGTCGAGCCCCTGGTGGGATTCAAACCCCAGACCTAGTGATCGAAAGCCAAACGTGCCATCCACTGCGCTACCCCATCCCCAAGTTACAAAGGTATTCAATTCAAATACTTAACAATCATGCCTAATTCTAATTTGTAACTTCTCATCCAAAAGAATATGTCTACTGAGACCTGGAGTAACATTTTGCTCACGGAGTTTTCCTGCTTCATGCACATCATATTCCTGAATGAAAAGTAACTTCATTGGCTCTCATAATCATGGTCCCTTAGCCATATAAAACCCTGCAACTAATGACAACACTGAAACTTGTGAACCTTCTTATCTACCTGACAGTGCTGAACTTGAGACTGTAGTTCCCCCCGCTCTGTATGATGGCAGGGTAACACATGTCCAGCTGGGAGGTGTCCACCCCCGTCACGTACTTCTTGTTCTGTAGCGCTTGTTCCACGCCGTCAGCCAGCTTAGAGTGCTTCACTTTCTGTAAACATGTGCAAGTTAAGATTGTAGGTTACAACATCTATAAGACATTTATAGAATTTTGTTCGCTGAAGCTGCCGTGCTATTTATCACCGACTCGATGAACATAAGGGAAATTATGAATATAATTTGTCATTCATTGGAGGAAAAAGTGTTAACATTTCGAACATGTTTGTCTTACCTTTTCTGCATCAATGATTTCCATGATGTTTTCCTTGAGGTATTTAGAGAAGACGTCACACGTGACCTGGCTCGCCTTCTGTATGGTCTTCTGTTCTGATTCCTCCTTGGGAGCCATAACATAGGCCATCGTCACACTGATATCAACCTGTCGGTCAAACAGAAACAGAAATAGAAGCAATGGTCCAACAAACAGTTAAGATTGGAATACATGATTATGAAGTGAAACCTGAGGTGTTTTGCCAACTACTTTCATGAAATTATGTGTCATATCAAATGATCAAGATTTATCTCAAAGTGTTGGTCAAAACTCTGAGATTAGCAATGGCAAAATCCACCAAAAGGTGAGATATTTACCATGCAAATTCTTACATACACATTTTGCAAAGAATGATGTTTTAACAAGCAAGTAAAATGTATCTACCTTGTCATATCCAGCTGCCTTCAGAGCTCCTCTCCAAGCATTCATAAAATCTCCTGGGAACTTGTCCTTGCTGAACTCTCCGACTGTCTTGCCCTAACAGAGACATGTAAATCTTTCAAATTTATTTTATATATATATATATATAAATATATATAATAAATAATAAAATTGTCTATGAAAGTAGATCATGACCTATTGTGAAACAATGTGTTTAATCAACATCTTGTGGGACTCTTAGATTACTTCTACTAACATTCACATGGCAATTGCAAATCTTTCAAAGAAGGCAATCATGGCCAAAGTATCTTGCATTTTTAAGGTAGAAATTCTCTTAAAAAGTCAGAAATAAGCAAAGCATTTTTTTTCCAGTTGAGCAGAAAGACTCCGCACCTTTTTGCTGTTCTTGATGGCACCGACAAGTTTTTCAAAATTGGCCTTGTCCTTGTCACCCTGAAACAAAAATCATTTTGAACAATTCACCCTCTTCACATGTTTGCATAAAATTAGGAGTAGACAGGTTAATGTTATTATGCATGCAAGTTTTCATCTTCATTTTTACACTTAAACATTCTCGAAGTCTTTATATTGAAGGTAGATTCAATTTAACACATATTCCCATAAGCCATCATAAATTGTCAATTCATTTATACATAGGACATTTTTTCCACTGCATATATTCAGATGTCAATTATTTTGTCATCAGAGCTAGATATCAGTTTAGGTCTTTTCCTTTTGGCTCCCTGTATTTCACACTGAGTATTGAAAAGAACTTTCAAACATTAAGGGAATATATTGTTCAAATGAAATCAAGCCTCTCTAAAATCCTGAGATTAATAAACAAAAGATTTACCATAAAGTGACCTTGAAGAAAAGTTGCTCAGATATTTCATAGTGCTGTAAAATATTGGTAAACAGCAACTCTGGGTCCTATTCTCAAACCTCAGCCTACCTTGTCCCTGGTGAGCAGCTTGATTGGTGGCACGCTTTGTTCATTTTCTTTTGCACTTTCAAGTTGTCGAAGAAAATCAATCTTCTTCTTGCTTGCCAAGATGTAGATGGCGCTCTCACAGAACACAATAACAGTGTCTGTGAGTTCGTAGCCAAATAACCACGTCTGACAAATAAAAGAATGTTTGAAACATTCATATTTATCTACATTTTACTAACAAAATCTCTTTATTTTTTTTAAATAGCATGAAAATATGAACTTAAGTAGTAATCATAATTCTTATTTACCTATGAATTAATTTCTTCTAAATCAAATTGGTTTCAATGAAATTGTAAATGACAAAACAAAAAATACAATACATTTCCATCTTCAATCTTCATAAAAACAAAAACATTTCAAGAAAGTTATGAGTAAGGTGTAAAACTGAAACAAATATTAGAAGATGTTAATTGAGCAAATAGACTATTTTCAGTTTAATAATATCTTATATATCCGAGATTGTTTTGCGATACTGCATTCATTTGCATTCAGTACAGAATATTTACCTGTAGCGATGTAGATTTGGAGTAAACAACATCATCATCAACTCCAACTGCAGTTACAATGGCATCAGACTTTGCTAATCCGTCTTCTCCTGTTGATTTCTGAAATATAATTTTATTCACTTTTAAAACAATTTAAGAGTGTCTCCACATAGGGACAGAAACATCAATCAATCAGTTTCCTCAATTACAGTTGGTTCATAGTCAGTCAAAACAAGTGTTTGCCACTAACACGGTAGCTTCCTGTCAATAAAATGAAAATGTGCAACCCAGTCTTGCACGTTGAGTCAAAAAATGTGTGGCAAAGTAAACAGAACTGACTATCATCATACATAAGACTAGCTTATTATATACGAGTAAGATGAAGAGTAAAACTATTGTCCATGATGGACTATCTTGCATTCAGCTGATTCACTCGAAACATCAGCCGATTCACTAAAAAAAAGTCGTAAGTAATGATTAGTCTTTAAAAGCAGGCAGACTAATTAATTTGTGTGGTATGGGTGACTAGTTTAATTAAGAATTCAACATATCAAAATCACCTGTCATTACCTGAAAACTGATCCTCGAAAATTAACTTGTTAACAAGCTACGTATCACATTTAGAACTATAAAAAAACGTAATGTTTACTTGTAGCAGATTTAAAGGGTAAACTGCATCGTAAGCAAAATTTAACTAATGGAATGCTTTTAGATTGTTTACTTTGCTTATATCACGTGTTGTATTGCAGAGTTCAATTTGACAATATCAAATGACCAAAAAAGGTCAAAATATCATGACAACAAGAAATTTTTTTAACATACGTTCCAGGCGGTATATATCCTCTTCATACGCCTGGAAAAGGCGTCTTTATCCACCCGCAAAGACATTTTCTTCTGTCTGTCTTCACTGATATGGCGGATTTTCAAGACGGCGGGAGAAAGTACACTTCCTTTGGCATTATGTTATGAGAGATTTGATTGGATTTCAATTTTGTAATCCTCAATTCCATTGGCTGGAGCCTTCTTTCCGTAAACAACATGGCGGTGTGTGTGGCTGTGATAGGAAAGGAGGTGTGAATTTATTAGAATTGTTATGTTTTGACACTTGTTTTGTTGAATTTACTAATGTTAAGCAAATCTAATGATGTATAATTACATTCAATTACGGCTTATACTGATATCTATCTATTATTTTCAACTATAAAAGATTAACACATGTGCTCGCCGTTTTATGGTGAATGCAGTGAGAAAAGAGTTTGAACGAAATAAATTGGAAAATAAATCTGTTAATTGTTAATGTTCATCAAGGTAACAATAAGAATATATTTGGTTAAGATTTAAGATCTTTTAATGATGGATCATTTAAGATCCATCATTATGTTATGTTGATGTTGCAGACAACTCGCTTTTTACTTTGTTTTCTTTCCGATATAAAAATCAGAATAAAACAAAGCAGCAAAATATGAACTTTAGGGAGCCATTTGATATCAAAGATTATTAACATTGCAATTATATTTGATATAAACAAAACCACTTCCACAAGACAATGATTTCAAAATTAACTTAATAACTGAGTCGTCAGATATATAAAGATGATGCTTTTGCAGTTTGTTAGTTTATGTTTTTAGATTAAGATGGGTGACATTTGAATATTTTGTTTTTCAGAATTATCCTTTGTTCATCAAAACAATGCCAACAGATCAAGAACTCAAGTTCTACTACACTGTTCATACCTCCCTGGACGTAGTGGAAGAGAAAATCAGCTCAATTGGAAAAAATGCGAATGATTTAAGAGAGTTATATCTTGGATTGCTATACCCAACAGAAGATTACAAAGTGTATCCTTTAAACCATAAAATATTAATAAAAATTAATTTTAATATTGGCATTAGTACGTGGTAAATGTTGGTAAAAAGAAACAACTCTTCAAAGCAGTAAATAGAGAGGACAGATGATCGTAATTGATAAAAGCAATTTCATTTACTTTTCTGAGAATAAGATATCCTGGCTTTTATGGAATTGTACAACTATGAATATGAAACATTTAGAAATTATTTGAAAACAATTTCACCTGTTAACACATGATTGCATTATTTTTCCAATGAAATCTCTGTTATATGAAGCGATGTAATGAAATCCAGACAAGTTATTTACATATTTAGATTTTCTCCTTGCAGTTGTGTTTTTCTACTTGCGTCTCAAGGTTATCATATTTCTTAACAATTCTAGATACGGCTATGTAACAAACACAAAGGTGAAGTTTGTTGTCGTTGTTGAATCTTCAAATCTTACATTACGGGACAATGATATCAGAGGAGTAAGTCAATTCTTTCACATTTTATTCCATTTAGAGATTTACATGTCAGTGTAATGTCTCAATAAAGCAACCAAAAGTAGTGAAGTAGATGGTGACTTGGTGTGGTAGACGGAGATTTCGCAGGTTCATATCCAACATTTGTTCACTAACTCTGTCTTACAGTATAGTTTGAGCACATTGCTTCTAGAGTTCCAGTTTTTGCTTTCAGGTTTCACAGCTGTATATCTTCAGCCACAATAATGTGTATTGCTTATGAATAGCGGTAAAAGACAAATATGGTTATGGACCCTACACACTACTAACTTTTTATATAGTAGTGGGGTAGGGTATATGTATTTCTTAGCAATACATTTCCCTGAGTGTACAGAAATAACTGTAAAATGAATGCTATGCACCTTTATTCTGGTAAGTGAAATTATATTCTGGAGCAAAATTAACTCAATATCATCTATCTTTACCTCCTGCACTTGAAGTCTAAAAATATTTGATTTTTTAAATATTTTCATGTAAAGTTTTATGTTCCTTTCAGATGTTTAGAAAATTGCACCATGCGTACGTGGATATGCTCTGCAACCCATTTTATAATCCTGGAGAAAACATCACATCTAGGTATGAAGTAATTTTGATGTTTTCAGTGAAGAGACACTCGGTGCTATGCTTGAGCTGTAAATGCCAATTATCGTTAATATTGTCATTCAAATGAGAAATAATGACTGTTCTTGAAAATTATTAACCCAAGTCTATTAAGAAATCAGTTCATTAAAGTGACAAAATAAAGGTATAAAGCCACAATTTTTGTTGAAAATGTGCAGCGCTCCCTAATGACTCATAAAAGTTTGGAAACTTATCCAAAGAAGAGAGGTGAAATTCAAGTTAATTGTTTTTTATGGGTTATATAAATAGTTTTCATGGAACATGTAATTTTAGCTTATGCATTTCATTAAGGAGACTGTTAGATTGTCATTTTATAACATTATATTATAATTTTGGTGGCCTTTATTAATGATGCTTTGGGTTATTTTCAATCTTTGTCATAATGTATCAATTTTTGGCACATTTCAATGTCAGATAAAATATATGATCATGGAGTGTATACGTGTATGAATTACATAACTTGTTTCGGAGGATATTTATGCTATTTTATTCCTCATTTTGACCAGTTATCATTGTCTAGATGCAAACTAAAGCATTGTCAAATATTTTAGAATATATGATGATAGAGTGCACATGGAATGTGTTAAGAGTTATTACCTGTTTTCGCGCAGAAAGGACAGGTCCTCAAAATGAAACAATTTGTAACCCAGGGCGCAGCTTGCATTGAATATACTTCTTTTTAATCAAAAATATCTAACAATAACATGTTCTTGTAATATATATGTTTATGTTTCAGAAATTTTGAGAATGTTGTGATCTCAATGATGCAACACGAGTGAAGAGAGAATGATGAAGGTGATGTGGAGTGCATCATGTGACTTATTTATCATTCCATAGTGGAACTCCTCCAGTCAGCAGCAATTGAAGGCTGATGAAGACGCATCATCTGTTATGGGCCTACTTGAACTCCCTTGTTTTTCCTCAAAACTTCCCCAATATTTTCTAATTTAAAAATGTGTTTGTGGTAGTCATTGAAAGTAGGTATGCCAAAGGCTTAACAGTGATTTGAATATGTGTACCTTACAAATGTTATCAAACTTGAGAAGTCAAATTGTGAAGAAAGTTTGACAAATCCTGCATTAGGTATTTTATGGTATTACTGTCTCTTCTCCAGTTGCAGGCAGGCAGCTATTTCAAACCTTAAGCTAAAGACCTAACAGTTATATCACACTGATATGTACTTATTAATGCTCCCCAAATTGTTATGGTAAGTTAAAACTAAAGGCAGTGACAAAGAAAGTGATAGTGCAGGTGACTGCATTGTTATTTGCTATATGTAGATCTACATGTGCTTTCCTGTATGAAGAGAAGACTGAAAAATATTGAACCTTTATTATAAGGACGACTATGTCAGTTGTTACAAAGGAGACATTAGTCTGATGATTAGTTTCAGTGCCTCAACCCTTTTTGTACTGAAATTACCTGCTCTTGAATCTTGTTACGATAGTACAATTAAAGCGTTACCCAATGAAAAATCATGAATTATTTTGGAAGCTAATCTAAGATTAAAACAGTCCTATTCAATTCACCCTTTAAGTTTAGATTGATGTATTCAAAGGTAAGCTGGACAGGTGATTGGCTAAATAATCTTTGGTTTGAGCTAAATCAAAATCTCAAGGGAAAAATTTCTCTTTTTTATGGCGAGAAACAAGGAAGTTACTAAGGTTTATATAGTGAAGAGGGCCAACATGTGAATCCCTTGGCAATTGTGAATTCTGCTGGGTAGATTGTTGGAACTTGCAAGGCATTGTTTGCACCAGTCTCCATCCATGACTAGGTGAAGAATTGCTGCATTTCCCCAATGTTTATGTGCTTGTTTTAAGCCTCGTGTAACTAAACGTAAAGTACTATCTACACTCTAAGTGCTCGTGAGGGCTCTATATTAAAACCGAGAATTTTGATGAAATACAGCAAAGCTTAAATTAGCCAAAGAAGACTGTCACAAGTTTTACCTTGAGCTGGCAGCTCAGCTGAATGAAAGCTTGAAAATGTATCCTATTAACTGTAGCGGTTAATTCATAAACAACTTTTCTATTTATCATTTTGAGAAATTTGTATAGTTTTGTTTGTGTGAATGTCAAACAAGACCATCATGTTCAAGGAAATGTTTTCTTACCTTGAATGTAATCTTTGTGCAATATTGTGTCAATGTAAATAAAACTTTGAAATACTGGACATTTGCTTTATTTATACAGAAATTTACATCATGTAATTTCGTTTAATTCAGTATTCATAAGTTGATAGTTTGATAACATGTAGTATGCCTCGATTTGCCTTCATTGTTTTTATTCAGGAACTCTCATATCATATAAAAATAGAGCCATGGGCTCTGTAGCTCATCAGACTTTTGAAAGAAATAGGTGTTGTGGTTTAGACCATGGGGTCATGGGCAGTGTAGGAAAGATAGCCTGTCCCAACGTCCGAGTTATTCACAATCAAATAAAAAAGGCCCATTGCCCATTTGGGGTCAAGGGGTCACCGAACCTACAATTCAGAATCCCCATTGTCCAAGGAGTCTACACACAACTATTAAGCTATCAAGACCTTTTTGAACTGGAGAAGAAGATGAAAGTAGGATTTTAAGGTTTTGACCCCTGTGACCCCATTTGGGGTCAAGTGGTCACCAAACCTACAATTTAGGATCCCAAGTGTCCAAGGAGTCTACACACAATTTTTCAGCTCTCTGGACCTTTTGGAACTAGGGAAAAAGATGAAATTAGGTTTTTTAGGTTTTGACCCCTGTGACCCCATTTGGGGTCATGGGGTCACCAAACCTACAATTTAGAATCCCCATTGTCCAAGGAGTCTACACACAACTATTAAGCTATCAAGACCTTTTGGAACTGGAGAAGAAGATGAAAGTAGGATTTTAAGGTTTTGACCCCTGTGACCCCATTTGGGGTCAAGTGGTCACCAAACCTACAATTTAGGATCCCCAGTGTCCAAGGAGTCTTCACACAATTTTTCAGCTCTCTAGACCTTTTGGAACTAGGGAAGAAGATGAAAGTAGGATTTTAAGGTTTTGACCCCTGTGACCCCATTTGGGGTCAAGTGGTCACCAAACCTACAAATTAGGATCCCCAGTGTCCAAGGAGTCTACACACAATTTTTCAGCTCTCTAGACCTTTTGGAACTAGGGAAAAAGATGAAATTAGGTTTTTTAGGTTTTGACCCCTGTGACCCCATTTGGGGTCATGGGGTCACCAAACCTACAATTTAGAATCCCCATTGTCCAAGGAGTCTACACACAACTATTAAGCTATCAAGACCTTTTTGAACTGGAGAAGAAGATGAAAGTAGGATTTTAAGGTTTTGACCCCTGTGACCCCATTTGGGGTCAAGTGGTCACCAAACCTACAATTTAGGATCCCCAGTGTCCAATGAGTCTACACACAATTTTACAGCTCTCTGGACCTTTTGGAACTAGGGAAAAAGATGAAATTAGGTTTTTTAGGTTTTGACCCCTGTGACCCCATTTGGGGTCATGGGGTCACCAAACCTACAATTTAGAATCCCCATTGTCCAAGGAGTCTACACACAACTATTAAGCTATCAAGACCTTTTGGAACTGGAGAAGAAGATGAAAGTAGGATTTTAAGGTTTTGACCCCTGTGACCCCATTTGGGGTCAAGTGGTCACCAAACCTACAATTTAGGATCCCCAGTGTCCAATGAGTCTACACACAATTTTACAGCTCTCTGGACCTTTTGGAACTAGGGAAAAAGATGAAATTAGGTTTTTTAGGTTTTGACCCCTGTGACCCCATTTGGGGTCATGGGGTCACCAAACCTACAATTTAGAATCCCCATTGTCCAAGGAGTCTACACACAACTATTAAGCTATCAAGACCTTTTGGAACTGGAGAAGAAGATGAAAGTAGGATTTTCAGGTTTTGACCCCTGTGACCCCATTTGGGGTCATGGGGTCACCAAACCTACAATTTAGAATCTCCAGTGCCCAAAGAGTCTACATACAACTATTCAGCTCTCTGGACCTTTTGGAACTGGAGAAGAAGATGAAAATAGGTTTTTCATGTTTTGACCCCTCTGACCCCATTTGGGGTCATGGGGTCACCAAACCTACAATTTAGAATCCCCGTTGGCCAAGGAGTCTACACACAACTTTTCAGCTCTCTAGACCTTTTGGAACTGGAGAAGAAGATGAAAATAGGTTTTTCATGTTTTGACCCCTCTGACCCCATTTGGGGTCATGGGGTCACCAAACCTACAATTTAGAATATCCAGTGCCCAAGGAGTCTACACACAACTTTTCAGCTCTCTAGACCTTTTGGAACTGGAGAAGAAGATGAAAATAGGTTTTTCAGGTTTTGACCCCTGTGACCCCATTTGGGGTCATGGGGTCACCTAACCTACAATTTAGAATCTCCAGTGCCCAAGGAGTCTACATACAACTATTCAGCTCTCTGGACCTTTTGGAACTGGAGAAGAAGATGAAAATAGGTTTTTCATGTTTTGACCCCTCTGACCTCATTTGGGGTCATGGGGTCACAAAATCTACAATTTAGAATCCCCATTGGCCAAGAAGTCTACACACAACTTTTCAGCTCTCTGGACCTTTTGGAACTGGAGAAGAAGATTAAAATAGATTTTTAAGGTTTTGACCCTTGTGACCCCATTTGGGGTCATGGGGTCACGAAATCTACAATTTAGAATCCCCATTTGCCAAGGAGTATGCACGTAAAATTTCAGCTCTCTAGAGTCATTGGTTCTGGAGAAGAAGTCGAAAAAGTGAAAAGTTTACGGACGGATGGACGGACGCCGGACGCCATGCCATGCCATAAGCCCATCGGGTCTTTCAGACCTGATGAGCTAAAAATGGATGTTTTCATAATAATTTTATTTTTATCACTGGTTTGGACTTGCAATCTAATCAGTTTAGTCCAATTGTAGAATGATTTCCCTTTCTTAAATAATCTGCTCCATCATTAGGACTAGTCTTATGGTGTGTTCCACTGGATTATAGGTGGCTAACAGTACTGAGAGGTGAGGTGATATCGGGTTTAACGCCGCTTTCAAGATTATTTAACTTATATCGCGGCTGCTAGTATTATTACAGGGAGAAAGCCCGCGATACCATTGTGGCTATGCATTGCGGTGAAACCTGTGAGCATCTGCTGGAACTAGCGAACCATGGGTGGTACTGCACTGAATTTCAGTGTAGCATTGCATTCAAACCAGACTGTGTGTAGAACAGTTCTCTACTGCAGACAAAGTTGTCGAGCCCCTGGCGGGATTCGAACCACGGACCTCTTGATCCGAAGCCGGACGCGCTAACCACTGCGCTATCCCGCCCAAACAGTACTGAGAAGATTTGGGGCTTGACTAAAGGATACGGGATGGTAGACTAACAGCATAATCATGTAAGAAATGTAAGGGGGTAACCATCCAATGAAACAAATGAGTTGTTTTTCCGTTGGATGGTTACCCCCCTTCCACTGCTCCATCAATGTATTTGAATATCCTGACCTCTTTCAGGCCAAATGCCTCATAGGGAAATAGACAATGAAATGACTCACATCCAGCAATGACGGCATCTGTGTTATAAATCCATTAAGTTTTTAGATATCAGTTTCAAGCTCTGTGCATAACAATATTTCATTGGCTGAAGAAATAACTGTATCAATGAAGAACCAGCCATCAGCGTTGTGAGGCATTTGGTCGGAAGGAGACGAAGGGTATTGAAAGAAGCTCTGCAAATTCAACTACACTGATGGAGCAGAATGGTTCCTGCTTGGTGTTTCACGATAGATTTCTTTTACAAGCAACCTCCATGTCTAACTTTTGTCTTAATAAATTCCTATTGAGAGCATATGATTTTCGTTTGTGGCACACTGCAAAAGCAGAGTAGCCTTGGAACTCGGGGTTTGCTTTCCCAAATTCCGTTTTCTCAAAAGCCATATTAAAATGGGCATTTTTTCCAAATATACCACAAAGGAGAAATAAACATTAAATTCAAGAAATTGCACTTACAACTGGTAGCATTTGGATATCATGACTATCAGAATAAATTTAGCGCTTTTTATTGATTATAACAACCATGTAATGATTGGAAGCGTTAAGCCATACTCAACTGAAGAAAACCTTTTCATATTCCATATAAGCAACTTTTCAAGATATTGTGTTTAAAAGGATTTTTTTATGGATTTCATAACTCCTGACCATGAACTTTGACCTCAGTATCTGTATCTGTCATCCTTTTATGATTGAAATGTATAATATTGTAAATACGAAGGAGAGGGGATCCAAAGTTTGAGAACTTAATCCATTCATTATGAATAAAATATGTTTAAATCAAAGACCAAAGAGACTGGTTTGGAACTATACCTTTATTTCATTGTTGGCTTTTTGTACAGGGTGAGTGGTCGCACATGTAGACACATGACATGTCTACTGATTGTCCTCCACTGACAAAACAAATATGGTAAGTAAAAAATGCAAACAATTGACACAACACTTGATGATTGAGCTGCTGGTGGCACCACTGATAACAATATGTAACATGTAAAACAATCATTGACCACCAGGAGGGCCGGGGTTGTTGAGCTGCAATTCTATAGGTTTAGTGCCATGATCCAGATTTAAATTGACCAATGAACTAAAAGCTATGTACCAATGTTGTGGTGCTGACATGTGATATTTTCAATATGTATAACAATCACTGAGTCACAAAGTGGTGGCTGCTATTCTATCGGTCAAGTGCCAGTATTTGGAAGGGGGGAGGGGCTAGAAGCTTTGGACCATAGTTACAATGATTCAGTATGGCGTACATATGTGGTGAGACTGTACAGACAACAAATACACATAGCCTAATACTCTGTCCTGTGTCACGAAGAATGGTTACACTGTAAGGTACATAAGGCATGGCAAATGGCTTAGGATGATAATGTTCAAAACTCATACCAACACCATATTGAAAATACTTAATTCATATGAATTACTCCATTATTAACTTTCATACAATGCTCAAAATTGAGATTCTAGTATTGCATCCATCAAAGCTGATAAAAAATATTTTTCCACATTAGTGACGTATTAACAACTGCTGTGATAAAATACTTTGAATACTGCTATAATAAGAAAGCCACATATTAAAACTGAAACCACCTGCTAGCTAACTGATCAACTGTAAACATGGAATTGGTATATTGCAAAAAGTTTAAATGAAATATTGGATAATTAGCGGTGTTGAAACAAGCTGGAATGGGAGTCTACATAAATATTGAATGCCATCAGTGTAATATCACAAGACAGACGTCCTTCGAATAAATTACACACTCGCTCATCTTCCTTTGGCGAAAAAAATGTGAAACTTGATTCTATTTCCTGATAAATATTTACAAATATTATTCAATTATATAAGACTAATATGTTTAAGTCGGAAACTTGCCTTAATTTAAACAGAAATAATTTTATCATTTAATAAATTAATATTTGGAAATCATTCACTTTGTTAGATTTACCGACTTTGTGACATAACATGAGTAAATCTATTAAGTAATTGAATGTGACCTAAACAATAAGGAGTGCTTAACTTATCTTTAATCATTTTGTGGTTTAACAGAGATAATTGCATTGAAAATAAACTTAATGAAAACGACTCTCAGAAAAACAATATGCAAATGGTTATGTTTATTGCCAATAAGGAATAACTGAAGAGTTTGAAAATTAACTGGAAGCATTAATGGGAGTTAATTGATTTGATATACTTGCAAATTATCACCATTTAGTACAACAACGCTTTGACTTCAACAATAATACTGACAGAGATACACAGAGTGACTGTTGTGACACTGAAACAACTTGTCACGTCTTTGTATTCGGTAAATGATACAGTTGTCATACATGTTTATTAACTGGAAAGGTTTTAAATCCCTTGAGTTTTGATTTTTCAAGAAATACTGCTACAAAATGGCAAGATCTTACTAGAACTATCTACAAATGTATCTTTTAGAACAAGAATATTTCATTGTTGTCCTAAAATAACCAATAAATTGTTGTGAAAGTGGGCGACCTATTACTATACAATACATTTCAAAATAATTACAATTAATATCGGATTTAACTGAAAGAAAATGGCATTATTTACACAACTATCTATGAAATCAATTTTACAGCTTTTGTTGGTTTTGCATCAAAACATTTGCATTTTATTAATCCTGAGACTAGAAAATCTGATATAATGCTTAGAAAAGAACTGTTTATAAAAAGCTTCAATTTCTGCAAAAAGGGAAACAATGAAATAATCAAACTTCATGATGGTTTTGCGTAGTCATATATATATTATGTACACTTCAGAAACACATGCTACATATGATAATTATCTTTAATTGCATTTCAAGATAGTTAAGAAAACATTTTCAAAATACTTCCAAAGCAAAGATTCCCGATTTTGTCTTTCAATAGACCAGAATTGACAAGAGCAGATAACTCTAACCATAACTAATGTTAAGGCCACCAGGAGGCATGGGTGTCAATGAAGTAAAAGGAAGTAAGCGACATTCAGGTAAGTAAGTAAGGAAATTGATGACCAAAACTAAAAAAGTTAAAACTTTTTAATTGATTGATTTATCAAAACAATCATTTTGATTCTTAATCCAGAGTTATCTACCCTTCTTTTATATAAGTATAAACTTTTCAGATTCAAAAACTTTAAAAAATCACGGTCACAAAGCCAGATCTTTAATCGTAAACATATCAGCAATGTTGTGATTAACCTTCTGCAGCGACTTGCATTTTTAGATCATGCTTCTTTTTTTTTACATTTTATATGTAATGCAAGAGGCTGCAGTTCATTGGATAATTTCTGATAAATCAACCAAGAAGTTCACCACGGGGTACGTATTCTAAAATATTTCAACTATCTAGCTTCCAAAAATACAATGAGGATTACATGTTGTCAATACAAAGTAATCAGTAATGCATAAATAGTATTGGAAACATAACACAATTCACAGCTATGTTCAAGGTTAAATCATAAAGCACAATATGTTGGGTAATTGCACAAGAATTACTAGCACTTATCATCCAAGGCAAAAAGGTTGGAAATACGAGGGAAATGACTATATCAATGATCATACTAGGAATTGATTAATCCCATAACATCAGGAATGGCAATAGTTAAAATGACATCATGAATTTAATGATATGTACTTATTACCACGGAGGCAAATTCAGTCAAAAGTTATTTTTTTCTAAAACTCAAAATATCAACAGTTTCATCTCTAACCAAAACAACCTTGTGCAATAGCAAAATACTTTTGTGTATCGTGTAAAACACCAAATCTACTGATTTGCAACATTATCTTACAATTTATGCTAATCTAAAAAAAAACCCACATGCATTCATCATCACCTTTTGACAACAATATCCCCCGCCATAGAAATAAAAACTTACAAAATCAATTTAAGTTGAAAGTGAAAGAATTTTCATTTTTTGGAAAAGTGACTTCAATAAAAAAGTTAAGCATCCAGTCACAAGAGACAAGTAAATCACGAGATAACAACATCTACACCAGTTTCTTTATTGAGGATATATCTAAGTTTTTTTCTTGCTAAAACAGATTTAAGATTGATTTTTGATTTTAGAGTTTATAAATTAAAGTAACAAAAGAAATGATGAAAGATGCAAAATCTGTTGATAGAGTAGGTTTGAACTTTAATACTTTATGTAAGAAGTCAGTGGCCATTGGAAAAGAAATTGTTGCACACATCACAAATTTTAACTTGATCTAGTTTTTGCAACTATGTACAGAATTATCTTCTCATTTTATTTCTAAAGAAAAGCTGTTGTGTTCTGGACGGAAAGACACTGCTCCTTTCAATATCTCCTATCCACTTTGTGGTGAGAGATAATAATGCCATCAACACAGATAAACTGAGACTTAGTGCATGAAAATTGCATCCAAAATACATACACCTTAAAAAGCAGACAAACTAAAATACCTCTTGACCCAATAGGTAAAAGTGACCATAATGTAAAACTAGACAAAATATCATTCTTCAGCCATTCAGCATCAAGTCTTCTCAGAATTGTTCCTTTCTCTTTCATTCAATCTAATACCCATGTTAAAACCATCTGACTGGATCCATTGGTCTAAGTTGTAACTTCATCAAAAGACAAAGTCAGCAGTGGCCATGTCGATAGCCCATCTGAATTTATCCCTTTGAGTCTTATTGTAGATCTTCTCAATCGGTACGTCCCATTTCTTGCACCTGGTAATAAAATATTGTATGACAATTACAAATGGACAATATCAAAAGAATATCATAAAAAAACAATGAAAATAAAATCATGAAAGTAACTTAAATGGTTGAATGTGCTAAAAAGATGTTGCGAATATTGAAAGTAATATCCAGAGGGTTATATCAAAATGGCTTTATGGTCTGAATGTCTGTTTGATTGTATATATATATAATGTTGAGCTGCAGTACATACCAAGCTATGCTGATTCTTGGATCCAAATAGTTCAGTTTGGAGGTGCCAAGAGCAATCTCTTTGTTCTCTTCCTGTAAACAATCAGATAAACTTCAAGTTAATTCAACGAAAATCGTTGTCTTAACACACTTCAACAAAATTAAAAGCTAGATTTGTATAAACATAAGCAGTAATCATTTAATCTATTCACACTTGAGAGACAGAAAACAAAGTATTGACTAGTAAGCTCTCTTGCATTTCCCAGACCCATGTTTTTAACTAATTCCGAGGCCAAAACATTTTCATTATGTTAATCATTCAAACATAGTTGACTGTTGTCGGAGTTAATATGGCAAATTATCAGAAATCACTAGTTTATCAAATGGTAATTTTCTTGGATTAGCAAGGCAGTATGAGAGCAAGAATTAATCCCCCAGCATGAGAAGAGTTAAGGTTACAAAATACACTGACCTTGTCCGTAGCCTGCACCTCCAGCTTAGTGAGTTGTTCTTCCATTCTCTTCAGAGCTTTCTTCCTCTTCTCAACAGCCCTGGAGAAACACATGAAGAGTCTTAACTATTGCGACATACAACTGGCGATCTGGACATAAACTAGCACATGGGCTTCTGGTCCAACTGATAGAACAGATTATATAGCATTTCATTCATTTACAAGTATTGATGAAATTATGAGCAATGTGATCAACAGTCACTCACTAGTAAAAGGAGAATGTCACAAAGTGTTACTTTCATAATTGTGGTCTTAAATACTACTCCTAACATTTTATCATAATCAAAATGCAAAATGTTCAAAAAAATTATCGAATAGAAAATACAAATTCTTACATTTCATCATAACCAATATGTAAAATGTTAAAAAAACATTGATTCAAATATTATTGCAAACTAAACTTACTGTCGTGTCTTCTCAGTATTGTGTGCCTTGTAGTCAGACTTTGCGTCCTTGACTGCCTTTTTGGCATCTTTTACTGCAAGCTTCTTGTCTTCAATCTAAATACAAAGCATGTCAATATGTAAAAGAATAAATAATCACCAACATACAAGACAACTATCCTTGCTGCAGGAGGGGTAGAAGGTATTTTTGTGTTCTTTTACACTTCTTTGGAGACAGAGACCAACATCATTGAACAGACAAGCATGCATAACATACGCAACTACATGGTAAGGTGAAACTGCAAGCATTGACTTGAGCTATCTTACAATGATATAGAAATCCTTTTTTACTGCTTTTGGTGCAGTGTAAAGTAACTGGCATTCAAATACCTTTTACATGAAGATTTCACTCACAAATAACTAAACAGCTTTTTTCTGCAGTGGAGACGCATCAACGATCAAGAAAATAAACAACAGAAACATCATTGATAAAAGACTTACTTCAACAGTAGGAAGATGATTTCAGATCAAACACGACCTTCAAGAGGAATACGTTTATATCACAGTGGAAAGCATAAATTGCAAGAAGAGAGTTTGCATGATCCGACACTAACTTAGCATGTGTAATGCCTTTTTAATATAATACAACAGCTTCATAACCAAACTACATAGATCAAAAGACCCACCTTTTTCTGAAGGTTCTCCATAGACTGAGCGAATGTTTTCGGGGCGGCACGTTGATGGTTACACAGGATGGCCACAGATCGGTTTGCTCTGTTGTAGGAGAGAATCTTAGCCGGAATTGTGTCGTCAGCTGAAAAAAAGAAAATGCAATGATTGTGTGTGAGACAAATTGCTACATGATTCCTCCCAATGGTCAATTATTTAAGGAAACATAAATGTATTGTTGTGACTACCACTTATCTTAATGATGGCTTAAGTATTCCAACCTGTGAGGTGGACAAGTCATTAAATCAAGTTTACCGTTTCATTATTTCCAAGCTAGCAGTCAAGTCAGCTTTTCTGACAATTACAAAGAATAACAGCTCTCCTTTGTCTCTGAAGTCACAACAGACTTGAATTTTAATGAAGGTTAAGGACACTTTCAATAATATTTGTTGTCCTTAGGACTGTAGGATAATAACCAGCAATTACACATGGCATTTACACTTGAGTTGAACATTTTCATATTTGTCAGCACTATTGTTCATTGGTTGAACTAAACCATTAAATCTTTGGACTGCAGGTCGGAGATATATACAGCACAAAGCATCTATATATCCCTTGATACAAAGTCAAAAGCATGAGAGAGAGTAATAAGAGATAAAGTTGTGGTCTACACTTACGGTTAGTGAGGATATCAAGCTGCTCCTGTAGTGTACGAGAAGCATTGTATGTACGGAAAACCTTGGCAGTCAGGCCTTCCATCAGATCGTGCAGATGTTTGTTCAGGATAGCAGTCTGAAATTATATATCATATTTAGACAAATAAAATTATGAATCAGAACATCATGCATATCAATCTAAAAAATAACACGCCTTTTTGCTGGATTTTTAAGATATATCAAATCCATTCATTTAAATTTTGCTCGACTGAATCCCTTGAAAGTTTTATCGGAAAAAATATATGCTTTGATAATTGGATTAATACATTTCAAGTATACATTATAATACTGTTCTTTGAGCTGTTATTGCCCACCAAAGGGACACAAAACCCTACATTGATTAAATCAGAATTTGAGCCTTTGAATTAAATTACTTTTCATGGAAGGTCATTGAATATAAAAACACTTAGAATATTGAAAATCTCAAAAGCCATACGTTTTTAAGTAACTTTCATATAAAAAGCTGCAATGTCAACTAGAAATAAGTGCATTATTATTACATTAAGTTTTCAAGTTACTTTCATATAAAAGGCCCATTTCATATTAACTAGTAATTAGTTACAAGCAGCTATTTCGAACACTACTTCATTATCTCATTACCAATTTAGGATTTTAGAATTTATGAGATCTTTATTTTCATATTTGAAGCTGCATGTTTGTTTTACATTAAGTATCCTGTGCACCACTCACGTTGAGTCTGTCGAAGAGATCATCCCCCGGATGCTTGTTGTCCATGAAGAGCTGAAGGTTCTTGTAGACTCTCTTCTCCACTGGCACCGAGTTGTTGTACCGGATAGAGTCCTTACCCAGGAAGTCAAACTCTACCACACATTCCTTGCCGTCCTTCGTGTCATGCAGAGTGACGTGCTCCACACGTAGAGAGCAACAACCCACCGTGTCCGCGGTCTCGCCGTCTTCCTTCTCGTTACCAGCTCTCAGGGCAAGCTGTTGACATCAAGCGGGTTTCAGTACAGTTGTATAGTGTGCATGGCAAAGATTAATCTAAATGGGTTTGATGGTAAATTTTTTATTCGGTTTTCCCTACAATGACTATCTATTATCTCACTTGTAAATAAAATTTAACCCATAAAGACATAATTACTTTAAAATTTTATTTCTAACATATCACAAAATTAATTAATTTTTTGCATGGTTTACCAAATATAATCCATTTGCAAAGATTTGTTTTATTCATTTACCAATTCAATTCATCAAAAGGGCACTAGACCTGAATTTTCCTCAGCCTGGTCTCAATAAGTATAACTTGTATCATTAAGTCATATTTGCTTTGAACCTACGTTCTGACCTTATCAATGAAGTATAGCGCCACAGCACGCTGCCTGATCCTCATCTCCTTGGACTTCCAGTCCTCATGGTACTGGGCACGGATCTTGTCCACACACTTGTGCAGGCGGCGCGCTACCTCGTACTTCTGCCAATCTTTCTCTCCCTGAAACAAGAGCATGAATATCATACAGTATTAAGTGGAACTTTGAAAACCAATATGATTTTTCCTAAATAATTTCAAGGCCTTCCATTTTGGCTTATAGGTTATTCCTGTAAATGCCAAACTAGCAGTTGGTTGGCAGATAGGCAGCTTGTTACAACACTGCCTTGAAATGACACATGGGACTGGTCAAGAATAAGATATTCATTCTCGAGTTGGCAAACATGAGGCCGTCGAAACAAATAAATTAGCCGAGGTTTAACCCAATCACAAAGTTTACCAAGACACGATTGTTAAAGTTCTAAAGAAGCAATTTGGTACAATTTGTCTCACCTTGAGCTTGGAGGCAGCGTTGAGCATTATGTACTTGGTCTGTCCTTGAATATTCTCATTCCAGCTGGACAGCCAGGTTACCTGTGAACAGCCAGACATTAACAGGGTTACTGGCCAACAATCTACGTATGAGCATTTGTATTATAAGCCTCTGACAGTTTTCTACTTTCACCGATACAATGACAATGGGCAATTTTAATAAAGAAACATATCGCCAGATAAATATGATCCAAACAGAATTCTTTTTGGTACACACTAATGGGAGGATGTTCTAAGCTAGACAACTTGTACTAAATCTTGTGAACAGAATATCTTTGAATCTTACTATGTAGGATGTATAGTTAAGTCAAGATTTACACAGATTCAAGTCCCTTCTGTTAATGGCGAAACATGCAGTTCTGATTTTCTAACACAAATTGCAATAAACTTACTCAATAGAGGACAGCTTTTTTTTATATCAACATTAGCATTTATAATACAAGAATTATCTTACAGTGACTACTTACACTGTTGTCGTGTCGAACCTCCTTCCATTTGTGTCCGGCAGGGGGTTGAGGAATCTCAGAATTTCTGTAAATCACATTGACAATTCAAACTTTTGCTTGCAAATCTCTGAATAAATGCTTAATCTCTTTACAAAATTATTCAAGAATTAAAAAACATGATGCTCTTATGACCAGAACCATAATCAACATAAGTTGTAGTTAACGTCATATTTAAGATGAAGTAGTAAGAAATTAATCATAGAAAAGAAGCCAAGTTTTAGTTTTTCCATGATCTCTTGACTAAATAACTAACAGCAATAAGAACAGTATTCAATGCTCAACTGGATGTCATTTTGTAAAGAGAGATAAAAGAGTGACTGGTTTTGTAGTTTTAACATGTCTCTGCTATTTTCACTTTGCAAGTTCACACTTAGTTTACAACTTTCAGTAAAATCATGTTTTGGTCATGTTTTTCTTCAATTTATCGTTAATTCGAAAATCTCCAATATATTAGTTTCAGAAGGCTGTAGCTGTACGTATCGTGGTATTTCTGTATTGCAATATACCGATATACCAATAATACCGCGCACCGTTAAGCCTGGATAATGAATGGACCCTGAATGGTAAACTGTCAAACACAGAGGTTGTTAACTTAGCATCCACAGTGAAGATCACAACTTACTTGCTGCAGTTGATGATGACGTCCTCGGGTTGGACTCGCCGCTTCAACATCCCCTGTTTGGGATGGTCGCCTCGACCTCGGAACAAACCTGGAGGTTCAATCTTGAAGTTGCCAATCTTCTCCTTGTGGCCGTCAATGGTACAGAAACCATACTCTAGAACCATTGCTTCATTCTTCTTCTTGTTTTCCTGTGAGCCAGTGATTCAGTGAACAAGTGTCTGCACAATACTAAAGTTATTCAATTCTCTCAGAAAGTAACATGTTACAAATTTACTATGCATTTCAATTATATCTGTTTATCAGACCTTTCTTTTGAAAGAAGAGACATTTTCAGGGCTGAAAAATTGAACTGATACATGAACAAGAAAACACCAATACCATGAGTACAAAAAACCATGGCGACATAAGCACCAAATACATTAAAGCAATTAAAACAATGTTGGATTTATTTAAAATGAAAATGATTTTAACAATTTATTTGATGTATAATCATACCAGCTTTTCTTCCTTTGACATTGCCTTTCTCTCCTCAGATTTCAGCTTGAAATACTCGGCCATGTCCTTGAAGTTGCATTTTCTAATATCGGTGATGATTTCCTTTTCTTTTGGTGTCATCATCTATTTAAACAGAACATTATCATCTTATCATTTTAAAGAATCAAAGTAACTAAGAGCAGGAGAAAATTGGAATTGTAAAACCTTTATAATTTTCTCTTTCTAGTTTCATATAGATGTAGATTTTACATTCACATAATATAATTATCATTTTCTTTAAGAGTATCCAGGTATCTCTGCCTCTTTATGTTTTTACATCATTTGCTTGTATAGGTTATTTTAATTAGTTGGTAGAGTTAGAAATACAGATTAACCAATAACTGTGTACATGTTTGTATTGATTACATGGTCGGCTCAACACAGACTACTAAAGCTTTCTGTTTATTTGATAGAAAACCAACAGAAACACCACAAGCATCACACAGACAAAGGTTAAATTCATGGCTTAGTAGATTGGTAGTGGATAGTCTTGAGCTTTATGTTCTTTATCAGAAGAATATATTCTGTCAAAAAATTATTTCATACCTTTCTCCAATCCTTCATGAAATTGGTGTTGAAAACGTCTCTTGTTGTATAGTCATGGTCAAGCATCCTCGCATAGAACGTGGCAACTTCTTCCGCCCCCTCAGACAATGCCATCTCCTTACCTAGAAATGGACAAACAGTTATTGTTGGTGGTAAAAATTAGCAGTGGTCTGGTGACAAATTGCATCCAACTTAATGGAATTTACAAAATATCATCAAATAGGAGATAAAACAATTTAGTTTTGATCTGATTCACATTTGCATGGTAAGATAAACTTGTCCATGTGGGGGTTAGTAATTACATGTTAGAACTGATGGTTTATTTATTAAGTCTGTCCAGCCGACCACGTAGCTCCAAAAATCCTTCAACAGTTCCAAATAACAAAACTTTAATTTTAGTCAAAAGGAAACTAGTTATGAATTGCTTTTGCTCATTGTCATGTAATAGAATGAAACAAAAGTCAGCATTAGGTAAGTGAAAAACGTTGAAAAAGAACGTCCTCAACCCAGAAAACTACAATTTAATATCAGAAACTTTGGTCTTTGAATAATACTTATTGTTGTGCTTTAAGAACCTGACGCTGGCAATAATCAACTTACCATCATAGTAGAACTTGATAGATTTTGGCAGTGGCTCATAAGCAGGAGCAAACACTGGCCCCTTGTGCTCGAGGAACTTCCACTTGGTGCCATCATCCTTCCGATCTTCCTCCCACCTAATCAGGAAGTTCGATAATAATGATAAAAATTATAATTCCTTAGTTTTCATTACATAATAAATCTTGAAATTCATTGTGTGCCATGGCACTCGACAGCCACAGTACAGCTCCAGTTCAAGTGATGTTCTATTAAGAGTGTAAAGCTAGGAAGCAACTTCTCCAATCTCGTAATGTCATTTGAATTGAACGTCGGCCTCCCAGATAATGAGTTGACGCTCTAACATCTGAGCTACTTCCCCTGTTTATTGTTACCTCAAAATTCTATTGTTGGTGTCATCCTACTATTCCAGATTTGTTTTTCATTAGTCAAAGTCTTAGATTTATCCCACCAGAATGTGTGTGGATCCCTATTATCTAGCTTCAATATTGTGAAATGTTAATGGCTTATTGCCAATAAGCCAGCCAGCAAGAAAAATGTTTGGTCTACTCAGTGTTAGTCCAGGAACTCACCATTTCCAGACTTCTGGTTCTGGGGCTTTCTCCTTCTTCACTCTTTTGGTAGGGCTTGGAGATGCTTCAGTCTTGATTTTCTTCTTCAGTTTGTCTTTTTTCTTCTTCTTCTCCTATAGATATAGAAAGAACTTAGAGGAAAAGAGGAGACATGGGTGAAAGTGGTTGTAACCTGTGCAACTGGTTCAGTAACATTGTCTCAATGCACAACATAGGAATATAATAATTCATTTGTTCATTCAAGTCTTGATCTAAAACTGAAACATTTTTCTCTATTTGATTATCATTTCAGGTTGATACACAGCTCTCTAAAATGTTTGTAACTACCAAATCAGGATGCGTACTGCATGTTCCTAGCATAATGATAATTACATGCAACAACACTTTAAATGTCATGACGCATCAGTAGAGCTTTATATTATCATTATTTTTTCTCTCTAACATCTGATATTTGCTACTCACTGGTCTGAATTCCTCCTCATTATCACTGTCAGCTTTTCGTTTCTTAGGAATCTTCTCTTCAGTCTTGACTTTTTTGGCAACTTTCTCCATTCTGTAATGAAATGTACATGGAGACTTAATGTTATCAAAACTTGTTTAAATGAATTACTCAATTTGTAGTTGACGTTCAAAAAACAGATATTCCTTGATTTAAAACTAACCTTGAAGAGAGAGGTTCATCATCAGATGACTCCTCTTTGTATGATCTTTTCACTGCCTTTGGCTCCTCCTTGATTCTCACAGACTGTAATTTAAAATGGATTTCAAATCATGAAAAAATTTAATAATTTTATTCCAGCTTATATCTGAATTATATTTTTTAACATAAATAATGCCATGTTAAAAATATGATTATAATGAGTGTGCCTATTTTCAAACTGGCAGAAAAATGGATGAATATACAATCGTCTACCACCAAAAGAAAATGTATGCAAGGATGTAAAACAAATAAAACATAATTACCAATGGCATGTCATCGTTGTCGCTCAAAGGTTCACTTTTCATGGTTTGTTTGACCGGCGACCACTCCACCTTCATCTCAACATCACACATTCCCTCCTCCACCTTTATCTTAGGCTTGTCATGTTTCTCTGTCTTCTCTCTGTGGGAGGAAGAATGTTCCTTGTTCTTGCTAGTCTCCTTGTGTCCATCCTTTGACCTGTGCTTGTCTGGTGAAGATGATGAAGACTTATGTTTGTCTCCATGGCTAGATGATGAAGACTTGTGTTTGTCATTTGAACTAGATGATGACTTATGTTTGTCTGATGACGAGGATGACTTGTGTTTATCAGATGAGGATGAAGAAGACTTATGACCGTCTTTGTGTCTATCGCGGTGTTTATCTGAGCTGCTGCTATGCTTATCCTTGCTACTGCTGGAATGATGTTTGTCCTTGCTGGAGCTGTGTCCGTCCCTATGCTTGCTACTGCTTGAGCTGTGGCCGTCCTTATGCTTGCTACTTGAAGAGGAATGATGCTTAGAACTGCTGCTGCCATCTTTGTGCTTGGAACTTCCGTCCCGATGCTTGTCCTTGCTAGAGCTGGAACTTGAATGCTTGCTGCTCGAGCTGTGATGGTCCTTGGACTTGCTGCTGCTGTGTTCGCGGTGCTTATCCTTGTACTTCGAGCTACGGTCACCGCTCCCTGAGTGGTTTGACACCCCATTGCTTGAGATATGGTTCTTCACAGGCTCGCCACTTCCACCGTTTTGTAACTTCTGTTTTAGGTCTTCCGCTGGAAATAGATAACAACGTTAAGTATGGAACAGTGTGTTATATTGCAGCTACTACCCTATTCATTATACTAATGCACTATCTTGCTGGATTTACAGTCTCTGTCAATCAAAACTTAAATTATCTCATTAAGAAAAATACATTCAACAATTAACATGCAAGTCAGTACTTAAACAAAACTGTATACATGCTGCACAGGACTTTTAATTGGTTACAAATTGTTGAAATCATAAAATAGCAAGTAACATTCAAGTTAATAAATAAAGAAAATGATTTTGTAACAAAAACATATTAATCTCATTAAACTAAAAAAATTAATCACAATACCATTACAATAATAATAAATGATTATCTTGTCTAACAACAAATGTGGGAGATAATACAGTACACTATGTCAACTAAAACAATAATGTGAAAATATTGCATCTGAAGTACACAAATTTCAGCACAGATTTATTAAATTATTTTAACACCATTGTTCTATCAGAAATTAAGAAATAAATTTGACAAGTTTGCAAGTTGACAAGGGGAAAAGAAATGTCATTTAATGTGCGTTACAAAGCACAACATAACATAAATGAAAGAGTTCTTTAAAAGCAACAGTTTCATCATCTTATGAATATACTGTTTAAATATCAAAAGTGACAAAACTTAATACAATTAAATTATGTAATGAACATGTGTTGAAACATAGAAAGTATGAATAAAATCCGGACAAGTATGAATAAGACCTGGAAAGCTTGCATTAACATGTGCAAATTAGGTGATGGATGTTTTGGTTATGTTTAACAGTTTGTATAATAATGGCACAAATCAGTATCTTGAGAAATGACTTAAACATTTCAACCATGAATGTCTAAACACTACTTGAAAGTTGCACATCTATACAACTGAAAAGATGTTATAATATACTAGACAACTAAATGAAAACACCACATGATTTAACTACTTGAAATAGAAGTAGTAAATGCATCAACTGGTATTTAAACAAAATACACTAAACATTGAAATTAGGTGTAAAGTGTAACCTTCTAAGACTTAAGAAAAAGTCACTGATGTGTAAACATCAACAAACATTATCTATTAACCATATGGCAAGAAAAGTATTCACAAGTCTATGACAGACTTACACCTTAATTGATTCTAAATTCAAAATTGCTGATTTAAATTTAATTGAATCACATTCGAATTTCAGTGCATTAGTTTGTTTAGCAACATCAGAGTTGATATTCAAGAAATTTGTTTACCTTTTGCTTTTCTCAGTGTACAACTAATCTTTACCTAAGACTTTCATTAAATCATCCACAGCATAATTAATTGAAAGTAAAATGAAAATAATTCGAAATAACATGTTTACTAAAATCATTTAAAGATCAATGGACAACAAGTGGGGGCGGAGTTTACTATTCATGATTATGCAAATGAGGTTACTGCGGTCACATGTTGGCCGCGATTCTGCCTCCAAAGCGGAAACAAAGAAGTTTACAAAGATCTTATAATGTTGGAGAGATGTTGATTGAGAAACCAACTTAAATCAAGGCAAAGTACCGAAATACACAATCATGTCGTAATTGATTAAAGTTCCTGTTGTCGATCGATATTTAAAAGTCACCAGGACCGGCGATAGAAGCCAACATATTCACGATCAAGACATGTGTCATATGCTCACGTCTAAACACTTGTTACAAAATTTTAAAAAGTTAATTGATAGAAATTATTTCATAATTAAAACAATATAAATTCGATTCGTGACATGTCTTGGCTGAACCTTACAGAACTCTAAAGTTTTCTAGGCAGTCATGTTTCTTTCGACTTAGGCTCTCCGCAGTTACATTCATATTGTCCTTGCTCCGCCAGCGCCTAAGTCCGAACAACATTTTAGCACCTGCTACGAATTTACTTACCCGACTCAGGTCTTTCTGAAGGACTTCCATCGACCTGAAAACCAGGAAACATAGTTTAATAGCTGAACTCAATTCATGGAAGTTATTTGATTACATAGATGCCTGTGGAGAGAGAAAACTGGCGATAAAAAGCTCCTATCGACCAGGCGACGAGTTCGGACTCTGAAATATTTTCAGCCATCTTGACTTAGTCTCAGCGACGCGCTTTGTCTGATGGTGTTGGTCCCCGACAAACCGGACATAATGAGGAATTGAATCTTTAGTTTAAATGTTTCAAAATGTTAAACTGGTAAATCATACTCACCATTGAAGGATTAACACTCCCATCTTCGTCTGTACTTGCCATGATCACAAAATCTTTTTGCCTTGTGTCAGCCTATTTCACCTCGCAAATGGCGGAGGCAAATCTAGCTGCGTGTGCGGCTAAGTCCCAATTTTATCTCATTGAGCATGCGCAGACCAAGACTCGCGCACACCAGCCTAACAGAGACAGGTAAACAAGACTACAGTAAAGGTTATGCGATATCAGCATTTCTTGATATTTGGCAATTTCTTATAGTATAAAACTCACTGGCAAATTTTATTAAATGATTTTTTTGGTTTCTGATGAAATGAAACTGCATGAAATGGTCAATAACTTGCACTCATCATATGGTACTAAGAGCTAACATTTCCAGAAAGTTTGACACTGTTCTTTGCTCAATTCAAATATTTTCAAAAGATACTTAGGCTTCTTCTTCTCGTGGTTATATATTTCTTACAATCTGGTGGTTAGGTCTATTTATCAATAATGACTTACTTAAATCATAACATTTCATTCACACGATAAAGACATTTTGTTGTGATCTTGGTGCCTTCTTGTTTAGTTATTTAAATCTGATAACGGTACATTAAGATGGATGTTTGGATTTTATCAATGCATCGTGTATACATTCTAAACATGTAAAAGAATATGCTGAATGACATTAGACTATGTTCGGAACGAAACTTAAACTTGATTTAACATAAGATAGGGTTTTGAAATCCTTTAATAACTCGAGAAAATTTAAGTATGTTTTCCGTGTAGTAAGAAAGTTCACTTAATGCTCTCAAAGGAGGATTAGCTTATAGTACTTTAGTCTTTACATGTCCAATTCCAAAATAGGTTTTCGTCATTATGCGTTTTAAAATTTGCATATATTTACTAAATTCTTAATTCACTTGTCAACAAATAAAACCTATTTAAAGCGCAAAACAAATTTTCCGATTTACACTTTCGTCAACAAGATAAAAACTCCATAGTTTATGTTTATGATAAGAATGTAAATAAATTAACGAACATATTTAAAATTGATGTTATATTGAAAAAAACACTCAAGTCTATATTCGAGAATCTAATACATAAACATGGTTACAATAGAATTAAAAACCTCTTAAAGGAAAATAAAAGCCCAAAAACAAAAGGCAAATGCCAAACTATTTCCCACCCTAATCACATTGAAGAATTTAATTAGTGTCAATACCTTCTTTGATGACACGCGTAATTAGCAACTGAAACAATGTTTATGACGTAATCCCCCAGCCTGTCCAACACAGTGTTTGTGCGATGCCGCCTTGCGCGGAGTTCAGCCCATGTCAATGAAAGTTAGCCGCGCCGTTAATCCTTTGGGGTTTTGTTTCTGTAACGTTATCTTCTTTTGGCGTACCAACGAAGCGTAAAGAATAGATCAAATGCTCATTAGAGTGCAATAAAACAGATAAAAGAGGTTATCTTTACAATTGATGTTTTAGACATTGAGAGGCTGTACATGTGACTTTGGTTATAGTGAGAGAGAATTTGTTTATTGTTTATTTTTGTCTCACCCAACACAATACAAAGTTTAAGATATATAAAATATATAACATTTTTTTTTATATTGGCCACCAAAATGGTTATGAATGACATAGTTCTCAAGGGTTCATTACCTTACCATTACAACAACCCAAAAACAACATACCACATCAAAGCATTTTTTCCGGGTCAACAAAAAGGTAATACCCCTTTTCAAGAATGTTGTTCAATAATAAATATTTCTCATATGTGTAATAATAAAAACGTGCAAATTGTCCATTCAATCGCTTGAAAATTATGCCATGATGTTTAAACGTTTAATAAACGATGATTATTTAGACCATCGACTTTTCGTGACACCGAATGGCATGCTCTGAAGATATCTTATTTATAAAAAATAACTTGGTTGAAATGAAGGTATTTTCTTGCAGTGTCTGAAATACGCCTGACATATAATTCATTTGAAACAATTTTGCAGCAACGTGTACCAAATAATGGACAAATCTATTCAAATAGTGTACGTTGTTTCGACATTTGCTTTAAGTTATCACACATAGTATCAACTTGTTTTATTAATTTGAAAAGTTCATATCTTAATCTTAATTAAGGACTTTACTATACTTAGCTCATACAAATCCTTAGTTTGAATAAGTTCACCAAGGTTCACATTCTATTAACACAGATTCCTTGGAAGTGAACACAAGTGTAATCATTCTCAGAATTGGCTAAAATCAACACCATTCGTACAAAGTAAGTTTTACGTATAGTCAACTTCTTTATTTCAATGAAAGCATTGTTCCTTCATTTCAAGGATGTCCTTACTTTCACAACATGTTAATATGTATTTTAAAGAGAGGGTTCTGTCGGCTTACCGTACGCCATTCTAAAAACAAATTTGTTTGCCATTACCTGAAAAAAGCCTGATTTACTTTTACAAACTTATCAATACGATAAAAATAAGTATATGTTTGATACAATATCGACAAATATTTGAAAAATTACGAATGGTCAGACTATACTGCCATGCCTTGTCGTGCAGTAGCCAGGCTTTCCACACTCACAGACACTACGGACACGGGCTTCGATTCTGTGTTTCTCCTTTGAAATGAATGCGCGTTTTCCCTTGTCAATCTCATGAAACCAGGTCATGATACTCAGTAACACGCTTCAAGGTAATTATGAAAATATTCATGTATTATTGGCATATATGTGTACATGGACTTTCACATTGAATTTCGTTTTAACAAACAATACCCGGATATGAATCTTTCTTTGAAGAGTATAGCTCGGCCTATCCACAAAACATCCATCTTCCAAAACTAAATTCATGTATCTGATTGCGTTCGTCGTGACCAAGAACAACTTTGAAACGTGTACGTTACCTTAAACGAATCGACGATGTCCGGAACAGCATAGTTGTTATTTTTTCCTTATGAAAGAAAACAGAAGCTTGCGGAGAGCATTTGAATCTTGCATACCCTCAGTGATGAGATGTTTACTCTTTGCATATGAATCTTGCATACCCTCAGTGATGAGATCTTTACTCATTGCATTTGAATCTTGCATACCCTCAGTGATGAAATCTTTACTCATTGCATTTGAATCTTGCATACCCTCAGTGATGAAATCTTTACTCATTGCATATGAATCTTGCATACCCTCAGTGATGAGATCTTTCCTCATTGCATTTGAATCTTGCATACCCTCAGTGATGAAATCTTTACTCATTTCATTTGAATCTTGCATACCCTCAGTGATGAAATCTTTACTTATTGCATATGAATCTTGCATACCCTCAGTGATGAGATCTTTACTCATTGCATATGAATCTTGCATACCCTCAGTGATGAGATCTTTACTCTTTGCATATGAATCTTGCATACCCTCAGTGATGAGATCTTTACTCATTGCATTTGAATCTTGCATACCCTCAGTGATGAAATCTTTACTTATTGCATATGAATCTTGCATACCCTCAGTGATGAAATCTTTACTCATTGTATTTGAATCTTGCATACCCTCAGTGATGAAATCTTTACTCATTTCATTTGAATCTTGCATACCCTCAGTGATGAAATCTTTACTCATTTCATTTGAATCTTGCATACCCTCAGTGATGAGATCTTTACTTATTGCATTTGAATCTTGCATACCCTCAGTGATGAAATCTTTACTCATTGCATTTGAATCTTGCATACCCTCAGTGATGAAATCTTTAATTATTGCATATGAATCTTGCATACCCTCAGTGATGAGATCTTTACTCATTGTATTTGCTGACATCATTTGGCACATAGTTTGAAAACTTATTCAGAATGTGTTACATAGAATGTCCGGCTTGGTGGATTGAAAATTTGACACTCCCGAGATTGTCAATAATACTTTGATATTACTAGAATAAAATCTAGGCACCTTGTACGACGCAATGTTGGTTCAAACGATGTATTGTTTTCATTATCTAATGACACGGTGCATGTCCTTGGTATAATGGAGGAACCAACCAGACTGTTTTCGTGATAGTTCTGGCAAAAGACTTCCTGAGAATCAATTTCTGTATTTGATTATGACAGATGTGCCTGACTGATGATCATCTCTCTATTGTTTCATATCTACAACCCAACCTAATCAACACAAACAGAGGACGCTGTTAAGATCGATGCACGCAACACAGGGGAGATGATTCTGTGATGCATGGACGATGGTTTCATTGTCCACAATTCCCAATTCAAACTCCTTGGTTCCCCTCCTTGCCATCTTCACAACAGTTTGCTAAAGTAAGGTTCCTTTTCCTAGGCCCTTGTTGTTGTGGCCTCATTATCGAACTTCGTTCTTGGTTTTACCATTTCTTAATCAC
Source organism: Phorcus lineatus (assembly GCA_921293015.1). Classification (NCBI taxonomy): domain Eukaryota; kingdom Metazoa; phylum Mollusca; class Gastropoda; order Trochida; family Trochidae; genus Phorcus; species Phorcus lineatus. The sequence continues at coordinate 45,919,254 of OV121090.1, read as the reverse complement.
AATAATTGGCATCTTCATAATCAGTCAAAAACGTTAGCGTCCTTATTCGGTATCCACATTATTGTTGTCTCAATGCATTCGGTATTCACATTATTTGTTGTCTCAATGCATTCGGTATTCATATTATCTGTTGTCTCAATGCATTCGGTATTCACATTATTTCGCGAATTTCTTATTCACAGACGTCAGCGACAATATTACCCCTCATTCCTTATTCCTTGGTTTCTTCTCCTTTTTTTAATATTCCCTTTCACGTTCTTAATCAAAAACGTTAATGTCTTTATTCTTTAGTCAAGTCAAGTGTTTATTCTAGTTGTCACAAACAAAATAATTTCTAGATTTCTTTATTATGTCCAAAAACAATGTTAAAAGAAACTGGGTTAAGAATATGTCATTATTTAAACTCTTTGGCGTCTTCATTATATGTGAAAGACGTTAGTGGCCTTATTCCTCCCCGTATTTCCAAATTGTGATGTCTTATTTCCTTCTTCCCAAGGTTTGGTTCCCAATTGATTTTCACTATTTTTTGTCTTCATTACATAAAGTCCCATATAGGCGTTATTTATTCCTTACCATCCGTATTACCAATGTTTTGCCTTCAATCTTTGGTTTCCTGGTTCAGTTTCGATCTTAACATAACAAAATAAACAATGTGTATACGCTAAGCTTTTAATTCATTATAAAACATAATTCAAACACGTTGTGATATGGATTAGGAGAGATAAGCTTGTCTTGAGAAGGGTCTTAATCAAGGTGTCTTTTAAAGGTTGGTATAGATTGTCTGAAAGTCGGATCGTTTGAGGAAGAGTTTCAACAGCAAAAAAGGGCATGTGACCCACCGCGTGTAGCTGCTCTGACTTTAGGCATACATATAACCTGCTTTGATCTAGAGCGCAGTGAACGGCTGGGACGTGTAAATTGAGTAAGTCCATTAGATAGGAAGGACTTCAGGCACGTGTTGGCAGATCATTTTGAAAGTGATTCTATGTGAGACTGGGGGCCATTTCAACTGCATCAGAATTCGAGTGACATGGACATACTTACGATATATTGAGAAGATTATGACGGCGGTTTTCAGCACTCCCCCGAAAACACAGACATTTTTAAGTAGGCCTATAGTCAAACCTGGAGATGGCAATGTTGACATCTAGAATTTTGGAGGACTCAACCTCGGGTATGTTCTAATGCTTCCGGTGTTTCAATGTTCAAAGTGACCACCTAAGTTCAATCGATATCAAGTGCTAGGTCGATGATGACCCCGAGAATTTGACGGAATCTGAAAGGGGAACTGTCCAAATGTGAGAGAGTTCAAATCTGTATTTAAATTTTTTATTTCGAGCCAATCAGAAAACAATGAGTCTTGGAGTCACTTAAGTTCAACCTGATCTTGGCCATCCAATCCTTGATGTCTTCAAGTCATTGCGAAAGTCAGTGTACAGCAGATTTGATACCCAAGGCATCTGGCTGCAACAGGTCTGTGGTCGTTGTGACTACCAGATCAGAGTCTGGAGATGGCGTCTTCAAAAGAAGTTGTAAAATGGCTGCTACCAGAACTGACGGCTTCAGTCCTGATTTGATCAAGCATTAATTAGGAAGACAATTACTGGTAAAATTATATCCACATTTTTTAAGTTTTGTTGGGAGGATGTTGGTTTAAATCTCTTGATAAGACTGAGCACTTCTTTTTTAGCGAAGGGTTCAAATTCATGGAACATGTTTTCTTGTTGCACTGTCTTAGCATGCTGGGCAGTAGGCTGGTGGCACTCTGAAATTAAGGATCTGATTGCGTGCATCATGTCCATGAAAAACTTTTAAAAGTGTTCTCCATTAGACTCCAGTTCGAGTAGACTTAAGAATTTAGTTTAATAAAGTTTGGTTTACTTTTCATGTTAGTTTAAAAACCAGTTCGTTTTTATCATGATAGGTGGATCATTTCTAACGCGCTCAATTCCATTAAGTAAACCAGAGCGGTATTCACTCGTATTTACCAAACTTGTGTTTGTTCACCGGATAAGGTTGTGTTTTATTATTTGAAGAAAAAAAATCTCTTGAGTTATTTCTGCACACCCGTTCGAGTTGAGCTAGTCACGAAAATTTTATTTCTTATATTTATATCGATTATTACCATTCAAGTCTATTTAATTGAAGATTCAGTAGTGCCTGTAATGAAAAGGTTAATCGTTACGTCAGACCATTGTATAATGACGTCAAACTCATGCACATTTAACGATTTAATGATGTCACCTAAATGCTATCTATAAAAAACTAAAAGAATGCCAGGATCTATGAGAAATAAGAACATAGAAACGCTTGACGATGATATCAACACATTATATGTCCATGTCATCGAACAATGGTTGGCGAAGACAGGATATCTCCTGTGGTCATGTCCTTCTCAAGGGTTCAAACGCTGCCTAGTTCATAATTCTCAAATTGCCTTTTAAAAATTAAATCATATCAAAGACAGAAAATACGTTTTACTTGACATGTACGATGCTATTCTCGTCTCACGAGGAAGAAAAGTTAAATACCACCAATCACGGCTGCGAAACTCTTCAAATGAGAAACTTTCTACGTCATTTTACGCCAGATAAACATTCTTTTTGAAAATGAAAGATAGTTTTATATCCTTTGATCGTCAGTGATAAACAAGGGTTAATCAATGACAACGATTTAATAATTCATTTAGACTTTTAAATGCTTGAGGGGTGCAGCCACAATATTTATTTATGAAATATTTACTGTAATCAAAGGATGGTTTTAAAATCAACCTGATATTTGAACATTCAATTAAATATTCTATTCAATATTGAAATCTAACAATAAAAAAGTGCTTACATCGACTCATAGTTTCCATTTAGGAAATTGATTTCGACTTCTAGTTCATGACGATATATTATATATGATCATTGTTAAAAATTTAAGTTATCGTAACTATAGCTTGACAGTTTATTTCACTGATGGATCCCAGTATTTTATTGTTGATTATACAAGCAGCCGTGTTTTCTAGCGGAATAACCATGTCATAAAACTCTTATGACAGAAAATACAATGCTCTGACGTCATCTACACATTTATCTTGATATATTTTGTAGAGTTGTAAATGTCGTTATCTGCTTTAAAGATAAAGTAGATAATGATCTTAACTACCATTAAAACTTATTCACATGTTTTCATATTGCTCATGATTGTGTTTTGAAAAGGTCTGACTATTTTGATAAATCGATTGCATGTAAAATGTTCTTTGAAATGAAAATAAAACATTTTTGTCTGTCAGCATCTGTCTTATACATATAGTGGTATACCCACTTATCCTGTCTATACCTGAATATGATAAGTGAAAATGCATAAATCGCCTAATATCTTATCAATGGTATTGCTATTATTCAATATGTATTGCAGAAATCTAGTGTCCTCCTCAATCAACTCATACACTTAAATCGAATGCCACGATTCCCATCTTAAAGAGCCACTCCGTGATTTTCATAACATATTATTTACCTTTGTTACGAACCTAAATGTCATATATGTGGTGATATAAAATTTAAAAAATCTTAACATTTCATGTCCAAAAGACATATATATGGCAAATACTGGTTTTCCATGAAAATCTAAAAATAGCCTCATAAATGCACAGAGGTGTATATATCACGTCCAATATACATTGTTGCTAGTTATATAACCTAACGAACGCTATCAACTCCTAACTGCCCTTCTGGCTGTTTTAGATAAGTCTCCAAAATTACGTTTGACTATTTGGCACGCGTCACTGTCCGGTTTTTGATCATAATTGAGACTTTCTACCTTCATATTGTCACTGTAAGAAAACAGTAACCAGTACTTCGCGATCACATGACACCATTGATTAAGTTTGGCGTATATGACTCCAACAACTCACGGAGTGGCTCTTAAAGTTTGGCGTATATGACTCCAACAACTCACGGAGTGGCTCTTTAAGTTTGGCATATATGACTCCAACAACTCACAGAGTGGCTCTTTAAGTTTGGCATATATGACTCCAACAACTCACGGAGTGGCTCTTTTAACATCACGTACCGGGACCATTCGTTAACAACCACCAATCGACCCGACTCTTTCACGGTAATCTATCATTGGTTTATATTATGTATTCAAATTTGCAATGTTTGTCAGTTTGTGTTGGTGTAAATGAGTCTTGATCGGTTTACATATGTTTTACTATTGTGATAGATTACATGTGCGCTGTGTAATGAGAAACATACTGGTTCAATATAAGGCACCGAATCGCCATCGAATGACTCCCAGACTCTTACTTACATAGATGGTGCTCTTTGAGGCCTATTGTATATCTAGGTAAATAAGTTTGGTTTATTACAGTCTTGCAGGTTTTGTAATTCGGTTATTTAAACGTATTGTCACATAACTGCTATGTAGTTTATGATATCACAATATTCGGTGGAATAAGAACATATTTCAACTAAAAGATCTCATCATCTCTGTTTTTAACAGAACACCTGACAATATCAGTTCACAACGAACATAAAATTACCGGTCATGTCTGTTGTTTTAGCAAGAATCAGTTGTTTTTTCACGTATATTCATTCAAACATAATCATGTCGATGCCATATTTGCCGTGAAAAATGAATAATACCATCAATATCAAGTATATCTAATGTCATGTGTGTATTATTTTATTCAATGTCATCAAGTAATGAAATGTCATATGTGTGTTATAAAATGCAGCTGGATATATTTTTAGTACAATGTAATGTTATATGCACCTCGTGTAGTGTCACCAAGTATTGTATACTGTTTATGCCACTTAAGTGTAGAATAATCGGAATATCACCCATGTTAGAAATAATGTAAAGCTACCTATCTACGCAATGTCTTTAATAGGATTTTCTTTTTGGATGAAATATCGTATTCGGAGAATGTAAAATCGCCATTCTTATATGAAGAAAGGATTTACATGTGTAGAAATAAATTATGCTAAACGATTGAAAAGATAGATAAATAAAAATATAATCTAATAAATAAACACATTAACAGACGTACAAATAAATAAATAAATAAATAAATAAATAAATAAATAAATAAATAAATAAATAAATAAATAAATGGATGGATGGATGGATGGATGGATGGATGGATGGATGGATAGATAAATAAATGTCATTATTGTGTAGTATGGGTTTTATTTTTGGAGTAATGGATCTCTTGTACAGTGAAAAAAACAAACTTATGTATTTAAAAAGGTTTGATCAGCACGTGTTCTAGTCTAAATGAGTGTCGTATGTCTGACGATTATTATCCCTAGTTAGCAAAGGTTACTTACTCAGTAGAATACCGCCCAGGGATAGTAACCAGTTATCACATATACGCTGTACTATCTAATGCATAACTTAAGCGCAATTTAAAAAATCTGTATATAGAATTGTTTACCGTATCTGTAGATTATTGTGATACCATTTATTTTTGGAATAACTTATTCATTACTAGCTAATGTTATGACATCTATGCGTATAATGTTACACATAAAAGATATCTTATATGCTACAAAGTTATTAATAACATTTTTCTGCACATATATTTGTATTACATAAATTTAGACAAAATAATATTACTAGACTATACAAAGATGTGATAAACTAGATTTACATTCACAACATAAAGATGACATTACATAAAACAAGACATCTATGTGATTACTTGTCCAACATAAAGATGAAATTACATAATACAAATGTGATGTTAGATATAAAACACAAAACTAGACTTCTATGATATTACACATGCAACATAATTATACCATTACATAAAACTAGACAACTATAATATTACATATACAACAAAAAACCAAAAGATGACATTATATACAACTCTACATCGACAATATTACATGATATACATCCTGAACATGATATTACATTTAACTAGACACCTATACCACACAACACAACAATGAAGACATTACATAAAAAATTTCATCTTTTATATTACATACACAACGTTAATATGACATTGCAACCTTAACTACATGTTATTTCATATACGGTATAAAGATGATATTTCATATAACACGCATGCATATTAGATATGCAACGCAAAGTGGACTTATCTAGTTTTATGTAATAAAATTTACGAGTCAGAAACATGATTAACGTAACGTCAGGTATGATTATGATTGGCGTTATTTCGCACATTGTATATTTATTACAGGCATTATGATGTTATCCACATACAAATTATGATACAATGAAGTGAACACAATGTGTATTGTAGGAAGATATCACGTGTCCTGTCATCTCAGTTGACTGTTACAATCTTGATGATTTCTTATAGTCATTGAAAGACAATGTTATCTACCTTCAGTTTAAACATTTAGTGTTCAATGTTTACTATGAACATTATGTCCCATAACAATTATATTAACTATATACATCATGAGTAATGTGTGTTTAACGTTAATATCATTTGTAATGTCCTTTTACCTTACATTGAGATATAATGTCATCTATGTATCGCAAACATACCCTGCAACGCCAAGCTCGCGTTCACTGAATCCAGTTTGAGAGGGAAAAAGACATATGCAGAGAAATAATGATTGAAATAATCTCCCGTTACATAACGGAAACAATTTACATGTATAGTTTCTTTTGTGTATGTGTTGTCATATATATATATACCTTCCCAGTCATCGAGTAACTCTTTACACGTGGCTCCATTTACATGTAGACGGGACTTTACTCGCAAGCTAGCATTAACTCCAAAACACATATAATTTTGTATTCATAATGGTGATCAGCGAATCGATACGTAATCTCATAGTAGAAGTAGGGTAAATCATCCCAAATCCAAAGACGTACAAAGACTACGGCCCATCCCAGTGACTGTATGTGTACCCGCATATAACTTCCGATATATTTGTAACGTATAAACAAGTCTACGATGTGCTATATAGAAGAAAATCTTGAGTTGTATTAGACTGTGGCTGGTATCCAAATTCAACGATTAGGTTGTTTAACTGTGATCGAGCACAACTACATATTGCCTACTGAAGGCTCACATATCGACAGACTATGACAGGACAGCTGATACTTCTTGTGACGAAAACAGTCTACGGTGTGGTATACAACAGGACATACCGACTTAATTTAGACTCAGGCTGGTCTCCTTACGTCTCTGGTTGATGGTGTTTAGTCACTGTGAAGATACAAGACAACATATCGCCTACTGAGGACTCGTGTCGACAGGATATGACAGTGCTGCTGATACATATTGTAACGTAAGCAGTCTTCGAGGTGGTATTCAGTTAGATTAGACTGTGGCTGGTCTCCTATTGTCTCTTGTACAGAACATCAGGGTTTGGAAACAGAACTTGAGGGTTAATCCCGTGTGTACAGACATCATGATGTAAATGCTCATCAAATGCAAAGTTCAACCAAAAGGTTTAATTAAGCTTGTGATTTGAACATGTAATAAAATAAAACATTTTGCACCTCTAATTATTCATCCCACCTTTAATTTCGTTTCAGCTTCTGTTTTTTTAATATAATGACATATCTGTCCATACTAGGCAACAGCAGCGATGCATATAACCTGTTAACTATAGTGTGACAGTATAGCTTCGTTTATCAAACTTCTTTGTTATACATATAGATGGGAAAACTGTGTGAGATGACTCTAAAGCAACTCATTATGTCGAAGCCATTAAGATTCACTGTAAAAACATGTACAGTAACAAGTGTGAATGTATGAAAGTTTAGATAAGAAGCCGATTTAACGTTCACCGAATTATGTTATGCTATTTTGTTCACAGTAGCACGTTTTATGTGTTAAAATGTTCTCAATTGAATATTAATGTATGACTAATAGAATATCTTCAGAGGGTAAAATCTCTCATTGCATATAAAGCGAAATCTGCATGCGACCATTTTAGTGTGGATGCCATTTAATCATTCGAGTTGGGGAAATGGATTCGCGTAGCTTTACCTATCTTGGTACGTTGGTAAAGGAAATCTATAAAATTGGTAAAGGAAAAATTCGGGAAATTTTGAAATAAAAAAACGTGCTTTTGACCCTTAAATATGTATTGAGGAAGTGATACGCTGAGAGGAAGTTGTGATAAACGGACGGTAAATAACCTTTACCCTAAACGAGACAGAAGTGATTTGATTCGTGTGATGAAAACTGTCTCTTAGACTCCAGTTCGTGATACCATAACTTGAAATTCGCCCTAACCTGAAACGCAGCCTCACGAACAGCAAATCTATATTTGGAATGCAACATTCCTTAAGGTCTTATGGCTCCCTTCATATTCTTATACAATAGTCATTAATCTGTAACGAACTTTTTAGAGACCAAGCTTTAGTCTCTACATTTTATTATTCTGTGTCGTGTGTGTTAAAGAAGAAAGTCTTCTTCATTACAGATTAAGGAATTTCAATATGTTGTTATGTTTCTAAGAGGGGGGTTGGGGGAGGGGGGTTGGCAAAGTGACTGTAATTTATATATATATATATATTTCGGGCTACATAATATATGTCTCTCTATATTTTCACAACTATATATATATATATATATATATATATATATATATGCTGAATTGTGTTATACGTCTGATCGACATACTTACTGACATAAAGATACTTGGACAGCGCTCTTGAGCGATTGCATTGATAAAAAGCGCTCTGTAAATCTTTGTATGTATGTATGTATGTATGTATGTATGACTTGTATGTATGTATATATGTGTATGTATAATTAGTTTAACGTTCCTCTTTCATGTCATTATATAATCACTGCCTCTTACATTAGCGCTACTGATGTATATCACAGAAGATCGATGATGTGAACTATTATCGGTCACCCGCTTACAGGTACTTTATGAATGCCGATTGTATGATGTTTTCTACTCCGTGTAGAGCCACCTTACATCAGGTTATTACAGTAACCTTTTAAAGTACAGGATGTACATTTTCATCATATATTGTCTCTTTTTATTTTTGTAATTCAATTATTACTGTCTGAAACTGTAATTATTCCATTATTCCATTACCATGCTCTTCCATTTGATGTCAGGAATTGCTTCAATGTTTATGTGGAATTAAAATAAGAAAATATTTTTACCTGTTGAAATTCTCAAGACTCTTAGACTCAATTTCGGGAGAGTAAATGAAGTAACTTGATGCAAAGAGGGTAGCAATCTTGAACTATTGCTTACTGTAAATTACGCTTGTGAAACTTACATTTGATCTTGTTGTGAGACATGGCCTTCTCAATTACACCACTGAGTGTCAGTTAGAATATATTTATTTAACTTGATTGCCAGTTGATGAATGTAAGATATGTATTGTCTCCGTGCTGTATTGAAGTTAACTCGCATTGATCTAGGATTTGGATTTGAAATATGCCTGCATAAAGGACAATATGATTCATATCTACAAGATTGTACAGGTGTACTTCATTAAATGCATCTAAGCATTTCACTATATGGCGTAACTTGCCACCTAATGAGAGAGACTTTCTATAATGCTTGATGAAAGGTGTGAAGACTTGTCTGTTTAATCTGACCCACGACCCAAGATGATGACAAACTATAATGAAATCAATAAATGACTTTAGCATTCCGATGATATGATAAATGCGTTATACATTTATCCTTATCATAATTACCGACTGACATAAATGCATTCCGTTCAAACTTAATGCAGATAGAAATTTTATCTTATGCTTTTTTTTATATCAACGTTTCAAATTGAGATAAAATGAAGACTTGTAACAGGATCGAACCTACATCCCAAAATAGATACGGGAAGATAAATATAAGATCAAGCAACATGTACTCTCGATACATACATTGATAAGAAATAATTTGAAATATCCTTCAATACATTAACCGTCACACATAATGTTCTTAGAGCTTATAGTATATGGTACAAATTCCATCATTTAATTGTCATCATATATCTTGTTGAGTTATGCTTTGGTTGTTGTTGTTGTTGAGATTTCAACGAAATTACATGTTTTGTACGCGGTGTCTTTAACGTCTTGTTAACATAAGGATTGTTCAGTTTCCACATCTTTACTTATCACGTAGTTCAGCTCTGAATCATGGCAGAATTACGTAGATTCCGCAGCTAAATTAGCCCTCGCATTTATACATATTTGTACAGAATAAAGAATTATCGATATGTGTCGTAAATACACGACTTACCCGAACAACAGTGCATGAGAGTGTGTTTACCCTTGCACATGTATCCAAACGATGTAGGGCACAGTTAAGAATGAATTGATTTCTTTACATACATTTGTGCAGTACAGAGTTGGGTTCCGATCCGTTGATTTTCACTAAAATGGATCGTCCAACACATAACAGAAAGAAAATTAAGATTTTCTACTTTCAGAGCATTAAAAATGAGTCGTCCTTTAAGAAAATTTAGATTTCATTGTTGAAACACTCGACTTGTCAGAGTATGTGCCGACTCTTTCACCTGGTCCACTGTCGAGGAGTGATCACATATTCCGAAACTTCGGACCGAAATGCCTTTCATGTGTATGGGAGGCTCCCACTTACCCAGCCCTTTTCTTTAAGGTAATTGAACCACTCAAGCGGTATAATCCCTTAAAACAACAGGTGCTGGGTCAAATTTGCTACCCATGAAATAAGAGTGAATAGTAACATGTCTTCATACATGTTATAATTCATACAATTCATATTCATTGAATAGAATACAAATACATACATTGTTATTAACAGGAGGGACTAACCCATGTGTAGGCTTAATGCAGTTCGATGACTTGATACTAGAAGAAAAAGGGGTGTTTCGAACGTGTTTCGCTTTCGTTTTTCACTTTCTTCTCAGTATCATGAAACTGTTAGTATAAATTTTCGTTTATCTTGAATACAATGTACTTCATTTTGACATATCATTTCATATGAATGTAGGGGGCGGGATAGAGCAGTGGTTAGCGCGTTCGCCTTCGGATCAAGAGGTCCGAGGTTCGCGAATCTTCTTCTTCGTAAAATATTAAAACAGGCTTTGGCACACAACATAGTTAGATCAACGTGTGTAAAGAGCACTTCAGACTTTCCTGCATCTGTAAAAGGATTAAAATTTGGGCACAAATATTCAGCTTCTTTAAAAAGGGAATATCGCAAATCATCATATAAAGGACAGTTTAAAATAACGTGATGTTCATTCTCAACACAAAAATTTTCACACATAGGGCATATCCTCTCTTGTACAGGTAACTGTTCATATCGCCCTGTTTCAAGTCGTATAGGTGCTACTCCAAGTCTGAACTTTGCAAAAGCACTTCTATAGTGTCGGGGTATATGTGAGACTATAAAATGTTCTATTTGATACCCAGTTTTCTTGATAGTCTTATAAGTTCTCAGCTTCGCTGTATTGTCATGTATTCTTTGAGTCCATGCATATCTATAGTCAGTAAATAAAATATCTTTCAGTTTATTTCCGTTATTTAGAAGAGCTTATAAATGCTATCCGGCCGATGCTTGCAGGTTTCACCGCAATATTTAACCACAATGGTGATGCGGGCTTTCTCCCTGCAATAATACTAGCAGCCGCGATATATGTGAAATAATCTTGAAAGCGACGTTAAACCCCCATATCACCTCACTTTATACAAATGCAGAAACAGGTATACGACCTTTCTTCGAGTTAAAAAAAAGCCCTCGAAACTCTCATATAATATTCAAATTACATATATGTGCATATATAAAAAAATCAATTAAAGCATAATTAAAGAAAAGGTTTCTGGAAGTTTGTTTCCATCTTAAAAGCCACTCACACTTTCACTTTAAGTTCGATTATTAACCAGGAACGAGTGCACTGTATGATGAATGAAGCGCACATACAATGTACAAGAATTCCACGTTTCGAGTGATCAATATGTAGATGTTCCTTCGAGTCTTGCATTTACTACAAAATTGGGAGGGCATGAAAATCTATCTTTAACAGTATATTTCCGTTATTTAGAAGAGCTTATAAATGCTATAGCCCTGTATTGCATGTTCACTTAAGTATTCAAATAGATAGACTTGCTACTGTAGATAGCTGGAGCGTATACCTAGGAACTAGATTGGTAATATGCCCACTGCCGCTGGCAGTGTATTGGTATGTTTAGAGTCCTTATACTCTTTTGAAAATCATGTTATTGTCATTCGTATTCTGTAGCGGTAGATGTCAAGTTCTGTTGGTGAACAATTCTTTGAAATGAAAATTTTTATTATTTCAGGAGTGCAGAGAAATATTCGGATTAGGCCTTCACTAATTACACATACGCATCAGTTATTATGGTAAGATACCTCCTCTTTTATTATTCAAACATTTCATATGCCGCTCAAGGCGTTATGTGATATAATTTATGCCTTTGTTCTGAGTATAAATTCTTTAAATTTGTAATCTTAACGTCCTTAATCTAAAGCAAAATATTTGATAAAATTTAATTTTTGTGTGAATATATATCGTCAATATCACATCTCAGGTATATTTCATACAGTTGAATATGTGTTGATTTTTGCGTTTTACCATCAATGGATTTGTACATCAAAAAGGTTTTTGGTTGAACAAACATCAATAAAGTTGTTTTTACCCTTTATCGCGAGTATTTGTTATGTTCCCATGGTAACCGTTACTTTGGGAACCATTACTTTAAAACGTTTATTTAGGCTATTACTGCAACATCGATAACGCGTATATTACTTATATCGACCATAGTGCAGCTATTCTCATTAGGCGAACGTTGGCACTGAGGATAGTATGGTTGCATGTTACTTCGTGGTGGTCAGAGCAGACACTAGACTCGAAACACAACTACATAATGATCGCCCGAAAGGTGCAACTCTTGCTCGTTATATGTACACTCCATTCTTCATACAGCACACGCGGCTTGCATTACAATCAAACTTTCTATCCTGCCTTTGTTTGGATAAAAAGAACTGAAAACCCCAAAATATTTTATATTCATCCGGCTAGGAATGCCTTGACGTACACCTGACTACTATGGTGACATAATCATTACATTGTATATCAGTCTGTGCCGTGTCGGCTAAAACCATTCCGACAGACTCAGGACACCGAGACATTATAGAGCCATTGCGTAAGAATCTGGGATCATCAAAAATAGTGATTTGATTTTTTCCATGTTACAACAGAAGGAAACGGGTGACAAGCCTTGTCAGCCTCGGAAGCTCCCACATTACAAACTTAGATAGGAGTGAATAAATAAAAGCTAAAATCATTGTTGGAATTTCAAGACTTTTTCCCGCGGAGTAATATCGCTTATCATTAACGCAACGTTCCAATCTAGTTACAAGCTAGCTGTAATGATTAATAACGGACCTAGTGGCGTATAATATTACAGATAGTTTGAAGTAGACAGAGCAACGTTTCTAACAACTGTTTCAGAAAAAAAACCTAAAAAATAACAATTGGTGATCGTTCTTTTGACCTAGCTGCATGGACCTTATCTCTGAGATAACCATTTCGTCACTCATAAATACCTAACAAACACTGTGCACTTTTGAACATATGCTATATAATCTCATCTTTCAAAAAACTCAGGCACTAGTGCTTTTGAGAAGCTAACGCTTGGATCTAGAATTGTATCATTTATGTAGAAACCCCTTCCGTACATTTAGGAATGACAAACGCTGTAAAATATTATCGAATTCCGACAAGACGGGCGCAACAGACGGAATTGTCTTCGATTGGTCAAACTTACACCAGGAAGTTCGAAACATTGCAGTAACATAAGCGGACTGTTTATAATATTACATATCAAATCAGAAGACACTAGTTGCAGTAGACACTTATTGTTTCTTAGTCTTCATGAAATGTTAATGATTGGTGTGCTGTGGTGAATGAGTTAGAAAAGGATATGACATCAGCCAAATGATTGCGCTGTACACTGCCCCATTGGTTTGAAGACTGCCCCATTGGTTTGTACTCTGACATTTTGGTTTGGGGCTTAGGTGGAATCATTGGTTGTACATCACAGACGATTATCTACAATGGCAACTTGTAATTTCCAACATTAAACTTTGTCAGTTATGTGTTGACTTCTGATAAACACTACGAAGACAACAACCAAAGTGTATCTTACTCAAGAAACTTCTTTAGAAACACTGATGTTTGACATATGATTGAATTTCACACCCGACATAAGACTTCTAGCAGGTTGTTTACATGGACAAACATTGATTCCAACATTTCCCTCCAAAAGCACATCTGGTGAAAAATATTTTTTTCTCGGTACATTAAATTGATACTGTTGTGTAGGTGTCTCGCAGGTAACGATATCCATGACATGAGTTGACTGCTGCCCTTTCAGCGTGTCCTCATTGTGGTCAAAATTATCAGCCACCCACTGAGAAAACTCACGGCTGGTAACATTGAGGTTGATTCTGGCGGTTAAGAATTGACTTTACTAACATCTGCAGCCTTCTGAAAATCCATAACCTGGTCATACGATACACTAACTCCAAGTGATGACAGGAGACTGAGAACAACTCTTGATCTTGTAGTCTGGTGAATGAATAGTCCAGGTGAAAGAAGAAGTGGGGGTGTGTAGCTTGCACGAGAATATGTCTGACTGGTGAGAATTGGTGATGCTGTACGAGGTTTGTCGAAGATGTTTTGCACAAACTCATGGAGTACTTCAGATATAAGAAGTTCGAGAGAATCTATGTCAACATCAGTTGGCTCAGGATACTTATCAGAGTCATTTGTCACATTTTATGAGATCCTTGACTGTCCTCCCAAGATACCTTGCTGTCTTGATGTTTTGCTCAGCTGATGTTTGAGAAGCATCCTGGTATGACTCATCGATATTGAACTGGCATGATGTGTCAGTGTAACAATGTCTCGTCTTCCATCAACCTCGGCCATGGGTACACCCACTTCAAAGTTGTTGTAGGAGTTTCCGCTTGAAGTGTTTGACAATGTATGGAGCCATGTCTGGTGGAAGATGACTTGCACACTGATCCAGTAGGTTTTGAACTGTTTCCCAATCTCAGTCATTACAAGGAGTTCCTCACACCGTGACTTGATAGTTTTGTCCTGGATATCTCATGTTGACTCCTTAGAAGAAATGTTCCACCATGGTCGGACGTGAAGGACTGCATATGATCTAGTGTCTGTGATATGTTGCCTCTGCGACGATTTTATGGGCTTTATTATCAGCTGCCTTGCCATCCACTCTTTCAATACAGATAGAAAGAAGTGTTTCTTGTAGCAAGCTTTTCTTTTAAGAACCAACCATCTATACATGGCTTACACCGGAATGTCTCCTTTTATGTTTTTATTTCATGTATTTTAAGTCAATCTTATTTGTTGACAATGGATAAAATGACGTCTTCCAACAATAAATTGCATTTGAATAACTTGATATTCTGTCATATTTTCAAAAGTGAAACAAAATATATTTCCCAAATCTTGATTTTCTTGGGTTTCGTGGACATGTTGTTTAAACATATTAGGATATTCTTTTTGTAATTATTTGCTTGTTATCACAATGTCTTATTTATTTCATTTACACGATTTTGACGTACAATGAATAGGCGGTAAGTTATTCCACATGATATTGTGTAGGATTTGAGATATAAGCCACGGATGGAGTGAGGTCGTGTACTTAAGTATACGTACACTCGTTTATTTTCATCAATTTCACAAACCAGTTGACAACGAATTGGTCATAACCCTTTTTAGTGATCGTAAACCGCGAGCGCCCCCTTGACTGTGTTGGTTCAATACGTTTATTACCACCTGCAGTCTAAACAATCAGAGCTACCGAAATACACCATCTCGTAAAATCAACTCAGAAACAAATGAGACAACTCCCCAGGACTAGTCTTTGAAGAGATTGACAATATACAGGTTAATGTAGTTTCATAGAGAATTTGACTTCTTGCCCAGAACCTGAAAATTGAGACCGACTGGCCGACAAGAAAACTAGGGGCTGTTTGATTAGTCAACATATATATGGGATGTGTAATTCAAGAAGACTCTACCAATGTTAGAACGGGTTTTAACAAAACAAGAAATTGTCTTATAAATTGCAGTTGGTGTTAGAAATGCAAGTCGAGTTGAAAGATTCGTACTGAGATCAGTAGGCCTACTTTTTATAATTCTGCAGGTATCGAGGTCAGGTAAAATGAATATATTTATCAATTTAATGCCAATCAAATCCGTGGTTGTATACTTCCCAGGGAGTTGAGAATGTTATATATACTGTTTTTCCTGTTACTAGGGTAACCATATGAAACACCACGAGCTTGATCATGTCATCATCAGAAACATGTACTATTGTTACTTGACCAATCTTTATCATATTCCGTAAGAGACGACGTTAGTAAACATCTGTTTTCACCTGTCGCATCATACAACAAGATCAACACGGAAGTCAGCCAGTAGGATTATCCGTTTCATCGCTGAAGAGCATTGGGTTATGCTCCCATGGCAACAGAGGGCGGGACGGAAATGACAACGAAGGACAATCATAGATCTGCCATCTCCGAATCGATATGATACCGACAGTCTAACCAACCTAACACACCTGGGAGCTTAACACCTATGTAAAACACCTGTAATCACTGACTACAGCAGGTGCTCGTTGCGTGCGCATCTTCTTTGGGGGTGTTAATTTCTGTAATGCATCACCGGTAGAGCGGTGCAAGCATGGAACCGAGCTCACATCCGAGCATCATAACGGGAGACATGGATTCCAACACGCAACTCAAGAGTGCACTGAAAAAGGATTCTGTACAGACGGGGGAGAAGACACAGCGTATGTATATATATCTAGGACACGCTATTTAAAGATAGATTGCGGTGTGCCTTTTTGTGTGTGTCTCTTTTTTCGATGAACGAAGGTTTGTATTAGAGTGTGTAGGTGTCCATTTATATGTTTTAGTTTTTCTGCTTGATTTTTTTTGCATTTCTGTAGCATACATTACTTCAGATATATATCTAAACCAATTCAACTTTTCATATATATATATATATATATCCCTTTCTAGGTAGACTATTATGTTTAAGTCTTCTACAACTTATCTGCCTGTCCTTGTTTTCCCCCACTTCATTTGTTAAACGTTTATACGTTATCATTACAAACATGAGGTGTCATGATGGTAATAAACTTAGGTGAACTTACATCGCCACATGTTAAAAAGCCAATTTCACGATCACTATCAACATGTAAGGAACGTAAACGGAAAGTTAGTTCTCACTTGCTCGCTGCCATGTATGTTAATTCAACTCATTAAACATAATTTCATAAGCGTTTTACAACTCTGAAATAATGTGATAACAGCCTATGACCAAATGCTTCTATCATTCACATAGTGTACATCAATTTGAATTCTAAAATGTGAAACTGTTTGACATTTTACAAAGTGTATTAACCGATAAATGCTGTAAATGTTGTTATCAAATATTAACGTGGCTCTTCGCTCAGACTATGCCCGAATATATATGTGTACACTTATCGTCATGAAAGCAGTTGCACATAAAAAGTGGTAGCGATGTCACTTACCATCTGTTTCTGATTGATCCAAATATCAATTTTACAATTTATATGAATAAAGTTTACAATTTATATGAATAAACGTCAAAATCTATTTTGATAAACTTCGTCGTTAATTTTAGAATCTCTTCTAGACTTGTGTCAAATTTATCAACAAGATTAATAAAGTTTACAACTATCGAGGCTTGCTGGAATATTTCGTATATAAGGTATAAGCTTTCCTATGCAATGATGTAATAACATTGTGACGTCATTATGTTTATGTGGTCATGATATTGGAGTTTGGTCTAACACAAGTGACATCTCTCGTGAAACCCATTTTCTATATCGATTGATAAACATTGTGAATAAACTATACAAACGATTAAAGTTACTTCATTTATGATACAAATGAATGTGACATGGTTACGTAAGCGATTGCGTTATTGCAATGTGAAAATTCAATTGTGACACCTAATATAAAACGTCGATCGCTTGCGAGCCAGTAAAGGTCATAAGGTGGCGAAAATAGGTTTAACAATTGATGGCAATTATTTCACTTTGGCCAACGACTCATAAACTTCAATACGACGTAAGTGTAGTTTCACCAATGATAAAATCAACATAGAAAGCTATTGACAAAAGGCAAAAACTCATTATAATATCTGATGTTTGTAAATGTTCTCTCCCAGCTGGTATAGAGTTTACTGTCATAAAAGGAAACATTATTTATCTTAATTAAAACAAAAAATCGCCTATAAAACAAGGCAATGTAGTAATTTACAGTGAAGAAACAATTCGTGTCTGAAACGGTATCGTCCCATAAGACAGAATTCCCAAAAGACAACCTTAATGGTCCAAATTATTACCAATGTATCTCCTTTTTTTCTTAAAACAAGGTAGTTTGTTACCTAGAAACGGTAGAAGTGGATGGTGTTTCACTTGAGATCTTTTAGGAATCATTCATTCAGATCTAGTCTTGCTTCATGACTGTGTATAATTAGAAGCCTTTAATACAGTATATGTCCTCATTCAGCAAGTCTAGATTTGACTGCAAACACAATTTAGGGGCCCGAAAGAAAATATAAAGAATGAAGGTACAGTATATTATTAAAATAGTTCATAGACTAAATATAAGTCTAAATCAAATTATGTCGATACTTGAACATAAGGCGGGTTGGGTCAGTCCATTGATTAATGAGGGGTGGTCAGCATTGCTCAGTTAATTAATGTTGTGATTGATTCTGTCTTTAGGGAACACGAGTGTTCTCGTAACTACCATGCCATGTTTATTTTCTGCTCTGTTCCTCTCGAATAACGTATCATTAACGTTTTATCACAATAGTTTTGTGTCAATTCTCGTTTCCCATTCGAGAAACACAGGTAAAACATAGGTGCAAACTAAACATTCATAGAAAACGGAATGAGAGCAGATCGAGGATAATTAAAATGTTGTTGATGTTCTTCAATCTAGTTATGTTATATGTTTTGCTCTGGACCCCTACCCAGCAGGCACAAGACGTCTAATAGACGTCTAAATTAGTTCTAAATTGGCTTAGACGTCTTTTAGACATCTAAAAGACGTCTTCATATAGACGTCTAATCATACAATTGTATTATAATGCTTTAATATTTCAGTTTGAAGATGTTTCCTTTGCTTATTGGAGATAAACAAACCTTTCCAAAATTAGGAATTAAACATTGAAAGATTTCTGTCACTTAACATGAATATTACAATATATTTTGTAAGTAAAGAAAATATTTACATCAAATTATATATAACACTCAAATGTAATTCAAATCACATCCTATAGATTTATCAAAAGTACAAATTTATAGGAAAAATTTTTATGAAATGGTCTGGGTGAAGAGATTCGAACTTCAATCCTGATCGAAATTGTAGTCATATAGTGTCAATTAACTGTCATTCACATTATATCAAACAAACACAGTCTAAGCTATAACAAGACAAGGCATCTGAAACAAACCAACGAAGTAATTGTATTGTGACTCAACTTGATCAGCTTTATTACCCGGGTGGGGTAGGTAATTTACAACACACGACCACGAGGAGCACGTGATGGGGAGGGAAGATCCCACAAGAACGTTACCTGAATGTAATGATGAGCTGGGCTCAGTCTTTCTTTGGCTGGCTGAAACCGTATTTTCCTAAAAAAAATCAAGGTTTTCTAGATGTAATGATAGGCGAGGGTCAGTGTTTCTTTAGGAAAGCTAAACTATAGTTTCTTCTAGACATCGAGGTTTTCTAGATGTAATGATAGACGAGGGTCAGTGTTTCTTTAGGAAAGCTAAACTATAGTTTCTTCTAGAAATCGAGGTTTTCTAGACGTTGGCTTAGTCCTTTACTTCGGCAAATTGAGAACCAGGGTCAACGTTCTTTCGCTGAGCTAAATTGATGATGTAATTTGAATATATTACTATGTTTATGACGCGAGTGCCTAAATGTTAGGATTTCCCGAGCGAGAGCGAGGGATATATCGATATGCAGGCAAGATTGTCTTAAACATAGTATATCATGAGCACGAATATAATATCAATATGTATTATTAAAATATTTTATTTATATTATTTAATATATTATCTAAGTCTCAAATTTAAAGAAAATAAACAAAATTAACAACCAGCATAGGCAGATTACCCGCAGTCGGCATATGTGGAACGCAGCAATATATGCGAACTCTGGCGTCAAAATATTGTTTATGACGTGTATTTTCCTCAATAAATTGTGGTTCTGGTTTGTGACTAACAGTGAGGGTCAGCCTTCCTTGGCTGGGTGAAACTGATTTTCTTGGTAAATCGAGGTTTCCTGAGTGTGATGATAAACAAGGGTAAACCTCTGGCTGAACTAAACCGTATTTTCTGCACACTGTAAACAATTACCGTTGAATTAACAATCCATGTACCGTTTTTTCTATACGGTAAAATACTGTTGTTCTTTTTTACGGTGCATCACTGTAAATAAAATTGTCCTACTGTCGATCTACCGTTATTCCCATACAGAGCGAAACCGTGATTTACTTTACCGGCATAATACTGTTACAATACCATAAAGACGGTAATGCATGTTTGTTTTAGAGAATTGTGGGGTATAATACTGTAAAGTACCGTTTCGAATTGCATCATGGGATGTAATCCGGGTATGTAGTTGATGGGCGCCATTTTTCGGAACCACGTTTTTATCCAGCGGTAGGCCATATTGTTGGCACTGTGTGGTATTTGAAAGGGTATTTTATTTTGTTTACGGATTTTTAGATTATTTACATTTGGTATTATGTAGTTTATATTCATGCTGCTGTCAACTTCCGTAGGTTTATTTTGGAGCGTTCTGTAGACGTTTGTCAAGCTGATGGTAACTTTCACTTGTGGGATTTGGCTCATCTATTTGATCTCATTTTTTATGACTCTGGTTTATATGATGTTATAACGAAAGCTCAGTTAGGTTATTCAGGTTAAGTACCGAGTTTAACTTTTGACTCTAATTTGACCAAAAATTTAGTTGTTTAACATGAGATACATGACAAAGAAAATAGTCCCTTTGTATTGTCATATTTCCATTGTTACTCAGATTTATGTTTTAAGATAGTTTTAAAACACCAGCATAAATTTCCATTGATAAAGCTAACATAAGAGTTGAGAAGTCATAATAATACCATGGTACAATAATATGTGACCATTTTGCGAAATGTCAGCTTGATGCTGGATTTTTAAATGAGGTGTAGCCTACCAAGAATGTTTGAGAGAGTTCTTGCACATTCTAGTCTGCAGACAAAATTTATATATTTAAGTTGATGCAAAAAATCCAGCTCTGATGATTTATTTACAAATCTTTTGTGATTTTTGGGTTACTAAAGATTGTCTTTTCCGAATAAATATCCAATGTTTAACTCAATTGGTATGTTGTTTTTTGAGACAAGTTAATGTTAACTATTTTCACTGTTGCATGTTCTATTGGCAAGCTGTTTTGTCAGTTAAGACAGACTGATTGAATTTATAGATCCCTGGGAACCCTTCAGTTGTTTCTATTCTCATCCCTGTGCTGTACCAATGGTATATTGCATCTGCTTGGCAACAGAATCATGTACATACAGGGCTTTACTGTATCTATACAGTGTTTGTACTGTATCTATGTATCTTGGATGATTGTACCGTACCTACGGTAAATTACATGGCAGCTGGTTGCCAGCAAGTAACCGTAACTACAGGGTTGTACCGTATCTACGGTATATTGCCTGGCAGCTGGTTGCCAGCAATTTACCGTAACTACAGGGTTGTACCGTATCCACGGTATATTGCCTGGCAGCTGGTTGCCAGCAATTTACCGTAACTACAGGATTGTACCGTATCCACGGTATATTGCCTGGCAGCTGGTTGCCAGCAATTTACCGTAACTACAGGATTGTACCGTATCTACGGGGTCACAGTTTCTTAAAACGGTAACTTGCTGGCAACCAGCTGCCAGGCAATATACCGTTTTAATATACGGTAATTGTTTGCAGTGCAATAAATCGAGGTTATATTTTCACTTGAAGGCTTGTTTGTTATTTGATAGTAGAAATAAGAAAAGGCTGCCCCTGCAACAGAGTCATATCTGAATATTCTTCACAAACCGATGTCATCTTCATTTAGCGTATTGTTTGTAACAAATCACTTGGAAGGTAGTATGTTTTCTGAATGTTGAAACAAAGGTTCACTCAAGCCATAATTTTTCCTTCAGTAGATAGATTTCACCCAGTCAACATTATGGAATTTTACTATTTCTGTAAAGAAAAGTAGGTAACAGATGACAGATGTTAATCTCTATTCTTTTGGTTTAGGATTGCTACGATTCTCACCCAGTCTGATTAAAATCGACCGCGTTCCGAGGAATAAAGGTTTTTAAAAATTGACTAGCAGGATTCTTACTTACTCTATTCTCCACAACGGAGAGGAAAGCCCCTGATAGAATAAGTTCAAATCTCGCTAGAGTAAAATTTAAAAAAACCCTGTTATTCCTCGGAACAAGGTCGATTTAAAACAGACTGCATTCAAACCGTTTTTTGATTATCAACTTATGCTTGTAAAACGTTGACCCCCTATATTTTAAACCATCTATACAAGGTACAGTACCAATAACCAATATAAATCAAATTTGCGAACGTATATATTCTGAATGTTGGAAATCACAAATTTTAGCTGAAACATAGCATTTAACGCAATAAGAAGTAAGTAAAGGTAACTTATCTTCTCATAAATACATAGTCATTTCTTTCATTTCATTCAAATTGTTTTTAAGGATTTTTCAAAGAAAAAATGTGAAATATAAAATTCAGAATTCGACAAAACATGAAGCATATAAAACAGACATTCACGTTTTGTCGTTAAAAACCGAGAAATCCTAATCACAAATTTTTGATTTGGCCAAATTTCCCAAATGCTTACCTTCTTATCAGTTGAATCTTGTTATATTTGATGTGCTTACACACACAATAGATCCTTATTGACTCGCCTACAACATGTGAATTGTTTGGTTAACGAGAAACCTTTCGTCACAGACATTTGTTTTGAATAAGATTATTTTAAAATACCAATTGTTTGAAGTTTTAAAGTTTTACCAAAAAAACCTTTCATCGCAAATAGTTACGGGGGATTCTAACTGGAATAAACATATGTTTTGCATTCTTTACTAAGCTTTTATCATAACAAATCGGTGCAAATCTATACATTCGTCCATTAACCTTTTGTATATATGGAGTTTTATTGTGGATGCAATGTAATAAAACAACTGCTTGACTATGAAATTGACACTAACATGTAGAATCGAAATTATTAGTAAAATGAATTCTCTGAAAAATCATTTTAATGAAACCGTCAAAATTATCCAACATGTCTACATAAGCCTTGTAACAATGTACAGTGTTGACAATAATTTATGCATTCATAAGTGTTTTGTTTACCATTCAACATGTTTATGTGAGAAGTTAGCCAGCATAATCAATATTTACATTGTGATCATTTCGTACATTAATGTTCCAAAAGAAATTGGAATAAATTATATAAACTTTATGTTAACAATGTTTTTGTGACGAGTGATATAGACTTCAATATCAACCTTTTGATGAGTTTACTTCATTATAAACATTCTCTTCAGAGATCTCGAGAAAACGCCAGTCTCCTGTAAACCTGATGTCACAACGTGCTGTTTACGACTCCGTATTGGCTTCCAATCAGCTGCTGTTTAACTACAGTACGTCACGAGACACAGATATCGTCAATAACGGCAGCTCACTGGTTATCATTCCAAGATCCAAACAGGGTATATTGAAGTCATTTTTAAAAAAGAGTTATCCTTTTAATAATCATATGGTTAAGGGAAAAGAAAGATAATATTAAAAAAAACCCATTAATATTATGTTAATAAGTCGTAATTCAATTTCTAAACAGGGTTTCATTTAATTTCAGTGCATGTTTTAGTAAGCTAGCATAAACATAAACATTTTCCATTTAAAATGCTTGGCATAGTTGATCCATTTGATTCTTAAATGATTGCATGTAACAAAATATGACGTTCAGTTGTCAGAAAGAGAAGAGAATTTTTCTCTCCATTTAGATCTAAACATTCGGCTGTTTTAATATCGGATCCTAAAATCAATTCAGCTCCTTTCACAACGTTTGTAT
The DNA here is from genome assembly GCA_921293015.1 of Phorcus lineatus. NCBI lineage: Eukaryota > Metazoa > Mollusca > Gastropoda > Trochida > Trochidae > Phorcus > Phorcus lineatus. Next base: position 45,895,067 of record OV121090.1, on the reverse strand, counting down.
TGTTGCACCAGCCACCAGTTCCTTTTTTTAAAACCATGGATAGTAACAATGATAATTTTGGAATCACAAATCTTTCAAAATATATTTTTAACACCTTTTCGAAATCCGAAACCAACCCCTTTCAGGCAAGCTCCTATGGGCGACTACCACTGACTGTCTCAACATCTTACCCACACAGTCGTCAAGACCTTGACACTTGTAATATTGCACATATTAGGATCCCCAATTACAATTATATATTTTACTGTTCTGTCAGCCAATGAAATGGCGTTACGAAAGAGACTGAATCAAATATGTCGAGCTCAGCGGCCCCCTAGTCCAGGAACTGCCAATACTGTAGGATTAAGCCATTTCATTACTAAGCTGTTTTTATCGATATGACAAATGCAGTGATTGGTATCAGATAACTGAAAGTCCCTTGTTGATGTTATACGCTGATCGAGATGTGTGTTATGGCAAGAATCTATAAGAATGGGCGTTCCCCTGCAGTTCTTACGAGCCTCCTGCTGTGTAACGGCGAGGAGTATGAGCTGGGGGAGATCCACTTCCACTGGGGGAGAGAGAACTCATGTGGGTCGGAACATACAGTCAACAACAAGGCTTTTCCTATGGAGGTAAGGTGGTTTGTGAGGATGCAAGGGAAAGGTTAATTGTCGTGTTTTGTAAGAAGCAAATCTTGTTATTAACAAAATCTCAATAAAGTATAAAATTATAACTATGCATATAGAGATTATTACCGTAGCAAGTGTGTCATATGAGCGAGAGCGAGGGTCATACACAATTTAGAGTATTAAAAACAACTTTATTAACCAAGCTCTTCTATTAGAATCGTATAAAGACACATAAGTAAACAGCTTATGATTTACAAAAATGAATGCAAGTATTTTTAACATACACCATGTAAAGTTGATAAATACATTGTTCAACTGTTCAGTCTTACAGATCAAACCAAAAGAGTGGGCATTGATCCAATTGATTTTTTTAGGACAAATCATGAAAAAATTTTAATCTTAAGACTATTCTACGTCTTAACGTTCCTTTCACAGAGTAAAATCACATATACATAGAACGTTTCTACTGATCTCCATAACCTTTCACACGTTACTCAGCTGTTACGATTCTTGTATCCAGGTACAGCTGATCCACTGGAATAATCGTCACCATGACAACCTCAAGGCTGCTGCTGGTAAACAAGGGGGCGTGGTCATTGCTTCATTATTCACTCAGGTGATAAACTGCTTTATGTAATTGGTGTATTTGTAACCTTGTATGGAGCACTTTATGAAATGTTGTCAAATAAAGGGGAAGTATGACGTTCTTTGATAATTAAAGTGATCTCACGAAAACAGAAATAAATGTCACAAATTGCAAGGAAATGTTTTCAATCCTAAGAAACGAACGTACCATTTTCAGTTAAGCTTAGAAAATCCATTTCCCTAACTCAAAGGATTAAATGTTTTCACACAAAAATGGCAGCCAGTAGGGTTTTTTTACTTGATAATTTCTTCTTGACTACGGATGGTCGGGTTGAGTACTGAGATGTTTAACCCCTTGAAGATAAAACATTTGGTGTAAACTAATGTTCATTTGGCGAAATTTAAAAAAAAAACTTTTGAAAAAAAAACGTGCAACTGCCTGTTTGGTATTTACTTTTACCTAATAATACAAGAAACCTACTTTCCCTTACCTTCTAATCGTTATAAGGGCGAGATCATTGGGGACAGATAGAGAGTTAATAATCATTCACATTCAACGCCGTGTGAACCAAAGGACCATTTCAGCCGTATTAAATCAAGTTAATTTACTTGATTAGGTATTTGTTGTGACACTCAGATAAATGTTATTATCTAGGATTTTCTATGACAAGGCCTTCTTTCAGTCTGTCAGCTGATTACCTCGCGTCAAATAGTTCATCACGTCGTTCATGTTCCAGATAGGACGAGAACATCAAGGATTACGGGTCATAACGGATAACCTGGAAGATGTTTTATATAAGGTATTTCTTCTTCGATATACTACTCATTATTTATAAGAGATACTCATAATTCATATGAGATCACACATGCATTTACAACACACAACCATCAAGTAAAGTGCGGATACTGGAGTTCATTTCGGATTTAACAAACTGCTATTACACCGTCTCTCTGTTAAACTCGTTGAATGTACAGTCGAGCTGTGCTAATAATGATACAGTTCCTTGTAATGTTCTTGAGAAAAGCACCATGACTATCCTTCGGAATAAGGCTTGACTCTTTTGATATCTAGTGCAAACCTTACGCTTTCTAAGATAACTGTTCTCTGAGGACGTCTTCGTCTAAATTGCAGAGACGGAGTCCCCTTATCGTCAATCTCGTTAAAATAACTCCTAATATTGCTGCATTACGTTACGCAGGTGAAGGTAGTGGAGCATTAAGGATACAATTTAATTACACTGACCTCTTTGTTAGAGGACCAATAAATGAAATCAAGAATACTGCTAAGGACCCTTTGAAAACGTTTTATCAATATATCAAAAAATCTTTTGGTCTGTACATGTAAAAGTTTCCTTTTCAAAATTTTACGATGTGTTTGATACTTTTTAAAGCCTAAAATTCACTTTATGCACGTAAGGGGGTAGAATATCATAACTTGGTTTTTCATTGCACTAGTCAATTATTTTCTAAAATCAAGATTGATTGAGCATCCATTACACAGCCAACCTCCTAGTCAGGGCACCTTCCCTTCGAGTACCTTAGAGACGTCACGGAGCGGATACTAGCTGTCTGTAGCTAGATTAACAGCAAGTCTCGAACAATGCTATGACATCAAATCACGAGAATGACGTCATGGAATACAAGTCTCTTTGGTTCCGTCACTACGTCCAACAAACCTGATTACTGAAATTATACATTAGTCTTGTCTTGATAAATCAAATCATATTAGTTAAATCAGATGATCTCTTTCAGTAAATTACTCACACTTTTCACTATTCCCTTTCATTTTCAGGGGAGACAAAAAAGTATTTTGTCGGCATTCAACCCAGCATGTTTGTTGCCAGGTTAGTATTTCTTAAAACGGGGCCAAAATCGGGTATTTTTTTCGCTTATATTACTTAACCTTTTTACCAATTGAAAATGCATATCAAGTTACTTCAAGTAGAGCTACGCAAAAATTGTTTCAAAGGGGCCAATAACCGAGAGTATCGGAGTGAGTAATTAATGCAAATACACCATTCACTGTCACGGCTCATAACATACGTAAATTATCTCAAAATGCAAATCATGATGTAAGCAATTTCCTCTCCATTTTCAGTGTTGACGTAAGCAATTCCTCTCCATTTTCAGTTAAATGTCCTTTTGGGTATCATTGCACATCAAATCAAAATGAAATGAAATTTTCGATCGAATTGTTTCTTTTATCTGATCCAGACCCATCCCTCCGGGACTACTGGACGTACGATGGTTCCCTCACCACGCCCCCCTACAGCGAGGAAGTCACGTGGATCCTCTTCCGGTATCCGCTCATGATATCACACACTCAGGTGATAACTCATCAATATTAACCACTTAAATCAATAAAACAAATTTAAACAATAATATTTTAATTTCCATGACCATTGCCAATGCTTTTCAAGTGTATCTTTTTTTTTCACATCACTTGGAATGTTGAGGAACTATTGGTATTGTCTTTGTGATAAATCGTGTACTGTTTTTATCAACAACATTCATAATATTAAAAATGTTTAAATATTATTTGGGTGTACATGTTACATATCCCTGACAGTATCAAGTTGAGCAGGCCGATCAAGAATTACCATTTTGTTAACATTAATGGCAAACTTAAAAGAAAGAATTTACTGGTTTTTATGATTTGAAATATACCCAAGAACATTGTTTCCTCAGATGGAGGAATTCCGACGTCTTCACTGCGTGGGCAAGGGTGACAAGGTCAAAGCAGGGGAAGACGGCATGTTGCTGAACAACTTCCGGCAAACACAGCCTCTCTTTGGAAGAAAGATCCGAGCTTCATTCCAGTCGTAAACATCAGGCAGTATAGAACAGGACATGTATCAATGTGAAGACATTGTCCGAGTAACTGTGACAAAGGTGTGGTGCTGTCATGCACTGGAAGAAATAGAGACTCTCTATATGAATTGTCAATTTCCACTGAGAAAGAGGCTCCACTCTGTCAATGAAAATTCATTGGGAACGAAAGATTACCTACCTGAACCATGGCTGCAGATATGAAGCTATACAATTTCTTTCAGAATCCTCCAAGCAATGTCATAAATCGAAACCATAATTTGGTGAAGCACCACAGCTTTACAGATAGATGCACACAATGACTGCATGAACTGCAGTTTCACTCGTTTTCTTGATAAAAAGCAGTTTGAGTGAAAGCTCAAGCATTTGATTGGTAGTTTTATCATTTTGACTGGAGCTCTTTCCTGTCATTGGAAGAGTGAAAATATAAGCATCTGATTAGAAGCTGTCTCCTTCCATTGTAGTGGAGGCTCTATCATTTGATTGGAATTGGTTGTGCATAACAGGGTGCTTAATTATTCCTTCCTTGGGCACCAGTGGAACACCATATATTTAAAAGGAAGATTTTGTGCAGCACTAAATATTAAAAATAAATGTAAAAAGCATTTAAGAAGAGCAGTGAAATACCACCACAATTAATGGGCATTTTGCAAAACATTTGACAGGTTTTGGATCTGCTTAGTATCAACCGGCATGATTTTTTTCATCTCGTTATTGCTATTGCTATCTTTTAGAATTCTACATTCAAAATGTGGTTAGAATGTTTCATAAATGTAGTTTTTTTTTCAATTCAAGTTAAGTTTGATAAAGGAGCATTTTATTGTATTAAATGAACCTAAATGGTCATCCTCTCTCCAAAGAGGTAGCTCCTATAAATTCCTATACTAATCTATGTTGTAATACAGCTGTTCTCCGGCTTCTGGCAAAATATTGCAACATAAACTATCTTGATATATTCAGTAAATAAAACCACAGCATGCATGGATGACATATTCACCAAGGCGTATGTAGTGATTCAGTCGCTAAATAAGGTGACTGTGTTCTGTAAATAGGACTCAACTTGCAAAGTGCATATTTAAAAAATACCCACCAGCTTCCTTGGAGCGTACAGAAATTACTGATACTTTTGAATGAAAACTTTTGAAATGCATCACTGATTGCATAACCAACTTTGAATACATCCACTGAGGCTTCTACCTTTCTAGATTGTGGAACACTTTAGTATAGGACTTTATGACAGAGATACCTCTATTGGGAAGAGAATGCTGAATATTGTGAAAGTTACTGTTTACCTTTCAAGAAGTATCCAGAAGCTTTCCGTCCCTAAACAGTCTGGTTTGTTGTGCTTCAAGAGTGAAAGAGTATTTCCATGAACCTTTGAATTGTCCTTTGGTCTAAGCACCTCTGACAAAGGTTTTTGTCTTGTATATTTTGTGAAATACATCTAACCAAGTTCTAGTGCTAATGTTGTCCATTGACAGAGGAGTCGACTTAAATACAAAGTCAGAAGACAATCATTTTCAAAGCTGTTTTAATCATAAATATAGTTTATATGAATGTAAGTGAGCCCCAGTCAAACTCTCCATACTTCGGTGGCTTCAGTACTTTTACTTCAGTACAAATACATAATATAGACAAAACATACAATCTTATATTACCTAGCTACATTCAATGCATACTCGAGTTTCAAATGTGCAAAAATTACCCTAGACTGCATGAGATATCGTTATCAAATAAACTATACAAAGTTACAGAAATCATGAACTGAAGTTAGATTTTATCTAAAAACGGCTAATTAGTTAACATTGAGACTCTTACAAATGCATAATAAACGCTAATGCCTAAACATATTTGCCTTTCCTGGTTACTTACTTGATAAATTAAAATGATATTCACAAAATGAGAATAGTACCAATAGATTTCAGATGAGCAAGTTCGGAGAGTCACTGGAAGGTGAATGTACACTTCGTAAAGACCATAGCTCTCTTGGCATTAGGACGGGTATCACCAATCACAAAGGTATGGTGCATACAACTATCTTAGTGCATTACAAGTTTAAAGTTTTCTTGTCGTGCATGTACCATTGCATCATATTCTCAAGACATTACTATTACTGTTCCAGATCTTTTAATAGTAAATTAAAACATTATAAATGACTTGTCAAAATCCATGATGGATCACACATCAGAAGCTTGGGAGTGTTATTGATGGGGGGAAGGGGTAGGGGTGAACCTTGACAATGCAGTGTTCAGAATTGTCGCATGTGGAATTACGTTTTATCATATAACGATGTAACTTGTGTTGCATCATTTTTGTCTATATTTGGTTAACATTGAGAGTTTTGGAATGTACACCAGAGATAAGAGATAGTTAGAATACAAAAACATTTGTTTGGAAAGCTATGCTTGTTTTCAGTTTCAAAATATTAAAACTAAGCCAATCAGACAATCTTAAACCCTCTTTGGTCATAGATTTTGTATCATTCTGCAATTAACTTTATTTGAATTCATTTCAGTTGATAAATCTCAAGCGTATCAAAAAAACTAGATACATGCATAAACATCTCATGAACATGAATTAATAAAAAAGTGAACTTGTAACAAAATTGACTTCCACACAAATTAAGCAGATACAAACATTGGATTAGGGAAGAAACATTGATTTTGGAAGATCAACAGGTTCATTCTGTGATAACTGAAAGCAAAGTTAACTGTAAGTACAGTAACTCAAGCAAAGATGAACGATTCCCTATCAACACTACCAAATATCGTCAATAAAGAAACAAATTACAATAAGGACATCACTATTCAATCAATGATTCAATTATTATATGAGTAGATCGTTAAGAGTTGCGTACATAAAAACATCTAACATTGGTCGCTTCAAAATGTTGAAATATTTAAGCAAACTCAGCAGTTTCATGCTCTCTTGCAAGTATTCCATCTTCAGTTCGATTGGAATGGAAGTTCCAAAACATCACCATGGTAACATGTCTCCATGGCAACTGAGCTAACAAACAGCATTATGACATGAATGGACAGGATGAATTTGTCCGAGATCAAATCACTGGGAGAGGAAATAGGTGTAAAATAGATAATCTCTTTCAAGATTTTCAATTCTTCCAACACTAAGACAGCAATAGGTGCCATACACTGATCTTAGAAGTGAAAGAGTAGCAAATTACAGGTGCCTTGTCAGTGTAGGAGGAACTATTTGATATAAGAAAACAATTCATTGGTATATTTCAGGGTCCCGTTACTGTAAATACTAAGGAGGCCTTGGTGCAATGTTAGGGATGGCACTATGGTTTACCTCGCTGTTAGGATTGTATTGTGTAACCCACTCCCTGTTGAAGGATATAGAAACATCAAGAATATAATATACAGAGCTGCTGATGTAATACTGCGTTATACATTGTAGAACAGTAGAAAACTGCCATCCAATCAGACGCTGGGATGAGTATCGATACGTGTAGTCAGCTTACTATCTCACATTGCTCTCCAGGCAACGAGAATTTGATGAAAGCAGAGTTGTCTACCCTACTGCTGAGCAAGGAATGTTCGTATTCTTTGCAGGAGCTCCTTTTTGACGTTATCGGGAACTAATGCTGTAAAGAGAACCAATTTGTAGACAGATGTTACAACTTTATCTTTCAGATACTCACGCTGGATTAGTTTGAAATAAACAAGTAAGTTATGGCAGGTATCACCTGATGCAAGAAGAAAAAATACAAACTTATTGATAAAAAATGTTATTGACTGATTGTCCTCTGTACATGGGAAATTTCAATACAATATAGATATTTCACATTACAGAGGTGAGGTGAGGTGATATGGGGTTTTAATGCCGCTTTCAAGATTGCATTACAGAGGCTGTTTATAGTCAGATTAAGTATCATGATTCTTGATACTACAATATTTCCTCAGCTCTACAAATTGGTACATATATCTGACAAAACAATGCTGTGTGAGATGATGCTTTTTTTCTCAATAAGTGGAGCACTACTATTATAGAATATAAATTTACAAATTACAAATGATTAAACTAATGCATGCCGCCATGTCAGACCATGAGAAGGTCCTCCACACAGATAACTTTGATTAATTGTTCTATGTCTCTTTGTCATATTTTCAAAAATTCTGCTATTCTTTGTCAAATTGACCACCGTAAAGCAACCAAAACATTACCCCCAGTAACATGTTTCACTTGACTAATAATGTATCAAATATGCATTACTAGGATTGACCCTGCAAAGTTTGTTTAACAAAAATTCCTTGATAGAACAATTCCACATTCCGACCTGTCCATTGACAAGCTGATGGTCTACCCAAACATTTAACAGCTACATCCAAAAATTATAATTCATACATAATTATAAGCTAGTATTTTTACAGGAACGTGGCTATGAGCGAATCAGTTGGTTGTTTGAAATCCAAAATGCTATTGAAGTGAATTTTAGTTTCGGATTGTATCATAGCCATTGACTACAAAACATACCTCTGCCTTTAGGAGTGATCTCTGCTACCAAGTCATCAACTGTGATATGTTCCAAGCCTTTCTGCTGAACAATCTCTGAAATTTCCAACACATCAAAGTTTATATTCTGCTTTCAATCAAATTTACAAGTATGACGCTGACAGAACTACAATATCTTGAAGGCGTAATTCAACACTTTGAAGAGTGACAAATTGCTGTTTATGATACATGACAAATTCTGATTTAAGCAAAAAAATGGATAAGTACGCTCTACTTAAAGTATCAAAAGTATTTTCAATAGGGCATCTGACTGCACTGTCAAGGACCTGTAACATTAAACTATTAAATGTTAACAGTATTTTTTTAAATCACCATGCTCAGATAGGTCAAAATATAGTGTAACGGTAAATAATATACTTGGTATAGACTGAAATATGTGTTGCTAATTTCAAACAAATGTATAGTTTGCATCAGAACCCCTTTTTTTTATTATTATTATTATTATTTTTTATTTACTTGCATAAAGAAACCTGAATGGTTTATTTATAAATTCTACACAAGATATTTCTGAGAAAATTTTATGTGCAAAACCGTTTTTAAAACTTTTAGTTCTTACTTGCAACAGCCAGTTTACCTAAAAATTTAACAAGTCCTGCAATGTGTAAACACTAAGAAGATCTAAAATCACACAATCCAGGCTGCTTGCCAACTACTCCAGGAAGCTTTGCCTAAAAAAACCCAGCAAATGGCTGACAGCCAGTTAGCTATTTCAAACACCGGTCTCAATATTTGTCAACATTTTATATGTCATCAGTCAATGATATACTTTTATTTGCAAAATAATGTGCATTGGTAAGTACCAAAAATGGAAGATCCACCTTGCAGTCCTCTTTTTTTAAAACCCTGTGAAATAAAAACTTACCTTTGCAATACTGTTTCAACTCCTCCCGCCAACCACATTCTATCAATCGTGTACGTAGCAGCTCCTTTAGTCTGAAGCATAAACATGTTCAGAACATTTTGAAAAGAACAAAAATAGAAATATTATAAACACGTATTTACATCTTTGAAATATATGAAAAATCAAAAGTGAAACATTGTTTTATTTACAGCCGTGTCGGGTAAAGATACGCACTCGCACAAAACTTAAACTAGTAAAGCAGGATGAGTGTTGACTTGTAATAGATTTATATCTATGCATCTTAAGGCAATTTAGAAGATATCATGAAGTTTTTGAAAAGGTAAAAAGGACTTATATGTTGATTTTTGGCACAAAACTGGTAAAAACTGACAAAATTCCTAGCAAACATGTCGTCATCAAACGGTTTGCCTTCCCACATAACAATTGTCATTGGAAACCAAAATATTGATCCGACTATCAGATTGTCCATACCTACACTTCAGAAAACAGTTTAAAAATCTATCAAAATCATAATATTGGAAATGTTAGTTGTATTCAAGCCCTGCGAGTGTATCTTTAGCCTACACATGCCGACCTACCGGAATATGGGGGTAGTCGTAGAAAAACTGACAAACACATTTCAACATGTATATTTACATTAATATTATCAGTGAAGCTGTAAACTTTAACAGTGACTTGGCTTTTATCCCATATACTGTATATTTTGCGGAAGAATGAACATGTATCTCTTAGGTGCGTAGCTTTACCCGACAGCATTGTAACCCTTGTTTTAGTACACATCTTGCAAAATTGGAGTTGTTCTTAGGTGATCAGCTGAAGGGCTCATTTTAGCCTATTCAGAGCAGTTGGGACCCTTCCCATTGGTAATAGTATCCTACTTCTAAAAATGTTAGGGGACACCAAGTAGAAAACATGGGCAAAATTCCCCAGGACCACTTCTAGGAACAACACTGCAAAATAATTTTCATAAACAAGACATCTCAATATAAAATGAAAACTTCTGCATGTTTAGGTATTTCTTATTTTCATTTTCTACCTCAGGAAACTAATGGGGCCATTCAGTTTTTTTTATAAATCATAAGAATAATAAAATAAACAAAAGAGCAGTGTTGTTCCTAGGTTATAAGATGTGAGGGTAATTTTGGCACATTTTGAACCGTATGGACCCTCAATCAATGATATAAGTGTTCTACTTCTCAGAATATTAAGGGACACCAAGCCAATAGGGTGGGCTAATTTCCCTAGGACCTTTCTAGGAACAAGACTGTGAGAGGATAGCTATTTTTAAATAATAAATGTTTTGCCTTTGAATGAAATACACCTGTAATGTTTAAATTTGTCTGTCTAATAACCAACCTGTCTCTTTCCCCTGTCTCTACAAGTTTTTGGTTAATGGTGGCTCTCATCTGAGCATCCTTGATCTTTCTTTCTTGTAGACTAAAAAACACAAAATGATGTGACATGTAACAAATATTGTGGTTTGACCATTTGTCAACAAATTGCAATGTTATATAATCATAAATGATTTTGCAGTTGCAAATGCTGTTGAATTTAAAAAATAATGAAATCGAATTGAATTGAAAGAGTGCCGAATTGACAGACAAGACAGCGACACACAGGAATTTTGGGGAGAAGCCAACAAATCAAAACCGGCGACAACTTTCACAGATATGGACATATTCATCCTGTCATTAAGTTATTATGACTCAAACAAAACCCTCTATCTATTCATAAAGACTTCATTTATCAAGCATACACTTAAGCAGCCACATAAATACCCTTAACATAGTTTGAACTCGACATATTTCACAAAACACAAAATTGCGTTACTCACTCCGCCATGTTGGATTCAGAACCTCCGCAGCTAGAGAGTTCGCAAAGGAGTGTTCATTATTCGTGCCAGCTCGCGCATGACCTACCTTGACACGCCCCCAGACGTCGAGTTACGTTAAAATGTGAATAAAAATAACCTGCTATTATGATATAAATGACCCCCTATGTTTTTCAAACAAAATCAAACTATCATAAAAGTTTTGCAGTGTTGGTGTTTCTCGACAGAATTAATAGATAAGTTCAATGAAACTTTATGAATAAAATAAAATAAATAAAATCCTCCCCTTGTAGTATAAATGTCCATATATATGTTCGTGGTCTCTGCAGGTATACCTCATAACGCAATCTTCATTACGTTGGTTTCTTTGCATCGCTCAACTGGAAAAAGAACTGATGCAATTATGTGTTTCTTTTCAGGAGTTTATTTTCAATTATTTCTCTGGGAGTGGGAAGGATATACCTTAATTTGACCACCTTTAGGATTTTAAGTAACTTTCTGAATTTGGAATTGGCCATACTCTTTGTAGCAATAATAAAAGTTCTCATTCAAATGGGCCATTTTCTTTCAGCCAATGTGCAAAATGGCCCATGGCCCCTGCCTTTCCCAATCGCTGATTTCAACAGAATATTGCATTGGGGCATTTCTAACTTTTATTTTAAAAAGTTTTCATACATTCTTAAAGAAATGTTTTCGTTATTTTCAATTCATAAAAATTAAAATGGCTGTTTGTTATGGGTAAACAAGCTTTGTATTTGTAAACGCTACAAACATATAAATAAAAAATAAACAATGTTTCGAATAATTACTTTACCCCTTTTTCCAAGTCTATGTATGAATGCAAAATGCCATTGATTTAATACCTGTTAAACACAAACAAATAGATTCCACAACATTTCGTATTTAAAAAGTATATCAACCAACAACTAGATTTTTTAAATTGAATTTCATTAAAATGATGAATTTCATTAAAATGAAATATCCTAATTAATTGTCCATCTGCACATTCTGCCGCAAATTCAGTGTCACCCTGTGACCCAGGTAGCTGACGTAATACTCTCCTTGCATGCCCTTTTGCATTAATTGGGCTTGTGTGAGGGCTATCACAGCGCATGAGGGCTATCAAACATAGCCAAGGGTGCTCCTAAACATCATTGGTTCCCACGGTCTTGCTGAACAGGACCATTTGCTTTCTCTCTACACTTAAGTTTCACCTGAAGCAGAGTGGCTTTTGAATTCAAGCAGGAAGTTTCCTAAAATAAAGGAAAATTTTCTCTCTCAAAATTCTAAATTGATTTAACCACTTTGTACGTGTTTTGCTTAAAGGGCCACAGAGTATGTTGCTGGAGTCAAACATGCCAAACTTCCTAAATAGTTTTTTTTATTATCGAAAAGTGGTGCATCTAAGTGCTTATGAGTTCAGTAAAGTGACAATAAAACAGGTTATAATCTCGATTTGTGATCGAAAACCGGACAGTGACGCGCGTCAATGATTCAAACGTAATTTTGGAAACTTATTTACAGCAGAAACAAATGCAAATATGGAATGGTATTTTTAATTAGGACTTTTAACTAATATACATTTAAAATGTAAGCAGAATTTCGACGCCCTAACAATCATATGGCCTTTCTTCGTTTATCATTGAAAACACAAATATAGCAGAATTTGGGAGTAAAAGGTGCGAGTTAGGTAGGCGATTTGAACCTAATTGATGACATATGGTAATTAGGCTCTTATATAAAGAACATGAAAAATCTTAAAACACACGGTATGTTGTTAATGTCAAAGATTAACAAATTTGGACTTTTTTTATTTGCCGATGCGAAAGTTATTGCTACACAGTACTAAACAGTCGTTTATAAACTATTTTAGGCTAACTTTGACGATTGTATTTTATCATTCTCCCCCACAGAGAATTATTTAAAGAGGTTATTTAAAGAGGCTCGCCTATCGGCTACGGTCCGGCATGTTGTTTTGAGGAAAAATTACATGAACAAAGGCGCTTTACTTTTACTAATTTCACAATATCATAAAACAAACTATATTAAAATTTTGACAATGGTTTATGATAAGACTAATCACCAATACCTTGTGATGCCGAAGCAGGGCTTTTCACACTCGAAGCACCGATGAATGGATTCAGTTTTAATTCTTGTATTGTCATACCGAATGTGCGCTAAATCAACCACAATGTTAACCTCGGTACCATGTTTCAACTGGGTTTGTTACAATCATGTACTGATTATATACATACTTGCATAAACGGGAATGTCCCCCGGAATTTAATTTCCACAAAAATGACCTCGACAGGACTGTCCTTCTGTACTCAGTGGGAGAGAGTGGTGCTTGTTTTATTTATCTTGTTATATCACAGATAAATTTCACTTCAAGGGACGGATTTGCTATCATCACCAATTTATATGTTATATTTCAATATGACGTCACCTTCAGATAAAGTAAGCACGTCGATTCGATGTCAATCTAATCTTATTGGTCGAAGTGTACTAAAATATAGTCACTCGAAAATAGTTCACTAAGATTTTGATGGTGGTGTTGTTTCAAATATGACAGCTCGAAAACGGCATAACTAAGAGCCTTCAAATTTGGCATGAAGTTAGTTTGATAAATATTCTTAATGTTGGTGTGTTAAGATTTTTATTTATTTATCAAAGATACCTCAAAGTTCGTAAAATTCAAATATTTTGACGGACAGTTTGTCGCGGCAAGACATTGTTTTTCAGGCCTATAGGCTAGTCTGTAAACGGAATGGAAAGAGATTTGGCGATAATACGGACAAAGGACTTTTATTTCACAGCATGGATTTTGGTGGAAGTGTGGCTTATAAAAATATAGATATTGACAATTTTCCTACACTTAAAACACAAAACGTTCTGACCTCTCGCGCATCAAATAGTTCATTTTAAGTTATTAAATATTGCTTGCCGTTCACCGCTCCGCGCTCCTACGGTGTGTTTATGTAATTTTAAGAATTTTGATATGAAATGTAATAACGAAAAGAGAATCATGAACAATATTTGGAGGGGCAAACATTATACATGGTGATATTTGATCGAGAAGAATTGTTGTTTCTGAAAATCAAAATCATAATGTTTATCAGTTCAATATAGTGACAATAGAGAGATAAAAAGAGACAAAAGAGATTTGTAATAAAAAACCGACAATGGCGTGCGTCCATGCATGATGTTGACACTTATTTACAGACAGTTTATTTAATCGTATCATGATATGTGATTTTATTGTTTTGTCTCATACAGCCTCTCTCTCTCTCTCTCTCTCTCTCTCTCTCTCTCTCTCTCTCTCTCTCTCTCTCTCTCTCTCTCTCTCTCTCTCTCTCTCTCTCTCTCTCTCTCTCTCTCATTTACAGCAGACACAACGACAAAGATAGAGAATAGTAGTGCTTAGTATTTTACTTCACTGATTTCCATGTTAATCCAAGGCAGAACCTTGCTTTCTTAACATTTATATGTGTTGTTTTCGATTACAATTGAAAATAAGAAAATTTCATAATTTGGCATTTTAGAGATAAAGATCATAGAAGTTTATAACGGCTATTTGATGTTACTCGGGATACATATAGTTATCTTGGCCATCATTCAAGCCACATAACCCCCCAACATGATAATAAACAGAGGCAACATTATGACCAAAAAGAGATTACCACGCATATTCCAGCGTTGTAGAAAACTAGAAAATATCGTGCTCTCTAACTTATATATATGATGAGACCAGTTGAGCATTTAAGTACATTTTGGAAAATAAGTTAGAGAAATTAAAAACTACATATTCGCCGGGGGTAAAGAATTTGAATGAATGAATTGACAAAATATACGTTTTCATCAGTTAAATGACAGTAGAAAATACCAAAGACTTATACGACAGACATAGAAATGTAATTGCAATATTGGAAAAAACAAACAGAGAAAAAGCATGATAAAAAAGCCAGAACAATTAAAAAACATTTGAACGTTATGAAAACAATTCCTATCAATTTTCAAATTAAACGCTAATATAATCATATGACAAACAGTATGTAGTCAGCACTGAACATTAATAGTGGAAACAAGTTAAACAAATAATCTGAAATCGACGTATCAAATCCATTAAACATATGCAATGATTACTCCCTGTTGTTTACACATAGTAACGTGACGTCACAAAACGTGCTGTATGGCGGTGTGCAGTAAGAGGCCACCAGTGGCATGGAACTTCTAATCTCACTGGGATGATTGCACTGTGAGAAAGCAGAGTTGGATACCGGCCATGGCGTATCACGCGCAGAAAGACCCCGGTAAGACAGCACATACACTTTCTTCAGCTGACATTTTGCAGGGGAAAAGCAAACAGTAAAGGAAAGCAGCAGCTGTGTCAATGGCCAAAAGTTTGCCGGATCAGCTGTCATTGTCAGACTGATGTAGTAAAACCATCAATGACAGACATAGACCGTTTTAATGGATTTTGTTCCTTAAAATATGTTAATTTTTTTTTTTTTCTAGTTACACTCCATTCATGAATTTGATTTAATGATCATACTAGCTGTTAGTCAACAATTTTAGATAGCTTATATGAGTTGATATATTAATCATCTGGTCATTTTCAAATGTTTTCTGTGATAATTAAAATCATAAAGTTTTTATAGTTTGACAGGTTGATCTTCATTTTGGTTTATTTTACAATTCGATGTGAGGTATTATCAATTTAATGTAGATAAAGGCAGTGCATATTTCCATAAATGTTCTGTTGTGACTGTTTCTAACTAGTCTTTTATTCTTGATACATACATTTATAATAGATAATAGAATAGGTTTTCCACATTTTTTAAAATGATGATAAGTGTTATTTTCATAATTTTATCATCACTTCACATAATATTAATGGTTGTCAAAGTTATCCTTGTATTCTGAAGATGTTTTGTTTGAGATGAAAAGTGCAGAAAAATGATAAGTAAGAAAGTTGTATTTTTCATTTACACTACATATTTTTATGCAGTGAAGTTTTTCATAATGCATGTGACTCTTTTAATTAAATAGTTGTCAATCTTTCTAGTCTTAACGTTTGTCACCTTTAGGCAGAAATTAAGCACTTTTTTTTTTATATAAACAGCAGAATTTTATTCATCAAATCTATAGTTTACGAAATAATTCTTATATCACAATATGGCATTTTCTGAAACTTATGAACAAAAATGGTAAAACTATGCAATTTCATTACGTGCAATATGTAATGTTCATGTGGTTTACCAATAGGTGTTTGATCTCATCAAGTTAAGCCTTCATTCCTCAGGTAGAAATATCTTATCAAGTGCTTACCTGGTCAGAACCTAATACCAAGGGCAAACCTGACCATTGTATAATGTCAGGGCTTTCAGTTTAGTACAGCGAGAGAAATGTGTATATTTGCTGGGTGAATGGAGTCTCTATAATAGGCTTACCTTGTACGCAAAGAATCCAATAGAGTTCCTTTTTATGAGCAGTGTCTGATGAAAGAAATATATACTTTGATTGTAGAATGAGAAGAATGTGACTTGCTAAGGTAGCATGACAGTAAGAACTTAGTCTTGTTCAGCACTTTGGTTAATCTGGCTTCAACTTTTCTATCCTGTGGCAGGAAGCTTTTCATGACAAAATTAAAAAAATAAAGACATTGGCTGCTGTAGCTTCTCAGGCTTATATATAAAAGATATCAGTTACCGGTAGGTAAAACAATGATAATAAGCACAAATATGGAAAACTTGGTCCCTTCCTTTTTTAAATTCATGCTACAGGCCTTTTTGGACATGTAAAAAATGATGGGTATTTATAAATCGCTATATCCTCACACAAGGTGCATGCTCAAGTCAGTAAATGTTATTAGCAAAAACCTCATTCCCCCTTTCAACAGACAATAGGCAAAATGAAAGACGTTTTATATCTTGATATCACATTTGTAAAGTAATAATGTCTTTGGGTTTGAAAACAATTTTGCCACAGCAAACAAGTGTTTATATTTACGTTAGAATATAAAGAAGTTATGAAACATTCCTTAAAATCAAATATTTTTCGAAGAAACAAACATAGAATGGAAATAAACTGAATTTCAAGGTTGAGTTGCGTTATGTCAATTTAACATTACTGGAAGGAAAGTACGTTGACTGTCAGATAGGGCTGGTCATGAGCAGTTAAACAACCTTTAGTCATTGTTAATGTTCACTGGGCTGATAAATCACACATTGTGTATACCACATGTAGGTAATAATGAGCTGTCTGTATAGCAAACTATTTTAGCCCTATTCTGTTAGTGCAAATTATATCGAGTAATGTATTGACAATATTTGGCGCAGATCAACTGAGAGATAAGACCGACAGAAATACTGTTGTGTTTTGGTTAATTGGTTTGGAGGATTTAGTCATACTTCTCCTAAGGGTATCGTAATCCCTTTAAATAGTCATAAGTGCAACCTTATACTCAAAGAGCTTACGTTTGGAATGTCATGATATTTATCTTGCTGTCATTCTTGACTTAATTGTTTTGTCTCTCATTGAAGGTATGATTTTGAAAACAGTTGTGGTCCTATTTTTATTCATAACATCTATGGTTGTACGTAAAGTTGTGTCTAATATCCCCTTTAAACAGTGATTTCCAATCTCATCTAATTTCTAAGAATATGTTGAACATTCATCATATCATTTAACATATTCCAATAGCAAAAATGAGCCTTTGTTAGTGAAAAAGGATGGTTAGCAGGGTTTGACTGTAGATCTTACAAATAATGCAAGTTAACATCAACATCAAGTAGATAAATATAAACTTGCCGATGCAGGTTTAAATGTGGAAATGTGCTTGACCTTTAGACACTTATAAATGTTTTATGATCTTGATGTAATAGTGAATTTTACATGAGAACTAAAGGGTCTTTAGATAGGAATCAAATAACAAAATAAAATGAAAATTCCTATGTTGTGAAATAAGAAAGAGTTTAGCATTAAAGCGTTCATACTAATTGCTGTGTTATCAGTGTAAATTTGACCAGCTTTCATTATAAGTGTGTGGTAATGTTGATCCCTAACCAGTTATAAACGGGTTTGTTAGCTCTCCAGCTTGCTATCAACTACACTAGTAACAAATCGGTTCCCTATCAAAGGTAGTTAGAAGGTTAGCGTCAGTAACCATGGTGATAAATTGAGATAAGATTAGAAGTTCATATTACACAAGGGAAACTTGTCTTGAACCTTTTAGATTTGTAAAAAAGTAAATCATGAACATTTAATCATTTAATGTGTAGATTAAATTTGAAAATAGGTTAAAAATATTCTTTATTTTAAAGTCAAAACCAAATACTTATTGGAGAGATCATGTTGCTACTTTTTCACACATTTTAAATTTTGAACAATGGATGTGTTAAGATATCAATATGCCCTTTACATCAGGCCCAAAGGATGGGAAATCACCATGTTTACTCTAACTAGGAATGATAGTTTACAATCTTCTTTCTAACTTTCATTTTTCTATAGGCTCAAATACGAAAACATTCTGAGTAGAAATCTTAAATGAAATTTTTTGAAATATTTTTTAAAGATTATTTGAACAATATTGATATAAATAGATTTTATCTCAAAAGTAAGATTCTCTCTATAGGTTTTATGCTAGCTGATAAACCTGTGTATTATGGCCTTAGTGCCTAGACCATATACGAGTATCCCGATTCTAGTTTCATGAGGCGAAATGATATATCATGGAAGTATTGCCTGCAAAGCATATTTATTCATTCATTCATTCACCATGGTTGCAATACAATACATATCCCAATGCACTGAAATTCAAGAAACCAGAATACATAGGACATAAAATAATCTTATTTCTAACATACAACTCTGTCATAAACATATGAATTGTAATCACAAAATATGAGAAACTGTTAAATTGAGGACAAAATATCATAAATATGACATAATGACGTAAATCCTATATGAAAATATTGTCTCTTGTGGCATCACATTGATGCATCAAAGACCCTCAGGATATACGAGATATCCTTATAAATTGTCTAAATGTGTTTTGTATCAATGCAATTGTAGATGACACAAACATTGATATTATAACACGGCTATATTGGAGCTGAAAAGGGCTAATAAAACAAAATTATTCAGCTATGTGGTTCCACATGGGTGAGAGTATCTAGATCCAGAATTTCTAAATGATCCGGGAGAGAAAACCTCCACATGCCAATCTAACATGTTGAAAGCTTTTACCTCCATTAATTGTAGAAATTCTGTCTTTGAGGTAAGTTTGAGAGACTAAATGTATAAGGTTTTCTTGCATGTGAAGTGAACTCTATGTGATACTGCCATAACTAGTTGTTTCCAGAAATATGTATACATAATCATGCAATAAAAGAATTGTACAAAGAAGAATATGTCTTAATGAACAGGTGTTAACATTAACCCTATTTTTTTTAATTTTAAAAGTGAGGTTAAATGTGGAATATCTAATTTTCATGTTTAGTATTTATTTTATTTCCTCCCCAGACCTGCAAGCAACAGCGAAGGTTTTTCGGAAGATAGTGAGCACAGGGTGTGATACCGGTCGCTTCTCAACTGCTAGTCCCAGTCCTAGTGTTGGGGGGCGCAAACCTGGGCAACCAATCCCTTGCCGTTATGGTGCCTCCCCCGTTCGACCCGGACACTCTACACCCAGAGAAAAACATGTGAGTTACCAAGAGGATGTGCTTTACTTACCGTAGTCCTAATGATTTTAGTGATTTAACAGTGTTTAAGCAATCTCTGTCAAAGCACCCGAAACCCTGCTTCTCCAGTTCAGATGCTAACTCCTTAACCTCAAGACTCTCCCTGTATTTGGGTGGTATAAGATGCAACCCACACATCTTGCACATCTCTTAAAAAGTATTTTTGTCTTTTTTTGTATACATGTAAGTTTTTGTCAGTCACAACATTCTGGTAAGTCTTATTGTTTTGTTCTTGATCATCTAAAGATTTACAAATGTATGTTGTTGGAGTAAAAAATGTCGAACTTAATAAAGGGTGTTATTTTTATGGGGAATTAGTAGTTTTTTTCAGAAAATCAGAATCCTAATGCTTATCAGTTCAGTATAGTGACAATAATCGGGTTTATGTCATTTGTGATGAAAAAATGGACAGTGGCACGCGCCAATCATTGGAAACAAAAAAATATCATAATTCTGGCTTTTTGAGATAAAGATGCCAGATAAGTAAGGCAATTTTTAACTCAGGTCACAAGGTATTTCGGATCATATTAAAGCCCAATCAAAAACCATGAAACAAACCTGAGTCACTTAAAACAAATGTATGTTTTATTTCTCAGATGAACAGACACTTTCAAGACCCAAGTGAGGCTGTGAAGAGATCCCATGATGGAGTCACAACACAAAGGTAGGGCCGAAATCTTCTTCTTAATGTAATTAATATAATACAGATATATATATATATATATATAAAACGTTTTCTGTAAAAAGAAGTATGACTTGCGACTCAAAAAATGTTATTTACATGATTTCATGTCATGGATGTCAGGAAATATATATCGGGAAAACAGAGCTAAAGTTAAAATGAAGAATGAATCTTCATCGTTCACAAATTAAACAAAAGCATAATCGCACAATCCCTCTAAGTGCGCATCTAGAAACATGTGGAAAAAATATGTATTCTGTTTTCCCGATATACAAAGTTGATTCCACTGAATCTAATTGCTTGGCGGAAAAGGAATTATTATTCATTAATAAACTTAAGCCAAAGCTTAATTCAAAACTTTAATCTAATATTCTTCAATTCAATGTCCATTTGCAAGTATGTTTTGTAATGCGCTACATATGTAGCATGCAGTCTATATGTATGTAATGTATCTACGCAACATATGTATCTATGCAATGTATTGTGACGTCATAATTGTTAATCATGACGTCATAACCGACTCAACGTCATTCACCTGATGAGACCTTATGGTTGAAAGTACTTGTGAATAAATCATCTTGGTTTTCTTCAACAAATGTGTTTTTCTATATATATATATATATATATATATAGATGAAATAATGTTAATGTAGAATTAGGTACATAGTCACATTCACATTTGCTAACAAGCACTCTCTGCCATGATGGATTCTTCAGGTTAGACTTTGAATGCCAGTTGTGATCACGTTGATTGTGACGTGACGTAGCCCTCTTCATGACGTCATAGAGGTAGATGCGTCATGAGCAAGAGTTCAAGGAAATTTACATATTCAGTAAAGACTTAGATTGTTTTATAAATTCACTTTCCATCAATTCAAGTATAAAATTGAAATACTTTTCCTCCAGAACACTTTTCCAAGTGACTGCTTAAAGGGATAGTTCTATTTTCTGGCCGGTAAATTTGCGAACGATGCAGGTTCATTCTTTCATTTAAACGTCTCTCTATCTTGCCAATGTATGATTCACTGCACCCCTCGCACATGATTACATAGATGATATTTCTTGAATGGCAATTCATGTATATATATATATATCTGTAATATGAAATATGAAATATGAAACAATTGTGTGAATATTGATATTTCCCGAGAGGGAGAGTGTTGTAAACATGGCAAACCATGGATACAGTGATGATATTCTATTTATGTTCTAAATGTAATTTTTATATAAATATATATATATGTATATCTGTAGAATATTGATATTTCCTGAGAGAAAACATGGCATGACCTGGACACAGTTATGATATTCTATTTATTACCATAGTTTTGGATTATGGAAACTATGCAAAGGTCTCTTTTTAGCATTGGCCAGCTTTCCCCTTCACTCCCATTAGAATTGAATGCTTTCTTAGCTCATCAGGTCTGAAAGACCCGATGGGCTTATGGCATGGCAAGGCGTCCGGCGTCCGTCCATCCTTCCATCCGTCCATCTGTCCATCCGTCCGTCCGTCCATCTGTAAACTTTTCACTTTTTCGACTTCTTCTCCAGAACCAATGACTCTAGAGAGCTGAAATTTTATGTGCATACTCCTTGGCAAATGGGGATTCTAAATTGTAGATTTCGTGACCCCATGACCCCAAATGGGGTCACAAGGGTCAAAACCTTAAAAATCTATTTTAATCTTCTTCTCCAGTTCCAAAAGGTCCAGAGAGCTGAAAAGTTGTGTGTAGACTCCTTGGGCACTGGAGATTCTAAATTGTAGGTTTGGTGACCCCATGACCCCAAATGGGGTCACAGGGGTCAAAACCTGAAAAACCTATTTTCATCTTCTTCTCCAGTTCGAAAAGGTCTAGAGAGCTGAAAAGGTGTGTGTAGACTCCTTGGCCAACGGGGATTCTAAATTGTAGGTTTGGTGACCCCATGACCCCAAATGGGGTCACAGGGGTCAAAACCTTAAAAACCTAATTTCATCTTTTTCCTTAGTTCCAAAAGGTCTAGAGAGCTGAAAAGTTGTGTGTAGACTCCTTGGCCAACGGGGATTCTAAATTGTAGGTTTGGTGACCCCATGACCCCAAATGGGGTCACAGGGGTCAAAACCTAAAAAACCTAATTTCATCTTTTTCCTTAGTTCCAAAAGGTCTAGAGAGCTGAAAAGGTGTGTGTAGACTCCTTGGCCAACAGGGATTCTAAATTGTAGGTTTTGTGACCCCATGACGCCAAATGGGGTCACAGGGGTCAAAACCTAAAAAACCTAATTTCATCTTTTTCCCTAGTTCCAAAAGGTCTAGAGAGCTGAAAAATTGTGTGAAGACTCCTTGGACACTGGGGATTCTAAATTGTAGGTTTGGTGACCACTTGACCCCAAATGGGGTAACAGGGGTCAAAACCTTAAAATCCTACTTTCATCTTCTTCTCCAGTTCCAAAAGGTCTTGATAGCTTAATAGTTGTGTGTAGACTCCTTTGACAATGGGGATTCTGAATTGTAGGTTCGGTGACCCCTTGACCCCAAATGGGCAATGGGCCTTTTTTATTTGATTGTGAATAACTCGGACGTTGGGACAGGCTATCTTTCCTACACTGCCCATGACCCCATGGTCTAAACCACAACACCTATTTCTATCAAAAGTCTGATCAGCTACAGAGCCCATGGCTCTATTTTTCATTTTTTATTATGCCATTGCACGTAGTTATTGTTGAATAATTTTAGATTTCATGAAACAAATTAACCATAAACATGTTGAGAAATGAAAACCACCAAAACATGTGCAAATACCTATAAGAGGGTTCTTGATAATTTTACATTAGTCACATGCGACATTTATATGCTAATGAAATTGACCCTTGTTTCATCAAAAACTGCAATGTTATAACTAAATCTGCTGGTCGGTGATGTATTAACGGACATATGCAAATTACTTCAACTTGTTCCCTATAAAATTGAAAATCTATAAGAGTTCCAACTATTATTTGCGAAAGTACTTGCAATCTCTTTGAAGGCCACCAAGAGACGCGCATTGTGATTGCTTGAAGGTGTCTGCGGCAAGCCAATGAGATTTCGAGGTCTAACTGAAGCATTATCTGCGTAACATAGTGCAGCAATATTAGATTTTATTTTAATGAGATTGGGATATAATGTCCACACATTTAGAAATGATTCAAGATAAGACTAATCAACAATGCCTTGTAATGCCGTAGCAGGGCTTTTCACACCAGTAACTCTAATGAATGGCTTCAGTCCTCATTGTTACATTTTTTAACATTATTTATCAAGTTGTGAAATCTAAATCAACAAAATGTTATCCTCAGTAACATGTGTCAATTATGTTATGTTATATTATTATGTAGTAATGATTAATATAACTTAACAAGAATGTCCCCTTGAACTTTGTTTCCACAAAAAATATACCTGGACAGGACTGTCCTTTTAATTGGGAATAACCATCTTGCCACAACATGCTGAGATACAATTGGGACGAAGAAACCTTCCTGATTTGTTGGAATTATATTATATTAAATTGCACATTTGATGGCTTGTTTCAGTTTGAGATGGGCTGATATTTTCAAAAGTATAGCTAACAGTGAAGCCTATAACAGATTTAATGCTTCATTTTAGTGGCAGTGCTTCACCAGTTTCATGCACACAGTCTTTGAAGAAACCAAGACATTTAATTCATTGTGTAGTCGTCAAAAACAAAATCAATCCAGATGCAGTTGGATTGAATTAAATCATGTTAAACATCATTCTCTCCCGACAGAGGTATCTCCGTAATAAATTCCTATGCAACCTCTGCTACCACTGTTGGGAAAGAATGGTAAAATACACAAATAAATTGTATACGTGACAATATGAAGTTTTGAAGCTAGTCAGAAGCATTAGTTTATTGAAACTTTCTCCTTTACCATTTTACAAGGATTTTAATCTAGTTACTTTCAATTGATAGATAAAAACACATAGCCTGAAAGAAAAATACTGTGAAACATTTTTCATAATTGTAAAAAATTTATTTTGCAATTCTTATATTATGTGTGTTGTTCCAAACATATACTTATACGAAATGTTTTAATAAAACCTCTAATAAATAGTGTTGCTTCACAAGGTTCAGTTTTAAATAATATATCACTATTATTATCATTATTGAATTTTAAGAAATCAGTACATTAGCTGAGCAGGGATTTGATTAATTAATTATCCTCCGTCCTTACATGGAAAGAAAAGAGTAATGATCTTGTATTGAAAGAATCCATGAGGTGTAGTAGCGTTAACAACATCGAAGGTGTAGTTTTATTACCTTCATTAGCATAAAATTTATTGCTAGCAGCTAGTGGATACTATAATGTTATATTGTAAGTTCTACATCACTGTCTTGTGCGATTTAACAGAATTTATTGAGATATCATTAATTGAAATCAAAGTCATGTCACAATAGGTTGATCTACCAACTGCAGAATATACACCCCCCCTACCTCCTCCACAACATCCACAACAAAACAAATATGGTAAAACAAAACTAAGGCAACCAATATAATTTAATGATATAAAAAATTGTTAAGTATGCCATTAACCATCACATTTATTTTTGTGCAAAACAATTTATTTTATCAATTCATCAACATAACTAGGATGCTTTTGTTTTGTAGCACTAGTCTAGTGGCGGTTCCATTCCAGATAAAAAACAAACGCATAGCCCTTGCCCCCGAAAAAAGAAAAAGTGCCAATGAAACATATACCTTTTTATGCAACCTTGATAATGTAGGGAGAGAAACCTTTAAGGTTTCCCAAGAAGTAATTACTTTCTTACAACCCAAGGTGCATTTAAGTTACCTACATTAGCATATCGTCAATAGCAGCTAGACATGAGGTGATTTATTTACCTATAGTATATACATCACTCTATTTTACCTGTCTGTACAGGTGAGCCCTGAGTCGTTACCAGTGATTTATATATCTACTTACAGTCTCTTGTTTTCAGTACAGTAGTTGAGTGTACTTGCTGTAAATTTCTAGTTTTTTAAAGATATAATTTTCATTTCTTAACCATTTTGTACCATGCTTTGTCCATTGACATTTATTATTCATGACTTCCTTTAAAACTTATCAAGTGGAAACATTTTTTTTTCAAAAATTTAAATTATATACTTGACTTATTAATTAAAAAATAATTAAACATGGTACTTTTAAGGTAATGCGTGACCTTCTTCGTAGTTAATCATTTGATATTCAAAACTAAAACAAGCATGTTTCTAGTTTTTCAAAAATATGATCTTTATCTCGTAAGCATTTCGTCCTATACTTTCTCCATTGACATTTATTATTCATGACTTCCTTTCAAATTAAACCAGTGGAACAAAATTATTTTTCATTTGAAAAATTCAAACTATACATACAGAACAAAGTTAAGCACCCCCCTATTTTCAAAATTGCAAAATGCATCTGTGGAGAAAAACACGACAATATGACTAATTGGATCCCCTTGACATAGAAACTAAAGTTTTTCGTGACTTTGTATCTTTAAAATCATCATACATGATGACATTTTGAGAACTTAAGATAAAAAACGTAATGGTACAGATTTTTCACCCAAAATAACTATCGTCCGTTTGTCAAAAGTATGCGATGGATTCTGATGTTAGTTGTCATGAACAACAATTTTGTTATAGGGTACAAATTTACACTTTAAAAAAACACGTATCCTTCACAATAAGGACATAATTGGGTTTTGAAATTTGATAAGAATTTTCGATAATTTTTAGAAAATGGCCATAACCAGACGATTTTGGAATAAAGGTGGTCTTCTTTCACTTTGACTCAGTAACCCTATACTTCTTTTTGCTTTATAGTCGTTGTTACGGTTAAAACTGACCCATTTAGTCCCTTTTTATGAATGGGTCATTTTTAAAAAAATGAGATTTTGGAGGTCCATACTGCTGTAACTAGTGACTTTTGCTTAAGAGATCCATAATAAAGTTTGATCAGTGGAATAGGAATAATGGAATAATACACATGAAAACAAAACATATTGACTTTCTGAACATATTCACCTTTTGATCTCAAAATTACCAATTTGTATAACTGCAATTATTCAAAATATCCGAAATGATATTTTAATGAAATTACGTTCTTAAATTGCAAAATTATGATTCTATCATATCATACAATTACTTTTACTGCAATGTGGTCCTCTTTATTCTCAGACAAAACTTACTGGTGAAAAACTTGGGGGTGCTTAACTTTTTTCCTTATGTATATATCCTTGACTTATCAATCCAAAATGAATTAAACATGGTACTTTTTTTAACGTTTTTTCGTGACATTCTTTGCCGTTTATCATTTGATATTTCAACCCAAAACAAGTATGTAACTGGATGAAACAAGAAGGGCCTTTTGATTTTTAGGCATTGTTATTTCTTCATTTTTTCCCCCTCTCTTAAAGTCATAGTCTCATTTTTGCAAGGCAAATTGTAATGCACGCCGGACAAATATTTCATCACTCACATAAATCTATCCCCTGACGTTTGCAACAATTTTCAGAAATCTGTGTGCATTCTAGCCCTCAATAATGAAGTTCAAAACACCCTACCCTATGTGTTTGGCGAGCGTTAGTCCTTACCACGTCATTTCGCTTAGGCCATGACGTGGAACACATTATCCAATGAAAATAGCCAATAGCATACCTTTTTTCAAATACAGAAATAACAAAAAGGTGGTAAACTTAATGTCGAATGCGTCTATCCTAAGTATCGGCGCTGCAATAACTAGATTTCCGATATTTCGTGCTCGCGATGGGATTGCACTTGATTCTGTAACTCTTTGGTCTGAAACAGCATACGCCAATAAGCAGCGTCATCCTAAATTTTATAACGGGCTTAAAAATGAAAATCTTTGCAGACTCGACAGGAAATATTGGTGTAAGTGATCGGAATTTTTCTCGTAAAGAATAATTAGCCCAGTTTGGTTGCCTTACAAAATTGAGACTATGACTTTAATGAACCAGAAGGTGTGTATATGATATTTCTGAAGGAAGCAATTTTTCCGGTATGTACATGTTCTCTCGAAGATAAGAATATCTTTCAACAAAGCATTGTATGTAGCAATGTCAGTTCAACTTCTGACGGAGGTCTTCACACTGTTTCTGTAATGCAGATTCCAACCATTGCACCGTGAACATTACTCTGTGATCCAGTCTTCCTTGTAGGGTCTCTGTGTCAATACAGTAGTGAGAAGTCAACCGACAAGGCTCTTATGCTCTTATGAAGTCATGTTTGTTTAAATTTACATATTCATTTATGACTCTATGTTAACAGTATAGCACTTAAGTGTTTGGAATAATCCATACTCTGGTGTCACCCAGTGAACTAAGCTGAAGTCGCATGTGGGGATTTCTTTTATTACTGTGTTTGAAAAACATTGTACAATCTTAAGAAGTCTTTTCACAGGTTTCTCACTTTTAGAAAAAAGGCATTTGACTATTAAGAAAAGAATTTATTTAATAATTATTTGCAAATAAATCTTTCTCTTTTGTTGAAAGGTGATTTAAAACATTTTCCTAAGTTGAATTTTGCTTTGAAAGTTTTGATGAGGTCATGAGTTTCTAATTGCTTGCTTCAAGAAGGTTGCAACATTACTCTTTAACCTTGACTCTTCTCTTTGACTTACATAAAAGTCTCACAATATTATTTCAGAATTATACCATCTTAAATGTCAGAAAAACATAGTTTTTGATATTGAATGTTATGAGTTTACTTGATTGTTTACCGATGGCTTGATTTTATAGATCCTGTCTCAGGGTTAGACGTATAGCTGACGCTCCACTCTGTCCTACCTTGGTTGTAAACCCCGGTATAAACTTCACGCCGTGACATGTGATTCAGCCAATCAAATACTTTTATTGCAATGGTTTGCGATTAAATTTCAGAAACCAAAGAGAACCCCTCAAACTGCAGTTGGCTTTCGCTCTTTTGCAAAATGGCGACATCCATAAATAAAAAACTTAAATTAATCGTTTTTTGATGATAGTGATAATGTTCGAGTCCAATTTTGTGATTCTTTTTAGTTAATTGCAGCAAATAACACTCATTTGCAATTCATTAAGATACTTGAAATAAACTTTAGAAGATTCAGTTTTTAGGGATCAGTTTGATTTTCGAAGGGATGGGCACCATTTAATTGCCGTCTCGCTTTTCGAGGGCTGTCATTGTTCATATTCAAAGGATATTTCTTTCCTATGCGATGTAATAATCTAAGCAAATTAAGAATCTGTAATTCATTATTTTCATCAATTTTGAAACCAAATAATACAAAAATACTCACTTCTTTTAAAATTTAAAAAAGAGAGTGAATTTCAATGTTTCATCAATCGGTCTTTTGATTAGATAATAAGACTGTATGATAAGTTATTATCTATTTGATTTCTTATGTAGGAAGTAAACTAATGGTTAATAAAATACCTCACCCCAACCCTTTATGAACACAAGTCTATTGAATGAGGACTTGACAATGGCTGTGTGTTTATTTACAGTAGCGTTATATGTAAGTTGTTGACATGGCATTCTCTCTGTTATACATAACATGTCATGACAGGCTTGGAGCACTCTCACCCTCACTGAGAGAGGAGGGAACACACCTGGTGAGCAAATACAGGTGCTTGTCTGTTTGTTTACAATAAATTAACTTATACACACAGGTAACTTGAGATGTCATTTTCATAATGGTAGCCTTATCTTTTATGGTTTTTATTTTAGAAATATATTATTTATGGTGTTTGAATATGTTTTCATATCCAAGATAAATAGAATAATAAATAGATATTGGCATATGTCATAAGAATAGAACTAAAAAACAATAACTGAAAACAAAACCAAAGGACCATTATTGCAATTGAGATGGATACAAATTTAGCTTATAAGCACCTTTTCACCAGGATTTAAGTTGTCATCTTTTTTATTTAGTTCATTTCCATTGATGCACACTTTGCTTGTTTTTATTTCTTAGACATCAAGAACTAAGAAACAATTCATTCAAAATATTTTTCACCTTATTGCATACAAGACACCATGTATGAAATGTAAAAGAATCAGACATAAAATATCACAAGAAGCCAGGTTCAGAACAACTTCATCATTGAATATTTGTGCAAAGATTGTACTATTACATATATAACAATATTTCTAAAATGTGACCTGCCTGTGTAAAAAAGTTTTAATAATCATATATGTTAACCTGTCCACCCGCAAACTACTATTTTAAATTATTGTACTCTTGGCCGTGTGGCCTTGAATACTGAATAAACTTCCTCTTCTTCTTCTGATAAAAGATATAACAATATAACAATTTTTTTCTATCAGATCAACATGGATAATTTTTAAAAACCCATCTGTTGGAAAGTTGGAAGACACCAAGTCAATATTTTAACCTGCATCCTGCCAAGGGCTAAGACTCTTGGTGCATACAAATAATAAATCCGGGAACACTTAGCTAATAAAGTGGGCAAGTATATGTAGGAACAAGATTCAATGAACATTTTAACCACTCAATCAAATCCCCTGTCTGTGGCTTGTTTTAGTAAAACTAAGGTTAATCTTTAAACATTGCACTAAGGTTACCTTATAGTGGTTTACAGTTGCCTTAGTGTTTTGTACAATGAAACCCTTTCACATTCCCCTGCCTTTCCGCATTTCATCCACCTTCACATTCCCTTCTCCTTTCACATTCCCCTCCCCTTTCTTATATTACCTTCCCCTTTCATATTCGACTTTCTTTAATATTCCTGCCTTTATGCATTCCCATCCCTTTTCTAATTACCTTTCCCTTTCAGATTCCTTTCCTTTCACATTCACCTCAATTCCTTTTAACACTCTTCCCTTTTCACATTTCTCCCATTTCTAATTTTGTCCCCTTTCACATTTCTTCCCTTTCTCATTCCATTCCCCTTGCACTTTTCTCTTCTTTCACATTCCCTTCCTGTTTCACGCTCCTGCCTTTTCCCATCTACTCTTCCCCTATGCAAATCTGTCATCCAATCCTTCTTTATCTTAGAAAGTCAGAGATATTTTCTATCAAAGAGTGCCAATAAACTTATTCACTGACATCAATAAGCTCTTTGGATGTTTTCGTATAATGCTCCTAACCCTTCTCTAGATATCATTCATAGTATTTGACCTACATGACCCCCCTGCCGAACTCGCTCCCTAGCACTTAATCCTGTATAGAGAGTGTGTACCCCCACTGTCACCATAGAGAGAGGGCAACTTTCACTCTCATTCTACAGTCTGCTCCAAAATAGTTGGCCAGATTGAGGTAGAAATGTTAGTATGTTTCACAGTAGACAATCAGACACAGGTATTTTGCACTGTTCACATAGAATACTTATTATAGCCTGTGTGTCTGTATACTGGCCATCGCAAATTTGTAATTGTGAAATGATAATTAGTAAAAGTAAACAAAACCAAACTTTTTAAAAATATTATTAATTAAACATAAAGTGAACATTTATTGTGAAATAATTTCCAGGGAAAAAACTTTTTTGGATAAAAATAGTGATAAAATCATTTATGAAATTAGGTCTGTACATCACAGAACAGCTATTGGACTAATATCATACAAGACTGTTGATATGGACTATAATCCACCCTGACATGTTGTGTGTTATGGCATCAGCGATTCTGATCTATAGCAGAAAGTCTTGGACCTCCTGTAGATTTTACGCCAACTGGTTGGTTTGATACCATACGCCTGGTATGTTCTTATGAGCTTAAGCTTTAGATCTACCTTATAGAGAAAGAAAGTCAAGTGGGGCATGTTGTTTCCACCCGAGGGGAGTGTTATAATACGTGTTAACCCAGTCGCCCCTTATCTAAGTAATGTCGGGTGCAATATTCACCTCTTTATGGTTCACTATGGCGTATTGAGTCATAGCTTTATTCAAATACAATTATAACGTTCTACAAGATTGACTCCTAGATTAGACTAGATTTTGATATTTTTATTGAGGCTTCGCTGTGACCTTAAAAGGCATGCCCACATTCAGTACCATACAATGTACTTCTAAACATATGGTTCCCTCTTGTTGATTTCTTTCATGAAGAGAAATAACACTTCTGGGTATGAATGCTGCGTGTATGACATTACAAGAAACTAATAAAAATTTACAATCACACACGCCAACTTTATCCCATGGAACAGTATCTGACATGAAGACCTAGCAGTTAGCTTAGAGGTTTCATGCTATGTAAGTTCACAGAGTATTTTTTATTGAAGTTTTAGAAGTTGTAAGCATGAACAGTTCATATTTTATCAATGTATTTCATGTCTATTTTTATGATCTTTTTATTTATTATTATTATTATTTATCAAAAAGTATTTGTTCATAGTGGCTGTACAGTATCTCAGTGGCATTGCCGTGTTCTATTCTACTTACCTTGGGAAATATTTTATACATCTGTGAGGGAAACCTGGAGTACTGGACCCTGGGTAGTCTAAACCTTGAAAAGAGTTGAAAGTTTGAAATATTGTATATGAAATGATTTAGACCCTTAGAAAACTAAGAGCCTCTTCGAATAAGATCGTTTGTATATGCACAGAAATTGTGTTGAAGATAGTTTTGTCAGAGTGATATAAAATACAACACCAATATTTTCTTAGTAAGAAAAGCTTCTTTATTGATTACACATACTTTTGAGACTTTTTTAAAAGTTTTATCTGATGAGCTTATGGCATGGTATGTCGCCCAGCGTCCGTCCCTTAACGTTTAGCTGTTTAATCTTGTTCTCAAACAATTATAACTCAGGAAATCTGAAATCTTGTGTAAACACACCTTGACCAATGAGGTTTTTGTTGACCTTGTGATCCCTTGTGATCCTCTTTACCAGAATCAAGAGGCCTAGAAAATTGAAACTTTGTGTACAGACTTCTTAGCTGATGGGGATTCTAATTGACAGATTTGGTGACCGTGTGACCCCTCCCTAACAAAGGCAACCGGGACCACACCCTAAAAACATGTTTTCATCCAGAAGTAAGAGATCTAGAAAGCTGAAATCTTGTCTACAGACTCCTTTGCCGATGGGTTTTCGAATTTGGTGACCTTGTGACACAGGGGTCATGCCCAAAAAATCTATTTTCATCTTTTTCTCCAGACGCAAGAGGCCTAGAAAAATGAATTCTTGCATATAGACTACTTAGCTGATGGGTATTCTAATTCATAGTTTTGGAGAAAAACTGAAGGGTTCGGAGACATGTTGGTTTTGGCTGAGTTCCCGTCCGTGTTTAGCGTCTGCGTTCGTGCTGTGTCGGCCTCCGTGTGGGGGTCCGTGTTGGCATCCGTGTTGGCATCCGTGTTCGCATTCCCATTCGTTTCCAGAGCATAACTATGAAATTACTTGACCAATCTTCACCAAATTTGGTATACACCCTTTTCATATCATGTAGATGAGCCTTTTGGTGGTTTCAGCTTCTTTTCAATTTCATATTTTTTTGTTTCCATGGCAACAATTTGGAATTGATCATTTTTAATAGGGCATGGTTAGTTTCCAGAGCATAACTTTGAAACTACATGACCAATCTTCACCAAATTTGGTAAACACCCTTTTCAAATCATGTCAATGAGCCTTTTGTTGGTTTCAGCTTCTTTTCAATTTCATATTTTTTTGTTTCCAGGCAATAGTTTGGACTTGATCATTTTTAAAAGGGCATGGTTAGTTTCCAGAGCATAACTTTGAAACTACATGACCAATCTTCACCAAATTTGGTATACATCCCCTTCATATCATGTAGATGTGCCTTTTGGGGATTTCAACTTCTTTTCAATTTCATATTTTTTTGTTTCCATGGCAACAGTGTGGACTTGATCATTTTTAAAAGGGCATGGTTAGTTTCCAGAGCATAACTTTGAAACTACATGACCAATCTTCACTAAATTTGGTAAACATCCCCTTCATATCATGTAGATGTGCCTTTTGGGGATTTCAACTTCTTTTTCAATTTTATATTTCTTGTTTTTTAATTGAGTCATATGTAGTTAATATTTTGTCAAGCATGACAAACTGCAGAGATGTTGATTAACCAAAACTTTAAGTTTATGTTGTTTTATTGAATAATTATTAAATTTCATTTGAGTTTAAAAAAACTGTTAGAAATTTAAAAAAACTATTATTATGCTGAAATGGTGTATGGGGGACACATCTGTTTTTACCAGTAAAAACACTTTCTAGATTCTTCAACTTTTTTTTATGTCTCTTTGTTTCCAAGGAAATTGCCAAGAAAGCTCAATTATATTGTACAGAGTCCTTAGCTGGTGGATTTGGTGGTCATTGTGACTCGCTTACCATTTATGACATAAATTACAGATAGCCTGATGAGCTACAGAGCCAATGGTTCTATTTATTCATTTCCTCAGTATACATTCCATGTTTTGTTATATATGCAAAATGTTATCAATTTTCATCTTGATTTTGTTTTTGAAACAGCAGCTAGCACTTCCCTTTTTAATGTTACAGGAGCGTGTCTCCGACATCCACAGTTTGGACCGGTCAGTCCAGCAAGAAGAGGGTGGTGTCCAACCGGACACCAGTCAAATCTACCATCGGCTACTCCAGGAGGGACAAACATCTTGTACGTTTCATGAATACTGGCGCCTTTTTTGAGATTTTAAAGGCACTATAGGGACATAAAGCGATCTTACATATCAAATGTAGTCATAGAAATAGTTTTTTTTTTTTATCAATATATAAAGTCTCTTACAGGTTAATCCTTTGACGAAACTCAATGAGTTTAAGATGTTCACACTGAAATGGCTTCATGGAGTTTTCTCTTGATATGCGATACCTTATTCTCTGACTATGGATAATTGCTATGAGTATATGGATACCTTTGGAAGATATATTTTGTATATAAACTAATATTTAGTTCTGAAAATGTTAAGAATATAAAACATCAAAAAAACATGCTACATTTCTCTTGATACAACAATTTGAACTTCGTCTTTTTTAGGGTATTATTTGTTTCCAGAGCATTAATCCAAAAATACCAGACCTTTCATGTTTGGTATACGCGTCTCTATGTCATATAGATATGCCTTTTTATTATTTTCTTATGGCAACAATTTGGACTTGCTCTTTTAAAATTAGGTATGTTTTGTTCAGAGAATTTCAGGAAGTGAGAGACATCTGTTGTTAAGGAGTTAAAACAGTACTCCATTGTTCCAAAGTGTTAATATTTGTTCTGATGGAAGTTAGTTGGTAGATACATAAGTTTATACAATATCAAAATACAAATAGAAAGTTAATATTTTATCTCATTTGTTGATGATAATTTGTATGACCAGTAGGACTACTTTCGTACAGGACACTCACTCATTTTGACTAATTCAATCTGTGACAGAGCCTTTTACTGATCAATTCAATCCTGATTTGTTTTCATCTACCAAAACAATAGTCCCTTTGCAATTTGTATAAATTTTGGTGTTTAGTTAATTATTTTTCAAAAGCTTCCCCTCTCCAAACCCATTTTATTTCTAGAATATATACTTTTATACTCTATTTTGCAAATTCTTCACTTCTCCCAAGATAAAAGCCAGTTATGGCAATGTTATATTTTGGATTGCGCCTCCTGCAATACAATAAAGTACAATTTCTTATAATTTTGGGGAGAGTTTGCAATATGATATGTTGATATGGTCAGTGCTTTGACTCTGAGAGCATGGGTTTGAATCAAAGGTACTTGACCTGAAAAAGTTCTTTTTTTTTTACAAATGCAGATAATTAGATCCTTAATTACAATGTTACATTTATTCACTCTTTAGTTGACATGTTTCTCAAGGCAAGTTTAATTGTATGAATTGATTCTTCCCACCGTCTACAGACGGGTATCCCTTGTGAGAAGAGGTTCCTGGAGGGTTTGACTTCGGACAAGTGGAACCTCAGCTACCAGGCCCTCCGCCTCGAGAAGGAGTGGACAGAGCTTGACCAGTGCCGCAACATGAAACGCAACTCGGAGGTCAGTTTTACCAACTCAAACATGGAACGCTATGTTGACACTTCATCAACAAATTAGGTATTGAATTATCAGGCTTTGAAATTATGAAAAGAGAATAGTAAATGACGTCCCATTTGATAAAATGAAAAGAGTGAGTGGTTTGGTATATAACGAGCCTAAACAAGTTAAATATCAATACCATTCAAAGGTTTCATAAAGATGTAATTAAAAAGGTCTGAGTTTAGTAGTTTATTTATACGAGGAGGAGGAGAGAGAAAGAAACTCATTAAAGAAGGGATCTTACAAGTTCTCAGGAAAACAAGATTCATGTCTATTTGGTGTTGCTTGAGAACCTGATAGTACATTGATATCAATACCAACTAATTCATTGGGTAAACCAGCTTTTTCATATTCTATTCATTTTGTTTTCTGTAAGCGTGTAAATCAAATGAACAGTTAATTCAGTTTATGACCAGGCATTTACTTCAAATTCAGGTAAATAGATGTGAATGTTCACTTTGAATCTCTTTTAACCAGTCCAAGCCTTAGTGTTTGGGACGCTCAGGGGACGTTATACCTGGTATAAATACCTGTTTATTTCTTGTCCAGTTGAATCATGTTACTGATGGTCAATGTTGTATTAGCAATTCACATTTTTAACTAAAACACCCTGATCATATACCCTCTCTATAAAGGGTGTATTGAAGCGGTAAGAGTGACAGAGACAGAGCAACACTTATTCAGCACAGTGTGTAGAACTGTGAGTGAGCTGTCTGCTAATCTGATACTCTCTAAGACTGTTAATCTAACCGCGGTAATCCAGTTTGGCTAATCTCTTGATCTTGTGTTATACAGACATGTTGGTTCTGTTTTTGTGAGTTTGGAGGTTCCTTTTCTATAGCTTTGTTATTGGAGTACCCACACACTCTCATTGGAATAAGATTTTACTTGAAGGGAGGGAACATGTTGAGAGATAAAATGTGATTTTGGAATGATGGAGTGTACTCCATGATCGGTAAGTAATATTAAGTGTAGTTAGAGGGACGTTCGACTTGAACATATCATAATAGATTTGACATTTCCACCCATCATCCACTTTTAATATGTAATGGCCCTTTTTAATTCCATAGCTGATGTGTTCATATTCTAAAACAAAACACATATATAGGAAAGTATTAGTTATTTCAAGTTCAATTTCATATTCACTTTAAGCCAAACTGATTCAATATTGCTGTTGGAAAGAGCTAGAGTGCTTATTTAGCATATTGATGGTGAGCACATGGAGCTGTAATCTGCAGTTCTGTATTACTTGTTCAATATATGTCACTAGCCAGTTAAGTTCAGTTATTTGAAAACGAAAACTCAAAGTTATAAAGTTTTGTTTATACTCATTTACGTGCCCCTAATGACTGAAATATTGAACTGTTTCAGTAGCATTCTTGAAGTTGGCGGTGCCAGGAAGACAAGAAATTTAATGGATGATCAACCTCGTTATTATAACAATAACACCTTTTCTGTTTAGATTATTGTATTGTTTATAAATAATGCTTGAAAACAGTACAAGAATCTATACCGAAAAACTATGTTTATAAGAAAGAAGTTGATTATCCATAACATTCCTTGTCTGAAATATTGCCAAAATGTCACTCTACAATAAGTCACTCACTCAAAGACTCGATATCAATATCAGATGATTATTAATTTCCTTTTGATAAAATAAACGCTTCAAGCTGTAATCTTATGTATACTTCAATCAATTACTGGATATCAGTACCAGATATTCATGAATACATCGCCTCTAATTTGTAAGTTCATGTTCATGCTTGACTTAGAGCAAGTTATCAATTCAAAGTGTCAATGTTAGCTTTGAACCGTCCGATTTTTCCACCATTAAGTTTGTTTGTAGATTGCAGTTTGTTCCTTGTAGCAGTATAAAAACAGTGAAGCATGTTTTTGAATGTTTTGTCAATTCAAATCAAATTTTAAAGTTATGCAAAGTATAATTTCTTTTCAGGGTATAAAAATGTCATGTTCTCATGTAATGAGAATAAATTTGTGTAGCCAATTTAGTCACCCCACAGTTACACCTGTAATCGTTCGAGCTTGGGAATTGGTTTGTGTAGCTTAAATTTTTATGTTTATATACACATTTCTATCAAAATATTCTTTATTGTTATGTATCTAATTAATTGTATAAGTTGATATTGTGAAAGCTGTAGAATCCGTATTCCAACTTCCAGTTACAATTACAGTAACTACCTAACCTCGCTCTCATTCCACCGATGGCCGCAACCAGAGCGCGCCAATGTTGATATGTACGTGAATCACGAAGTTATATAAAATGATTGAACCTTCAACCAGTGTCGGTCAAATATCATTTTAACAAAAGCAAAAAAAGATTTATAAACTACAACAAAGTGCCCCATCATATCAATACCTAATAGACAAATCATTGACAATTTAACTATATTCTCATTGTTTTACATTCTAAACAACTTACAAGTGCTAATATTATTTCGGAGTTCATTCATGACTTTTGATTGTTGATTGGACTGTTGCAGTGTCAAAGATCGACTGAAATGACCCACGGCAATTTCATGATTCATTAAAATGTTTTCAGATTTGTCAGTGACTTAACTTTAAATTTCTGAAATCAGCCGATAAACTACTTTTTTTTCAAAACACCAGCAAATTAGCATGAATAAACAGAACTGAAAGGGCCTGTGGTCACTGAAGCGGGAGACCTGCCGAGTGACGTGGTGAGAGTCGCCCCTATTACCTCCTCAGTGAAAAAAGAACAGCAAATGACTATGTTTCAACCACAGTCTTAACATATCAAAAGTCATCCAAACAACTCAAACCTTCGATTAATTGATATTCAATATATATTTAGTAATTTCTATTGTTCCAAGTGAAAGACAGTGCTTTAATGTTGTTACAACAATCAGACTGGATGAAAAAGACTGATTGTTTATGACAAACTGGTGGCTATTACGTAATCCCATTGCATTCAAATTAAATTTTGAATTCAATCGTCTCTAATTACACCTAATGCATTTTCACTCCTTAATCCAAATTGGTACCTTTACGTCCTGTCATAATGACATATTTTTTGGCATTCGACTGCTACTGAGTATATTGTCACGACGTCCAATCATAATGAACCAATAGATTTGAGTGAAGGAGATTGGGCTCATGCTTTTCTACCCATAATAACAATCATTTGAAAAAAGTAGATCGTTTGGAAACGTAACCAAAATCCTTAATGATTATATAGGATGTATCTAATGCTTGTGCCAGGTATGTTATAATATCATTGATTGTTGCATTCAAAGTCAGAGACATAGCCACACAGTGTGAGATTTAATACAAGATAACAAGATATGTTAGATATGACTACAAACGAATCATCCACTTTAGTACTAAGTTGTCACAAAAGTTAAGTAAAAGAAAAGAAGATTTTCTGCGACATATGACATCAGCTCAACACTAATAAGTTACACATTGGGCATGGATGCAAGTCATACTTCAATGTTTTTGTCAAAGCTTTCCCCAGTGTGATTAGGCGGTTTACCTAACCCGGGGTATAAAAGATGTCTTAGTAGTCGAATTAAAGTGTATATTTTCAAATTTTTTTGGCTCTTTCAATTCTTATAAGTGAAATAAATACAGATAATAATTTACAATTATTAAAATTATGCGATTGCCTCTTCTTTAAAGCCAGCCAGATACATCTGTCTGTGTAAACAGTTATAAGCATTTCACGTCTCTCTTATCATTGATAGTGACACAAGATATGGCATGTTTTATATGTGATTCTGTCCCATAACAATACCTTTGTCAACTTGAACAGGTAAATTGGATAGGCAAATCTGTTATTATTACACCGAACAGTGTATCTAAACTATGGGATAAACTGCTGGTACGCACAGTGCTTGCCTGACTTTGAAAGGATATTGGATTTAACCCAAAAAATTTAAAGAATTTGTACTGTTGCAGAAAGTGTAATACCAAAGGTAACTAAACTTGTTAATAATTTGGTATCAAACTCCCTTTCGCTCGTTTTATACTTAATCATTAACTCATTTAATAATAATAGTTTTAAATGGAAGGTGGTTTAGTATCCTTTACATATTTTACTTATCTCTAGATTGTCCAGCATCGCATTGACAAC
This sequence comes from Phorcus lineatus, assembly GCA_921293015.1. Lineage (NCBI taxonomy): Eukaryota > Metazoa > Mollusca > Gastropoda > Trochida > Trochidae > Phorcus > Phorcus lineatus. Next base: position 45,855,247 of record OV121090.1, on the reverse strand, counting down.
ATGTACATGATGAGTGGGTCGGGGATCCGACTCAAACCAAAATACGATGTCAACGAATCAGAGCTCCAGCAACTGAAGGACTTGTCCCGTGCCAGACAGGTGCTCAGGGATAAATCAAAGAGGAATCAGTGAGTCAGATAAAATACCATTATGTCTCATCCAAAAACTTTCCGGATCCAAAAGCATCTCCTCAGCTCTTATCTTTGGACCATTCTTACATAAGGAGAAACATATAATCCTATCCTGACCCTCCCTCACCTAAAATTTGATAAAGCTATCAATGTTTGATTTACCCGTAAGTGATGCTAATATTGATTTTTATCTTTTCAAGTTAGGGTTATTTTCAATCATTATATTATTTATCATTTATCTTTACAGTGTTTTTTTTTTGGAGAAAGAAGTAATTCATTTCAACATGTTTCATTCATTGTCATTGATTATCGATGAGTAATACTAAGTCATGTTCATCAACTTCGATCATTTTCTCTGCATCTTTACCTTTCTCAACCTCTCTCTAACCCTTCTCATCTCTTTCAACACTTGCCTCCAGACAACTTACCATAATAGAAGAAACTTCATCCCCACACTACAACTCACCCCAAATCTCGAGCCTTCCACCTCAGCCCACACCTATCCCAGAGGTTGTGTCCTCATCCCCAGACTCTGCCGTAGAATCGCCCCGTGCAGACCATCCAGGAGTTGCTGTCTCATCTCAGATGCAGAGCAAATCTCCAGTTCTCAGATGTGAAAGTCCTGAATCTGGAATCCAGGCTGATGTTCAGAGGGAGGATAAATTTCATAATGATCGGATGTCGGAACTCCAAGAGGATCTGAAGTTAGAGATGGAAGAGGCAGAGATTTACATTGAAGGGGTGGATCTTACAGAAGAAGTTGAACTACAAATAGAGGATGTTGAGATGGAAGGACTTGATAATAAGGACGACAATGAAGTGGAAGATATCCCATATGACCGTCCAGTCAGCCGTCTTGAGATCCGATCACCGTCTGGTCTGTGTGTTGATAACAAGGACGTCCGAGTGATGGACATAATGAAACATAAGATGATTAGTAATAAAGAGCGCTGCATGGTTGAAATGGCCTCAGGAACTCAACCCAAGATTCAACATGAAGCGCACATGGAAGATAACATTCACCCAGATCAAGAATCTTCTTCGCACCAACTCCAAATTTGTCTGGGCCTTAAGAGCTATACTGTAACGCCCTTTGACCCCTATGACAGCAGAACTGGGTACAATAATAAACATCGCTGTGGGTATGGTCCACCCTTGCCAAAGAAGAAGAAGAAGAATTCAACAGCTACTAAAGGAGTTGAACAGTTGTGTAACTGGAAAGCATGCAGTGGCTTCATCGCTAGCCAGCCTCCTGTCCTTTGTAGCTGTCGCCAGGGCTCGTACGCGACCTTCCCTATTCTCGCTATAAGTGGACAGCAGATGCAATTGGCTAATAGAACCATGTGATAAGTCATGTGACCCTTATGTCACTGGTCCTTTGACCTTTGTGTCACCAGCCATGTGGCTTTTATCATCATGTCGTGCAACTATTTTTGTTTGAGTTCAAATTTACCTATTTTTACTATCTTTCTAAAGTTAAACTCTTTTGAAAGAATGTCACCATTTCATTATTTCTATATTTCCATAAAATGAATTGTAATAAACTTTTAAGCTTTGTATTTATAATCAAAATGTTGTCAATCAGCACTTCTTGCAATATTCATCATAATCTGATATTTTATTTCTATACTGTGAATTATTCTCTTGTGCAATATTTTTTACATTTTCGTTTGGTAATTGTTTTCATAAACCACACTGCCAACTGGCTACTTGTAAATAGATGTTTCTCATATATCAGAGTTTTTTTTCTGGTACACTTTCTCCGTATGGATTTTAATTAAGTCATCTTCTATTGAATTTTGAAATAATCCACTATAAAGTTATTTACTAGTGCTACTTTTCATATCCTTGTTATCAGCTACTTTCACTCAAACCATAAAAGCATATAAAATCTTTTAACTTTAAATTTTTTTTAAAATGATATATTTAATCTCAAAATTTACTTTATCAGAATAACTCAAAATTCAAATTCAACCTAAGGAAATTGATGTTACAGCATTGGACAAATTTTCAGGTATAAATATTTTATTGTAGTTATAATTTGTAAGTAATTTAAGAACACCTAACAGAATTATATTAACCAATTTAATAATTATGTACATATTCTTTGTTGGCTTGTTTTGTCTTTAAAACTTTCAGCAAAATAAAACTTGTTGCTATGTTTCATACGATTTCTTTGTGAGTTAAGTATAATTACTTCAGAAAAATAATTGAAAAAAATAATTAAAATAAGGGATGATATTTATTAATTTGTTTCATTTGTCAAACCAAAGACATGAAAATGACATACATATTTCAAACTATATTCGACTCTAATCATTTCTTCACATCAAATAATATTTTCCAAATTTGTTTGTTTTCTTCATAAGCTGATATGTACGCTTTTTGTACTGCTCAGTTTATACGGATCAAGAATATATAGAGGTCATGGATGAATTTGTTTTGATGTGTACAACTTCAACTGGATTGTGAAATAAATATCATTTCTTACAAGACAAGCTGCCTTTGAGGGTTTCAGAGTTAATCATGAGCTTCAAGCACATGGTACTGGATTTCCTTTACCTTAATATCTCTTACTAAAAATAATTGTGACTCCCTGACAATACATCAGTCTTTGGGTTTAATTTTGATCAGAAATGTAATAACAGCTTAATTAGAAGTTTCAATATGGTGGACCTATCAAATATCTATAGTGAGATTCAGAATCTGTGGAAATATGACACAACTGGTTTACTCTCTTCGAAAATGGGACATTGTCTCATTGCACGACACAGTTAGTCTTGTAATAACACTAAATCAGAGCTTAAAGCAAGGATACACAGGTGTAAGAATGTAGCCTTTCTGCCATCCTGACTCGGGGTGAAATGTATATATGCTCTCGCTTCACTCTAATACCCTGGGATATACCCCCACTAAAAGTTACACGCTGTGCTCTATGACAGAACTGCGTACGTTCTGTACGGTGAATGTGAAGACATATTGTTACTTATGTGTATTTTGTAATTTTTATTTGTTCAAAACCAATGAAAGTTTTTTTGTGCTGTTAGTTCAAAGATGTCATGCTCTGGTTTGGTAAAAACCTTTTTTGTCACTTAGTTCAATTTGAACTGTTTATTCTAAGTAAACAATGTAACACTTAGCACTCCAATTCGCATTTATAATGGATGTTTCCGCAGCCAAAAAGTCAAAGTCGGGGCATCTGAGAGCCCATATGGGCAAAGCAACTATAGCTACAATTCAACCAACAAGTGAAGATGACAAGTGGTTAACACAATGCATCGATCATTGAAATGAGCTCATGAAAGTACAAAAAATTATTTATATAATTTCTGTGTAAAATTGCAGAAAAATATATAAAAAACACTTGACTTTACTGAGAGTTGAAGTGTGAACTTGCAAAGTGAACATGCGCAGACATGTTTAAAGTCCTAAACCAGTCACTGAATTATCTCTCTTTACAAAACGAGCCAGTTGAGCATTACTCACTGTTCTTATTGCTGTTATTTAGTCAAGAGAGCATGGAAAAATTAAGCTATCAAAAGTATCAATTTATTGCAATATGCCTTTCTGTATCGCAATATTGTGATATGGGAATGAGTAGTAATACCCATCCTTAATCATTATTGTTTTGTACACATGGTAAGTACACGGATCATTTATTAACACATTCACATTTTGAATCATTATTAACCCTTTTCAAGCTCAATATCAACACAAAACTTTCTTCCTCCTTTCATCATCCGCAACCTGTGAAATGATTCTCATTATGTCACATACATATATAATCATACAATAGGGATGAATCATTTAGAATTAATTATTTTTTCAATTATCATCAAATTGGTTTGTCCTTTATTTCATTTACTTTATTTCACCAGACCCTCCACAAAAGGAAGACAAACAAATATGTCGGGGCGTCAAAGTTCAAAGGTATGACATTGTAAATCAAAATTATTACAATCTTCTTCCTTGGTACATTGAGTGTCTGCTTTATCTATGGTCAAGTCCTATCCAACTATTGCTGTTATCCTGCAATATATTCACAATTTAAAAAATTCAATCTTAAAATATCATGATTGGTATTATAAAAAGTTAAATATCTGTTGCGATGAATTTAGAACACCATGTCAATTTTTCTTTCAGAGTGGGAAAACTGATGCCTCCCATCCTCAAATTCGTATAAGCGGTATGTACAGCTTTCTTATCAGCATTATGCTGTATTTCAGTTTAGAATTCTTTAACCATGAGATGCAATTTCAACTTAAGGAAATGTGAAATGGATATTCTAACCAGTGAATGTTTAAAAACCAGTCAAACAAATATGAGAGGTTTTTCCAGACTTTAATAACCATTTGATATCCTTTTTTTGTCAACCATTTATCAATGTATTTGTGTACGTCTAGCCACTTGAGGGCCCCGAAACTCAGAAAAATGTGTAGGATCTATGAGAAGACAAATATGGCATACCTCACTGGCACAAACTGATCTGTCCAAATATGAAAAACTTTTTATTTCTTTACTAGGAGACTCTCAGAAAGAAGGAACTAACACTGAAAATCCCTCACAAGCTGATTGGGCTTCTGATCCAGGCTCCCGTCCAATCCAGTCCCCTTGTACTCCACCTGGTAACCATGGAGACACAGTGACTGATGAAGCAGGCAAAATAATCAACCAAAATGAAAAAGACTCTAAACATGTTGCAGAAGATGTTGTAAGAACAGAGGAAGGCGAAGAGAATAAAGAAAATATTGAAGTGAATCCCAAAAGTGATGGTAAAGAGGGTCAAGATGGGGGGGATACTGATGAGGGTCAACAGGGAGAGGGGGCACCTACAAATGAGAATGTTGGAGATGGAAAGGAAACAGGAGTGGAGAAAGAGACAGTTCAGAACGGCCTAACTGAGGAGATAGTGGCAGCTAATGGGACAAAAAATGTTGAAAAAGATGTCGGTGAGGAAAATGTTGATCTAAATGAGGATGAAACTGTTAAAGCCAAAAACGTGACGCCAAATGATGCAACAGAAACTCAAGACAGGTCTGAGAAGGAAAATGAGATAGATCATTGAAGAAAATGGTGACAATTAACTTGGTGACCAGGAAATATATGCAACTAATAATGTGAAAAAGATGATTTACTGGACAAAAATGAAATTTAAAGTACTCCTATCTTATTTAATCCAGAATATATTCACTGAAAGTAACTGCTGACTGAAAGGATATCAAACAGTTTATTGTACATATACTGCCAATCTTATCTCCCAATGAACAACAATTTGTTGAAATATTTATTTTATTGACCTTACAAAAGCCACTTTTTCAATGGCAGTGGTAAACATGATTAAGTTGCTTGACAGTGGTCCAAAGTTCGACCCTACACAGGTTACACAATGTCACCAAACATACCATGTTTATGTTTAAAAATAACAAAGTAAATGCCAATTAATTGCCCTCTAATCATTAAAGGTACAAGCGTTTTATGAATAATGTTCACGGCAATTATGCCAATTATTTATATGCTTTCATGTCTGTTTTGTTAATTTTCATGTATATACTTTTTTAGAAAGTTTCATGTGAAATGAACAATGTTTCAAAATATTGTAAAGTTACAATTATGTTTCTCATGTTAAAAAACATTGTCATATTTACATGATATTCTAATGAAATATTTAAATAGTTATGCTAAATAAATAATATGTGATATATATAATATTGTTTTGTTAATTTAAAAAAAAAAAGATACATTACTTGTATAAACAACAATCTTTCTAGGAAGATTAACATGGTTTAATGCCAACACCTAATTAAACTATTGTGAAAATAAATGTAAAAAGATGATTAGCCGAGTACTTTGTTATGATTTTATTTTGACACCCAAAGAATGTTTTGACCTATATCTTCATAAAAGGCATCAGATTGATGCAATTTTTTCTACATCTATGTAGAAATTCTCATCTCTTGAAATGTTAACGGTTTCCACAATGAAAGTAGCAAATAAATGCAAAGAGCATAACAAGGAAATTAAAATGCACATAAAATGGCATGGAAAAGCATTTTATTCCAAAATTGCAATTTATTGACAATAAAAAAGGAGTAATAGTATACAGTCATTTAAAATAGAATCAATAAATACAATCAATATTCGTTAGAAGTGAACAGGTGCTTGACTCTGTGATGTCATAATGGTCATCTGTATTAACCTTCTAGTGTTTTCAGATGTCATTGTTGGATAAACAGTATATATACTGGTCTGAATTTAACAAATAACACTTTTACAAAGAGGCAACAGAATACAATCATGACTCAAATCTGTCTTAATTACAGGCTTTTAGACAATGATAACTGTGTATTATCTATGCGAAAGAATACATAATGGCAGTAGCATATGAGTGTTTAGGATCATGGTTCATTTTCAAATTACATTTTCATTTTGAATTGTTTTTCTCAAATTTTTAAAGATTATATATTAAGACACAGGGGCGTAGGAACAGGGGGGGCTTGGGGGGGCTTAGCCCCCCCACTTTTTTTAAGCCCCCCCACTTTTTTTTAAGCCCCCCCCCCCCCACTTTTTTTTCGAAATGTTTTTTTTAAATTGATTATTTTCCCCTTTCTACTACATATTTCCCAATAACTGGTCTAGTATTGTTACAAAACAGCTACTATGCACTACTTTGAGGGTAGTTTCTAAAACTACTCTGAGCGTAGAACTAAAACATCCAATCATCCTAATTGACGATAAGATGGGGTAAGCAGTAAGTTTCCTTTTTTTTTTTTTTTTTTGGTTACAAAATTTCAATCCAAGCCCCCCCCCACTTTCAAATTCGCTCCTACGCCCCTGAGACATAGTTAATGGATGAACACTCACAAAGAAGTTACTATTGAAAGTTACTTGGAAAGTGATTTGTCTAAGGAGGATGACTTAAATGGTTATTTAAGGAACAAAACAAAAATGTTTTCCGTAACTTTCACACAACAGCCCTATGAACCAATCCTCACATCATTCATGAAGTATCGGTAACACATTACTGTCTTTTCCAAAATCACTTTGGCAAATGAATGTGTTATACATTGAATTAAAGTCAGTTTGAAAGGAGATTAAACTGAAATTTAGTTGTTGACAATTACAAGTTTTTGAAAAACAAAGTGAAAAGGGTTCAGATGGAACTGTACATGAGATGACCATGGGGAAAAAGAAATAGAGCAACCGTTCTGTTCTGTGTGATGATATGAATTCCACTGAATAGATTGTTTTATCTTGGCGCATACAAATTTTTCATGCACTTTGGGAGAAAACAATTATACAAATCCACTTCTACTTCACCATGAAGATGGCAACTCAACCAACCAATCAACAGTTTGTTTATGATTGAATAACTCAAGGACAGGCTGCAGACAACCAGCCAATCAGGGTTGCTCCACAAACATCAACTTGCTGCATGCACACAATGTTTCACAGAAACCAACGTAACAAGGTTTACATGTCGTCATCTGAATCATCGAACTGATGCCGCCTTCTATCGAACTGAAAATGCAAGAGATGATGTTTCAAAATGCATTTATTTGATATTTTTTTCTACATTGAATTCTCTCCCCACCTTTTCTCAAATTTGGAATTGATTTACGTATGTAATGTTTTGCAATTTACATCTATGCATTTAACAGATTTATTCTGAAATATGTCATTATGATAGTGGTGGATCCAAAGGGTGAGGAAGTTTATGGGGTGTGAACCCCTGCCTTTCGGAAATTGTTAACCCCCTAACCCCCCTTTTTTGTCAATAGGTAACCACCTCCTCCTTCAAAATTCTTGAATATGCAACTGTATGTAATGTACGAATGTAAGAGTCGCTTCCCTTGGGACAAGAGTTTGACATGATTAATAGTTACACACTGAAAGGTTGAGAGGAATGTCAGCATGACAAGTCTTATAGACTTTATAGAAACAAAGTTAGAAAAGATAATTCAACAAATCTAACAAACAAATTGAACACTGATACCTTAACTGTGGTCTTTTTTTGAGTCTGTTCACTAACTTTTTCTAAAAGTCCCTTTAGTTGTTCCTCGCCAAGCTAGACAAAGAGACAACAGAATAACATGAAAAAATGAAAATGAACTGTCAACACTAGTACCGTTTTCAAATTCACACAAAATCCAGTAAGTCATCCAAAACATCACTCAATAAAACCATTTAACACTTGCTTTATCTGTCAAAAACTGGAATTGAGCCAATCATTTCTTATGCATATATTTTAAAAGAAACATTTAAATAAAAACATGAGGTGGAAATAAGTTGAATTTTGGTTATTCGGGATGCAAGCAATGAAGCATTATGACAAAATCAATCTTTTAGGCTAAATAGTTTCATGTTAGGCTTGCTTACATATACAGCAAGAGGACAATTATTGGGCATAGTTTGAAAAGAAAAAAGCCCCATATATATGTTTGCCTAACTTTGTATTAAATCCAGCAGTTTTTTGGGTGCAGAGATTTCAACTACCTTTGTCTGAATCTGTCCTGTGCGAGTCATCTGTACAAGTAGATTTTCAACCATTTCTGCTTTCTCTGGTTTGGCAACAGCAATAGTATTTACTGAAATTAAAATGATGGCATCAGTGAAAAAGAACTAGAGACTAGATTAACTACCAATTACAAAAACAGATTAAAACATGTTCCGAGCTGTCCCATGGCAGTAAAATTTACTTAAACTTAACATAGAGTATGTTTCATGAAATCTTTTTTGGCTTTGATATGTGCCAAAAATACCAAAGTGCTGATTTAAGTTAATATCAACATAATCTACTTTTATAGTTAACCTCAAAAGTCAGTCATTAAACATTTAAGAGTCTTGAAACATCCATAAATTTAAGCAATTAACTAAAATCACACATGCATTTAACTGACTACCCTAAAAACATTTCAGCCAAGACCAATAGTTCTGACTGCTAAGGGGGAATAGTATTTTTTTAAGGTAAAAAAGTAAAAAGTATTTCTATTCAGATTAAATAATATTTTGTGAACATAATTTATGTTAAAGTCAATAGTAAAAAAAAATTAAAAAATCTAAAATATTCGGTTTTCATTGTAACTAATAACGAATACGATTTACTTCCTGCCACGATTCGATTCACTAATATACGAATGTATCGTTGCAGCTCTATCTTGCATGTACACTGTCTTCTTATTCCATATGTTAAACAGGTAAAACTTAAAAATCACGTAACAATTTTGAACATATCAAGGTGACAGAATTAGTTCTTTTTATAATATTGTGAATTTAATGGGAAGTAATTTTATTAAGCGCCCCCTTTTTTCGAATACAGTAATGTTTATTGGGGGGAAATTTGAAGACATTTAAAAAACAAGTGATATTGATCCTAAGTATAAGTTTCCACACTGATCGGCATGCACCTCTCAATAGTCAATAATTACATTGTCCTCTTTTAGATCATTAATCAGAACTTAAATGTTTTTATTGTTACACTAAATTTGTAAGCATCAGACACCAGGTGACCTGATTTATATTGATGCCATCATAGTTATATCACAACAAACAACAGCATTAAAAGAAAACTGTTTACAATCAATTCTCACAAAACTTTCCACATGTGATGTTGCATGGGAAACATAACATAAGATGTGAAAGATATTTTCTTAGCTTGGTTCACTCACATCGTGTGCGTGCAGACTGATCTAGGACCTGACTCAGAATTGAATTCTTCATATCGCGTGCTTGTTTTGCTTGCTGCTCTCGCTGTTCTTCGGACGGATTTCCTCCTGAACCCTAAAGGAATAGATTCAACATAAACAATAAGCATGCCTTATTTTTCTAGCAAAATCAATCAAAAGGGAAGAAATAATCAAAAGGTAACCTTATTTACAATAGTTTGCAGACACAAATTTAGTTGTTGGGGGGCTGCTACAGATGAAATAGGCTTCGGACTCAAACCTTGTGTGCGCAGTAATCGCACATGAACTGAAATTTAGAATATCTGAACTGTATACTCTGTTTTGATTATCTTAACTAGTATCAGGCTCTTTCAAATATTTTCTTTTAAAAAAAATCACATCAGTAACAATAGAGAATGTCAGGAAAAAATATGGTTGGAAATTAACAGTTAAATTAATCAGTTTATTTACAAGTAAAAATTGAGAGAAAGTTGGAAAACAAGATTGAAGTTTTCAACTTGACAGATTTTGATGATCATTATGATTTTTGAAGAAATATGGCAATTGTTTCCATTTCCTTCAGAATTGAAACTTCAATTTTGAAAAAATATTGAATTCTCGAACTTCGTATAATCAATATTGTCTATTTGGTCTTACCCCATACTGTTTTTGAAGCTCAGCCATGCGGCGAGCACGGATTGCTTCTAGATCTTCGTCGGCCATGTTTTCAGAATAATACAAAAGTAGGAACACTTGGATACAGAACAAAGTGTGGAAAATATATGTTAAATCTTTTTAATTCAGTCATTTCTTTTAGGACAACTAAAATATTTTCGAAATAAAAATCAATGTTAAATGAAAAACTTTTATTGAAAAGTATTCATGGTATTGTCATATGCATGAAAAGATGGAAGCCAACTGATTTATGTTTCGTTTTCTTCAAGATACAGTTTTTGTAATATAAAACTCAGCTCCGTGCAGGAGTAGGATTCGCAATACCGATGCCATTACATTGAGTGCAATGTGTAAAGTTGTAGCCATGACCTGAAGGTGCATTTCGTACGCAAAACGGTTTCGTAATCTCAAAGCTGAAAACAAGTTAGTTAACAAATACTACTAACGTGTTTTGATTAAAAGATAATAAATATCTATTTTCAAATAACTACTGCAATCAAAACAAAATCAACAGTAAAAATCGAATGAACTAATATAGTGCAAGTAATTTGATATATATACATTAATAATAATATGCTATGTGATATGTGATGTCTATGAAATAAGGGCAATAAAATTTCTAAACGCACACAAAATGCATATATACAAGTCACGAAATACATATATGTATAAACATGTAAAGTTATGACGAATGATGACAATAAACCCTTAAATGAAATGTAGGGACGAGTTTACCGATCTCTTTTTGGTACGAGTTCCCGTCTGGGACGAGTTCGTTTTGGAGACGAGTTCACCTACAGCCCATACGAATGAGCCTTTTATAAGTGCGAAGCGTCGTAAAATATATAACGAAGATACGAAATATGTGTTCTCTTAAAATACTTTTTAAGAAATAGGCTGCAATCCACCACTGCCTAATATAATGCTTTACCTTAAATTTTAAACATGATTCGAAAATATTTAAACCAAATTGAATCTCCTCCTGATACGAACATTGGTGATTTGATAGTTGGTTCTCATATTATTATATACATCCAAGAGAAACAAATTTGATATCATTGTTCAAATTCATTTATTAACTAAAACAAATACAGTGTTAAACATAGAACATTCTCAGATAATAATACAATCACAATTAAACACCGAGGAAATATTAACTATTGACAGTTGTTCCGATGTTCATTTAATCTATTTGCTCAGTCTGTTAACAGTTGTAATTTGCTCTCTGTAAAAAGACTAAGGAACTGAAATAATTAGATATTGTACAAGCATACTTCGGTAATAGTCTTTGTTTTAATACAGTCGCATATTTTCCCTTTTGATGATAACGACTAATTAGCGAACACCAATATTTCGTAAACATCGAATGTACAGATCATGCATTCCTCTTGATGTTACTATAATTCGCGCTAAGATAATCTATATACATTGTTAGCTTATTTTAATTAATTGATTTTGCTTACAGCCAGAACAGCTGTTTTTCAAATGTTCGTGATTTTTCCATTTTGAGCACAGCTTAGATAGATTATATTCTCTCAGCCGAAAGTAACATTGTTGATTGCAGATATAAAGAATGATAAGAATTGAACGATAGAAAACTAAAGTGCCTTAGCCTTATATTATTTGAAATGGGCAATTTGAACCGAAAAGTGTGTTTTATTGGCTTTAAAGTATTCAAATTGCGTTATACTGATCACTTAAAATTGGTTCAACTTTACGATGGAGCCAATTACTAGTAACATAATTCTGCTTTTTCCAAAAATATGACACACCACAATTATCTAGAATCGTTTTCAAATAATGTCGACAATATTGCTGATATTCATTACTATTATCATCTGTTAATGACACGTTAAATGAAAGTTAATTGTTGTTTTCGTAATACAAAAGTTTACGCCAGTGTAATGAAATAGTCATATTCAGCCGTCCCGTTTCCCTGTTTAACATATAAACAGCTGAGCTTTACCTAAATACAATACCATTTTTTATATAAACAGTCTATATGTACGCATTTTAGTTTTTCGAAATCATCAGGACCCCATATCTCACAGCTGTATAATAACATTGGTACAGACACGATCGAATTATTTTCCTTCCTTTTCACCGGTCTGACAGCAACCTATACTGGCGGAAATATTTTTTAACCAGTTTAGCACAGACAAAACGTAGTCATAAGCGGACCATTCACATAAAAAATGCTGGTTGGCAGCGATCATTTACCACGAATAGTTCATAGGAGGTACCTGTTCCTTTTTATTGGCATCGGAGGCTTTTCTCGGATACTTCGTGATTGGCTAGCTGAGCTTGTAAACGTCAAAACATGCGACTTATGCGGCTGCTGTCAAACCGTGTGAGGAGAAAAAACAACTATTGCAACGAGTTCGTATACCGGTAGATATTATTATATATTCTATACCGGTCAATATTTTGAAACTGTTATTTCTGAGAACAAGGTCAATCATAGTGGTAAATGTATATATTCTTGCTTTTTATAACAAGCAATACACTTCTTTCAGGCGTTGACCTCTTGTTTATCGCACCATCAATTTCCTATTCTTATCCGGGCTTATGGCGAATAAAACCATATCATCAGCACACATCACAAGAAAAACTAACACGATTAAACTAACACATCATTATAATAATTGATCCTTGTAATGTAAATGTTTTTGTAAGAGCTTCATTTTCATCGTACCGCAGCTTACGCGGAAAAAATTCAAACTAATTCTAGAAACTTTTCTTCATTAAACGAATCTTTAAAATTTTCTACAGTGGACAGGAAACTAAGATTTGTTAGTGTTGAATAAAGCCATGTAACTTGTGAACATGTACATCGAATAATGTTTATATGTATGGCATATGTCGATGAATATGCTAAGATGAATGAATTAAGTATGTTGGCACTTTTCAAAGCCAAATGATTTTGAAATATACCATAGGTCACTTTAAAATTCTTGTTCACAGTGTTACAAATGGTACAATTTTAACTTTATTCAAAGAATTGTACTTCTATGCAAAAGTGTCCCCAATCCACTGCGATATCGTCAGACATAATAATAGGTATACATCACTAACTTTGCCATATCATTTCACAACTAGGAAGTATGATGCTATAACTGATAACCAAGATTGCTGTGGATCTTCAGTCCTATTACTATTTGCTTCTCTTTATGTTCAGAATTGGCAGAGACCAAGGGAGACAAATCCTTGATAAAAACCACGTATAAAACAGTTTCAGTGGTTTACACTCAAAATACCAACATATTGTTTTAAGAAACAGCGATTACGAGATGTTGAAAGCATTAGATCAATACAAAGTTCTCTCTATATCAAAATATTTATAAGATAATTCAGCCTGTGACAATTCAGGATTAATATGATATCAAGCAGAAACTTGTTTTTCAAGGCAATACGAATTGAAGTGAAATTACGATTTGTCAATAACAAAAACACATTTCTATCATGGACCTTGTGAAAAAGTATAGATCCATACCATACCGCGATATTTATTTTGGTGAATATTCATTAAAGAAACCCACTTGTTTTCAAAAACACATTTTGTTTACATCCATTTGAATGTTTTATAATTCATTAACATTTTTTATGATTTAACCAATTTTGACAAAACACTCGTTGAACAGTTCCGGGATCCAATTTCATATAAATACCGTTGGACTCACTCATCATAGTTAAAAATGGTACTTATTTTACAGACATTTTACGATAGTTTTGTTTGGTATTCTAGAAGTTGGCGTGACGGAAAATAATGATTTCATTTATTGATTTGTCAAGGTTTATTGGACATTTCTTGTCGAAAACTATGTTCGCCTCTTCGAGTAAAGTAGAAAGTCTTATTATCAGCTGTTGCGAACCGGGCGTAAATATGAAGGTTTCAACTTCAAGAGATGAAATGGTAATATTTAACAAGAAGCAAATGTATACGCCTCTCCAAAATCACGGTAAGTTTATCGTCCGTCCTATTGTTTCATGACGTCATTTGATATGATTGAAAGTGTTTTTTCAGTGAGTGGAATCGTATACTTTTTCATTCACTGTAAATCCGGATTTTTTCCCAACCGAAATAAGTCGTATGGTACAATTAAAAGGGCAAGAACTTCTATAGTATATCCGGCTGTAAAGCATAAATTCTGTAATAGACGAGTTTTACCAATTGGGCCTAAGGTGCCCCCTGTCTCTCTGGTGGTTGAAGAAGGACGCTATTTTACGAATCAGTACGGATCAGTTTTTGATTAAACATGTTCAATAATGGTTTTCACTAAGTTAAATGTCGATTTAATGATAACTTATCCTGGCTAATGTATCTGGAGCTTAAACAGATTTCTCTTTTAGGTTCACTATGTTATGAAAGCATTACAAGTTTGCAGAAAGTTTTTGAACGAAGAGAATCTCAAGAGGTTGGCAAGTGTCTTGTAGTGATCGACATAATGCGAAGTTTTGACAATTTTGCAAGATGTTTAAATACAGTACAAATGAGTTGAAAAGTTAAATGAATAGGGGACATACAAGGACATTTAGAAGAGACATGCATAAAAGGGGTTTATTTTTAAAGATTTATTTTTTAAGATTTTATTGACTATAACCTCAAAATGTGAAAAACTCTTTTTTGAAGTATGTGTTTTTCTGTTCTGTGGATGAAGGAGTAAGCCCTTACTCAGAAACGTCATGTGTTATCCCCCCCCTCCCCTCCCCCCCCCCCCCCCCCCAAAAAAAAGAAGTGTTCATCCAGAACATGATTTATTTAGGTATTTACTTGATGTTAGTTTATTTAATTTTTTTAAACGTTGTTGTATATGAGATCATAAACCTTATTCCTATTTTGAGAAAATGACAGATTGTGGAGCACAGTGGTCTAGCGGTAAGCATGTTGACCACTCGCGCCACAGGCCCGGGTTCGATTCCCGGTGGAAACACCAACAATTTGTAATCTGGGTCTCTTACTGTGTTTTGTCCCTGGGCAAAGGCCCTTCATCAACATTGCACCTAGTCCACCCAGCTGATTAAAATGATACCTGAAATGACAGGTTGTACAGACCTACATGGCTTCTTTGAAAGTACATAACCTTCAGGGTAATGCTGAAGGTAGCGCACTGAGCAGGTACCAGTGCCTACATATAGTGCTATATAAATGTCATTATCATTAAAACATTTAATACATTGTATCAAGCTTCTGTTTGATTGTCATTGATCAGTGTGAGGAATTATTATTATCCAAACACGCAGGTATACCCCTGAAGGAAACTGAACCTGTTGAAGCAGACATTCAGGCCTCCAGCCGTATGAACATTAATTTGTTTAAACTAAGACAAGGTATGACAAGACAATGGAAAATCCGAAACTCATGAACATCTCAGGTGCTTTGAATTTAAAACTCTGCTAAATCAACAAAAATGATAGGTTTGAGGCAGATCACCAAAATTAAGGAATATAAACACCGAAAGTCTTGCCGTAATAATTTCCTCTTGAATATCTTTCCGAATCTGTTTTGTATTTCTAGCAATAACATGAAGCTGATGTCATTAATTTGCATTTTTTAGAACAAAACTCGCTTCCTGTTAGAATCTCTGACTATCGGGTGACAAAGGAGCGTGCAGCCCCTCATTAGGAACTCGTAAAAGCAACTTTGCCATAACAGAATTTTTATAAAAGTGCCATAATTAACAAATGCGGATATTTTGGACAAGCAAATGAGTCCGAAAGGAATAGCAATTTAATTGAATAAAAGTTCAATGTTTTCTTTAATTCTTTAGGAAAATTTTTATTTTTCGTTTGTCTTTTGAGATGTTAGGAAAAATTTAAACTTCTGAAGAGCATGATTAGATCAAAGAATAAAAATGGATTCGGCTAATGAATTCATTTTGCCCTCAGTAGTTTGTCTTTATCGCTGGAACTATGGAAGGTCATCAATGTCACATAAATACCTAAAAAATACTTACTTTTCAAAGATCTTGTTTGAAGCACTAACTTATGTTTCAAATTGCAAGAAAACTATGTTCTGTGCAATCGTAGAGGATGAAGTTCTGTACATTTAGTACAACTGAAACCATGCTTCGTTTAAGGATAGGTTAACTTTAAAAAAATACCTGTTACAACCCTTCCTTGAACGTTGTGAAACTGTCAAACGTCTCAATCGTTCAATGAAAACGTAAATTTGTACAAGTCACGTTTCTGATTTAGTTACAAATTCATAGTGTCTAGATGAAAATTCGCCCATATTTTGTGTCGAAGTACAGGATTTTGCTTTCCAGTTGCCAATTGGAAGGACTGAATACGTAGCAATCTGTTATGAACCATTTGCAAGCTTGGACATGGCCTTTTCCTAGAACAATCTCTCTATGTATATATAACAGAATTATTGTTTTTCAAATCTTTTTATTCATATCAATTCGGCGGTCGTACATCTAACGGCATACAAAGACACATCACATCAAACACTAGTTCGGAAAATGATGAAGCAATCATTAAATATGAATAAAGGTAACTATTGTAAAACATTATTTAAGGCTCTCCATTTAATGTTGAAAGATGGTAAAGCATTGTTTTTACATGCAATGATTTTTTCAACATTAAAAACATCCTTGACAACGCTTATAAAACCCATAAAAGATAGTTTGCTTCTCATAATACTTGAGCTATATACATATTTTTTAGCAATTAGTATTATATGAGATACCAGAAGGCTGGCGGAACTTTACAGAATTAACTATCTAAATCAGAGATGGCAGAGATATGCTGATTCATAAACTTTTCTCCAGAATTCAAATACAAATTTGCATTTAATAAACATGCTGGTCTCTCAGGTTCTATTTTCATTTGCATCAATTCTTTTGTAGTGTAAATTGCTGTATAACAGATTTATTGTTTTATATATGATCTTCATGAATCTAATCTAAAATTTGCCTTCGATCAATGTACAGTAATAATTTTCTGCAATGTTGCAAGTATTTAATATCTAATCTTTGGTGATATGATATTTAGTCTACAGCAATAAATTTATCAAAGTAGTCTTGGAAATATAACATGCAAAATGTTTTCAATTTCTTAACCATTCACAATCTTAATTTGAAGAAAAGATCATCATAAAGAATTATTTCAAGTATCAGTGTTACAATTCCCTCTAGAATAAAGTCTTCCGAGTCACCGTTTCTGTAAACGGATGCACGGCTGTGAGTTACCGTTCAAAGCAGAGGGTGCAGTGGTGGACCTAATGTGTCTGGTGTTAGTGTTACAAGCAGGCTAACCACAGCAGTTGGATCGCTGGTCTTGAAATAATAAAGTCTCTAAAACGAAGAATATTGACGCGATTACAGGGAAAAACACCTTTGTTGAAAAGGTTAATTGTGTTCCGCCTCCTTCAATGACTTACATGTACACCTTAATGACCACAGAGATTAGACTTTGATCTAATTTATTTCGTTTCATTAAAATAATTTGTCTCGGATAATTTTATCCGAAAATCAATAACTTATATAAATAAAGTTATTATTAAACAACAGTTTCACATTTTCCCCCTTTGCATTCAAATTTCAGTATGTTAAAACAGTTCTACCATCTAGTCTAAAAATTCGAGGCATGTCGTCCGGCGGCCGTCCGTCCGTTTCCTTTTCACAATATCCTCTTCTGAAAGCCATTGACTCAGGGAACCTGAAATCTGAAATTTATAGATTTGGGGACCCTGTGACTCTGTAAGCAGTAATAGGCATAACTCATATTTTCATCTTCTTTTCTTGAAGCAAGATGCCTAGAAAACAGAAATATTATGCACAGCCCCTAAGTTGATGGGGATTCTAATTAATATATTTGGTGACCCTGTGACCCCTTATAAGGGTCACGGAAGCCGCACTCTAAGAGTTTGTCTTTTTTTTCGAAAAACTAAAATCTTATGTACAGACTCCTAAGCTCATGAGGATTATAATACGTAGATTTGTCGTAAAAATGTTCCTTCTAGTTTTAGCTGTGAAAATACTGACTCCATATCAAAGATAGTATCTAAAATGATTAGGGATACTTATCCCAACTCTATGTTTAAAAATATGAGAAAACTCGAAATCAAATTAACAGAGCATGTTATATAAACGTTTGTTCGGCTTATGGACGTGCTAAAATAATGTACATTTTATAAACAATTTAGCTCCAGGTCATCTCAATCGATGTTTATATGCATCCCTAAATGGCAAGAATATAAGATTAACATATATTCGAGGAAAATTTAGCAAAGGTTTTACATGATAGAAAGCTTCAGTTTATTATACGTATACTTCGAGAAAGCTAAAAGTTATTGGAATATGCATTTTGCACTTTGAGTCTTCTTTACAGAACACTGTCGCCATATTAACGCCTGAATCATTTCGAAGGCCCCAGTGAAAACGAAAATTTTATCCATGCATGCAGTTTTTCATTGAATTAAATATAGCAAGATAGTTAATGTTGATTTTATTTGCCGCGACGGGTACCTGTCGGAAGCCCTATAAGAGGTCGCAGTACAACAGAGGTTAGTATAGGAAATTATGGTTGAGAATGCTTACAGATGTTCCAGGATAAACTTTCATGCCTCATTTACTTGCTTGATAGTTTCAGTAAGTAATTAAGACACTGTCGATTGTCGGGTTGTCTCATTTACATGCTTGATAGTTTTAGTAACTAAGTAAGAGACTGTAGCTTGTCTGGTTGTCTCATTTACATGCTTGATAGTTTTAGGAAGTAAGTAAGTAAGTAAGTAAGACACTGTAGATTATCTGGTTGTCTCATTTACATGCTTGATAGTTTTAGTTAGTAAGTAAGACACTATATATTGTCGGGTTGTCTCATTTACATGCTAGATAGTTTTAGTAAGTAAGTAAGACACTGTAGATTGTCTGGTTGTCTCATTTACATGCTTGATAGTTTTAGTAAGTAAGTAAGTAAGTAAGACACTGTAGATTGACTGGTTGTCGATCAGAAAGCACAACTTTAACTGTTTTACATTCTTGTCTAAAATAACAAACTTTATGTCCCCTTAGTACAAGTGAATGATGTCGGAAATATAGTTGGTTCTTTCTGCGAATTTGGACTGACATCATATTTATCATTACTGCACTGGAACTTCCTCCTTAGTGAGGCTATATCAGACCTACAGGAAATAACATCCAATTTGGAATGATTCTCATTTTCCTGATTACATAGTTATCGCGTTTTACTAATCTATTAATCATTGATAAACGAGTAGTCTAAAGAAGTTAACTGATAACGTAATCTCACCGGATATTAAACTAATCGTGATTTCTTCATTTCCTTGTGTCTTCTTATTGAAAACCAAAGTGCCAATATCACACAGGACTCTAAACTCTGTTTGGTAACGTTATCGAGTAATAACGCAATCGTTTAACATTGAAATATTTGGATTTTCTGTCATTGATTACAAATGCTACCCGAAAGGTATAAAGTATCCAATCTCCCGATCACGACCCGATCTATCAAATATATAAAGTTCATGTAACGAAGTGGAGTGTGAAATTCAATTTCTGATTTTTTGTTTAGCTTTAAACACTTTCATGTTAAGGCATTGTTAACATACTGTGCGACATTATGTATGTTTTACTTATTTTCGTTCGACTTGCATATATGTTTTTGTGTAACATTCCATAAATCGCCTGCATATTTTATTGAAATGAATAAGCCAGATTGTTTTTTGAATACAATCAGCAATTATGCCAGGAGTTCTGGAAATACAAGGGATTTGGTTTATTTTATTCTACCGTGTAATTCTTATCTATAATCAATAAAACTGATGAATGATAAATCTAAAATGATCATTCGCCTTGGTTAACTTCAGTTTTTTTCTCTGCTTTAGCGATAACATTGTAGAAACCATGTGCATCTCTTGAAACAAGACTCTTTCTTTCAATGAAACAAAGTCTTGTTAAGCGGCTGTAAAACAGCTTTTTTACTGTGGGATAAAAGGCGAGATGTGCCTTTACTCGTTGTCGAGGTGAGGTGAGGTGAAATGGGGTTTATCGCCGCTTTCAAGAGATTTTACTTACATCACGGCTGCTAGTATTATTGCAGGAAGAAAACCCGCAACACCAATGTGACAATGCATTGCGGTGAAACCTGCGAGCATCGACTAGAACTAGCGAACCATGTGTGGAACTGCGATGAAATTCAGTGTAGCATTACACTTAAATCTTACTGCGTGTAGAACAGTTCTCCAGTGCAGACAAAGCGCTAACCACTGCGCTATTCCGCCCCGTAATCTTTGTCGAAAGAATGCTTGTATGGTCCATAATCACACGATGTAATATGTGATATATTCATTATTTTACAAACCACAAGTCTTGTCGTTTGACTTAAATCTGTTTTTAGTTGTTAAGTTAATGTATGTATACTTTCATATAGATAAAATATAACAAAGATTAAGTACTTTATTTACAGTGAAAACCACAAGGACAGAAAATCTCTAGAATTGTGTCTTGCCATCTATTTCATCATTGAAAACATAAATGTTGAAGCGTTATATATGGAAATTTGGACAAACCAAAATGATATGTGACTGATAACATATCATGGCAGGCTTAAAGACTGTCATTTCCAAAAGGTTTGTTTTCTTTCATGAAAATCATGTTTATATAGAAACTAAGAACCTGTTATATTATTAACTCTTTATTGTCTTTCTCAACTCAAATATGTCTATAAATAATTTTTTTTATAGAACTTCAACGTATGTTAAAGTTTTTTAAACTTAAAAAACTCGGGATTTGCAAGAGAAAAACGTTGTTCCGAAAACTTTCAAGTCTCCCCAAGACAGCAAGACAAATTGAACGGGAAGAATATCAGACAGAGCCATCTTCTGGAAAATCTGTTGGGAACTAAAACATTATCAATGACGTAAAAGGAACTTGAAGTGGATATCTCCGGAAATAAATTGGACTTCAATTCCTCTCTATTTCATTTGAAGTGCTGTCAAAGGACCTTGTCATGTGAAAAAAAGGATAATTCATTAAAATTGTGTTTTTTTTATATCAACGATAAGAGTAAGATTGCCGATTCGTTCTGATGAACTCATTAGTCATGTAGATAACCGTTTGATATCATGAGACTTTTAAAGTTATCTTGAAAATCAAATGGAAAAAAACTTGAGTTAACCGTTTATTTTTTAACTTAATTTTTTTTCTGTAAAATAGTAGATGTAATAATCAAGTTAAAACAATACAAATACAACCCAAAGTGAATGGACAACCTTTTTTGCACGTGGTAACTCGTTAAAATTTTCCTCTTTTTATATCAGATTATGGAAAATATATTTCCATTATTTTCCCTGATTAACTATAGTGGTAGAATTTGGTATTTATTAAGCGGAAATTCATATCGCCATTGTAGTGTAAACACCTTCAAGTCATTCGAGTTATGAAAATAGCTTCGTTTAACGTAAAGTGACACAGAGTATGTTTCATGATTTTTAATGTGGCTTTAGGAAGAGCCAAAATACCTTATGGTCTGAGTTAAGTTAAAATTTCCTCCCTAGAATTGTATCTGTTTCTTTAAAACGCTAAATTTATGATATTTTCTTGTTTTCAATTATAATTGGAAAACGGTCTTATAAATTGTACGAATTCGGGATGATGTGTCCAATTAACGTAGTTTTTTTAAGTAAATGACCTACTTGACACTATAAACAATTTTTGTCTTTGAGTCTGCTTTATATATAAGTTTCCGAAATTATGATTGAGTCATTGGCGCGCGCCATTGTCCGCTTTTCGATCACAAATCACGACTTTAACCCGGTTATGGTCGTTAAGCTGAAATAAAAAGCATTAGGATTCTTATTTTCTGAAACAACCACTACTTCTCGATAAAACAACACCATTTATGAACTTTGACATGTTTGACTAAAACAACAGATGATTGTACTCTGTGCCCCTTGCAACTAACTTGGTATGTTCGTTTTAGAAACATGTTTCGTATTGAAACATATTGCCTTGCACTTGTAAAATGGTTTCCGTTTTCGCGATATTAGTTTAATTCATAAAGTATTTAATTGACTTCACGGGGGACATAGCACATTGGTTGGTTCATCGATTTGAGTCATCAGAAAGGCCATAGATTTTCGTAAGATTAGAATATACTGAAACTTTATCCCAATAAACTGAAGGGCTCTACATGAACCAGACATTTTTTGACAATATGACATCAAGGATGAGTGAAAATGGTATCTCTTTCAAAATTATTAACAAAACTTGAGGTTCATGCTGAGGATAATGGCTACTCACATAAGAGAAAGACTTAAAGTATTTAGGAATTGAAATGAGTTCATGTTATTCTTACTATATTCAGTCATTCATGACTGTGAAATCATACCAGAAACATAATCGTGCCAATATTAAAAAAAAGGTTGCAGCCTACATGCTTTCATTTAACTGTAGCATGTCATTAATTTAATACTGCGTTCCATTGATGTCAGATATGTATGGTGATAATAAATTGAACTTTTTAAATGTGATTTTCCAAAAATACCATAACGACATAAGTATACATACATAATGAACAATACCATGTTATGTATGTATCTTTCCTGTCTCGTAAAGTTATATGTATATTTAAGTCTAAAGATATTGCTGATGATATGCAGCCAATAATGCATTATTCTTAGATGTTCATGGTGATAACAAATTTATAAAAAAAAATTAAAAGTGATTTTGCTTAAACTATCAATAAGGACTAATCTGTCCGAAACCTGTTCCACGATCCAACAATGTGGTTTGATATGGCCTATCGACATAAGTTTGAATATTATTGGAAATTACTTATCCATTTTTCAATAACTTAAATGAGGAGGGATATAAATAGAAAAGGAACAATTTTGAAATAATATGTCCACATTCTAAAAAGATTTCAAAAGTCTTAAAGAATTAAAATAAGAATGTCACAGTACAATGTATATTTTTCAATACATACTACTTCTGTTGGGCTTCACTGGATAGATCATGAAGTGATAGTACAGTGTCAACTGTTTTCTCTAACACAACACTATCTTTACCAATAGGTTGTGTCTACAAGTCTTGTCACGAAATGGTTTTGAAATGGAATCCAACTAAACTAATAGTGTGTTGTTGCATTGACATTTCCCATCTTAGATAGGCAAAAAAGGCAACACTCACACTTGAAAACTTCTGACGGCTGTCATTTAAAGTTATTTTAGGTGTTTTTTGGTTTTGTCAATACCGTTTTTTTACGTCTCTAGCATTTCCTCTCGAAGCTTTTATATTTGAGATGGAAAGTAATATGGATGAATTCTATTTTTTTATTCTTATATCATAATTTGGGAACTTTCCATTTTGAATGTGTAACCCAAGAAAGGGTATTACTTTCCGGATTTGACAGTTCGAAAAAAGGCAAAACCATGATGTTGCAAAAGGGTTTTAGGAGCTATTTAACAGATGAATTGACGATATTCTATGCCAAAATAAACTCAGATTTCTTTTAGTAAAATTGTCATTAATCTTTTATTAATTAGTGCGTCGTAGAATGTTCTCGATTAAAACACCCACACTATACGATTTACAAAGGAAATCAAATACATAAATACTCCAACACAAGTCTGCCTTTATATCAATTCCTTGTGCATCAAATCACCCTACGTGTTTGTTAATATTGTGATATTTTAAAACCAATTATCAAACATAAAGAAACAAGGCTAATTAGAACATTTGATAAAGGATATAAAATGATTGTATAACATTATTGATCACAGTTCGTCCCATGGTTGTTGTAAAACGTCACACAAAGGAAAATAAGGTGGTTGTTAACAAGGGCTCTTGAGGCTTTTCAGCGCTTTTTTTATCTGGACTAGGTGGTTTGTTTTGCAGCCGTTTTCCTTTTCTGTATCACAGACTATCAGCATAATTTTGAAAGTGACAGAGTACAAATGTATCTTTGATAACATGTAAAAACTATAAAAATTCCATTTTCTCATCTAAACTCAAATCCTCTCCCTCTTTTTACATATTTTCCAAATGCAAAACACATCACGTTGACAAGTTGTAAGTTCAGCAGAAAAATCCGAGTACGATTAAGATGTCAACTTGTCATATAGCCTATAAACATTTGGACAAGACTGCTACATCTGAAAGGTCTTTAATTTAGTTGGTCGGGACACTCATTTGGCCTGGGTATATTCATATCAATGGTCCCTTCCTTTTATGGCAGAAGTAACAGTTTAATGTTTTTGATTTCTTTTTTTTATGTCTCCATGATTTTCACACGAGACTTTTAGATTAGAGTTAAACTTGTTAGTTTTCTTTCAGAATCAGTATGATATATTAGTCCTTGTGTGCTGCAGATGTATAATTTTCTTTTTCTGCTTAGAACCCAGTTAAATCCAATTCTCACTCTTGCTTTAGCGACCCGACTATTCATGAAAAACATCTTTCACAAGACAAAAATTTTGTAACGCACAATTTTATGCGCCAGAATAGAGCTTGTACGCAGGATGTTGTTTTTTGTCTGTATTCCTTCTGCACTACAAAGCTTTAGCTTGGGATAGATTGGTTAGCAAAATAAGTTGTGGTGAGACTGTTTAGGCGAAGTCGTAATTTCTTACCAGTCACCTTGACCGGAATACCTTCAACATACGTTTAGCGCGAAACATAGAGGCAGGCGAAAATGATTTCATGTTATTCTCACTCATTATTACGGTGAGGTGATGAGGTGATATGTGGTTTATCGCCACTTTCAAGAGTATTTCACTTATATCAATGCTGCCAGTATTTTTGCAGGGAAAAAGCCCGCAACATCATTGTGGCTATGCATTGCGGTGAAACCTGCGAGCATTGGCTGGAACTAGCGTACCATGGGTGGTACAGCGCTAAAATTCAGTGTAGCATTGCACCTAAACCTTATTGCGTGTAGAACAGTTCTCCACCGCAAACAAAGTTCCCGAGCCCACAGCGGAATTCGAACCACAGCCCTCTTGTTCCGAAACCGAACGCGTTAACCACTGCACTGTCCCTCTCCCTCGATATTATGGATAACTAAATAGAACACGTATTTAAAAATACAATTTTCGTTTGTTGATAATTAACAAGCATAAGATAAAACTGTTCTCCACCGTGCTGCAATCTTTTTTTGTTTGAAAAAATGTACTTTTTGACTGAATTGTTTAATAAAGAAACTGTCTGTCTGTCTGTTAATGATATAAATAGCGTCATACACATATCAAAACAGCGCGAGTCAAAATATGCTTAAGTTAAACCGTACAAACCTTCAAAGCGTTTGGTGAGAATATCATGGCAGGTTTGAATTTCCTCTTCCGCTTGAATGGGACGGGTTGAATTGTGCACTCTCATTGAATCTGCATGTAGTTTCGAAACAAAAGCCGACCGGTTCTTAAATAATTTCCGATATGTCTGCAACATACCTTTGATGTGGCAATCTTTCATGACAAAGCAATCTCCCCTTTGAAAGGATTAGGTGAGTTGATCCCTAGAAATGCAGTAGTAAAAGTCACCCTTCCTTCCGAATGTTTATCGCATTATGAACTCAAAGGCATTGCTTTATATGACGAGTTCCCGTGTTAAACAATTTTGAACCCATCTATGCTCTTGCGATGTACTGATAAGAACTGAACTTAGAAATTGTCGCTCTTCGTCAGGTAACCTCTTTTTTTGCAGGTTTTCTAGTTCTTGGCTTGAAATTGACAATTGAATGGATTTTTATACTGATAGCCGTCAAATGAGCAACGCACAGAACCACGTGTCGTCATCTCTTAAAGACTCCGTTAGATTACTTCATTGCTAAATGTAAGTCATGCAATAAACATAAACATTGTAAAATTGTATGGTTATAATCTTATCGAGGGTAAGAATTACTTTTCTCTTGAACAAAAGTTGCAAATATCCGATTTTGTGTTAGTCGAGGGAATTAACGGTGTTGAACTATTCTTAGATCAACAAATATAAAAATCCTTTAACACTCTCTAATTTAATTACGTTAGGGTAGTTCTGGCTAGAACCTGTGTATAACATTGTTTAAACTTATCGATTTTATTTGAGATTTCGTGCTTACAAATGTCTGCAAAATGTTATCATGAGGATTATAGATTTCAAGTTCAGCATGAGGTGAAGACATTGATTAACTGTGATGTCCACAAGAATGAGGAAGCCATAAACGCTGATTCTGGACGGTGTATCACAATGTTTTACATCCGTCTTATATATTATATAAATATATCGAACATGATAGGTTCATGTAATTTATTAAAAAAATATTTTACTTGAAAATACGACAACCTTTAATGGTATTCGATACTATCCAAGTTTTGAAATCACAGAACTTCATTAATTTCAAAATTAAGAAAATGTTTACAAGTTAAATACTGTTCTCTATACACCCTTGACGTTGAAAGTCCCAGAGTTGAGTACCTAGGCAGGAGAGACATAATCTGGGAATCAAAGATATCGTAAAGAAGACGTCACACGACACTGTCCATCAGAAAAAAGTCCTCAGAATTTAAAATAGCACTATCTTGCCCTCATCGCAATAAATCTTTTCACAAAACGCGATATTCTACGCCCTTTTCTAATGGCTATTGTCATGGTTTTTGACAAAGAAACTGTCAAATTCCATGCGTCAGTCACAATGAAGAATATCTAGTCGCGTCTGCAAACTATTAACGTACACTACTACAAGTCACAACTAGAACAACATCATCTGCGAGAAGAAATGGAATTTCAATGTGATCAGGCTACAACTGTATACTGTATCTTATGGACTGTGTCAGAAGGAGAATAATATGGACAAAATATCGATCATCAGTAAGTTTGCTATAAACGACATCCAGATCAAATAATTTTTCTGGAGTTTCTGAGGTAACTAAAAAATAAATTGTGACGTAAAACGAAACAGAAATGAACACCCCCGGAAATAAAGAACACTTCAGTTCCTCTTCATTTCATTTTGAAGAGCTTTCAAAATCCTTTTTGTGCAGAGGAAGCATTAAAGTTACTTATACGATGACTGCTACATTTCGATTTGGTGTTTTTATTGTGAAGTACTCATATGACTGTTTGAAACCAATTTCGTCTTGTAAAAAAGTCCTGTCTTGTCAAATGTTTTAAGAGCTCTTTCAGAGTGAACTCGTTAGAAATGCAAGAAGAATTGACATGAGTGAAGGATAAAGCATAAATCCTTTTACCAAAGGAAACTCCTAAAATAACTTATATAATTACTGATCCATTAAAATGTGATAATCAACAACAAAACAAAGAAGAAATATTGCAATAACAAATACTAAAGATCGCTTGTTTTTATCATTTACTATTTCGAAATATCATGATTACGGTCTCTACATAGTCGCCATCGCTTCTTGACCTTGCGCAGACCATCTGAATAGAAGACCCCTGATTTCATGGAAAACCAAGCCTCCTTCACTCGAATGATGTCATTGTGTCCTCAAAACGACGTTCACGAAGTGGATTTTTCATCTCGGGGAACAAGAAAAAGTCACTTGATGCAAGATCGGGTGAATAGGGGGGATACGGTAAGATTTCAAAGCCACATCGCCGTGCCTCCACAGCAGCTGCTTGACAAGTGTGAGCTGGGGCATTGTCAGCTAACAGGCGTACACCTTTGTTAATCATACCGCGGCGCTTCTGTTTCATGACATCTCGTAACTTGCTCAACAGGTTGCAGTAATAAGCTCCAGTAATGGTCTGACCCTTAGCTAGATAATCCGTCAAGATGACTCCACAACAATCCCAAAAAACAGACACCATGACCTTTCCTGCAGACTGTTGCACCATGGCCTTTTTGGGAGGTGGTGACGTAGCATGCTTCCACTCTTTGCTCATCTCTTTTGTCTCAGGATCATGTTGATAGACACAGCATTCATTCATGGTAAAAAGACGTTTGAAGAAATCCTCTTTGTCTTGTTCCATGCCGTGACATGTCCCTTCGATTATGTGTTTGCAGTCGAGTCAGTAAGGAAGGAACCCAGCGTGCTGATACTTTGGACATATGCAACTGGTTATGGAGTACGTTCAATGCACTGCCATAACTTAGACCTGTTTCATGCATTATCATTTGTAGAGTTACGCGGCGATCATCTTGAACCAGCGTCTCAACCTTCTTGATGACATCCACATCATCAGTAAGTGGCTCATCTGCGAATGACATGTGGCCTGTTTGGAAATTCCTTTTCCATCTCACAGCAGTGTCATAGGATGGACTGTCATTGTCATAAACAGATTTCATCTCAACATGAATTTAAAACTTAATTACACTGCGTGCCTCAATTTTCTCCATAATAGGGGGTACTGTGCTATTTAGTCAACAGACGTAAACCTGGCTGTCGTGAAAAAGACTATTGTTGACCCAGGAACTAGACAAGGATCACTTAAGCTACAGTGACCATTTGGTCCGTATTCATCAGTACATTCCATATGATAATTGAAACTTTTTGACATCCCCTCGTAGATGTAACTCTAATCTTGATGCATCTGTGAATGCTAAACGCTTTTTTAAAAGTTGCGCCAAAATTTTAAAAGACGAGTATCTGGCTAGGGCTGCATATGAGATAACTTTCGTGGAAAGAAATCCAGATTGAAGTTTCTCCGGTGTACACTTAAACGTCACATTAAAAACAGTTGTGAACGAGAGTATTTCTCAAGTCTATGGTTCCCGTATTTGAAGACCTCCTCTCTTGTAAAGAAAATAGTTTTCGCTCTGACTTGAAAATGGTCTATGATTTTGTTTTAAACCATAAATGTCTTATTTGTGAGGGATTTTCAGTCTCTGAAGTTATTGTCAACTCCAATTACCGACGAAAAGATAGTAAAATCTATCAACGAGTTTAAATGAATGAAGGCAGCAGGGCGTGACGGAATACCTCCTTCTTTTTATAAATCATCTCTTACGTCTTTAGTACCATATCTGAAAGATTCATTCAATACAGTATTTGATAATGATTTGTGATGAAGGTAGGTATGGTTATCCCTCTCTTAAAGTGTGACAACAGATCAGGCCCTTCCAAATACCGTGGAATATCTCTGATAAACATATCCGGAAAGTTGTTTTTTTAATAATTTAGAAAGGGGTCTACGCGCCTGGGTTGATATTAATGAATTGTTGGAAGAAGATCAAGCTGGAATCAGACCCGATTACAGTACAACCGATAATCTGTTTGTTTTGCAGTCATTATGTACTAAATATCTTTCCAAATCTGAAGGGCGATTTTACTGTGCTTTTATATATTTTCGGGGAGGCGCATGATCTTGTTGACCGTACTTGAAGAAGCTGTTATTTATGTTACATAACAAAGGCTGCTATGGTAAAATGTATAGATATTTTAAGAAATATGTATGTGACTGTTTCAGCGTGTGTTCGCACTAGCAATGGTGTTACTGAAATGTTTGATACTTCAGAAGGAGTGAGGCAATGCTGTGCCCTTAGCCCCTTGTTTTTTGCTTTTTATATATAAAAGAATTAGTAATTAACCTGTATGAAACATGTAATAATGGAGTTTTTCTTACACCGCAAATTAAAGATTTACTTTTACCTTTTTTGCAGACGATATAGTAACGTTTCCATTTATGGTTGTTAGTCTACAACATCAACTGAATATTTTAGAAACAAAATATTTGCTACAAATGAGGTTTGGATAAATAAAATATTGTTGTATTTAGAAATGGAAGAGTCGTGGCTATAAAGGAGAAGTGGATATTTCGCGGCAAACCGGAAGGTCGTTACAAATAATTGGGTCTTTTATTTTCAAGTCGATATAACTGGTCAATGGCTTGAAAGACCCTTGCCGCACAAGCTAAAAAGGCACTCTTTTCCATTTTTGGACTTTTTAAAGTAAGTATGTTTGTATCTTTTGATATTGCCTGTACACTTTTTAACTCAAAAGTAACACCAATTTTGTTGTATGGTGCAGACATTTGGGGAGCAAACTATTTGAACTTATTTAAAATGTTCACACATAATATTTCAAAAGATTTTTTTGCAGTTGGGAAATTTGGTTCTTTTACGGCCATTATTGATAAAACACGCCGCTATCATATGCATATTGAAAGCCAGTTGAGAGTTATTAAATTTTGGATTAAACTGATGCGAATGCCAGATTAAAGGATACAGTATCAATGTTATCAAATGTTATTATCTTTAGATATTCGTGGGAAGCACACATTGGCCGCTAATGTGAGAAATGTGTTATTCTCTAGTGGATTTTCCTATTCATAGATAAACCACGATGTTGGTGACATACATATATTTCTATCAATGTTGAAGCAACGTTTAAAAGACATCTTTATTCAAAAGTGGCAAGGATAACTTCCGCCTTTCTGAATCATTATTCTCATTGTTAATCAGTGTTTTGGCCTGAAAAATACGTCACTGTTCTCAATAAAAAAAATCTTTGAGAAGCTTCTTTAAATAGAGCATATCTCTACATGCCTTTCAGATTCAATACTTCAGAACAAATCCTTTTACCTTGAAAGATTTGTCATTTTCATACCGTTCATCATGTCAAACTGACGATGAATTTCATATTTTGTTAGTTTGTAAAATCTGTTCCTCATGTAGAATTATTTTTTTAAAAATGTGCTTATTTCAACCAACAAGATGTACAATCTACTTAATGCCTCTAATCCCAAATTTATTGACAATGTTGCCAAATATATAAAACAATGTGCAATTCAACTTAAAGTCACGTGACTAATAACTTAAAAATTCTACTATGGGCCTCTTAGCCTTAAATGCTGAATAAATTTGTCTGTCATTACCAGCACTTCAATGGAATTGCTATATGACATTGAAATTTTGAAATAAGTAGGACGTTAACATGTTAACATGTCAATGATATTCAGTCAAAACATCAAGTTATCATGACTCTAAGTCGATAGTGTCATTATACGTGTCCATATCAAGATATTGTGCTTCTTACACCGATTAAAGAGATAAATCGTGTTCTAAAAATCGTGTTTTCAACAAATAATGGTTAATTTTAAATTGGCCTCCCCCACTGATGACATTAGACGTCTAGAGATGTTGATGCTTTAAGAGGAGAGAACCTAGTTGTGAATGTCCCTTAAAACGCATCGCGATAATAACATTAGAACACAGAGGTAACGGCATTAAATTAGAATAACCTAATCTGTTCTTGTTCTCATCGACCTAGATCCACAAAGCCAGTGTGAGCAAATTGCTATTGATACTTATTGATTTAGATAAAGCACTGTCACAGTCTTAAAGGGTTTCCTTAAGTGATATTAATGCAATACTGCATTCAACATCAGACATTCATGGTGGTAATTTCAAATGTGAATTTCCAAAAATATCTTCTAAAAGGTTCTCTGCCCAAATTCTGTTGACTTTGCAATGTAGTAATGTGGTTACAAGTCTATTTTTATTTCGTTGTGACCTTCATTCGAAGACATCAATAAACTAATTGTATGTCGCATAGGATATAGATCAATATGAAAATAATATGTCCTTATTTCAAGCAATTTTGAAAAAGGTATTTCATACCATACCAACTTATATACCAATAATCCTTACAGTTCTTTTGGGAAGTCATTAAACCTCAACTTATAACAGTAACATCATAGAATGTTTTTTTTACATTCACAGTATAAAACATCCTGCTACATCAGCGTAATTGAATCCGCTGATCGAGCTCCTTCCATATACCCTGATCTCATTCGGGCCAACTCCCCTCGTACTTTAGGCTTTTGGCCTACCGGAGATCAGGGTATATGGGAGGAGCTCGATCAGCGGATTTCAAGTACGCAGATGTAGCAGGATGTTTTATACTGTGCCCCGTATCGCTATCTATCTTACCAGCCAACAGATTTATTCTTCCATAAGTTTACATATTCATTAAAACGTTTTGAAAATAATAAGATAGTTTTCAGCTCTTCCAATGATCGTTCTTAAAACGCTTTCCTCAAAACAAAAATAGGGTAAATACTGTCTTAATGATTCAACATTTATAAAGCTGTATTTACACACTTAGGTTACTTTTTTCTCTTCTTTTCCTAACAAATCTATTATTGTATCGTTATAAACGTTAATTAAACCTAAAACGAGTGACTGTCATACTTTGATGTAAAAAAATGACGTCATATGTTTTCCAAATGATGAAGAGGTCAGTGTTGATTTAGACAAACGTCTTCTCTTGAATCATCACTAGTCACGTCCCTGTGGCAAAATAAAAGCTTGTTGCATCTTATCATGTTATTACTGGAATGATGAATGTAAAAGCGAAAAGGTGTATTGAAACGTAAGTGCTACATACCTTAAACATCACTGAAACATTAACACATCTATAAACAAATTTCTTCCCACAGTTGTGTCTCCGTCCAAATTTACTTTACAAACCTCTGGCCAAATACGAGCGGTTCTTGGTCTAAAAGTCTGATTGGATGCAATCAAAGATAGTTGTACTAGTACATAGTTGTCGTTTCATAAGTTGTCATTCGAAAAGGCTCCGTATGCTTCGGGAAAGAAACTTTTATTGAACATTACCTTTGCACTTTGAGTTTTCTTTACAGAAGACTGTAGCTTTTACAACTGCATCATTATTGCACAAGCCCAGGTGACAGTAAAAATGCTATCTACGCATGAGGTGTTTTCTTTGGCTGAATTTTATTCAGATAGTTTGTGTTCCAATATTTTGAGCCGAGGGAAACCTACCGAAAGCCCGAGTCTCCTCGTATAAGGACAGTTTCAAAGGTTAGTATGGGAATATCTGACGGAGGTAACTCTTTGTGGATAAAATGTTATAACACGCAATAAGAGGATTTTCCACTCAATCATTTGAAAAATAATTCTGTTCATGAAAGCGAAACAGATTTCCTTTTTAACCACTTAATATCAACATTGGTGCCACTTTGCTTAGTGAATAATGCATCCGCAGTTTTTTTTTGTTTCCCACAGAAGGTAATGCATGTTGTACAAGCGATTAACAAAGGATATGATGAGAAACGGAAAAAAACTTTTTCTTAAAAGGTTTAGCTACTTCATCAACGATATGACATAGCAAACAAAGGCACAGTGACAGCATAACAGTTCAATCATTTACAGTTTATATTTATTACGCCAAGGGTAAACGTGGAAGGTTCATGCCCCTTTGCAGTTTTTAATGACCTCAGTTCATGTTAACATGACATGCCATGCTATCTTCTAGGTAAAATAATTTACCTTACCAAAGTCTAACATATAAAAGAGCTTCAGACTAAAAGTGATGTATTGCAATAAACGATTGCTGATGCTCAGGGTTTCTTCTGTTTGAAAAGCAAGATGCCGGGTTTAGAATAGACAATAAATTATTTTTTCAGAAATCTAAGATATATCAGAGATTTTCCTTTTACCGGAAATGATACACAACTTTCTGTCATTTGTTGACGTCAAATTAAGAATAAATATTTACTCCAACATTAAATTTTTAATTTTGTTTGTCATGATGTATTGTTGAAGCTAGGATGATTTATCTTGTAACAATAGATGCTGGAGGCATACGAGATATTACGGTACATCAAAAATACCAACTCCATACGTTTCACTTGGAGTCTGTAAGATGTTTTACAAAGAGGTGTACATTGCTTACATAGAATAAACAATTTATGATTTTGAATTGATTTGTTGAAATCTAACATTCTCTATTGTCGACAGTTTTATTTTTAAAAATTAAAATATATTCTGTTTCTATTCTCTCAATCATTGTAATTGCGAACTTGGTCATGAAATGGACATTATATTGTGGCAAGGTTAAAAAATAGTCTCAAATGATAATTTATTTCAAATAACTTTTTCCTTATTTATATTTCTGATTTGTACTTAAGTTAATACAATTTGTAAAGAAATTGAAAGAAATTGGGGTAGTTGATAATAACTGTCCGTCTGGTGGTCCACCAAATCTAGTAGTAGGAGGGAGACCTTTCAGATTGTATAATAACGTTTGACCCGGTCATCTTGACCTCGGTGCTGGGAGAACATCTGGGTATTTCGCGTCATACAAACAATTTATTTAGAGTGAAATAGAGATTTAAACATTTCAGGACAGTTTATAAACGGCATTCTCTTTCAGATGATATTTTACCTTCTAAAACTTTGCCTAACATAACTTCTATCTTTGAACAAATAATTTTTGATTATTATTTCATCTCTTATCCTGTCTTACTTAATCCTAATTCAATTTCTTGACACGATTTTCAGTTAGTATGTAAAATCATACGTAGAAAGTCAGTTCCTGTCTTAAGAAATGCACTTTTGTTCGGAGTCGAGACCCTTAAGTTACGATCCTGATATAGAGATAACAGGACATGGGTTTAATTTTCACCACAGTCGTAAACCTATGATCCCGTTGTAATCTTCCACCTTTGCTCTCTTCCTATGACATTGTTTAAGACTTCACCAATAATTAAGTCATTTCCGGTATGTCTGCACAAGACTTTTGATGTGGAAATCTCTTCAAGACAAAGCAGCCACTCCTTTGAAATGGTTAGATGAGTTTATCCTTAGACACCCAGCAGTCTTCTTTCCTTCCATTGTCAGAAGATGATTATCCTATCATTACGTACATTATATATCGAGATTCTTTGTAAGAGAGCCATTCATGTTTTTGCCATTACGTTGATGGTAAATTGACAAAGACCTCATATATTTCTACTTTACATCATTTGGACTTTTTAAAATGCTATTAACGTTGACATTTTAGAAACATTGGCATATGTTTTAAGTTTCATTTTTACTTCTTTGTAGAGCTTATTAAATCAACTTATAAGAGATGTGTCGATATTTTGTTGTTTCTCTAATTCAACTGAATTTACGTACTTTCAGGAGTAAAACCTTTGGTGACAATTGCTACTTCAAGAATGCATCACTTATCACGTTTTCCAAAAACTACTACTATATTCAGAAAGCCTGTGAACGCGCCTACTAGAGATACAGAGACCATAGAACTCTTAGCGGTTTATTTTCTTGGGTACGGGGAAAATGTTAAACATTACAAATAACATTCGATCACCCTTCACGTTTCATTTCATTTGCAGAAATCGATTAATGTAATCCTTGAACATCAATCCCCGTGTTGAGGGAGTTAAATCGCATTAAATAACAGATTCCTGATCTCCTGAGAAAAAAGTGAGACTCAAAGTATCTGGATGATAGTTTCACTATTTTGTAACTCTTATGTAGTTCTATAAAATCCTAATTGACACAAATGCAAAGAACAGGAACAACCCATACGCTCCTATCCCTTCAAAATTACCTACCTTCAAAGCAATAATAGAAGATATATGATGAATTGATTATGGAATAGAAGTATGTAACCATGTACAAGAATAATGTTTAATCGTGCTAGGGATATAAGTCCATAATGGGATAGCAATGTATCTTCATAACGTTATTTGGTGGCAAAGGAGACATAAAAGACAGATGTAAATCTTCTATTTTCACATATCAAACGGTTGAATAGATCGTTCCGAATTCTCTCATAAATAAAACTGTTATTGATTGGTGCAATGAGTAATCCTACAGATCACTACGGGAGTGATAAAGTTCTCTTTTCCCCCATGTGATGCATATCTCAATAATCGACTCAAGGCATGTGGAACGAAGAAGCTCTTTCTGTTCTTTTTGATTTCCCTTATGGTTCGAAAGTTTTATTATTTTCATCGCATTGGCTGCTGATCAGAATTATGTCTTCTTTAATATTTTACAATAAAAAAACAAGTTCAAAGGTAAAATTACATAAATTATATAACATTGTGAATAATAAATATAATATATGGTCCTGTGCGTAGCTCAGTTGACCGCTATCAGTGAAGTTCAGCAACATCTGGCGTGGCTCGCCGGATGGGTGGGTTACCCGATTGTTGCTGTATTAACTGAGAGTTCAAGGGTTATTCCCTGCCCCACACTGAGACACGAGCTGAAAAACTTGTGGTGTCTCCTTAAGCAAGGGACTTTATTCAAAATGTGCTTCTGTTCACCCAGCAGTACTAATTGGGTACCTGGTGTAGATGGTGTTGGAGATGACCTTTAAGCGCTTAATCGGCTGCTTGGGTTAGACCAGGGTAATAATGCAGGGAGCGCATTGAGCATGCAATCTGTGTGGATATCTGCGCTATATAAATACCCTAATTATTATTATTATTATTATCTAAGCATTCCTTTAGTATATGATAAAAGAAAAATATAAATATTACAAATTCGTTTAATCTTTAATGATGGTTTAGATATTTGAGTTTCATTTTATATAGTGAGTGAAATCATTTGTTAGTGTAAAATATTTCTTCAAGTTATACTCTTTCGGGTCGAGCCCCCGCAGGATTCGAACCCATAGTCTCCGAGTTTGGTAGACCACCAGAACTCGCCCATTTCGCCAAGAACCATTTCATAGGTAAAAACACATTTGACTCACCAATGGCTCAAGGGAGAATTATTACCTATTTGTAATTTTGATTCGGTTCAATTGAAGCAAATTAATGCGACCGTTCCCAAGTTTTGTTTTTATAATTGCATGGTGGTCTTACACGAAAAAACCCCAAAACACCATTCGTTCCTCGAAATCATGAAGGGTCAAATCAAGATAGGATCTTTGACCGATTAATCATTCGTGGCATTTCGTTCAACAATTTTAAATGCATGAACTAGCTCTGCTCCCATTGGTCATTGAAATGAATATAGATCAGCGGGAGTATGGTTTGTAACTTTTCAAGAGTGATCTCTGCCTGTCAAACGTCGCTAATAGTTGCAGATCTATGAACTTTCAAAGGGGTATGAAGTTACCTTCAGAAAAGGGGGTTAGATTTGTCGAATTTGTCTGTATGATAAGGGTTTTAATGGTTTGAAAAAACCTTCTTAAAAGGAAGGCTGTTAGTATCTCAACAGATACTAAACTATCAGTTTCTCAGGAAAGATTATTCATTGTTATATGCTCATTAATATAGCACATAACATACTTCTTTATATCTATATCTATCTTAATGTATTACCAACAGAAAATGTAAATGGTGAAATGTCAGTGAATGTATTGGTTCTAAATCTAAATAAATTCTGAGATTTAGGATCAATGTCTGACGTGTTCACCATGTCTGACAAGATATCATTTGCCGAACGGTTGATCGTGGTGAAAGCCGTGATTCCGCCCGAAGTAGTACCCTAAGCTGGACCAGGTTTATGGGTTCATGGTTCCCGTAGACCAGACCTAACTCTTAGCAATTTGTAGGTGATGAATGATGAATGATGAATGATGAATGACCAATGATGTGGTCTGGATAGACAAACGTTTTGACTTCCACGAACTTGTCAAGTGCGTTCTATAGAGATGGTAATAGCTAAGGCTACGGGCGTTTCGAAAATAAGATAAGTTAATTAGTCCAGCCAACACAAACAGCTTTGCATAACCAAACTGTCAATGGAGACTCTCCTTGTGTAACTGACGCGTTATCGTAGATTTTCTTTTCACAACAATACAAACAGCCCAAATATAACTTGATGTAACACGTCTTTTGAGAGGCTCGCTCGCCTTATCCTTAACATATTCAAACACATTTCTTTAACAATTTATACGAATTTTGAACAGTGTTCGTTTCCTTTCTGTCATGAGCTATAATGATTTCAAAGGATTGATTCAGTTGTCATCTTGTCATCTCGTATTTGTTAAGATTTCTATTTCATTCAAGTTCATTGAGTACCTAACACATTTGAGGTATTCATCAATTTCCTCCCAATTCGACTTCCTTGCATAATATGCGACATCTCGTTTAAGAAGGGTTTCAGATACCTTTGAAGTGGCGGTAATGGTTGACGTTAAGTGCTTCTTGTCATAGAATATCTCAGATAAAACGTTTTCAAGGTTTTTTCTTTTATTTTGTGAAACTTTCAGAACGCGTTCCGCTCGTTGCATAAAACCTTTCGCGGGAATAATATATCCCTATGTCACCCTTTACGGAATGTTATAACTTATAATATGATATATTGATAAAGATTTGTATTATCGCTTTACTTTTCTGGGGAAGACGTAGATGTATATGATAACCACATGAAGATCATTGCCAACTAGTATATCATGCAAGCGAATTCCGATCGTTACATGATAACCTTATCTTATCAAGAATATAGGGAGTTTCTAAAATAAAACAGAGTTAGCCCTTCTCGAACCTAAATTATCATTACTGGTAATTTACTGCAGAATTGTTGTTCCGTAGTTCGTTTTAGATGACAGGTTAAATTTAGATGAATCAGTGGACATTATCTAGCAACCTGCATCAAACGTTCAAGTGTACTTTCTTACGAATGCTCAGATATCCAATCATGGAAATTAAGCAATGGCTCGGTTGTCCATCTCTAGTTTCCCTCTGGTCAATTGAAATGGACAATCCCAGTGGACGAAGATCAGCAACCTGCATTAAATCTTCATGTATCCGAACTGACTGTTTGGTCTCATCAATCTCCATGAATTTGGAATAAGGGAAATGTCACATGAGAAAGAAATTGCAAGATCTTTCCCGTTAAACTCCTCCGTAATTGTTCTTACACACACAAAATATCAGCTGCATATAAATGACCATCACCTTAATCTTTTCAGCTGTAATGTCAAAGTACATGGCTGAGGCAAATATTTCTATCGGATCGATTTATTAAGGAACATTAAGATGTTTGACCATAGCTGTAAATAAATGAAAGGGCTTGACGAACATTCATATTTCTTGAAATGAAACAATATACATAGGACATTAGAATCTGACGATTGTTGAAGGAATAATTATGTTAATTTGCCTTCTATTATTCTGCTTTAAAATTCCTATGTCGACGATTCAGGGATTTAATCATTGAAATTTAGTTCTCGTTTACTTTAACTGTAACCATTGATAAACTCATTGGCAAAAGAATTATGGCCAAAATAATGTATTCCCAAAACCTTTTCAACCATATCAATTCATCTATAGAGCTATACAGCGAGAGAGCGCAATGTTGTTGCTGCATTTTGGAACGCATGCGCAATTTGTTTCCTCTTCGACTGCATTAAACTGGTTTAAGCCATGATGGACTCAATATGATGAAAAATCCGAATCAGAAGAAGTGGAAAACACCTTTGTAGCAGCTGAGTTACCATTTCGTCACTGCGACGGCATCGGCAGCATTCGCCTCGCATCATGTGTTTAGAAGAAGCAAAACGTGTAATTGAATCCCAGGATGTCCTTTTATAGTCTCCTACATCCAGTATCACCAGACACATTCATAGCATCATATTCGCATGAAGACCCAAATCATCGACAGAACACGTTAGGACCATCTCGAACAGATAAAAGATAAAAAATCCACCCAGCTACGTAGCAATGATAGCATGATATTAAAAAAGCAGACATCATTACACGTTCAATAACACCTTAAAATTAAGAAGAATTTAAGAAATTAACATATAAGATATAGAACTGATATGGTGGTAAAGGAAAGGATTTCACATGTTGATTGCCAGGATAATGTTTAGATATGAGTGGCTCTTTTGGGGTTTGGTAGGAAAATCGACAGCATTAATCGATTAATGCTCTCCTGAGAAATTAAACACGTTCTTGTAAATCGCATTAAGCATGAAATTCAAACATTTGTATTCCGTCCTTTTCTGTTGAATTATACTGATGAATGAAAATGCATGCTTAATTTTTTTTTACAATATTTCATTGCCTACCTAGCTATAAAGTGTGTAAGATCATGGCAAAATTACCTATTGTTTGCATAATGAATAAATACTCTACCCTTTTGCAGGTCAAAAGCGAAAATCGGACTTTAAAATGTAAACTCCTAGAGTCAAGATAAACTGCCAGAATCGAGTTTTTCCTTTCTAGCAAAACATTCTGCCACATATCAAATTGATCAACAGTGCTAGATAACATGTAAAATATTCACCATTATTCTTCTGCCTGGGAGAGCAATATATCAACGTAATGTAAAATTACTTTGGTAGAAGTCTCAAATTTGAGAGATGTTTCCCATACAAACTGTAACTGAAATATGTACTAGGTTAATTCTATCAGTAATTTTTTTTTATTGATTTTTGCCATATATGCAGCGTGTTGTCAAGTTTAAGAGAAGCATGATAAATAAACAGAAACCCTGGAACTTCATGAATGGAAAAAATTATATATAAGAAAATTCAACATAGACGTTTATTCATCAAGAAAATTAAAAATAAAATCAATAGATATGTTAAAAACTACACATCAAGGTAAGGCGATCGACGAATAAGTAAATCCCGTATTAGAGGCACTATAAGATTGAAGATGTACCAATCGTACTCCTCGAATAAAGCCGGGCACTCGAATACAAGCCGGGGACTCGAACATATCCGGAGCACTCGAATAAAACCCGGAGGGTCATAGGGTGCTGAATAAATAAGACCCGAATATAAGACATATAAAACTGGACTTAAAATAGAGCCCGGACCCCGAATAAAAACAAGAGGGTTTATGGGCTGCTCAGCGAAATAGAACCCTGGATGTTTTTATTCAAGGAGATACGGCATTTCGCCCTATGAAAGCTATCATTATTTTGCGATGAAGGATCATGGTATTGTAAATGTGTTAAGTTTTAACAATTTGTTTCTTGTTTGGTTTAAAATACTTCATTGAGAAAAAGGTCAAGTGAAATCACTTATTAGACCTTCTCCTTTATACACAAGTTATAAAAGATTTGATTAAAGATTTACAAACATTAATTAATTAACAATTTTTTACAATAATGATTTGCGCAAGAGATATAAAGTGTGGTATAGTGAAGATAAGAATGTAGTAACATAAAAATATAGAGGATACTAAACGACCTCCCATTTAACACTATTTTTATCAAACGCTTTAATGATTTCGTATAAAGCGAGAGAAAGCGAGTTTAATACCAAATCATTCACGAGTTTGATAAATATGGTATCAAATTGTAAGAAGTTTAGTATCCTGTGTATTACTCGCGCTCATAAATTGCCGACAGTGATCCGAAACTAACGTAATTATTGAAAATTTTAAAATCGATTAGTTATATGGATAAACATGTAAGCATGCTTATAAAGTAAACTTTTTGAGTTTAGTGGTGAAATCAACATTACTTTTCAAAATTGTAATGTTAAATTAACTCCGAGATCTACAATGTGATTGAATAAGTTTTAGTTTCTGTCCTTATGAAGAGAACCTTATCTTAAAGTTTTGATTGCATAATTTCGGACCTTTCATTGGACCTAAACGGTTTTCGATTATTAAAACAGAAAATTGAAAAAAAACACTTTAATGTTTCATTTTGAAGACTTCAAGTGCTTTTCATGTGAGATCCTGCAATACTTCAATACCTCGCATTTACAGGAACTAATTGAAATCAGTTATCAGATATTGATTGTGGTTCTTTCTTTTCCATATCGTAAACTTTCAAATGGCATCGTTTCGCTGAGCTTTATGAGGAATAATGTCCATTATTAATCCTTTGCATGCTTTATATGAAGATCCAAATTGATAGAAATTTCAGAGTTTCAATCTATTTAGCTCACTTAGCAACAACTTAACAACGTGAATTTTTTTAAATCCAGTGCATGCAATTGGGTGTCTTATATAATAACATTTTATTTATTGTCATTCATTTTCAAGAAAGATCCCCAGTATAATTCATGAAATGAAAAGTTAATCTCAGAAGGGAAAAGGGATTTGTGTTAGTTCACATAATGAATCAACATTTCCAAAGAATTGCATCTTGTTTTCAGATGGGTCCGTTGGTAAATTTAACTTAACAATTAAGAGAAGAAGTTTTAAGAGAATCTTGTGTCTACCCATGGGAAATTGATAAATATTCGATGTTCAAAAGTGGATAAATAATCGCTTCAAAAGTATCATACTTCTCGACTGACGGCAACCCAAGACGGAAATCAAACTAAAAATATTTCAAAAGCCTAAGCAGATGGCATACATTACATGTGTTTAATGTGTAAACATCGATTCCGAAATACAAGAATGTAGGTAGGTTATCCGATAATTATATAAATATACAGATTTATCATTCTGTTATAATTTCTGCTGACGTCTCGTCTTTGCTACTCGCCTGACGTAATACTTTCAAATAGAATCGACGTATCAGTAATGTTTTCAAAAGTATATATATTAACAAGAATCTGACATATGTAGAGGCGAACGACAATGACAAAATTACTTTGTTATAGAGACAGTGATGTTTCCATGACAAACGCAAAATACAAAATTCATGTATATAGGATTCACCCTCAAAGGGCAATTCTAAGAATAAGGTGACGTCAATGAAATTGTTCCGTGACTTAAAGTGCAGGGGTATAAAAATATTACTCTTGAAAACGTGTTATATTTTATCGCTCAGTTAATACTCTTTATCGCTCTGTTAAATGACATATATCTTCTTTATCGCTCAGTTAATACTCTATATTGCCCTGTTAATACTCTATATCGCTCAGTTAATACTCTATATCGCTCTCTACTACTGGACTCAAATACCTTAACGTGGTGTGGTGGTTTGCGTGCTTCCGTGACCCCAAGAGCGATGCCAGCTGGAGCTTTCATGCTCCTGGTAGGGACACCCAAGCTGGACAGGTCGACGGGT
Organism: Phorcus lineatus; assembly: GCA_921293015.1. NCBI lineage: Eukaryota > Metazoa > Mollusca > Gastropoda > Trochida > Trochidae > Phorcus > Phorcus lineatus. The sequence continues at coordinate 45,812,184 of OV121090.1, read as the reverse complement.
AGAAGCCTGACTAAATTTGAGTCCTTCTAAAACATGTTGTCTATCTCTCACTATGCCTTTCCTTCCGTCTTTTCCCTCATCCTTTCGATCCCTTTCTCCCTTATCTGTCCACTCTCTTTTGGATGCTTGCCATCCACGTGTTTAATAACATTCATATGAGCAATGCAATGCACAATATCACAAGCTATAGAAATTAAACGTGTGAATGATGTGGCATGGAATGAGGAGTCACAGGTTTAATACAAGTTATGATAATTAGTGATGTCCGCTTCCAACATTTAAATTGAAAATAAAATGGCAAAATGGAACAGGCAAGATATATTACACGTCAAATGAAACACCTTTTAGGTTCAACTTTATGAACGTGGCTCAAAATGTTTGATAGACGTTAGATAGGCGTCCATGTCTTTGAAACTTTATATTACATTGAATGGGTAGAGCATAACGTGCCGTCATTAATATTGCAGATATCTAACACGTGTTTGTTTACATTTAAAAGAGAGTTGATAGATCAGTTCAGGGAGGGAAAGAGAAGGACGGAAAGAAAGCTGTTTAATTAATTAACAGCGAATATATTGGATCTTTACGAGAAGACATGGGTGCCGATTGGTCATTTAGTGTAAATATAAGCACTTATTTATCTCTCCAAAGGGGTCGTTAAAAAAATAAAATCCTACGCTGACCTGTTTTTCGAGATCAGACGTAATAGTGTTGTTATACTGTAGTTTCGGATTTGAAATATAAGCCGTCAATGGAATGGGGTCGTGTTTTAAAGGATTTTGAAAGGTGGCTGTCCTAAAGTGCGTCAGTTAGTGACTTGGGTTTAACTTGCTGTCAGCAATATTTCAGCTATTTAACACATGGATGTTACCATTGAAATGGGTATCAGTATCTATTTCACACAAAGTTACTTTAGTATATTTGATTCTTTTCCAATGTCCTATTGCAGGTATATTGTGTTAATTCATTCAAAATTTTCATGAAGATTGAAGATTTTTTCATGAACTGGTAGGGACGCATATTATTGATATTATTTGGATATCAACAAAAAGTCCACAACCTCCAATCATTTTAGATCGGCATTCCCCATATTCGAATATACAAGCAAGGTTCCAAGGCAGAGACGAACGTTATTGCGGAGTCAGTGAAATGACAAGGGCATTGATATTTGTTAGTTTTCCATTTGTTCCTGAATTAGCCAACTGATTGCAATCGATTTCATCAGTTAAGTCTGCTGTAGATTGTTACTGGGATGACAAATAAATGTAACGTGTCACAGGGTGCACTGAACTTGTCAAATCAGGGCACGCAAATATTTGCATTCACATCTCCCTATTGACTTGCAGTTTTTGGTAAAAGTTTGAATCTTGGTCATTTTGTAAAGATAAACCTACACATATATGATTGAGCAGTGTTCGTGATATATCTTCTTGATTTTTCGTAGATTGCATGTCTACATCCGGTTGTTTTCATTTTGATAACAGGAAAATAAAGGCACCTAGAGTGTATGCATCTCGAGAATTTCGTTCTATTTACACTTGATTGGAAAGTTCCTCATGAATACAATATGGTTGCATTTCTGAAATTTCTTCACATCAAGCTATCAAATTTAGAGGTTTTGGCCATCGAAAATTTCCTTTCAATCTACGTCTCTACTACAATAAGTGTAGTTGAATCAAATCAAAATTAACATTGAAATGACACTGCCGATGAAATTTGTTTGACACTCTTCGAAGACTTAATGTGAAAGCTGTTTTCTTTAGTCCTCTATTTTGCATTAACTGAAGTGGGTTACTTACTGACAGGTTACACACGAAAATCATCAACTGATTCACAGTTTTCCTCAGTCAAAAAGTTGGTATTCAGACAATTTTAAAACGATTTTTCTTTTACAAGTGTTTTTTTTTCTTCAAAAATTCTATTAGGCTTGAGTCTTTCAATTTCTTATAACGAACGCACTTTTGATAGAGGATTTTAAGTTCCCACTTGCCAGACTTTAGTCATTATTGTCAAGTAAATATTCCATTTCAAATTTAATGTTTTCAGTTAACTGAATGGTAAAATCAATTCTCATAAATTCTATCAAATTCTTGGCCTTAACCTTATTTTCTGAATCGAAATGCCTGGAGAACACGTCCTTCTAAGTCAGCGTTTATGAATCCGCTCTCGCTCTTTGCTACTACCCTGAACACTTTCAAGCCAATAACCTCGAATCGCTAGCAATGGAACCAGCAAATCAGACGACTCGCATTCAGCAACAGCGGCACAACCCGAATGGAAAAATCCGTTGAGTTCAAGCTTGTAGCTTCAAGCTCCTTACTTAATAGCATTTTATTGGCTGAAAATTAACAGGTGAGCATAGCCATGGATATCAAGCCGCCAGCAATACGAGGGATTCAGCCCCAAAGATGATCAGGTTATACAAAAAAAGCGAGAGTGGATTCTTATACGCTTCTGCACTTCATGAAATGGTTCACACTCTATGACTCCATACTTTCCAAGTCAACATTACAACTTAACAACTCCTGTAAGTATAAGTACTTAAAAGACTTTGCGAGCTCATATCACTCACCTTCAAACTTACAATGTGTTGATAAAGAGGTCACACTCTACGGCAGAGCATGTTAAACAAGGCGTCTATGCAATTCAATTATTGACTAAAGACATTACAACAAACAAGGGAAATCTAAATATCTCAGAAAAGTACTTTTTGCACTTTGACCTGTTCTCAACAGCTTTGAAGTCACCCTAATCATCAGGTGGTTAATCATGTTCAAGAAGTACAAGTCGATTACAATATCCAAGAATGTGAAGATTTTGTTACTTACTGACTTTACAAAGTCTGTAGCCACAATCACCACATACCAATCACCTACAAACAAGTTGAACTTCAAGGAACCGGAGATCTTCAGAAAAGAAAAAAAACATGAGACCATTTGTGATGAATGTCGACTGGGGGACTTCAAACATACTGCTTAATCAGCGTTTCTGAATCCGCTTTCGCTCCTTCCTATTACCATGATCTCTTTCAAATCGTATCGCTAGCTATCGAACCAGCCAATTAGACGACTCGCATTTAGCAACAGCGGCACAACCCGGATGGAAAAATCCGTTGAGTTCAAGCTTCTTAATTAACGGTATTCCATTGGCTGAATAATTATCAAGTGAGCATAGTTGGTAATATCAAGCCGCTAGCCATACGAGGGATTTGGGTTGAAAGCGATCAGGGTATTAGGAAGGAGCGAGAGCGGATTCATATACAGCTGCATGCCAAAAGTTTGTTCACATACTTAAGTATACTAGTGCAAATATCACGTTATTTGAGATGCCTTTATCCGAAAACACTGATTTTGATTTTTCCCAATAAAATCACCTTCGTTCCTAAGGACAAATGCAATGTGATTATGATGGTTTAAATCTCAGAGAGTCGATTTGGAACATTTTAATTGACATTCAACGAAATTGAAATTTCGAAAATGTGACCCCTTCTGTCTATGTCATATGCCAAAACTCGAATTTTTGCACGAGAGACCAGATGATCCAAAAAATGTGTTCAAGAATGGCTATTTCACACATGGACAGTGGATGATCCATTGTCAGTTTTGCTGAAGTTAATCTATTGACGTTGAAACGAAACCCAAATTACATGATATTTGCACTACGATTCAGTAGTAAGTGAAAAAACTTTCGGTATGCAGCTGTACGCTGATTTTGCAGGATGGAATGTCAACCCTGTGTTAAACATAAGATGAAATTGGTTGTTATTCCAGTGCATTCTTATTGAGTTTAAAATATGCAGAAAAACTTTACTGTTAACTGAATCTGAACAGAAATAAAAAGAAAAGGTCAAGTTCTGATATATTTGGTACTGAAACGTTGTTAATGTTACATTATAGAGGTAAGTTCTTTTCAGTTATCTTTATATAATACATAAAGCAAGAGTTTTCATTAAAGGATACATGAAAGACTCGCAATTGAGCAAATGTATTAGAAGACAAATTTTGAAACTATGCTATCTATGACATATAACTCAATATTTTAAAACTTAAATTAGTCCATAAATATTTAAAGTTTAGCAAAGCTACTGGATAGTACACTCCAAATACTTGAACGCATCGAGGACACAGGGTTGTTTGAACTCAAATTCAAATAAGAACTATAGTTATAAGAATGGGTAGGAACATGATATCAATCTAACTTGATATCTACTGAAGGGGAAATACCAAATCAGTTGGCTTCTTTTGGTCGAAGTAATTGGCCTTGGTCATACATTACTTTCCAACACATGTCTGGAATTGTTTCACCCAGGAGACTAATATAAAGCTACAGAACATGGTAAATAGATGAGGACAATTTATAAGAAAATCACACTTGATGTCCTTGCAGTTCAAAGCTTTTTGACTTTGCTCTGAACTAGTGATTGTGATATATCATCCCTCATACATAAGAACTGTACGAAGTACACATACAACATATATATAATATGGAGGTAATAAGGATGTGTTATATGATCAAAACATAAACACATCGTATACATGTCTGAACTCCAGAGCAGTAAATGAGACTTGAGCATATCAAACGAGTTCTATAGATTAGAGCAATTCATAAAAACACCATGAGAAGTGTTATAACAACAATATGTATTTATCTCAGAATATTACTCAGCTCAGCTATTGTTAGGAAGTATTTACCATTTACGCTGACTCGACAACAATAAGTTGTCATCTGAAGCGTTATGCAATGAAACAATTTAGTGTTTCTCAACTTTCGCTGAATGAAACTTTTATGTTTCATAACTGCACACTGACACACTGTTTAAACTGAAAAGTTTTATAAAACCACACTGCCTTCCATCTATTGATTTTGAAATAAAAGACACATAGATGCTTTATTATAAAATGTTCTTTAGATTTGATACGTGACAACTTCACATATTTGATTACTTAAATTGAAAACATCCCATTCGTCTCGCACATTCTATCACGAAAAAAACATTGCAATCGGGCAACAGCCATATACACGTTAAGCACTGAAATCAAATAATAATGATAAACTAGGAATTTTATAGCGCAAACATATTCAGGATCCTGCTCATCAAATTATTGTTCTTCTGAGGAGAATTGTCTTCAAACCAGATCTTCAGATCAGCCATCCTTTCTGTTTTCTAATGTCATTACAACAGCACCAGCTATGGGGAAGGATCTCTCACGTTATATTTCTGTACGGATACACGGAACTTTGAGGACGTTTTTATGTCGACCTCATTACATGAATACTAGATGTATCACCTTTCAAACACTATGAACTGAAATCTAACTTCTATCTGCCTCTTCGTTTTTATAGTATTGTCGAACGAGAACGTTACTATTGTCGCTATAACCTGGCGTATTTGAAACAAACCAACGAGTCCTCTGGCACTTAAGACTTCCTGAACAGGTATTAACACGTTACATGGCCACTACACATGAATATATCAATGGAATAAGTTGATTCCTTCGGGCATGGTGCGAAAACATGTAGCAAAGACCAAGACAAGGATAAATCCCGTACATGCCTTTCCTGTAAGCCTCTTCAACAATTCATACACTGCTAGAAAATTCTATAATCCATCTTACCATTCGTAATTATTTCTGTCAAAGGACTGAAGCAGATCTTCTTGAAACCTTCATCCTCAGTATGGTCAAGACAGCTTATGAGGGACTGATCCTACCCTAGAGTAAACTATTGAATATGAATTATATAAGGGAGTAACATACATGCATGAAGCACGAGAATCGCAATGTTATGTAAAACCCTAAATGTAATGAAAGGCAATGTACTGAAAATCTCCGTCGAATATTCAGCTTTATTAGAGGCATGTCCACAATGTTATTCCTTTATTTCTAATGACAGACCTCGATACCATTCGAGGAACCACAATGGAAGGACTGTGGTACCAACAGAAGATTCTTGAAGGGCTGCTAATTACAGTGCTTTTAAGACCCGTTTTTATGGATGACCATTCCAACAGAGCCCTTAAGCTTGGTTTCATCCAATTCTTGCAAGTAATAGCGTTTCAAAGATTCGATGGTGCCAGCCATTTGTCCGGACAGCAGTCGAATATAACAGTTGAGGGACTTTATAAATATACCCAGCTGTCCATATTCATAAGACAAAGATACCCAGCTGTCCATATTCATAAGACAAAGATGCCCAGCTGTTCATATTCATAAGACAAAGATTCCCAGCTGTCCATATTCATAAGACAAAGATATCCACCTGTTCATAATCATAAGACAATGATACCCAGCTGTCCATATTCATAAGACAAAGATACCCAGCTGTCCATATTCATAAGACAAAGATACCCAGCTGTCCATATTCATAAGACAAAGATACCCAGCTGTCCATATTCATAAGACAAAGATACCTAGCTGTCCATATTCATTATACAAAGATACCCAGCTGTCTATATTCATAAGACAAAGATACTCACCTTTCCATATTCATAAGACAAAGATACCCAGCTGTCCATATTGTCCGATTGGACTGCCGCCTTACATTAGGGATGTAACAGTATTCCTCATACTCAAATATGTGATGAATCAAAAGAATGAGTCATCTTGAAAGTGTTGTCACGCAAAATGTTGATGGTAAGTCAATGTTCGATCTTGCAGGACATAATATTTTGCTTCTTTTTACACTTTTAAATGATAAGGACATTTACGCCTCGCACGAAAAGAAAAGTTTACAATGTTTTTTTTATAAACTGATTTTAAAAAATCTGCGCTATCTTGAAATGAGCTAGAATATTCATAGTTTTTTCTCAAACCTTCCCTTTTCACTTAAAAGATACGGGAATATCTGATAATGACAATGTTGTTATACATTAAAGTCGCAACGTCAGAAATACAGAGAGGTGTTGCATGATTAACATATATATTTTTTTATCATTAAATATTAAATGCCTAGACAGCCTAAAAGATTTTATCAGGACAAAATAAAATACACCACAATCCATATTCGCATTTATTGTAAACATGTTCAACAGTACTTGAGCGGAATTTATCTTGTCTCCTGTCAGGCGCTCAAGGTACAAATCCAATCCACCATCGCTCAAGGAACAAATTCAGTCTGCCATCGCTCAAGCAATGAATCAAGACTACCATTGTATCTAATCAAGTACCCTTTAAAATCATCTATCCGTCGAGCCGTACCTGTTGATGCTGAACTGCGCAGATTGCGTTCAACTGAGAATCTCACAAGAGCAGTGTCAAAACAAATATGATTTCGAAAGATTTTACAAACAGAAATAAAGTTAATTGGAAAATATATATGAATGATTTAATGATATACTTGCTTTCATTTGACGAGAGCATTCAAGTAATTATAACCATATACACTCTTACCTGAAAAATCTTTCTTATTCGTCTCTTTTCTTATTCAATATCAAGAGAGTGAATTTGGCAGAGTGAGTTAAAATACTATTTGAAATCTATCCTTTCTTTCATATGAAACGTGCTCTTTACTCGAGCGATTAAATTGTATGCCATCGAAAGCTGAGGGGCTAAGAAGCCCTTTGTGAAACAGGTCGGAATGGTTTAATGATATAAGCAATAAGCAAATTGTCCTGTAAATCAAATTACATTCCTTTTAAAATGTCTTTGCATTTTGTTCTAATCGAAAAATCGCATTTACAGAAGGATTGAGTAATGCAAATTTCAAAACTATTACATGTTATTAGGTATAGAGATTGCGTTCATATTGGTTGTCATTCACATATGAGAACCTATCTAATTCAAGTGTCTTCTTCATGATAACACTTCCTTTAGATAAAAACATCATCTGATCTATATCCTACATTACGAATGATGTTCGCCAAGAAGGCGCCAAGTTCAACCACCTTACAGTAAATTCATCAGCCAAAATCATGACATATGTAATAAGTATCCGTTCATTTCTGATGAAATTTTTCATTTTTTCCCAGAACATTTTTAAACAGGGGCGTCACCTTTTTTCCCTTTAGCAAAATTACAAATATAAATCTGCCATTGTAATTCTAGAGATGTTTGCCATTTGAAAGCTAAATAACAGAAGCAATACAAAATAGTGTTAATACTGTATTGATATTTAATACAAGGAAATGTTGGAAGGTGTTGTTTCTACAAGATGAAATCTAATTTTGTAAACATACAGTTAAAACTTTCTTCATGACTCCAGTAAATGATCAAAATAGGGTGTGCTTGCATATGAACGAGAATATTCTACTGTGTACTGAAATGAAAAGCGAAATCAGATCTCCATAAAATCAGAATAGGTTGGATACCGTTGCTTGAAATAATCGATGTAACCAAGGAATCACAGATTTAAGATATTTCAAGATAAATGCAATAGTGATTTTAAGAGGGCAATGTTTGTATTTAAGAAGTTTGTTTTAATGGACATATTAATGCGCTGGGAGCACGCCCTAGTAGTGTGGAATCCTCATTATATTATTTCTACAACAAAACACAAAGCTTTCCAAGCAAACACGTTGAATATTATAAGAAACGTTGAGTTCTCAAGGAGGTATGGTTTACAGCCAGAATTCTTCTTTAATTTTTCGTTTGAGAATTGGATTTTTTAATCCCATTACTAACTATTGTACGACAAACGATAGAATGGGTCAAAAAGTCATTCTGACCCAGATGTTGTTTCAAAATTTTAATTGGGTATTGAAAGGTGTACACCCCTTATAAGACACATACTTTGAATGAAAAGGTAACTTAACTTATTTTGTGAGTAAAATTGCCTGATCTCCTTTCAAACAATGTTAGGTATTTCATTCCTAGACAGTAGAGGACATTAGAATTTTGAAATTTTCGGTCAATTAATATTTTATGCTTAAAGTGGACTACTGAAGGGACTACAAAAAATAAGCTAATCGTTTGAATATCAGGAAAGTTTATCTTTTACTATATGGATGTATTTAGAAACTCGATTTTCAGTCTTAATTGAGATTATTGTATACTTCTTTTGATCTATTTCCTTTTGATTTTTCCTCTATTGCAGAAAGTAAAGTTCCTATGACAAAAAGACAAGATGTTCTGTGAAGAATAGTTCAAGTTTTATTCAAAACAAAACAGTTGTGACCAAATACATTCCATCTGTTTCCCCACAAACCCTGACATCTATCGACCCTCTGCTGTCTCATGTGGTGTCTAATTCCACACAAGATCGTGACAAAGATCAGAGAGATTTTTCGCGGAAGTAATAAGTTTGTTAGGTCTGGCGTGAGGATTGATTTCGGCTAGAAGGAAACATATTGTTCACGTAAAATGGTGTTGGACGCTGTCAAACGACACAGTTTTATGTTTTGAACATGCCTTAAATGTCAATATAATCATTCCATGTGTACATCAATCTGAATCTTACATATTCATTTTTCTAGACGTGAAAAACATGTAGTTGAAAGCAAGTGGAAACGACAGTTGCCATATAGATCGATTTCATATGAAGAAACTTTGTTATATTTTCTCGAAAATGAATCGGGCATATGTGTCATCTCAATGCCCTTATATTTAGTCTCTGGTATAAGCAATGGAGACTTGTGTGTTTCTCTTCACATCAATGAATACGTGAAGGACAGACCATAATTCAGCAAGACCGATGTTGAGTAAAAGATTTTACATAGACACGTCACAGAATGATTGCCAATGTATTTGAAAATACGGTAGGAGTACTATTCCGAGATACATAGACTTCGATGTTGCAGGCAAACCTTTATGTTTTTGTAAAAAAAAATATGCACTGACCAAAGAAGTGGAATAAGCCTAGTTTGTAAGACAGAGCGAGATGGAGAGACATCTATATGCAAAGTAAATGCATCGTTCACACTTAAGATGGTTACGATGTGATATGTATAGGGAATTTTTGGTAACAATAAAGGCATGAAGGTAATGCAGCTATTTGTCTTTTGTGGTTTCTGTCTAGCTTATTGTAACATTTTCTCATTTTTAAAGTTTTTTACAGGGTTTTGTGGTATATTAGGCAATCGTATATGCATTATTTGTTATGAATGGGCGTTTTAACTAAACCTCATCAGCTCATGCTGAATTCATACACAAAAAATATTGATTCCAAAAGCATACGGTTTAAGACAAAGGCTGTTTTATATATACATAGTCAATAAAGTGTTGCATCGTACTCATTGCAGGCCACGGGATTTGTGTCAGGGCATTGTTCTGGGTTACCTGCATCACAGCTCGTGAACGATGCGGTCTAGTATTTTCGTCCATTAATGCAGGTCTTGTTGCAAGTGCTTGGTTGTCGAATTGGGGCACGACAACAGGTTCAAGGACTTCCCGTATGTAGCCATCTCCTGTAAGGTTACCTCGTTTGGTCACAAGATCAAGTTTGCAGTCAAATGAGAAACACCCCTATAACGTCACAGACCCCCCTCCTCAAGGAACTGTTGGCCTGATGTTTCGTTGTGCATACGCTGTTCCTGAACGCCTACAGACCCTACTAAGTGACACCTACAGGTGGAATGAGTATGGTTGATCAGTTCGCAGAACTTATATATTATGGATTAATTTGATAATGTGACAAGGGGGCACCAAATCAGTAAAGTGACAGAGTATTTAGAGACTATGGAACTAAGAGTTATTCATTTTGTATTGATTCTTAAAGGTGTACCAAAAACATTTTTTTGTTAAGAAATGCAGCTTAAATTAAATCCGCTTCGAAAGACTTTGACAGATCATGTGTATATCAAGAAATATGTTGCATTACGACAAGAGAAGAAAAGATGTCGACAGAAAAAGGATAATGTCTTATAATCAATAAATACGATATCCATAAGATTTACGATATTTCATTTTAAAGTGACAAAAATGATATGTCATGACCACCTGAACGTTATTCTTGAGATAAACTTTCACTAACGTCAAAGTCATTGCTTAAGAGCACGAATCGAATGATTTTCTAGTCTATCGAAGCATAAAGGACATGTAAATAACACTTTTAGAACTGTATATGTGTAATTGATTCACATCGCAAATAATCTGACAGCTTGTCTGTAGTTTAACCACATATATCAGTCTACAGATTCTTCACGTTGTAAATCAAATTGGTGTAATACATCAAATGAACGCCAGGAGTGAATTGGACCTTCCTTAAGGTTCATTGTTCCACATGAGCAGTAACATGTGATCTGAAGAACTGCAACATACCATAAATGCCTCATGCCTGTCATTTAGGGTCATAAATCAGTCTACATATTGTGGATACAGTAAAATTAAAAGATGTAAAACTTCACATGCAGTTCAGGATTGTACTGGACTGGTTTATTTTGAGTAAATGATTTATCAAACTTAAAGGTGGATATATTGGTTAGTATTTCATATTAAGTATAGCTAAAAGTTTTCTGACATAATAAACTATCTTCCATCTCAATGAAAATTTATCAAACAATATTCAAATTCTTGTCATTGCCTTTATGCACTTTGGTTGATATTTAACAATGCATACAAAACAAAATAATGCAACGGGTAAAAGGATTAACGAACTCTTCACGCCTGTTGTGTCTAGACTTATAAAACGTTATTGCTGATGAAATGATCTGCGGCTTAAGTAAGTGACTGAAAGGGCAGAAAAGTAATCCTCTAAATAACGATCTAAGCAGCCGATTGTCAAGCAACGGAGGCCCTTTTCCTTAGTAAATATGTATGTAACCATAACCGTCTGTATGAGAAAGTGCTGTAACGCCGCTTTCTGCTGCAATTTACGAAATAATCGTAAGCGATATTAACAATGATAAGGTCAATATGACTGTTCACATTCTGAACGTGATATATTTCCTTGGATAACTGTATCTATTTATACATATGCATAGTTACCGTTATTTATATTCATTTATGTATAATATATTTTTTTACAAACAATAATGTTCAAACCACGTAAAACTCAAAGTCACTTACTCACTCACTGATATCTGCAATAAAAACAAATATTGCTTTTGGTTTAACCTATTTCAAAATCTGTAATATTTACCCTCCTGTATGTAAACGCATAGAAGATAAACATTTTGTTCCCATGTGTAAAGATAAACCAGGTATAAGAATACTTACAAGTGTGTTTTTATGCATGAAAACGGGGTATAAGATAAATGAGGAAACAAAGTTTACGATGTCTTATTCAATCTTAAAACATGCATTTTATTTTCCGTTAAAAAAGGCATAAATCTTTCGTTCTAAGCTAATCAAAAAGGATATTAAAATAGAGATTATAAAACAAGACTACAATATATATCACCAAACACATTCATCTGTGAACATTATTTCAGTAAATTGATATAACTCCTTTTTTACGGTAAGGCTGATGTTTTCTATCCATTTCACAAATGTTTTCAACGTAACACATCCGAGAAACTGCCTTGTTGAAAGAAGGAAACCGTGATTAAAACCATTGATTCGGAGCTAGCCTGAGGTAAACATTGACGCAGATGATTAAAAGGAGGCTCTAACCCGAGGCTGAAGTTCCATCACCGATCATTACTTTACATTTATTCATATGCTAATAAATTTGGTGTCGATAATTTTGAAATGATATACATTGTACATTATACATTTTAAAGAGCCATCTAGAAGCAGTTTTGGATGAATGAACAGTTTATTACAAAAGAAAAGCATCCTCTTCTGAGCTTAACTTGAAGATGTGTAAACCATATTTCATGGAATTTTGAATTATGCATATAAGTTATCTTGATATTCTTGTAGTACGTGATAATGGACTAGTTAATGGTAAAATTTCAGACTAAGAAAAATTATGTCAAATCTCCCCATTTTCATAATTGTTTCATTGCTATGTACGAAATAGTCGATCTAACGAAACTCTTGAAATGATGACACAGAAAATCAAAGTTCTATTGATGCGAAGAGGTCAAATCTTTTTTTAACAAGGAGGAAACTAAAAGTTGTCTTGATGAAGAAATATTTTAAAAAACAACATATGACGCATGTTATATTTCTTATCTTTACAGTTTTGGTTCACTTTATGCTTCTAACCATATTCCTTAAAGACACATCTGTTAACTTGATAAGAATTATACTTTTTAGACATACTTAAAATTATGTTCTTTTGAACCAGGTAAAACGTTCATTTTCTAGGAATCACGGTATCACGAAACTGCACAGCTAGAAGGCGAAGGTCGTGGTTCATTGAGTTGTCCTAGGAATTGATGTGTTGTCTGTATTCTATCTATGAGGTAATTGATTGTAATCGATTTCATCATTTAATGTCTACTTGGTAAAAGAAGATGGTAAACTGAACCCTGCCGGTAGTGGGAAAACAAATATTAAACAGAGGATCCCCTCCTATGTCTTTATTCAGCATAAATAAACATAGTAGAATCAATAATGTCAGCTCCGTATGAAAACCCATGTCATAATTTATCATACACCCATTATTTATTTAAGAACATTTATATATCGACCTTGATTGGACAAGTACCATTCAGTGTTATTTTATAGACCTGTAACAGCTTCCCCTCACTGTTTGGAGTTTCTAAGACATTTTTATTCCCTATGTTTTCAGTATTGATAAATAAGTTCACGAAATTTGAAGAAAAAATTATTGAACATGACGCCCGCGGCTTCCTTGAAATGTCAAAGCAGTGACAAAATGTGTTAATGTGGAAACATGAAGAATTCGCCAAAAGCTTGGATTTTATGTCTTAATGACAGTATCTATTGTAATTTAAGGTTATTGTACAGGTCTTTTCCCCCTTGTTCAGATCAACTGTTAGACTTCTACAAATGCAACGGACGGTTTTAGAAAGAATAATAAAAAAAACCCAAAACGATAATTGAAAAATTCACGAAAAATGTACAAGCTAACTGAAAGTATTTCAGTCCTTTAAGTAATAACCTAAAACGAACATGTATATTGACGTAAATGTTTCGTTTAAATAAAGTCTTCAAATATATTTATGAGATATGAGAATAAAATCAGAATATCATTAGAAAATAAAACAAGCGGCAGTAGACAGACATGGCTTATTTCTTAATCTAGAACCACCAACCCCCCCCCCCCCCCCCCAATTTTTTTGGTGTTTTATATATTTTGATAAGAAACCAACACATGACAATACTAGAGTTTAAAGATCTCAGAAAAAACCCGAGCACAATGTCTTCATCAGTATTAGCCTTTGTATATAGACAACGATGGAAGGTTGATTTCTCACAAAGGATCCTCCGGAGATTATTAACTGCTTTTCTAAAACCCATTTCCAAAATAAGAACACCAATAACGGTCACTTTATCGCTCTGATAATTATACTAGCACATTGTTGAAATTATGCAATAATGTGAATGCTACACTTCAAGTAAATAGATAAAATAAAACGGGCGAGGGATGGAATAAAACGCAAAATCGAGAGATTGATTAACTTACATCAAGAGAACGCGTAAATAACTAAGGTGATTTGAATGATAACTTTTGAAACGGCGTCGCTGATTGCACAACTAACTCTGATTGCATCCAATCAGCGTTCGACATTTCGTGCCCGAGAAACCTTCGTATTAGGACAGAGGTTGTATAGGAATATATGACGGAGCAACCTGTGTTGGGAGAGAATGTGAAGAAACAGCGGCACAACCTGGATGGAAGCTAATAGCTTCAAGCTCCTTAATTAACCACATTTTATCGTCTGAAAAAATAACAGGTGAGCATAGCCACGAATATCAAACAGCCATACGAGTTATTTGGATTGAAAGCGATCAGGGTATTGGGAAGGAGCGAGAGTGGATTCATTAACGCTTTTTTAGCAGGATGATTAACTTACTGATCAGAGCTTGTTGCTTGTCTCTAATTCATTTGCTATATGCATAAATCTTGTATTTTCTATATCGGATTCATATGACAATAGAAACATATGGGATTTAGATTGATAAATCTTTATATGGCGTTTCGAATAATAACGGCGAACTGAAAACGCATGAAAATGAAAGTTTTGAGTGAACAAACATTTATAGATGGTGCCTAAATCCTTTAAAAGGACCAAATCATAACATTCAATTATGTCCAGAATTCACTGGTGACTGTAATCTATTAATCGATGCTAATACAAGTAACATAATGATGACAAATCTGTTAGGACATCGCTCAACCTCAAGTAGCTTGCTAATTGCTACTTTACTCACCATTTCAGAGTGACTTAAATGTAACGGTGACCTTGATTAAGTTACGTTTCAAGCGTGTGGGCGACAGCTAAAAGCTCTTTACATTTCACAAGTACCTGTCGGCTGAGTTCGAGTTCGTTCATTTTCAGTTGAGTTTCTCTGTCATAAATGCTTTATTCTCAAGATTTTTGAAGGGTATTTATAGGTGACATATTATAGAAAAGTAAGATTTTCTGATAACAACTCTCATTAAGAAACCCCATTTTGTTATTACCCATATTCTCACAGGTTCTCGTGTAATCCTGCAAGCTAAGACATTGCGAGCTAAGTTTGTGATATGCATTAAAATAATGAAGATAGAAACCTTGCGTAGAACATTGCTTTAGACCATTTCTCTACTGCAGACAAAGTTGTCAAGGCCCTAGCTGGATTCCAACCCCGGACCTCTTGATCCGAAGTCGAACACGCTAATCACTGCGCTATCCCGCCCCATCTAGACCATGGAAGCATCCTGTCAGACAGCATGGAATATCATCAACCATTGTAAAAATTTCAAGAACATAATATGGATTGCAGTATAATAACTAACAACAACATTGGGTCACAACGTCAGAGAGGAACGAGCTTTATAAGTCATTCAACGCTATGCCTGTTCTCAACATGCTCTGTTATTGTCCCAATTAGCTGTTGTTGCATATCAAACATGATATAGGGCGTTAACACTTGACAAATAGGCCTTTTTCGATTGTGTCACGTTGATCAATTCCTACGTTTTGTCGCAGATCAAAAGCACTACAGCCCATTTGAAATAAAAAGTGCGACCAAAGTGGCTATTTCAGCCTACAATCTTATCGTTGAGACCTTGCGATTGGAAGGTTTTGAGCGTGAATTTCCACCTTAGTTCTAGGGCACGGTGGCTTGTGGTGGTAGCTTCTAGGTCGGGGTTTTCCCAATTTGACCAATGATCTCATGTTTCTTATCATTCTTGCCATGAATCATAGAATTGAAATTTAATGCGACGGGTCTACCACTTTCTTAACTAATGTTGGCAAAGTGTTTAGAGAGTCTAGTTTTGAACTGTCTCTTTTTTTCTGTGCACTGAAACGCAATGATTTGAGTGTTCATGGCCTTTTGTAGAGTTTGTGAGAAGAGTTACGGCATACCTGATGACTGTCACCTGTTCCGAACACACGACATCCGGGATAGGACCGTAGTTAAAGAGCATTATGAAGAGCGAAAACCCCACCCCACCAAGCACTCCGAAACCTCCACTCCATCCCAACCCGGGAACAACAGGACAGGGATCAGGACAGCTCCGCCGCCATCACAGAGGCAATCTCCCGCCACTTGTCTCCACTAAGTCAACCTCCCTCTATGATTGCTTTACACCTCTACAACCTATGTCCAATCCGCGGTACTCCGCAGTACACAAGGAGAATTACAAAAGATCCTCTCGAACTTTCAAGAGATCTGGCAAGGCTACACCCATTAAGACATTTTGCAAACATCAATGATTCTTCTTAACAGAACCCGTTATAATGTAATCTAATGTGTTCTAACATATTTGTTCATATCAATCACGTGTGAACTCCACTCCTGTAGACATAAACCTGTCTCTACCACCGTGTGTCTACACCTCCAGCGTCGGGCACCGCTCCGCACCAAAAGACAAACATGTTCCTTTTGACGATTTATTAAAGCTCATATTTAATGTTCATTATGTTTGTGTCTTATCTGTCTCTCTTACCAATTCGGTAAGAGAGGCCCCATAGTCTCTTGTAACCAGGGACCACTCTCTTTAATATTTACTTTTAAAACAAAGTCAGTGTTTTAATGTGTAGGTTTAACATTCCTTCCAGTATATAAAATAACATACATGCTTAATGTTCGAATCCCTCACAGGCGTTAGCATTACAATTCCCTTCTTAAATCGAACTAAATTTATTATTTATCTTTCCTACTAAATCGGTGAGAGAGGCTCCAGAGTCTCTTATAACCAGGGACCTTCCAACCTAAATCTACATTAGTTTGCCTTTCTATTTCTTTGCTTCTCTACACAATTATTTAGATATATCTTTTGTAGCACAATCACCAGGCACACAGGTCGTAAAATTCAACAAGAAGACGAGATGCATGTGGATTTTCATGGGTTTATTTCTTCTAAGTACTTTGACTAATCTGGCTGTTGACACTTCAAGCCCGCTTTCCCTGGGCACCCTCAGGCCGAGACACAGCTCCTCAGTCCCGTTGCTGAGACTCAACCCTCTCTCCAGGTCGATGGCTGAGAATGAACTTCATTCTTAAGACAAACCTGGATCTTATATACCCGCAGACTTAGTTGTCAACACAATGTCACTTGACAACAGCTAATGGCTTATTTCTTAGGGATTACTTGGTGATGGGATTAGCAGAGTATAACATAGGTTTCATAACAACTATGTTACACTTTTTCTAAATAATCAAGCCATAGATATCACTCGTTTCTGTCATTGCCAGCCTCCGGTGCCAAGAGTTTCACACGTCGGTGACACAACTATGACGTCACATTCGGATATCACTAGCGCTACTTTTTTGATGTCATAATAGACACTCCTCCACCACACTCTGAGCCTATATAAACAGACACACACACTCGAGCTATCAGTCTGAGCCACATAATCATAAAATCTTTAAATTATAATCCTCATGAGCTAAGGAGTCCGTGCACAAGCTTTTAGATTTCCAGGGATTTTGCTTATTGAAAAGACGAAAAACAAATTATTTTAAGGCATGGCATCAGTGACCCTTTTTTAGGGGTCACAAAGTCATCAAATCTATAAATAAGATTTACCAACTAAGGAGTGTGAAGAAAAAGAAGACCAAATAGGTTTTTAGGGTGTGGTTCTTGTGACGCTTATTAAAAGTAAAAGGGTAAACAAATCTATAAATTAGAATCCCAATAACCTAAGGAGTCTGAAGCTTACTAGGCCTCTTGCTTCTGGAGTAAATGATGGCGTACTACCAGTTTGTCCCTAAATCAGCAAGACCCCTTAAACTATAGCCAAGGGTCAACAAATGTATAAATTAGAATCCCAATAAGCTAAGGAGTCTGAACACAAGGTTTAAGCAACTAGGCCTCATGCTTCTGGAGCAAGTGATGGCGTACTACCATTTTGTCCCTAAATCAGCAAGACCCCTTAATCTATAGCCAAGCATAATACGTCCACTATGAGAAGAACTAAGAAGTTAATCATATTTGAAACTATGCTTATTCGGGTCATTTTGTGTATGAAAAGGAATAACATTACTTTTTGAACATTGTTTATATAAAATGTTAACATTAAAACGATCATCCATCTCGTTTTCGATACATCTCGAAACCAACGGTACAGTACTGGCTCACCAGGGCGACGATCCTTTTGCAGTATAGGGTAGTTGCCCTTTGGGAAAGATAATATTTTCTATCCATTTGGCAAATATTGACTTTTTCATTCATCTCATTCATTCTGATTTAAATTAAATGTTTGTACAATCAGTTATGCTGTGTTGCCATGTTATACACCTGAGAAAACCTTCTCGTACAAAAACAGTTTGGAAAAGGAAACTGTGATTAAAACCATTGATTTTTCTTTTGCCTTAGACGTTGACGCGGACTCTCACTCGAGGCTGTAGTTCAAGTCGCCATCCAGTAATGAACACTCTAGAATTTGCTGGTAAATTGAAAAGAACTCGGAATTTTTAATTGAACAGGCATAAATATTAATGATGTAATAATGTAAATTATGAATTCCATTAAAAGTTCTAGCAATTTTATTGGATTGGTATAAAACAAAATAAAATCGCAAGAAAAAAATATAACCTCTCAGAAAGTTAAGAGACTCGAATAGGTTCATATGTATCAATGTATGCATTACATATGTAATGTCCAATCCATATCCACCTTTTATCCAATGTAATAATTATTTCATTAATTGTAATATAATGTTATTCATGCACATTTTTATTCTTTCCAAACGGTATACTCACTGATTTGATTCAAACATATTCATTTAGAAGAAAGGATTGGGTACACGTTATCAAACTTGGTGGAACCCTCTCCTATGATGGGACACTGTTGCAGATTTACAGGTAGTTTGTACAGTATGTATGTCTCTCTGGTTATACATTGGAATGAAAGGTGAATGGACAATTTATATATATCAAAAATTTAATTAATTAATTCTAGAAATTCTTTTTTCTCGTATTTTTTTTTTCTAGTGTAAAAATAATTATAGAACACTTTAAAAAAAAAAAATACTCGAAAATTTCTAGAATTAATTAATTAAATTTTTGATATATATAACCCTCGTCCCGAACCGTATCTCTTGAAAAGAGGGGGTCATTTACATTAGAAAGTCGAATAGGTAAAAATAGCACGAAATAAATAAAACCGGAAGTGCTCTCTTTTACGTCCGCACTGAGGTCGTCTATTACGTCCGCACTCGAAAAAGAGCGGGAAAATATACAGGAAATGACGTACGATGCCTAACGGTTCGAGTTCAGTTGAGCTGACGACTTCAAGGTGTAAGGACGTACTTTCAAACGGTCGGAACTTGTGTTTTGGAGTGTTGATTCTTGGATTATTTGTGATTCTTGGAACAATACTGGGCTTGGATCAAACAGAATGGAGGACCCTGATACAGGTAGGGGCAGTCTTACGTATTGGAGTATCGTAATACAAACTCTCATGCCTTTCACAAAATTTCAAGAATCTAACTTGCATCAAAAGATTGACAAACTATGCAAACATTTAGGAGAGTATGTGATAGTAGATCATCCCGCTTGTGAACGAAGCGACGTTTCAGAGGCCAAAAAGCCCTGGAACGGCGTGGACCACCTACATGTAGGAATTGCAACGAAACAGTCTTACCATATCACTAAGAACTATGAATATGGCAAATTTGTAAGCTACTGTAAACAGAACTTTGCCCCAAACCGGCTACCGAACGCGCAAAAAATGCGCAGTCCGATAGCGTGGATGAAATATGTAACGCAAAAGCCCCGTGAAATAAAAAAAATCACGCCCCACTTCCAACACATACTAGTCACAGTAATGGAAGAAAACAATGGACATTACGGGGGGGAACAACCACCGCAAACCAAACAGAAAAATGACACTCATGAGAACAAACCAGAAAGCAAAAATGCCAGTAATCTCCAATTTCTCATCAATCTCATTAAGAACCACAACATTAGGCTTGCAGGTGAAGTTCTTAACTGCTACAATATGGAGGTCCTGTCAGAACAAGAAACAAACAGGTTGTTTGAGATAATTGCTAACAGTAATTACAATACTTTAATTCAGAAAGCACTCCAACTCGAATGTCAAAGAACACAAACACTCACATTCGATGACTTACTGAACGAAAACACAACCTTTCGCACTTGGAATCACTACAAAGAGACAAATTATGAAACAGATAAGAAAAGCGTAGAAACGTTTAACAAGATCTGCCAACATAACGGATGGAACAAACAACAGTTCCTCCAAGACCTCCATTCGGTTCTTAACCAAAAGAATTAAAAAAAAACCACATTTGTCCTCATTGGTAAGCCGAATGCCGGCAAGTCACTCATCGCCCGCTCCCTGTTGCCTGTCACCAAGTTCTATGCGGAAGTCAAAATGGGTTCCGCATACAACTTCGTGTGGCAGGACTGCGTCGATAAGAACCTTATCTTGATAGAGGAGCCCTGTATCGCAGACGAGAACTTAATTGAAGAGTGTAAACTTGTATTTGAAGGAGCGGACACAATGGTCCATAAGAAAAACAGCAGTGATGCACTCCTAAAGCGCACACCAGTAGTTATCACAACTAACTCCCCCATATACAAGTACTTCCCCTCAACCAAAACAGCATTTGATGCACGCACGTACACCTATAAGCTCAGCCCTGCCCCATTCCTAAAGAAAATAACAAAGCGTCTGCACCCGCACATGTGGCGCGATTTGTTCAAGGAAATGCAAGACAACATTGATATGCTCAATGACTCTGACGATGACCTGTTGAGCTATATAGACATAGACACTGACATGCCAGTTACAACAAACACAAACACTACATGCTCGCATGCAGTACAGTTGGCAACTCCAATCGTAAGAACTGTCTCTTCTCTTTCCAGGAATACGGATATGCAGTGTTGTCCTCCAGCTCCCAAGAAACTTCAAACTGTTCAGCGAAGAAGAGGACTCGCTGACAGTGCAGTTGAGCTCAATGACATCGAAGGAAATAGAAGAGATGACTACATACCAGATAATCAACACAGCCACTCATCAGCTCCTAGCACCCAAAACACAACAGACAGCAAAGAAGTATCCGATCCTCATGCGATACACGAAACACCAAGAACGAGAAGACCCAACAGCAGTAGCGAAAGTAACGACACTGCCGGCCCATCTCAAGTGGAAAGCACGTCAACTGATGGAAGAACAGCTCAACATAAAAGAAAGCTTAATGACGGCGAGAATCAAGACGATCTCCCAGACCTCATGGACACAGGGGATTTCGACATCTTCAACGCCACCTTCTGATAGCTTTAATCATGCATATTGTTCATTAGTCCAAGCTTCCCTCATTTCTCACCTTCTCATCTCTGATCCATTAGACAAACATTACCTTGGCAAAAATTAAGAATCAGACATGAATATATTAATAATTTGCCCTGTCATGTTAACCATTTGTCTCAATAAATTTTACTAATGTAGAATTGATATGATTTGAAGATTGAGCCTCGTTCATATCAAATCCACATTGATGTGTTAGATGATGTTTTCAACCCCATTATAGATCACCTTTTTTCAAGCTTTTGATGTTACATGTCAGTTAGTAAAGCTTGTCGAAAGAAATATTAAATATTTATTAAGTATAACAATAGGTTCTGCAGCTCATCAGGCTGTAAAAATCACCGCAGTTAGGTTTGGGCCATAGCATAATTTCCTAAGGACAGGTTTCTGTTTTCTGGACAATTTGCTTCTTGAGCAGAAGATGAAAAACGTTTTAAGAGCGTCACCCTTGAGATAAAAAGGTTAATGTTCTTGTTCTTATTTCATATCATTTGAGTAATTTCGAATACTTCAGATGGCATAAATACTGAACTTCATAATCAACAATGATAAAATACATTTTGTTGTTAAGGATAATGGATTCAGATTGTTTATTCAGTATTTCAAGCCTAAAGGCCTATAGTACAAGTACAGTTGATGTATGATGTGGTACACGTGGCGCTGACATTTCTAACAATGAATACAATTTTTATATAAATTGAATTAAAGATATTTAATAACATCAGTATTTTTAGAATTTAACAGACTGGACAAAAGTTGTCTTTTTCTTACAGGTGATGCTACAAAAGAAAAATATCTGCGTGGAATACATCTTCAATATTGCCTGAGTTACAATTTTTGCAAACACTTACATTGTCATCAATTGAAACTCCATTTGCTTTTCGTAAGGAATTAATTCTAAAATGATGTAAACTAATTCTAAATTTGCATTGTGCCCTTCTTAAAGGTGAGGTGAGGTGATTTGGTGTTTAATGCCGCTTTCAAGACTATTTCACTTATATCACGGCTGCTAGTATTTTTGCAGAGAGAAAGCCTGCAACACCACTGTGGCTATGTATTGCGGAGAAATCTGCGAGCATCGGCTGGAACTAGCGAACCATGGATGGTACAGCGCTGAAATTCAGTGTAGCATTGCACCCAAACCTGACTGCGTGTAGAACAGTTCTCTACTGCAGACAAAGTTGTCGAGCTCCTGGCGGGATTCGAACCACGGAACTCTTGATCCGAAGCCGAACGCGCTAACAACTGCGCTATCCCGCCCGCCTTTCTTAAAAATCAATCTTCTAAATTCACAATATAATACTCGGGTTCTTACAAAGATTTATGACAAGAGTAGTGTTCTAGATACTTTGAGTTATTAATTGACATGGACCATTCCATATATCTTGAAGGCGTTGCTTAAAGACAAATAAAATCATTCTCATTGCCAACCTCTTGCAAGAGGATAATGGATTTTCATAATTTCAAGATGCTCAATCGAATTGAAAGATATTCTGAAGATGTTTCACTTTTTTACTATACACACATGTCTTCCTTCAACATTTCCGAAACCTACGGTTTCATGTTTTTGATATTTTTTTCTTGAAATAGGATTGCAAGTCCTGTCCATTGAAAACTTCTTTTTGTGGAACCCCACTCACTCAGATCAAATTGGAGTGTAAAGTAACGACAAGCCAGAATTTTGAAAAAATTCGTCGACCTCTTTCAATGCTTTAGGAAATACGATATAGTGCTGGGATCCATACAATGTTACACTAGGTGTTTTCAGACGATTACCTTGGATATTCTAGACATATAAGTATATTATTATAACATGTTTTGCATAAAGTTTCAAATCTGAAATTTTGATTTAACGCTATTGGTGTATTCATTGTAATTGCGCTGGAACATTAAAATGTTTGAATGAGTCACATTTGGTAAAAATGTATAAAAATGTAAACGTGAAAAACGGATTGACAATTCAACGATAGGTTTGTAGGTGAACATGTTCAGTTTGTTTGATTTAGCGCAATAACCTTTTTATAATTTGTCACTTTTCACTCAAAATCACAAAATCATTGAACACAACAATAAGATATTTTATTTCATAAAAATGATAAATGTCTTGAAAGCTTTAATATATTAACCATAACAAAGCATATGTCTGATTAACCTGCCAAAGCCGGTGCACTCAATTCAATGAAGATCAAAATAGAAAGTGCTTTAACTAATAAAAACAGACGAGTAAAAACAGATGTCTCCAACATACACCAATTCAAAGCATAATTTTGTTTTTTTAAACTCCTGACAGTTCTTTAAAACTCAATATTTTTATATAATTTTTCTATAAACAACATAAACTTAAAGTTTTGGTTCATCAACATCTCCGCAGTTTGTCATGCTTGATAAAATATTAACTACATATGATTCAATTTAAGAATAAGAAAATATAGAATTGAAAAAGAACACATCAACACAAGGCACATTCACATGATATGAAGGGGTGTATACCACATTTGGTGAATATTTGTCATGTAGTTTCAAAGATATGCTCCGGAAAGTAACCCTACCCTTCAAAATGACGAAGTCCAAACCGTTGCCACGTAAACAAACAAAAAATGAAATTGAAAAGAAGTTGAAACGCCCAGTGGGCACATCCAAATGATATGAAGAGAATGCATACCAAATTTGATGAAGATTGGTCATGTAGTTGCAGAGCTATGCTCCGGAAACGAATGGGAACGCAAACATGACGCGGGCGCGGGAGCGGGAGCGGACGGGAACACAGCCAAAACCAATATGTCTCCCGACCCTTCAGGGGGAGACATTATAAATACTTTATTCTTCAAATGATGTATATCTTGAAAGCAAGCACGTACAAGACATTCTTTCATTATTAAGTTATTCCCGCCGTGTCCTTAACCACAATCCTTCACCCCTGGGTCAGGGGCTCATTCTAAAGTATGCACTGTACAATTTGAACCGTGAACGTACGTTAGTTTCACACGTTTTGATTGACTGAGTAATGAAATTTTGACCATTGGTGAAATCATTTTGACTATCTGTATCAGAGGTATGTATGAATGACATGGAAACATGTTGTTTCAATGGCTATTTGTAAGCAACATAACTTACGTCCTTCATTTCAGTAAACCATTAAAATCTCCTAACGTAATGCATGGATTCCTTTCTTCCATTCAAATTATTCTAGTCTGGTTTTATTTCTCAGTGACACGTGTCTCAATTACACAAGATAAGATATCCTAGCTCGTGTCTTGCTTTATTATTACTTCTCTATGTCTGCAAGACAGTTATTCTACTCTGGAATTGTAACTTGAGAGATACTGTCGTTTTCTTTTTTAACAAAACGTAGTTTGGATTGACACATGGACATGATTTTAAAAAAAAAATTGGGTTATGTAGAAAACAGTTTTTAAAGTGAACATAAACATGACATAAACGCGTTTGAATGAAAAGGTAATATTTGGAGACGTTATTTCAGACTTGTAATAGAAACACTACCGTCATCTTACATTTTCAAGAAATTTCAACTTGCACTCAAGATTTGTGCAGAGTGTATGTTAAAATTACTGATGGGAATAGAAAAACAACACATTCTATCTTTTGACTAATAATATTTTATTGTAAATTTCAAAACACGAACGTTTTAAATGGTTGTATATTCCTGTGTCTAGATTTTTGCTAAGAAATCATCAACTAGACAAGAAACTAGACTACGTTTTATGTAATGAAGCAGACTTCATTTGAAAAAAATAAAAACCTTTGATCTTCTTGCCTTCCAAAGGCGCATGTGAAGATCTTCCCGAGGATATAGATGAATTGAAAAGCTTTATGGTACATAAGACATGTATACACATTGATATACATCTATTTGATCTTACTCATGTCGACTGCAGACATTCGAAATGAGTTTATCAGACACAACAATGGCGACACACCACCAAAGCATTGCTACTTTCATTTACAACAATACCTGCTGAAGGGTATATTACTTACTTATTTTTATACTTTGTCCATCAGTGATATGTTGCACACAAAACGTGACATTTCGGAATAAGAAAGTAATTCAGTTGTCCTTCAAGGAAGTATAAAATATAGAAGAACGTGAGAGTAGGTAACGTGACATAAACACGAACATGTTTTCACGTAGGTCAACACAAAAGCAAATTTCAAAAATATGTCTAAAGATATATTTCTATTCAAATGTTTCAATTGAAAGTTATTGCATTTTAAATTATACTTAGTTCTGCATACGTTCATTGACAATCAGTTTCTGAAAACACGTGATCGAAAGTAGAGTAAATCGATGATGTGGGCGCCTCCTGACAACAGTTGTTGGTAAGAAAGAATGCATTAACGGGATCATGGGATGTTTTATAATAATTGACATTAATGGAATAATGTTTTACTATATTATTATATGAACAAGATGCAATAATGACAATACAATAATATTCAAAACGGAACTATAACAGGAAATACTTTTTCAAATTTTCCATGTAAGTTTGCTTTAGTAAAGCCAACGATTTATTGATTTGATGTTTATTTTTTCTAAACAATATTTTCACAATTTACATCTTTTTCACTTTGCTTTTAATATCAAATAACAAATGAAACTTGTACTATCTTTTATGTGGCTGAAAACGGGCAGTTAGCAATGCTAAAAACAACGAATATTTATTTCATGGCATAAAACGTCCTCAGGTCGATCTATCACAATTGAATTAAATGGTTTAATTGTCATAATTTTACGTACAGTCAGAAACTGAAAATGTGAAACCTAAGATAAAGTGACATCAGTTGTAGTTGAATTAATAACTGACTGGAACACTTCTGCAAATTATCGTAGGATTTTGAAAAATGTTATTCAAAATTAAACAATGTCTGGAAAAGCAAACTGAACATGCATGTTTACCCTCAAAAGTAGAAAAGGACAAACAACGTGAAATTCTAGAATAATATTGACTATACTAATCAAAGGGAGGTAACTCAGTCAGTAGAACTTAAACGCATACCACTGAAAAAAGCTATAGTGTAACTGATTAAAGATAATTCACAGCATCTAATCCCACGTTGCCAAAAAAAGCAAGCAATTGATTTTGAAAGAAAATAAGCCCAGTTAGATTTATGTACTATGACATTTTATTAAACAAAAAACAAATTTTTAGAATTTGGAATAAAAGTTCAACTCAGTGAGGGGGCGGGATAACGCAGTGGTTAGTGCGTTCGGCTTCGGATCAAGAGGTCTGTGGTTCAAATCCCCGCCAGGGGCTCGGCAACTTTGTCTGCAGTAGAGAACTGTTTTACACGCAGTCAGGAATGGGTGCAATGCTACACTGAAATTCAGCGCAGTACCACCCATGGTTCGCTAGTTCCAGCCGATGCTCGCAGGTTTCACCGCAATGCATAGCCATAGTGGTGTTGCGGGCTTTCTCCCTCACTAATACTAGCTGCCGCGATATAAGTGAAATAATCTTGAAAGCGGCGTTAAACACCAACTCACCTCACCTCACCCACAACTCAGTGAAAAACTTCAAATGAACAGGGAAAGTGATTACATGAACTCTGGATATCATTAAATGAATATACAAACGATCTAAAATAATTGTTCAGTGTTTTCTGCTTTATAATTAATTAAAGACACTTGTACAAGACCTTTAGCTGATTGACTATAGTCGGACAGGAATTACCTGCCCATATCTTGGAACATTGCTAGAATTATACATACAACTACAATCACGAAATCGGACAGGAAAAATGTTTTTTTACTGAAAGTCGGAGTTAACAACACTAAACTGAAATCAAAATAATTTTATTCGAGCTTTATTAAAAACCCACCCTACTAGAGTCTTCATAATCAGATTTGTCGAGTATGGGTATCTACGACTCAAATGGTATGGTATTCAATAATAATATACATTCTACCATAAAAGTGCCGGACACTCGATTCTGATTGGTTGATTTGTCCGTTTCGCAAGTTGAAGTTGTTCTGTTTACCCGAAATCATTTAACAATACATACATTGCCGGCACAACTATCCGACTGCTAACTTCGGAGTCGGTATTTTGCTGGATTAAAGTTGGATTAATCTTCATTCAAAAGGAATTATCCGTATTTTAGTTCATGAGAAAACACGGCAAGAGAGAATATTATTACGTACATGCAATCGTTTCTACAAATAAACAAGTTTGATTGATCAATTAGCGTAGACTATTCCTTCCATTGCCATGCATCAGGATTCCTTCGAATACGGTAAGAATACCATTTTATTTGCATTTGTCCAAAATATGATGATTTACGTTGTAGTTTTATAAGTCAAATATGTTTAACTTTAAGAAACTACTTACCATAATTAATGCTCACAGTTTGAAAAGGTTAAGCCTCTTTATTATGCATTCATACGAGCGAAGATGTAAATTACTACAAGAATGAAAGTAATATTAAGAGCCACTATATATTTTGATATACAAATTACATACATCTTTCTTTGTTAGTCATCAATGTATATCATTTTTCTATTCATATAGAAATGTGTAAATACATTAATGCAGATGGGCGTGTTTATAGTATGTAAAATGACTGAATGTGTTAACACATGTATAAGGGCCCGATTGCCTACATACTGAAAAGAGTATATTTGATTGATTTGAATACAATGACGCCATTTCACGGCATAATGCCCTGCTTTTGCTTACATTTCATGTTAGTCATCTTTTTATCAAAAACTGAAAAAACGTTTGTAAACGATTTGATAAATATTATTACATTTGTGTTGCGTAATTTGACAAAACATTTCGTGAATATGTAGCACAGGTTTATTGTTATTAAATGTTTATCTATTTTCAATACCAAGACGCAATCCCCGTCAGGACCTCTTATAAGCTGCATTTCCCTCATAAAAAAGATTTCATCATTAAAATCGTCATGGTTAAATGGAGACAAACCTATTGTGTTTGAGGTGAGGTGATATGGGGTTTAGCGCCGCTTTCAAGAGTATTTCACTTATATCGCGGCTGCTAGTATTATTGCAGTAGCGTGTTTGAAAATCAGAGACATTTAATGCTGGCTTTGTTAGCGAGTAAATTTTAAATTGAAACCGACGCGTTAAGAATTTACTCGCTATCAATCCAGTATAACATGCCTCTGATTTTCAAACACACTAGGTTTGTCTCCTAAATGCAACTAAGCGTTAAACTTGCGTTCTGTATGTATGAATATAAGTAAAATTTAAAACTCATTAACAGTTTATTTCACACGGTAGTACAGATCCTTCTTGTTCACATTTCTACTTCCTGCGTATACTCTCACACACTGAAAA
The DNA here is from genome assembly GCA_921293015.1 of Phorcus lineatus. Lineage (NCBI taxonomy): Eukaryota > Metazoa > Mollusca > Gastropoda > Trochida > Trochidae > Phorcus > Phorcus lineatus. The sequence goes on along the minus strand of OV121090.1, from coordinate 45,783,146 downwards.
CGCAAAACGTTAAAGTTTGAAAGCCAAACAAAGCCAAGCTAGTTTTGTTTATTTATTTTTATTTTTTTTCGAAGTCAGTTGAGCATTTATTTCATGGGAAAATATTTACAAACTGTCTACATTAACACACAGACCCTTTCCAGTTCATCAGTAGTGGGTGTGTCCTCCTCCCCCAGCCTACAAACATGCACGGAGCCGACGTGGCATTGATGCACATTGATGATATGGACCTGTTGCGCTGCAAAGCCACGGTAAACGTTTTTTTGCTGATGATGACGTTGGATTCGGCATCCAAACTCATCTAGATGTTCTGTGGGATTGAGATCGGATCACACAACTGGCCATTGAAGCACAGGTGTTCCTGTTTGGTGAAGGACATCTCATGAGAGACGTGCCGTGTGGAGTCGGGCATCATCTTTCTGGAACGTGAAGGGCAATCGCAGTTGGTCATGGTAAATGAGGATAGGATGAAGAACTGGCCATAAAATCTGATCCATATAGCGCAGTCAGTGTTTCATCAACCATAATAAGTACAATGTGAAACTTGGCTGAAAGTGGAGCAGAAAGCGCCAGTGATTTCCCTTGATAACACAGCTATCTCGGTGGCGTTTATGTTACAGCCGGCAAACTGGTTTTCTTCCGTCTGGAAAGGATTCATCCGAAAGGCATCCACTGGTTAAAGGTCAGTGATGTCAGGAGGCGATGTTGCTGAGTATACTGAGTCTGTTGATTCGATGGTATGGCGCCATAACGTTTCCCCGCGAGGGTCTCCCAACACGATATTGCAAGTTTCACGTCAGAAAGTTCCACGGTCAGATACTATGTTGTTACATTATCAAAAAAGATGCATGAAAAACACCCCCAATAGCAAATGGTTACAAAACACCTACATACCTGAAGTTTTTATAAGTTTGATAGATTGTATAAAAAAATTCGGAACCCTTTTACCGATTAACATCCTTTCTTTAGCATTAAGTTTAAAAATTCTTTGAATTCAGTATCTAAAATTAACAAAATGTGACCCCTACCGGAAGCTAGTTCTTGATTCTAATAAGGTTGAAGAATCAAAAACTAAACATATATATTAATTATGTTCATTGCATCTTTAATCTATCCATTTCAATATATTTTAATCAAACATGTTTATATCAACATGATTTGTAGTGTGAAACAATCAGTGACTATCAGTTGGAAAAAAATGAAGGCAAAACCTTTACCAACTGTGGGATAATTCATATATTTTTACTTAAACAGAAAAATACAATTTAAAACTGGTTTACTTAATTGGTTCAACTGAACAAATACATTTTAAGAATGTTGCTTTTCTCTAAAGCAATTAACCTAATAAAAACAACTTTAATTAGTGAGACTCATCTGGTCAAATAATCTTAATTGTATCTTCATTTGAATAAGATATCTATAAACATCCGGTTTTAGAATTATATGCCATTTAAAAAGTTCACAAATCCTCAAATGTTATACCTCGGATCAAAACATCTGCAAAAGCACAAATTCTCGACCGTTTTGTCGGATGGAGGTTTGTGATTGAGGAAGGGATAAGCTATTGTTATTGTCAATGCTAGCATTTTGTCTCCGATTCTGTGTATTAGGGTCCGTATTCCGTACGAAATTCAAACTGATGGTTGGTCCATGCAACAAAATATTACTATTTGTAGATAACGGGCTTTGATCTGTTTTTAGTTATTATTCATACTTTTACTTACAAACTTATAATCTCTGTACGTATAGTGAAGTCGCTTATTCACATCCTATCAAACCAGCAAAATATCAACAACAACAAAATGAATATAATTATTGGGGATTTAATAAATAATAAATAAAGAGTTTAGGGTTACGATAGAGGATAACAGAAAAAAGTAATACAATAACAAAAAATTCTCTTAATGAATAGTAAGCTAGCTAAATATATTTACCATAGTCATTGGTTAGCACAGCATTTCATTACTTTAATATTTTGTGATGGAGCCCATTGATGAATCCGGCTTTAAAAAAAATCGAAATGAGTGGGGAATAATGGCGGGGAATAATGAGTGGGGAATAATGGCGGGGAATAATGGCGGAGCAGAATACTTGCAACGTCAAATGAAAAGGTAATGAGTCTGAAAGTGACTCTTTTCTATTTGCTGGCCCTTTTATAGACTTCTAGAAGCTTCCATCAGGAAGACCTGTTTCAGGACATCGAGAAACCCGTGGATATCTCTTGAATAACCTAGGTTACAAACAACGAGGTATTGTATCATATATGTTTCCACAATGAGATTAGGACCAGGAAATCTTGTGAATAGAATGACTGGTAAAGCTGGTAAGAATTCAATAACATACAACTGACTTTCTTTTGAGTAACAACATAACAAAAACGATAGTAATACAAACCAGATAATGATTCAAAAGCCTTTCTAAATTTCACATAATCATGGAAATATGCGGTTTGTTTCATCGGTTTGCTGTATTTTATGCATTTGATATTTTTACTTATTTGATGTTTATTTACTAGGTTGATGTCTATTTCAATGGAGAACTTTGTAAAATGTTAACCGCACCCATATATCAAATATGTCAACTTTATCGGTTACACAGACTTTCTGTCATTCATACTTCATAAAATTGACTTAAGAGTCAGCAAGATTAATCTATCAAACCTGTCAAGTGAAACGAACAAATGACAGAAGATGGACTCTCGCCAGACCAACCCGTCATTCCCTTCCTCTGTTTGCTATATTGAGAAATAGAAAGTGACAGTTTTATGTTATGGCGTTAGAAATAGTTGCGATTATTTAGTTGACTTTAGAAATATTAAACTGAACTTACTGGGTGTTAAAATCAAATTATAAAGTACTTATATGGAAATATATATAAAATGAATGATTTTTTCAAGAGTGTAATAATATGAAAAAACAATGCACTTCGTATTCACCTGAAGTTATGAGGGTTTTTTAAAATATCGCTATAAGAAACCATTATTGATAATTTCTAATTGAGTACATTTATATGCCAGTCAATTTCGGATATATTGTAAAGCTATTGTGAAAATTATTACAAGGGATACTCTCGTTAGATTCTGCTTGTTGTATGTACCTTACATTATAGTTGTAACATGTTGTACCATGATAGTGGTACCTGTAGCGGTTGAAGTTATAGTAGCTTGATAAGGTGACAGCAAAACAACCAGCGCAAAACCAGATCTTTTTAAACCTAATTTTTATCAACGTTCATACTCCGTCGATCGATTGTTGTTTAAGATTTGCCTAACATTTACTTAAGCAAACGTGAGATAATACCATAGAAATATATTACAAAAAAAAATAAAGATAAAGTTATAAAAATAATTATAGCCTACAATTCCAAGATGCTTAAGAGTTGTAATATATGGTACCTATAATTATGATACTTACATACTTATTGTTAAGGTACTCTTAATAATGTGGTAGGTACCCCTACCAAGAGCTTACTTTATGAGGAACATATAAGCTCCGACTGGCATGGCGTTCTTCAGACACCCAAGGAGCTAACAAACACACCGCCATAAGGGATTGGAAAGTGGTGGGTTCAATGTCGACTTCTTAACATTTATAGAGCCGTTTTTAATTTACACTCGAAAACAAGACAATGTCCTAATTTTGGCATTTAAGAGTTAAATATGCAACTGTAGATAGGCGAATTGAACTCTAATCTATTTCAAACCACATACAAGCATAATGCAACATACTCTGTGTCACTTTGATAATGTGATTCCTACTCTACAACGGGAACTATTTGATGCGTTTGATGTTAACAACTCGCTTAGTTTTCATAAATGTCATGAAATCATGGGAATCAAACGAAAACAATACCAAGAAGTCTCTTTTCTTCTAAATACCCTTGTTGATCGTTTTATAGACGTATGGTATAGGAATTCAAAGCATGTGACGAAAGAGTAAAATCCAAATATTAGTATGATGCTGTTTCAATGCTGTCGTTTTATTTCTCTATTCTTTCCACCATGTTGATATTGTATATAATTATTGGATGCAAATGTCACCATTTCCTTACCTTCTAAAATTAATCTTTTGATATATATGGCAGTTATCTAAATTGATGTCAAATGATGGTAAATCATTATTACTATTAACTATCTAATTACCTTTCTCCTTAAAAGAACCTTTCAAAATTCAGATGTCAGTCCAGAATCAATTTCCATTATTGCACTTACTTCAGTGCCATTGGAATAGGTTCTCTCTAAAATCGAAATTTAAGTGTAATATTTCTCAATTTTCCATTTCCGAAAGATATTTGCGTATTTAATGTGTTAAAAGGTTTTTCATTTCACGTTTTGAATCTTTGATTTCCATCAGTGAATAACTTGGGGTCGCAACTTTCACTGAGCGACCTATCAAACATACTGAACACAAATAATATTATTTGAAAAATATTCCCACCTTTATACAATAGGAAACTAGATCTGATAGATTTAAATTTTCTTGTTTATGACGGTAAACACCTAGAATGTTTACCGTTTTATCTTCTGTTTTAAACATATTACTTCCGAAGAATACAAAAATCGATTCGGTCCCTATCGATATGAAATTCACGGTCAGCCACCAAAACCTATGTAGCACAATTACCAGTCAAATTCTTCAGATCTTTAGCCTAAAAGTAGTTACACGGTATCGGAAAAGACCATTTATCTCAGATGAATGAAGGGAGAAAAATGTGTATCGGAAAGAATAGAAGAATTTGTCCTTTAAGTAAATCAGCAGTTGGAAATGAAATACATTTTATACTCGTTTGTCGATCTTATTTCCGTTCTCAGAAGAAAGTACATTCCTGAACTGTTTTTATCAAAATCACCTAATGTTACCTTTTCATCCAGTCTGTATAAAATCGACCGTGTTCCGAGGAATAAATGTTTCAAAAATATTGACTCTATCGAGATTCGAACTCTATCTGTTTAGGTTATCCTCTCCGCAACGGTCTGAAGGCAGCTTCACTGCTCGCACGTGCTGACACCAGTTTAGCGCAGACAAAACCTAGTCATTAGCGAACCAATCACATCATCGCGTTTAAAATAAGGATAGCGGCGATCAAGGTTAACGAATGGTAAGTGGGAGTTACTTGCCCCTAGCTACTGATACCGAATGCTTTTGCCGCACGCATTGTGATTGGTTAGCTGAGTTTACGTAAGATCGTGCGCTACAGTAGGCTTCCTTCAGACCGTTGCGGAGAGGATAACCTAAACAGATAGAGTTCGAATCTCGATAGAGTCAATATTTTGAAACATTTATTCCTCGGAACACGGTCGATTTTAATCAGACTGCCTTTTCATCCTCTCAAAACGAAAATGTTTTTCTTCATTTATCATTATTTATCAAGCACAGTTTAAGACTTCGAGATGAACTGTTAAAAACTAGTAACTAAAACGTGATCTTTCAACTGTCATTTGTTATAAAAAATTTGAATAGTATATTATTTGTATTTTCACTATTTGTATATGTACTTTTGTATGTGGGTCGGAGGCCTAAAATACAATAAACTCTTTGACTTGAATTTGAATCATATTGGATATTTGTCTTGGTCACCACTAGATACGCTATTATTTACAGAATGGCGAAGGTCTGAATTAGATCACCATTTAATATGATTTTCAAATGTAACATACATACGCACCCACTTAAGACATTTTACAGAAAGCAAACAATTGGCTCACTTATATCCCTACCGTCGATCCCTGACTAAATGAAGTTTTGTAAACTTTTAATAATTTTGTCATCCTTTAACCGAGACGAACAGATGTCTGAACAACACAGTCTGAAAAACAGGCATGGCTGATGTATGGATCACGGGGGCATCAAATCTACTAATTACAAGTTTCAGTTTCCAGGCCTTTTGCCTGGAGAAGAGGATATTCGTTTAGTTTAAAGGGCGTGGCCCTTGTAGCCCTTTTTAAGGGGTACAGGGTCACCAAATATGTACATTGGAATGCCCATCAGCTAACGAGTGGGTACACAAGGTTTCAGATTTCTTGAGTCAATGGTTCTGGAGAAGCAGATGAAGTTTACGACATGCCATAAGCCCATCAGGTCTTTCGCTAATAATTTAACAATGAACAAAAATGATGCAATATCCTGGGACTTCAACATCTAATTAAATAGTAATTTAAAATTGCTTTGTGCCACTTCAAAGTTAACAACCAATCACAATTTCACGATATAAAGTCGTGTCTTCTTTACTACACAAACGAATTTAATTTCGGATGTGTGTGAATATTCCGACTCCGCAAAAGTCAATAAATTTGAGTGGAATTATCATCTCTCTGTTCGACACTGGAGGGTGTTTATCGACGCATAGAATGATTTTTATATTGATTTGTACTTTGTTTAAAATGCTTTTACACTCAAGCTTTCTTATGACAGTGATTTGAATGAAAATGAATTTGTAAAGGGAATACAAGCGGTCCAGAAATAACGTACTAATACTAATGTAATCACTTTACATCCCTCAACGGGCAATCAAATTGAAAGATTTTAACTTTTTTTAAGGGTTTGACTTTGTAAACAGTTTTAAACCTTCTTTTTACACAAGATTGTTAAGGGTGCTTATGATTTCCACTGCGAATATTGAAAATGACATATAGTCAGTGGGCCGAAACTTGTACATCACCCATAAATGCAGGTTATCTGCAACTTGTCGGTGAATAAAAGATCTTCATATTAAAATATTCTACAATGTACCCTAAACATAAAGCAAAAATGTTCTACTAAAAATCTAGGTACAATAATGCACAAGCTGGCTTCAAAGATGGGCACTGTTGTAAATGGAAATATCCAACGAATGGAGGTAACTCTTGTATAGGTTAAACTCTGTTTTAGAAATATTGCCTAAAACATCCTTGAGGGCCTCTTATGGTTAAAAAAAAAAATAATACCATGTGTTCAATACTTTTTTTGCAATAAGCCAATGGATATAATTAATCATTTGCTGGAAGTAACTGGAAATTTTGAAAGAGCAAATCACTTTTTCGTGAACAAAATGATAAGCCGCACTTTATATCTTACCTATCTTTATTTTTATACTTCTATTAACTCAATATTCCTTCTTCACAATTCAAAAGTTTTCAATTTACGCAAACCATGTATGCTTAGTGAAAAACCTAATGTAATGTAATGTAAAATCTCTTTCTTGCTCACATTGACCTTTGACGGAATCCTGGTTTCTACTCTTAGGTCGTTTCTCACAATTTTAGTTATTTGGTGAATTGCAACTACACACTCTTGAATTAAGAATCATTAATAATTAATTCATTGCTCATTTGACATAATAATAATTGATAATAATCCTGTGTATCAGATACTCTATTTGAGAAAACGTAAGGTATTAATTGAAATGTTAAAGGCTTTTTTAATAAATGATACTTTCTATTTAAAGTGAAAGAGTATGTTTAAAATAATTGTGTATGTCGCTAAATTAATATCAGATATACCATGTGTCCTGCGTTAAGTTCAAATCATATAGAAATAATTGCATTTGCATTCCTTAAATGCCAAATTTATGATATTTTATTGTTTTAAAAACTTATCGACAAACGGCAATACAAATGATACGAGGTTGAAATCAACGTCCAATTTTCCTGTATACTAATAATGTGGTCTGCTTGACATTTGTCGTTATGTCCGCTGTAGATAAGTTTTCGAAATTACGTGTGGGTCATTGACGCGCGCATCACTGTCCGGTTTTCGATCACAAAACACAACTTTAAGCTGATAAGCATGAAAATTGTGGTTATTGCAAAGAAACATGTGCTGTGCTCATTTGTTTTTTAGTCTTGATACACTAGTTTCATTTAAAAAATTCAGCTATTTAATGAAACTGACATTGTTTTTGCCCTGTGAAATCTTGACAAAGAAGTCGCTCATGACCTCACATTTCAAGGTCTATCGTAACCTTCTCAGAAGAGCTTTGCTTCCAACTTCGACAACCAATCAAGATCAACCAAGAAACAGAAAGTAAACACATTTCAATTAAGGAATTTCTAACACTTGGCAGCATGCAAAAGGCATGAAACAATAATTGTTCTAAAGACAATTTGATATATGTATAAGGATGTAGACTAAACCTTGAACAGGGTTTATCTCGCGCACCTTCTTACCCAGCTTGCAGACCTCGTGCAAGACTGAGCTCGCTAGCAAGCAACGTGTGAGCCACGAACAAAAAACTTGCAATATCTATAGTCATATTCCATCGTGTTTATTGAGGCATATTGTGACATATTACTATAGTTTTATAGCAATAGTGGGCATTTCTTTTGTTTCTTAGTTTTACACAACACAGCACTTTTTATGATTAGTTAACAGGGTCATCTTTTAGTTTTGAGATTATTATCATTCTTGTTCTTGTCACTATCGCACTTTCATTCAACTGCATTTCCACTTCTAAACAATGGTGGTTATATATAAATTGGGGTCAAAGTTGGGGTTTAACGTGTTTTGAACAATAAAACAGAAAGCAGGTTTTAGAAGGTCTCAAATTTGGTCCAACTTCTACCCGTCAACCTGTCCCTATCAGGAGCATGTTAGCTCCGGGGGTCGCTGAAGCACACAAACAACCACACTACTTTATTGTAATGAGTCAAGCGGTGGTATAAATCGTTTGACCTTCCTACGTCATATTATATAATAGTGGGTAAAATTTGCTATCAAGATACATATATTGCTTTACTTCAACAGACTTATATATGATTGAAATGTGTTAAAACCAAGGATTATTTTGTAATTCATACAATCATAGAAAACTAACCTTCATTGAATCTAATAAGGCATTACCACCACTGGACTCGGTACCTTATCGTGGTGTGGTGGTTTGCGTGCTTCAGAGACCCCGAGAGCTATGCCAGCTGGAGCTTATATGCTCCCGGTAGGGACACCCAAGCTGGACAGGTCGACGCGTAGAATCCAGACCAAATTTGAGTCCTTAGACTGCTTGTATTTTCAGTCTGATTTCTACTTATTTATCCTACTCAAAATTGCATGATTTACTTTCCTATCGTTTGTTGCATGTCGCTAAGTGCATTTTGAAAAATTATCCCATGTTAGAAATGTATTTTCCCGATTTTGATCGTTTATTGTGAACGAAATGACTGTTCGCGACCAATGTGTTTTTGATTTGTAAAGTGTATGTACTGGTCTTACATTCCTGAAAATTATGTGCAATTATGAGTTCAACTGTTTATGTTACCTTCCTTTAATTCTGGTCTCATGAACAAAGTCACCTAATTTTGAGGACTTGCTGAAAAAATAGTATTAAGAAATTCACGTTACTCCTCAATGCTTCTGCTACAACATAGGCGAGTTTCAGCTCTTGATTACCAATATCTTCAGGAAAAGTTTTTCAAAGCTGCATGGAAATTTCAAACAGTCAAAAAAAAGCAATATAGCAACGAAACTATACATGCTACGAAGTCGCCATGATTTCCTTTTTTGCTTGTGATGTAAATGCCTATCGTTCATAAAAACGTTCATAAAAAGTTGCAAGTCTTAAGTGCAGTTTAAAAATTATCCAATGTTAATTTTACCTTTATGGTGTTCAATTGAGAATTAAACAATTGACTCCTGTTAGTATTTTCAGTCTGATCTCTACTAAATTGTCCTACTCAAAATTCAGGACATGTTTACATACACGTATTGCATGCTACGAAATCGGCATGATTTACTTTTTTGCGTGTGATGTAATTGCCTATCGTTTATAAAAAGTTTCAAGTCGCTAAGTGTACTTGAAAAATTATCCCAGTTAAAAGTGTATTTTCTCGAATTTGATAGTTCATTGTGAACGAAAATGACTTTTCGCGACCAATAACGTTATCGATTTGTAAAGTGTCTATAGTGGTCTTACACTCCTGCAAAAATGGTGCAATTATAATTTCATCTTTTTTAGTTATCCCCCTTTGAATATGGTCACATGAGCAAAGTCGCCCGACTTTGAAGGCTCGCAGAAAAATAAATAATAAGAAATTTGCAAATATGCTTCATTGCTGAATCATCTGCCTTAAAATGAACACAAGTGGCCGTGTTTGCACATTTTATGGAAAGATAAACCAAATTGTGAAGGTCGAATTACCAAAATGACCTATAACTTGGTTTAAAAGATCGTCTTTGAAATAAATTTTCTGTAATCAAAACTCCCATTTTTTAATTCGCGAAATAAGAATGTCTTGAGAAATGTATAATGAACTGAAAATAAGTACAAAAATTTCTCGAAAACTTAGTTTAGTTAAATGCTTCTATCAGTCATCAGCGATGTTATCTTCAATTTAAGCACATACAAATATTTACAAAATTTGTTTTGTAAAGTTGCTTCCCTTCTGAAATTTTAAATTATCGTCTTTCCAGAAAATGTGATGACTGCGAACTTGAAATGATTGATTGTCGTAAAGCCTCAGGCATAAATGGACTAAGGTTCTGATTTGAAGATGGCATTACTTGAGGCTGTTGATCGAAGGTCTTCATATCGTTAATGTAAACCATCCGTTTCAACAAATGCAATATAATTCAATTCCTCACATACTCTAAAACGGACAATTTCCTCAAATTCAAAACTATTCTTTAATCAGTTTCTCAGAAAGATCTCAACTCAAACGTTTTTTTAATGTTGTAGACGGCAACAAGTTCCTTTCACTTCCGTTTCTAATGATAACAACATCGTCTGCTCGCGTGAAGGGTCGTCTTGAACGAGATGTCATCGAGTGAATGAGTGCGAGTGAATTGGGGTTTAACGTGTTTTAAACAACATTCAGTTATTATACCCCCGCCTTACAGCGTAAGCGGGGGTATATAGCGTTCATTCTGTCCGTCCGTCTGTCCGTCCGTCACAAATCTTTGTCCGGAGCATATCTCCTAAACTATACATGCTAACTTCACCAAACTTCATACACTTATCAACCATGATCCCTAGATGTGCCTTTTGAGGGTTAGACCAACAAATGATTGTTATTTTTTGCGGTTTCTATGGAAACATGACTAAAACAGTGACTCTATGACCAAGTCCTTTGTCCGGAGCATATCTCCTAAACTATACATGCTAGCTTCACCAAACTTCATACACTTATCAACCATGATCCCTAGATGTGCCTTTTGAGGGTTAGACTAACAAATAATTTTTATTTTTTGCGGTTTCCATGGAAACATGACTTAAACAGTGAATTTATGACTAAGTCCTTTGTCCGGAGTATATCTTCTAAACCGTACATGCTATTATCAACAAACTTCATACACTTATCCATATTGGTGCGTCTCTTGAGGGTAAGACCAAAAAATTATTTTTATTTTTTGCGTTTTACATGGAAACGTTACTAAAACAATGACTATCTGACAAAGTGCTTTTTCCTGAGCATATCTCCTAAACTATACATGCTAGCTTCAACAAACTTAATACACTTATCAACCATGATCCCTAAGTGAGCTTTTTGAGGCTAAGACCAACAAAGAAAGCCAGACTATAGTTTGAAGCGGGGGTATGTGAGCTGTGCTCACTTCTTTACTTGTTTTACAGGTATGCCTACGTTGAAATGTAGCATCAACATACATCTTAAGGGGGGGGGGGGGGGGGGGGACTTTCCACTAAGTATTTGATTTGGTAATTTTAGTGTATATTTTCTGTAATAAAGGCAAAACTGTTTATGAACCGTTAGAGTGAGTATGTGAATTGGGGTTTAACGTGCTTTCAACAATATTTCAGTTATTTAACAGGTGGATGATAATCTTCCAATAGAGTGTGGAGAGATCAGGGAGAAAGGGATCTACGGAAGGGTGATGGAAAAGACGGCAAAAAAGGAATAGTGAGAGGTAGACAACAGGCAATGTCATCGCAGTTCCGAGGGAAAGCGGCGGCTTTAATAGAGGTCACAGGTTCGCCAGATCTGTAAACAAGAAAAGCCAAAAGCCTTTAAAAAGGCACAGTTGGAGGCACCCTAATGAGCCTAGGAAATACTGCGAATGATAGGGTACAAATAGGATAGGATTTGCATTACGGCAAATGAGTAGATTAAGGCCAACAAAAGAACAAAAGACCTGCATGCTATCCTCTATTTAGAAAAGGTTATATAATCATTTGTCCATTGCATCAAATAAGATAGAATAGTGAGGCAAATCTGCTGTTATACTAAACAGTCAGTCAGTCACCGATTTATCCCTTGGAGAAAGGCGAAATGGATCTATTTTTAGGATAAAGGTCACAATTGATAGCGTCCAGCACCGCTCAAGCTGATCCATAATTATGCAAATTAATATGTCCACATGCATCAGTTATAAATCAATTGTTTCTTAACTCTCAAGGATTGCCAGGACAAGATATATTGAAGTATTGTCTGAAGCGTATTTCACTACCTCTATCTCTGTCACTTAGTGATATCACACTAGTTGACTCGCCTTTTCACATTCTCTACTTACCGACTTGTAGCTGCTTGTTTCTCGCGTGTACCTTTGTAAAGGAAGGTTGTTTTTACTAATATGGAAAAGATGTTTCTGACCTTTCATGAGAAATCTAATTTAGTTCACGTGCATTCATGAAGAATTGTACTGCCGTTTTGACTCTTAAACACCACTGATTGCCCTTCACGTTGAGATTTGCATAAACAATCGTTTTTCGTATTAAAGGTTGCCAATTATTTCGGAATTCCCACATGGTCAGGTGGTTCTAAATTTAATACAGATGTGTTCATTGGTTTACGATATTGCCGAAATACAAAGAGGCTAAGTATGATTGGTTGAAAGTTCCTTTGAAAATTCCAAGTGTAATATAGAGGGACATATCAGCTGTTAAGATGGTTGGAGGCCTATGAATTCCAATTATCTGAGGAGTCTGTACGCAAGGTTTCAGCTTCCTATGCCTCTTCCTTCAGGAGATGAAAATAGGTTTACAGAGCGTGGTCCCTGTGGCTATTAAAAGGGGTCACGGAATCTATAAGTAATTAAAACTCCCTCTTATCAAGTAGTCTGAACACCAGGTTTCAGCTTTCTAATCCTCTTGCTTCAGGAAAAGCGGTTTCTTGAGATCGTGGGCCCTTTGGCACTTATTCAGGGGTCACAGGGTTACCAAATCTATAAATAACAACCACTCTTCAAGGAGGCTATACAAAATTCAGGTTTCCCCGAGTCAATGGTTCTTGAGTGAGTTTGGATTTAACTTGTTTTCAACAATTTTTCAGTTATATAACACGTGAATGACAAGCATCCAATAGAGAATAGACAAACCAGGGAGAACGGGATCTAAAGGACGAGGGAAAAGATTAAGATGATGAGTGAAAAGTTTACGGACGGACCGCTTTGTGCCATGCAGTAAACCCATAGAAAGAAAGAAAGACATAGTGAAAGACAGCAGGTTGCCAAATTTGCCAACTTGTCCCTTAGCAAATATTATGACAGATTAATGTTGATTTGAGTAGTATACGAATCTGCCTATATAGACGTCCAAAATACATATAGAAATACTTCTCGACTTTAACCTCGGAAAAATTCTTTTAAAAACATGCTTCATCAGATTTCTTGTCAGCCTCTCATGCGTGACTAACATTTATAGTCTCACTTTGTCAAGTGTTATTGGAGATTCTAAGTTAACAAATAAATCGACAGAATCGTAGTAGGATTGCCGTGCATGATCTATTAGTTCTATTCTTCATGTCTCATTCTTTCTTTCACATTTTATTTCATTATCTCGGTGAAAAGCTTCCTGAACTATTCGCATGTCTACGATATGGTCTTGCATAAGAAATAGCAGTTCGTGCTGACCCGACACTTAGCTAATGCTGATGTTCGTTAACGAAATGTCACCTTCATGTCTTAGATTAAATTCCAAGATAAAAGGTTTTGCTGCAAGAAAAATAGTCTTGCAATTACAAAACGAGATCCTGGAGAGAAGTGGTAATACATTGTCAGAGTTCCTTCATACCACTAAGACGTAGATTACAAGCTCAGAAATTTGAAAAGTGGTATCACGACAGGAGTTATATCTGGAACTTTGTTTACTTTTGCTCCAAACGATTTATGAATTATGTGATGGAGCATCCTGCTAAATCAGTGTATTTGAATCCGCTCAGCTCCTTCCTAATATTACTAGGAAGGAGTTGAGCTGAGTAAAAGGCGGAGCTTTTATTGGAAACTAAACGTGGATGACTTTCGTTTCCTTCTTCAGGGATCAGAATTCAAAGTTACAAACCAGATGTCGTTCATCACTACACCGATTCCGACTTCAGATCGCATTTTCGAATGTCACGATCCTCCAACGAGGGGAAACAAGCAAACGTATGGTTGATAGATGAAAATATTTAAATTTCTCACTGTGCCTTTCTTTCCGTCTTTTCCCTCATCCTGTCGATCCCTTTTCTCCTAGTCTGTCCACTCTCTTTTGGATGCTTGTCATCCACGTGTTTAATAACTGAAATATTGTTCAAAGCACGTTAAACCCCAACTCACTCACTTAAATTGCCAGTCATCATCCTAACGAACACGGTAACAGGACACGCCTTGTTTGATATGACATCGGTCTTACTAACATTTCCGGCGAATATATAAATTGTACTTGACCCAAATATTGATGAAAGTAATATATTGATGAAAGTAATAATTTATTACGTCTGCAGTTTTCCTCTGGAAAGACTAACTCTATTAATAGATACAATAGATAAAAATGATAAGAATTATGTATGATCAACATTGTTTTCAAAATGTGTATTTTTGAGAAAACGGAAGTAATTTTAATGTCCAATGTGCAGGAACATCAAATTAATACATCTGACATGAAAAAAAAAATCATATTTGAACCAAATATTTATATAGTTAGAATTTTGTCATATAATTGCAGTTTGGCTTCCAGTTGAGAACTACACATGAGACGAAATATGAAACAAATGAATATAAATAAATTAGTCTGCATTCAAGGCATAGGTCAATTTGTGAATGTTAATAAAAAATTAGAAGGTCGGCTGCTGTCTATAGATCAGGGAGAAAGGGAAAAGACGGAAAGAAAGGCATCGTGACTTGTACATAAGTAATGTGAACAGAAGAATTAAACCTCGTGATTTTGAAGTCAGAGACATATTATATAGGATTGGTAGCAAGTAAATGATAACATCATGCCAAAGGCATATTGAAATTGGTTATATTGTAATTAGGAGTGGTTATGAATAGCTTTGATTTACTGCATAACTTCTTTTGTAAAGCTGAAGAAGGACTCGCTCGACTTGCCTGAACTGCTACCCTCGGAAATTTGGACACTTATCCTACAATCTGAAAATGAATTGTTCATATATATGATGTTAAACTGTTTGGTATATCGTTTTTGTTTAAATGAAATTTTGGGCGGGAAAGCGCAGTGGTTAGCGTGTTCGGCTTCGGATCTCGAGGTCCGTGGTTCGAATCCCGCCATGGGCTCGGCAACTTGTGTTTGTAGCAGAGAACTGTTTTACACGCAGTCAGGTTTGTGTGCTATGCTACTCTGAATTTCAGTGCAGTACCCCCAGCCGATGCTCGTAGGTTTTACCGCTATGCAAACCCACAATGGTGTTGCGGGCTTTCTCCCTGCTATAATATTGTCAGCTGTGATCTAAGTGAAATACGTAAAAGCGGCATTAAACTCCTTATCACCTCACCTCAAATCAATCTATAAGTTTCAGTTATTAAAACATTCGAAACGATAAGGGCTATTTTACCACACTTTCAATACGTGTAATTTGCATTTAATTATGAGGTTATAGCCAGGATGCTCCCTCATATGTGAACAAATTGTGAAGAGTCAACAATGAAAAGTTAAAAAGCTAAAGTTACATGGAAGTTTATGGAAATTACGTTAAGTGAAAAAAAAACCAAAGAAAGCGTAAATTTTTTAAGATTTCATCAGATAAATGTGGCAATATCAGTTTAGAATAATATAAAAAGAAGGCATCGGAACAAGTTTGTATGTCTATATTGTTAACTAATCTCAATAGGTACGTCGGTGGACGATCCAACCACTTAAAGCAGCATGTGTAAGGTTAATCTCCTTCTCGTCGACGTTCTATATGATCAAGGGACTTGACTTGATACTTGTCAATTATCTCTCTAACTGAGAATATACTGCTCTACAAAACATGATGTGGTGAATGTTTTAATGGCAACTATTTTTGTTTACAAACAACGATGAGGCCTACTTTGCGTTGGAAAAATAATCGATCATGTGAATTACAGTGTCAATGAAATGAGGTGAAACTCAATTGAATTTTCAAATGTGTTCGAATTTAAAGTTGTGATAAATGTATAAGAATTTTCTTCGATGCTCACTTTCTTTGAATCGAAAGGCATGAGTTCGGCACGTTCTATTTATCAATGAAACGTGAAAATAGTCCCGTCAACCATTCGCATTTCTTTCTCTGGGCAACCGACCAAACAACGTCGAAAATCACTAAGGAAGACATGTGCAGATATCTAAGGAATATCCACCTGTGTACCCTCGCCTGTATCAGTAATATTATACATGTACATGTCATGTATTTGCCTAGCTTGTAGTGTGATATTTTTAGAGATGGCTCAATTTGTATCTACGAAAAAAGTGACAAGAGCTTTCCTCAGTGTTTGCTAGAGCAGAATCCTTTTTATCCATGATCCAATTCAAAGTTGGTTTCATTTACACCACTTGGGAAAATGATTGACATATCCAGTTAGATAAAAGGAATGCTTTATCCTAAGGATATCCAGAAATAAGATATCCACTGTGTTTATATCTAGACATTTTATTGGTTCTGTATGTGTGTCAAAATATTGTACTGATATACTTACGAAATATCGCATTTGTTCATCCTTAAATGCTTTGTAGGTCGATCAAAAAAGTATGCGCGGAATACGATAACACGTCCGATCTACATGAACTTTGTGCGTAGGAAAACGTTCCAATCCACCAGTTTTTTTAATGTTTTTACATAAAAAGTCACTTTCATTAATTCTGAGGACTTTATCAATTAAGGTTTAACCTAACATTGAAATTACTGACATTACTATTAACCTCACTGATAATGAACATTAATGTCCCCTTAGGGTGTCGAAATGACATCATTGCAAATGATATCATTGAAACTAACATGTTATTTAAGTGAAGAAATCGTGCATTACCAAGACAACATGTGTAAAATTCTTCGGAAAAATACTTACTTCATTAATTCGTTAAATATATATATATTTCTTTGTGGAATGTTATGTAACTAAGAACTGTTGCACTCTCCGAAATAGCACAATGCATTGCATAATGGAAATCAATCATTTTTAAAAATAAAAATGTCATTGTCCCCAGTGAACCTGATTCTAAATGTCTTATTTGATAATTTGATCGATGGAAAATATCATAATACGTACATATACAATAGGTAAACAAATATGATTGTTATCTATTTTGAATAAACATGAGCACATTTAGTGGGAAAAAGTGAGGAACTACAATAAATCAGAGGCCGGTTATTTATTTTGGAACCTTAATCAAATATAATGTAATGAGAGTAACCTAAGGTAGCCTTCGAGGCTTGAAATTATTGCAGTAGATTTGATAGTCTTTCTCATGGTGTAGATTACGTGAGGTTATGTTATGTAATTGATTTTTTTATTGGGATTCTAGTAAATACAAAACAAATTAAATTAGATTTAATAGATACAAGTTTCTTAAGTTGAAAAAACTGTTAATTGCATTTTCTTTTCTAAATGAACATATCTGTAGGAGTTTATATCGAATTTGTGTCTAGAGAAGAAGATGAAAATATGTTTTAAAAGCGTGGCACCTGTAGCCCTAATTGTCATCAATTGCAAGGAGAAAGCCCGCAACACCCTTGCGGCGAAACCTGCGAGCATAATCTGGAACTAGCGAACCATGAGTGGTACTGTGCTGAAACTCAGTGAAGCCTTGCACCCAAACCTGACTGCGGGATTCGAACCACGGACTCCTTGATCCGAAGCCGAACGCGCTAACCACTGCGCTATCCCGCCCCCTATAAATTAAATCCTCATCAACTAAGAAGTCTGTACACAAGGTTTCAGCTTTTTCAATATCTTGCTTCTATACAAAAAGATTTGAAAAAAGGTTGTTATTTATTATCATTTTGTACAATTTGGGGTCACAGGTTTACCCGATCTTTAAATTAAACACCTCTGGAGTTAAAGAGTTTTTACACAAGATTTCAGATATTCCAAGATAATGGTTCTGGGGAAAAGATGAAAGAGTGAAAATATGGACGGCCGCCGGACGCCATAACCTCATCGGGCTTTTCACACCAGATGAGCTAAAGTTTCAGAAAAATCAAAACCTAATACTTATATTGTTGAATTAAAACATGCACACCAAAAGCGATTCCCAATACACACACAACTTTCTCTGTCCAGGAAATTGGGTAGACATGAAAGAGATGAGGAGTAAAAAAAATGAAGCGAAAGGAAAAGTAAAAAGACCCGGATGCAGTCCCATCTGCGTAGCAGAAATAATAAAAATAAAGATGAAAGAACGCTTGAATGCACCAGATGACACCTGCAGTACAATGAATCAATTTGGTTAGATTGCACTTCTCATTACAATGATAGATATAACGGTATAATTTAGATATCTGATATCTGTTGTACTTTTGTACGTTGCTAAATAACTCATCATCTATGTTGAAAATAAGGTACTTATATTATTATAGAATACTTATTTAAGAATGTAGTTCCAAGGGGTGGGATAGCACATTTGCCTTCGGATGAAGAGGTCCGTTGTTCGAATCCAGACTCGGCAAATTCTTGTTCACGCAGTAAGATTTTTGCAATGCTGCATTGAATTTCAGCGCAGCACCACCCATGCATCACTTGTTCAAGCCGATGCTTTCAGGTAGAACCGCACTGCATGGCCACAACAGCGTTGCGGGCTTTCTCAACAATACTAGCAGCTATGATGAAAGTAAATTACTCTTGTGATTGGCGTTTAACCTCTAATAACCGAACCTCACTTTGGGCTCCATATTTGATAAGAAATCGAGCTTCTTTTTTCTTTTTGTCCCACTAGTATGTTATAAAGTGGGATATAGTCGTCGCCATGTGTATCCCTCTGTAATCATTTCCTTTTTTGAGCAGAAATCTGAAACCTTTCATCAGATCCTTCTGAAATTTTGCATCAGTATAACCTACTTACTGGAGTTTTGCCTTTTGATACTTTCAGAATTCTGCTCATGTTAGCTTTTAGATCCCTGGAAATTTGCTGAACGAGGAAAGCCTACAGGGAAAGATTTGTTTCCGGAGCAGACATTCAAAACCGTTTATCAGATATTTCTGAAACTTTGCTACCAGCCTATTGGAGTGGTGCTTATCTTATTTTCAAATCTATAAAGCATGTTGTTTATCCCGTTCCCATGAGAATGTTTTGAATTGGGCTATCTTTGAACAGAGAAGAACTCAAACTGTTCATAATACATCTGAAAAATACATGTATGTTACCAACCTACTTTCGATATTTTTAGATTCGTGGGAAAAAAATTTCCGTTACCAAGGTAACAAGCTCAACGTGTCTTTCTAAATCTCTACTCATGGTTATATTAGAATTGTTTTTTTTAATGGTTTTATGACTCTTGGTTGTTTGGGTTGCTCTACTCGACTCCAACTCGTATCAACACTGACATGTTCAAAACAACCGAGCTTGCGTTTGCTCACATCTGCTCTTTATCCAAGCGTTCTAGGTACCGCATACTTCATATTGAATGTCATGTGATTTTGAAATATGAAAAATACTCTCTTGACTCAAAAGAAAATATCTTCGAGTTCGTTGAGCAAGTTCATTGACTTGATGAAGACTACCGACAAGGAAATAGCTTATCAACTTGGACTTTATTTATCTAAAGAACACGATTTTAAAGCGTCTACAGAAACTTAAAGGAACGCATGCAGGATAATAAAATTTGCATTTGCCTTGTATCATGGACCTATGGCCTCGTTACCGAATAAATTTGTCTGTCAGTCATATTTCCGACTTACCCTTGCAAATATCTTTATCACAAGCAAAGTTGAAATCGTTTCGATGAACTGGCCAACGGTGACTTGATGACCATCCTGCTAAAAACCATCTAAAAGTAGTAAAGAAACATTTGGAATGGACGGAACTGTTTCGTCATGGACTTTTCTAGACTAAGCTAGCCTACACCATCGACAGTGTGACCCACTGAACAGTGCAACAATGTTAATCAATATATACACGCCGCTAATGGCTTAAATATTGCCCAAGCGGCGTAAAACAATAACTCACTCATTCACTCAAATACATAACCTGTAAACAATCGCATTCTTATTACAATGTTCAAATTATGAATTCTGTGTCTGTTATCACTATTAAATAAGGAAGCGTTTCCTTCTCGTACTGATCTATCTTGCTATTTAAATACTATGTTCAGAGTATTACAATTTTTACGACGAAGTCTACCTAACCAACGCAAAATATTTGTGTTCAAGCAAGAAAGGGCGTAACCTTCTTTTATTCTTAAAATAAGAGACATTTAAAATATTATTTAGCCATGACCTTATGTAGCCTTACCATTATCTTTTAAAACGATTTTACAAATTGTTTCAAGTGTTAACATGGGATGAAGGCAGGAGAGGCATACAATTTAACACAGAGAAGACGTTTATACATGGAAAACGCAGTAAAAACTCTGTCATTAGGTGTCTTGTTTTGTCTGTAATGGAAGATGTCAAATTCGCCAGAGAGGTTATCTAATGCTTTCCTCTGAGATGACATGGAGTACGATTGGTTACAGTAAGTATTTCCCCTGCAAACACTGATTGGCTGTTTTGCCGCCTCTAAATGAAAAAAAGGCTGAATTAGTGGAAACAATACGCATGCTAACATTCAAAACTAAAATAAGTTGATGTTGAAACGTTACGTTACTTTGAATGAATTTACCATTCTCAGCAAAAAAACGTGACAAGTTAATACCTTGCATGTTTGACTGAAATTGCATTGACACTCTTACCAAACATTATTATTGTGCTGTGCCAAAGTAACGTGATAACATTTTTGTTTCAGATGATGACTTTCACACATCAAATCATCTTTTATCTTGCAAAATAAGGAATCGAATGCTTGTTGAAATGACATACCATTTTCAACAATTATTGACAAAAAGTCTAAAATCGCAAATATTGGCTACTTTAGGTATTTAGCTATAATTTGTTTGGTATCTAAAGCCAATGGAACTCATTATTTTATCTTTCGAGCATTAGTTTATATGCAAATACAACCTTATACATGTATGGAGATATGCACATACATTATATATATTGAGGTGAATAAGGTCTCACGTGAAGTATATAATACCTCAAACGATACTTAAGCATGTGTATCTATGTATTTGCCATGTTGTGAAAACATTTGAGCATGTGTATCTATATATCTGCCATGCTGAAAAGACTCAAGTGTCATCAAGTCGAAATGTGACACATCCAGTCATCATTAAAATGATATCTACAGTGTCGTCTGAAGTATTTTGTTTTCAAATATACATTTACTTCACGTGCGACCTTCTTCACCTTTTTACCTATTTATATATGTGTGTATGTATTACATTCCTATAAATATTTTTCAAGCATTTATGAATAGGCTTTTCTTTTCTTGAAACCATATCATAGAGGTACAACAGAAGACAGAAGGTACAGAAGACTTTCAGACCTTCAAAAACTTTACCTTGATTATCCCCCGCCCAACGTAGTTGGCGGGGGATATTGAAATGGTCTCCGTCCGTCCGTTCGTCCGTCCGTCCGTCCCGATAATGTTTCCGGAGCACAACTCCAAAACTGTGAGACCTAGCTTGACGAAACTTGGTATGTGCATCGGGCATCATGCGGAGATGTGCCTTTTGGGGTTTTCAACTTCTTTGCATTTTTATTTTTACCCGTTTCCATGGAAACGTAACATAGGATTTTGTTTCCGGATCACAACTCCAAAATGGTGAGACCTATCTCGACGAAACTTGGTATGTGCAACGGGCATCATGCAGAGATGTGCCTTTTGGGGTTTTCAACTTCTTTGCATCTTTATTTTTACCCGTTTCCATGGAAACGTAACATAGGATTTCGTTTCCGGACCATAACTCCAAAACTGTGAGACCTAGCTCGACGAAACTTGGTATGTGCAACGGGCATCATGCGGAGATGTGCCTTTTGGGGTTTTTAACTTCTTTGCATTTTTATTTTTACCCGTTTCCATGGAAATGTAACATAGGATTTTGTTTCCGGAGCACAACTCCAAAATGGTGAGACCTATCTCGACGAAACTTGGTATGTGCAACGGGCATCATGCAGAGATGTGCCCTTTTGGGGTTTTCAACTTCTTTGCATTTTTATTTTTACCCGTTTCCATGGAAACGTAACATAGGACTTCGTTTCCGGACCACAACTCCAAAACTGTGAGACCTAGCTCGACGAAACTTGGTATGTGCAACGGGCATCATGCGGAGATGTGCCTTTTGGGGTTTTCAACTTCTTGTATTTATTTTTCAAAGATACTTGTGACTGTTCAAATACAATAATATGCAGGACAGTCGGGTTAAATGTATCACAAAAATGCATCACCAATATTTAAAATTGGTAATAACAAGTCACTACAACATCATGATTTCTTAAAGGTTGTTTGTAGAAAAACAACATGATCACTGTTCAATATTCCACAACTAGTATCCTTAACTACCCTTTCCCTTCGGCGGGGGATATAGCTGACTCTGTCTGCTTGTTAGCATTAGTAATCAATGATCCAAAAAACGCCCTTCAAATATTCTACCTTTGCTCAGAATTTGGAGATCGATGACAGTAAATACATCTGGACATAAAGAGGTCTTGTTCCCACATTAGTGAGTCAGAGTTGCAGCTTCATCTTCCTCAAACACTACAGAAACTGTTGAGGATGTTAATTCACACATAACACGCCACGTCTGATCCACGGCTGTCAAAGATTTCCTTTATTAAGCTGATTGCATCTCCTTAACAATGAAAATTAACGATGAAATGTTCAGTAATAATTACACTGTATACCCTATACACAATACATCTTCTCTCCGCCATGTACATGTTGAGACCGCAAACTTAGTCTGTTGTGATTGAATGACACCTGTAGTTATTATGAGTTATTTAAATTTGAAGTAACTTGATAAATGCAAATTGCCTGACGGTTTCAATATCATAGTAGTGAAGTTTGGAAGAAAACTCCTGATAGTAGGCTGTTATGATCTCGACATTGACAAGTGGAAATGTAACATTTCGGACGGTAGATTAAGGTCAACAGAAATGAAGTTTTATGCATAACCCGTTTTTTTGCATTGTGATTCCAAATGCAAAGTAGACAGCTGTCGCCGAGTAAATTTTCAAATCAATTACAAACAAAACATGACAAGGAACATATGGATAAAAACTTCTTTATTCATTGTATGCGACGTTCCGACATTCTTGTGTCCTTGTCAAGAAAAGGTAACGCACTGCGTGTGGAATTTTCGTAAAAATGTACGAGCTATTTTGAATGAATACCATCGATTTTAGTTTTTTGTCAAGTATGAAAGTCAAATATGACATGAAAATAAAGGAGTTTTCTAAAAAAATCCACTTTGTGTTTGAATAAATATAATTAATCACAGACATGTGAATCAGTTAAATTATATCTGTCATGTCATTGCATTTTCATCAGAAATAACCATCCTATCTGCAAGCATAACCTGTCATGTTATTGTGAATTCATTTGACATTTATACCACGGTGTTGTTATCTTTACCTGTGCATTAGTTTACTTAGGTCGCATTCTTTAATATTTTCTGTAGGAAGGACCAAAATACTACGATGATACCAGTAAGTAGTAGACGTTTAGTGTAAATGCTATCGTTCTCTGTGACATAGTCTCATGATTAAACTGAAAACATTAAACTCCTTACTATGATTTTCAATGCAAAGTCATGTGGGAACAATTTCTTGAAAATGAGAAAACATTTACAGACCATTGTTCGTTCATAAAATATGACATTGGTCAATCATACAGGAATGCTTGATTCAGATAGTGGAGCAGTTAGATCTTAGACTCAAATCCCGCAATGTGTCTGATATATTTGCTGAAAGAACTGTCAAAGAAGAATTGGGGGCACTGTTTCACTGAAAATCAGTGCCCTGTCACACAATGTTTGCTATTTCAGGCGTGATGTGCACGTTTGACCTCTTAATGTGTTGCCACAAGTCTCCTTGCTATTACGAACAATTATGCGTTTCTGTTAAGAGAAACAGTAAACAAAACCTGATTTCACAGTTGGCCAGTAAGTCAAATCCTATCATCGCAGAGCCAAATAGAAGGTAATCAAATACACCGTCAGCGTTAGTTAACGTGTAGTACATCATATGGTAATGACAAACATGCAGTAAATATATTATAAACACCTCGACATGTTGGCTTGATAGGGTTAGAAAGAACGTAGCTAAAGGTTAACGTCATAGACATAAACTCACATATACGTGTGTTGTCAAAAATAACATCCTTGAAGTCGACGATCTATACCACCCCTTGACTCAATATCTTATCGTGGTGTTGTAGTTTTCGTTCTTTAGAGGCCCAGATAATACTGTTTCTCTTTCACATTAAAAATCTGAAAAGTTAAATTGATATTTTAGACTGAAATTGACTGTTTCCCCCTGATTACCAGCATATGCTAAAGTTGTAGACAGCTAGCGTAATTAGATTTCAGGCTGCACAAGGACCACTCATTGTCATTTACGTAATGTGTTTCTGCCATCTTCATTCATTTTTCCCCATACAATTATCGTAAAAGGTTGCAAATTAAGTGTTTTAAGATAATGCAACTAAAAACCAAAATGATCATCGGTTATTTTCGAGAACAGATATTCAATAAGTCGAGAGTGTACGAGCTCAATGTATTCGATAGAATCGAAAGTACTGATCACAATAGAAGATTCAATATAAGTGAAATATTCTTGAAAGCTGCGTTAAACCTGGGTCGTAATTTAGTTAATTTGTTTAGTTTATAAATTACAAATGAGAAAAATGGATATTATAAAAGTGTAATGAATTTCTTCAAAGGCATTTAGAAGTTGGTGTAATGATACAGACAATATTATGGATGACAACTTCTTCCCTACCGCCTGGCCAATCCACAAAGAAGCGTAGACCACTCCACTGTATAAACATTCATACTTGTAACAACACTCATTGTATAATTACCTTCTTTATCTCACTTATTGTATTGTACATAATTAATTGAATCAATGGCTTCCTGCATACATATATTTACATAATGTACCAACTTATTTTTGTTCATTATCCACCTGATGAAGGGGCAAGAAGTAGCCCAGAAACGTGAAAAATAAATAAAGAAGTTGTCATCCATAATATTGTCTATATTATAAATGTATTATTAACAATAATATTAGCTTCGCGATTACAGCTCGTATTTCCATCATTATATAACTTGCTGTACATAGCATATTAAGCATTCACTCGCAGATAAAGGCTTCAAAACTTAAAAATCAGCGTAAAAGAGAGCATGCAGTACTAATGACATGCCAATGGACCTAAAAACAAATTGAATTGTGACTGGATTCATTTCACAAATTGGATGCAGCTATTTCATCAACTAGGTAATCTCTTGAATTAGAAATTGGCCATGTCTATTACTGAAGATAATAGGCATGGAAATAGGGCTGCACAAAACGGGATTAATGTAAAAAAAAATTCCGGAATTCTAATAATTAGGTTTAGAATAATAACTCAAATCTTGTTCTGAAGCACTTATACTTTGTTATCATCAGATGCTATCTATTACAGAAATGTTATCACTTATATTTTGTCTATTATTTTATTTTAAAGATTATAGACATATGCTTTTTCTGAAAGATAATGAATTGTGCAAGTTCAATACAGGAAGACAAATTCTAATCTCTACTTAATGACTACTTAATTCCAATTAAATAAACACGCTTGTTATTTGGCAGTGCACCGCTTTTTGTAATAGGAGATACTTTTCAATTTTTTAAAAAGAATCTAATGAATAGTTCTCAAATTAATCAGGAAAAACGATGTCAATGAAATATTGTATATCAACACTGTTACTTGATAAAAAAAAATCCCCGTTAAGTATGAACTTTTAGAATATACAATGTCTCTGCCTCCAGGAAAAATGAAATTTTCCTTTACCTCTGTTTGACAGTGGCATGCGATTTCTCTTAAAATGGGTTTGTTGAAAAACAACCGTTTTCTTAGAAACTGCCAAGGCTTATAAGAAACAGAAAACAAAGCGGACCAAAACAGGTTGTTTTTATGTTGTTTTTTTTAAATCAATAAAAAGTAATAACAGCTGTCGACTTGTACTATCGAGTTCATGTCACCTCTTTTTTTTACATAATGTACAAATGTAAAACAAATACGGGGGCGGAATAGCGCAGTGGTAAGAGCGTTCGGCTACGGATGAATAGATTTGTGTTTTAAGGCAGGGGGTGAGCAATTTCGTCTGCAGTAGAGAACTGTTCTGCCGGCAGTCAGATTTGGGTGCAATGCTACACTGAATTTCAGCGCAGTACCACCCATGGTTCGCTAGTTCCAACCGATGCTTGCAGGTTTCACCGCAGTGCATAGCGACAATGGTGTTGTGTTATTTCTCCCTGAAATAATACTAGCAGCCGTGATATATACTCTTTAAAAAAAGTAGGGGGATATTGAAATGCAAATACCTATGCAGGTTGCGATATGACAGATTAGTCATGACCCTTGACATGCTTTGAGAGTATGATGAAGAAACAAGAAAAGCCTTTAAAAAGGCTAAGTTGGAGGCACCCTTGTTAGGCTAGTAAATACTGCGAAATCATAGGGTACAAATAGGATAAGATTTTCATTACAGCAAATAGATAGATTAAGGCCATTAATAGAACAAAAGACCTTCATTTTATCTTTTATTTAGAAAAAGTTATACAATTATTTGTTCATAGCATCAAATAATAGAATAGTCAGGCAAACTTGCAGTTATAAATAGATCTATACAGTTCTGTTTTAAACAGCAGTCACCGATTTATCCCTTGGAAATAGATCTATTTTTAGAATATAGGTCACAATTGATAGCGTCCAGCACCGCACAAAGTGTTCGACTCTTTAGCAAATTCATAAATCCATATGTATCACTAATTGTTTCTCAACTCTCAAAGATTGCCAGTACAAGATATATTAAATTAAAGTCTAAAGCATAGTTCACTACCTCTATCTTTGTCTGTCACGAAGCGATATTACTAACATGGAATAGAGTTTTCTAACCTTTCATGCGACATTTACGCGTCTAATTTAGTACACCTGCGGTCATGAAGAATTGTACTGTCTTTTTTATTCTTAAACAACACTGTGCCCTTTAAATTTTGAGATTTGCAGAGGCAATCGTTTTCCGTATTAAAGGTTGCCAATTATTTCGGAATACCCACATGGTCACGTGGTTCTAAATTTGATACAGATGTGTTCATTGGTTTACGATATTGCCGAAATACAAATAGGCTAAATATGATTGGTTGAAAGTTCCTTTGAAAATTCCAACTGTAATATAGAGAGAATTTCAGCTGTTAAGATGGTTGGAGGCCGGTGGGGCCTCCAACCAATAAGCGCCCCATCTGAACCACTGAGCTGCACGTGCGACACACAATAGCAGCAAACATGTGGATTATAAAATTTGACATTTTAAGGAAAGGTTGATAAAAACAGCCGCGAACTGGTTAATCCTATCCATTTTAACTTTCCTTTCAGTTATTTGCATAAGATTTACTTTTTATCGGATTTTGCTTTAGTGTGTTACGTTCAATTTGCAATGAGACGTCTTCAACATAAAAAGCGTCTATGTGCTATAAGAATGCTTCAAATTGGTTTTACGCAGCGAGCAGTAGCCAACATGCATAATGTGTCACAGTCTGTGATAAGCAAACTGTGGAACCGCTACCTACTTGTACACCATGTTGAAGATAGGCCTCATTTAGGTCGTCCTCGAGCCACTACACAAGCCAAGGATTGATACATTCGTACACAGGTCCTGCAAAATCGAGCACAAACGGCCTATCAGGTTTCTGTAAAGATTTACCAAATTAACTCCCCAGCACATGGGAAACGGGCGTCAATGTTGTAGACAGCATAGAAATTGGGGTAATGGTCGTTGGGCGCGTGTATTACGTTCTCAGATGAGTTCAGGTCTACCCTTGACCTCACTGTTAAGCCTCTTCGCGTTTGAAGGCATGTAAATGAGAGTCAAGCTAACCTTTACGTCAGACGGCATGACAGATTTGGGCGTGGGTCTTTTATGGTGTGGGAAGAAATCACAATGACTGGCAGAACAGACTTGCGTATTGTTTAAGGAAGGGTCACTGTTACGTATTACCGTAACCACATCCTGACACTGATAGTTCTGCCTTGACCAGCCATGAGTCCTAACCTTGCCCTTATAGAGCATGTCTGGGACATGAACGTGAAACGTGTTTGTCGACGTCAACCGACAGCACTGCAAGAATTGGCCTTGGCGCTACAAGAGGAATGGGGTCTATTGCACAAAATCGTGATGAGATGCTTGATTAGGAGCATGCCATGACGTATTGCTAAATGTCTGAGGAAGGGTAGAGCAATTACTTATTATTAAGACAAAAATAAAAAACGTCCCTGCGAGTGAAATAGGGTGGTCAGATAATTTGCCCATATGAACTGTTTATGTTCATGTGTAGGCAATTGGCTTGTTACTAACATACATTGGTTATCTCTAATATACAAACAGTGTATTTGAAGAGTGTAAGTGAAACCGACGTTAAACCCCAAATTTACCTCACCTATATCGAGGTCACAACGAGGTCACGACTGAGGAATGGTTTTGCTTAATTTTAACTAGTACACATTTAATCATTACGTGATTGTTATACCCAATTTTACATTATCATAGACCATGAATTTCAAAGCTTAAGATCACAAGATAAGCTGAAGTCAAATTTTGATTTTGACCTAAGATAAATCATTTATTGAGTATAACCCCTGGGAATTCTTTTGACATATTCACATTGAAGGTCAAAGCTCAAAGTCACAAATCCTGAAATCACTATAAAATTGTGATCCACATTGTTTGAAATCATCACAATGAAGTCATGACAACTAAATGCTACTAGTCGTGCAATTTCTCGACTTTACGTTCAATTGTTTTTTGTGGTATTTTTCGAAGAAAGGCCCAATTTCTTCTGTTGCCTTGAAGAAGGCGGAACACTCAGTTTCGGTTTCCCGCAAACGTTTCAATCGATGCTTTGTGGAATTACGGTCACAGACTGTGAATTCAATGGAATCGTCAACGTGTGTAAGTCTACTTGTGGTGTTCTTTTTCAAACTGAAATATATACTTACATATTTTGACATTATGTTGTTAGGTGAGAAGAAAATTAAAATTCCTATGACCCCCGTGAAATAAACTATGAATATTGTAATTTTCTTGTACCTTATTTGCGCATTCTAAATATAAAACTTTAGATATAGATCATCATTCATTGACAATTTTTTATTAAGTCCAGTCGGTGATCTTCCTGACAAAACTTTTAAATATTGTACGTGATCTCAGGTTTGCTCACAATCTGGAGATCGATGACAGTAAACACATCTGTACATTAAGAGGTCTTGTTTCCACATTAGCGGCGTCCGAGTAGCTGCTTCCTCACACACTATAGAAACTGGAGAGGAGCTGATATTCACACATATGACAAGCTCTGATTGACCCACAGCTTTGGTGTATTAATTCAATACACCTGGAGCTTCTGCAACCGTTTCATTTGATTGAATCTCACGCCGCTAATGGGTAAAATACTGATATACCAAGCGGGGCTAAAACTAACTCACTCGTTACCTAGATACCCTAGGAGAAAAGTATTGCAACACTTGCTTAAACAATGACAGTCATGATAAAGATTGTTGATTCGCATTAAAAAAATTATTTAGTCATATGATAGTGTTTCTTTCAGATTGAAAATGTCTGAACATTTAAAAGCTATTCAGATTTTTAGTATTTACCTAATCGATCATATTTGAATAGTCAAAACGAAACCCTTGTTAAAGTGCCAAATTTAAATAATCGAAAGGATTTGCTGTAAGTGTTTTTATGAGAAAAATTTGAATTTTGATAATTGCTGACTTCGACTAATTACTGAAAACATGGAACCAAGAAAGTCAGTATTTTGTCCCCAATGAGCTCAATTGGTTGTCTCAAAACGTCTCTTCTTGTTACTAAATGGACGCTGAGCTGCCAATTTTGTTTTGCTCTTGCATTTGTCAGAAGAGTTCTGAATATAACTGGAAACCCTTAGTGTGTTCAGGCCACTTACATAACATAAGAAGAGTTTAAGAAAAAGTTGGTGTTGCAATACTTTCTTATATTTGTGCATTTGACAGCAACACGTGATAAGAAATAACTGAGAAGGATGCACAACCTACAGTGCAATGTTGTAGACCAACATGCAGTAGCAATGTCCTTGAAACATGTAGAAAAAATAAAACTATATTACGTGACTGAATTATGGAAATAACAAGTGTTTGCCACTAAAATGGCAATGTCCCTCGCCGTTATTGCATGAAAAATGTATTACACTGTGGTCAAAGTGTCGTGGTGACCTTGAAAATGAGGTCAAGGTCATCAAAGTCGACTGGCGTCTGTGTTTTCCGCCATTGAAAGCTGTCAACAAATATGAACACTCTAGGTGCACGTTAACAATGTATTAGAAATTGGTCAAAGTGTTGTGGTGACCTTGAAAATGACGTCAAGGTCACCAAAGTCAACTAGCGTCTGATTCTTCTTTCATTGAAAGCTGTCATCAAATATGAACACTATAGGTGCTAAGCTTCACGAGTTTGTCGTGGTGACCTTGAAAATGACGTCAAGGTCACCAAAGTCGACTGGCCTCTGAGTCTTCCTCCATTGAAAGCTGTCACCAAATATGAACACTGTAGGTGCTAAGCTTCATGAGTTATCGCGTTAACAAGAATCCGGACGTACGTAGTGTCGTGGTGACCTTGAAAATGACGTCAAGGTCACCAAAGTCGACTGGCGTCTGAGTCTTCCTACATTGAAAGCTGTCACCAAATATGAACACTCTAGGTGCTAAGCTTCATGAGTTATCGCGTTAACAAGAATCCGGACATACGTAGTGTCGTGGTGACCTTGAAAATGACGTCAAAGTCACCAAAGTCGACTGGCGTCTGAGTCTTCCTACATTGAAGCTGTCACCAAATATGAACACTCTAGGTGCTAAGCTTCATGAGTTATCGCGTTAACAAGAATCCGGACGTACGTACGGACGTACGGACAGACGCCGCTGAATTCATAGTCCCCCATTTCGCGTTGCGGCGGGGGACAAAAATGAAGTTTGAAAACTAAATATTAATAGGCTATCGGTTTCTGACAGGTTTATTTATCTACCAGTTAAACTGCAGATGGAGTGAGTGAGTTGGGGTTTAACGTGCTTTGAACAATATTTCAGTTATTAAACACGTGGATGACAAGCATCCAAAAGAGAGTGGACAGATCAGGGGAAGCAAAACACCTGATCAAAAAGAGGTCTTGTTCTCGGACTAGAGCAGTCAGAGTAGCTGCGTCATCTTCCTCAAGCACTACACAAGTTTTTGGGATGTTTATCGTCACACATACTCCAACAGGTTGCTGATCGATGAAATTAAACAAATTTGGACATAAAGAGGTCTTGTTCTCTTCTTCAGATGAGTCAAAGTAGCTGCTTCATCTTCCCTAAACACTTCAGTAGCTGGGTATTCAGACATGAAAATAATTTTAGACATGACCTCACTGACCCATTTCTTTTGTGTATTCAATGCATTTGTGCAGGATCTTACGAAATATAAGTAAGAAAAATTCGCATATAAATGGTGTTTGTCAGTCTTGAAAAGAAAACAACATGTTCATCGACAATATGTAACATATGTACATTTTATGTTTTTGACATTATTGTACTCACTAATAAACTTGTTGTTTGTCTGCGTCGTGTCACGGGTATTCAATCAATTCTTGAACACCTCCTTAAACTGATATTTTACATATCTCTCACTATGCAGGGTGGGGGTTGGGGGGGGGGGGGGGGGGGGGGGGTTAGTGCTTTCGGTTACGGATTAAGAGTTCCGGGGTTCTGCTCCTGCCAGGGGCTCGCCAACTTTGCATTGTTCTATATGCAGCAATGTTTGGGTGCCATGCTACACTGATTTTCAGCGCAGTACCACTCATGTTTCGCTAGTTCGCTCGCAGGAGTCGCCGCGATGCATCGCCACAATAATGCTTTGACCCTGCATTAATACTACCCGCCGTGATATAATTGAAATATCTTGAAATCGGCGTTAAACCTCGTATCAGATCAGCTCATAACGAACGGGAAGGTAATATTTTGAAAAATTATACTGTTAGAATTATGTTAAACATTTCTGTATTTTAATTGTCCATGCATATGAAAGAAAGTAGCTTGTCATTGTGGGTTCTGAAACCGGGATGCACAGATGCCTATTACATTTATTCATGACATGTATCAAAAGGCGTAATAATCTAATCAGTTCATGAGTGTTTCATTTTTATACCCCCGCCTTACAGCGTAAGCGGGGGTATATAGCGTTCATTGTGTCCGTCCGTCTGTCCGTCCGTCACAAATCTTTGTCCGGAGCATATCTCCTAAACTATACATGCTAGCTTCACCAAACTTCATACACTTATCAACCATGATCCCTAGATGTGCCTTTTGAGGGTTAGACCAACAAATGATTTTTATTTTTTGCGGTTTCCATGGAAACATGACTAAAACAGTGACTCTATGACCAAGTTCTTTGTCCGGAGCATATCTCCTAAACTATACATGCTAGCTTCACCAAACTTCATACACTTATCAACCATGATCCCTAGATGTGCCTTTTGAGGGTTAGACCAACAAATGATTTTTATTTTTTGGGGTTTCTATGGAAACATGACTAAAACAGTGACTCTATGACCAAGTCCTTTGTCCGGAGCATATCTCCTAAACTATACATGCTAGCTTCACCAAACTTCATACACTTATCAACCATGGTCCCTAGATGTGCCTTTTGAGGGTTAGACTAACAAATGATTTTTATTTTTTGCGGTTTCCATGGAAACATGACTAAAACAGTGACTCTATGACCAAGTCCTTTGTCCGGAGCATATCTCCTAAACTATACATGCTAGCTTCATCAAAATTTATACACTTATCAACCATGATCCCTAGATGTGCCTTTTGAGGGTTAGACTAACAAATGATTTTTATTTTTTGCGGTTTCCATGGAAACAGTGACAAAGTCCTTTGTACAGAGTATATCTTCATAACTATACATGCTATCTTTACCAAACTTCATACACTTATCAACCATGATCCCTTGATGTGCCTTTTGAGGGTGAGACCAACAAATGATTTTTATTTTTTTTGCGGTTTCCATGGAAACATGACGAAAACAGTGAATTTATGACTAAGTCGTTTGTCCGGAGTATAACTTCTAAACCTTACACGCCATATTCACCAAACTTCATACACTTATCAACCATGATCCATTGGTGCACTTCTTGAGGGTAAGACCAAAAAATTATTTTTGTTTTTTGCGCTTTACATGGAAACGTTACTAAAACAATGACTATCTGACAAAGTGCTTTTTCCTGAGCATATCTCCTAAACTATACATTCTAGCTTCAACAAACTTAATACACTTATCAACCATGATTCCTAAGTGAGCTTTTTTAGGGTAAGACCAACAAAGAAAGCCAGACAATAGTTTGAAGCGGGGGTATGTGAGCTGTGCTCACTTCTTTACTTGTTCTACAACAATGTATTTTTAATCAGCTACTTAATTTTAAAAATTAGTAGACTATGGACTTATTTTAACCTTTCATGAGCAGTTGCAGTATTAATCAGAAAATATGAAGAACTATAGGTCACCAGGTGATTGCCAACATATCTTGCCCTTACGCGATCCCGCTGTCACAATGATGCTATTTAATGGATGGCTTTCACTAAAAGCTACATTTAATAATAAAAAAAGAGATAATAACAGCGTTATGGACCTTGAAACTAATTGAATGATGATGGAGTCAATGTAATCATGTAGTTAAAGCTAGTTCATAATGGATGTAATTTAAAAAATGTGGAGGCAGACACATAATCACTTGAGAAAATGGATATGGTTACATTATCCTTAGACGCGTTCTTCCGAACCTGATATTAAGGAACCCTTGGCAGCATGTGAATGTCATTTCTAATGTTCTTGTAATCTGTTGTAATTAATGTAATACAATCTAGGTGATTTAACACACGACAGCTGATAAAATTTGTTTAGTTACAATCTAAAATATTCTACATTAAGGCAATATCACCTTATTCTAAGACACTTACTCGTACCATACAATTTTGTACATATATTTTATATAAATTGGAAAAAAGAAATTTCAACAGAGAAAATGCTTGGTGAGATATATATGAGTTTTCAGTAGCCGGCGGTATTGAAAATGATTTTCGATTTTACAATGTTCATTCAAAACAAAGTCTGAACAACTGATTAATTACTCTTGGTGGTTTAAGCTTAGCTCAGTTTCCCGTGGTTATTGTTTTAATCTCCTTCAAAATTATCCTTTTTCATGTTTAAGGCGGAGTGTGTTATCACATTACCGACTTCTCAATTCACAGAACACTTAATTAATTACTGCAACATTCAACATGACTGGGGGAAAAACTAAGAAGAATCACACCTAAACCACCTTATACAAGGAAAGTGAAACAATTAACTGTTTATGTCTTACATTTTCTTCAAAACTGTTAAAAAAGGGTCAATTCAATTGAAACAATGACATATAGGAAGTTGTTTAATTTCCTTCAGGACATATCTCATTTCCTTCATCACCTGCACGACCTGATAACGCATTTATGTTTGACTGTTGGTGTCAATGAAACTTGAAAATGAATTCTGAGTCAATGACCTATGAAAACAAAGATCAATTCATGATCGTCCTTATGTTTTCTACCCTCCATTAAATCGACTGATTTGTTTGCAACTGATGCATCGTGCACGACTCTTCATGATTAACTGCAGAGACCATTCTATATATACTGAGAGTCATAGACTTACAATGAAAGTCAGAATGATGAGCCATTTGCAATAGTTTGGTTTAATTCTAACATTGATATGAATAACCAAAAGTACTGAAATCATAAGCAGATAAGCTTGTATGGTGATTAATTCAAGAAAAAGATTGAATTATTTTTTACATACGAAACTAAGAATATAAGAATTCAGTCGGTTAAAAGTTGTTTAACGCCGCTAAAGCAATATTATGCTATTAGCGGCATTAGCATTAAGTACAAAAGTCTGATATTGATAGTAACTAAATATAGTCATTTCTTAGAAGGAGCATTCCACGATAAATGCCATTTCACATTTTACTTGCAATTTTATTTGCCACCACTTGACTCAATACCTTAATGTGATGTGGTGGTTTGCGTGCTTCCGATACCCCAAGAGCTATGACAGCTGGAGCTTTCATGCTCCTTGTAGGGACATACAAGCTGGACAGGTCGACGGGTAGAAGCCAGACTAAATTTGAGTCCTTTTAAAACCTGTTGTCTATCTCTCACTATGCCTTTCCTTCCGTCTTTTCCCTCAACCTTACGATCCCTTTCTTCCTTATCTGTCCACTCTCTTTTGGATGCTTGTCATGCACGTGTTTAATAACTGAAATATTGTTCAAAGCACGTAAAACCACAACTCACTAATTTTATTTGAGATGCTAGTCTCATCTTCAGGGGTGCATAATTATCCCCCTTCGCTTAGTTATTGAGAAGCAAGGGATATGGAGCAAAGCTAAGATTCAGGTGACCTTGACTATTTACAAATTCACAGCGAAACTTTGAATTTTTAACCATGAAAACAGACATGTTAATATTTTCAGCGCCATATTTGAATCTTTTTCTCTAGATTCTCTTCATGTTTTGCACAGAGCTTCTTAATAGAAGACACCAGGTCTATTAGATTTGGTGACTTATGTAGGATGGTAAAGGTCGCAGTGACGCTTTGTGTAAAGATCGCAGTGATGCTTTGTGTAAGTCTCTAGAAGTACGGGCAGGTGAAGCTGGTAGCTCGAGAAACAATTGATGGACATTTTAGAGAAGACACGCGATAATGCCTATTTATTTTGATAAACCTAGTTTTTCGACCGAGGAAAGTGAATGTGAAGCTTGTTTGATTTGTTCACAGTCAACTTAAAATTTGTTTTGAGGTTCAGCCACCACAACGCAGTATTCGAAGACAATTAATCTTAAGTCGTTTATGTTTCTGTTGTTGACATTGAAGTTTCTCTGCTTTCACTTCAATATTCAAGTTAGTGCGTTCGGCTTCGGATCAGAAGGTCCGTGGCTCGAATCCCGCCAGAGGCTCGGCAACTTTGTCTGCAGTAGAGAACTGTTCTACAGGCAGTCAGGTTTGGGTGCAATGCTACATTGAAAATCACCGCAGAACCACCCATGGTTCGCTAGTTCCAGCCGATGCTCGCAGGTTTCACCGCAATGCATAGCCACAATGGTGTTGCGGGCTTTCTCCCTGCAATAATACT
This sequence comes from Phorcus lineatus, assembly GCA_921293015.1. Classification (NCBI taxonomy): domain Eukaryota; kingdom Metazoa; phylum Mollusca; class Gastropoda; order Trochida; family Trochidae; genus Phorcus; species Phorcus lineatus. Next base: position 45,746,515 of record OV121090.1, on the reverse strand, counting down.
AGCAGCCGCGATATAAGTGAAATAATCTTGAAAGCGGCGTTAAACACCAACTCATCTCACCTCACCTCAATATTCAAACGATAATTTGCGGCGGGTGATCATGTCCACCTACTGAGAATAGCTTGTTATTTTGACAGTTATTCTCATTCAGGGATGATTTGGTAAATCTATATCTTCAGGCAGGCAAATTTTCTACTAAAGTATACATTTTTCAAGTTGTTCTCCTTACCAAAACTAAAATAACATAGTTCATCAAACGATAAGAAATGTAATTCACAGGGTTAACTACTGATTGACTGAAGTGGGAAATCTGTCTAAAATTATCTAACAAGGGGTTTATATGAACACAGAAATAGTAGCATTAACAGTACAAGTATGTCAAGTAAACGTTTTTGAAGAGGACCATGACATCGAAGCGTTTCCCTGCGTAATTGCTAACACTACGTGCTTGTTAGATCTCATTTTGGTTGACATCAAGTGTGTTTGCTTGTTGGTAGTTTCGTTCGAATGTTCTGTAGAAAAGCGTTTAAACAGGGAACTTTTCTCAAAAATTAAATACGTGGATGGTACTGTATTTGTTATTGATAAGAAGATTTATCATGACGAGACAGGAATTACAATCTGAAATGAAGCCAGTATTGAAAGATCTATTTAAAGAATTGATATAAGAATTTTTATGTAAATTTTTATTCATAGAAAATAAATACCCAGGGTCAACATTTCAAAAGAAATGTTAATATTATTTCTGGAATAAACCGCAAAATTTAAAAACTTGATTGCAATATCAAAGTCATGAAAGGGTGATAAAATTGGTGAACCCAAATACTAGGTCGTCATAGGGATAGCAAGATACATATGTGACCTAAATAAACCAAGATGAATTTGTAATAATGATTGAATTACAACAGAGGATTACCTAACGACTCGGAAGAAAGCCAGACTATGAACGAACTCTTGAGTTGTACCAAAGACATGTAAGTAAACAGAGCTAGAACTCCCTCGATATCTTGTAGTTCGCAGATCGATTGGTTCAGGACATAAGTTTACATAACCTCAACATCCGTGGACGTACTTTCGTTGCCATTGGCGTTCTCTCTGTGTACACTGTATATATGTAGATGTTCATTGAGATAATTTGCGAACTTATCTAGATGAAATGTATCGATATCATTTTATACTAATGAATTTGAATTGGTGAAAAAAGTAGTAGAAAAATATATATGGTTAAATCACTGTATCTTATATTATATAAATACACCAAACATATCTGATAATATTACCCACAACTTTTATATTTGTTCCCCAGGAATAATAATGTTTTGTTAGAGGGACGGTAGTTGGGGGTAAAAAATAGACCTTATTTAAACTTTCAGGTATTGTGTTCAGGTACTTGTGATTGAGATCTACCTTCACTGACCCACTGACCTAGGGTAAATAAATTAGATTTGTAGAATAAAACAAGTTTACTTAATTCTAAATTAATATTGATTATAACCAAAAATGCTACATTTTAGGACGTTTGATTACCCAATTATTCTAAACTATCTAATTAGTTTAGCAAATAAGCGCTGAAAAGCGTGTGTTATGCCATGGCCATATGTCGGTGACCTTTCACTTCCTGTAACCTCAAACCATCACAGACCTGCAAAAATATGAATTCGGGCGATTGGCTGGAGAAACTAGGTCAGCTGACACCTGGTTTCTACAAAACCTTGAGAAGTTATAACCTGGGAAGGTTTGATTTAAATGTAGTACGATGGGTTGAACGCTTAATATATTTACACTTTACTTTGCCTTCTACATGTACACCAATAACCGTGACATTGAAAGATTCCCAATCCAAAACCAGACTGTTTTATTTTCATATTAAGCTGCCATGTTATAAAAAACGAGAAATCTCTTTACAACTGTCGATGAAAAATAAAATCTGAACGTTCAGAAGTAAAACTTTCATTCATTGTTCATTTTTCTCTGAACAGTTTTTTTGATATTGACAAAATGGAGTAGAGGATACGCTTTGCATATGTGGAATCATGTGACTATCTATTCGGTTCAATCCCATAAGCGACCATTTTGAAGTAGTTAAATGGATAAAGGGACTAAGCATGAAGCGAAAGCACTTTTTATCTAAAACTGTTCAAGTAATAATTTTCGAACAAGTGAATCCGTGAATGACAAATTGAATTTGATGTCTTATTGGCAGACAAGATTTAACTAATTTCGATAAGATAAAACCAATCACAAATGTGTAACATTATCGGGGGTTAAAATCAAGGGCTTGTAAATGAATTTAAATGAAAACTGATAAATAAAATACAAGGAGCGCACGACACTCGAAGTAGTGTTTTCAAACGCTATGTTCATAACTCCGTATTGATGTTTGAACACACTTTCGAAATTCATAGTTCAAAATATATGAATAGAAATTCCTTCTCGTGTGTGATTCGCTGAACACTGTAATAGAAATTCAAATCATACCCTTTTAAACGTAATTTCGTCACGTCACATAATATTTAGCCACGCCCCTCAACGGAGCTATTTGTTAACAAGTTTCGAGTAACGTGTTTCGAATCTAATAATGGAATCACTTTGTGCACTGCCACTTCGTGAAAGTCTGGTAGATCAATAAATAACATACGTTGAATACAGAATAATTATTGTTGTAGAAAATTTTTAAAGGTAGTTATTTTCGTGTTAAATAAGAGCTGTACAACCGGTCGTGTTCCACAACTCAGAAGGCAAATGTCAGCAATTGATTCGCGGCCGGTGCAGGGGGATCAGCAAAGGAGATGCCGCTAAGTTCATTAACAGTTAACGTTTCCACCTTGGTTCCTCAATACGATAAAGAAATGTTGGCTGATGAGATCCGTTAGATCAAGATTTTAACAGGGTTAATTCGGCTGATTTCCTCTCTTGTGTTTTCATGTTTGGCAATTAGCAATGTCAAGGTCACACATAATATCTGTCTATTTATTCATAATAATTGACTTATGCATTGAAAAATGCATTAAGTTCATGGGTGTAAGACCTTAAAAAGTTAATATTTATTGCATATTGGGCAGAGTAAGATTTTAAAGATTTTGATGTAAGAGATGTATGTTCTAAATGAATTATGTAAGCATTAAAAATCAACACGTGCTTATTGAAATAATCTTATCACACAAACAGGGCGATAGGCTATCACAGAGGCGGTAATACTTCTAACATATACATCAACCACCATGAGAAGTGATGGAGTTTATGTTTATAATTCATTATGACCTCCCAATTCCATGTCAAGAAAAAGGAAAAATTACTCTCATAACAATGAGTTCAGCACGTGTAACCGTTAATTAAAACAATTCGTTTCAAATATAAAGTGTTTTGAAGCTGTGTTAACATTTCTGTAATTTTTTTTTGAATTTGTTAGTAGTCGAAGCTCTTCTTAACACCATTTCTGTATAAATCAAGAATACTACGATTCTCTTTGATATTATTGTAAAAAATAGACTTATAATGGAGACGTGGTAGATTTTAAAATGCTGTATGTTACTCAGCGGACATATGTTTCTGAATGTATCGATTGACAGACCAATTGATGTATTCTCAAACATTGATAATAAGCATCCGCATGCTGATAACTGTACTATTTTCATGAAAATATTTTTGATTGACTAATCCAAACTCACTTTGAACTATGTCTAGACTGCAATAACTCAATGGGCTTGTATATTATCATAGGAAAGTGGAAGCGTGAGATATCGCTGTATCTATTGTAGTACTGAGAGTAAAGGCGCCAACATTTTTCTTATCCTTTTGTGCTAATCTACCATTAATCTAATAAGTGGGCACCCAGACTGAATTTGGTTAAAGCATTTCCCTATTTAAAATTTTTCTCAGAAAAACTGATTAGTTAAATAATGATAACCCTCATTCATCTAGATAAGCTACGAACAGAATCCGTTGTCAATTATTTTGGACGCTGTCAGAATTGCTACGGTCCAAGTTGAATTTATGTTTATATACGTTTGTTTTTAAAAAAATATGTATTCATCATCTGCCAGGTATGTGTTTGATTTCACACGTGAAGGTAGGCTATAACAAAAATCAAACATGGGATGGTGCTGCCTGGAACATTCTTCTCTACTAATGTTATTTCAATACAAAGAATTCATTTCGACCAATGTATCGGTCTTTCCAAGTATAGTTAACAGATGTAAAATACCCGTATCCATTTAGGAACAGAGCAATAAGATCCCATAATAGACAAAGGTAAATATGAATGCACAATTAAGAAATCGGCCATTGTTTGTCAATCCCATAACGATTCTCTGAAGCACCAACAATCGGGTGTGACTTCAATACGGTCTGGTCGAGTCCGTGAGGACAGACGAATCTGCATTGATGGACTGAGAGGTGTCTATATATAAAGTATAAAAAATAAACTTCTTCAGAGGAAGACACTTGCTGTAGATATCATTTTAATGATGTCACGATGCGTTGCCTCTCGACTCGTTTTCATGTCTTTCAACAGTGTGGAGCTTTTTTAACATGGCAAATATATTTAAAATGCATATGCTTAACTCAAAGAAAAATCCATGCAAAAAACATAATTTGCTATTTAATGAGTCGGCATGTCTAAAATGTCACTGTATAATTTTGATTTCCGTTTCGGATTGCAATTTAACACACCGGTTCTCTGTCATTAAACTTCCGGTGCCATGTCTTTATAATTGCTTTTCGTGTTCGAAAAGCTTCATTCTTCCCCACTGAATGAAATTGGTATTGAAAATCTCTTGTGCATGTTCAGTACCTTTGTACAAGAAAGAGTGGGACCGTCCAGCAAAGATCTCCTTAACGAACTTGTAGACTTTTTTGAGGGCATCAACTTTTTCAAATTGACTAATTATTTATTTTTACCTTTCAACTTTAACAAATTTGAATTTTGAAGCTTAAAAGTTAAGACTTTTCTCTGTATTTTGTTTATAATTACATCAATTAATAGATTATTCCCAATATGCATTCAAGCAAGAACGAAACTCATGTTTGTTTGCTGCACCACATACTTTGTATACTTCACAGAAATAGCCTCAATTAGTGCCTTTATGAAGCAGCATGTACAGAAAGGTAGATACTGACGTTCCCCTCGGGTTACATGCTATTTTGGGGTCGTGAAGAATAAATGAGAAATGTTGATGGAGGATACAGTTAATGCATAATCGTTATCGGACTTGTTTGCTATATAATGGAGATGCCAACAGCGATAACGAGAGGAATTAACAAAGTTCACTAACAGCCTCTTGATATCAATAGGGTAATTTTGTTAAATGTTATTTTCCCTGCAAACCGTGTATGTCTTTTGCTTGGTGTACGCTGGTAATAAACTGTCACAGTAAATGTCTTACTGCTCCGAACCATTTAATAGATTTATAGCTGTGATCAAAGCCCAGTCAGAAGGTAATATGGTCTAACTCATTACACCGTCTGTAATAGAAAAACAAGATATTTGCGGATCGATGAAAGTTAACACATTCGGACATTTTCCTCTACGGAAACCAGAGGAATCAAAAGTAGCTTCTCAATCGTCCTCAATCACTTTAGAAACTTGGGAGGAGGTGATATTCACACAGAAGAATGCTGTTTGATATGTTCTGATTGACCCCCTATCTGTGTGTATGAAATGTATTTGTCCAACTTGAAGGCATCATGTGATCAGTATGTAATATATAACACTGAACAATACTATAAGAATAAACAACAAGATTCGGAATTACGGTTTATCTGTCCTGTTTGGATTATTATGATAAATTCCGATTTTTAGCGAAGAATTTATCACAATAATTCATGATGGATAGATAAACCGTAATTTCGAGCATCGAGTTGTTTATTACTTTTTCTACCAAAGTCATATTCAAGAATATTTACGGTACTTTTGGAAAATAACTTCGTAAAGGCGAGTTTCAAATTAACTCGGTCATTGTATTCATGCTCGAAGAACGACGATTATGTTATGGTCTTTATTCGCGCAAGCAAATATAGTCCCAGCAATTCCTAACGTGTTTATAGATCATATATTAAGACAATCTTATATGAACGAAATAGTAAAACAAACGACATATAAACTCTAAACGTTTCATGAAATGAAAAACAATTTTTGTTTTGAAGTCTGATTGACGCGTCGCTTGTATGCTGGACTCACTGAAGGTGTGAATAGAAAGTAGTTCTGTCAGCCAATCAGATCTCGAGTTATTTTCAGAAAAACTGTATAACCCATGACCATTATGAAAACTTTAATATCCAGCATATTTGTGCCCTCTTGGGTAAGAACGTACTTTACCCGCATTAACATTATGCATTTTTATGTAAAAAAAACCCTACTCAAATATCACTTACTGATTCATATCAAATACTCCCTTTATCCATACAGGGATAGATAAGCAATTTGAATGTTTTATAATCCGATTACAACCTTTATGCATACCGATTTAAAGTTCCAAAAGTATTTTTGGGCCGCATTTGTCATTGGTGGCCGAATGACTGATTGTTGCTAAAATCATAATTGTAATGAATTTCGATTCCGTAAAATGACAATATGAAGGTTAATGTCGTGATTGAGGAAAAAATAGATACCCTAAGTGAAGCACCAATTGATCAAACGTAATTTTGGGAACATATCCAAAGTAGACAGAAAATTAGACATAAAAGATTTAGGTTGATACTGTTTGATAGGTTATACGTCTAAGAGCCATATAAATAACACGAATGACGTTGGCTTAAGCAGATAAATAACGTCTGTTTTCGATTATCATTACAACTCTTTGATAATAGTTATATATTTGTCATTAAGGGTTTAAGATGCACGTCGAGTGAATTGATTATATAATTATTAAAACCATAAGATATGAGTCTTGGAAAGTATCAAAGCCAGATACATTGCTACATACTCTATATCCCTTTAATTGACAATAATAAGTTAGATGACCAATATACAAACAATATATGAAGGATAATAATAAGAAGTCTACTGACGTCATTAATGTAATCAATATTGGGAACAAGAGAGGAATTGATTTTATCATGAACTAAAGGGCCGTACATTTTTTATATATCAGACGGGGTAATGTTTGCCTTAACAAATGACTTCACGTTCGTAAATATCAAAATACTTCAAATGACAAATGTGTAGTTCATTTTGGATTTGAATTCCCAAATGCTATAGTAGTAATGTTGCTTTTAGATTTTAAACTACTCTATGTGATACATACAAAGAGTATCATTTTTCGAAACAGTTACTTTATGTAGTTTCATATTTAATTTTAATCTACTACCTTCAAATTTGACTGTTTTCATGGAATAGTTCAAAATGAAAAACAGAAACAAATGTGAATTCATATTGGGAAGTCACCAGGTTAAGGTGCTTTACAATATTTCCTAGCCTGTAGGTGGCCATGGCGTCATCCTGTGTCTACGAAATAGATATCTTCTAAAACGCTATTTAGCTCAAGGAACACGCAGTGATAATCGTATCGAAATAGTGAATTAGATTTAGCTTTACATCCAAGCATATTATCTTCTAAATTACTTTAGTTAATATGCATCCCGAAACCATAAGTGACCAACCATCCCACGGAGCTTAGGCCGGGGTGTTTCTTGACGCTTGCAGTGATTTTTGGTTCTCAACACAGAGTTGAAGGTCATCTGTGACGTTTAAAAGAAGCGTTCTCGTCCGACCATTTGACTTCCATGTTGTCAAATTTCACCGATTCTGGGCCAAATAACAATTCAATATAAACGACCTTGTGAATATCGCTGCCGTACCATTTTTTACCTTTTTGCACATCCGATTGAAATTGATTTGTTTTCGGACGAAACCTTGGTGCCTTGCATTTCATACCGAAGCTGTTGTGTTTGCTTGATTGATATTACCCCCAAACTGACAAATTCGGTCATGGTCACACCATTCATAATCTGCACGCCATTCAAAAATCTTAATATCTACTAGGCAGAAATTCATCGAAACATGAATAGGTGACGCTTAATTAATATCAATGTTTATGGTTATTTTGTGGGTAAGAAAAGTAAGTAAAAATTTCCACACGCTTTTTGCCCCTTAACCTTTCAGAGATACTTATCAATGATTTAACCTATTTACTTGGATTTGTATAGTGAATTATTCAATGCAAAACTTCTCCAGATTGATCGCTATGAGTTAAAAGTTATCAAACTTTGTTCAAGTATTTTTCGAATCTAGCCTACTTACAGGTTCAGTGTGGCTCACTGTGGAAGCTGTAACCTGCCCTGTGGGTATGATGGCACTATTAATAGCATCTTCGAAAGGGAAGGTGAAGAAATGATAATCTTCATGGATTTTATATAATGATCAACGCAGAATGTTTTTGAAAGAGGCTGCTAACCTGCCCTTAGGTGATGTCTCATTAAACGGCTATTTCAAACTATGTTAATGTTTTAACTGTAAATAAAAAAAACTAATCTGTCATTAAAACTCAAACTATTAAACTTAGCAGAAATCTCAGAAAACTAAGACATATCAAAAGTTGCCTGTTTTATTGTTTTAATGGGAGTGGATATATTGATAAAGGACAATCAATGGAACTTCAATGAAGGTCATGTTTGGCGGAGATTGAGTGTACACTCGAACATGACATGGAGGAACTTGGGTCACTGGTCTGATTTTTGAAGGATGTTGTTGCATAATAATTAGTGTTTGTTAACAAAGGTACGCCCGTTATGTGCTTGAAGAAGCAAACAAAACTGATACATTTCAACCTGTATGGGTAAACTACAACTGTCCTTGAGGGTCAATAATGCAACCGATTATGACGGATCCATAAAACGTGCTTGGCTGTAAAACTTAAAAAAAGTAGGATCTGTTATATCAAAATTATTTTCTTAAATTGACAACGTCTAAGACCATACTAATACTTACTTAATAATATTTTAAAACCATAAATGACACCGTGTCTTCAGTAGGTTAACATATAACTATTGTGATAATAGTAATTTCGTTGAGGAGATAATTTTTTTTAGAGTTATTCTCACGTCATATCCAACTGGCAGAATCTATTGCAACAACAAATTGGTATTTTCTGCCCACATGTACTACCGAAGTGGAATTGAATCAACGTCCTCACAAACAGCTTCAGCACCTCTGTTACAAAAGTCAACACCAAGACGTTTTACGGCAAACAATTGTCTTACATTAAATACTTTCTCTTTCTAGTTTTTATCGTAAGTATATTTTATATTCAGTATTCGACAGTTCATTCACTAATCGAAGATTGCTGTTACATTAAGATTCTTTTTACAATATCATTAAACTGTTTTACAAGTTTCTTCCATGACCATTTACAAAATAAATGATGGTAAGTACTGACGAGTTTGTTGGTATTTTCATATCATCAGTCATCATAATGTTTTTTTAATACACTCTCATTGCGCCACAGAGAGTAAGAGTGACTGAGAGTAAGCACTGTGTAAATACATTATATTTGTAATATGATCATATTAAGTATTATTGTTTATCATTATTACTATATTTTGTTACGCTCACATTACACATTAAGCATCATATGGATCTTTGTATTAACTATATAATTGCTAAATAATGATAATCAGAGTGGTCTTTTATTTATTTCCTTGAGTATATATTTGTAAAGGAGCAACAGTAAGCATCGCCTTGCATGGAAGTTTCTAATGGGTTACAGATAATCCCGTGTCCGCGATGAGTCACTGACATGTTAGGGCTGTTTAGATTTCTTTGACAAAGGGTTTTAATGAACACAGATATAGAAGCGTGGAACAGAAGAAGTATCTTATCTAGCGTTTTTGAAGACGTCAATGTCCATAAAAGTTTTCCTGTGTAGATGTAAACAAGCTCATTATGTTTGTCAGCTAGACTTCATTTTGGGTTGACAGTAAGTGCGTTTGCTTTTTGAAAGTTTTAGGGTGAACATTGCGTAGGAGCTAAGATTCACCTGAGCAGGAAACTTATGTCACAAACTAAAACACAGCTGTTTACTATCTTGTTACTTACTCTGATGTCCCATTAATCTTTCACAGGATCAACTTGGAGTGGAACTGCTTGAATGCAAGGTCTACACACAAACTTATAAAATCAATGATAAATGATTAATGATTAATGCTATTATGACCGGTCAAGGTTGTGTTCTTCTTTGAATACAGTATTTTTTATCTTCATCTTGACGACACACTACTTTTGTATGAATGAACTTTCTTCTTACGTCGCGGTAGTACGTAAACTGTTTTATTGGTTTAAACACGGATGTGAGGTGAGTTGGTGTTTTAACGCCGCTTTCAAAATTATTTCACGTATATCGCGGCTGCTAGTATTATTGCAGGGAGAAAGCCCGCAACACCATTGTGGTTATGCATAGCGGCGAAACCTGCAAGCATCGGCTGGAACTAGCTAACCATGGGTGGTACTGCGCTGCAATTCAGTGTAGCATTGCACCCAAAACTGACTGCGTGTAGAACAGTTCTCTACTGCAGACAAAGTTGCCGAGCCCCTGGCGGGATTATACACGGAGACAATGGCACTCCACATCGTGTTTGAAAGTAAATGAATATTGATGTGTTACATGGCAACCATTCATAAAATCTATATGTTAATTGTCGATGGCAGGACAATATATCTGGACTCTTCGGAAAACGGGTTTATACAAGTGTTCATGTAGTAAAAGCATTGACGCTAAATATAGCAAACTATAAAGTGTAACATAAAACTCGCACTGAAAATCACGTAAATCACAAATAACTAATCTTAGGGTTTGTTCTGTACCACATCTTTCCCACGTTATGATTTAACTTAAGAATATAATAAGACTATGATTATTTTAGCAAACAAGAGGTTAGCTAAGTACACGAGTTGTGAAAGTTACCTCAGTTAAAAGATCCAAAACTTTTTATTTCTGTACTACGGAAGCCTTTTAGGGCCACGCTATTTTTTTAATTAACTTGAAAATTCAAGAAACTAAGATGAAATTTCAAGATACCATGTTGAAAATTCAAGAAACTAAGTTGAAAATTCAACATACTAAGTTGAAAATTCAAGATACTATGTTGAAAATTCAAGATATTATGTTGAAAATTCAAGATACTATGTTGAAAATTCAAGATATTATGTTGAAAATTCAATAAACTAAGTTGAAAATTCAAGATATTATGTTGAAAATTCAGGAAACTAAGTTGAAAATTTAAGATACCATGTTGAAAATTCAAGATACCATGTTGAAAATTCAAGATATTATTTTGAAAATTCAAGATACCATGTTGAAAATTCAAGATACCATGTTGAAAATTCAAGATACTATGTTGAAAATTCAAGATATTATGTTGAAAATTCAAGAAACTATGTTGAAAATTCAAGATAATAAGTTGAAATTTCAAGATACTTATGTTGAAATTTCAAGATAGATCTGTTGAAATTTCGACTTAGTATCTTGAATTTTCAAGATAATTATATATATAAGGATTTGGTCTGTGAAAGTCAGCATTACTTGGGTGAGAAGTCTCCTTGATTAGACGTCCATACAAATAAACAAAGAATCCATGTAGATATATAATATAGATACACATACAAACTTAACCAGTTGATAATAAACTTATCCAAATGATAATATGTACAACGTGTGTATGTATGTATCTAAGTATGTATGTGTGTATGTAGATATGTACTGTCTATGTACAATGTATGTGTTTGTGTGTGTTTATATGTGTGTCTGTGTGTTTGCTGTAAATGTATATGGATGTGGAGTGAGATTATCTATATTGGTACTAGTATATATTGTTGTACTAGTAGATTATGTTGGAATTAATGTACTCATATTGTATGTATGTATAAATGGTAAGTTTCCTGGGAGGTTGTGTGTATTTTTTAAAAATATCTTTTCTACTGGATGATAAATCACAGACCACAATAATATCATCGGGAAAGTATTTGTGATATATATTTAATATATAAATTCATATGTGTATCTGAATCTTTACTGTATAATGCTTCTTATATGTTTGTTCCTATGTATGACATATAATGACAAGACCGCGCATGTTTGATTATAAGGTTACCCGCATTCTTTGCAAGAATGTTTATGACTGTCTCTTATGTATAAATACACGTACACGTTTTAATATAGAACATACATATCACTAATAATTTCCGATGATATAATTGTGGTCTGTGTTTAATCATCATAATGTAAGGTGTCAACTGAATTCTCTATATATCATTCTTACATACATAAGATACTAAAAACGTTTATTCCAACATGTTTATACATAAGAAAGTACATAAATACATCATTCCCACATCCATATACATTTACATGCCTACAAATACATACACACATGCATACATACACACATTATTACTGATTAAGTTTGTATGTTTATTTGTAATATATATCTACAATAAGACTTTGTTTATATGTAAGGACGTCTAATCAAGGAGACTTCCACACAAGTTATGCTGACTTTGACAGATCAAATCCTTATATATAAATGATTATCTTGAAATTTCAAGATGCTATGTTGAAATTTCAACTTATTTATCTTGAAATTTCAGCATAAGTATCTTGTAATTTCAACTTATTATCTTGAAATTTCAACTTAGTATCTTGAATTTTCAACATAATATCTTGAATTTTCGACATAACATCTTGAATTTTCAACTTAGTATCTTGAATTTTCGACTTAGTTTCTTGAATTTTCAACATAATATCTTGAATTTTCAACAAAACATCTCGAATTTTCAACATAATATCTTGAAATTTCAACTTAGTATCTTGAATTTTCAACATAGTATCTTGAATTTTCAACATAATATCTTGAATTTTCAAATAAGTTCCTTGAATTTTCAACATGGTATCTTGAAATTTCAACTTAATTTCTTGAATTTTCAACATGATAACTTGAATTTTCAAGATAATTAAAAAAATAGCGTGGCCCTAAAAGGCTTCCGTACTTTCGACTTGAAATTTTCTAATGTTTGCTGGCAAGCAGCCCTCGTTCATAAAAATTCCGAACCAATCAAGACTACTTTTGAAATGTTTTCTCCAAGTAGCAGGTTGTTCACAGACCGCACGAAGTTCACGAGCTCAGTACATGTGCTTCGTGCATCGCGGTTTGACACGCGAGAAGCACCTGCTCCTAGACACCTTATTTCACTACTCACCTCATTCAGTGCGCTTTGTCAGGCAAAGTACAACACACTTCATTCATACATCGGTGAAGGGGTCCGAAACAGGTTATAGAAATTTACATACTTTTTTTAGTTTTAAATTTTCGGATTAATTTTACTCGGACCAAGTGGGATGTAATCCAGTTACTACCATACATGTACTTACAATAGTTTTTTTTCTGACAAAATGGTTCTTCCAGTATCAGGGCGATTCAAACTGTGTCAATGCATCTTTCAATTTGTTTTGCAGGATCATGTGTACATTCAGGGGAGAAGTTAAGACATTGTTATAACCGTATTTATTGTGTTATAATTGGTGTATGAAGTATGATATATTTGTTTGATAAAACATACTAAACATGTAAGGCTGATTATACCGTTATTCAGTTCAGAGTTGAAAATAAAGATTTGTAAATATTTCATTAAAACAATGCAACCTAAACTATGTATTATCAAATTTCGTGCATTGCAATTATTAATGTGAAGCAATGTACACTAACTGATTAAACATTTGCAATGGACTCTTAAACGCACTAGTGCACACCAATATTTCTTTAACACAACGAATGCACAGATACTGCATATTTCTCGATATTATTCAAGAACCTCACTCAAATAATCTACCTCGTAAGTTATTTAACGAATATTTACGTATTCAGGTAGTAAGGTTGATTTTTAAAGACCGGAAGTATTTAATGTTACGTTACAATAAATCCGCATGAACTACGATATCGGAAATATTAAGATTTTGCTTATAACCAAAAAAGCGGAAACGGCAGCCGCTTTGGTCAATCTAATAGCAATGCTAAAGCTGTGTTATTAAGTCGGTTTATTTACAACATTGCTTTCATAAAACATAATCCATTATTTGTTCTCAGTTCAGAGTTTAGGTAAATTAAACAGCTGCACATAATAAGTGTTCAGCCGCCTTCAAATGTCTTTAATTTATCCGTTTTGTGCACAGCTAACCTTAGATTTTTTATATGTCCAAGCCGACAGCGGCTCTCTAAATTTTTTCATTGTTGATTGCAGGTCAATTGTAAAGAATTTTAAGTATTTCATTGCATCGATAGAAAGCTTAAGTGATTGCATAAGTCCTCTTAAACCTTAAAATAGCCAATTTAAACCGTAAAAGCGTGCACTAGTGCCTTTAATTTAGAAATTATTAAGAACTATAGTGAAACCGAAACAAAACCGAATTTCTTCAAGGAAACTTCAGTTACCTCAGGACGTCCTTGGATCAAAGATCTGTTACCAGATTGTGACTACCAAGGGATGTGCTTGGACAGTAAAGTACGCTGATTAATGATGGGCAAGCAAGGTGGTAAATAACAGAGGCTGGAGTCTTTGCTGGACAAACTGGTCAGTGATATTGGTAGATATTTTAAAGAAAGTGTGGTATTCATACACGACTTCAAACGTTTAGGGTTCGAATCCCGCCAGGGGCTCGGCAACTTTGTCTGTAGTAGAGAACTGTTCTACACGCAGTCAGGTTTGGGTGCAATGCTACACTGAAATTCAGCGCAGTACCACCCATGGTTCGCTAGTTCCAGCCGATGCTCGCAGGTTTCACCGCAATGCATAGCCACAATGGTGTTGCGGGCTTTCTCCCTGCAAAAATACTAGCAGCCGCGATATGAGTGAAATAATCTTGAAAGCGGCGTTAAACACCAACTCACCTCACCTCACCTCAAACGTTTAGCCAAGGTTTAAGGAATAACCTCTTATTTGATTTCAGGGTTGTTCGGCATGAGATGTGTTCAATTGTAAGTTTACAGATAAAATAAAGAATCGTACACACTTGAACATGTACCTTTACCATTTACTTCAAAGACACGTTCATTAAATATATACAAGCAAATCTTTTTATTGAAGTTGCCAAAAAATGACAAAAACTTCCAGTCAGAAAAGAAAACTTTGCTAATATAAATGTTGATATGACAAACATTATATTTTCTTATTTTCATATCAATAAATAGCTTTTTCACTGAAGTATATTATTTGTAGACTATAAATTGCATGGTGAAAATGTAAATGTTGAGCCAGCCTGTTGACTGTTTAGTCTTTAAATAAATGAAAGTTTATACATATTTTTGTAGAACGCACTGTAAGGAATGACGTCCCTTGTTAACTTTGGCTGGCTAAACTTCTAAAATCCTCTCAATAGACAAACAGCATATAAGAACATAGTAATCAACTGCGTATTCAGTTTGTGACATACGTTTCCATTTAAGATGTATTTCAGCAAATACCAACGAACATTCTCTTGAAACTTTAGAAAAGCAAGCGCACTTACTGTCAAACCTAATGTGGTCTGACAAGCACAATGAGCTTCTTTACATCCACCACATGTATGTTCATTAAAACTCTTTGTCAAGTAGTTCTTCATAGCTTTACATAGTCTTATCGGGGTATTTTTTGTGGAAACGAAATTCAAGGAGAAATTTTCGTTTAAAAAGTATGGTATTATTACATGAGTAAACATAACCCAGTTGTAACATGTTACTGAGGGTAACATTTTAGTTGATTTATATTTTACAATTCGATAAATGAGAGCGCACACTCGGTAAAATAAAACAAGTATAAGTGAAGCCTACCATCGGTGCTACTAGCGTGAAAAGCCTTGCTACGGCATGACATGGTATTGCTGATTAGTCTTATTACAAATCATTTGTTAATATGAAGATATACTATCCATACATATATTGTATTTTTGTATTGTAAAATTAATGAAAGTCCAGCGCCTTTTTATATGTCATTCCCCGAAAAAACAACATGGCGGTCTGATTGCCGATAGGCCAGCCTCTTTAACGATTCAGTGACTCTTCCTGGGTCAAAGCGTTATACATCATGAGATCAACAAATTATTTATTGAAAAAAGTGTTTATTAATCTTTTAAGGCTGAAAGACAATGAATATATACAAGTTTTCATAACGTATTTAATTCAATATTTTCTAAAACTAATGAATAATAATCCTATAATGTAATTATTCATTATCACGTATTATTTCAAATCCCACTTTCAAGGCTTTTCTCTTATTTTGTTGGGGGTTATAAACCTCCATGACAAAATGTTTGGCAATCATGTGTATTTCGTGAAAAGAATGACAGATCAATATCAATGTTCACCAAATTCTATTATGGGCATTTGAGAACGATAATTGAACAATTCATGTGAGTGGCTTCAGTTACAAAGTGGCGTCTAACGGGGAAGGTTTGGGGATTGCGGGAACCGTTATTAATAACTTGTGGAAATAGAAACTTTCATCTCATGACAATATTGCTGACAATGAAAATATTCAAATCATATTTCTCAACTTCAGTTAGCTGCAGAGAGGTTTCTTCGACTTCTTTGTAATCTGGTAACACACTTGTATGTTGTTCCCGTGAGCTAATTCGTACATGTACATTAAAAACAAGAAGAAACAGCAACGGTACTGGAGGTCAATCATGTTCCAACCAATGTGTCTTGTGTTGTAGACAATCCCCTAGAAAAGAGCTAGGTCTCCCAGGATTAGTGATGTGCTTACGAGGGACGGCAGCTTTTGGACTCAACGTAGACTGTACATAGAAGATATATTGCATCTGATGTAAACACGAGATTCAAACAGTAAATACACATGTCGGACATTATTAACAAGGTCATGAGGTTGTAAGTCAGTAGCCTAATTATTTCCTTCGAAAACAATTATCAGTTATGACCACTGCTAAGTAACACTGAAAGCTGGTGGCTTGACTCGCTCAAAAGTCGACTTAGCACAGACGCATTTAGTTTGGTATAGTGGTAATAAGATCGGATATACATTAATCTTTATCAATAAATGATAACTTGGATTATATTTTCTGTAAAAAAATTGATAGCTTTACCTTTGGAAATAAATTTATAGACGCTGAATGTTTGCCGCAATTACCAGATTAATTGTTTTAAAAACCTACACAGAACTATAAGGATTAATAAATCTTCCTACTGTTTCACGTTTTTGAAACACAATGCGACCTTGGGCACTAAATGTCGTTTATCATTTTATAAGTACATCATCCATCAAGAAGCCAACTCCCTGTGTGTCTCCGTGTTTGTTCATTTTAAAACTATTAATATGTTATTACTGTTATTATGGTAATTGTTTGTTTATTTATATTTTACGAAAGAAATGTCATGCTTTATTGTTTTCTTAGAGCTTTTAATGGATATTACTTTTGTAAATCAGGTTATGTCAAACTGTCCTTGAACTGTGTCACACAAAACATTCATCATCTCATGAAACATGAGTTATAAATAGCACACTTCTTTTTAATTCTCTGATTCATTGGACGTTTTGCAGTGACATCAATTTGTGTTGCATAAAACCCTTCTCTTCCTTGTCGACACACATCTTTTGGTAGTCATAATCAGGGGATATTAAATCCCATGCCGGAAGATCTAACTGAAGTATCCTGACACTAATTGGGTATTTGATACTACCGTAGTTGATTGGATACATAAATATTGCTCTGCCATACATACACATACAGATACTGTTCACAAGACTTACAGCTGCATATCAAAAGTTTGTTCACCTACCTGCATATCCTAGTGCAGATATCATGTAATTTTCTTTGAGGCATCGTGGCAATGCAAAAAAGAAAGGGATAATTTTGAATTTTCAATACAGAAGTGAAGATCCATTGCTCCTTAACGCAATCGTAGTCCATACCCAACAGTTAATAGTTATAAGTTTTGGCAGGTCACTGAAATGACCAGGGGTGAACATTTCGAAAAGAGTATTTTAAAAAAAATTTCTCTACAAAATCCTTTATACATGATCAATAGCTTTAAAGATAAGTCATGGTTTTTTTTGCAATTAAGTCAATATAATTTTAGTGATTTTTTGCTTAGATAAAATGTGACTTTTCAAGTAAGGTCATATTTCTCTCAGAAGGTTAGTTGAATTTTGAAACATTTACAACTGATTAGTATTTGTGGACGTTCGTGTTTTTAAGATCTTAACTTAATACTACTCAAACAGTTATGAATAAAGATCGAGTTTATTTATCCTATATTTGTTTATGAAAAGAACCCTCTTGTTTGTTCTGCTACCTCTGCGCTGCTTCATATACTATTTCCTTTTATTTACCAAGCCAAAAAATTGAAGAACAAAGAAAAGTACACACCCCAGGAATTTGGTTATAAAAAAAACCCAGGAAAACTTTCGAGCATTTAAACTGTTTAATATTGATATTGAACCATTTCCCCTCAGCTATTAGCTATTTAGCGATATTACGTTATATGGTTTTCATAAAAAGGTTTGTTAGTATCGGGTGTGACCCCAATTACAGTCAATACCAGCATAGACACATCATCTCACGGAATAGGTACAATTTAAGACGTCAGATGACGTCAATTGGGATACGTTGCCACTTCTCATGTACTGCATGTTACCTGTTCCAGCTGTTGCATGGTGACTGGTTGCTGTGATCGACATCTTGGCCGTCTTCCAAAATGGTTCCATGGATGCTCCATCGGTGATAAGTCAGGGAAGTGTGATGGCTACGGCAAAACCTGTATATTTTGTCGGTTTAGGTAGTCCATGGTGATGCTGGCTGTATGTGGCTTTGCGTCGTCCTGTTGGAAAATCATCCCTGCTGCATCTGTATGAATGGGACCAAAGCGGGCTGTAACACTTGATCCCTGTATCTCTGGGGTGTATGGGTCTGACGAATTGTCACCAAATCTGTCTTCTGGTCGCCGCAGATCCCTCCCCAAAACATGACGCTGCCACCGCGAACTTCTTGGACACATGCAGCAGCCTGTCTCACGCCTCTACGTGTGTGTACTCTCACTCTGCCGTCTGCCGTCAGGTTGAATCGACTTTCGTTGCTGTAGATCACTCTTGCCCAATCACGACGTTGCCAGCGACTCAATCTTCTTGCCCAGTAAGGAAAGTTGAGATGTTCGCGGGTCAAGGTCATTCCGCTGGACGGTCGATATGCCCGTATACTGGTAGCTCGAAGACGTCTCATGATAGTGTTCCTGCTGATACGGTGCCCTAACGCTGTCGATGCCGTTTATGTCATGGTGACAGTATGTTGTGCAGATGTAGTGTTCGCAGATATCTGTCTTTTGCGGGAGTTGTTCTCACCCTCGGTCTTCCTTTTCTAGTACAGTTTGATAAAGCAGTCGAATGACCGTTTGTCTGGTGCAAACAAACATCCTTGCAATCTGGCTTTTTGAAACCCCCACTTGTGACATTCTGATGACTCTTTCTTGTTCTGCTGCCGTTTAGCGTGGCATGTTCTTCTGCTTTTTCCGTAACCCGAGTAATGAATGATCGATCTCGCCGCTTTTATACTCTAAGCGTGTCCAAATCATGTGCAAATGAAAAATATCGTGGTTTCCGTCAACTGATATGCCTCAGTTGCGTTTGAGCGATATCTTTTCATTGTTTCCATTCGTGAAATAAGGATTAAACGTTAAAAAAATCTATTTTGTCAAAAATGATATCAGATTACGAATATTTTTAGTGTGTACTTTCTTTTGTCCTTCAGTTTACATTGTATCGCTCTCGTACAAATAGAATGACTTCAATGCAGTAGGACCCGAATGAAAGAATGCAGGGATGTGGGTTAGTTTCCTTCAGGCTCCTTGACTAACGACAATGTTTTAGTTGAAACAAATCAATTCCATACATAGCCACAATAATAAAGATGTTCAATAAAGTCATATCACAATACCAAACACGGCTAAAAATATGAGCTCAAACAAATGCTCCAAGGAGGCAAAATACTTCAAATTAAAGAGCCCGCAAAAACATATGTTTCAGTCCATCCTTTGAACTAACATTGGAAAACAGTTTCTCAACATCCTAAACATCTCATTTAGTAAAATAGTCAACACAAAACAATCAAGCTTAGCTATATTTGCCTAACACTTCATTACAAAACATCATTGGCAACAACTAATCTTATGCCAAAACGACTAGAGAAGCAACAGATGATACAAATTATCCCTGTCACAGCTCCTAAACATTGTATTGTCAAAAAAGTAATTTACCAAGCCATTGTAACAACTAACAAAAAAGTGAATCATAATTTTTATTTCGGCCTCAAGGAAACAGAATCCGAAATGAAATAACTATAAAACATCCTTCAACAAACCATACAAAATGAACCTACGGCAGTTAAAGGAAAGCAATCTGGATCAGTGATAGCATGTTGAACTATTTTGTGTTTGTATTTAATACTAAATTGACTTCATAAATGCGGAATTTTACATTTCATATCGCAAACATTCACCATTGTGATTAATGATTTTTTAAACATATAAGTTTATCCTGAACATTCAAAAGCACCATCATTCTTATACGGAAACAATTGTCGGTCAATAAAATACTTGTAGTAAATACCGAATGTTGGTATGAAATTGACTTTTCATGTTATCATGTGAATAAATGATGACAGTGAATGTTTATTTGCTGATCGTAACGGCCTGTCTAAACATTGTGATTTATGCCATCACCATGATCAGTAATATGAAAATGATGTGATGAATTAACAACAAATGAAACTTATTTAACTCTTATTTAACTCGTTATATTATATTAAACAAGTCTTTTAAATGACCGAAAGTCAAAGAAATAAGAACGGAAGCAAATCCGTTCGTGAAAATTCGGAAACTCAAGCCAAATTGACACTGATTTGAAACTATAGTGTGGGTCGACTAACGTGCCTGACATATAAAGTCCCTGAGAGTGTGTATTACCCAGTTATATTATCAGAATACTATCTCAACAAAATATTTGATTTTATATACAACCAAGCTTCCGATCCCAACCTTGTCGTTTTTGGTGAAGAACCTAAGAGGTAAAATAAACTTGAAGCGCTTTTGATGATCTCATATATGTTTTTGGACAATATAATAACTTGAAAAACCGGACATTGTAAGCGATGTAAAGCAGTTGTTCGAATATCAGCGAAGCAAATGTTGTCATAATTTTGGACAAACATGCTACTAAAATTCTCCATATTTATGTACGAATCAGAGCCTGATATACTTTTATGAACGGTAATCATGTTATTATAACATATCATTTAGTAACACCGGAAGTGAAACAACAAGCACTTTACTTTACATGTGAGAAGATATTGATTTTGTTAAAGATATGTCCTAATATTATTAAACTATAATTTTAGGCACTAAAGATGTTATAGTTCTGTATATATGGTTTATGTTGTTCTTCTAAATCCTAATAGAATTTGGTTTAAGATGATGTGTAATTCATCCATATCTTATGCAAATGGAATATCAACGACAAGAATGAATTTACCATATGGTTAGAGGATACTGTTGAACACAACCGAACATTAGCTGTAAAGAATTACAGTTCAAGACTAAATGACCAGTGCATCCCATGTTTAGGACGAGTTCGCTCTGCGTACCGAGTTCATAAAGTAAACCAGTTGATATGGGCTAAATTATACCTTAATGTTGCAGTAATCAATTTGACTTGAAGCTGCTTATCACATTTTTCAATAAACGAAATGTTGGCAAACCAAAAAGGTTATGTTTCGTAACCATTGTCATCAGTTTTAATTATAAGCATCTTTTTCTGACTCTTTTGGGTTTAACCTGCGTCAAGGAGTACATAATTAAGTTGAAATTCTTATCCAGATTCTTGATTTCCTTGCTCTTGTATCTTACTTGTTCGACACCACACTGAATTGTTGTTTCAGTTGTTACTCCTTTCTGTCTTTGCAACGGTAGTCCTATTCTGTCCGAGGTTTCCAGATTCAAATTATTCAAGCAGTTTTGTTAGTTAAACTAAACAATATAAACTTCTTTTAATATTAATTTATTGTCTTACATTCTGACTAATGAATGTGCCTCGAAATAGAAACTTAATCCTTGTATTTAGGAACTCATTAAAGTAATATTCAAGCTTCCGACTCACTTTACAACATATTTATCAAATTGCAGAGCTACTACAAGTACAAATATGAGAGCAACTGACTCACTTTGAAACTTATTTATTAAATTGGATACTTTAATTCCCTAATATCAAGCGTGTATGCCAAACAAACCCCATTTTCGTCAAAGTAACTTGGAAACTGTGGACGTTTAGATTACAAAAGATAGTGCTTCGTTTACGGACATAAGCAAAACATATATTCTAACATGACACGAAAACTAGAATGAAAATACTGCTTTCTGATTGGTTGCCACAATCAATTTTGGAGTGATTATTTCGCTGATAATCACCTCTAAATTTTACGACCGATTCACATTCATACGCGCACGTTTACAAACTCCATTCGCTGAACTTACTGTTTTCATCGCCTTAGAGACAACAGCAAAATATATTTTAAATCAATTCTATACAGACAATGAGAATACCGTATTTTAAAAAAAAAGGAAATTTAGAAGATAAATCCATTCTGTGGTATATTTTTTGTTCGAAGTAGTTTTTTTTTTTTATCACTAAATTTAATTTCAAACCGAGCTCGCTTCTTACCGTAACGCGCGGTAATAGCGGTTCGTAAAGTGAACAGAGGGGACATACGTTATTCTTCAACTTTCCTTCCCTTTCCCCCCTCTCATTCATAGGTGACCACACTTCCAGACAGTGTATTCAATCATGACTAACTATATAGCTTTCTTGATTGTTTATTCAATCAGTTCACATCTTGCGTGAGAAGTTAGCGCTAGCAGTAAACAACTACTTTTAGAGTAACGTCCCTTGATTTGGTCAGTCCTTGTCGGTATTGTAGGGGTGATAGGTGTCCTATGTATTTACGTGAAAAACGTAACTCGGATGGGATAAAAAAAATCTGTCTTTTGTTGATTTTATCCTCAATGAAATAATTAAATACTTACGGGTTTTATTTAAAACCTGTTGGTTTATGTTTTGATATTTCTTTTATTTTTGAAACGTGTTCTTTGAAAATGAACTGTACCGTAGTTTCGAAAGCAAGTGGAACCGGTCTGTACTGGTTCGACCTAATCACATTGTTGTTGCGCAAGGCAAATGAGTTCCTCATTATATTTCTAATTAGTCATGTTAGAATGGAGATAAACCCCTTCTGTTTTTTATTTTGGGGTTGTATGTCGTGCATTTTTCACCCCTAAATTAAACATTTCAAACCTCGCAAGCTCGGTTTGAAATTAAATTTAGGGGTGAAAAATGCACGACATACAACCCCAAAATAAAAAACAGAAGGGATTTATCTCCTAATTTACTGTTAAATAATGTGGAAAGCAATTTTGAATACAAATTTGACTTCAACATAATATACAAGTACAGAAAACAGTTAAAGAAATACTGTTTGTCGGGTTACGACACTTGGTAATTTGATCAACTGTTGATATATTTCAGGTCAGAAAGCACTCAAGATCTAAATTACAAGAAGGTAATGTTGTTTTTGTTAATGAGGTTTAATGAAATACAACATCAACTGGTTCACTTGGTCCGATTCGTCAATCTCTGTTCACACTGACAGATTCAAATACCTTCAGCACGCAAAGCAGCAATATACCCTGTTAAATATTGATGGTATCTATCCATTGTATAACGATGATTATAAAGGGATATACCTGTTGTTGATCGGACTGTTGTCAGCATCCGGCCCAATGAAGTTGAAAAAACATTAACACGAACAACTTATTCTTAAACAATACGATTACTGACCTCCATTTCGGACAGACCAATCTCCTCTTGAGGGCATCAGGCTATTTATTTCTGGGCGTTCAAAGTCTTTTTTAGTTGATTATGCTTTTAAACATTGGTACATGTAACATATTTAACCAGTTTGCCATAAAATGATCTCTAAGAGATGTAAATGTCCTACCAGTGTCAGCCTCTCTCTTTATAATCAGCGGTGTATTTCACATTAGGTGTCTATGATGTCAGACACTTTTCAGCATGTCAAATGAGCATCAGAATTAAAATTTACATGTAAATTAATAATTGTAAAACGCAAAGCTTAAATTATGTTTGGCATATATGAATATGCGTACATTTTAATAACTTTTGTTTAAATTATCGAAAATAGAAGTTTAAGTGTAATGATATTGCATGATAATTATTTCTAGTCACAAGCAAGAAAAAAGACCACAGCCACATAACATAACAAAATGCCTTGATGGAGAATATTGCACCACAATTTACATCAGGACCAGTTGTTGACATTGTACAAGAGTAATATACAAAGTCCAACGAACACTACACAGCCAGATATGTACAGCAGTTAAGGCAATATGTGCCTGCGTGTCTTTTGTAAACTATAAATGTTTATCTACTGTCTGGCTTGCTTTCGATTGCCTTTCCAAACCCCCATTGTGACGAATGAAGACATTGTTGATCAATAAACGTAAAACATGCAATGCTGTTTCTCTCATCTCGACATTCCCCAGAGATTGATTTCCCCGATAGTGAAAGCAAGTTGGCAACCTGTCCAATATGGAAGTATGAATCTAGCGAATGTTGTCTTTATCTCATAATGTAATAAATCAAAGAGAGCATAAAGTGATATTTGTAAGTATCACCTCTACTTTGAACATTACAATTACACATTTGTAATTGTGACTGTGCGTCTTTCAAATGTTCTTTGCTTATCTGATATCATTTATGATATAAAATGTTTTTAAATGCAAATTGTGAATAACTTATATATATCTCTTTGTCAATTTTAAAGAAATAAACTCGTCAAAGGTTAAAGGTTAAGTAAGTCTGAGTGGTTTCTTCATCTCTTAATTATTATTGGCAACATTTTATTCAATTAAAAGGTGAGACGGCTCTTTGAAATATATTTTCATAAGCAATATGGCACTTTATTTGGTGTATCAATTGATTTGGTGACAAAATCCTTGCAGTATATTTACCCTAATCAGATTAGCCAAAAGGTATGGAGTTTAACGTGCCTTCAACATCATTTAAGTCATCCGTCAACAAGTTAGGAAAATCAGGGCAAAAACAGATAAAAACATGAGGGATTTGACATTGAAATAAGAATTTTTAGTTTGCTACATTTAGAAAAACATTAAATATATTATAAATAAGTTAAACTGACAAAAGGAGAACAGTTAAAAGAAAGGTTTAAACCTGCAATTTCTGACACCAATTATTACAGAAAGAAAATCGCAGTCAAATTATTGTTAGATGAGAGGATGGGGATTTCATTTTGTGCAGGGTAACCCCATGTTTTCCGTCAGTTCATTCGATCAGCAACTTTCGAAAGATATTCTCACATTTTCTTGTTTTTTTCCCTTAGGAATCGGTATACTTATTTTGACAATAAGATGTATTAACCTCTGATCTATATAATTTAGATCATTATCAGTGCCAGATTTAAAGTACATAATCTTGAAACTGTTAATAAAGTCTTTTTTAGAACTGAAGACATTTATTGTTGTTTGATTTAAATATAGCAGGAATTTCTACTACGTTGGGCACCATAACTGCTCCTATAATTTGTTAAGGTGCTTCTGCGCTTTAAATGTAATTTAAACGACTATGATTAAAGATTACGTTAAGTCTACGAGCAAGATGATCATTGAGCGAAACGACCGTAAATAATCGAGGTTGATGTTGAAGTTGAAGTTTGAATCATTTTAAATAACTTCAGGTATTTGTACGATAAGGACGCGTCATTTGTAAAAATTCTTATTTGAAACCAATATTCACTGGAATTTATATACTTTAAAGTGGCGGTAGCACGTTTTAAAGTTTTTTTCTTCAAATATACCGAAATAAACAGAAGGTTATTATCTTTGAGCAAAAACCATTGGTTGCCCTGTTTGTGTGAACACCTTTTAATCATTTAAGGTAGGGGAATGGTTTAGCTTAACTTAAACAATCATGGTACGTTTGTTCTACAACTGCTTCTTTTCATTAAAAGAATTTTTTTTGCAATTTGAAATAAACATTTTGAATTCGTTTCGTAAAATCCCTTTATTTACCAAAAAGAACTCCTGCCCTTTAAACATTTTGGACTTTGTCATTAAGATTTGCGAATTGTGACAATCTTATTGAATGTTAGGCTTAGGCAGAACGTATTTCACTTACAATAACATATAGGATTCGAATAGCATTATTCTTTTAGAGACCTTAATTTTTATCTAACGTGACACATGGATCCATTTAATACTGACAAGGGTCCGTTTAATGCAGTAAATCCTCTTTTCAACCAATCCAATCCAAGTCTGAGAAGTGACAGCAAAATGTCAAGTTAAATCCCTCAGGTCGCTGACAAAACACGACAGGGGTCCACCTCTAGCATTGGTACTTCGTATCTATATTACCTCCTTAAAGTGGGTCAGTTCAATCAGATGTTTCCTTTGTGATACATTTTGTAATAAATGTGCCTGAAACAAACTCGTTTAAATTAATAACTTTCATAGAAAAAAAATATCATATTCGATCAAATCTAATTATCATTATTGAGTTTACGTCGAAAAACGGTACACAAAGCAGGTGATCTTTTGAATTTAAGGGGAATCGACTCACTCAGGCATTTATTTGACAAATATTTGTACGAAGGAAACCAATTACGAGCAAAGGATATATGTATCGGTTAATTGTTGAGTTACTTGTTGATAAAATAAAGCTTTTGACAGATCATTAATCAACTTCATATAAAGAAAATTGTCTCGTCAAATTCATTACATATGATTAACATTTACTTTGATCATGACTTATATGTAACTGACTGCAACATTGTAGTCTGTTCCACAATGACCTAGGCAATCATAACACGCTACGTGGCAAGATGAATTGAAATAGCTTAACCTATTGACAAAAGAAATTTCCACTTAATCAAGTTTATGATACGCTGAATTGTTCCATCTGGACCAACCTCTTTTAAACATTTGTATGAGAGGTACAAATCTGGACAATAGTGCATTCAATATGTCAAACGTAATTTTGGAAACTAATCTTAAGCAAACAGAAGGATAGATTGGAGTTGATAATGTTTAATAGGTCATTAAAATAGTATTCATGTACAAAGGCCTTAGGGTGTCAGCTTCTGCTTATACTTAAAGCTGTTTTTAGATTTAAATATAAGAAACTATAATACATTTATGGTATGTAATTGAAGTATGAATAAGTGAAATGTTTTTGTTTGTTATTTATATCTCTGTATACGATATTTAGGTTCTTATAAAAGTTAAACAATAGGTCGTGACAAACACTTAGTGTTTCTTTAAAACTAATTCTAATGTCAAATGAAGCTAATGCATATTAATGTCAAAATCGATTTATAGTAGAAAAAATAGTTATTTATGCTCTTTTGTAGGTATCTTATTAGTTATTTCATGATTTAAGACCATACACATATTATAGTTATGATTTTTTGTAAAATAATGATATTGATTGTGTAACTTCAGTTTCAAAAGGTTAAAAAGTCCGATACATCAAATTCAGTTCACATTGATTGATTTAATTCATTTAATCACGCCAAAAAGCAATATACCTGTGTTTACTATTGATTGCATACTCTGATGGTAACAGTGACTGTTTACTGTTTTCTTCATGTAAACAATTTTGTAAAAATGGTGTGGTGCAGATAATTAGGGTAGATAGGAAAACATTGTCGAACACTTTCCCACACGATGAGACCTAAACTGAGTTTGTTCAATGTTCTTTATTTATTACATAAGATATTGCTTAAGGATCTTACTATTTTCCTAACTTCTTATAAATGATTTACTTACTTTATTTACTATAATTAGAATCAGCTATGTGTGTTCATTAAGGTTGGTTTTGTACAAGTTTGTGTTATTCATTAGAATTAGATTAATTCCGCGGTCACTTGAAACTATTCTTAACAGTTTAAACATAAACAACTGCATAATCCTGTTCTTTACTCCACCGTATTTTTTCTCAGAAAATTCATACAGTCTCTTAAGTATATTTAGTTAAAGCGCACTAAGGTAATACTTTCTCAAGTCGAACCGTAAAGTAAGAGATTTCAGTGAGATGAATCAAGATGAAAACATAGCACAAATTCTTTTGAATCGACAAAAGTACAACTGATACATAAACACAAATAAAATTTGACAAATTATTTAGTTTCTAATCTCACTATTGCAAACACTGAAAGATAAAGACGAGTAAACAATGTCATTCTTATTTCAACTGTCCAACTCTTGAATGGACTGAGGTATCCACTGTGTCCGCAGTATCAATGACCCGATTCGTGTCCGTGCGTCATTCTGGAATTGGGAACGTCTAATTAGGCCAGGTTGTCTTGAGATGCGTGATTTATCTCTCAATTATGACTTCATAGGGTTGTGCTTGAACAGCAAAGTGGCTCTTAGCATAGATGAAACTATATGAGATACCTGCTAAATTAAACTAAAGAACTATGATTTGGCAACATTGGCCATTTTCAAAACGTTGGTTAATGGCTAAGATGTATTTAGTTTAAAACATTTGATATCTGGTTAATATTCTCAAATAATCATATTTGTAATATTTGAGGGGTGTCCCCTGATTAACGCCTACCACACAGTAATTGCCTTTTAATTACAATTCATTTAGAACAAGGATGCTGAAAACCGCTTTTAGCATGTTCATGTATATCGAAAAAGTGCCATTTGAATATTGACATTATTATCATTATAGTAATTAAAAAATTGCGCTTGTTGAAAACGATCAAAACTTTTCCCTCTACAGTTCATGCAATTAAACAATGATGGCACTTTGCTTCAATAACTATTTATGTGTGTAACTAACACTCTTTTCTGTTACAATATTATATAATGCATATATTACACCTAAACTATCAGCATTATGTTGCCTCATTACATAGAATCTTATTTTGTAAAACTGAACGTGTTTCCTTGATTAAAACATCATTATTATCAATGTACAGTAAACGTTTCTGGTCAATACAACCGATGTTGTAGGAACTGCAGTTTCGACATCAAAGTGATTTATTATACTAACCAGTAAATAAAGAGTGTTATTGAGTGTATGTTTGCTGAATGAGTGAGCCTTTCTAGATGTGGGATATTACACGATCGATAATCTAAAAGGGATATATCAGGTAATAACTACTAAAAATTAACATCAAATAAATTTTGTTTCCTATTTTGAGATAAATGAAATTATTCAAATTGACCTACAATCAGTGATGACAAGAATGAAAGATAATTTGTTCGTAGAAATTCGTAAACTCATTTTAATCAACTTGACACCGATTCATAGCTATATTGATACCACCCCGTATATGGGTAGACTCACGTGCCTGACAGAAAAAGTCCTAGAGAGTGTGTATTACAAGTATTTTTGGTGACTTTTTTGGTTTGATAAGATCTTGTTATTCAGTACACTATAAACGTCTTTAAATATCTTTATGTTGTCTAACCTTCTGCCAAATAATTATGCTTTCTTTGTAATAAAACAGTTGAAATTATATCTGCAATTCAAATCCATTTTATCAGAAACTCATTCAAGTCATATTAAAGCTACTGACTCACTTTGAAACGTTTTTATCAAATTGCATACATTAATTGTCTAATATCAAACATGTATGCTATTTTCGTCAATTTAATTTCTAAACTAAGGAAGTTTCGCCAACAAAATGGGCAAGCGCCTCGTTTTCTACGAAAAAACATGTAAATGTATTAACTGATAAATTGTGAGTTATGCAATTTTAAATACAAATTCGACTGCAACAACATATTCAAGTACAGAAAACTGTTTAAGAAATACTCTTCGTCTGGTTACGACACTTGGTAATTTGATCAGCTAATGTTGATATATTTCAGGTCAGAAAGCACTCAAGATCTAAATTACAAGAAGGTAATGTTGTTTTTGTTAATGAGGTTTAATGAAATACAACATCAACTGGTTCACTTGGTCCAATTCGTCAATCTTTGTTCACACTGACAGATTCAATTACCTTCAGCACGCGAAGCAGCAATATACCCGTGTTAAATATTGATGGTATCTAACCATTCTATAAAATTGAAGTAGTTAAAAAGGGTTACATCGGTTGTGGATCGGACTGTTATCAGCATCCAGGCCAATGTACATTCACTGGATAATTTTTGGAACACGTAACAAAACAAAACTTTACTTCTGAAGCGTCTATTAATGCCACAATGTAACTCTTACACATATTACATCATATATGAAATTTAGATTAACACATATGCATGAAGCAAACAATTAACTTACTCTTGGTCGATAGGAATATTGATCTCCAGTTAAGTCAGACCAGTCTCCTTTAGAAGGCATTTTGTTATTTCTGGACCTGGGTCGAAGTCATTTTTACCTCAAAATGCTCTGAAACATTGTTACCTGCAGTATATGTACCCATTTCCCCATGAAATCATCTTTATGCGCTGTAAATGTCCTCATATTATCAGCATCTCACTTTAAAATCAGTGATTTGTTCTACATTGGGTGTACATGTTGTCAAACAACTTTCAACAGTTCAAAGGAGCATTAGAATTAGAATACATGTTTTATTTTTGTTTAACGACTGATATTTGTGACATATTGATGTGTTAACATCTTATTCAACTGTACTTGTCAGTTGATATGTCTTTCTTTAATCAACTTTAACTCGCCTCTTTTGCCTAAAATTGATAACCAAATACTGCAAAGAAGAGCTATGTGGTAGGGGCGTAGGATATGTTAACTCTGTAACAACTTTTAGTTGTTTTATAGCATTCTATTTCCATTAAATCAAATCCTCATCATCGTTTGCTAACATATCACGTTCAATATTTAAGTTGTCTAAAAGAGACACTGTTGAGTTGGCAGTCACACCTGTTGAATTTTGTCGATGGTGGCATTTTCTCAAGGAATAACGACTGTTGCTGAAACTATCATTGTAAAACTAACTGGTTTGGCAAAGTGACAAGGTAAAGGCATTTTGAAACTGAAAACTGGACAATGGCGCGCCCGCTTTGACAAACATTACGTTCAGAACTAATCTAAAGCCGACAAAGAGACAGGATGGCGTCGATAGAAATAATAGGTCATTTAGTTTTGATGTTAATTGGACGCCGAATTTCATCTTCTGTGTTTATCTAATGCTATTGTTTCGAGTTTCATCGAAAACTAGTAATTAATATACAATCTTAACTTAAAGATGAATCTGTTAGATGTTTTTAATCGATATCATATCTAATGGTATTTAAGTTCGTTTTCAAAGGTCATGTACACGGTATTATTTGTAAATGTTTATAATATTTGTGAAACTTTAAGTTCAAAAGGTTCGTAAGTGGCATATATCAATTTCAGTTTACAATGACATATTTAATTATTTTAATCACGCCAAAAAGCAATATACCTGTGTTTACTATTGATTGCATCTACTCTACTGGTAACAAAGAATGTATACTGTTTTATTCATGTTAACGATTTTGTAAGAAAGGTGTAGTCCAGCCAATTAAGACAGATTGGGTGATTGAGGTGATTGGTGTTTATCGCCGCTTTCAAGATTATTTCATCAAGGCAGATTGGAAAAGATTCCCAAACACTCTCACACGATAAGACCGAAACCGAATCAGTTTAATGTTCTTTATTTACGACATAAATGATCTTTCTGTTTTCCTTACTTCTCATTAAGGATAGATTTGTCAGTTCATTTCTCTGAAAGGTTGACATGTGTAATTCACAGTAACATACAGACAGTGCAACCCTGATGTGAGTGTATCACATGAGGAACTTTAATATGGCTATTTTACCTCAAACGGCAGGGACTTTTTAATAGTATATAAAAAAAGTTTAATGATTTTTAAGTCAAACCTTGAGGTTAAAATTCCCAGCGAGAAGGATAAATAAAGATTGATTAAAAAGTACAATACATACACAGGTTAAAATCAAATTCGACAAACCATTTCAGTTGATTCTTAAAGTATTGAAAGACATCGACGAGTAAACATTTTCAACTGTCCACCTCTTTCAAGCCTGTGGTATCCACTTTGTCCACAATATCATCGACCCAATTCGTGTCCATGGGTCATTCTGAAATTGGGAAACTTTCATTAGGCCAGGTTGTCTTGAGATGCGTGATTTATTCCTCAGTTATGACTACCTAGGGTTGTGCTTGAAGAGCTAAGACCTCATAACCTCTATGAACCAATGAGCGAAAACTCCTTAACGACAAGAAAGAAAACCTTTATTATTTTGGTTACAGTTATCATTTATGGAAACGGTTGGGACTGGCTAATTTGTTGTCAATTAATAATATTTGATTTCCTGTGTAAGTTTTCAAATGATTATATTTGATTTAGTGGTGGTTATCTGATTAGAGAAATTCACTAACTCACGTTTGCAATAGTTTTGTGTAAAACTTTGAATGAAAACCAGAACAAAATATGCATGTGGTAATGTCCTTCGTTGATCATACTTGAAAACAAGTATCGCACTAAGGAGCATCAGTTTGAATGCTGTTTTTATCACCTACCAAAGATGAAAATGTCCGTTTCCATGGAAATGGAGTTGATTTTGACTCTGTATTATGGAAATAACTTCGTTTCATAGAGTAGACCTTTAAAACTGCTCATCAACTCTTTCTGAAACTCTCCTCGATGGTTTTATTAGAAATTTTATTTTATGATAATGTAGGGAATGTGACGAATTATGGAGGACCAGTGGAATATGTCATCTTCTGATGACTCTTGTTTGTGTTAGTCACATAGTTGTTAAGACAAGTTAAAGTACTGAAGGGAAGTTTTCATTCAAAACAAGCAATTATCTTCACAAGAGTTGGTCTAAAACTACTTACAGGTTACTTTTCTCAAATATGGAATATGTAAATCCTTGCCGTCAGTAATTATGAGTAGCTCCTAGACATATTGGTTTCTTATCTTAATTTTTGTTTCTGTTTAGACACTTACTTAAGAGATTACCTTTAAAGGTTCTGGACCGAAGACGTATAGGAGGCATTTTAGTAGCTGGTGTGATGAAAAGAATTAGTTTTGCTGGTAAACTTTTTAATTGCTTAACTGCAGCTGCCACATTTCAATGGCGATACGAACACGCTTATCACAGTGAAACGTTGCATTATTGCAAAAACTATACGGATGACTTCGAGTAAGACGTAAGTTGCTGACATTCATTTAAGTATTTAACAAGTCAATTACATTATGATATTTGTTATTAGATATATTCTTTCTTGATAAATTAGGAGCAATAGTTGTACCTTCATATATATTCGACTGATTTGGTATGATTCTCATTAAAGTCTCGTGCATGATAAGGATGGTTCACGATTAAACTAGTGAGTGAGTGAGTTGGGGTTTAACGTTCCTACAACAAAAGTTCAGTTATTAAACCCCTGGCTGAAAATCATCAAATGAAAATGGACAGATCGGAGAGAAAGAGGTCGAAAGGATGAGGGGAAAACACGGAAAGAAATGCGTAGTTAGAGAAAGACAGCAGGTTTTAGAACGACTCATATTTTTGGTTGGGTTTCTACCCGTCAATCTGTAAATCAAATAAACGCCATCTATCAAATTTTCTATACAACCTGCTTTTTTCAGTAGGCTATTGGTTTTCTCTTCTTTCCGTGATAATAGCAGCTTGAAAGTAGAAACTGTCAGAGAGATCCTGAGAACTATCATTATGTTTGTTTCCTTCTACCCCTGAAGATGCACTCCTTGTCGAAGAAACCTTAGCAAAAGACCTTGATTGACGACACAATCACTTCAACCAAACATTATATTATTCGTATAAGTCGGCTTAGCTACCGTATTTACCATATATAATATTAATGAGTCGTTATATCAGTTTTCTTCATTTACTGCCATTTAGAAAGTGAACAAATGTAACATTGCTTTTGGATAATTACAAGTGGCTGTAATATTGCAGGCATATGTTCCATTAAATCTGTTGTTATGAAAATACGTTTGTAAAGGTCCTTGGCACCAATACCCCTTAGAGTCTGTGATGGCAACACATTTGTCAAATGAAATCTGATCCTGGGAGTATCCAGACCTTTTATGTCATGATATGGTAACAGCTTCAAGGGAAGGCGTTGTCCTGACTACACTTGACACTAACTTGTCTACTCTTGACAAGTTAAACGAAGACGTCCTTGCTGTGCGTCTTTTCTTGTCTGATGAAGTGAAAATCCCGACTAATTTACTAAAAGCATTTCCTTCATTGAAAACAAGATAGAAAGTGACTTGAGATAATACATAAAATACATTGTCTCCAAGATAAAAGATAACCTGTCTGAGTATTTAAAAAAACCCTTTTTATCAACGTAGGTGATCAATAAATCCATTATTCCAATAGAAAGCCTATCGGTCCCTACATTAAATTAAGATATGAAATACACTGAAGTGTGTCATTTACTTTTAAAAGAACCAAGCATAATCAATACATCGTTTACGAGATGAGCCTATTGAAGGATCAATGTCTTTACTATCTATTAGATACTGATACTGTGAAATTGGAGATGGTATAGAAATAGCTTGGGTATTTCGAGGTCTTCTTACCCATATAAAAACTAAAGGTGTAGTACGTGTTCCGAGAAATAAATCGTTTATAAAAATTTAGCCTACCGGGAGTCCCTCCTTATCAAAGTGAAATGTAAAATGCTCTAATACGTAACGCGTATACATCTAACCAGGACCCGTTACGCGAGCCGTTGGGCGTTAACATAATTTTAAACAGCCAATCAGCCCCGTTATCTCGGGTGCAGGCGTATTCTATGTCGCTTGTACGTCAAAGAAAAAACGAAACTTTCCGACGGTTTTTCGAGTAAAGAGCTGACTGCATAACGAATGAATGTATATAAAGTTTCTGTCAATTTATCTTTCGGTTTGTTGGTAAGAAAAGTCGAATCGTAAGCTATGGAATCGTCTTTCGTAAAGCAATCCCTGCACATCACAACGTAATGCTTTAGTAGACGGGACCAATCCTAAATGCAAATTTCTGAAACAGAAACGTTGAAGGCGAACGACTCATTTAGATCGGCAGTGGCCGAATTAAAACGAAACGGGAAAGGTACTACAAATCATCACCCAGCTATAAGTGAAAGAGATTTGCAAAAATTGTATGCTTCAACCTACATGAATCCAAACACACCTTTCGGCCTACTCAACAAAGTTCAGTTTGACATTAGATTGTACTTTTTTAGAAGGGGAGCTGAGAATATGCATGCCATGAACAAGAACACGTTCGAGATAATAAATGACTCACATGGGAACAAATGTGTGAAAAAAGTCGTGGATGAACTCACCAAAAACCACCGCGAAAACGATAAGGAACTGGTGTTTGCAATCATGCCTGAAAATCCTCGTGATCCATCCTGCCCCGTTGCATCATTCGAAAAATATTTGGATAAACTGCACCCCTCATGTCCGAGACTGTGGCAAAAACCAAGGGATTGTTTCCTTGATGACGATGCAATTTGGTATTGCAATGTTCCTGTCGGGGTTAATACACTCCAAAAATTCATGCCTTCTCTAAGCAAAAGCTGCAACCTGTCTCTAGTATACACAAATCACTCAATCTGTGCCACTGGGGCTACACTGTTGTCCAGGTGTCAGTTCGGTGCAGTCCAGATAATGGCCGTCACTGGCCATAAGAGCGTGTCATCTCTCTCCATGTATCAGCGTGTTGACGATTCTGAGAAAGAACGCATGGGTAGAGCTATCCAGAGTAAACTTTCCATAAATCCAACTGCTTTGCCCCCATCTAGTACGCGCCCGGCTTTGATGCCAGCGTCTCAAAACATGTCACTGTCTCGCCCGGTTTCACAGTCGGCCATTACACTTCCTAGCGGCGGCCTTGACAGAAGCGTCGACTTTCACCTCAGAGGGGTCAGCTTGGAAGATCTATTTGGTGAATTCAATGACAGAAACACTGCAACCTCTAGACCACAAATTCCACTTCTGTATCAGTGCACTATTAACAATCTCCACATTCACTACAACAAGTAGAATGTCCAGGTGTTGACCGTCTATCCTCTCGTACAGAGCAGGCCGACTCGGGTGCAGTTTCATCTTCGAAGCTAGATAAATATCCAGGTTATGGGGCCTATTGACCTAACCTCGCACCCCAAGTTTATTCAAAATGTTTTCTTACACTATAGTTACAGTTGCGGTGTTATGTGTTTTTTAAACAGTTACTTATACATGAATATTTTGAAACTGAATGCCACTGTGCATTTCCAACATTGAATGACTTGGTCTCCAAGGTGGAATTTGTGCTCGCGGTCACGTGACCGTTTCAACGGATATGATGTATCTCCGTTTCAGCTACTGAAGCGACTAATTTGTAAAATTCCTTGTTTTCAGTCTAGACCGTTGCACGGTCATAGACCAAACTTTTTGTGCTGAATACAATGAAATGAGTTCAAAAATTGTAAGTTCACAAATAAAAAAGTTACACTGGCATGTTCGGCCGCCATTTTGACTCTCTCGTTCTTTCCCTCCAGATTGAAGGCCTTTATGAAGGGTGCTCGTCGAGATAAATTCGTTACCATGTGTCCACGAGTTTGATATGGAGATTTATCATGTGTCCGAGTTAAATATCAAACGAGAACTAACTTCGTTCTCGTTTGATATTTAACTCGGACACATGATAAATCTCCATATCAAACTCGTGGACACATTGTAACTTATAATGGGACATAAGCAAACTACTTATAATTTATTACTTATACTTATTAAAAATGGAACGATAATAAAGTTTGAAGTTATATGCGTAATACCAATGAGATCAAGAGGTCAAATTGGAGTAAGAGGTGAACCTGACGGCTTGAGGACCTTGTGAGATCTATTATCATTGTAACGTAGTGCAGCAGTATTACATTTTATTTTAATGAGATTGCCAGAATTTGAACTCTTTCTATTGGGGATTTTCCTCCCCATGACTGTCTGATACAAGCTGAATTAGTCGCATGTCCTGACACCTGTCAAGACCTAGTCATTAGCGGACCAACCACATCAACAGAACTAGAACTCTCAAACCTTTGAGTCGAACTCATTGAAACTTATTTATAAACATTGTGCGTCCTTGTGTGTTTGGGTTTTCAACTCTTTCTGATTTTTGATTATGGTAATTTCAATGCAAGTCTAGAGATATGGCATCTCTCAGTAATGATAGAGGGGAGTGGATAGTATAAACTTAATTTTAAAATGTGCATTTCCGATTGCTTGTGTAACTGCCCTGCGTTTAGAAACACTTTCAGACATCAATCTTGCCTAAAACTTAAATTAGGGTAGTATCCCGAAAACATTACTTAGTGAAGATAAATCACATTTAATGTGTTTTTTTTTTACCATAAGGTAGACCTTCATTTTGACTCGTTACTAAGTTACTACTTATATTACCTGCCCACACTCTACGTTCCTGAATCACTTTGTGTTAATCAATGTATGGAGTTGCATTTACATCTATCATTCAGACCTGGCCGCATCATAGTAAATATATATTAAAAGATGGCAGTTGTTCTTGCTTGGCGCTCAGCAATATAAGGATAGAACATCGCTGAACTGTGGCTGCCAGTTACCACGGGCACAAAACGAATTTCGAATTAATATTGTAAAACGGACGCAATATAGTTTTTATAAATTCAACAAGCCTTTACTTCACCAACAACTCGTATCGCTGACGGCCAGTTATCAAGGGCTATGTTTAGCTTGTAACTTTTTCAATCAATGTCATGTCGTTATACAAGGAGCATGAGGCAAACATTTTCTGACCGACCGATCCTGTCATCCGGGTAGTGCTAGATACAAGTATTGTCATTTGCTTGGTATATCTAGATCTATAGCAATATACGAGGCATTTGGACTTAAAATATCTGGGTATTGTAGTAGCTCTACGGATATAATTAGGTTTATAGTAGGATGTAACATTTCTAGCATAAGTTCGCAGGGTAAGGAAAGGTTAATCTCAGTATGTAAATGTTTCTAGTTTGCAAATGTATGTATTACGACCCAGAAAAAGATGCACGTCGATGAAAAAGACATTACTTGAAACGGACAATATTAATAGACAATTTACACATTTCTCTTAGATATGTTTTATTCTCAAGAGGTTCTCATTGCAGTGAGTACAATGTACTGCCCAGACTAAATCCATAATGTCCAGAGTGCATGTATCAAAATGTGCTTATTTGCCTAAGGGGAATACCAGTGTCAAGGCCCTTATTCTTAGACTGCAAACAAATCAAACGTCAGTGTCTTCACTATTTATCTCCTTTGGTGCTTTTTCCGTCGCATTTGGAAAGTGCGATAAGAATAATTTAACTAAAAGCACTAACTAGATTGAAAACGGACAGAAAGGGATGTTTGGTTAGACATGCGGACCATTACCAGCGATTACGTCTCCGATGATCGATAAAACGACTATCGAATACGTACGTTTGAGTTGCATCTATTGAAATGCATTTTTGGATGTAGATTAAGTAGGGAAAATACTTGTATTTTCGTTTAGTAAAAGTATTGCTGTAATGTTGAACGTCTGTTTTTAGAGCTGATACTTTGGAATCGTGAAATTGACACTCATATAGTTTTGAGTGATTGATAAATACAAATGAAGTAACCTTTAATACTTCACTTATATACAGGAAATGACCTTTCATACACGAATAGACCTTTCATGCATGAAACGTGAAATTAGAACATGTAGGTAATAACTTTGGTATAGTTGATGGATGTCTAGACGTGTATATAGAAACATACAATAGTATTAATTATCAACTCGCAAAAGCAACGTAAAATGGGCTTATGGTGCAAAGGCGACTTTGAAGTGGCTAGACAGGAAAGCGTTTCGCACATTACATCTGCCATTAAATGAAACTTAGCTTAAAATTAAAAGTTTATAAGATTGCAATGTTTCAAATTCAAATTAATCGTCAAACCATATATGGATATTGCGATTGATGAATCAATCTATTATATTAATCTATTACAAGGTAAGGGATAAGCTTATGGGAATTAGACCAATGTCAGGACTCTAAGATTCAATTCTTGGGTCATAATACACATTCGTTTAATCATTTACTTGTTAATTAAAGAAAGGTTGTATGCTCTCAATTTGTGTTATGTTTCTGATAAATAATTAGAGTTCTTTCTGACGTATTTTTATCATTACTATATACAATTCCTACGCTAGGAGTAGACTAAGGTAACCCATTGGTTATCAACTAACGTCACATTTGTTACTGTTGGACTATTGCGGTCACAGCAATAAGCTATCCTTGATTGAATAATGCCATCCTTGATTCTTGCGGTACCAACTTTAGTATGGAATGTGTACTTTGAAATTTTCTAAAACAATAATGTCATATCGATTCGACGTCTGATAAACAATAATAATAAGCTACTTATCCGAAAAAGTTCAATGACTATCATTCAGCAGGACTGACCTACACGGAAATTGGTCACACTTCGTCTTTCTTTTCTGTTCTATCCCTGAATTGCATATTTTTTGCAATTATTTTCCCATTAAATAAAATATCACTTGTGACCGTAAACGCAAATACATGTATCCCAAAATAACCATGCTAGCGTCATTTTCATCAACTAATTGATCGAAAGCTCTGCCTGAAGTGGGTTAAACCTCTTTTTCAAGAAATATAACTGAAACCGTGACACAATCATCAAGCCAAATCTCCACAAAGACAAATAGAAAAGTTTTATGAACGCGGAGGTAAAAACTTTCCATGAATGATTGTTTTCTTGAAGAAAATTTTCACAAAATGCATTATCTGTATCATAAGCTTCTTTGACCTCATTTAGAAGCGGGGGTTTGTGAGTAAGCATTGCTAATAAATGCTCTTGTTTGTTAATGAGCTGTTATGTTTTTTCAAAAGTATCTGGTTTCTGAAAAATCAAAAGTCTTTCTCTTACAACACAGCAGAAAGTATCCATTCAGAGAAAAAGGTCTAAACACATATGCGGCTTACTATTGCGTGCGAAGCTTAAACAGTTTCCGAACCAATCTGTTTTTAATCGACTCCTAAGGACAAATATGTTTTATCTAAGAGATCTTACATGTCTAAGCATTTCCCTCTATGGTTCTCTTAACACAATCCAAACTATTATAGTCAGTCTGGTTATCATGGTTTCACTTCTCCTATACGGCTTACTTAATTAATTGAGAAAGTTGATCAATAAACAACAAATGTTATTTGTAAGTCCAGACACTCGATATCCTGAATATTTATTCCATTGAATCTACCAATAATGAGTCTTGGCAAAGCAAGTGTTTGGAACAATGTTGAGACAATTTGATTGTACATGTTTGATTGGAATTCAAATGGATCATAATAGGTAAGAGTTAGTTTCTGGAAAAACTCATTTTCGATTTATTAATCTTATTTCTTGATTGTCTGTTCAATAACGATGATTCGAGATATAAAGTGTGTTATCATGTGAATGTGTTCTTTAAAATACGATGTTAGCGATCCTTGAGATTCTAGTAAGACATTAACGCAAATGTGAAGGATCTTAAAAAATCAATTATCACCAACGCAATTCTTTTGGTCTTGTATTTGAACTTCCGTAATGTACAACTTCGCAGTAGTTATTTAGGTTTTGAAATGTACATGTACTTATCAGTATCCTCATATGCCAAATAAAGGAACGCTTGAACGATATCATACGGAAAAAGTGATCTCGCGTTATGAGAAAAAAAATGTCTTGCCAATTACAATGAATGTCAGGATTGCTTGAACGAATTTACCAAGTTCATTTAAACTATAAGAATCCTATTCCCTGAATAGATCTGAAAGATATTCACAATGAAAAGGTAGCATGCAATTTGATTATTGATTGTAAAAAACAATAAGTATATATTATTGCATTGATAAAACCTAAAGCTTGTGTTTTCATATGCCATATAATAGCCAATTTGGACACAGAAAAGTGTGATATAATGCCTGATGTGAATGAAAGACTAAGATGAAATTTACAGTTTGGACAGCGAGGATTCCAAAAGTTCAGAATCATAATATAACAGATTGAAAATACTTGATAAGAATGCATTTACATTCTGAGTCAAGCGGTTTATAGTTAGAGGTCTACCGTTTCTTTTTGTGAGCCAGGTTATTGCAATTTCTGTTTATAGGTATACACCGAAAGGCATTTAACAGAGGCCAATCTTATGGCTAAACACAAGTAATCAATAGTAAAAATGTAACACAATTTCACACAAAAGGGCATGGGCATTCGGAAATTTTATATTTAAGTCAAATGTTGACGAAACACGGACGCTAAAGTAACAATAGACTCATCCTATGTCGCCTCATTTATACTAGGATTGAATCATGAAAAATAGATGTTTTCCACTCTTCTAAGGCTTAGATTAGAACATTTCAAAGCATCGTTTTTAGGCCGTTTTTTTAGGAAACATGAGCAGATACTTGCTTAACTCATTAAGTTGGCTCCTGGAGATGAGATCGACAATCGTGGAAAAAATTATCTTGAAACTTTCCTGGCAACTTCCCCCTCGTGTGTATTCGGGGGTCGATTTATTCTGAACTCATACAGGGTCTGTTCTTCATGAATAAACCATTAGGGTTAATGATGAGGTTCTGTCTTGCTCTATATCTTACCTTATTTGACGTTTATAGTTATGTGGTTCCATGCAAACGTAAAACGCAATTCCAAATCAAATTTTGAGTCTGCTTTGATGAGAATGTTTTGCCTGTCAGCAAAGCCACATAGTAAGCAACAGAACGTGAAATTATAAAAGTGCATTTCAAATGCTGTTTGCAAATGAGAATTTCCTATCTATTTCAAATCTTAAATGTGCAAGTATAAAATTGTTTGTATTTGTATATCATCTTCTCATATTACATCCATTCTCTCTGCACCTTCCTATACCTGAACTTGGTTTTCATGAATGCAGAAAAGGAAGTTCTTTGTTCTATTAATTAGTTCAGTTTTGGAAAGAGATTCATAACGGCCATCGCACTATGAAACATGAAACTCATAAATCTTCAAGACACAATTGCTATACTGTTCATTTGTGGAGAACAGCCAAAACACATATTCTGCAGAAATCAAAACCCCAAATTGCATCACTTAACAGGATGACTATTCTACAGCCCAAATTTCAATGAGCAAGACCTTATGGATTTTGAGTTCTGGTTCGAAAACGAAGTAATGTTTCCTTGAGAACGGGCAAAAGTAAATGTAGGAATAGTAGTAGGAATAAGTTCTGAAACCCCAAAAGTGACCACTACACATGATGTTTTAAGAGTTTTACATACTACATACTACGATTATTCCATGTGTCAAGGTTCAATGAGCAAAGCGTTATGGTTTTGGGTTCTGGTCTTTAAACACCAAAATGGCACCACTACACCCTATGATCATTGCTTATACCAAGTTTCAATGAACTAGACCTTGTGGGTTTTGATTTCTGGTCCGGAAAGGGCATTTCCATGGACACGGCCAAAAGTAAATGTAAAAAGAAGTTTAGAAACCCAACAAGCGCAACTACAAACTATGGATATTCCATAAGTTTCAATAAGCTCGGCCTTATATTTTAACAGTTCTGGATGGAAAAGAGTTTGCATGGACGGACAAAGGTCATTTCAATGATCTTCTGGCGGGATTCGAAACTCAGATCTTTTGTTCCGAAGCCGATTGTGCAAGCAACGACATTCTCCCGCCCCCTCCAATGGATAGAAGGCCAATTTGGAAATCGTACGAAGAAGCTGATGACGATTTCAGTATGTGCCAATCGGGTAAAATGATTTATATTTAATCACAAAAACAACAGTCAAGTTAGAAATAGTTTTATCTGCAATATAAGACAGTATTCAGCTTTACCCACAATGGTTATCACAATTCCAATTACTTCCTGTCAGTCGTCTTATCTTGGTTTCACTTCTCTATTCTGCTACGTAATGGAATGACAAAGGTGATCAATATACGGCAAACATCCTATGCTGTCATTCCAGACACAAATCTTATCAGTCATATGCTATCGATCCTAGATTGTGCTTGGATAGCAGCTTATGCATGGGTATTTATCTCTTTGGATCTAGATTAGATTTTATTTTATGAATATAGATGTCGAAAGTGGAATGTTTATTTGAGTTCACATGCATGAAAATAACGACAGTAACTTTAACGATTACAAAGTGAAAGAAGCCTCTTTCTGATTGTTTTTTACGATCCCTGTCTCAGTCTCTTTTGGATGATCTTAAACCACGTGTTCAATGACGAACTATTGAGACCCTCACTCACTTCATCTTTTGCATTGGACGCACTGATGTTATGTACTTACATGTATATCCCAATTACGAATGTTAATAAGCTTTAAATTGTTCTGGATATAACGTATCCATGCAATTTCTTTCTGGCAAAAGAAACTTCTGTATCAAATTAGCTACAGGAGAACCAGAAAATTGGGATATTAATTACTATAACTAATTGATTTCTGAATTGTCTGTATTCAAACGATGTTATTATATTATGATGTGTGATGACACAAGATCTGATATTTTCTATATCAGCTATTCATTTATGGTATCAGTTTTCACATTTTATATCTGAAATTTCTCTCATTTTGGACTCAAGGACGTTAGAGATTAATGAAATATTCTATAAGTTATAATATATATAATAATTGTTGACTCATATGTACACGATTTATGTTTCTTTGTATAATGTATTTGATATACTCGCCTTAAGTACCATTTTATTACCTGTACTCTTCATCATTAAATACGATTACAAAGTGTCATGAAAATGTCAAATTGCTGAGGAACAAGCAATCATAAAACAATAATCAAAATTCAATATGGCAGATTTGATATATATTTGGTAAACAATTGAAAATGCTACATTACAACAATGCCATTCAAGACACCAGGATGGTAACTATGAAGTAGCGAAGCATTTCTTGGTTTAAATCAAAAACATTTGAGCAACATTTGCCAGAATACTCTTTGAAAAATAAGACTAAAGATACTATTAACGCAAGCAAGATTATCACAAAACAACGTTATTTTCAAACTCAAATACTTATGTTGTCCTTTCATATCTAATGTAAGTTTAGAAATTAAATCTCAATAGGAAAGG
Organism: Phorcus lineatus; assembly: GCA_921293015.1. Lineage (NCBI taxonomy): Eukaryota > Metazoa > Mollusca > Gastropoda > Trochida > Trochidae > Phorcus > Phorcus lineatus. The sequence goes on along the minus strand of OV121090.1, from coordinate 45,702,322 downwards.
GGAAGGGCAGACTTTACGTGTAATCTATTATATCATACAATTATTACGAAAGTGAAATTCCAAAAGAGTATAGACTTTAACTCTAGAATATATTAAAAGATTCTCACTTGCGTAAACCTATTTTAGAATCATCTTACTTACTTTTCTATAAGCGGAATAGAATTATTTTTACTAATGGTCGGTGACCAGTATGTTGAAGAACACAAATCGACTTTCAAAAATCCTAATCAATAATTATTGAAGAACTTTTTTACGACTGGTCAATTTATGCAATTATTCAATGACTGAGATGGTTTCAAAAAGGATTGACAATGACTCAAGAAAGGTAGCATAATATGTCATCACAAGGAAATAATAAATCAACATATTCCAGCGACCTTACCACAAACATAATTTGTTATCGATAATCTTTAATCGATTTAAGTAATATTTTATTAACATGTGGATGAAAATCATCCAAAAGAGTGGACAGATCAGGGAGACAATTATTTTGCACAAACGCGACTACTACGCCGCCGAAATTAAGAAAATAGCTAAATTAATTGTCACACATTAGTTTCTAAATAGTACTGAGCTTATCATACTGATTCAATCTTTATTATCTTTGTGAAAAAGGTACTCAATACTGAAATGGGTGACAGCATAAACTCAGAGCTTGAACCTTGCGATCATTACAATGCTAAAAGTTAAAGTGACATAGAGAATGTTTCATGAATGTTCTATGTGGCATAATATTATATGAACTGGGTTAAGTTCAAATAGCCTATCTAAAGTTGCATCTTTAGGCGTGCTCCTTTCGTCGTCAGAACTACGTTCGGGTTGTTCCGAACATGCGCGAAGTGAAAGGAGTAGCTCCGAACACTGTTCGTGGTGTACGGAACATGTTCCCACGAAATAGGTGGTGCAGGCCGCACAGCAGACGACTTCAAGATGGCGTAGAAGCGAAACACACTGTTTCCATGTGAAGACTGTAAACGACTGTTCCAGTGTTTTGAACAATTTTCGAAACACATTTGTGTTCTTTCTGATAAGAAATGTGTAGATAAACAATTTTTAAAAAAGTATACGTTTCAGTCATGAATTTCGAGAATTTGCGTAATGAACTAGAAATATCGTCCTGTCACTTTTCCAGTCGTGCCGTGTTTTCTGGTGAATATAAGCCGTAGGCAAACTACGTCAAACTATAAAGAAATATAAACATATTAATGTCATTTTAACAAATTTTCTTATGCCAATTTTTCATGAGAATGAAAATCTTTTTATTTTCAAAAGTTTTGCGCCATCGATACCAATCTTTTTCCTTCTTCGTTGCCTTTTGGCTCACTTACTTGTAGGAAAAGTTCGCTCAGTATCAAAGCTGACGCCATGATACCGGAAGTGATCTTTGACCTTGTTCTAAAATTAGCATTCCTTTCACACAGAACGGAACGCGTTCGGAACTTGTGCGATATTTCGAAAGGAGCACGCCTTTTATCTCTTGTTACGAATGAATTTGGAATAAGAAAATGTCCCCAGTCAAACCAGCAAAATATAACAAGACAATTGTATATTAATTACAATTTAATCAATCAAATAATAAACAGTGTTTAAGGTTACAATATGAAGCTAACATAAGCTATAATACAATATCAAATGATTCACACTAATTAGCTAAATAAATATATTCACCAGTCCTTATGAATCCTTAATAATCCATTTTTCAAAGAATTTATTGACCTCAGTTCATGTCAGTTCAAAGGTACAATGTGAAAATGACATTTCTATTGACAAATAGTTAGCTTACACAACTGCATCATTTGTTATTGTGTTTTCTTCTTATTAGTGAGTGAACTGGGGTTTAACGTGCTTTCAACAATATTTCAGTTATTAAACACGTGGATGACAAGCATCCAAAAGGGAGTGGACAAATCAGGGGAAAAGGGATCGATAGGATGAGGGAAAAGACAGAAAAAAAGACTAGTGAGAGATAGACATCAGGTTTCAGAACGACTCAAATTTGGTCTGGCTTCTACCAGGAGCATGTACGCTCCGGCTGGCATAGCTCTCGGGGTCTCTGAACCACGCAAACCACCACACCACGATAAGGTATTGAGTCTTATTAGTCCATAGGTTGGAATCAAGGTCAACATATTGTGATACTTTCCTTTGCAACCTTTCTTGCTATGGATCCTTTGGCAAAGTAAGTCGATAACGTCTATTTTACAAATTCATCCCAACTCTTCCAGCAATATGATGGCTAGTCGTGACAGTGTTTTGAAGTCGACGTGCATCTCAATCGAGTTCATTCCATTGTTCCCTTAGGGTTCTCTGTTAATTTGTTGAATTCCGATAAATACGACGACCGTTTGAATGACGTTATTGAAAAATATTCATATTTCTGACCATAATAAGCGTAAAGACTAAATTTCCTAATGTTTCGGAGGTTGAAGTTAGTTATTTTATAGATGGGCCATCCTAGACAAATATACTATTCATGAAAATATTTACGATAAGTGGAATATTTTTCCTCCAAACAATAGTGTGTTGCTTGTCTCCATGGCCTGACAACACATTGATGTGAGTAATGAAAAGATTCTTGAATTGGGTGGACGGACACATCTCGGGCACTGTTGGGCAGAATTGGTCTGCAGGAACTGACAAGAAATGGCACGTAAATAAACGTTCAGTTGTCAGACTAATGCAAGATTCAATCCGACATACAGTGACGTTTTGCCATTTTGTTACTCAGTCGTGGCATAATGATAAAGACTTTACAATGCAAAATAGAATATGATTATTGGTTATCAGTATCAAATTTTCTTCTCCTACTCTTTGGTAAATGTTTTCTAAATAATGATTTCGAAAAAGCGTCTCCAAATACTTCCTAACAAACGAAAAGATAAAATAGCCCCTTTTTGGCACCGATGCTGTTATCGACCACCCAAAAAATGGCTGTAGTGTTTTAAGCGCTTTAACATGAGTCCTTATTATCAAAATCGCTAAAGCGTTTCATTTATGGAGATTATTTTGTGAGAAACTTTCAATGTCAATGTTCTTTACCTTGATACATTTTGCCGCTGAGTGTATTTTGGGGACGATTTATTCTGAACTTCTTCCAGGCCTGTTCTTCATGAATAAACTATTAAGGATGATCATGTTTTGTCTTTCTTTATATCATAGCTAATTTGACGTTTATCTTTTCCTGTCTGAATGCAAACATGAAAAGCAGTTCAAATTGAATTGTGGGTCTGACAACAGTTAAGCTTTGTCAGCAAATTCATAGCGTTAATAACAGTTTTCTAATTCTATGCAGTTCGATTGTATCACATGGATGTTAAATCAAAGTGCATGTCGAATGTTGTTTACAAATGAGCATTTCCTATTTGTTACTAATCTTAAGTTTTGCAATTTTTATATGATTATCTTACTCCTAGACTTGTTTTTCATGAATAAACAAGAATCACAGAGTATACTTTGTTCTGATAAAGCTGATGTTTCCTCTTTTTTTGAAAAGAGATTAAGAATTCATCGCAACATGAAATGTGAAACTAATCTGCATATATATTCCATGGTGAGAGTAAATTGTCGAAAAATTGTCTGATAATATTCACAGGTCGGATTATTCGTAGACTTATCAAAGGGTGGTATTGCATGTACACGAAAGCTTATAATTCTAGAAACGACCTGAACTGCTTACAAACGATTTTACCGACCAATTTTCCTGCAAAGACTCGTATCAATCTATAGCGAGGCGAGGGTAACTATTTATATCAAATGTAGTTTGGGATTTTCAGGAATATAAAGGAGTAAGTTTTGATGTGAAATTATGGTACAAAGAAGTTTGGTCTTACATTAAGTACTTGCTGAGGTTTGAATGAAGTTTGAAACGCTTAATCCTAAGTCTTTAGTAAGGACATTGATATTTCCAAAACGATTTCAAAAGAAAAGGGAAATTCAGAAAGGGAAATTGGTACTCGAAACTGAGGGTGTAGGTTCAAACAACACAAAAAACCTAACAATGGTAAAGTAATTCACAATTAAAGAAATCTGATTTACGCATTTGAAGACATTTGAAAATCGTCCATTGATGTACACAAATAGTTGAACACGATAAAAAAAACCCAATGTGTTAAAAGAAATAAAAGTGCTTTATAATTGATTTAACATGTTGTGGGAAAACAAGATTAAGTAAGATTATGTTGAAGAAAAGTATCTGATGACTATGTCTTATATATAGTATTTACCCGTTTTGGATGAAGTTGGAAGATGTGTTTCTTCTTTTCGATATAAGGCTAGTTTGGAAATCGTATTTACGGAGCAGCTGATGAGGATTTCAGTATCTGTCAGTCAGGTCAACTGATTTCTTTTCAACTTTTTATCAAAATTCAACAGTAAAGTTAGAAATAGTTTAATCTGCAAGACAACACACAATTCAGCTGTACCCACAATGCATAACACAATTTCTTGCTGTTAGTCGTGTTATCTTGGTTCCACTCCCCCTATTCTGCTTATGTAATTAAATGGAATCAATACACCGCAAAGCCTTTTCTGTCATTCCAGACGCACGATAACGACCACATGCTATCGACCTTAAATTGTGCTTGGATATCAGCATATGCATGTGTATTTATCTCTGTGGATCTGAAGTAGATAGTGTTTGTGTATATAGAACGTTCAAAGTGGAATGTTTATTTGAGTTCAAATGCATGAAGATGACAACAATAACGATTAACGATTTAAAGGTGAATTATAGCATCTGTTCGTCTCCTACCTCAACCTTACGATCCCTTTTCTCCTTTATCCACCACTCTCTTGTGGATTATTTTCATTCAAGTGTTCAGTGACTGAAATATTGTCACTCCATTAATCACACACTGACCCACTTTACCTTTTGCATTGTAGGCATTTATGTTATGTATAGTTATTTATATGTTGCTGTATTATGATTAAGTCCAAAAAACAAACGTAAATTGGACACAGGGTATCTTCATACTTTCATTCTGGCAAAAGAACTGTATACTTCTGTATAAAGTTAGCCATTGGAGAAAAATAATGAGAAACTTTATCTGGAAATTATGATATATTAAGATTAAAATCTAACTCTTTTTTCTGAAATAGATAGTTCTTTACTCAAACGATTTCATTGCATGCTAAAATGCATTGACTCAAAGTCTGATATTTGCTATAGATATCTGCAATAATCATCAGTTTTAGATTTTCTATCTGAAATTCCACTTATATTGGCCTTAAATATATATGCGATACTTTTAGTTATATTTGGAAATTCTTATTTGTTGATAATGAACATATCATAAAGTAAAAATAATATTATCATCAACTGTAATAATTGAAAGTTTATGAGTCAAATGTACAAGTTATATGTTTCATTGTAGAATTAATTTGTTATACTCGCAAGTACCATTTAATATCTGTACTTTTAAGCAGGATATACGATCACATAGTGTCATGAAATTTAAAATTGTGGTGGGTCAAGCAATCTCTAAATAAAAAGGTTAAATCCAATATTGCAAATAATGTATCTGGTCAACAATAAAATGGTACGTTACAAAATGTCATTCAAAACTTATAAGGATGTCAACTATAAACTAGTTGAGCATTTTATGGCAGTGTCCACAAACTTTTGAGCATTTACCGGGTATTAATCTGTTTATAACACTTAAACAACTAAAGATATCATTGATGCTACCATTTTCAAAGAACATCTTATAAAATAAGTAAAAATAAAGTAAAAGTATGAAAGATTAAGAGAGAAACGTTATTCGTGATATGAATATGGTAAGTAGATAGGTAGATTTTTCACGGTATACATGATGTGATCTGTAGTATAAACATAGCTGCATTGTATGTATGGTATGTAGGCTGACAGCTGGATGGTTAACAATATTGTAAGTCTTATCCATAATATTTATTATACAACTAGCCCGAAAGTGAAATTTTCCAAAAATATAGAGAATGTTATATTTGAGAACAGTGATTTTTCCGTGCGATTCAGATGGAATGGAATCGGTAATTAAGAAGTTATAACACTCGGAAGCCATGCTCTCGCTCGGGCAATAAATAAATTCACACTCGTTTCGTAAAATTCATACGAGGTGAGGGGGTTTGGGAGTTAACGCCGCTTTCAAGAATATTTCACTTATAGCATGCCTGCGGGGGAAATCCGACAACACCATTGTGGCCATGCATTGCGGTAATATCTGCGAGTATCGGCTGGAAATAGCGAACCATGGGTGATAGCATTGCACTATTCAGTGTAGCATTGCACCCAAACCTTACTTCGTATAGATCAGTTCTCTACTGCAAACAATGTTGCAAACCATTTATTGATCCAAAGCCGAACTGCGCCATCCCGCTCCCTAAAAGTCATATGACACACTTCCTAGGGTAATAATCTCTATATATTCCAACGATCTTACCACGGATATGATATATTATCATTGGTCTTGTGAATGTCAGCAACTGGTTCTCTTACATAATTAGTAATGACAGATGGTCAATATAATGTCTGGCTTGGATAAACATGGAATAACTGTCATCATATGGGACTAAAATACACCGAAGGTAGTACTTGAAACAGGCTCTCTATCTAACAAGTGCGCCATTGGGAAATTCCATCTATATACACTATTTATGATTTATAAACCATATCAAGAGCTCGGCTATAAAAGTTATCTTTTATGTTTCGCAATCTAGGGATAGCAAAGGCTAGGTAAACATTGTTTTACGCTGCAATACGCTGTTAAGCAGTTCATGCCTTGACCGACACACAAGTGAATGCCTACAGGATTATGACAACACTGAAAACAGTATAAACCTTGGTTTCACAAAAAAAACTTTTTGACACCCAATGATCCCTTCAATTGATAAACTTGCCATCAACATATTTTTATCAATTTATTTTCTGCTGCTTGGGTTGGAATGAATAGTATTATCAAGTTAACATTGTATGCTTAAACAACGCAACCTACGTGTGGCTCCGATCATACGCAATTTCATTGTAGACTGTAACTTCATGACATTAAGATTAAGAAAATTAAGAATATCGCCATTACCTTCTTCAAATGCCATCATCTTGTATAGGGGGAATCTCCCAATGTGTATACCTGTCAGTGTCCCTCACAATTAAGCACATTTTGTTAGTGTATGATTACATTGAACAAGTAAGGGGAAACTTTTTACCAACATTTCTTTTATATTGTTTTGGTGAACACTGAATTTTAGATTTCCGTAAAACAGTTGATATTTTTGATAATTTATAACTTTTACCTTTCTATATCAGCTTTTAACCGGCTCTATGATATGTTTCTGTTTTACAGCCTGCATGCAGTCTTGTTTGCAATCATTTTTATCTCACACCGCTGATGGGTGAAATAATGCCCAAGAGGCGTTACACAGAAACTCACTCACAACAATGTTAACGTGGACGTGATTGGCAAAATTTTACAAATCATCAATGTAAAGGAAATCAATCTACGGACAAGGATATGTTAGTTGCGCTTACTTTTGAATCTACATTTCAGAATTCGTTTGTAGATATCCACTCATATACCATCTTAATCAAATAATACTTTCAAATATTTGAGGTACAAACATTTTGTCTAGTACATAAATGTGTATGCTTTGCACAATTGTATTTATTGTGATGGCCAGGACTTTCAAAATATATGGTTTATCCATATTGTAGATATGGTGAAAGCTACAATTGAACTTTAAAACCATCCAAACTATACATAAAAATTAAAGAAACTGAACTGTTCATAATGTAATATCGTGTTGACGTCGCATTTACTGTGTATCGTTAAAGTGGTATGCAAATGACATCATGAATTAAGTCCCTTGCCATTGTGAACACTACATGCGCTGCAACAACATGATAACACCTTGATGATCACATTTGTGTTAAATATAATATAATAAAAGAAGGTCAGGTCTTCATGAATACCATTTTAAAGATAGATGGATTATGTTTTTCTGTAAAGGAGAGCTAATAAGATTGTTTGACTATAATATTAATAACACGTCCAATACAAACGTGTAGTGCTTATTGACAGCAAATACAGTTGTTTGCCTCTATCGTCATGAAATTCAGAGAGAAAATAGTAGTATACTTATTCAAGCTCTTCACTTATGTCAAACGATCGTGTAACTGATAGAGTACTTTATCATATATATAGCAGGATTTTCGATTACATTTTTACATTTATTAGTCCATTTAATAAGGTTTAATTATTACTTCTAACGTTTTCTTATGCAGATTGTAAGATATATAATGTTATGACCTTTCTGATGGTTTCATCAATGTGGTACATTTAAAACATGTTCTGCGAAAGTTGATTACGAGACGGGGATGAGGAAAGCCAGACCAACTTTGTCGAATCATGGAAAATCATGGGTGTTACTTTCAGTCTCTGGGGAAACTTTATTGCAAATTTCGTTTTAAAAACCGATTTTGTTGCAAATTGTTAAAATTCAAGTCACTTCTGTTTTAACAAATCAAAGTCTTGCCGCATGTAACTAAACAGATCAAAGTCTTGCCGCATGTAACTAAACAGATCAAAGTCTTGCCGCATGTAACTAAACAGATCAAAGTCTTGCCGCATGTAACTAAACAGATCAAGGTCTTGCCGCATGTAACTAAACAGATCAAAGTCTTGCCGCATGTAACTGAACAGATCAAAGTCTTGCCGCATGTAACTGAACAGATCAAAGTCTTGCCGCATGTAACTAAACAGATCAAAGTCTTGCCGCATGTAACTAAACAGATCAAAGTCTTGCCGCATGTAACTAAACAGATCAAAGTCTTGCCGCATGTAACTAAACAGATCAAAGTCTTGCCTCATGTAACTAAACAGATCAAAGTCTTGCCGCATGTAACTAAACAGATCAAAGTCTTGCCGCATGTAACTAAACAGATCAAAGTCTTGCCGCATGTAACTAAACAGATCAAAGTCTTGCCGCATGTAACTAAACAGATCAAAGTCTTGCCGCATGTATCTAAACAGATCAAAGTCTTGCCGCATGTAACTAAACAGATCAAAGTCTTGCCGCATGTAACTAAACAGATCAAAGTCTTGCCGCATGTAACTAAACAGATCAAAGTCTTGCCGCATGTAACTAAACAGATCAAAGTCTTGCCGCATGTAACTAAACAGATCAAAGTCTTGCCGCATGTAACTAAACAGATCAAAGTCTTGCCGCATGTAACTAAACAGATCAAAGTCTTGCCGCATGTAACTAAACAGATCAAAGTCTTGCCGCATGTAACTAAACAGATCAAAGTCTTGCCGCATGTAACTAAACAGATCAAAGTCTTGCCGCATGTAACTAAACAGATCAAAGTCTTGCCGCATGTAACTAAACAGATCAAAGTCTTGCCGCATGTAACTAAACAGATCAAAGTCTTGCCGCATGTAACTAAACAGATCAAAGTCTTGCCGCATGTAACTAAACAGATCAAAGTCTTGCCGCATGTAACTAAACAGATCAAAGTCTTGCCGCATGTAACTAAACAGATCAAAGTCTTGCCGCATGTAACTAAACAGATCAAAGTCTTGCCGCATGTAACTAAACAGATCAAAGTCTTGCCGCATGTAACTAAACAGATCAAAGTCTTGCCGCATGTAACTAAACAGATCAAGGTCTTGCCGCATGTAACTAAACAGATCAAGGTCTTGCCGCATGTAACTAAACAGATCAAAGTCTTGCCGCATGTAACTAAACAGATCAAAGTCTTGCCGCATGTAACTAAACAGATCAAAGTCTTGCCGCATGTAACTAAACAGATCAAAGTCTTGCCGCATGTAACTAAACAGATCAAAGTCTTGCCGCATGTAACTAAACAGATCAAAGTCTTGCCGCATGTAACTAAACACATCAAAGTCTTGCCGCATGTAACTAAACACATCAAAGTCTTGCCGCATGTAACTAAACACATCAAAGTCTTGCCGCATGTAACTAAACAGATCAAAGTCTTGCCGCATGTAACTAAACAGATCAAAGTCTTGCCGCATGTAACTAAACATATCAAAGTCTTGCCGCATGTAACTAAACAGATCAAAGTCTTGCCGCATGTAACTAAACAGATCAAAGTCTTGCCGCATGTAACTAAACAAATCAAAGTCTTGCCGCATGTAACTAAACAGATCAAAGTCTTGCCGCATGTAACTAAACAGATCAAAGTCTTGCCGCATGTAACTAAATAAATCAAAGTCTTGCCGCATGTAACTAAACAGATCAAAGTCTTGCCGCATGTAACTAAATAAATCAAAGTCTTGCCGCATGTAACTAAACAGATCAAAGGAAAACGTGGGTTTCAAACGAATTACTTGTAACATGCTTTACGCCAGTGATCAGAACATATGATATGTTTCCGTTGATAGTAACTTTATCAGGAAAGCAGTTGGTTGAGCACGACTCGCTTTCTCTCAATTTAATATCCATTTCCAGTGAACGAGACTACTATCAAACATTTTGCATTATCGAATTAGTAATGACCAAAGCTAAATCAAATAAGATTTGATGTGGTATGGCAGACAAATAAACGGCGTTGAAAATCAATTTCCTTGGGATGAGTAAATCGTGTCTAGTATAACTTGTGTTTGAAGCAAAGGACTCTGATCTTTACCACGAGGAACGTAGGTAGTATTCCGCTGTTCGTAATATATTATCTGTTCATGCTACGGTAACGGGAGGAACGCAAAAGTATATGTCGATTTAAAAGATGCTCGTATTACTAACCACCACTCCTGGTGTGGTGGTTGTTTGGGTGCTTCAAAGTTTCCGAGAACTATGCCAGCCGGAGTCTTAAAATCTACTTTCCAGCCGGAGTTTTAAAATCCCTTTCTAAGCAATTCTCTCCATCATTTTCCCCATCCTTTACATTCCATTCATCTCTGATATGTCGACTTGATTTCCATCCACGTTATTAATATCTGAAATACTGTTCAAGAGACGCTAAACTCACGCACTCACTCACTTCATATTACTATACCGCGAATACTTGAACTTAGAACAGTCCTTGCTTGTGTTAAGGAGGTGAGGTGATTTGAGATTGATATACGAATCGGTAGTATCAAGATTGCACCGTCTTGTTCGCTGGTTTCCGCCTGCGTCCTTTTTTGGTGGATCACTGCCGAACAGGTTCCCAAAACAGTGTTTTCAAACATTTACCATGCCTACTTCAATTTAATGCGAATTGCATTTGATTTTATTTAGCTCATGTAAGGACGTCATCCTGGTGCGGAAGTGCAAAAGCCACCTGTAAGCTAAATTTTATCGCGAAGCATTGGGGTAGAACTGTTTGATTGGCTGAATCATAGGTCACAGCGAATCATGTTTAGTGGGGTTATAACACAGGGTATATAAGTAGAGCGAAGGTCACACGCTTTACCCTGAGACAGGATGGCCCGCAACACTACAGTGATTATGTGTCGCGGTGATCACTATAGTGTTGCGGTGAAACCTGCGAACATTGGCTGGACCTAGCAAACTGGATATTGGACTGCCGCTGTAATTCAGTGTAGCATTGCACCCAAACCGGATCACTTCATCAGAAGCCGAACGCGCTGTCCGTTCATTCAATGGGAAAGAGAATCATTGAAAACAAATCTTGGTTAAATTCCATTCTAGTTGGTAAAAAGTTAAGGGCTACTTCAAAAGCAAATTTCTGGAATAGCTCATTGCATAGTTTTCAAAAGTATTATATAAAAAACTACCATGTACAAGGGTCTGTACCAAAAGCGTCTGGAAACTAACCTCCTTCCCAATTTAGTCAGTTACACATAACAAAGCAAAAGGCATGTTTAACTTATTTTCACATAGAATTTGATTAATGTGAGCTTCAAATTAAATAAAAATAGTGTTTGAAGACTGTCTTTCATTTATCTATGCTTGCATAATTTGGTTGACATGATACTAAATATATATATATATATATATATATATATATATATATATATAAATATATATATATATATATATATATATATATATATGTAAAAGTTGAAGAAGGTCTCACGTGAAGTAAATGTATATTTGAGAATAAAATACTTCAGACGACACTTGCTGTAGATATCATTGTAATGATGACTGGATGCGTCGCATTTCGACTTGATAACAAGTCTTTTCAACAGTATATAGAGAATCTCACCCAAGTGTCTTCTGATATCAAATATATCAAAACGAGTTGATGAAAGTTACAAATATCCGAGGCTTGCCGAGGATATTTTACTTATATCAACAAGTGTTGATATATTTGATATCAGAAGACACGAGGGTGAGATTCTATTTATCATCCAAAATCATTTTTCATTACATTTGATTGACAAATGAACATTACTGAACACCCTGCTGCCCTAAGACTCCAAGTGCGGTGATGTCAAAGCATTGTGACGTCGTAGTGTTTATGACGTCATAGCATTGTGATGTCATTACTTGATGATGTAAAACAACTGTGATGTCATATACTTGACATCAGAGGGGCATTGTTCAAAATCTACTGCCAAAAAGATATCGCTTGATCTTCCACAAGCATATGTCCTGTGGAACAGAGTTTTGGATGATAAATATTCTATATATATATACATATTCGAAATTGCTTACGAATGATGATATAAGTTTAAATAATGTTTCAGTAGAAGAGCTACAAATCAAATGTATCAGGCTAGTGTAACAGAGGTGAAGGAACTTCCAGCGTTTGAGATCTATGTCCAGATGAGATTTCGACACGGAAGGACAGAATACACATCCGCTTTTCTTTATAGTAGGAGGATCTGGATGTATAGAAGATAAGTTTATAAATCTTAAACTTCGTCAGCTCATATCTGCACCATCAGCTGCATGAATGCACCTCTAGATCAACCTATTTCAAAGTTTTCATATGAATTAATCATATAGTAAATCATGGTAAGAAGCATGACACATGGCTGGACGTGGAATGTAACATGTAACTTCATTGTGATCTGGTGAACGTGTATCAATAACAAGGACTATCTTGACAGTTGTTTGCGCAAGTGGCTCATGTCCACGCAAGTCAATAGCAAGCCGATATCACTGTCCTAGCATAACCCTGCACGTCCTTCTGGGAAGAGGAGGAAATCTGTTGGCCTCAGTGTTACTGGATCGATTCAAGACAGCACTTCGGAAGGAAGGGTTGCCCATCAGTGAACTGGCGCTTTAATGCCTCACCAAGTAGGAGGAAAAAATCGAGAAACAAACATTGTGCGAATTAATCAAGGAGGAAATGTTTTAGTTATTGACTCGACCGATGTTGGATCTAGTTATATGCCTTGTAATGCGTCTCCAGACAAATTGTGGGAGATATTTCAGATCATCAGTCTTGTGATTCCTATATTGATTGAAGGCGAGGAGACAAATTGTTCCCAATAATAATAAACTTGTCCTGCAGATGCTGGAATCAAAGGTGCCAACGCTTAAATACGTTCTGTGAAGAGTAAGTTGGAGAGGCTTTCAAAGTTTTACTGTTGTCAGCAGAAGGAATTAGAGCTTATCGAAAGTTTTACAATTTCTGGAAAAGTGATTATTGTGAGCGATATAGCAATCGAAAATTTTACTAGTGTTGGAAAAGCAGTTATAGTGATTGTATTTGGTATCGCAAGTTTTACAGTTTTACGAAGATTGTTTCTATTAACTTTTACTTGTGGTGTTTTTATGTACAATCACAAGTTTTACTGTTTTCGAAAACGTGATTACAGGGAGTGATCACTACCATTAAAAGTTTTACTGTTTTCGGAAAGTGATAACATTGCTTCCGTTATTGTAAAGTTTTACTGATTTCGGAAGAGTGAATACCGTGCTTGTTTTATTATTTACATTGGATACACTATCAGAAGAGATTGGATTAAATACATCACGAAACACTTTCTCAACAAGTGAAAAAGTTGTGTCTTAAGGATTGTGACTTGGAACCAATAAACATCTCAAACATGGATAGACCCCGGAATTTTGCAAGACTCAACTTTCCAAGTAAGTCTTTTTCATGTGTACATTTCACAACATTTCAAGGCATTTCTCAACATGTTACAGCTAAAATACTACATGCCACAATATCGATATATATTCCTGTGATATTGACAGTCTCTACAATACTCATCTTTGCAAGTACATTCGCTGCACGCAAACATTCAACAGCATTTAACATTTTAAGCGATTGACCAAAACACAATTTGCACATTTTATTATATGTATCCCATATCAACAATTACACCCTAAAAAAGTCAAATCGCTGCTGATAAAATTCTGCAATGGCAATGGAAAACTTTGAAGAAAACCTTTCTCAATCAATATATCTTACAGTTAAGTACTAATATTTTGGTTCATTGGGGGTTCTGGGGGTTCGACATTGAATTGACATGTGGTTGAATTACATTGCGTTGACTAAACTGCGTTTCATTACTTGTGCAGCATTAGCAACAATTGACGTAACATTTGAGTTGCTAAAAGTGTATCCTTGTACTAACTATGAATAAGGACCTATCAGTCTTGACCATAGACAGACCCATGAAATTATGTATGAACGCCTAGTTCCTTTATTCATGGTATTCGGATATCCACGTCTGCAACTGCCTTATAACGTGACTAACCCATCACAACAGTCTAGAGGGATATAGATAAATGAATACTTTATATATTAGACTATATCTACATGCACATAAAAGATATCAATTTGATATTGGAATGTGCCATGATTACGTACCATTTATGTATATATGTATCTTTTTTAATAAGTATACAATTAGTTTAACAACTACTCTATTTAAGGAAGCACGGAATCAATATGCACCAAAAAGTCATCTTTTTGATTCAATGACATCCTTGATATAACATACGTTTCTGCAAACTATAGTAACTAGTTTTACATAAAGCTGATTCCAAAGATATCGGAACCAACAATGATAACCAGCGTTACACAATACACATAATTTAATTTTTATCTGACTTTTAATTTCAATTTGGCAACTACAAAAAATGAGCCCATTTACAGAAGCAACGTCGTCAATAAAATTCACATTGTTTGGCCATTCCCAAACAGAATAACTAAAATGGAAAATATCCTCTACTATTTCCAAAGTAGGTACATGTATATAGTTGGATAACTATATGTGTTAAAATGACTACCTTAAACAAAAACTGGAGTTAGTAATAATGCTTTAAAGACAATGCTTCCGAAGACTACCGACGACGATTTATGCTCTGATCGTTTGTGCTGCTTGTCTAGTTGAATAAACAACTAAAAACAACAGACATTACATGAATCGCTGATCACTTTTCTCGTCACTTATATTTGAAAGATGACACCACGCTTCAGTTAAAAAGCACAGCAATAAATATAAATTTTATGATTGTTAAATTTTCTGTATTTTTAGTGTTTTCATAGAAGTCAACCTTTTTCTCAAGAACTTGGAATTCAAGCGGAAGATGACCCTACGTAGAGTTATTATATCCCAGCAGAAAAAAAACCTATTTTATTTCACATCGATATATAATTCACACCGGAATAAAGTGTAATTGTAACCTAATTTAAATTTTTTTTCTCGCGTTTGACAAAAGACTGTTGTATCAGCTCCAATCTGCATTAACCGATCCTATCTTTATTAGCCATTTATCGGCAAAAGCACTATTTCTCCTTCAACCGATATTTTAGTTACAGCTTCACGCCGCTAAAGGGTTCAATATAATCAAACTGGCGACCGAAACAATATCTGTCAACACACGACGATATGCTTTTGTAATTATGGTATAATGTGCAGTAGCAGTTATGATTTATTAGATCTAAGATATGCAATTCCAGCACTACCTAATATAAATTGAGAGTTTAAGAGGTATGAATTCATATTGAACTTCATTATCAACACACGCAATTTCCTTTTTTCAGATTGCTGTTTCAAAAGTTAACATTTACCCTATTCCTCCATTTCATTGGCAACCAGATTCTCCAAATTTTTAAGTTTTGTTAACGTTTGGAAAAAGGGATCCATAAATAATGATTTCTCCAATTTGGAACTCTCAATTTAATCAAAAGAAGGGAACCTTTGGATTTCCTGCCGCATAGTGTCTTACGTTTGCAAACAATAACAAAATTCCACTTTATCTTAATCCACATATTAGTCGAGGTTCACCTTCAATAGTTGAAGAGAGGAATGAAGATTATAACATTTCTGTAACATTTTTAACGGCGAGATTTTATGGTAATCACGAAACATTGTCACTTATAGCCCTGTTATACCGTTCCAATACACCACTCTTTCCTTGTCCTTTTTTCGGACAGCTGAGTTTCCATATTCAGTTAGACTTTGTTACGTTCTTTTAATTTTAAAATGTTTCAGCTATAACTAAGGATTTTCATAATCATCTCTACGCAATCATAGTTTCGTATTACAGTGATAGAGGCTAATATGTATAGAGTTTTATTCTTAGAAATGCGCTTAAGTCTCATTATCAATGAATGTAATCCTTCAGTGTGATATTTCAATCATTACATTTCATTTAATTTCAAATTAACATAGGAAGGTACTTTAACAGTTTAATGTAATTTGGATTTGTTAAATGTCATTATGCATTCCTTTCATCGCGTATAATTTGATATTTTCACTTGCTTCAGTGTCATTTTCAAATTCCAAATGGGCATTTTAACCGAAACTTTAGCAATGTGATAGCCTCGACAGCATTAGCACATCACAAAAGAAGACCCACTGATCGATTGACTAAAAAATCTTTCCTCGAACTGTCTGAAAATTCAATTCATCACTCTTTGTTAGGGCGTGTCCTGCACAATGCCTTTGTTCAAAATTGATTAAGATATTGTGAATCCCAAAGCCTCGCCCACGTTGTATTCAGAACTATTCATTTCCGGTTCTCGGTTTCAAGCATTCAATCAAAAGTGCAGATTCGATTCTTTTGCCACTTATATTTCCTTTCTCCAATTAGTCTGTTTCTTTGATGTATTTTCATAATGGATGCTCTTCAATTTAAAAAAAGGTTTTCATAGGTTAACTTAAGAATTCTGCTTTTATTTATACTACATTTTACTAAAACAACGTTTTCCATTTCTTTACTTTTTACGTAGCCATTTCTGATATTATAAATATATATTTCAACTTTACATATGATTGTTCTACATGCAGTAGGGTTTGGGTGCAATGCTACCAATGGTTCGCTAGTTCAAGTCGATGCTCGCAGGTAGTACATAGCCATAATAGTGTTGCGAGCTTTCTCATTGCAAAAATATTCGGAGCCGAGGTATAAGTGAAAGACGCGGAATACCTCACGTTTAAACTCCCATATATATATTTATAAATAATATATTTATCACTTTACAAATATTCATCGTTAAAATGCCGTAAAAAGAAGAGGTTTCAATCGATTGTTCAAGTACAGACAATGTCTGGATTTTGCTGTATTTTACTAAGGAATGTGTCTTTACTCTTATCTTTTCCGCTTTATTTCTTCAACTTCATTATACGAATCACGTATATCATAAAACTGATTTCTACATGATATGTTTTTGAATTTTAAACAGTGCACTTATATCGTCAAGTACGTATACATGCTATTAAAATTGCTATGACGTTATAGACATCATAATACTATGACATCACAAATGAGAGTTTAAGGGCAGTTCGGTATTCAGATAATTTCCATAGAAAATAAAAACATCGGTTTGATGATACATGTATTAAAACACGATCTTCTGGATAGCTACTTATTTATTATGAAATTCGCGGCGTTTCAGAGTATATGCTTACTCCTTCATCAAGTGAATTTCCAAATGAAGAATATCATGTCGTGCTTTTTCATATGTGCCACTTGTATAAGTTGTTCAAATACTTAAATATAATCTCAACCTCGTGTCTTATGATATCAATTGTATGCACACTTTATGATAAAATTTGAAATATGTACAAGTTTCTGATTCATTTTACTTACATGAATAAGTGTTGATAATAATTTATGATATCAGAAGACAATTGGATGAGATTTGACTGTTCATATCTTTGATTTCACAAACAGTCATTGTGCAAACCATTTCTGATATTAGCAAATGGTTAGTCAGTTAAGCAGTGTTTAACCATTAACATAGGTATACACACGGTGGGCGTTAGCGGCTGGGCAGGACATGATAGTTTAATGGATCTAGCTCCTTCATACTCTTGCTGGCCCTAATTTTGTAAAACCCTTTTGGCGCTAATAGTGCATTTAACTCATAGTTGGAACAATGCGCTTTATCGAAGAGAGCAGGGTGCAAGCGAACCGATTCTGTAGCAGAGCCTCTTCCGTCTGATTCCTCGTTGATCTTACCAAAATCGTTTAGCCAATTTCATGATTGATTTGATTAAATTCTCCAATTGTATTCGCAGCATGTTACAGCCATCAAAAGAAATAACGTTTTAACTAGATAACACATGGTCTCTACGTAATCGCACTGCACGATCCTAATGGCTTCTTTTAACATTTGAACAAAATATAATGAAAATATCTCTTTTTTTATACCAAAAATGATGGAATTGTTTGTATTCAAATTGTTGTCAATGATTAAAAATGATTGCTAGGCCTATTCGCGTGGATTGAAATTGAAATTGACGTCATTAGAATAAGAGAACTGCTGATCAATTGATTTTACTTTTATCTCCTCAAAAGATTTACAATACCTGTCAAGGATATTAGCAATTAAAACGTTGGAAATAGAAAGTAATTAAACGCGTATCGATCTAATAAAGATCTATTAAAGACGTGGCTCAATTTCATGTCAAGAAAATATTAAGAAATTCTAATCGTCAATTACGATTTTAAAAAAGCCTATTCATGAGGATGTTGATGGATTATATCATGTAAAGTAAGCCTGGACGGCTCATGATAACATAATCACTGAGGCATGGTCCTGTTAACCTTATACATTTCAATCATGTCCAACTGACTGGGTCAATAATTAGCCATTTCAGGCAACTCAATTATCCTCTACAAGCCTAGGGCAGGACATAGGAAATCCGATCCTACTTAACTTCTACTTCAGGACATGTTAAGCTTTCTTGTCAAAGGTCGTATCAGAGATTTAAATACCATTTCATGTCTTGAAATTCTTATAAAATAATTCTGGACATGCCCTCAAGGATACTTTGATTTGAGACAGTTAAAAGGATTATCCAAGATGATGGATGAACTAAAATAATCGAACCTTCTTAGTTTGATTTCTATTGCAATGCAAATTCTGATTGCCATTGGAATTACCACTACATGTTTTGATCATGGTCGAGTGAGTATTTGATACCACTATAAGATCAAGAACTCAAAACGACTTAAGGATTCCAAAGAACCTCACACTGCTCTGGTGACGTGGGGCTAGATAAAACTCAATAGTTCTCAAGTCTAAAGTCACCAGGATATTGATAAATCATTTTCACGGATTTTGTTGTATGAGTATGTGATATTACCATCTGGAACTCTAATTAGTGTACTCTCATCGGCTTACGTTCGGATGTTCCTAATTTTACCTTACCAGAACTATATTTTGCTGATATTTAAGTATGTGATACGAACACGATGATCCTCAACAGTCATAATTTATAATTTCTGTCAGAAAGATGATTGAACAAGCCGAACTCAAGTAAAAACCTATTCACATAATATTGGCAATTAATTTGGAAGTGATGTAAAAAAACAACTTTGGTTCAGAAGCCTTATTTTTACAAGATATGTCTTGAGTTCTTCTTACGTACTATCATGATTGCTTTATATAAGATATTTTGACATTGTGTTTCTTTTTTTCCCTCCACATGAATTACGATTTAGGTATTATTTTAAATGATTGTATGCCAATATATACATACAGATAAATGATAATCGTTAGGTTACTGTTTACGTGGTAAACTGAGTAAAATATGCTCCCTCAATCTTCTGTCAAAACATGTAAGTATATCAACATTTCAGTGTGTCACTTTTCAACTTTAGTGAATTATGTTATATTATGTTATGATTTATTAAAAGCCGTAAATTCCGTATTGATGAAAGTATGTTCATATGCAAATGATTAACCTCTGTCCCAGGGGTTACAAAATACTACGAAATTAATTCAAATAATGACAATGATGATTTATTTCAAAACCATCCGCAATATAATTGGATTTATTTTTGAGAAGTAAATACTAGCTGTCATGGAAATGGCATAGCAATATAAGTGTTGACTATATATCTGAGCTTTAAAGGCAAAGTCCAATGTTATTTTCATTCAAATATCAAATTTTATCAACCCAACAATAACAGAAAACTTTCATTTTAAGTACTTTAAACATAGCTATTGGAATCATATCAATAGCCTTTTAGACACTAATTCGTTCCAATGATTTTCACTACAAAGGTTTTACATTATTAGGTGGCTACATAAACAATTTAAAGATGTGATAATATTTTTATTATTCTTTAGCATTGGCATGAAGTACTTTCAAATCAATACTGCACTGTTTCAAAACAAGATCAGCCTTTGAGTCTCTCACGCATTTTTTAAATGACGAATCGATTTCTAACGATAATAATAACCTCAAGAACAATTTGAACGTTGTCGTTATGTTGTCAACGTAGTCGCATAATAGAATATTTCAACGTAGCGCGAAATTCGTATTTAATAGTAATAAGAAATAAAAATAATGGGCAGCAACAAAAACATCAATTGACACTACGGATGGCTGACTGAAACTAAGTATGTTTGAAAGTTTGAAAGTACTCGCTTTTCATAAGTCATGACATTATATTAATAAATGGTTTCGGTACTTCTTTGACCGATTTATACAATAATGACCTTTTCCCGCTTTATGCCTGCTCATAGGTCTAAGGTATAGACGAACTTAATTTTAAATTACCATTTTTTCTTAACATCAAACAATAGAGGACGACATATTGAAAATTAGTATATTTTTTCATAAATCGATTGTTAATTTAACATACTTTGCAACTCTTTCTCGCAGTTTATTCTTGGTGTGACCAAGAGTTAAAGCCTATATAGGCTTAATATCTCAAGCATTCTAACACCATGTCCCCGGGGAACCAGCACAGTTTACCCAATAAAAACTTGAAGTAGCTATTTCAAAAGATAAAGAGCAACTAAATTGCTTAATATTCAGCTAATCTGGAGGTTATGATCTTGGTTACGTTAAAACATCAGACTTCGAATGATTTGTGATTCATGTCTGACGTAGGACCCTGCGATCCGTCGATCACAAATAGACTTTCAACTCCAGTAGTTGAATGACTACATCCTCATCGGTAGTAAGACCTATATTGATATTGGTCTCGAGAGAGTAAACGTAGATTCGCCAGTTTGAAGCTTCGGGCAGTTTCTTTAAACAAGAATCTTGTAACTTTGTTTAACTTGGAACTGTTGGTTTTCTTGACCTTTTGTCCTTCAAAGTTTCAGTAAATATAGGTAACAGGACGGCAAAGTAATATTTGCATTATAAGACACTAACAACTTATGCACGGACACTAGTTTTTCCCCATTTACTTCTCCTAAGGTATATTAAGTGTTCTCAGTGTCAGATGACATGCCTCGAATTAGGTGACTAATAAGATCATAAGTTGCTGAACAGAAAAAAACCAGGGTAGAATTTTATTTCTCATACATGATATTTTCGTTTGTGACAGAAAGAGCAGTTAAGTAACATTACATTACATGTTTAATGTACATATACACACACAACAAAATGATATGATATAAACAAAGCCATATGTTAATAAGTTGTACTGCAATCTGTAGGAACACTGAGCTTCTTAACTAATTAAGGGTTTATAAGCGGTTCTCATTTGGAGATGTACTTTTTGCGGGAAGGATATTTACAATTATATGATGGTATCAAGTGTTCACTTCTTCATTGTCAGTAAAATATTAGGCCAAAATTGGATTTTCTTATTTATGTAGACTACATATTGTGATTCTTTTCATATATTTATTATTTCTACTCCATCGGCCACTTCATACGTTAATGAATGGTTTGACGTTTTGAAGTGGGAAAAACAAAACAGGCGATTGGTATGAAGTTGGACAGACTGGGGTCCATGTATGGTGTTGTTGTAGTTAACTATAATGAACCTATATTGAAAACAGTTTGGAAAAATGTATCGTTGATTTATGTTTAAAATTTTGATATCTCAGTACATACTAGAGGATAAACTTTTCCCTCCATATTTCTTCAATTGAATTTATCAGGTTGAACTTGACTTAAGGATTGCTGAATCCATATTGATTTTCCTAATGGCTTACAAGAAGAATATAATTTCCGTGATAGGAAAGTTTTTTAAATAGACCTTTGACTGTTAATTACCATTCATGCAATACACAAATTCATAGAACAATATAGTTATTCATGTGCAAGTGGTATAAACTTTCTTTGGTATTTTATTAGCGGACACCAACATGAAAACGGTCGTATGAATCTGAATCTCTAGTTTTGGATGTTTTGATTAGAGGTGTTAAAATGGTGTTTGTATCGTTTGTGCCTCTGCAAGAAGCACTTTCCAACAAGCAATAATTCTGGATTGCAGAAGTTCTGTTCATGCCATTGTGAAGCACCGGAATTTATGGTATTAAAATGACAATTTTGCTAACAGGGAAAACATTTTCATAAATGAAAAGGTTTTCCTGAAAATTTGTGATTGATTTAAAGTATGAGTCTCTGAGTATGTATAAGTATGTTCAAGATTATTGATCTTTATTTGTCGGCCCACTGTATAATGAACGGTAAATTGCGTTTAAAATGGAAATTATTTTACATTTTCTGTGTTTATGTACGTCATGATAAGAGCATTAATACCAATAGCATTCTTATGGCTTTCATACGATTTTGCATAAGTTGGACATGGGAAATGATCAATAAAGTAGTACTACAGCGATATCGTGTCTAATGGAAAATATAGATCATACATCTTTTTAATTAAGTAAGAATTGATCTAAAGGTGTCAACTACGTCTTTGGTAAAATAAATGCGGTTTATCTTAGATATACCGCATTTATGATTATTCTCTTAATACATTTTCTGAAGAGGTAGATAATTAATATTTTGAGGTGTTTACTTACATAACACTTAGACATCATTGTCCTTGGCAACTGTTAAAGGTGGATTCTTTATTCTTTATTCTTCTCTTTATCGATATCACACCATTATGTGAATACAATATTGAAATCTGTTGTATGGTACTTCTGCGGACATTTCATGTTCAAGGTCGATCAGAAAAAAATGACGAAGAAGACATCAATATTCAGCTAAATGTTTGATTATCTTCACGAATGACGTATTCAACCTCAACAACAAAATATTGAATATTTTCTTATTTCGTTTGGAAAAAGTATGTTGTAAAAGCCTTAATACCATAGTTGTTCTGTCGCTTGGGAAACAATCACGAAATTTCCCCCTTGGATCAAAACCTCGCCAGCTCCCATACGATCCAGCTCGATAACTACGGTAGCAATGAAGCTATAAATATAAAATATGTAAATTAATAGAAGTAAAGAGTGATAATTGTGATCATTATTAGCGAGTAAACATTTAGAATAGAAGGAATGGCTGTTCATGTAGACATAATGGTAGTTTTACCCTATGCAATCGGTCTTCTTCCCGTGCACAAATACGTGAAAGAGTCCATGGTGATGACATCACGCTATTTTATTAATAGTGGATTATTTTGGGAATACAATGCTTATTGACTGTTCTGGCCAGGAGGAGCGTTAGGTCTTCTATGTTTTTCATGATATAGTGCTTAGTTTTTGGCGTCATGAAGGACAAATCTTAAACGGCTCAAACATGAAATGAACCTCTGAAAGAAGTTGATTCAAGATTCGAACATTTAATCCTCTGTTACATGGGCGCTTTCATCCACTGGGTTACGATGATAGTGATAGTGAGTGTGCACCGACAATTGTATTATGGTTGAATAAGATAAGTATAATATAACTGACTGTTAACTGACAATAACGACAGTTTCTAGTATCGTGAGGCGACAGTTTCTAGTATCGTGAGGTCATTCATGGATTAAGATGGAGAATGCATTTGTAGTATTTGATTCTCCATTACATAGTTTAGACGCACGGAGCCTTTTTTAAATAGTGGCTTAGAATCCCATACACAATTCATTGCGAAAAATAAAACACTTTCCAGTAATGTTCTGTTACATGCTGTTCGCCAATTTCAGTGAGAAGATTTGTTTTCTTTCCCGCGGACTCTTTGGCGCTGCCGTGTTTTGGAAGAACGATTATCGGGACATAAACAATTTTCTTCCAAAGTACATGTTGTAAAAATGTATTTCATATTCAATAAAATAACGTTATCTCTAAAGGTCTGTCTGTCCCTGAACCAAACCGACGGTTGTGAAATACATTGTCTTTCAACAGTAGGCACATAAAAAACGTTACTCCTTTTTTCAGTTTACATTTACCCTGTATTTGGCAGTGTATTCGATACCCTTTTACTCTTGATAAGGGTTGATATGTCAGACAAGGTAATTAAATATTTTTCTCAATTCAATAGAACGAAGATTTTGATTGTCAGAATACTTGCAAAGGTTCGAAATGTTTTTTGAGGAAACTGGCAGGACGAACAGAAACGATTGTCGGTAGCTTGTTGAGTAGTGAGATGAACCATGCCAAATTGATAGCCAAATAAAATTGCATTGGAAAGGTGGTGGCAACTGGTCTTAAATCAATAAATCATTTAAGCAACTCCCATGAACCTAGTGTGTCGATTCCTTATACTTTTTCTGGTAGACTATAGTTTGCTAGAAGGAAACAAGGGAAACACGCATCATGTAGAAAATCTCCCTCAACTTTTCTCACATGTTATAGCAATCAACAGCTTAGTTATAAATTTAGTTTATTTGATAGTTCAAAATCTCCATCTCTTTATTGGACCATATAGGTTTGTCTTCATTGGAAATATAAATGACCACATACATCTCTTTGGAGGATCATTTAAGGACAACGGAACAGATCGATGAGAAAAAAGACAAAAAGATGAGGCATGGAAATTCCACATCCTTTATGAATCGAGAATGACTGAAGTTATCCAAGCAAACATCTGGCTAGATTTGAAAAAACCCCACCTTAAATCAATAAGAAAAACACGGTTCTGTTTTACTAAAAAGTTGCAGGCTACTGCTGAAAAATTTCTGAATAAATTGACAGCTAGTTTGAAGTCAGTACTATCACTCTGAAAAGAAATAATATCACGGTTATTGTTCACCATGCAGAGACACTTAGCGCTCTTCGTAAGACGAACGACGTATAGCCATTTAAAAAAGCTTATATGGATTCTCCATGTGATACTTTTTATCTACATCAATAAAAACTTTCTTTTGTAACATAATCCCATGAAAGAATTATTTTTACTTTCTCCTCCGTTTGAAGTACGTTGAAAGACATATCGCAGGTGAATTGACGCTTTCGCACTGATGTCGTTATTTCTAATCAGTTGATTTCTGCACTGTATTAATAATTTTCACCTGCTGTCTGGAATATCTTGGCTGTTATAAAACCTAATCGAAGGAAATGACGTCACGCAGTTGGGTTTACATCGAATTATTCTTGGCGAATTCAATGCTCATTTGTCGTCCCATTAAAGAAGGATGTCAAGTATTGATGTTCAGAATAACATGATGAAACATTCCCGAGTACAAGATTAAAAAATGATGAAGAATGAATAGGTATATGTAGATACACCACCCTACAAGGCAAAACCCGCGCCATTCATCTCCGTCCTCTTAAGTCTTGCTGCAATGTATCAATTTTTGTCCGTGCAAGCTCTTCAATGTATTGCATCGTTATAAGAAAATACATTTTATAATGTATTATCAGTTCAGGAGCTTATCCTTTGGTACATAAATAAAAAACGGAGCTGCATTTTTGTTGTTAGCATCAGATTATAGCCAATCGTTTATAAGGGCGACAATTATTTTATGACAATAAGATTTATGTCATTGAAAATAGTAATGTTTGTCATTTGAAATATTGATGCTCAAATTACTATGAACAATTCTAAATCTTTCTCTATTGGTAACGTTTTCCGCATATAGATGACTTCGTCGTGACCATGAATTAGAGGTATTGCATAATAGCTGCATTGATAAGCAGAATAACCCAAAATATATGCTTATCCATCTTTGCAATATATTGCAACATTATATTGTTAACTCCCCTTGATTGCCTTTTGCATATTTATGAGGATCTTGGGGATTTATTTCATGGCATGATTACGCTATTAAGCCAAATATTCAAAGCGGAACTATTCTGTAGGGCATTATTACCCTTATCAATGTCGATCATATTGATAAAGTTGAAGATATAATGAGATCCCTATTGTTCATAATCTTGACGGAAATCCGAGGCTTCGATTGCAGCTTATAAAAGATCATTGAAACAATGTTATCATACTGACTATGAATTCTTTGCGTGACATTATTGTCATATATACCCTATATGGTTTCTTTTAACAAGTTCACACAATCTTTTCAACAATACTACATGCCATCGGTCATACAAGTTGTGTATGTTGATATAATGAATTTCATCTGAGATCTTCATTATCAATTATGTACGTTTATACTAAATGTATGGTGTAACCACAAAATTTGAGGGGAAAATATGATCCTGACAATTATTGAAATAATGTGTCAATATATTTAAATGACATGCTTTAAAAAGTAAATTGCTCCCATGTAAAATGATAATGATTCGTCCGAAGTTTCATAGTAAGGTAATGAATGCCCTTAAACATATGCTTATGTATATTACACAAAAAAGCAATTAAAAAACCTAAAAGACATATTCTTGGGAGAGGGGGGGGGGGGGGGGGTCGATTATTGTAATTTGTTTATAGCTTTGTGATCTCATGTGTGCATCTTTCAACTAATGGTCAGACACAGGAAAGCTATCTATTTAATCTTATAACCAGTGGGACCCACATCCAGAATTTTGGAATTCCAAATTACGGCCTTCTGGCATATCTGAAACTGTCCAATGCTAAAAACAAAACCCATCTGAGTTGCAAACTGCATGACCTCACCTTAGGGAGAATTAAGATGCTTTATTCTAGGGCTTTTATGATGAAACCATTTAAGAACAGAACTTTTTGAGAACAATTTTCAAGATTACCCTCCAGGAAATCTTAACGTTTTAAGCTCTTCTTCTTTCATCATTAATATGATATTTATAAATGGTACAACATAATTAAACATGTTATGCGAGAGCTCATAATTCCTCTATCCTATTTACGGAATTATCTTCATGACATAAGAACAAGAAATTGTGAACATAATTCATGTCATAAATCGAGTATTTACAGTGAAAAGTTCACGATGTTGCTCGCTCGTGCTTTTGCATTTAAACATTAAATTTCCAAAAGAATATGGTTGTAGCTGCAGAAATCCGGGCAAATCATATAAAAGAGTACATCGTAAAGAAAATTGGACACTCTATTGTTCCTTTTACGAAGCTTGTACAAGTTAATGTAATTTAATCGCTTTTGCTCGGTCAAAACAATCCATATCTTATAACACACTGCATGTAACTCCTGCATTAATATCTACTGAATATTCAAATGGCGTCGATAGAGAATAATAAGTGTGATCTTTACATCACAGGCTCCTGTACCCTCGCAATGGCTTCACGTGCTACTGGAGCTGCAGAATATTATGCCCATAAAACGGTTAATCCACTCAAGAAAGCCATTTCTTCCGCCTGTATAAAACCTGTTTGAAATATAGAGGCAAATGCTAGTCTAGTCTCATGTAACTTTCTTAAAATTATAACCTGTTTTGCACTACACCTTTCAGTCGCTTCAACACGTTTATACAACGACGCTTCGGTATTCTTCAAAATATTCCCTCTCGTAACGTCATCAAATGCAGTCGCCTTTATGAATATTTACAAACTAATTCTTCCCTTTAATACTGTCGATTATATTGATTTCTCAAAATTGCAAGTGATTTGCAGGGTTGAATGCAACCGGTAAGTGTTAAAATTACCATAGTAAACGCAGGCTATGTGTGAAATGACCAACCCAATTTCCCCGGTGACTGTTTGCCCTTATGATGACCTTAGAGCAAATTAGAAAGCCGTTTGTCTGCGGGAATGCTATATTAATGTATCATATTTCTTGCTTCCCTGATGATCGACTGTAGCTAAAGGCAAGCCAGCTTCTTTGTGAGTCACACTAATAATAATTCAAACATAGATAACTAACCTTACCTGAAGTCAATGAAACTTCAAACAACTTTTTCAATAACGGCATTTATCACAAAACTTACACTTTTTTATGGTAAATGTCAGGTTCACAGCTGATTTTTGTTGTTCAGAAATGAAAAATGCTTTCCATTTAAAAAAAGCTTTTAAAATCTACTTTACATACTCCTATTTCATATCCGACAAGTTAAAACTATTGTTGACTTGTTTGAACTTCTCGCATGCTTATGTCTTAAATTTAAAATAACCTAAAATGATATCGTTTTGCAGTTTTCCTTTATTTCGCTTTTTGGAAATACTTGTAGTGACAAGGAACATGTTTGCTATCACACATTGGAATAAAAGGCAATTCTCGTCTGAGAAAATGCAAAAGTTTGTCTTTATGTAGTATCCGTACCTGTATGTAACCTCTCGTACAATTTGAAGAAAGTCAATGGGTACAATGATTTCTTGACATACCACGTTAAAATATTCAATTAGTATTGACTGTGACATACTGACCACAAGATATAGCCGAGCCCAACTGGTGTTAGGGAATACCAACACATACTGTCATCACGTTTGAAGGCATTGGATGATATGGTTCCTGAGGTATTGCGTTAACAACAGTTTGAAAACACGTCAAAGTGATGAACTTATAAATAATAAGGTAATGATTAATAACGTTTCTTTAAAAACATTACAACCTTCCATCCGCTCACAAGGACGGACTTACTGCAATCATCTAGTGCCATGATGTATTCAGGCAAACTTAGATATTGTGTCTGTAACCGAACACACTGCCAATGGTGAAAAGGAGTATGCAGAAAGTACTGCCCAGAGAATTGGATTGTAGAATCTATAATGAAAACCATTATGCTGGAATTGGATGTAGTAACTTAATTGTATTGGTAATGCGTCGGGATTACATTCAATATGTGGGAATCGGAGTACGTATAGTCTATTTTTTCAACTATAACAAATACATTGTAAGCATCCTTATCGCTTTGTTAGAAAGAAAACATCAAGATAATAAGAATTAATTTACCGTGTTTAGTTGACAAATATTTTAAGCATATGAGATTATCAAAAGATTGAAACCAGGTTTCTCAAATGCGCACAAAAAGCAAAAGATTTGAAGAAAGAAATTTGACTAATCGTAACGGAATATGCTTTGCGATAGTGTATAGGTGTTAAACGCTTGTCGCTGCCGGCGCTCTTTGTAAATAAGTAGGTTTAAAGCAGGTTAAAAGGTTAGGTTGATTGTCCTGGGGTTTTTTAACCTTCATTACTTTTTTCTTCGAATCAGAAAAAAATATTAAGGATGGTTGAATTAAATGTTCTTTTCCATTTACATGCATATTTGGTTTATCATAGGCTTAGTAAAGTCATAATAAACTGTCTATGTTAACTTGAAATATGTTTGATTCGATACGATATGGTCGGAAACTTAAATTGAAGGTTTTAATGATAATAAATATTGTGCCTGTGCCATTAACTATGCCAGCTGTTTATCCAAACACGTACCTTGACAACATTTAATCTTCATATGACGTGTTGTGGTTATTCACCTTCCAAGTGCAGTTAACGAATCTTAAGAACATGCAATAAGCAATTTTTAGGGATTCTATCAACTATTCAAACATTACGCAACTTTTTTGCATGTTCTTATTCGATATCAATAACTGAGGTTACCATTGGTAAAGATTTTCGCAGAACCAGACAGATCCAAGAGTCTATGCTTATCAGTGTTTTGGAATGTAATATTACAAGTTTGCTTTTTGTCATAAAACATCCCTGACGACGATTCAAATCAATTTTCCTTAATCTTGCAACAATCAGAGTGACGTCATTTGATCGTTTCTACCACTAGAAAAGTTTTTTCTGTTGTAAAGAAGTTTTAGAATAACCCCAATACGAAACCCTGCAATCACTAAGAATTTATTTCATACAGTTTTCAAATGGTTTTTAAAATGTACATATTTTATAATTTTTCAAACTTACACACCTTTTTCAGCTTTTTGACAAGAAGAAAAAGTAAATCGGTCTTTATGTTAAGTGCATGAAACTAAAGTTAATATCTTACATTAATACATCTTATTTTCGACTATCTTATTCTTATCAAAATCTATGTTACATGATTTGTTCTCTAGATATTGATAACTGGAGTGAAAATTTTAAACGCCAAATGATAAACATTCATAGCGCCTGTTTCATTGTTCTTCCACAAAAAACCTTATCCTACGTCAGCAAGGGCCATATGTTCCTATAATCACACCTAGACTTGTAGAGTTTGGAAACATTCAACACTGCATGGCTGAGGGTACCTGATATAACTCTTTGCCGCAAAAATAACTGAGGGCTGAAGCAGATATATGACAAGATACGTACAGGATATGAACGTGTCAGGCCTTGCTATTGGGACGGTATAATGTCAAAACCATTTCAGGGGATTATGGGGCACTAATATAATAGCATTTCCAATCAGATGGGATTACTACTAATTTGTACTAAAGTACAGAGATGCATTCCGTGGCTGGATCGTAAGCCAGATTGAACCTTTTATTCCCCATATCAAATTATGCCTTGACACTTCGGGCTGATAAAAATCAATTCCAAGAGCTGCTGAATGGAAAGTATTATGTCGAAGCCAATATCGTTTAATAACATTGCTAACACAATGATAACCCTGTAATAACTAGAACTAAATTCCAACGCAACTGAACGTTAACTTAATATCAATATCAATCTTCTATTTCAATGTACAGTTGTCGTCTCAACGTAAGGAAACTGAATCATAAAAATGTCGAAAAGAAGTCCTTAGTATATAAACACATGGAGTTTATGATACGATATGCTGGTAGTTCATAGTTTGACACCACTTTTGAAATATGTAGACTCAGTGTCTCATACTACACTGCCGTAAGGTGGTACCTCATGCCTTGTTATTAGCTTAAACGTATTCCATCGGCAGTTTGTAGTTAATGGTTACATTTCTCAAGATGGTTAGGTTTGTTTATCAAAGACTGGCGTCGTAGTATATCGTAGTAGTTGAAGGTAACGTGTCGGAATATGCTGATCTGTGTTATAAGTGGTTTGTCGTTATCTTTTATTGATAGACAAAGAAGTATCCCCTGAGTAGCCATGTACAAGGATCAGAACAATAACATATTCCTAGAGCATCTTGTCTAGTCAGAATAACTCACTTCACGCCTTTTTTCGAATAGGATAGCAAGGAAACCAGAAATAGAAGACATATGATCAAACAACTCTACTCTTCGTGATCCAAGTATCAAACTACGAAACCTATATATAATCGCAGTTACAGACTGAACTCATAAACTGCAAACTATTGTGAATACATAGAGTTTAGTTACTACCGAGAGGTTCAGTAGTTTCGTGGTTATTGTGTTAGCGATTCTTGACAAATATCGATGATGGACACTTTTCGAATGTACTTTATTTATAATTTATTCAATAAAATATTGCTTATTTGTCACGGTTTCTATGTAATCGATGTCCAAAGTGACAAAAAATATCACAATTTATTCATCTTTCCTAATCACAATATGAAACAATTCAACTGTCTAAACTGCTTAGCTGCAAGGAGTCACAATGTCGGCTATTGATACTACATGTATGCGCCACTCAGGGGTACTATACACTCCATATTTCCACTCACCTACTGTTATCTTTAACAAATTAGGGTTTTACAAATAAACTAAGTAATTTACTGATTAGGTTATGGTTGTGACATTGTCTATCCATATGATTGATTACCTGACCGCGTCGATTGTAAAAGATACATAATGTTTTTTAAAGAGCCAGTCTGCACACATCAGGAATGACTTTTACAGCTCTTGATGTCATTTTGATAGTTATCAAAAGTGATTTCGCATGTTAGTGTTACAGTTCCTTTGGAAGTTATTTAGATAACCAATGTTTATAGCAGTAACATGCGTTACTTGATGAGACCCTGAAATTCTGCTCTTAAAAGGTGCAGTCACAAGTGGAAATCCGGTCCCGAAAGCAGTTCACAATTCCATCTCCTTCATATGGCATGTTTATTAAATAACAATTTTGTGGCTTATATAAGCACATTAAATGTCATTTCACATCGATCACCGTGACACTTGCCATGAGCTCAAAATTCAGTTTAATTGCCTGAGCCAAAATGACCTTTACGTAACTCACATAATGACTATCGATCATTTGCCCGCAGATGACATTGGGTTGTGGTTATATCATTGTAATAAGGCAATGAATCAATTATCTTGGTAATGAGACGTCATGGTCTAACAGGACGTTTGACATAAACAACAAAGATGAAACCTGAATCAGATGCTGAAGTCAGGGTGACCTGTATTATCAGAGAAGTTCTTCACCTCTATATGATCTAATTATTGATGCATAATAGTACTGATAATTTCAATTCAGTTCAATGGTTTAAATTTTTCAAGGTCATTTGACTCATAATACGATACATTGAATATATAGCATACATGCAAATACACACTCATGCGCATTAAAGGATTCTCCTCGAACACCAAACACGTTATACAGGAATTTTAAATCATTTGAAATGTAAACTTAAGACCATTTATATTTTTCTTTTGACTAAATAGTACCTCAATAGTACATCATTACAAAGAGTTTGATAGATTGGACAATGTTATACAAGATGTTTTTCATGTCTTCAGTTACAATACATAAAGAACATTTAGAATCAGAACTTTCATGGTCACAAAACCATTTCTAAGACATTGTATTCCAAGACGGTTGTAACAGCTTCTAAAAATAAGGAAGTTTAGATGGGAATACAATTGCAGCTAGACTTTATTTGTAAGTTCTGCTGCCAGTTTTGTTAGGCACAATCAATCACTCTTTCCTTGAAAAAGGACTTACGCGGCACTACCAGAAGATTATGACAATCCTTCAAGTATGCCATTACAGGATTTCAATCTGTTAAATGATGTACAGCTATCAGAAAACTACTAAATCTAGATAAATAACTTTTCGAATGCAGCTACATCTGATGGTATTATCGAGCAGTGCTGTGGCACAGCTTTAGTTGTCAAACTGGGCACACGTTTTGTCTGATACCATGACAATTCGGTGAGTGACATTTCTTTAATAGTATATATAGATGCAGACCTTTTTACCTCAAATCTGTTATGGTTGCGATGCATTTCATTCCATCATTTCATTAAAGATGAAACAAAATCGCATACCCTTTTAGCTGAATTTGACAAAGCACATTTGACTATGAAAGGATTGAACCTAAAGTGTAAACAAACGACATTAATGGTAGTGTTTCCTCTTAAGAGTCCGCTGAATCCAATTAAAAAAATATATGAACTCTCTTTTTTTTTCTTTTTTGAAAGAACGTTTTTCCACAGTTTCACCATCAACAAAAGTATTCAGATCCATCAAGTTGCCATTTGAAACGAAATGTAAATAATACAGTTGCTAAAAACAACAATGTTTAAATGCTTTTTAACATTTCTTGCGAATTTTTACAATTCTCTCACGTTTATCCTTCGGGAAAGACTTTCAAAAGAGATCTTCAATCTCTTGTTTGTAGAATAAGATTGATATTTTGAAAGCAGACATTTGAAAACTGCGATTACTCAATATTATCGTTTTGATATTAAACAGCCTTTTTCATCTCATGAATTGAGATTGATTCTATAGACGCGTTCTATAGTATTAAACTTAATCTACTAGGATTTCATTCTAAAATAACAGTTATTTGTGCGTGAGGTATATTTTTTTAAAAATCAATGGTACCTGTTGTTGCAGATTAATCTGTATATAAAAAGTCACCTGATTCAATTTAATTTTCACCTGATTTAATGCATTTTACCGGACGATGTTTCCTCGGTATGGCTTTCAAACGGTGTCAGGAGTTCATCAGGTACACCTTACATACGTTTACATGGTGTATTCAGGTGTGATTAGCTTTATAGAAAACTGCTTTGTGATGATAAGGTGAGTTGATATATTAAGTTATCTGAATTATAAATAGAAAAGTACAAAAATCAGTTTCAAATCTATTCAGCAGGTTGTCCTCGCTTTTATAGGTCATATACATCGTTAAGACCAATTATATCAGTTTGACGCTTCACAAAAATTTGAAATATGTCGGTTTAAAAGGATAAAAACAAACTGGATCTCATTAAGAAATACCAGTATGTTTGATCTTACAAATAATACAATACACCGACAATCATTTACATATTTGGCTAGAGGAAATTTTTGGGATGATTCTTAGATTTGTATATGGTGAGGGTAGTAGTTGTTATTTGTGCAACAATATACATGAACATCAAATCAAAGTATATACTGGCGAATTTACTTGTCTGACGGTAAATGCCAATAATAACAATGGCCAAATTAATTTGTATTTCTACTTATATCAGAAATAATGATAAATTTACTTCCTATGAAATACTGTAATGAATCAATATTTATATTCATTAAAGTTGCCTAATGTCAAAATAGATCATACTTACATACAGCCAGTAATTTATATTGCTATTTTGACAATAAACGGCAATTTAAGGCATTTTGTTGTGTTGAGATAGAAAATTGTAGTTTCAGTTTACATTGTTCATAGTGTCCACATATCTTTTCAGTGAAAACAATTTCGATTAATTCCACAACCAATACCAGACTGTTACATCATGCCATAATGATTAGCGATAACTCTCTAATTATACTGAAATGAGCCATATTTCCACTCATATTAGGTTCAAAGGACTGGCCAGACATGCCCTGAAGGACTTTTGAGATCGAATTCTATTTGGAAACACGGTCGGTTTCATTATTATTTTTCACTTTGCCACCTTTATAACCTCAGTAATAAACACATTATTGGAAGTAAATTTGTTATGTTTAAGGCCTGGCAATGCTTTGACTTAACTTGTCAACTTCCAATATGATATTTAAGAGATTTCTGTTTGTATTTATAATTCAAATGCCGATATCAACTGTTTCTGTTTTCAAAGTAAATAGATGTTTCAAAATAGATATTTCAGAGTTGAGCTCTATGTTTTCAACATCTGCCTATACAGATTTGGATCTGTTATCCATTGGGGAGCATCCATAGTCACAATGATCAAATGACACCTGAATTAGTGTGACCTGCAATAGGTAGGTAGATGAGGGGATGTCGTCCAAAGGTTTTAGGTTGTATTATAAATAATACATGCACGTAAAATGCGCAAAAGGCGGGGTGAAGTAAGGTGACGTTTGGTTTAACGCCGCTTTCAAGTGTAATTCACGCCGGTTAGTATTATAACAGGGAGAAAGCCCACAGCATTATTGTGGCATTGCATTACGCAAAATCTAGCAAACCAAGAGTTGCTGCGCTGAAATTTAGTGTTGCATTGCACTCAAACATTACTGCAAGTAGAACAGTTCTCTACTGTAAAGTTGTCAAGCCCTTCGAGGGATTCGAACCCCGGATGTCTTGATCCGAAACAGAAAGCTCTTACTTCTTCGCTATCCCGCCAACAGAATACGTAAGAAACAGGGAAAGGATGTTTAAGTATCTTGTAAGCCATGTTATGCTTGAACAATATCAGAAAGAAAAATAAAAAATATGTGTATAACTTCATTTCCCAAAGATTAATTTAAAGTTCAGAGCTGTATAATGATTGTGGCAAATGATACATTTTACTAAAGGCAAAGTCAGAAATAAACAAATTGGAACTGTTAGAACACATTTATGGAAACGTCCAAATTGACATCAAAGTTCTTTTTTACAGTTCAAACACCCTAAAGTTTTTGGAAGCATTAAAGTAAAAAGCTGTGTCAACAAGACCTCTCTTTGAACATTCTTTGTGATCTTTGATGACGAATCTTGCAAAAAAAACTTGAAAGAACATGTTAGTTTCATGGTTAGATGGTGTGTCTTCAAGTTTATATCCTCGGGATATCAATGAATGAATAGGACAGAATTTTGGCAAACGTATAAATCGTCTTGTATAATGAATTCATTTGATACTCATCACAAGAAAGTTTAGGCAGTTTATTCATGAGTCATGTTTT
The DNA here is from genome assembly GCA_921293015.1 of Phorcus lineatus. NCBI lineage: Eukaryota > Metazoa > Mollusca > Gastropoda > Trochida > Trochidae > Phorcus > Phorcus lineatus. The sequence continues at coordinate 45,666,057 of OV121090.1, read as the reverse complement.
GTCTTCTGCAAATATTCAACACATCTATCGTACTGCTGAGTATATATCAAGTATCCAATTTTTTGATCAGCAAAGTAACATTACCTTAATAACTGCGTTTTGTAATTTTGTAATGTTACCGACCCATAATCCATAACACTTTGGTGGGTTATCCAAGTTTAAGTGTGAAGTACATGTATCTGCTAAGCTTAATCGGGAACTGTCACAGCATTCGAGACATGTTGCTGGTATTGATATATTTATGGTTATAGATTGCGTGCACTGCTTGTACTGAGTCTGAAAGGAAATATCTCGACATACCTTGTCTTCCTTTTCGAATAGTTCCATAGTTCGTGATGAAAATATTTCATTTGCTGTTACATATAACAAAACGGGGTATTTGCAGTGATAGAAATTAGGGTGGTGTGAAAACCTTATTGATACAAATACTTGGGTGCAGTAGGTCATTTAATATTTCACCTTTTGTTTCAGATTTGAATAAACGATTGCAGAGAGTATAGTTAATATGTAGTCATATAATATTGAATGAGGTCAAGTAATCCAGATACCAAGAACATTTCTGATGATTTACTTTCTAGTCAACGTGCTTTTGTACGTCAATTGCCTTTAATGCATAACTTGATAGGATAAACCGACTATCTATAACATACCTTCACACAGAGACGACACGAAGACATAAGATAAGTGTGAAATGAGATCGAGATACGTGTCCTGATTTTAACGATCGTTGATTTAGAGTGAGTTATTTGTATTAAAACAGGTTGCTATTTGGCTTACAAAGGACCTAAATAGCAGATGGATATTTAGCAGAGAAATGATGGTATTGTGACGTGAAATATCAACACGTTGAAATTCAAATGCCATTTTATATTTCAACTCATGTCTTCTGTGATGAAATTACTAGAACCAATCATGCTAAATGAAGCTTACGTAAAATAAAATCTCTCAACTGAAGTTTGTCTTGTATATCTTTTGTTACTACCATCACCATTTGCAAGTTCCTTTTCGTCCCATTATGAGAGCAGCACTATTGATAATTCTTCGAAAGTTACTGCCTTTCCTCATGATAAAGATCTGCCTAGCGAGTAATTTAATGTCTTTGTACGCTACAATGAGTTTTCATTAAGGGACTGTCTTTTCTTCGATACCATTGCAGTAACACTGAAAGGAGTCTGAAGCTCACACTGCATGTAATACATCTGGTGTCTTCTGAGTATTGTTCAATTGTACATATCAATGAGAAATTGTCCTTTGGTGTATGCTATTTATCATTCAGTAAAAGAAGTCAATACGGTAAGTACGATTTGATAAATACTTGAGGTGTAAAAAGTGACAAAGTGTGTGGTGGAATGGATTAAAACTTGAAGGAGTAATAATACATATTTGTAATACCGACTTAGCATCAACCCGTTTACCCTGCAACACAAGATATGACACTTAGACACTTGTATGGATACTTTTATATAAGGTTAAATCATATATATGTTTTGGAGTTAAGTTTTATCTTACATTTGTGCATATTGTTGTTTGATTTGATTTCTGCCAAATTATCTCCAATTAAAGGGACTATCTGTAAATAGTCCGAGTACCTTACAATGTAACATGCCTATGAATGGTGTCATTTTATCTAGATTTAGTGACTGTTGCTGTTAATTTATAGATTTATGCTTATCGGTTCAGTAGAGTGACACTTTAAATGTATAATGTCGTGATTATATTCTAAAAATATAAAAAAAAATTCGTATAAATTAGTACAACATAATTTAAAACACTTTTTCTAAAATAGGTAATGGATGAGATGTGAGTTTATGTGAATATTACGTGTAATTAAGGTTTCAGCACCAACATAAGGGTCTTGTTCGATGTTCTTTTAAAATAATGATTGACATGTTCATTCACTTGGCTTTGTTGGATTAATATCTGAAATGCTTTGAATGAATTTGATCGCAAATGTTGTTTTGACACGTATGGAAGTCAAAACATATACATTGAACATCATGGAGTGTATTTTGATACTAACTGATTTCACTGCAATACGTGTCCACATTAGTGTTGAAACCTTCTCTCTGCAAGCATCCAAATTTCTGTGACAAGTGAAATACTCTTGAAAGTGATGTCCTACTTAACATCATTGCTCCCCTACCTTCGGTGATGTGCCGACTCCCTCATAAATGTTTTCTTAAGTGGTCATAAATGCTACTTAAAACGTTGTTTAAAATGTACAAGAGGGTTCTCATAACATATATTTTATGCTAGGGCTTAATGTATGTCAACATACAAATATATCTGGGAACCTAGATGCTATTAACGACTAGGATGAGGCCGTATTCCGTCCCTTTTGTCACAATCCATAATGACCCACGGGCTTTTAGGATCAATACCTCAAACATGGCCTTTGGACAAATACATCCTAGACCAATAAATGTTTTTCTTGATTGCTTTCTGAGGGACAGATCCCTGATTAAAGAAACACAGACCACCTGGGATGAAACTACATGAAAGTGTTCAATATCAACATGACAGGTTATTGAAGAGTTTAATCATAAAGTTGTTCTGGCTTCCAGTCATTGTTGTCAGGTTTATTCCAAATGTTCATCACTAATGTCGTTGTGGTTAAAAATAACGGTTGTTCACATATTCAAGAATTTAATTATATTTTAATGAAAATAGAGTTTAGATTGCACGTTGATCTTAAAAACTCTGTGTTGGACAACACAACATAATTTTCGGTTTTTCTGTAGATAAAATTCAACTATATGTTTTGTTCATAAATTTTCACAAGTAAATCTTGCACCGTAGTGCAACCAATGCAACAATTCGGTTACAGTAAAATTGAAACGTGTAAGTGGTTTATGTTTTACCAGTTGTTTGAGAGAAGATGAACACTTTTTTGTACTTAACTTAATCTATGTTCATAACGTCATATGAAGTAATATAAACGAAACAAACTGTCCTTTGGTCATCCTGCTACATCAGCGTATTTGTCTCCGCCTAGCTCCATCATCCTGCTACATCAGCGTATTTGTCTCCGCCTAGCTCCATCATCCTGCTACATCAGCGTATTTGTCTCCGCCTAGCTCCATCATCCTGCTACATCAGCGTATTTGTCTCCGCCTAGCTCCATCATCCCGCTACATCAGCGTATTTATCTCCCCTTGCTCCATCATCCCGCTACATCAGCGTATTTGTCTCCCCTTGCTCCATCATCCTGCTACATCAGCGTATTTGTCTCCCCTTGCTCCATCATACTGCTACATCAGCGTATTTGGCTCCGCCTAGCTCCATCATCCTGCTACATCAGCGTATTTGTCTCTGCCTAGCCCATCATACTGCTACATCAGCGTATTTGTCTCCGCCTAGCTCCATCATCCTGCTACATCAGCGTATTTGTCTCAGCCTAGCTCCATCATACTGCTACATCAGCGTATTTATCTCAGCCTAGCTCCATCATCCTGCTACATCAGCGTATTTATCTCAGCCTAGCTCCATCATCCTGCTACATCAGCGTATTTGTCTCAGCCTAGCTCCATCATCCTGCTACATCAGCGTATTTGTCTCAGCCTAGCTCCATCATACTGCTACATCAGCGTATTTGTCTCAGCCTAGCTCCATCATCCTGCTACATCAGCGTATTTGTCTCAGCCTAGCTCCATCATACTGCTACATCAGCGTATTTGTCTCTGCCTAGCCCATCATACTGCTACATCAGCGTATTTGTCTCTGCCTAGCCCATCATATACTCTGATATCCTTCGGCCTAAAAGGCTCGTATCGCTTACGGCTGGTTACTCATGGCTATTTATAGCCTACATTGACATTTGTTTGAATTCTCATCCGGGTGGTGCCGCTATTGCTGAATGCGAGTCATTTCATTGGCTTGCTATATTCAACGATACGAGCGTTTTAGGCCTATGGATATCAGGGTATGTGATGGAGCTAGGCGGAGACAAAAACGCTGATGTAGCAGGATGTCCTTTGGTCGTGTAAGACCAGTACGGTAATTTGAAACGGGTTTCCTAACATTTCCTCATCACACATCGAATGCCAATAAAACTTAAAGAATAAAAACTCCTTGACAGTTCCTAATGACCTATTTCGTTTTAAAGGTGTTTAAGATGGTTTTAATATGTACCATTAAACTCATCAAAGTATCAATCCTTTATAGTTTAAAAGTCACGTGCTCATTTCAAACATGTCCAAAGCCGAATAAGACTTCCATGAATCCCCTAGTGTCGGCTCAAATTCAGTGAGCAAATAATGCACTTCCTTCATTATTCTACTGATGTTTGTGTTTTACTGGACCGCACTGCTGAAAATCGATGAGGAAAACTTCCCAGCTGATGTCTTTTCGAAGATTTGTCCTTTGCTTGAAATTTGTTTTTCACTATTGCAAATTCTTGATAACCACATTTGTTTTTTTCTTTATCGCGAACATAAATATACGTACAGTAAAAGAGCAATTATCATAACATAGGCCTCGCTGTTGCTGTGTGTGGTCAAAAAGGGTCATAAGAGTTTTGTAAGATGTTAAATCTTGATTGATGATTGTTAATCACAATGAGTTTGTGTGTGTTTGCAAATGCGATTAAGCCCGACATGTTATTCCTTGGCCAAAGCGATCTCTGTGGTAATTTGGGTCAAATTATGCTTTGATGCTATACAAGCATTAGTCTGTAAGTGTCAAGTTAGTTACTTGTTTCTTTGTGTAGAATACTATATTATTCTTATAATTTGTATTTAAATTTTTTTATTTGGTACCAGTTGTAGGAGTTATTCACTGTCAATATAAAAATGAGGCTAAAACGATAATGTCAATGTCTCATTTAGGCTATCTGAGGTGGTTTTAATTCAGCGTGACTTTTAAAAGACGTCATGATAGCGTTAAAGAAATGTTACGCACGTAGAAACACTATATGTTCATGTGTTATTTGAGAGCTCGAAAGAACTACAGTAAAGATGTACACGTTATGCTTCCTATTCCTCCTAGTTGAAAGTAAACTGAACATATATATATATATATATATATATATATATATGAACATATGTGCCAAGATTTCATGCAGTGGATGTCCTTGTTGTTGATCGCATTTATTCCAATACAAATCCGACAGCAGTATGTTGTAGAGACAAGCTGCTTTGAAATATTTCCTCAGATGTGACTTCTGTTTTCTGATTTATGTCAAAATATATGTTCTGATCAAGGAAGTTCATTGAATGTCAAAATATAAATGCAATGAAAGTATCAACGCTAGATACCTAATTGCTAATTAAAGAAATTGTCAATACAACTGTTCATATGCAAATCAACAATCATCATATGAGAGAAAATTGTATTTAATGAACTAATCAGAAAGTTGAAAAAGATGATACGATATCATGCATCAGTGGAAGCAATCATCATAGCACAATGAAGCAGTCAGATATCCTTCCTGGGGTGCACATGTCGCCTGAATTTTATCCTGAGTGTATCAATTCAAGGGTCAAGTCATTTTGTCAATGCAGATTGCTTCCAAATAAGAACTGTTCAAGTTAAAATTAAAACTTACAGGATCAAAAGGATTCCCTAAAGCAAAGACTGGCCAGACACGACCCACAGGGCACTCACTCACATATGAATTAGTCTCGGGCCATGTCAGCTATGGTAAAGGGGAAATCCTTGTTAATTTCCAATTTTCAGTCGGTAAGAAAACATTAGTGACGAACAGAGCTGATTTGAGTATATTAAACCTAAGAAATAATTTTTGCTTGTCGTAATGACGTTCTGTATACAAATGTATGCCTCAGCTGTATTCTAAAATATACCTATCTAATTTCTAAAGCATTTTCACATAAGTCTACCGTTTATAAATAGCTTTATATAAAATTTTTGGGATAAACAGACATATTAGCACATAGAAACATGTTACCAATTATGTTTTGTTACGTCATGAAACTGATGATGAAATAGTACTAAGTTTTGTTATTACTGGACATTTGATACAGGTTTGAATGAAAGAGTGACATTGTCATGAGGTCATTCGTCAAATCTATGAAGTCATTGCGTATAACAACGAATATTACATAAGGTGAAAGGTGCAGAGCAAATGACTGTTGAAAGACTCCACTAATCGAGGTCAATCTTTAGGTCAACTGCTTTTATTTAATAACAGGATTGAACACACCACCCATCTTTGATAGTAGTTTTCAGAGACGAATTATGTCACACAAGTTCGTTGGTGCTGGTTGGTTATCTTTTTGATAACTTGTTTATGATTGTATTGTTTTCATATCGTTTTATTTATTATTTTCCATCCATTTGTTTCAGTCATTACTCGATAAATCGATAATCGGACTGGAAAAGTTTCTTTGTGTTTAAGAAAATTAGATTAAGAACTTAACTCGTTTCCTTAAACATAAATAAGTCTAGAAAATATAGTAATACATAAGTTTATTTATCATATTGGTAATGTTCTAGTGTAGCACAATCACCAGGCTCACACTTCGTACGATTCAACAAGAAGACGAGACGTAGATTTTCATGGGTTTATTTCTTCTAACTACTTTGTACCAATCTGGCTGTCGACCCTTCCAGCCCGCCTTCCCTGGGCTACCTCACGACGCCAAGCGCGTCTTCAATCACATGGCTGGTTGTGGCTGTCACCAGCCCATAGCCGGGTGCTGGCTGGGAGTCAACTCTCTCTCGAGGACGATGGCTGAGAACTTGCTGAGAACTGACTGAGAACTGCCCTTTGAAGTCAAACCCGGGTCTAATATACCCAACAGACTCGGTTGTCAACACATTGTCGCTTGACAACAGCTTAATGATTATAACAAACTAAGGGATTACTTTGGGATGGGATTAGCAGAGTATTACATAGGTTTCATAACCATTATGTTACACACCTCCATCACCAAACAAGAAATATTGACAAAGATTTCTTTGCTCTGTTTAGCCAATGATAACAACATTATACATCTATAAATAAATGTACATAACAAACTTACAACAATTAATTTCCGTAAAGGATCTACACACTGTTAAGCGCCCAAATACATCAGCATATTATCATACATACAAGAGAATATACATCTCAGCGCTTATAAACATATATCGATATTTAATGGCACACAAATACATCATTCCAATAAAACATTACATTAGAAATACAAATGCGCTCATTTAACATTTAAAATTGACTTAACAAAGTCACCACATGGTGAGATAAGGTTCGAAGAGTCTCGGTTCAGTCCTGGTAATCGTAGCCCACCGTCGGGTACAGCTGAATTTCCACTGTTTTCCCGGGAACATTGGTCATCCTACATGGAGGCACAGATGAATTCCATCTACTGACGTTCACCACGTCCCCTGCTTTAGCAGACACCGGCCATGTTACAGGATGGACCAACTGCTGCTCCCACACCGACGTTCTCCATGGGTTCTCGATCTCACAGGTCCAAACCGATCATCTCCCGCAGTCGTGTTGTCTTCCTGCATCATTGCTTCCATTGATGGATGGAAGCACCAACTGTCGTTTCCCCACCCTATCTCCTCTGGGTTCTCCTCTCTTAACCTTACTAGCACCTAAACCTCAACAATGAAATATTTTCTTATCTTTCTAGCTGCATATCTACAGTTTCATGAAACAACATTGCTCCTTACTACCATATTGTCTTGAATAAATTACCCAAGACAGCTAATATATCTGACAATCACATGGCTGGTTGTGGCTGCTATTACATAGGTTTCATAACCATTATGTTACACTAGCCAAACAGATTACGAGTCTCACCTATTCTTAGTTTGAGGCGCTTTTCTGCTTGCGGTAAGAATCATTAAAATGTATTATTATTACCAACAAACAATTTACAACCTTCTTAACATAAACAATACTGATGTAATAACATGTTGACATTTTCATAAAACAATTGATCTCTTTTTAAAATCACAAGTAAAAATTTGCCACGTGATTAAAAGCTTTCACAAGGAAACTGTAACTTATTACTGATAAAAACTCATCCTGCTCAATCAGCGTATATGAATCCGCTCTCGCTCCTTCCTAATACCCTGATCTCTTTCAAGCCAAAACCCTCGTATCGCTAGCTATCTAACAAGCCAATGAGACGACTCGCATTCAGCAATAGCGGCACAACCCGGATGAAAAAATACGTTGACTTCATGCTAGTAACTTCAAGCTCCTTAATTAACGACATTTCATTGGCTGAAGAAAAAACAGGTGAGCATAGCCACGAATAATAAGCCGATCCAGCCATACGAGGGTTTTGGCTTGAAATATATCAGGGTACTAGGAAGGAGCAACTAAAGGCATCCGCTTACTTGGATGCAGAGTTATATCTCAACTTCTGTTTAAAAAATCAGAGGCCTTGTTCTGTATTATTCGCATTAGCTTTTTGTATTACACACATGTTAGCGAGAACCCTTCTATTCGGACATTTTTGTTATCTAATATACGTCAGAGCGACGCATCCAATTGGTTGTTCCATTGTGATGACTTTTACGTTTTTAATAGAACTTCTAAAGATTTGATAAGTAAATTTTTGTTCTCAAATATTGTGGTTTATACGTGTGGAATTAATAAGATATCAAACCCTTTTCCTATGGTTACTGTATTTATTTCAACTCATGGCTTGGAAAACGTATCTCATTCGTTTTCACTCGTTAGACACGTTTTACAAGCCACTCGTTGTAACATTGCAGTATCCAGAGGGATCATGCTTGTTAATCTCTATTCATTAGTTCATCAACCCCGTATAGTCTCGCCACTTCTGCATAGAAAACTAAAGAATGTAGGTCGGTGCACTCCATTCAATGAACACAGGTGTTATCCATGTTTGATATGGGATAAGATGCTGTATATGTAGATTGCCGTCATTTATGTCTTAGAGATGAAGTAATCGAAACAATTTGAAATCTACATCTATATTTGCAAAAGGTATTGCAACTACATGATTATTTGTATGAATGAAAAAATAACGGACATATTACAATTTGTCAAATTCCAGATAGAGTTTATTTTGAACCTTAAATGTGAAAATGAGAAAGTGAAAAGCTTAACTCTAGGTAGGAAAGTAGGTGGTTTATGAACGAATTATTTAGATTAGTCAGGAAGTTCTAGACAGCCTGCCACTCAATGTCTATCAGTGAAGAATTGAAGTAGTGTTTTGGTTTTGGTCAGTAACTATCTAATCCACTTAAAGTATTCCCTTAAGGATTTTATGCTAAATTTCCATATTTCGAAGACAAATTATGAAATACCCCGTCGAAGCTTGACCGTTTGAAATAGGGTTGTATATTTACTATAACTTATACAGTAGTGACATTTTACTTGCTTTACATTGGTTGCCGTGAACAAATAAAAAATGGCTGGGACAATTTTATTTGTCTTTCAAACTGCCAACGAATTAAGTGTTTCAACAAAGTTTATTAATCCACGTACATGTAGTTGCCATTCTTGAATATTTTCTCATGTGCCGATGCAAATCGTTCGAAAGTTTACAAATTGATCAAATTACTTTGCGAACATTTAAAGCTTACAGTCGCAAATATTGTGTTGGTAAATCGGGAGAAAGCTACAGGCTGTATGACATTTCAACTTAACCATTGTAATACTTTATCGGAAATTCTAATGTTTATCACATTCGAGATATACCTTTCAAGAACATGGGTTAAATATAGGTAGAAAAAGTAACTGTGCAGTTCATTTATAATGTGAGTATACATATCAAATGGTTTCATTTATTCATCTATAGTTTATCGACCTAAGTAAGTGTCAAATTGTTCATGCAACAACAACAAGTTCTCGGCAAAGGTCAACGATGACGCATAACGTTGGTTGTCGAGGATAGTTTTATATATTCATGTTCACACATCAGTATCGAATGTGACCACATGAACATAGGATTGTGGGTATCAGGTTTGTGAAAAATGCTTGTGGAATCTAATTTCAAATTTCAACCGAGGTTGCCTCAGGTCGTTCAAGGTCAGGGACTGACGTTGACGTCTTTTCAATCTTCTCTCCATCTGATTCCAATTGCTGTACTCGCAAATTTCATTTTTTCATGTTTTATGTTTTCGCGGAACGCTTTTCCACAATATTGTTAAAGCCTTATCTCAACTAATTTAGAAACCGCCGTGACAGGTGAAATTAAAGTGTTGATAAACCTCAAATCATCACTCCTTTATGGGTACCGTCTGATACTTGCAGTACTCTTAGTGATTGTTTATAGGTACATTGATTTTCTGAAATGTCCTTGAAATGTAGATGTCAACTTCCAAATTCGTCTTAGATTTCGTTTTAGCTGGTTGAAAGGACATTATGAATTACAGTATAAAAATATAATACCGTATCCCACTCCTATTAAGCGGAGAGTGGAAACCCCATCACTTCCTTTTGTCAATATCCATGAAGAGCCCTTGGCTTGTTTGATCAATATATGAAACAGGGCTTGTGGACAAATGCACCCAAGACAGTAAGTGTTTTTCTTGACAGCTTTCCGAATGACAAGTCCTTGATTGAAGAAACACAGAGCGCCTGAGGCGAGACCATGTTTTCAATGCCAACATGGTTATTCAGCTTGGTATGATAAGATTTTCAATCAAAAGGTCATGGCACGGAAGTCGCAGTTTGTGTGTTGTTATTAAGATGGTCAGCAATTCTTTGTGTCATTTTATTATTGTGTTGCTATATAGGGTTATATCTTCATGATCATGCATATCAGGAAGCTCCGCATGAATCATAACTATCATAATGATGCCCGTTTATCGGGGACTTTCGGCAATGTCAAATGTGCTTTTTTAACAGATATATTATATATCGTGTACAAACATCTTGTCAAATTATTTCGTTTTCTTAACCTTACATGTACACTACAATGCAATAATCTATATTTTAGATCAAATCATTCAGTAAAACATAAATAGAACGCGTTTCATGTGTAAATATGATAAGTAGCATTTTATACTCTGTTACATATGTGAATAAAGCGTTTATGACTTTTTATAACACGTTTGTGGTTGATCTGCTATGTATGTTGATAAAGTGTTTAGAAGATTATAAACGAATATAAATGCATTAACTGTATCTTTTCAATGGTAAAGTTTTTGTCATGACAGGGATCTGGCCTCCTCGTTACCCATAGTGAATCGTTCGTATTAATCTTCACTACTACCTCTTTTCCAAACGTCCAAGCACATTTTTTTCTGTATACTTCATACACTCGATGGTTAAGCCGATCAAGTGTCCACAATAGGAAGCTCAACGTATCAGTGACACGACACTTCAACAGCTTCTTGTGTAACTACGCGGCCTCACACAAGATCGTTAAAAAATATCTCGTCTGAATGGCAACTGTCATTATGCGAAGTCAGGCTATATGGTTCATTACGTTTCTCCCACATTTACAGCAAATTCTGCGGATGCATTCAGAGCGTTCAAGAAGATTTTAATCACGATGTGTAACGTTAAGGATGAGGTTTTTTCTCTCCTAACATACTTTACTCAAGGTCGAAAATCACGAGGGAAGTGAAGATGAACTACCGTTGACATTTAGTAAAGATATATTACGTTTGAACGTGTTGGGTCAGAATTAACGAGAATCATCAAACTGATCAAAGCAAATTTTTATGCCTTTGATATTGAATTAACCTGATTTTCTTTTAATAGAATCCTCTGAAAGAAGTTTTCTTTTAACTTCTGCAAATATTCCTAACCTTATTCCTGTTGATTTTTTGGGGACTAATTTGATGAGTACACAAAAAGTGTGTTGCAATTTGCCGCTGGTTAGAAGGATACGATTTGTATGTGATGAATATATGATGGTCTGAAATATGTAATTATGTAAAAACGTCACGAGTACTTGTCCTCTAAGAAAAGCCGGCTATGGTTATAGGGAATAAACTTGAATGCTTATCGTACTAAGCAGTGAGGAAAAGAGTAACCCTAGTATTAAACGCACAGGCATCTAGGGAAAAAAAGCCTGAGCAAGCACAAAGGATATGGTTATCTCTCATTGAATGAATAAGCACTGTAACTAGCCGCCTCCATAAAAATGTCGCTGTTGGAGATGGCAGTCATGTTTAAGCTAACGAACTGTCATTTCGCTAGAGCATTTTTATCAATAAATATATTTAGCAGTTTGTCCGTATAACATAGAAGAAGTACACAATATTTTGAACATTATACCATGTGAATCTATAAAATTGTTGACATTTATGGATCACATTAAAGCCTGTAATGCTTCAAATGCATTCACAGTTTTATTCTATCCAGTACATTGTCGAAAAGTTTACCTGTTTTCTAACGTTTTGATTGAAAACATTTTTTTGAGGAAATTAGTTATTTTACTTCCTTTTTAACAACATTGATTAAAATAATAAATTAAGCAATATGACAGTTAACTAAGATGTGCCTGTTCCTCACTGATCAATGCGACAACAATTTGTAGAGCAGATAGGAATATGCAATAGACTACGCCTGCAGGCGGATAGGTATTAGTTTCCCCGGGAAAAATATTCAACTAGAATTGAATTTTAAACAGTAGATGTCATATATATGTGACATTTCAAGTTGTTATTCTACTGAGCACTGTTAAACTGTCTGGTCGCACGACGAGCACTGCCTAATTCAACAAGGGATGTAACAAGTACTGCATCTATAAGATGGACAAAAGTCCTTCTGAATGCCCTCAAAGACTTACTGCATGCATGTTAATTGGGGCTTATGAACCTCTGTTGCGAACAAGGCACACACACCCACACACACCCACACACACACACACACACACACACATATATATATATATATATATATATATATATATATATATATATATATATATGTAAAAAGGTGAAAGGTCGCACGTGAAGTAAATGTATATTTGAAAAAATGAAATACTTCAGACGAAACTTGCTGTAGATATCATTTTAATGATGACTGGATGCGTCGCATTTCGACTTGTTTACAAGTCTTTTCAACAGTGTGGAGCTTTTACAACATGGCAAATATATAGGTACATAGCTAAACGCTGTAACAATATGTAATAGACTTAGATTGATTAGCAAGTGACATGTGGTTAGCGTGAGTAGTGCACAATGCACTATTTATGAGGGATAAAAATTATAGTGGCATCTTCCTGGTCGGTCCCAGTCCGTGAATTGATCTATTGCTTCAATTGCACAATTGACATTTCTTGTGTACATGTAATTTCTAGGAGTATATGATTTTATGCTTTTTGAAGAGTGTCTTTTAATGAAGTTGAATTTACTCCAAAAGCTTTTTGTAAGGTTGTTTTGCGATGATGTCGATGAAATATCATTACTTCTCTCTTCCAATTTTGATACTATTGAGTCGTCCTTCACGCTTGATAAACTTGTGTTAGATCGGTGAAGGTCCTCGGATGATGGTAAGTCATCTGACTGGCTCAATACCTCTACACGAGAAGACTCATCCGATTGTAGGTTATGATGTTGAATTTGTTCTATATCAATTGATGAGGGCGTTGTTCTGTTGTGTTTCTTCCAATCCTTGTGGACCCTGTTCTATGGAAGCTTTTTTTGTCCTTTTTGTGATGTTTTCGTCTTTTTCTGCACATTAGAAGAGTTAGATGATGGCAGATTTATCAGCCAGTTCTCTCTTTTCATCCACAATTTCACACTTTTGTTTTCCTCCCTCATTGTATCATTTTTCCATATTTCTAAAAGTCTATCTTGCAAATGTTCCGCTTCACTGTCAATGCAGAAACCTGATACCAGTTTTGACATGAGTTCATCAATCTCTTTATATTTTTCGGCACACTTGGCATGTAGATTGTGGTTTTCTATTTCAAGTAGACATATTGAAAATTGTATCCTATATTCCTCAGATGAAAATCCATTTCCCCTTTCCAAAAATTTATATGGTATGTACGGGGTCGGCATATCAAGAAAGTCTCTATATATTTCTGCAGTCCGTTTTGTTCGAACTGCATTATAATAGGCCTGCTTTCTGTCGTTTAGTTTCCAGCGCCATGTCTTTATCATTGCCTTTCGTAGTTGAAAAGCTTCATTCTCCACTTCTCTGGCTTGCTGTTTAGCGTGGTGCGAACCGTAATGCTTCTTAGCGTAATCTTCTCGATCCGGTTGAGTGATATCTATGTCCTCTTCAGTTTCAACTAACTGATTGTCGTCAGACAGTCGAAATGCGACGCATCTAGTCATCATTAAAATGATATCTACAGCAAGTGTCGTCTGAAGTATTTCATTTTTTCAAAATATATATATAAGGAAGCACTTGTTTGTGTAAGCAAACAAGATAACATAAAACATTTTCCCTCTAGTGATGAGGCACACATAATCAAATTGGCACTCTAAGATTGGAAATGTTTGAAGGTGGTATTAAAGACCTTCCATGTGACATTTCAAAGATCCTAAAGGAAATTAAAAATCCTAAATCCTGTCAGTAATATACTGTGTCAATAACCCTGTTCTTTGATACTTCCTCTTAGATCTTTGATTCTAACTTTGCCCAATAAAGCATTATCAGGACGGACTCTTCTGAAACTGCATAAATGAAAACTCGTACTTGTTTAATGTTAGTGAACTTGCTTAATCGTTCATTTGTAATATTTCTAATATGACTGAATGATTATTGTAAGAACATTTAGATGTCGATTCTTGTGAAGTTCATTAAACGATAAACTTTTCAAGCAAAAAAATTCGCATTTAACCAGAGAAGTTTATCCTTTTTTATTTTTAAATAATTGATATACTTAGCCATGAAACGTTATGAAATAAGGATGTTTACTCTTTTCAATTAACTCGGTCTTGAGTTTTTGTGTATACGTTACGTCATAAAACAATTGCCAATGACGTTGCGTTCTAAAAAGGGCAATCGGCGGGTAATCCACCTATGATTGGATGTAGACTGTGATTATTTCTTCATTAGTAAACAAAATATTACATTTGTTGGCATACTATTTACAAAACTCGTGCAAAAATATCTGTATAGACCTTGCTCTTTATCGGGAAACACTAACAATAATATATTAATATATAATTAATATCATGTCCAAAGGATCCAATTGTTATTTTAAAAGTTACAAGATTTATTCGTCTAGTCAGATGAGTGCACTAACTTTTGCACATTGCTTAAGAATAGATTATGTCAATATTTGAAAACTTCATAAACTATATTAAAACAAAGCAATTTATTAGTATATCAAAGAAATTAAAACCGATTTATTTACGTACGTGTATTTAGAATTTAGAATTCAAATCTTTGGTGTAAGGACTAGTTTATCATCTTAACAATCTCACCAGTGCGTCTTATGAAGTGAAGGAGGTCTATAAGCCTCTCTGTGGACAGGGTCAAAGATTTCAGACATACTTCTACGAGTTAATGAAAAGGTTAACGAATAATCAACTAAACATCTCCTAAATTAACACCAAGGGGAACAGAGTTCTTACCAAAGGACCCATTGTTGCTATACAAGGCATAACAGTGCTTTGTGTATAATTCATCTTGACAGAAACTAGCATCCTTTTGTTGATGGTTGTTTGTGTCTGTTAATGAAATATTACAGTACAAATAGGTTTGGTATAAGACCAGAAACGAAATGGTATCCTATAAATGCAAGTTTGAAAGAAATTAATTTTTTTTTCTAATTTGCAGAATAGATGATCAAAATGTACCACGAAAAACTATTCAATTTTTAGTATTCAGATTTTTCTAGGATATTAGTTTATTAATATATACTTGACTCTTGATTCATGTAAAGGATTCCAATGATCGGTTAAAATTCTAAAGACACTCGGCATGTAAAGTATCATTTGGCAAGGTGGAAAAGATTATTTCTTTGAATTCTGAATCTAATAAAATTAAGAAATGCAGGAAATAGACAAACGTGTTTAGGGTCATGAACACATATGTTGATTGCCTCTGATGGTTAATGCATGGCAGTGGTAGACATGGTAAGTGTAATTAACTTCAGTTGATGACACAAATGGTTTCAGTGTCTGTTGATTAATAAACGTAGTTATGCAATGGTTTGCAAATGTTGATCACACAAGGTAAGTATAATTAGCTTTGGGTGGTCGATAAATTGCTTATGATATACAGCTTATGTACACGACAAGAATTCCATGATATCATTTCACCCGTTTTGTAAATGAGTTTCGGGTCATAAAAGACGTAACAAGAATAGTGTTCTAGCTTCAACTATTTAATACGCTTGATTAGTTTATTAAGCTCCAGTTGGTGAAGTGTAATTTACCTCACTTGTTGAATACCAAAGGTTTGATAAATATATAGAACGTCATACTAGTGCATTTTTATGTTTTGCATTGAACGAGAAGATGTCATGGGAGCAGAGAAACAACGAGTTCGACTTTCACATCTTACACTGACAACAAATAGATAAAAAGAAAGATATTTTGATCAAATTCAGAATTGATTTAATATGATAAAGCATAAATGAAACAATGATCAAGCTATTTTGTTTATAAACAATCGTGTAGAAATCAGTAACTTTTAAAGCTCAAGGTAGAACCGGCAGGGGTGCAATACGGAATCTCGAGTGCAATACGGAATTTGAAGACGGATTCCGTATTGCACCCTTGTATTACTATCCTAAGTTTACATGGGTATATAATAAATAAACAACAACAACAAAACAAAAAGGAGAGATAACATATCTTCTGACTTTAAAAAGAACTGGACTAGTATTATATTTGAGAAACACATTTTTTCCATTGCTCTTTCAAACTGTAGACACGTTACTGGAAATCTTAAAACTGACTATATTTAGGCATTGACAGGTTTATCTTCATGTAACCAAGAAATGTCTACCCGTAGAATGGGTGACTGAGAGAACTTTCACTTTATATTATTGCACTTGACACTTGTCTGAAAGGGGTCGAGGGGATGTTGGTTAAGTATGACTTGGACCAAAGGATTTAAACTGGTAAAATAATGTTCTTAAATTTGTGAATTGTTACATGATGTGATGTCAGTTTAAATCCTTTTAATCAACATTTTCAATGAAAGCAAGTATTAATGGGGCAGTAGCACGTTTTGTTTTAAAATTTTACTTCTTCCATTTTTCCCATATAAGGATATGTTTATGTTAAATGCATTTCAGAGGGTCAAACACCTAATTACTCAACCCGAGTATCTGTAGTTGTAGAGGAAATGATCAAGTAACAAGCTAAAACTGCAGGCGGCCATTTTAGTTCGAACACCATTTAATCATTAAGGGTAGGGATATGGATTCGATTAGCTTAAGTTAACATAGTACATTCGTTTCGAAAATGCTTCGGTTGATTTAAAAATATTGCTTTGCTCAATAACATGTATTGTCGCTTTTTTAGATCAATTTGTATACTTAGAAAAACGTGCTACAGCACATATTTATAACACTGCATTTTCTTTTTTCAGAATACCTTGCTTGACTTTCTTTTGCATTGCTGGAAATTATCGATAAGTCACTTATGACGTTAATTTAACAATGTTCCGTAAACTGTGGTATTTCACGCACGCACGCGGTGGCCTACACACATACACACATATTCACACATAGAAGAAGTTTTGAAAATGAAACTTTGAGTGGCTAAGAAAGTTACCAAAGTTACCATTACATTATGAATCTGTTGTGTTGTCATATCCTTAGAAAAATGTTCTTCTTAAATCTAACAGCTCCAACATGTATATGTAAACAGGATTCCGCGAATTCAGTATACAAAAGTAGTAAGTTTGTGAGATTTCATCTCTTGTAATGTAGGTTGAATAGTTTTTCGCTACAACTTGTTTTTTCCAAAAGTTCAATGTAGATGGATACCGTTCTAACGCATCCCTAGACGAAGTCAACTCTTATTCAAACTTGCTGTCCTTTTTGCCAAGTATGGAACGCATAGGGCAATGCGTTTATGGAAAACTATGAAAAAGATAAATACTGTAAATTGAATCTGAACGTGATGTATTTCAATGAAAGTGAATGCCAGTCATTGCACCTTATAACATTTCATCTTGTTCATGTCAATGCTCTTTTGTCTGGAATTAACGATCCAAATATTGATTGTGTTAAAATCTATCCAGAATGTCCAATGACGATTAATAGTTCACGGAGTCCACCAGCAAACCCCATGCGTCATATAAATTTCGTCCAGTCAATAATTGCATTGCCTGAGCATCCTGCTCATGTTTATCAAAGTCTTTCATTTTCAAACAGAATTTGTAAAGCAGATTTGACATCTGATGTCTTATTGCAAATCTCTCCTTTGTAAGAAATGTGCTTTTGACTTTGTAAAAACTCTTTAACAAACTTGAGTCGTTAAACTGCTTTTTGTGTCATTTGAAGATATTT
The DNA here is from genome assembly GCA_921293015.1 of Phorcus lineatus. Classification (NCBI taxonomy): domain Eukaryota; kingdom Metazoa; phylum Mollusca; class Gastropoda; order Trochida; family Trochidae; genus Phorcus; species Phorcus lineatus. The sequence goes on along the minus strand of OV121090.1, from coordinate 45,647,725 downwards.
TTCGACGTTGTTTAATCAGAAGTTTCAGTAACTGTTACGCGAGTATTCATTAATGGAAATATATAGAGGATATACAACCTTCCCTTCAATATTACATTCCAAAACAAGTTAATGATTTAGTATTAAACGAGCGAAAGCAAGTGTGATACCAAATCATTCACGAGTTCAATAGTATTTAATGGTAGGAAAATTGGTATCATGTTTATCACCTGCCCACATTTACAAGCACGTTGCCGTAAGTGCAGTGAAACAGACATATGCATTCACTTTATAGATTATACTAAATATGACATTAATTTTCTACCTGTTGTAAGTAGATTGAATATAATTTTTCCCAAATATAACACACCCCCCAGGCTTATACCTTCCTTTCAGCTTCCTTATGTTTCTTGCAAGAGTGACAACGTGGTACATCAGGTGGTACAAATACAATAGCTACGAAGACTGTTGAGTGATAATTAGATTGTGATAATGTTTCTCGAATGAATACTACAACTTAGTACTTAGAGTTGAACAAACACGTGACCTAAGGACACCTCTGTGTGATAATAAGATTTTCCTTTCTTGTAATATCCAGATTCAATAATGGGCTCGTTGGGCTTTTTGTCCCTTTTTTTCGTTTGACAGTGTACTGTACTTATAAACAGAATGTAAGGTCTAAGGTAAACATTAGGTATAGTTCACGAACAGGTGCTTTAGGTAAGACTGAAATGTTCTTTGTGATTTGTAAGGGAACGTCGATTTGAGACCGTAAGATGCATGATAAAGAGAACAGACCAACCATCTCAATTAGCACTTTCTTTTCGCTCTGACTAATTGTGAAGCTTATAACCTGTTTCAGTGGTTCGAACGGTACATTGTCGATTTCTCACATGGGATTAACAATTATCACCAAATTAATCGTCAACAACTATATTTCCGGTGATGGTAAACTCTCTCACTATTATGAAGTATTTAATAGAAACATTGTGAAATAGCCAATGGTTGATTGCACAGATGCATTATGATAAACTAGCGGTCACCACTGGTCAATGACATTTCTCCCAATTTCTTCAGTAAATTAGTTAGTAAATTTATAGCCAGACTTGTCCTCGGTTACAGGACAGATCGCATCTAACTTTATTATTCTTTTGTCTGGAAATGAAAGTGTACTGTCTCTCATCCTAATACAAATATTGGTTATGAGATACCTTGATGTATAAATTAGTCATTTTATATAAATTATCAAGTATGCAAAAACTAAATGAAAACCTAATCAATTCATAAGTTGAAATATATGTAAATAAAAGAGTAAAGCTGAATCTTTACATACCAATTCATTACCAGCCGTTTGGTTATGAACTGATATGAAAAGATCCATCTTCAGTCTTTTATTTTTAAGAATACTTTAAACATAAACAATTAATTTTTTTTATATAAAGTCTTTTCAACAGTGTTTGTATCCTTTTGACTCTGTTTTTAATTAGTCTTTTTAAGAATACCAATCAAGTTGTTCTTGATTAGAGGGAACATTTCACAATATTTTCACCCCCCGAATCTGTCTCTGTTAAGCACAGGCAAAGATAACACATCAAAAGAACGTCCCTGCTATTGGAAAAGAGGTGACAAAGACATTTCCCATAAAATATTCAATTGAAGTATCTTTTCATTAAACACGTGGTCGGATGGCTTACAGATGCTTAGAGCGAAACCTTTGTAAAGGCTTGATAGATAAATACAAGGAGAATCTGTTTCTATAGAAATAAACAATTTTATATTTGAAAACATGATTGGCTTTAATTTTTAACCAAATGAATTAATGTTGATGATATTTTGCTCTTGGGTAATTTTCTGAAAAACATTTTGGTAAAAAAATTTGAAATTTAACTCTTGAAAACACTTATATTCGTTTTTCGTAGAAGCCAAAACACAGTCAACATACTTCCAAGACAGTTTTTAATCTCTGATTATTCACCATTTCTTAAAATATTTCATAGTACATCTATAAACTTTTATTTGGATCAAACTCTGAAGTGTTATTTTTAAAACTACATAGACATGGAAGGAATCGCGGTGTGTCAGGAACAAATTTGCCATTCTCAGAAAAAGGCAGGGGTCAAAATTAGAAAATTGAGAATGACCTATTTGAACCATAAAATATGTATAAACACATTGTAGGCAGATATTTGGTCAAAGTGGAAACCATTGGTTAGTGTATCTTGCGATTTTTTACGCAAAGTTTCCAATTGAACATTTTGGTAAGAAAATTTAAAAAAATGAGTTTTTGCATTTTGGACCACATTGTTGAATAAATGCCTCTGCATTCCTGTAATACTGTAAGTATAATATTTTAACTAAGTAATAGAAATTTCTTCTCATCTTCTCAAAATATCGTAACATTTGAATCAATGATGGTTGTATTAGTCGCTCTTACGTGAAACCAAATTACATGATAATTGCATTTACTTTATGAAGTAATGGACCAATCTTTTGTAAAGCAACTGTAAATTTGCTTTGATTATAAGCGTAAGAGAAATTATTCGTCTAGACAGATGGGTGCATTTCTTTTAATCAGTGGTCCCTTTTTAATTATTATTGCAATAGATTTTCTTTGTAGTGTATCGCTAGCTCAGGCTCACGCTGTATTATCAATTCCATGATTTACGAGAAAAGACAAGGACATACATATATTTATATGAGTATGAGTGCAATGAAGACTCGAGTTTGATTTCCAAATATTTTCTTGAAAGTACATGTGCTCAGAGTTCTCGATCAACATTCTAATATTCTCACAAGCAGCTTATCAAATTTGAGGAACTCTCTGTGGACTAGGCAAATTGTTCAACGCACATCACTAAGAGTTAATGTAAAGGTCACTGAATGGTCAAGGTATAGCCTCTTAAATTAGGAACAAGGGACTTAACAAATTAACCTTACTGTCTAACAGTTGGGCCACATTGTTGTATAGCCCTTAGAATAACAGATATTAACAGGACAATTTCTTTCTTCTGTTGGTTGTTTCTCCTGTTTTCTTATTGTAAGTTATTCCGCCGCAAAAGAGTTTGATATGAGAACAGAAATTGCATACTTAATTGTTTAAGAAAATCTTGGTTGAGATCATTGTTAATTGATTAACAAAGCTAGTGTAATTGGCATTGTTTGATTAGATGCATGATTAATGTTATTTTATTATGTTACCGCCGCTAATGGCTGAAATATTACCCAAAAGGCGCTAAACAATAACTCACTCACTCAGTCACTCTTTTTTAAATGTACAGTTAGTCACTGAATGCTAACAAATTGATGAGGCGTGAGTAAAATGTGTTGAAGACTAGAGTATTGCAACCACTGAAACTTCGCAATGTCCACACGTGAGTATGTATTGTTTATGATGCCCGCAATGATTAACGTACTACGTTCTCCTTTTTTCTGACAGGTGTATAATGTTACACATACAGAGATTACTGTGCCTCAATGTTTCTACATGGAAAGTGTACTGAATTGGGAATAGTCATTATATAGTGAGTGCCTTTGGAACTATGATTCTTACGATACAATTTCACAATTTAGTTTGTCATTTCTTCACCTAATTATTATTCATTATATCATGCATTATTGATTAGGATACCGGCGACTGCAGGTGTTCGAAATGTAAAAGCGTATGACGTATGACCTCTGTAATTTGCATCCGGTTACGCACATGGCCCATACTGATGTCGAAAATATCCGTTGGCATCTGTGTCCCGGGAATCCATTGTATTACAACTGCACTTGTAACGTACATTCACACAATTCATAAGGAACACAATAAGGAACGTGTTTGATAATCAACAATCAAGTAATTAATTATGCAATCAAGGTGCCTGCTGTCTGTACTGTACCTGTAACTGCTAATTATATAAAATTTTAATAATGTAGTTCATTTGGAAAATAATAAAAAATGATAATTATTTTCAGTTTTCATCTTTATTCCTTAGTGACAATTGTATATAGTATATATGTATCATCCCAACTTGGGATCGCGTCCCATCTTGAGATGGGACAGCGAATACTTTAACATGTTCATAATATTCTTATTCTAATGTTGAATTTAGTAACAACATGATAACATGTATCATTTAGATAAGCGATTTTAGGCCCTCGACAGAGATTTTGATTTTATGTTGATTTTAATGACTTATTGGCTATATCTATCTCTCATCGCATACGAGTCTTTCATCATAGTACAATACGATTTCAAAAGAAATTCTTATACACAATTTTATCAATTATTTCATTATATTCTTAATTTTTTTTAAATTGTGACAGCATGTTAAGCAAATACAAAAAAAGAAATATACACTCAAAACCCACTCTGAGTGAATACCAAGAATGCTAATGACTTCTAATCAGTTCAAATTCTTACACATAAACCGTTCCGTTAAGCATGATTTCAATGTACTCATTGTGTTTGATAGTCAAATCTAAGACTTTATGTTTCTTAAACATAATTCACAAACACTAACCTATAATCAAGTGGTATTCCGTCAATGCTTATAAGATGTCCAGTAAATAAATCCAGTTATGCCTCCTATTTCCGATCGAACCTGATCTGATCAGAGTCGTGGTGCAAATGGCAAACATACCTGCTTGGTAGTTCAGAGAAGGGTGTGGGGTGGGTGGAGGGGGGAGAGGGGGTTCGAAAGAAGGTATTTTGGTAAACATCCGGTTCGGTTATGACACCAATACCTGTGTGTCACCTTCCAATTAGTGACAAGAATGGGTACCAATTTTACATGAGCATGCTTGTTACACTAAGGTAGACGCCGAGCGTTTGTTGTTTTAGTCAATTGTTATCATTCTTATTCATCAAGGCATTGGCCCCTATCGGCAATATCACTGATAGGAAGCAGACGTGATCAAATATTTGTGTTTATTGTTATTGTATTGTTATTCGATGAAATTTTTTTGGCCAAACTGAATATATTCACAATATGTTTTTTAATAAACAGAAGGATATCATGTAAAGTAACCAAAATGAAATCTAACATCATTAGAAATACAATATTTCAACTCATTTTTATCAATACTACAAGAAGATTATAAACGGAGTTTGTTGACTTTGAGTCCAATAATAAACTTTGTTTACCTTCACAAGACTTTTTGACACAAACCAGGGTACAGAGTTGAGTGAAAAAATGTTTTCTACTTAACCCGAGGTAACATATGATTTCGATCTGTATAAAAAGGTTGTTTTTATATGTACAAGCGTCTGTCTAGGCTTGTTAGAAGCGTTGAATTGAGAGAATTGCTGTGTGTTGTTACTGCTAATAAGTTAATCAACTGATCAACTAAGTCAAATAAGATGAGTAGGTGAGAGGGAAGAATTACATTTCAGTGTAATATTGTTGTTTTACAGCTGAAAGTTTACTTAACTAATCGTTTTGTTATCTTAAATATGCTACTTAACATGTCCCCCGAAAAAAGGCATTAGGTTTCTAAATACACATCAACGAAGTTTTATTGATATACTAACAATTATCGAGTTATTTTGTACTGACATACACAGTCTAATGTGTTATCTTCAGAGGACTAAATGATTCATATTGTTATTGCTTATACAAATTTGATATAGAAACTGTCATTGCTTATTGCAAAATATTATCATATTTCATTGTATGGGAATATGCAATATGTGTAATCATATAATGGTTAGTAAGTATAATACTATGATTTAAACAGTATTTTATTTCAATAAAACATGTGTTACACAATATTCAGAATATATATACAAAAAGGAAAAAGGATGAACAAACAGGCAGCAAATGCCTAAATGAATTCTTTTCCTGAAACAAACATAAAATGATTAAGATATCAAGTACATTGATGGAAATATACATTTGCAATTATTCTTACTAAACTCAAATTTATATTAAGCTTTGTCTGCCTTACATTTGGTACACATTTTAGGAAAGAGCTTTAAAAATGGTTTGGTATCATTTATGAAATGATAAACAGATATTATTAGGAATTCGTCAACACTCTGTGACAAAGATTTGTCGCCGTTAAGATAGATTTTAGTATATTAATATGATTTACTAGGGAATATTCAAGTCCTAAGTTGGCACTAGTGGAAAATATCTAAAATGTTGGGGAACCAGACTTTGATAATAGGAACTTTTTTTTTTTTTACATTTGATACATTCAACCAAGTCGCCAAGTAGATAAACAAGATAATCATTTGTTAAAACACCACGGGCTTATTGTGTCTCCATATGTTGTATTAGCTTAACACTACCTACGGTGGGCAAATTGGTGCCCAATCATTCGTCCTCTGTCATGCCAAGCTGTCACATTAACACATTCAGTGTATTCAGTGCTGGATTGTAACGATGGAGAGTACCTTAATTTCTGCTTATAGAAGGTTTTTGCATGGATTATTCATTTCTTTGTATCAGGTACGTTTTTTTAAATATTCATTATTAAAAAAGCAATTTATCACTAGTGTTATAAAACTTGGATCTGTATTAGAATAACTTCATATCTTTGTTTGTTAAAAGTTTATACCACCTTTTTGTAAAGAAACTAAGAAACAAATATGTCTCTGTGAAATGTGGAGCCGTTTGGTTTCTCTCTGTTTACAGCTGTTCGATCTACGCATGTATTGGTCGTTTGAAAAATGCTGAAAACTATTATCTAAATATATATCTATATATTGATCTGATTTTGTTATGTCGCTTAACAAATGGGATTCAATCAGTAATCAAATGTAACTTTATAATTGTTTGAGTAGTGTTGAATCGTTCGTACTCGATAACAAATGAAACCGAGTCAGAAAGTGAAGTAAATGAACATCAAATCACATTTTCTTCGTAGATGTGAAAAGAATAGAACAAAATTATCTAAAAACATGTTTTACTGACACAATTCATTATAAAATTATTAACATGTTTTAGTATCCCCCGACCCATCTCAAGATGGGACGTCCCAACTTGGAATCCCAAGTTGGGACGCGTCCCATCTTAAGATCGGGCGGATCCGCAGTTGGGATGATACATATACACACAATTAAAAAATGATTATATGCTTTGATCTATTTGTAAATGAGTTTGCTAAAGAGTATTGTAGCGTGATTGTTTCGCGATAACTTTAAAATGAACGCAAATATGTCAGACTTGATTCAATATTTTCATGGCAATAAAGTCCCGTTTATGTCACCATAATCCTATTATAATTATCGTAAACGTGACTCCAGAGAAACAGTTTTAGGAACTTTCTGAGTGTCATTTTCTTGCTCATCAAAAGATGTATTTTTCTATCGGCCAAACTGACTTTCCTAATCATGTAGAGAAAATATAGGATCGTATTTATGTTAAATGAAAAATCCTTAATGTAGAATATCCCTTAAAATGATATATTGAAATGAAAGTGAACGTCAAACTCCCCGTTGTAAATCCCTTCTCAACTTCACTTTGTTCAAGCCGGTGCTGTTTGACTGGAATTAACGATCTAAAAATTGATCGTATCTTCAAAGGATTGACAGCATGTCCAATGACGATAAATACTTCAATGAGACTACATAAATCTTGTTTGTCATATAACATTCGTCAAGTCAATAATGGCTTTACTTAAGCGCCCTGCTGATATTTTCCTCCTTGATCTCTAATGATTTTACATCGTAACATTTGTAAACCAGATCTGACATCTGATGTCTTATCGCAAATCTCTTCTTTGTAAGAAATGTGCTTTTAACTTTAGCAAAACTCTTTACCAAAGTTGAGTCATTTATTTGATAGCGAAAGGTTTTATGTGTTATTTAAAGAAGGATTTAAAACTGTTTTAATCAGTCTCGAAGTTGCTGTACTTTTTATTGCATGTAAGGTTGTCCATAAAATGATATATTTGCATTACATGCTATACAAATAACCACAGGTTCATTTTGATGTATACTTCCTTATTAATGGCTTTTTAATGTTCTTTTCATTTTGTGTTTGGTAGATAATTACTTATATACAAACAGAGCTTTTGTTTGGTATATATGTATAACAGTTTTCTCGATCTTATATTGTTTTCTTAATCTCAGAACATTTGTAGAACCATTTATTCAACCTTAAGTTCAAATGAGTATAATATTTTTAATTCAATACGTCGTAAAAACTATTGTAGTGTGTTCAAATTCTAAAAAAATAACTAAAAATTCCCTGCTCTTGCACTTAGTTCAGCTTCCTCGTGTTTATTGCGAGAGATAAACAACCTTGAGAATTGGTTGGATTCAAAGATCAGAGCTATGAGTACTTCCGAGTGGTATCAAAATATCCTTTGGTGTGTAAAATGTCTTGGGTAAATGGCTCGCTCTGTCTGCAAGTGCACATTGCGTCTTTGACGGTGTAATTCTCTTATCAACACGTTGTTAGATTGGCGTAATATCATGGTTTGGTGAACAATAAAACAGTAGCTGTTGCTCGAGGGGTTTGATTTACATCGATTTGACTTATATTATAATTTGAAAAATAACATTGAACACATTTTAAACATTTTTACTTTTAGCGTTTGATCAACGGTTTGATATGAAACATATTCAGTGACGTTATAAACTGTTCCCGTGGTTTCAACTGTACATACAAAAATTTATATGATTTAGTTGAGTGTATCTTTTGAATTTCCCTCACTCAGCAATCTTGACGTTATTGCTTATCAACCTATGAAATAACCGATCCACTTTAAACATACACAGAACGATAATATTATTCGGTCTGCAGTCTTATAAAGTCTAATTGTTAATTTTCCAATGCTCAAATGCACAGGAGGACAGAAATGACACATGATTTGACTACTATAAGTTTAATCTTATGTCGCTTTTATACATATTTACAGTATAAGTTCTTGCATTAGAAAGTTTAACTAATTATGAAGTACTGATAAGATAAGACAAGATAATCTTTATTGTCCCAAAAGGGAAATTTGTTTTGTATAATTACTGCATTACTAGATTGAGACTATTTACTATTTGACTTATAAATGTATTTGATTAACATTCTATTCAGTGAAAAAATGTGAATATTTGTATTGGTTTCACTCTACCTGTAGTTATGATCTTGTACATATTGGGATAGTGTGATCCCAAATATAACGTTAATACCCTTGCATTACTAAAAAACATTAAACGAATCCTTAAAGATCAATACGTTAAGCTAAGTAATAACTAAGCAGACCGTTAACTGGCATTTCCCTGTGCCTCAGATGGACATTATCAGTAATAGGTACTTCATAAAGTACATCTGAATAAACCTGGTCAAGCGAAAAGAAATTAAGTAGCAGGAGATCTCATCAATATTGAATAGGTTCTCATTGTAAGCTAGAGAAAAAGGGACGTCAGGACCCTACCGCCCGATTTTGGTCAGGGAGGGAACATTTGCTGAATGTTTGTTAATTATCGCATGTCTCCATCACGTATTAGTAATCTAGCATGTTTGTTGAATAGGTCATGTACGCTTCTGGTTCTTGTTGGTATTAAAGCATGTATTTTAAGGTTGTTTTTTTTTACCTTTTTGACGTATTGGTGTTATGACATATTTGTTAAATAGGTATTATGCATTCATGTTACGTATAGGTATTAACGCATGTTTGTTGAAAAGGTGTCATAAACTTCTGTTACGTATTGGTAACATACATGTAGTATATTTGTTAAGGTATTATTCAAGTCTGTTAGGTATTGGGAATGAAAAGGATAAACCCTCATATTCAGTTTCTATAAACGTTATGAATACACTGTGATAGTTTTTAAGTACTGCTTCAGTTTACAACAAAGACGTATAATATATTTTAATATAAAAGCGGCCAATTCAAAGTACTTTTTTAAAGATGCAGTGTGTTGTTTTCTTGGACAAGATTTCCCTAGATCATACAGGTAGCGATACAATATTCATGTATATTTTATGCAAACACAAAGCAAAGTGAAACTGAACTACGATTAATAAATTATTTAGATGACATTTAAAACAACCTAAAGGATAATAACAAACGCCACTGCGCCAGTGATATGCTGCGACAATAACTTTGTCCTTTTAAATTGCCTATCAATGTCACAATGGCAACTCAAATTTGTTTCTGTTTAATAACCTCGCCTCAGCTTTGATTATACTTTTGGTTTTTCCTGTATATCACTTTCGTGAACTATTTCTGATTGACTTGAAACACTGGAATAAGATTTGACACAGTGCCATGTTGCTGATATTTTTTTGTTTGCTCAAGTGTATATATAAAGCAATTATTGTAACTTTTACACAGAACAAAATAGTGATTAAAGTGAATTAGAGTTCTTGTGTTTGGTTCGGCTATCAAGTATACGATATTTCTCAATTTACATAAGATTTACATCGATGATTTATCAGTTCTACTTAGATCATGTAAATAACTCAGACATTTTATAAGATGAATAGTCTTTTCCGGGATTCATTGTTCTTCACCGAAAATAATCAGTTTAAACCCAACGGTGTTAGACGGAGGGTTGAAACGGTTACGTTTGCGGTTGTTGAATAACAATGAATTTGACCGATAGGGAAACATGGCCGTTAGTTATTAGCAGTTTTATGGCAAACTCTCCTTCTGCGTACCAACTTCTGAGTTTAAAAGACTTAGTGACTGTGGCATTTCTGTAAGGGGTATAGGAAGGTCAAAACAGAAGATGATTCCATGCTTAATGTTCGTTCAAGACAGTAAATGCAACACCAAACAGTGGCATTCATGAATGTGGAATCCTACAGTTTTCATGTTTATTTAGACCGAGCTAAACATAAGTGTAACTCAATGGCAAGAATTGAAAACCCGATAGACAAACATTTTAATCTTGCCTAAGTTCATAGTGACGTTGATGCGATCATTGTGACCTCAAAACGAAAAGAAAAAGAAGCTTTCGAAAGAAAGCAGTCACGTGAAACAAAGCGTCAAAGTTTGACAAAAGTAGCCAGTTGAAAATATTTTTAAAAACATACAAAACTGAACCATATTGAGAATAATTTGTGATGTCTAGAGATTAACGCATCTTAGATGATACCTGTCAAATTTCATCGCCTTTCAAATTAAGGGAATCTTTCAAATCAGCCTAAAGAATAAAAAATGTTACAATTGACCTTGACTAAAGCATAATTCCCAGACACTAAACGAATGACCCATGATGAATTAACTATTATCAATACCCTTAAAACAAACGCACAAAGGTGAAGGTACTCATGATTAGGGGTGTGGTTGGATGTGCGTGCCATAAATTATATGAGGGGCGATCATTCGGTGAATTATTGTCATGAAGTGGAGGTAAATGTTTGCTTACACGAGTAAAATGGTATTTTTTGCAAAACGGAATAATTACATAACATATTCATAAAGAGTATTTGTCTATAACTACAATATGATTAACCTTCAGCCAAAAGTACTTCAGTTTTGAAGTGCTTTTCGTTTTCAAAAGAGTATGTATTTTGCTATGAAAACGTTGTTACAATACAAACTGATGTATTCATTTTATTAAATTTTCTCTTTCTTCACTTGTTTTAGTTTTTCTACAATATCTTAACAGTAATGTATTGATCATTTGTTCACTTATTCAACAACTTCGTATATTTCACTTTTGACTAAAAAAATCGTGAGTAAAATAGTTTTCACTCAGAAGATGCAGAGCTGGTCTTGTAGAGTGATATGTTACACATAAAACATACATATGTATGTATATTCAGGAGCTGTGAAGAAGAGTGTAAGTGTTATGAAATGACAAATGGATGAATAATGACCTTATAAACCCAAACCTTATAAAGAAACGTTAAAAGGTTAAGGTTTACACCACAGTGCACTGAAATAATACTTAGGTGTCAATTCTAACCTCTTAAAGTCTATTAATTACTATTGGCATCTTAAGTCAGCATCAATATCACCGTATGAATAAACACCAGAGAATTGCTTATTTTACCACAAGTTTCTCTTCAGAGTGTCTGATTGTTTTTATAGAGGTTACAGAAATAATGTTTCTAGACAAGTGAGAGCTCTTCTAGTTATCAGTGGATTGATGTCTTCATTGGAATATTTGGTAACAATATTGTCTTGATAGTGTTTGATGAAAATATCGCCCATGCAGACTAATGCTTGATTAAGGAATGCATATCGCTTAAAAACAGATTCTGTTAAAATCGTGTAAATATTCAGTAAGATAAGCATACCCATTTTTGATTGAGTGACTGTTCTCTGTAGAAGGTGAAATACATTACTAATTCCCTGGTGCAGTTTAACAAAGTCAAAGAACTCATTATGTATCTCTGTGGACGAGTTCAGTTATTTGAGGAGTTAATGTAGAGCTCACGGAATGGTCAACTGTTGGTCCATAAAAAGCACCAAGGGTTTTGTAAAATTAACCTTACAGCTCTTACAATAGACTTCGGTGTTGCAGTATATGCCAGAGGAATGCCCCGTGTATAATACATTCTGACATAATAAGGGCCCATTGTTTCCGGCAGAGCATGCGTTATTTGATAACAATAAGATTTGAAATACGAGCTGAAATGACACGTTATAATTAGAGAGGTTCTCCTATGAATGTATATAAGAATTCAAAATATTGTTATTTCGTTTTTGATCATGGAAGAATAATGAAAAAAAAACTAAACTGAAATTAACTGTACTTAACGACGCTTAATGCCATCTTTATTAAACGAGTGAATGGTTTGGTATTTAACGAGCGAAAGCGAGTTACATACCGATACCATTCACGAGTTATGTGAAAATTTATTAAATGGGACTGAGTTTAGTATTTTATTCAATAATAGCAGAGTTATATCAAATAAAAAGCATGAAAACCGCCGAGATTACCGTTGCGGTGTTAAGACACAATTTTTAATAACATTGTAGATTTATTTAACGGTGATATCGTCAACAGGAGAATAATAAAGTAGCATTTACTATTTTTCGTTTGGACCTTTATTCAAATGTTATTAATGATAGTTGGCCGTATATTTTTTTTTATTGAACAGAGGTTACTATTAATACAAATCGTTGAAAGAAATATATTAAACTTGAGAACTTATTGATTTTGTATATAGTCAAGTGTTGTCAGCACACGGAAAATGACCCTTTTCTGCTTTTAATAAAACGATATAAAATGACATTTTCATGTTTCAGATAAACTTGTAAACTCATGAACACAAATGATTACCAACTCAGTTATTTCATGGAAGTGAGTAATGTATTAGGCTTCGGTTGTTCATCACTCCTGGCTAGTGTATGTGCATCAGTTTAAACATAAGAACGGTACGTATGACTAGCTTAGTTCTAGCCTTAGGAATAAGTTGAATGATACAAACTGTTAAAAATATGACCAAACTAATAAAATTGCACGTAACTTTAGACTTTAATCGAAAATTAATTGATTATTTAGCGAATTGTCATCTCAATTTTCCAGAGATGAAATTCCTCTTTTAACAGTTCAAACAAGTTGTTGCTTTTCGTTTGCACTGATCAGCAACTGGCTAACTACTTTGACACGCTGACAGGCCCATATGTGGCTTTACCAGTTAATGTATGCTCAGTGGAATGGAAAACTGACACTTGCAATCATTGCATGAAAAATGCAACAAGTTTATTAAAAATAAACTATAAAAGAGTACGAGGGAGGATGATATCCATTTAATGATTAAAAGTTCATCATATTATTATGATTTGCTTTCTGTGGGCTCTTTGACGTCTGAATATGTACATACGAGAACTTACCCTAGATTGAACTGCAGTGTGCTAAAATTGTGTTCCGTGTGTGTTTTTTTGTGGACCGTTGTTGAAGATGAACAGTGAGGTGAGGTGAACTGATAAGGGGAAGAGTATTTCACTAAAATTGCGACTGCTACTATTATCGCTGGGAGAGAGCCCGCAAGACAATTGTGACTATGCAATGCAGTGAAACCAGCGAGCATCGGCTGGAACTAGCGAACCATGGGTGGTATTGCGCTGATTTCAGTGTAGCATTGCACTTAAACCTTACTGCTTGTAGAACAGTTCTCTGCTGCAGACAAAGTTGTCGAGGCCCTGGCGTGATTCGAACCACGGACCTCTTGATCCGAAGCCGAACGCGGGATTCTTGAAGATCAATACTCAGTTAAGGAAAGCGCCTTCGAGCTAACTGCGGCTTTTCGATAATGGTCAAAAGTGGCTTGATATTCATTTACTTTTTTTTATCAAATATATATCCAGCTTTAAATCAAGAATCGTGTCTCCTTAAAATTATTTGGAAATCTAGTGCCTCAACGTATCTCTTGACAGATGTGTTCATACTACAGTCACTATAGACATTAGTAGGTTTGGTGATCTATACTTGTAGGAATATGGCATTTGGCTACTCATAAAAGAACAACAAACTAGCAACAACAAACTAGCTTAGTTGGGAGTAGATGTTGTATGTATCCAATGCGTGAATAAGTTTGAATGTTGTCTCACAGAGGTTTTTAAAATCTTCGCGACATTATTCTAAACTTTAAGAGTCACTGTAGCACGTGTTTTGCATGTTATATATGTTATATATTTGTCATTCATGATAAATATTTATGCAATATATCTTTACTTTAGAGCATTTCACGATCCGTATTCACATCTTCTATAAAGTCAAACTGTTTGCCGTTATTTTAGCTTGAAAACCTCTTATCAATTCGAGGTAGCGAAAGTGATTCAAGATGCTTGACAGAACCTATTCTCTCCTAACAGTGGTAGCTCCGTCAAGAATTCCTTAACGGCCTCTGTCCCAATACGAGCGTTTCGAGGTGATGTGGGGTTTAACGCGGCTTTCAAGAGTATTTCACTTATATCGCGGCTGCCAGTATTATTGCAGGGAGAAAGCCCGCAACACCATTGTGGCTATGCATTGCGGTGAAACCTGCGAGCATCGGGAATGAACTAACGAACCATGGGTGGTACTGCGCTTAAATTCAGGGAAGCATTGCACCCAAACCTTACTGCGTGTAGAACAGTTCTCTACTGCAGACAATGTTGCCGAGGCCCTGGCGGGATTCGAACCACGGACCTCTTGATCCGAAGCCGAACGCGCTAACCACTGAGCTATCCCGCCCCCACGAGAGTTTCCAAGTACGAATTCAAAATCAACAGCAAGTAAACCAGTAAGACATTAACACCATAGAAATATAAATTTCTTGGAGCGAACTACAAAATAGATGCTTAGGGAGTCCAAAAACCATCTAATTTCGTAGAAGTGATCCCAATGCTACATGCACACTGAGAAAAATATAAATTTGCTGTTGACAAATCGATTTTGTGCATGCTTGAGGATACTCTTTTATGGGACCTTTGTAGCAAAATCGGTCGTAGGCTTACACGTACGAATTTATTGGGAGCGGAATGTCCAAAATACGGTATTTAATCTGATTCATCTTTAACCGAATTAAGGTCAGTACTGAAACGTGTACTTAGAACATATACTTCAACATGTTCATGCGTGCTTTGTCCTTTGTCCAGTTCATTAGGAGCTTATCTTTATATCTCGCAAAATAATGTCTTATCTGCCAAGCATAAGCCAATGTATTTGTGTAAAACCGATGAATAATGTAAACTGAATCTGAAATTGATGTATTGCAATGAAAGTGACCTCTTTTCCCCTAAACTATTCTCAAGATGGGATCTCTCCTTGATCATGTCAGCGCTCTTTGACTGGAATTAACGTTCCAAATATTGATTCGTGTCCTCAAAATGACGGAAGATACTTCACTGAGGCCCTTTCAACTCGTGTTTCATATAAAATTCCCTATCTCACTTATGACTTTGCCTTGGCATTCTGCAGAGGGAATATGTAAATGTGATGTCTTGTCATCGATTTGTTTTTTTAATAGGATACATGTTTGACAGAACTCCGAATAATATTTTATTCGCTATTTGTAAGCCAAATCTTTTCATATGTGTATTCAAAAGAAGGATTTTTGATTTTTCGGAATCAACCCAGAAGTCTTTGCTAGTGGTGTACACACTGAAAACTGACTTTTTTCTTTCTGTCTAAAGTTAATTAACCTTTATGTTCATAGAATTTGGTTTTCTTTTGAAAGTAATGTACAATAGTGTCTTAGCGTGTTATGTTAGTCTTGTGTTTGTTGTAGACACATGAATTTAGTCTTATTTCTACTGAGTATTTTACTTTTTCTTCGATACCAACTAATAAGAATTGAATGCTAGAATTTTCAAATTTGTTTCCAAAAATAAAATAATAAAACTACTCATGACCTTAATCCAGCTACTTTATGTTACTTGCAAAAGACAAACAACCTGGAACTTTGGGCGGACAAAGACAAAGAGCTATGAATACTTCCCAATGATAATAAGATGTCCCGCGTTGAGTATAATGTCACGAGCCAATAATGGCTCTCTTTTACTTCAGGTGTAACTTTTTCGTTTGGCAACGTAACATGCTCGTATGTGATAAGAGAGTTAAAATGTGAAAGAAGGTATTGCTGCCTAATGATACATGTTATTTTCATCGTTTAGAATATCATTATCTTTTTTCATGGAAGGTCAAGTTGATCACATTGTTTGAAAAAGGATAAACGTTATCCATATTATTTTGTAAATGATCAACGCTTTGACTAATTGAATAAGATAGAGCGTCAGTGGTTGAAACTGAACGTTCAACATAAAAATGTTTAAACTTTTACTTTCTTTCGTGGGTTTAACGTTTCTCAACTCATCCCCAGCTTATTTCATTCTCGGATATAGATAGATAGTTTATTTAAGCCTCACATTGTGTAGACATTAACTATGTGTTATAAAAGATACATACATTCAGATAAGATTCTCATAAAATATACACAAACCACTCCTTATGGAGTTATGAGAGACTAGAGAATACATTAAAAATAACAAACATACATCACTAATGATATAAAATAGATTTTCGTCTCCTAAGATTATTACTGCAGGTTTTGGCACATAAGATTGATAAACTTTTTTCTTTGAGGAGTACTGAACATTTCTCCAAATCACTCAACGTATAAAACGGAGATCATCATATGATATCATCATGATACAACACATTCACGATCCATTGCACTACAAAGATTCTAGCAAGTGTTATTGTTTAGTTGATCTAGAGCTGAAATCACAGTTCAAGCAAGGACGTGTATATACAAATCCTTGGTTCAAGTAACTGGTGCCACTGGTCAATGCCGGTTCTCTTGAATTGCTACAAAGGCACTAAACCTTTGACCTTTTTCGCCCTCACTAAATTAGGTCACTTGTTAAAGAACAGACTATGAGGGACTAGAGTTAACTCTCGTCTAGACATGAAAGTGCATTGCCTCGTTTTATTGATTAGACCTATGGAACATTGATCATGCTATCATATAAAGTAATAAATAGATATGAATGAATTTATCTAGCAGGAAGGAATTGTTTTCATCACTATTAACACTTACAATTATTTCGTAAATTGCTGCAGAAAAAATGGTGTTACATCACTACCGTTACCGTAACATATGTTATTTATGTATTTTTTTTGTTTTGTAATATGTTGAGGCGAGACTTGAATTAAAAATCTGTCTGTCTGTCTGTCATATGTACACTTTTCTAAGGAAAAGCGCCTCTGTTCTCGAACAATTAGTTGCAAAGATTGTCATTAAGAGGATTACCTATCTGCCACGACAATCTCATTACATACTTACCTAAATCGGAGATCGTTCCATACGCTAATAACGCATTATAAGTCTAGACATAACAGGCGTGAACAGTTCGTTGATCCTGTTAACCGTGGCCATTTTGTTTTGTATGTAATGATAGGAATTTCAACATGGTGCAGAAAGGCAATCAACATGTGGATATGGTTTGATAAATATTTTTAAAATGTTTTACTTTAAGCTTTATGAAAGGACCAACGTACGCGAATTACAAATGTTTTCATAAAACAAGTAGGGGTTAATTGATACAAAAACGTGGTTTATTATAGTCACACTATATAATAACACCACCTTTGCTTCTAAATGTTATAATTTTAAAGAATATAAGCCTATTTATAGTTTGTGAAAGTAATATACTTTTTCATACCTTTAATGTGTGCTTGACGAGTCTGCCTGGTGATAACAAAACGTATTACCACCAATTTACCTCAACAAACAAGTGTACTTGACGAATCTGCCAGGTGATAACAAAACATATTCCCACCAGTGTACCTCAACAAACAACTGTGTTTGACGAATCTGCCTGGTGATAACAAAACGTATTCCCACCAGTCTACCTCAACAAACAAGTGTACTTGACGAATCTGCCAGGTGATAACAAAACATATTCCCACTAGTCTACCTCAACAAACAACTGTGTTTGACGAATCTGCCTGGTGATAACAAAACGTATTCCCACCAGTCTACCTCAACAAACAAGTGTACTTGACGAATCTGCCAGGTGATAACAAAACATATTCCCACCAATCTACCTCAACAAATAACTGTGTTTGACGAATCTGCCAGGGGATAACAAAACATATTCCCACCAGTCTACCTCAACAAACAACTGTGTTTGACGAATCTGCCTGGTGTTAACAAAACGTATTCCCACCAGTCTACCTCAACAAACAAGTGTACTTGACGAATCTGCCAGGTGATAACAAAACATATTCCCACCAATCTACCTCAACAAATAACTGTGTTTGACGAATCTGCCAGGTGATAACAAAATATATTCCCACCAGTCTACCTCAACAAACAGCTGTGTTTGAGCATGTAATTACTAACCCTATACACCTTCGTTAAAGGTACATATATCCCATGACAAATCATTTACTCAAAATAAGCAAGGTTCAGTACAATCCTGATCTTCATTTGATGAATGGAACCCTTTAATTTTACGCTTTCCAGATTGTGTAGACTGATATATGACCCTAAATTACAGGCATGTTGACAGGTTATTCATCGTATGTTGCAATTACTCAGAACAAACACTTATTACTTTTCATTCCTGATATTTATACCCGAACTTAAGCGAGGTCCAGTTCACTCCTGGTGTCCATGTGATGTATTACAGTCATCTATGCAATCAAATAAAGAATGTTTTAAGTGACATATGAGGTTAAACTACAGACAAGCTGTCAGATTATTTGCGACGTGAAACAACTACACATATACAATTCTAAAAGTATCAATTTACATTTCGTTTATGCTTCGTTAGACTACAAAATTATTAGATTTCGTTCTCTTAGGCGATGTTTTTTGACGTCAGGTTAAGTTTAACTCAAGATTAATTTTCATGTACCAATGAAATATCAATTGCAACCCTACATTAAAATAATATTTAGCTCATATAGATATATCATATTTGTTTTTAACCATGTTTGTTTTGAGAAGGAACTGAATCTTTATCCTTTTGCCATTTCCCAAATTCCTTTATGTATACTTTTACCGTCAATGTCATATGAAGTAAGTGGTTTCGACAAATTTAGCTGAATAGTGCCATTCCTCAGAAGAAATTAGTTCTTTGTTACGCCTAATGGGTAAAGGTATTTACTATATATGTCAATATAAAAGAAAGATAAGTCATAACTTGTTTAACAAACTCTAAAAATCTCCTTAATTTAACAGCGTTTGTGTCCCCTTGTCACATTATCCAATTATTTCTTCATGTATACGTTTTGTAAACTGTTAACCGTACAGGAGGTTATTCCATTTTCATTCATTTTATCCTGAACGGAGAGATTGTTTCCATAATCATTCCACAATGTCTAGTATCCGCGTTCTGATGATCTGAAACAGCATTTGTGCAGTGTTGGCAACATCATGTCATAAAATTTAATCGGCAAGGTCGATCAGTATTAATCATCTCAAACACAGTTTTATACATCAATTGTCACATTCTTGTCTTCTATATAATATAAATCAAGAACTTTCTGAGTAATAAGTTCATTTATCAGTATAAATGACCAATCAGTTAAAGATCATTACACTTTATTCAAGGTAAACGTCCATTTTTGCATACTTATTTAGTAGTAGTAATAGTATTAATGATGATAATGATAATAATAATAATAATAAAAATAAAAAATAATAGTAATGTTTTGTATCAAAGATAACTTGATACTTATTATAGATACAAAATTATAAAGCCAAACAATGTAAAGCTATTTATGTATTACCATATTTTCTGTTACTTAAAAAATTGCTATGAGGGCACGTGACTAATGTTAACTCATAGCCTTGTGTAATAGTACATGAATTCAAGAAATGACATCTTTCTACAAGTTCACAGCATAATGACAGAACAGATGCTTCTGTTTACTAGGTGCAATTGTCTGGTAGAAAGTGTTTGAATGAAATCACTGTCTTTTAAATGGTGAAGTTGTATGACATGAGGTTTGATACATCTTTACCGTTGAAATATTTTCAAATCATCGAGGTCTCATATTGTCTGGTAGTATTTGACAACATGAAATAAGCCAAGTTTGAAGTGGCAATTGCACCTTGACTAACAGATGAATTACGAGTAGCATAGACCATCGTCGTTGTTCATATCTATCCTGCCAATAGAACTCCTCACTGCAATACTGTTTAGCTTGGATGATGAAATAAACTCCACCAACTGCGCTTCCTGAAAGTAATACTCTGAAAGAACTGTACTGGAGGATGTTAAATTAAAACATATTTTGATTATTTGATCATTCTGGCAATTGCAATTTTCGAACAGCCACTTTTGAAGAGAATTTGATACCTAATGTTTGAAGATGGCACCTAGGATATCAATTACTTGTCAACGACCAATATAACCCCCTCGCGGGACCTGAACTATTTGAGACAACAATTATTTGCTTGTTTAATATCCAGTGAACATTTGATCCGCCTTTGATGTAAACGTTACAAAGCTAGTTTGATTTACTGGCGAAACCTTCATGTAACGGATCATTAATCTCGTAAGAGTTCTTTCATTATTGTTTCCCTGCTTTTTATAAGCATTTTAATCCTCTTTTGTTGATGATACCATACAAATTGTCTCATTAATATTATCCTTAATTAAAGTCTCATTCTTGATCTCAAAATCTATAATATTTTGATTTCGTGTATCAATTAACAAGAACATCTTTGATGTTTAATAACATGGATGTGTAATTTGCTATTTCTCTAAGCGTCTGTTCTTCCGAAATGTGCGTTACTTGATATATGATTTCGTCATGAGCAGCTGCGGTTTATTTATAAGGCTTATTGTAATGCTTATTTCTTTAAAAAGTGCATTTATTATTACTGAATACACCAGAATGTCGTGTAAACAAAGTTTATTATGTAAAAGGTTGAATTTGATTGCCAACCTAATGCAACAATTGCGAAAAACAATGCGACAGAAACGCCGTTCAATGCTGTCATGCTGGTGTTCTGTTTTAGCATGACAATGCTCCGGTTCACTGGTCTGGAGTTGCACAGACCGCTATACGTGAATATGGATTCGAAGTGATGAATCCCCCACTATACAGCCGAGACCCAATCGACTATTTCCTGTCCAAACACCTGCAATCCGCCCTTTGTTGAAGGCACTTCCGGGATGACCAAGACGTCAAGGCTGCCACGGAGGCGTGGTTAGGGGTCAACCCGAAAACTTCTACAAAAGTGGCATCAAAAGCCTTAAAGAACAGTGAAATAAGTGTATTGAGATGAAGGGTTATTATATTGAAAACTAAACATAAAAAATTCGTTACGCGAGTTTGTTTTATATTGAATATTTCATTCTGTCTCTATGTCTCTGTCTGTCTGATTCTCTCTGTCACTGCTTAAATTTACAAGTGGCGTTATAAATTTTACTCGAACAATCTGTAAGATACCATAAGTTTACAACTTCATGAAACCTTACATGGCGTTAAATACTAGACTGACTCTACTTAAAGCATAGATCTGACCCAGAAGCCAGATTCATTTATAACCGCGAGATTCTTCTTACCACATTTATCTGTACGCTTTAAGCTGATTTTTCCAAAATTGTTTCAAATACATGTTTTCACATCAATGAAAATGAATCTGTTAGATTCAGACTGACATACAAATGAGGTGATTAGACTGACATTTTCAAAACATAAGATTGTGTCGTTTGTATGAGCACAGCGTCCGAAACCATTTCAGGTGACAAATATATTTCCTTCATGGTCTAAATCAATTCTCACGCCAGACCTGACAAGCCTATTACTTCCGCGAAAAATCTTTCTGATCTTTGTCACGATCTTGTTTGGAATTAGACACCACATGAAACGCAGAGGGTCGATAGATGCCAGGGTCTGTGGGGAAACAGATTGAATTTATTTAGTCACAACGGTTCACTGTTTTGTATTGAATAAAACTAAGACCGATCTTAGCCAAAAAACGTCTGTCTGTGTTTTTAAAGGAATTATTCATTCTGCAAAAGAAGAAAAATAGGAAAAAGAGCAAATGAAGTAAAACCGGAATCTCATTTAGACTTAAAAATTCAGTTTCTGCATCAACAAAGTAAAAGATAAACAACCCCGGTATTCTTGTGATACAATTTCTTCTTATATCTTGTGCATGAAGAGAATTGCATGTATTTTAACATAAGCCATTATTTGCCCAAAAAGTGTTTACAACGCTAATGTTCTGGAAAGCTAGTGTCAAATGTAGTCTGATACCTAGCAATATTTTTAAAGGACAAAAGAAATGAAACAATTTGTCTCATGAATTAAATAACAACCCTGCTTCGTGTATGTATAGCGTAAATGTATTTTATATGGGGTGTAAATATCTGATCTTCCAATACCCAATTTATGGATGATCAATTGTGAAACAACATCTAGGACAGAAAGCTTTTTATTCCATGCTCTCTTTGCAATATGTCAAGCTCACCTTCCATTTACTCTCGGCTCACGCTATTGATGTGTCGCTTTATTACCACCTTTACAACAATATAGCCTCCCTGGTGATGAGATAATCAATTCCCATGCTCCTCACGAAGTATTAAAGAAGAACCCTGACCAACCAGGCTTCCTTTAGGACACATCATTTCTTTTATAATTCAACTTATATGATGGGACAGGTTTGTATTTGTGGTAGAAAGTATCTGCTTTTAGCATCATATATCATAGAATTCTTTCAAAATTACAGATCCAATTAATTCTACAAATCCAAATATAACGCTGTCAATATCAATACTGCATACGTATGGACATATTTAGAATCGGGAATACTTTGGCTATATCGATCATTTCAAGCAACTATATTCTGATTTTATGGATATTTGATTAAGCTTTTTCGTGTTTATGTACTAGAACAACCACTGGGATTCATACATAGGAGTCACGGAGAAAGGTTTAACTGTATGTTAGCAAATGATAGTTTATCTTGTCAAACCAAATCGCCACTTATATCCTTGTACTAAATATCAATCTGTTATTACCAATTCACCACCATACAAGGGTGCTATAGTTGTGTTATCCACCCTCCAAATTTTCATAACAACCATAGCAGATTTCCCTGTCTAATGTGGCAAAGGAAAATTGAACAAAAATGCATAAAGAAATTGAAAAAATGTGGAAACTTTTTCAACGAAATTGTTCTGATATCAAATGCTGGGATTCCATTTTTGTTAACAGAGTTGCTAACTGTTGTGGAGCTTGGCGCCCTCTTGCCGTGAACACCATTCGTATTGTCAGAAACAGATCACATCATTTATTTGTCTCAAGGAAGTGTTATCATGAAAAAGACATTTGAATTAGATTGGTACATGTTTGTGAATGACAAACCATATGAGCGCGATCTGTTCCCATCGTAACCGGTATCAGTTTTCCTATTTGTCCTTATTCACTCCTTTTGATACGTTTTCCCCTTTTCCTATTAAAACCAAATAGCAAACACAATTTTAAAAGAATGTCACTTGATTTACATGAAATTTCATTATTACTAATGTAAGTAAATCTTTCTTACCAATGCAAGAGTGTTTTGAATTCTATAAGTTCTTTTTTGTTTCTATCTATATACACAAGGACAATTAAAAACCTTTAGCATATGAGAATGCTTCGATATATTAACCCTTGAAGATGAACCACTAAAGTGTTGACGTCACACGAATTGAATGAGTAGATAGTTTCTTACTTTTAAATACGAAATGATTTATAAGAAAGATGCATTTGTAATTTTTCAAATGGTGATTTAAATGACGGAAGGTGTTCATTTAGCTATTGTTTCCTAAACTAAAACTGTATCTGTTCTCCAGCTTATTCAATTTCTGTATTGTATAGAAAGCTTATAGAAAGTCATTTCGGCGGAGACACTGGTCACCATCAGAGTAGTTCAGCAACAACGGGCGCGGTTTGACTAATGGATGACCTGCTTCATTTCTTAACAATTTAAGAGGGAAGGCTTTATTCCCTGAGAGATGAGTTCAGACACTCGGGAGGTAATAACAAAGCATGCCTTTGCCCATAAAGCAGTCAAATTGGGTACTCGGTCAGATATGATGCATGGTGGTGATGCGTAGTGTTCGCTAGTAGTTTCTTATGGTAATATTCTCTCAAAACATCGAACATGCAATGTGCATGCATAATATCGGTTTATTGTTATTTTTGTAATGAAAATCTTTACATATCCTTTCGTTACTGTATCTTATTTATGGTATCAGTCGGTGTAGCATGTTATTTGACGTGTTATTGTTTAACTTCATTAAGACATGAGAAATGCTGAATCAGTCATGTTTACAGTAAATGCGACCTCGGATATGGGGTATTCTATTTGGTTCTCAAAATGAGTAAAAAAAAGCTGCCTTTCATATGTTGATATGCATATATCTCTGTTTCGTCATAGGCAGTATGATAATAGTTGTACCTCAGGGTCCAATCACCAGTAAGCTTTGCTGGCAAAACCAAGGATGAAGGTGTCAAGAAGATATGTTTCCATCCGTTGTAATAAACACCTCTGAGTAGTAAGGAAGGATTACAGTAGTTAGAACACCAGAAAAAAACTATTGAAGAGGCTTACGAGAAAACATCTATGGGATTTACTTCGTCTTGATTTTTGCTGAATGGTTTCGTCTTGTCTTAAGAGCATCGTGACCAGGACGCAGCCAACTGATACGGTGTTTCCACTCCAGTAAATATCAAGTTAGATTGATAACATGTTCCTACCCATTCTTATAACTAAATTTCTTATTTAAATTTGAGTGAAAACAACCCTGTGTCCTCTCTTTGGAGCAAACGAAATGAAATAAGATAACTGCCACTGTATTGAAGAAAGATAGCTTTGATTTATTGATGAAATGTGCATATAAATTTAACAACAATATGTGAAATAAAGTTGTTGAAACATTGCTCTATATATATGCTTTAAAGTTATAATATACTTGGCCAGTTGTGAGTATTCTTATATCCGTAGATGACAATACTTTGCCTATTCTGATGTTAAAATTTTTTAAAGATGACGATTTTAAGCATGATCAAATTCTATATTTGTCAAAAAAAGAACGTTTTAGTTTATGTATAGGTCAGAACTTAAATTTAATATTTGTTTAGATTTTAATAGTTGTCTCTTAAGTATTGTATATTTGCATAAAAACAGTCAGTTAGGTACACTTACAAGGTTGACAAATATATAATATTCTAATATATTCAACTAATTCCCTCCATCGCCAACGAGGCCGTGGTGTCTGGTTGCTGGACAGCAGTTGAAAAAATGAAGGAATCAAGCTTTGAGGTGTCACTTACACTCTACATCATGGTACTACGTATACTTCTTGTCAACATTAGACAATGGAATATAATTGCTTGGTATTCATATCATAAATAAATAGGTGCTTGATTTCAGCACTTGTTCCCGAATGTTCACGAAAATCCTTTATGTCGTAACTGAACGAACGCAATTTGTTTGCTCAAATAAAACACACCAAAAGTTCACCCTTTTCTTGTTTGTTCATATTCAAACCTTCATTACACTTTTAATACAATCTCCCGCTATTCCGGTTGGGAATCGTTTTAATTGATGATCAAACGAATACCTTATATAATGTAAGAAGCCAAAATCTATTTCCAATTTACCTATACACGTTTTATGACCTTACTGAAACACAGCCCTTAGTTTTTCTTCTTGTTTGCTGTAGAAGGTTTTAAAAACTTATGTTTCACTCATTGATTCACTCACTCGTTGGCGCGCACCTGTTGCGGTACATTGTCGTGTTTTCGCACATAAATTATTACTTAACTCATTTGATTGTAACTGTAATGGAATAAATTGACATGAACATGGTTATTTTAAGCAATGGCCAGTAATTCTTGATAAAAAATACCATCGCAAACGTTTGACATATTTGACTCTATGTCACTCGAGGAACTAAAGTGCTATTTAAAAAATTGGGACAACAGCCCTATCAAGGATCTTCTATTGGTACCAGAGTCCACTATGGTTTCCTCGAATGGTATCGAGATTGATTTTTGGAATTGATGAGTAAATGTCGCCCTATCTAATGTCCAATTTGTCTGAGGAACATCCTTCTATTTTTAATGTTATAATTGCCAACGCATAGGATCTGGTAATTGTCGACGTGCCATGCAAATAATGGGACTGAACATTCAATTCAATCTGCAAACGTGAGTTGTAATCACAAAAACCTGTCGTTTAGTATATTGAGGGAATGGCCATTCACGTGCAAGCTGCATGTACATCATAGCCCATCATGAAAATGGAAGATACCAAATATCAATACGTTATTTTAAAGTCACTCTAGTTTATATCTTTACAGATTTATTTGAAATAATAGTGTTGTTTTTTAGTTTCCGTATGTATATTCTCCCTCTCATCATATTCAATATGATAAGTTTACTGCAGGGATCAGTCTCAACTAAGCTTTCCTGGCGATACCTAGGATGAAGGTGTCAAGAAGGTCTTTGTAAGAAATACTCGTGATAGATACGCAAGGATTACTGAAGCTTCGAATAACATGAAAAACTGTTCAAGAGGCTACAGGGAAAACAATGTATAGGATTTACCCTCATCTTGGTTTTTGCCAAATGGTTTCGTCTGAACAGCATCGTGCATGTCTAGTGGCCATGTAGCGTGTTAATCACGTTGTTTAGGAATCACTCAGTGCCAGTGTACTTTTGTGTGGTTTGATTGAAATACGCCAAACGGAACACTATACAGTTGCAATATTAAAGTTCTCGTTCTAAACAAAGACTAAAAAGACATAATTTCGGAAAGGCAGAGAGAAGACAGATTCAGTTTTATAGTGTTTGAAAGCTTATACAACTTATAATGAGGCCAGCAAAAAACTTCCTCACAGTTCCGTGCACCCGTAAAGAAACATAATGGGACAACTCTTTTGCCGAAGCTGATGCTGATCTACAGAACCAACTTGTTAATTACATCAGAAAACTGGAAGGTCTGGCAATCCTTAGATTTGGTTTGAAGAAGGTTTCGGAAGAATAATTATGACTGAGATCACATGAGCAGGGCCCTGAATGCGTTTACGCTGTATAAAAGCCTAGTCTGTGGTTGCATTATTACGTGAGATTTCGGCTTCTGCAAATGTATATGGTTGGTGCTCAATTGAAATGTGTTTGGCAAAAACAGATTTATGTGTAAGCCGGCTGAGATGATTTGAATTTAAGTAATCACATATGTGAAGTTGTCACGTATCAAATCTAAATAACATTTAATAATAAAACATATATGTGTCTCTCATTTTAAAATCAATAGATGGAAGGCATTGTTTTATATTGCAGCAATCTGCAGTGCGGTTTTTGTAAACGTTCCAGTTATAACACGTTATTTTACATTTATGAACCCAAAAAGTTTGATTCAGCGATGGTTAAGAAACACTAAATTGTTTCATTACATAACATTTGAGACGACGCTACTTATACACCATATTCACGAGGCGGCCATGTTGATTCGAAAGCGAGGGTAAGATCGCAAGCCGGTTTGAGTCTGAACAGTTTTTCTACCTCATTTCAAGATATGTTGATAAATTGTGTGAACATATATATATATATGTATGTATGTATATATATAATGTTGCAGTTGTTTACTTCTATAAAAATCGTTATATTGAACACAACTGGGTTATACCAAACGGTTTTACAATTTCAAAAACAATTTGACTGTATTATGAAAATTATTTTTTGCAATTTAAGATTACAATATCGGTCAAACCTACCGGGCTAGTTCAAACATTCGTTTAATTAGACTTCAGCCACTAAAAGACTTGGAATGACTACAATTGTTTCTTCAAAAATGTTCATTTTTAAAAAGTTACGGTTATATGATTTGTATGATTTTGTATGATCTAAAGGCCATTTAAGGGATAGCTTGTAAAAATTGAAAAAAAAACTTCTCGGGGAGGTATATTTAATTGTTTAAGGAAAGCGCCAATATATCTCAGACATCTCCTAATTCAAACTCTTATAAATATTTGCTTTTTAATGGTTTGATAAAAATGATTAAAAAATTTCTCGGGCATCGGCGCATCACTTTTATATATATATATATATATATACGTCATTACTTTACGTCACCAATCTGTGGGTACGCATCGATTGTCATGAGTTATGCACCCCTTGTTCTGTGACGTCATAGCATGGCAACGTCATAAAGACCCCATGATGATCACTGAATAGTGTGAAACCGGTCGGGGATTGAAATCATTTCCAGACTTTTGTTTTTTTATCTATCTATCTATCTATCTATATATATATATGCATGTAATACTTTTTGTATCACATATGTAGAAAACAAAATAATCAACGCATCGTTACTGCTAACCCAGATCAGTCTTTTTCTGAACCAAAAGATATAGTTAAGAACAACGATTATGATGTCTTTATGCTGAACTTACAACTGTATATCTTAAGAGAAGATAAAAAAAGGTATTCAATTGAAATGCCACGATTTCAGAAGTATTGGAAAATAAGATTAATTTATCCCGCGTCATTATTTTTTAAAATAAAAAGTTCAATAAAGTATTACGGCCTCGCACTTTCCGAGGTTGATATCAAGATTTGGAACAAATGATTCAAACAATTTTGCTAATGTAGATCTAAATCGAAATATTTAAATTTGACAATTTAATTTGCTGATAACTATTCATTTCATATTAAAAAATATCTATTTCATAAAAATAATAATAATAATATAGCGTACAGTACAGTTGTAGGGATACGGTAAGCTGATGTCACAATTATCTAGTTTCTTTTTTAAAAATAGGATTAAAAACTTATGATCCACTGCTTCTATTGCTTACCTTTTGGAATTTAAGATGTGACTAGTCCATATGTAATCACATCGGAATCCTTAGTGCACTGAGGTAGTGCTGTACACAATAACGTTGCGCCGCTATAACTTTCTTTGCGTTCCTAGCCTCGTTCTCGTTATCAAAATGGCGTCGCTTGAATAAGGTCTATTGTTGTTGAGTTAACATAAATGGTTAACAATATGTATCAAAGCTGCCAACGAACTCATGGTTATGTTTACTAATATTTCTGAGATTGATATAAATATATTGATATTTTATAAAACTTTCTTTCACATCCGTGGTGTTTTTATGAGTTATTTCCATTGATATGACTCGTATTTACGCGTCAGTTTCATCTATTGCTCTGTACAAGTAATCCAGACATACGTGTAACGTTGTTTATGTTTTGAATCTATAACACATCTTTATTACTTTCATAGTATATATGTTTTGTATATAGTTTGTACAAGTGTTGAAAATAAGGGATGATATTCAACAATCACTAGTTCATAGCAAAACGAAACGGCTTTGAATTGCAAGGACATGCTGAGCCATCTGATTAATTGTTCTCATCAATTTACCATGTTTTTTAGCTTTAGTTACTCTATTTCGCCTGGATTAAAACTATTCCAGACATTGTGTTTGAAAGTAATTTATGACCTAGGCCGATTACTTTGACCAGGAAGCAGCCAACTGATACTACGGTGTTTCCGCTCCAGTTAATATCAAGTTAGACTCCCTCTTAGAATTTACGTCCTTTTTTAATTTGAGTTCAAACAACCTTGTGTTTTTAAGTATTTTGGGCAATAAATGAAACAAACTACACAGAAGATTGATTATATATGACGTATTTTTTGACCATTTGATAAGATATCAATCACATTAACCCGTAAGTTATTTTGATCAGCATACATATAAATGTAGACTACAGTCGGTATGACTTTAAGTCGTTAAAGTATTTCTTTATATAATGTCTATCTTATAGCATCATATGAAATTTGTTCTTTCAATATCTTTAGTCAATAGTTTAATATCGTTAGATGATAAGCCATTTTCTTTTTTTGAAGTTAATATTCTATAACGATATAAACTGATTATTTACTGAACTGATATTTACTTCTTAACGTTTGCAAAAACAACGTTTCAGTATTAATTTAGAACATACCTGGCCCTTAAAGGTTTCATTAGTTTTAATTAACAGTCAACTTCCATTTCTTCATACGTAAAAGTCAGTTAGAAACACTGGCATAACAACAACTTACTTCAAAATGTTTTATATATAATGTTGACCAATCCATTACTATTAAAATATATTCATCTCATTCCTTCCAACGAGGTCGTGGTGTCTGGTTGCAGGACAGTAGTTGACAGCATGAAAGAAACAAGCTTTGTGATGCCAACTGCACCCTGACTAAATGAGACATTGTACATAATAGAACACCACACGTCGAAGGGGTCACGTCGATCACGTCCACAGAACTATTCCTTTTCTTACTAAATGTCATTGATAACATGAAAACAGTATTTTGATGTTGTTCTTTTGATATGCATCAATGCATGTGTGTATCCCATTTATCTATTTCCCATAATTTAATATGTATTAGTAACGTTTATGATATTAT
This sequence comes from Phorcus lineatus, assembly GCA_921293015.1. Classification (NCBI taxonomy): domain Eukaryota; kingdom Metazoa; phylum Mollusca; class Gastropoda; order Trochida; family Trochidae; genus Phorcus; species Phorcus lineatus. Next base: position 45,616,940 of record OV121090.1, on the reverse strand, counting down.
ATGTATCCCATTTATTTATCTCATATAATTCAATATGTAGTAGTAACGTTTATGATATATGTATGTTCATATTATCGAGGTTGTTTTCCACCAAATCAGGTTTTATTTATTTTATGAACTTCCATTATCCTACTTAGACTCGATGCCATTTGAAGTCCCCAGGTCGACATTTTCTACACATGGTTTCGTGTCTTTTTCCTATAAATAACAGGTCAGATCTCAGGGGCCTTGAAGATAAAAGTATTTAATCAAATAATTTTAGGTGATTACTACATTGTTCTTATGGCTACAGACAGTGTGAAGTCCGTGAGTACCAAACTATACACATAAATTAGAATGTTCATGTGTTTCTTGTAATGCTTGAAAATGAACCACCTGGTGCTTTGAGGGACTTCAAAGCTGTCGAGAACAGGTCAAATTGCTCAAAATACTTTTCTGAGATATTTAGATTTCCCTTGTGTTGCATGATATTTTAAGTCGGTATTAGATTGCCTAGAACCCTTGTCGAACATGCCCTGTCTTAGAGAGTAAGCTATTTTTCACGTTTATTGATATGAGTTCAGAAAGAAAATGCCAGTCGGTTTTGGTCTATACTCGGAATGTGTAGATCATTTCATAAAGTACAAACTCCAAGCCCTTACAGTGACAAAATGTTAAGGATAATTATATCTTTTGATTGAAGGAACAGTAAATACCAACCTAATTCAAATAAGTTTATGGATATTTTCAAAAGGTTTATGTTATGTAATGTTTTATCATTGGTTTCAAATAGTCATTTTGGTCATAGACATGTCACATAGTTGTAGGGGTGTTTTAGCCCTGCATGTACACACAATTCATGAAAAAATATATATTTAATTACACTAATTTATGCAAAAGTAGATATATGCTTTATCTTCGTTAATCATTTTAAAATGTCATGGTTCCCTTAGTTCATTATCTTCTTTTCTGTCGGAGATGTTATTAGAAACAAAAGCTGTAAAACAAATTGAAAATGTCTTCTAGAGAGTGTTTTCATGCCCACTCAATCGTGTCTGTGGGAAATACTTCACCAGTAATAATGATGCCTTCCATCTACAAGGCTTTTTACACTTGTGATGTCCGTGTGTTGTGTTACACTAATTAATATCACCATGTCCTGAATAGGTAGACGGGGAGGCCATAATTAGAGGCATATTAAATGTTATTAAATTTGGTATCCTGTTTATTACTCGCTCACAAATATAACTATAATTGCCGACAGGGTGCTAAAACTACCAATTCCGCGACTTAACTACGTAGTCTGTGCTAGTCGCAGTGTGAATATAACACTGGAGTATCTTACACGGACTAAACATCATAGTTAATGATACAAAATATCTAGAATAAGTAGACTGATATACGACCTTAGAGTAGAGATATTGGTAATGAAGACGGTCAAACGGCTTGAAATTAAGGAAATTTACAGTATTTGTAATTTGTGAGACAATTGATTGATTCCAAAATCATTTTCATTTACATGTTGTTTGTGTTTTATTATAAGTGTTCAAAATGATTTCTTATACGAACATACTAAGTTCGGTTAATTGACGCGAACCACTTTCCCTGATTTGAATGATTAAAATGAAGGTGTTCCCCTAAAGAGTGCCGCTAGCAGGTTTCGCTTAATAATGACAATTTTCACTACGACTGAAGATAATCGAGTTGAGCAATGTAAAGATTTCCCCAAGAGGAAACTTTATTTTGCAAATATTGATACTTGAAGGGGACAATTTTGAATATATGAAAGTTTTACAAACGTGATAAAGTGTATTTAAAACAGACAGTAATCTTCACTGAAGCAGTGCACCACAAGTGATGTTTGATAGTTAGTGCTACAAAAAATGACAAACTTGAATGGAAACAACAACGTGTTTGTTTCGCTACATGATGAATATGCATTACAAGATTAAAGAATTCATTTGTATTGAAATATATTCAACTCGTTCATTCTAACCTCGACGTTAAGTCTGGTTGTTGGGCAGAACTTGACAGTAAGAAGGTTACAAACACCATAGCATCTTGTTGAGTATGACATTTCATTGTATGTTAATAATAAGGCTATTTACACCTGTCAAAACAGAATCCATAATATTTTTATGATCTTACAGATTGTGACCTCTTGGCACTTTGAAACTCCTCATTGCAGATATTCTTTATTAGAATCTCTTAAGACGTTTCAGGGGCGGACTGTATCCCTAAGACATAAGTGGAATGAATTATTGATAATGTATAGCTGTGTGGCGTCGTCTTTAACTCCATCGCCCTATAAACATTCGAGGTATACGTCTCAGTTGGCTCCAAACATTTCAAACAATAATGAAGCCTCTGTTGCTTACCATTGAACAGAGGTTATATTTTCAACGAGCCAAACATAGAGTCTTTCACGATTAGGAGTACCTTGCAGAATGTTATGTCGTGCATTAAGCACATTTCAAAATTGAGGAAAGTGCTGTTCGGTACTTATGTTGCTAAATTACAGGCAAGTGACATGGTATACATCTTTCGGGCGACAAGTATGATACACCCCCTTTGCTCTGTTAATCTGATTATTAACATTTTGTAGGGACTGTATTAAAGGATACTCTAATAAAACGAGTTCGTCCGTCCGTCCGTTCCAGATATGTTTTGTCCGACCGATTGTAGAAAAAAACTATACATCCTATTCTTTTTAGATCTGGCTCCTGTCTTCTCACCTAAAAAGGGGTTAAGTGCCACACAAGAAGCGATTTCGTGATTGTTCCTATTGATAATGTAGCCGCTGTTGGTTATTTATGACTTGCTACTGAAATACAATACTTTAATTACACAAAACTTAATTCATTTATCCCACCTTTTTCTGTTGTTCCAGACTGTAAAACTGCACAAGCATGTAAATCGGGAGACGTTTAAGTAAAAACGTTTGACGTTACATGTTAAACAATAATCTATCACCTGTATTACCTACCTTTTAGTGGGAAAGTTGCACTTTCGCTACTAATCAATTACCACCTCGCCACACTCCCCAGACTGGTTAACTGCACAAACTTGCAAATGTTGTTAAACATATTTCTCAAGCAACCCGCGAGACTCAACAAATTACTACGAGAAGCAACACAAGTGAACGCCGCTATGGTTTAACTTAAGTATTGTTTACATTTGGTCTCTTCGTCATCCATACACAGGAGAAACATTACTGGGTCTGCAACATAATAACTATTCTCAAAAATTATCCATCGGGAATTTTATTCACGTAATTATTCAGTATCGTACCGTTTGTTTGAACTTTCTTGAAACGCACTTAATCTAAATGAGATAAATTGTCTTTACTTGAAATGTTCCTTCCAGTTTGTTATAAATTTGATAAAACCATAATACATGAAATTCTTATTTTAAATCAATACAGAAATGTCACTTATAAAGAAAAGCATACAGATGGAATTCAGAAGAAAATGAACAAATTATCATAATATCCTTCAAAATTGCTTGAAAATGTATCAGTGGTGAAGGCAAAGGATAGAATGCACCATATCAAGAGTTGTTAAATGATTCACCACTTGTGCATTAGACCATGCTGCAAATCGCAAAGATAGTAAATGGTAAAGATATGACGAGATAAGAAGTTCAGTTTAAGTAATGGAAGCAAAGGAAAGAAGGATCGATGTTGAAAGTTATATATACAACCTCTGTATGATAATGTAGCAACAGGTAGATTTATTCAATAACTAATTTTTGATAATGGAAATATTACCATTTTAATGAAACAGTTTAATATGAAACGAGGCGACATTTTGGCGCATTGTCATTTTATTTAATTGTCAAAAATATCAAACTCATTTTAAGGAACGATTATCTCGAAGAAAGAACCCTGTATTGTAAATGACGATTGTGTGATCTGTTCCATTTGCATAAGAATTAGCATTTTTTGCAATTTTTCTCACTGAGATATCTTTTTATAACCACCCTTTCTTATCCTCCCACGGAAATGATCAGTCGCGAAAAGGACCAACCCTTATATGAATGATATACATACATTATATTTGTTTTTATAGCTCAAAATGCATTCAATGCTCTGTAGGACAACTTCGTTGAGTTTTCCAGACGCATAATATAACGTATGTGCTCATGTTGACATAATGACAGTTGGACAACAGATAGATTATATATAAACGTTCATTCAAGATTAAAATAATCACCATTGAGAAGACATTAATCACTTCCCCACTTATTGTAAAAATAATAGCAGGCAATATGGGGTAAATATAATGCACTTCACAATAAAGACATTGGTCAAAATAACTGCATATGATGATTTCAACAAACATTATGACAATGACTGTTGGGGGTGTAACGATAGATCGAACTATCGTCTTATCGCGATAGTTGCTGTCCGGATAGTATCAGCATTGTATCCATAGTATCGACAGCACGGCTCACTATTATAGTTTCGATAGTTAAGTCAATTAAGAAGTTTATATGAATCTATAGGTGAAATCGTTAACAAGTGACAACTTCAGTTTTTAGATTTGAAAACATGCTGGGATAACACTGATCACTCGATGATTCACCTGGAAATGCAATAATTATCCTTCTTTCTGCTATATGCGTGGGTAAGTTGGGGCCGATTAAAAATCATAAAGACACTAAAACTGTTTATTCTTGAATAGCAAATTGCAATAGTTATCACAATAGTTGGTCACAATAGACTATAGTTAGGAACAATAGACTATTGCTATCACAATAATCCCTTAATTTTTTGTGAGTCAATAGTCACCCCTAGTGACTGTAACAATGTAGATGGTGCTGGTGTAGTTTACAACTGCTTAATCAAAGTTTGTTTCGTTACTTCAAATTTAGTGAAAATATGTCGTAAACTGGTGTTCACTTAAGATCGATTTATTTCAGCATTATTCATCATTATTTCAAAATTATTCCAGAAGATAAAGAAAAAACTGGGGTCTCAAAACTCAAATTTCTTGATTATCCTACAAAATTGTCATTTCGAAATATTTTTTAAAATCAAATTCGCAAGATATATAATTATGGCAACCCATGTTGTCTACTGTCACCAGAATATTTTCGAAAATGTGTACGAATAATATTTCGTTACAGAAAAAAGAAAATGCTCAAATTACTATTCTTGACCTAATGCCACTAAATTGTTCCTGGCATACCACTTAACTGTCCCTTTTATGTAGTGTAAAAATTATCTCGTCACAAACTGATTTAAAAGTTTTGACTGTAAAGTATCTTGCTAAGAAATAGTCATACTCTGGAATTCTTATACATTGAAACAAACCAATTTCAAACAACTGTAGACTGTAAACTAATAATAATAATTGTTTAGGACTTTCCTTTCTCTATTCGGTTGTTTTAAAAAGACAATGTCCATGCTCATAGTAACTCATTCTTTCTGATAAATTAAATGTTTCCTAGAACCCTTATTGAAAAGGATTTTAGGGGAGATTGTGCTGTGACACCATGTGCTGAAATTGCTTTTCTTCTCATTATTACACGTGAATGGGATTATTGTCTATTAACCTATTAATGCATGATAAATCAATCCATACAGAAAAGTATCAGTTGGCTGTTTCTTAATGTGAGGTAGGCTTACGTTTAAGCTGTAGATTGACCATGGGTATACTTTGCAAACCAAAGGTTTATTTGCTGTATTGGATTACTTATCTCCAGCTAACATACAATCATTAACAGCATAAATCCCTTAAAGCTAGGATCTTTTGATGACGTGTCTACTCTCCTTGGTACGAAACGCACTTTATATATAAAACATTAATTAGTATTTAGTAATACAGGGCCATTATGAGGAGAATGAAATGATAACACATATTTTTGTTGGATCGAACTTTGTACTGGAATTAATTATCCATTGTAATTAGTTGTGAAAATCCCTGATACACAATTCCTATATAATACCATACTTATTTAAACCGTTTAATAGTGAGTATGATATATGAACTGATTGTTAAAATTATGGTTGTTTACCAATAGGGGTAGCTAGAGTTGGTCTCCCATTTCACCTCTTCGTTGTCTATCTTCCTCCTTAATAGAATTTACTACATTTGACTGTTTTTTACGTGGCTGTAAGGAAGCCTGCGTACAAATGTTTGTGCAACCTGAAATAAAATCCAAATCTAATTCAGAAGGTTGTTTTTGTCACGACAAGCACATGTGTAAACCGAATTAACACTACTGTCCGTCGTGCATGAGACCAATCTTTAAGTTCCCTGTTGGCTTTGTTCATGAAAGCCTTTTTTAAGTTTCCTATTTCCATTGTTCATGTACAATTGTTGCCTTTGGGGGATAGCCTGTTCACTAGTTTATGAGAACCATTTTTCAGTGTCAAAAGCATATCCATGCGATTAGGATTAAAGCTTCGATGGCGCCATTAGATTAAAAAAGAAACCAACTTGATGAAGAACAATAAAATCAATTCTACTGTCCGCAAAGATAATCTTGAATAAGGTTAAGGGAGGCTTTACAAAACAGACAGAATTCTTCTGCAGGACATGTAAGTAATCTAATGACATCCTACATTTTCATAAAATGTTTATGGCATAGGTTGAATTACAGCACAGTCATTTTCTTTAACTACCTTGATGGTAACCGTGACATACACAGATTGACACTGTCCAAGTGTTCTATTCTGCACGTTTTGTAAACCATTAGTGTTAACTGGTTCTGACAATAAATAACAAGTTAAGTGTTCCAACGTGAGCTTCAACAAAAGATGACAGATCAATGGCTGAAGTAAAGTGCTTCCCACCACTTCCTGAAAGGCCTACGCATCGTCAAAGGAGCCACAGCGATTGTCATGATTTACGCACGTATGATGACAACAGGTTGACGCCCTAAAACTAGACAAGAGTCACTTATGAAATGAATTTTAGATTTTTCCCCAAAAATTATAGAATTGCATTTATAAATACAAGACATTCGTCTCAATTTAATGTAATGAACATAGATATAAACAACAATAGAATACATGACTTTATTGCTTTACAGAATTTTAAAGTTGAATGACAAATGCACATTACATATCATCACTTGACGTCAGAGTTCATGTTTAATATTTAATGTCATCTTTGAAACTTTCTTTTCAACAACACCCATTCACGTCATTCAGACGTCAGTGTTGATCAAATAATGGAAGATGAGGAGACTGACAGGCTGTGTTTGCTGTTTCAATTCCTGAACTAAACGTATTAAGATGATGTAGACGGTGACGTGATGAAAGTGTCAATAACAAAAAGCTCTGGCGACTCTAAGTCTTCAGCTTACAGTGTTGACACAACGTTTACCTCGGGGAACAGTTTCTGAATTCAAGCTAAATATTTTCGACCGTACTCAATGCTTTATGATACAAAAATTTAAAGGAAGACATATCTTAGCTGTTGTTTACAATGCTCTCATACTGTAACGTTTTAAAGGAAAATATTAAAACGCAGTTCATATTTTAATAATGGGATTAAAACGGTGATTTCTCCTCGCAGAACTATTAGGAATTTTATATCCTATATCTTTAGTTTAAATTATTAGCATAAAAGTGATGTGTTGAAACCCCGTATCCAAAACTCCATTCTCTCGTCGAATAGGGAGCTCAGTTCATGGCATCCTGACCTCACTTCCATTTGAATTTCTTGGGCTAGAAATATAGAAGAAGCCTGACTGGAGGCAATCAAGATTACTTGTGCACAATAAGCGAGGTCGTTTCTAGAAAAATCAGTCAATTGAAAAAAGTAAAATTAACTTGACAGTGCTCATCTTAAAAAAGTCAATCAACACGCTAAAGATGTTGACGACGATATTTTTTAAAGATAATTAGTGATCGTTTAAACATAATATAGCTTTTTCATTCTTCCGATACCAATCCTAAGACACTTTTCCATCGCTAATCATTAAAGATGTTGAAAAAACAAATTGCACATTAAAGCACGCAACATTCCAATTCCCATATAGCTAGGGTTCACAAGTTGATAGTTTTCGCCGAACGAATAAATGGACCTACCAACTTATATAAGATTAAAGCAATATTTACAGTTTAAGAACGTTACTCATTTCCATATTTTTCTTTAAAAACAAATGTCTCGTTAATTTTACAGACTATATTTTATTTAACATTATATGTTGACTGTTGAATGTTGCTTATCAGGTCCTTATGAAGAAACCTTTCAAATTTGGCACTCGAATACTATCGCTTTCGGTCAACAAAGATATTATTCATGCTATCCTAATTGTCATGTTAAGAGAACGTACTCCCAAGGGTCTGAATATTCATAATTCCAAGTCCGCTACATAATTAAATCACAGCCTGTGATAAACACTTACCCATAGAATAGAAAAAGAGTCAGACAATGAACGCGATTAAAAACATTTATCATTCTTATTTTATTGTTTATGAGATCTTTGCCTTGAGTAGATGTGCTAAAGTCATTATTTCACCAAAAAATAACAAATCTATGACAAAAATATATATTAGTGGTATACATTTACCAATAGAAGGTCAGATATCCTGAGACTCCTTCATAACAATTGCCGTCAAAAGAAGTCTCTAAGGACCATATGACCATGTCATGGTAATGGAGAAGAGCTTATCCAGAGCCGGAAGTGCTGCTCATGCATCTGCTCCTGTGCCCTAATCATAAACTTCACTGTGTCAAGGGACGTTACACATCGTATCGTGGCCCGCATATTCAAATTTATATCACAGTTGACTGACAAAGAAAGATGGTACTGTCAATGGTATTCTCGCTGGAAATCGAGTCGCAGTCATATTCTGTTCTGAGTGTCAAGTGTTATTTCTACCTCTCATCCATTTGTGGATAGTTTGTGTTCTCAACGTAATAATTCTTATGATATAAGAAGCATATTTAACTCCTTTCCCAAGTTTTTTTTTTATTTCTATAATTTATCTTTGGTTTAGGGCATTCTACCATTTAGATTCCTACTTCGATGCGCAAACTCATTCATTATTTTCCTTTTGTTATTCAATTTTCAAACGTCAAATTTGACCACATTATGGTCGACATCACGTCACCTAACATATGTTTAAAGCTTGTGTACCATTACACATTGATTATGTTCGAAACTGCATGAACTGTCCAACGAAGTAAATATTGTGTCACATTGTGAGCCCCAGACATAGAGTCCTCAAAGCGTTTTGTTACTGACAATCTCAGCACATCGACAATCTGAGAATACACTCACTGTTCAGGGAATGAAACAGCAAAGTCAGTCTCTGTGTCTACCTATCTTCCATCATATGATCACCAGTAACGTTTGAATGACATAAATGGGTGCCAATAAAATAAGTTTCAAAACTGCTTATAAATATCAACATGAAATCCGGCGTCAAGTTATATACTTTCAGTCATGTACATTTATCATGCATATTCAAAAATCTATCACTCACAAAATGAAGTAGGGCATTTTTTCTTGGTTTGTTTTATAATTATATCAAAACATTGATTACGGCCATGTACTCAATGGCGAATACATTGTTTAAGGCTCGTTAAACACAACTTTTCACTCCCTTTATTTAAGGTTTTCTATTCATTTCCAGAATATATTCTGAAATAAGGATAAATGTCTTATACTTTTTAAATGCCAGTTTTATAATTTCTTTATAACTTCATTTTAGACACATTTCATATGTAATCCTGCGTCTAGTTCGGGGGACGTCAACCTGTTGTCATCACTGGTACGTAATTCATAATAATCAATGTGGTTCCTTTGACGCTGCGTAGGCCTTTCAGGAAACGGTGGGAAGCACTTTACTTCAGCCATTAATGTGTCATCTTTTGTTGAAGCTCACGGTGAAACACTTAACTTGTTATATATTGTCACGAGAACCAGTGGACAATAGTGGTTAACATGAAATGCTGAACAGAATACTGACCGGTGTCAATCTGTGGGTGTCACGGTTTTCAACAGAATGGTTAAAGAAAACAGCAGTGCCGTAATAAAGCCTATAACATAAAATCGTATACGAGGGTGGGATGTCATTATATTTATCACATGTACTTCCGACAACTTCTGTCTATATTATTGATATGTAAGAGACACCCTTAAGCTAATTCATAATCTTGGCCATGAGTGAAATCTTGAAAGCGTAAAATATAATCCGTATCGTATGACAACGTTGCTATACTTTACCAGAGAGGTACTTAGTACTTTTAAAGCCAGATGATGGTCTTCATAATTTGAGTTCTCAAAGTATCTGTAATAGAGGATCAGTTCAAATCAAGTGATATTATCACTGTTGGTATGTTCGTGTAATTATTCATCAATTCAATATTGTTATGATATACATTTCGCATTTGTCATGTATTTTCGCCCGCCCATCATTAAATCAATAATTTGACAAAGAATTTGAATCACTGGCGTTATGACAGAGTTGACACTAGCGGGCGGGAGTCGAAATTGGCTGTGTTGATCAGATGATCGTTATATAGAGATGGTCTTTCCAAAGCTGGCTGAAGTAGAAAAAGCAAAGCAAACACCCGGCAGCCAACTGATGCAATTGATGAAAGACATAAATCACCTGGATGTAGACAGACAGAGCAGATGGAGAAATTCATTATCAATCTTCCTGTCACAGTAGATATCTTAACAAGGCAGCTGGTCTTCGTCTTGTACGATCAGACTCCTGCCACTTAGCAAACAGTCAAGCGAAAAGACGTGTTAGTTCAAGACTGGTTGACTCAGATATGAGGCACTTCCAATCGTACAGATAGGTATTGATCCATAATAGGTTTACTTGTATACACTGTAGTGAAAATGAAACTGCATTGTTTTCAATACGCTTTCTTTTGGAAAACAAGATTTGATTTACAGTATGAATCGCGTAATTAATAAGAATTAATTCGTTTTGCGAATAGCATGTAAAAGATATATATATATTATGGATACTGTGCGTTGTGTTTCCTTGGCCTAATTGGAAAGTCTAGTTTCTACAACACACAGCTAGTGATGTTGATCCTGGACAAAAGCCTGTTTCTACTGCTGACTGCTAATGTCATCAAAATAAAGCGTCATTGCTATTGCATGTAGACTTGTATATTATTTATACCAAATATAAATACTGAAACAAAAACAGATTAATATTTCATACAGCAAAACCATTGTACCACGGCTCTGAAAATACACAGCAGTAACTAGTGAATATCTTGTCCTCGTTGCCCCATCAACACCAATTTATTCAATGATGGCTTAATTGTTTTCAAATTATGACGATATCAATCAATGTTCCTTAGTAGGGGTTTTGATGAAATTGCCTATTGTTTTGCTTTGGAGAGGAAGGTTACTTTTCACGTAGTGCATCTGCATTCATTGACTGATTTGTCTCCTGTTATAAAGCTTGTTGATTTTCGTTAATAAGGAACTCTGACACCTGACTATATCCCAGGGTGACAGACAAGTCTCAGGTGGTCTTTGCTCCTTATAATCAGACCCAGACTTCATTTTGTTTTTCGATGACATACCAGACATTGCAACTTGATTCCGTTCTAAAGTCTTGGTCATCGTGGTAAAATTAAAGTACGTAGTAACCTTAAATACAAAGGACCCAGTTGGTTGATGTGGTAATCCAACGCTACAATATTGAATAGCATTACTATCAATCTTTATCGTTTTAATACTGTAATTAATGGCTCAAGCATCATTTCTAGCAAACAGATCATTGAATGACAAAATAAACCTTCCATTGTTATAGGTATGACGATTAAAATATGTGAAAAATCCGGAATACACAAAGTACATATGAAACAACATAAAAATATCACAGAGTTACCTTCTCTTTCACAAATCACTGTATTACTAAGCATATCATTTTATCAGGCTCTATGTTTGATGATTGCACATATTAGTTTTTGCTGTAAGTTGGTAAGAAGAGTTTGTAAGAGATAATACGTCTTTGCGAAAAGTTTCCTAACATTATGCTTGGGTAAAGAGTTTTTAAAAAGTGAAATCTTTAAATTATGCATTTTATTCAAAATACGATTTGAGAACTTCTACGGAGAACACATACAAATTATTTTGGCAGTGAGATAACGTTATGTATAGCTTGTTATTGACATTCTTAAATCATACACCGCAAACCTAAAAGTGCTGTCGTTACTCTGTCTTGTTTTGATCGATGTTAATGCAGGCTTTGTTTGCATTCTTCATTTTGCATTCGATATTACATTGTTCGATTTATTTTCATCTTAAGTTTATTACAGTTTACGGATGTTAAGATATTTGAATTAAAGGTGCTGGTTATTAAATTGATATTGATCATTTCTGCTTCATAGTGTTCAGCACGTCAATTATGATCCTGATACCTCTTCTCCTATCAATTACAACTAAGTGCAACATATGTTCGATTAGAATTTGCCTAAGTCTCGGACGAGGCTGAAATTAATGTTGAAGAACCATGTAACCTAATAATCCTCTTAAAATTGTACGGGAATTAATTTTTGCTACAGATAGACCATTGTACATCTTCTTGGAATACACGAGAGACAATTCCGAAGTAAACTGTGGTTTAATAATGACATATAAAAACGTATCATCCACAGCAGAGAAAATCCCTGGCAAGAATGTTTGCGTGAAAACCGTAGGTAACAGGTGGTCTTTCTCAACAGCGGGGAAAAGAAGATGTAGAATAATCGAAAGCAGCCTGTTTACATTTACAATGATAATTGACAACATCAGCCTGACATTTGATTAATGTTTTATTCATACCATTCGTTTAGAAGATTTGAATGTTGGTAAGAGAAAAGTCATTTATTGGTGTTCAAATGTATGGAAAGATTTAATGAGGGAAAGAAAAGTAATGATTTCACCATATTCGGAATCCTCTCATGTCCAAATACACTCAAGGTGTATATACATAGTTTTCAATGTCATATGGCCTTGCTCTCTTTTCTTCAAGCCTGATGCAGATGACCTCAATTTACTTCCCATAAAGTTAATCATCGCTCACAGTAGCTATTTGCTTGGCTGTAATGTAATTGAGTCTGAAAGGAGTGATTTTCCGCCCTCCGTTGAATGTCTTTTTTCCTCAAAGGTCTCATTGAGGTGTGTAAAAAGAAGCAGAAGAAATCTATGTGAAATGGAATGGAGGTAATATCAGCAATGATGCAAACATGACCCAAAGGACCTTTTAGTACTCTCTTGGTACAGGAAGGCAATAATTCAAGATAACCTATAAATTCATTTGCATCACTATTCACGTCACTAGAAAATCTGTTCTACTGAAAAGAATAAATCCTTTCGAATTTATTATTCGGTTTCAATGTTTGGAATATGTTCACAATTGGTTACTGCACAAAGGCAATTGTCGATTGTTTGAGTGTTTATTGAAGTTCCGTAACCTTAATGCAAACTTCTTGAAAAGACCTCTTGCAATTAAGTTATTCATGCAGATTTTCTTGACAAAGTATCGGTGTTTTAAGATGGATTTTACCTTTGTCGCAATCTAGACATTCATTTTGAAGGTAGATAAGACTGAAAACTACCATACGTATATAAACTATTCATTGCATGCCGACCATGTACAATACTATTCGATATAAACCTTACCATTTACATTTGGCATGTCCAAATGTGCAATGCAATCGTGTGGTTACCAATTCTTAATCTCTTTTGATCATGCTAGCTTTCGGGACAGATGTCTCTTTATTTGTTGATATCCATTTATAAAGCTTTTGGAACATATATCTCACTTCTTCTCGGGGGACGCTATGTATTTTAATTTCGTTCTGTCTCCCCAGACAAGGGAATGTTCAGATAGTATTTTATTTCTGATGCGAGTCAGCTTACTTTCCTATTGAGAACGACAGGTTGGTAACAATCTCTTTGCAAAACACTATATTTCAACGCTTAAATTAATATATACTTCATACTTCCTTGAAAGTCGAGCAGAAATCTATTTCATATTATACGATCCTGATTTTGAGAAATTCTTGTTTTCAACCATCGAACTGAACAAAGTCACAAAATTAATCCGACTACAAAATCAAATAAAATGTAAATTGATTGATATGTTCGATATTTTCTGGTAAGAAAATTTAAAAATTGCGTTTTACAATACGCAACTGTTTTTAAAAAATATAAAAGTAATTATGAAATGGCATAAATGGAAAGAGTATGGAAGATTTCCAGGCACTACGTATCATGTTACATACTCTTTTTAAACTTGACTTTAATTTGGTGTCAATTGAATTTCCTTCCTGATTTTTCTTCTTTAAAGGCCAAGGGGGCGTGGTTGCGTCTTTAGGGAATACATTTCATATATCATAAGATGAATTTGTACTCTGACTGCATTGAATATTTTGAAATCCGTATTTGGATGAAAGTGTATTTTTTAAAGTCCCGAGTACATGCGTGACCGAAGCGTTTACACGGGAAATTCAAACCTTTCAGTAATAATAACAGTTATTCCTACACAAGGACCTAGTCCTTAACCGGAAGACGTGGCAAAACATCTTATAATCTTTATATACATGTAGGTACATGTGTACCTTGCATTAAATAATCAATATGTACAACATAAAGGAAAATTACTTACATCAGCTTATTCGGTACTCAGTCCAAAGACACATTACAAAGACAATTAGTGGGCGTCAGGAATTCTACTCACGTGACTTCTGGTAACAAATTAGTTTAACATCAACATGATAAATATTATCACAGTTACGGTCTTTCAAAAAATAAGTATGATAGAAACTTTTCATGATTTATATGATATTATATAAAATTAATCACTTCTTTATGAAGAAAAATGGGATTTTATAGGGGTTTTTATGTTTTTAATCAAAAATCACATTAAGCTATCAATACTAAGACAAAAATGGCGCTAATGGGACATTACATACAATCTTGTGACTCTTTTTAATCAATAAATCTCTTAAATGAAAATGAAGAGAAGGCGTATTTCTTCTTTTAGCAAAATCAAAGCTACATCTTTAGCAGTACCTTTTTGCTGGGTGGGATTGATAACGTTAAATGAGGGATATAACTGTATTGTGTGAATACTGCTAGCAAATTAAGAAACAAAACTTGTCACTATTATTTCAGTCAGTCTGTGAGAAATGATTTAAACAGCATTTTATTTCCATCAAACATGTAATACACAAATTTCAGAATATGTATACAAAAAGGAAAAAGGATTAGCAAACAGGCAACAAATGCCTATATAAATGCTTCTCCTGGAACAAACATAAAACGATTGAGATATCAAGTACATTGATGGAAATATATATTTGCAATAATTCTTACTAAACTCTTTAAGCTTTGTCTACCCCTGCATATTACCGATCCTTACGTATGGTTGTGAAATCTGGGGATATAAAAATTACGATGAACTAGAGAGAATTCAAATAACAGCTTGCAAGAGATATCTTAAACTAGCAATCAAAGCACCAAATTATGCTGTTCTTGGTGAATGTGGTTGTTTCCCAATAATTGTTAACACTATGGTTAGAGTTGTTAAATTTTGGCTCAAGTAAGCAGAATGCCTGACCATAGATATGCCAAGAAATCCTACAAAATGTCACTCCTTTATGACACAAATTGTAACGTCAAATGGGTAACTAGAGTGAGGAACATTTTGTGCTTAAACGGATTAATGTATGTTTGGGCAAATCAAGGGGTGCAAAACGTAAATTTTTTCATAAATGAATTCAGAAAAAGGAAAAAAGATGTGTTTATATCAAATTGGTATACATCAATAGATAAGATATCCAAGCTTCAAACTTACAAAACTTTTAAACTAAGATTTGAAACTGAAGATTATATAAATTCACTTCAAATAAATAAATTTAGAAGTGTTTTGGCAAATTTCCGTTGTGGAGTCCTCCCACTTGAAATAGCGGCTGGTAGGGTGAATGGCGTAGAACGTTTAAATAGAATATGCAGATTATGTAGATCAGGAGAGATCGAAGATGAGTATCATTTTCTTCTCTATTGTGAATCACTTTCACATATTAGAAAGCAATACATTAATGTTGCAATACCACTTCATTGAAATAATGTCAAATAAAAATGAAGAATGCATTAGAAAAATTGCAATGTATATTTACCATGCTATGGAATTTCGAGAATCAGTTATTACATCTTATATGTCTTGATGTATACGCATGTGCATTATGTTTGTTAATATTTATGTATTCTATGTTGTTTTAGGCCGATGGCCTAAATATCAACCGAAATAAAGAAAGATAGAACCTCTGCATTTGGTACGGATTTATGAATGGAGCTATAAAAATCGGTTGATATACAGATATTATTTGGGATTTGTTAACACTCTGTGACAAAGAATTTAGGCCGCATTATATAGATTTTAATGTTATGTAGTTTTTAAAAAAAGTATTGATTTGATCAGACTCTATTATATAGTTGAAAAGGATCCTCCCGAATATTTCCACAAGAACAGACACGATTTTCTGACAAACCTCTATCAAACAAATGTGAATTGAGATCGCGGCAACCGAGGCGCATGCGGCAAAGAAGAATTTGACACCAGCAAATATTGATTTTATATTTGATTTATGACCATTTGTTACAACCGATTATTTTCTGTCGCTAGGATAAAAAGCTGTGAGAAATGACTGAATGATAATCTGATCAAAGGAAAGTATACTTAAAGAATATACAAAACTTAGTTAATTAAAAAGGTTTAATTTTATTATGAAATATGTGTATTCAGTATTAGCTAATCGTTTGAGTGCACAAAAACTAGTGATTACCCAATCGAACAAAATCGTAAATATATCAATAATGAAAATAAGTTAGTAAAGACATGGGTAATTGGACACTGGGCATACTCTTTTCTGTATTGAGTTATTAAATGTAGTTCATCACACCAGGCAAATCACATCGAAAATGTCTAGAAGTTTGGCGCCTTGTCACACATGCCCAAAATGCTTAAACATTTCGGCAAGACGAGCGGGTTTCACGTTGATGTTGTAATCAATTTAATGTACTTCATAGGTTTTGTTCTCTTCAATAATTGATATGAACTCTTAAAGGGCACTTCTTTTGCCTCACTTTTCTGTGTTATTCTTTGACAATTTGCATCTTTTCTCTTCGATGTGTGCTGTAAGTCTCATTATCCTGCGTCAGTTTATTCTGCTTTTATTGTTTTCACACATTTGACAGAGTTTTCTAAACGAAAACAACGATGATAAACATATCATAAAAGGAAGAATCACACGTAGCAACTTTATCGAACTACCACCTAAAGTGCATTCAGAAGTCAGATGAATGTAAAGATCGACAATACCTAAAGCATACCATAACGATCATTGAGAATGTTAGAAATAGGTTCAACTTAAAGAATACGATATTGGCCTGTACCAAGGCGATTACGCCGATGTTTTGCCCATTTAGACCAAGGAAAAAAGGTGTGCATTAGACAAGATGAGTCTTAATACGGAATTTTTTATGTAAATTATGGACAGTGCATGAAAGCAATTGTAAAAGCGATTTTGATACTGAGCATAAGGTGGCCTTGTTGATGTCATAAGAGTTTGATTTGATGGTATTAGTAAACTAATGTTTCAATTAGTTGTTTTGATAGTGAAGAGAAATGCCTATAGCCACCTTTGCGTGTTGTGTTTGGTATAGAGGATAAATAGTGGGGTGGTTTTGACTTCCTGGCGCATTATCTTCATACGTGCATCTGCATGGATTGAGTGATTTGAAAGTAGGATGTTTTATGGGACTCGGACTAAATAGGCATCTGACCATATCTCGGATTGATAGACTAGTCTCAGGTGGTCTTTGATCCTGATAATTAAACACAGACTTGTTATCTCAAGGCTGTGGACATAGAGGTGAAAAAAGTCTAAATCTAATGTATGTGACCGATTTTCTTAATATCTAACACCCAATAGTACCGACATCACTTCTTAAAGAAGTATATGTGATTGAAATAATACTTTTAAAGATACTTTCATTAAAAATAAAAATTCAAATGAGACATTCAAATTCATTATAACAGCATCATTTCGCTAAGTGAAGTAGCCATGGTCTGTATGGACACCCTGATACCATAAACTTCCAATCAAAATGTACATGTTGTATAGTCCGGAATTGATAACCTCGATGAACTGTTCCACAATTCGAAGGATGTTCATAGAGACCTTCCATTTGTCAAGGTCATTCTTATATTCCCGTTTACAACATTCTCCCACGAATATTGTTGCCTCGAATAACTCTATGTTGATGCAGTCATTTACTGTCGTATTACACGATGCTGTACATGTAGGAATTTAGTAAATAAGGAGCTAACATTTTAATTTCATGAAATCATTGTAAGGACAAAGTTATATTTTATTTCAAAAGACTTTTATAAGCAAATCGAATAAACCGCTTCACTAATATTCAAAAAGAGTCTTTGAAAATCATTAATGATTTTTAAAAATACCACTATTGTCAAAAAAAGATCTGATTTTTTTGCATGAAGACTGGAAATGAACGGAGTAGAACTTGAGATCTTATTGCTGTTTATTGCAATCATAGTGGTGATAGTAAATTTGATGACACTTACAATAATTTCATAAACAAAGATAGCACAAACCAGGACGGGAGTAAAATGATCGCATTGTTAAGGACGATAGTTAATATGATTGCACTAACAATTACCTCTTAATTAATCATCAACGACAATAAAACATACCATTACTATAGGGTTATGATACTTTGAGATAATAAAAGGTTCCAAGGAATGGCTTTTTATATCAGGTTATAAATAACCCCCGTGAACCAGCAAAAACACCAAGAGTTAGTGATCATTAAATAATAAGCATGTGTTGCGCCTTATAAGCACCTGTCATAAAGGCTGAGGGACACCTAACAGGGCTGGTATAAATGAAATGGAGTTGTCGGGAGGAAAGTATTTGCGTAACACATAACTAGGCAAGCAGATTCCTTAGCACAATGTGTACTAAAACTGTCTCGGACAAACTTCTGAAAAATGAAGATATTGATAGAAAATCAGGTTTAATGTTCTTTGTCATCAAAGCAGTTTACAACTTGTAGTATATTTATTTAGGAGGTCGTATCGGACTCTCTAATGGCTTAATAAAAGTCGGAAGATGACTTTTGCAAGATGTCCTTTTAACGAATGTTTTAATGTTTGCATTTTATTGACATTACGTTTTAGTGCACTTAAAAACCGAGAGCAGGGAAAACATTTTCTGTGACCTCGTACTGTGTGGTTAACCATTTTTACTTTCTGCCCATTATGCTACTTGATAGGCAGTTTGTTCTGCCTCACTAGAATCCACTTTGAGAAGGAAGAAAAGTTTTTTTAAATAAATGTAAAAAATGAAAGCCCTATCTTAAGGATGTCCTGTATGTATAACAAGTCAAATGCACGAAATTGGCTCTGGAATTAGTGATAAGCGTTTGAAAGAGAAATCAAAGTGATTGCTACAGAAATGTATGTTTAACAAACATGTAGAAAGAGCACAAACAACTCTTTTAATTAAAGGTAATAACATTTTTGTATATTTGATTATCTAAATCTAAAATACTTGCTATTGAGTTATATAAGTTCCTAAGATATAATATTGCCTCATGTTCCGACCCCTTTCATTGCTACCTTCATCTTAAAAGATTTTGTATCGGTACATGTAAAGATGCAGTTAAGAAATCACACTCCTTACAGTGTCTTTGATCAGAAGTAACAACTTATTCAAACAACATAATAATTACATTTCGACTATTTAATGCTATTGAAACTATTTTGCCTCATCAAACCCCTTTCAATCGGAATATCAAGGAACTGACCTACGATCAAATCAAATCAACAACTGTTTACATCAAAAAGACAAACATACATCCACTTTTTTCATTCATAAAAAAAGTTTTATAGATTTCCAAATTGTAAGCACTATTGATATACAAGCTAACCATCTGGTACTAAACTAGTGTATAAAAAACTGACCGAGACTATGATTATACATTCCTGCAAAATAGTTACCCGAGTAATTATCTTTAATGTTACCCAATTCTGTAACAAAACTCACAAAACCGAAATGGAGAGCCATTAAAACCAACACGTCATTTTTCAATCTTAACTTGATGAGGTTTTACTCTGTTGAATAATTATAAGATTTCCTGAAATGAATCACTTTAAGCAACGAGAGGTAAATAAGATTGTTGTTAAATGATAGAATATAAATAAAGTTAAAAACATTCGTAGCATGCAGAGAACATCTCTGTCAATAATCTAAAGAAACAATACACCAGGTATCAGGTGGTCTCTATCATAA
The DNA here is from genome assembly GCA_921293015.1 of Phorcus lineatus. Taxonomy (NCBI): domain Eukaryota; kingdom Metazoa; phylum Mollusca; class Gastropoda; order Trochida; family Trochidae; genus Phorcus; species Phorcus lineatus. Next base: position 45,596,658 of record OV121090.1, on the reverse strand, counting down.
AAGATGGAAGTAGGTTAGAAAAACGGAAGCAGCATGTGTACATGTACATTGGTGATTTATAACATTGGTGATTTATAACACCGGTCTGACGTTATTAAATCAAACTATAATTAATGAAAACTTTTGAGTAGACTTTACAATTAAAACTAAGGTAATATTAAAACCTTTAGAAGACCAGTAGCTAGTCGTTAAACAAAAAAAAACCAGTCTGACTCATATGTATGCGGTGAAAGAGTATGTAAATCACATCGTTTTGGAATGGTTAATGCTTTTAAGACTTGTCCACTATTACAGTCAATTTTCAGTCTCATTACAAGATGGTTGAAATTTTGCAACATTTCAGTGCATGTATGTTACATAATATCTAACCATTGAAAAAGGAAGCATGTTTTCCTGGCTAAAATCACGTTACACCATGTCTTAATGTTTATGTACATGTATGTTTGTTTCAAATAACAAAATCTATCTTTATAAATATATAGTCGTCAAACAAGCTATGGGAACAAATTTCACTTATGTTTCACCAAGTCTGCAATTTAACTATATGCTTAACACAGAATAATGTAGAATATGTTTACCTTTTTCTTAGGTTAAACCCTTTTTACAAATAATATTAACATTTGATGTTATCATCGATTGAGAGAAGCAGCAGTAAGATGTTTATTTTGGACAAGATATCAAAACACAAATAAATTTCTATATCACATACAATGTACCATCTATCTTCCCATGCAAGTGTGCTAAGGCGATTTCGAGAAGTAATAGGATGTACGAGCAGATCTTACGAGGCACTAAGCACGACAGGGATGATCAGGGGTGCTATCATGATCGATAGCAAGTTTCCGTTGGCCTTTGGTATTGCCCGTGAATATTTGAGGTAATTTAAGTCTTTCACTTTATATAAAAGTGAAATTCACGGATGATGTGCATCCTACCAACTGTTATACATTAGTTTTGTTGAAGCGAGATAAAATGGAATATTGATAGATATAGTTTAGTAACGTGTCTTCTTAATCGTTTTGACAATCAATGTCATAATGGAATTTTTCTATATCTCTTTATCATGTCTTTTGATATTAAAAGAACATCATTTGTTAGGCTGCAATCGGACTATTAGATAAATGCAATTCATGCTGAATTCAAACTTTGTCTATTACAAACAGTTTGTGAGAATGTTGGTTTTGAATATTAAAAACAAACATATAAATCGTTATGTATGACATACATTTCTCTTGATATGTCAGTTTCAATAAACTAGTTATTCATTACTGTTAGAAGAAAGATGCTTCTATCAGTGTTCTTCGAAAGTTTTTATGTTTTTAATCAAAAACCGCATTACACAAAGAATATTTTAAGACAAAACTGGCATTGATAGCGCAATAAACAAAAGCCTGTTGCGATTTTAAATTTCATAAATCTCGCCGTTATGCCAAATATATCATATTCAAGACATAAATTGACTTAGTGATGTTGACTGGAAAATGATGAATAGACTATTGTATCTCTTTTGCAAAATCAAAGCTGAACCAATAACTTTGTACCTAATGAAAACTTCACACTGTTAGTAACTTTGTTGTGTGAGCAAACACTTAGGCTATTAGCTAAAGAGCATGTCATTATCTCATTCCAAGTGACGAAAAGTACATAAGCAAAACTGAGTGGCAATTCAAAATGATATCGGCAAAATAAATCATTTTTTCTTACGAAATAGTGTATTCAATTTTGAAATTTTCATCTCTAAAAAGAACATTCCATTATTTTATGTTAAGGTGAACAAAATCTGTTAACTTCCTGATTGATAAAAAAGTAATAATGAATCAATGATATAGTTTATGTCAACAAGTTTCAAAATACTTCAGTGACTCATGTCCACATTGGTTTAACAAAATGATTGATGGTCAACATGAGCACCATTAAGTCCCCACTTATGATATAAGTAAAGGAACAACTGACTGAATAAGTTACGCCATTAAACTATAAAATATGTATTACCTTCCACAAGGCATACCTTTTTTCTATATTGAGTTTTTACGTGTTGACAATCGAATTGCCATGGGCATACATTTTATAAGTTGTTTAGAAGTGTGGCTCCTTGTTATACATGCCCTACATGCTTAAAAAATTCGATGAGAGAATTTCGCCTTGATGCTGTAATGTCTTTTTCATGTACTATATTTTCTCATCAATATTTGACGTGGACTTTTAAGGGCACTACTTTTGAGCACTTTTTGTGACATTCTATGACAGTTCGCATCATTCCTCTCCAATCTAGTTAAAACTAGCTGTAATATAATACGTCCCGAAGTCCATTATTACATCTAGAGAATTACAGGCCTATTCCGTGTCGAGTAGGCGCAAACATCAGCCAATCAAAAGAGAGCTGGCCCAGCTCTTCGAATCGCGAGTCAATGCGATTGGCTGTTCTCAAGCACCTCGATTACAAAATCCGAATGTTACCAATGAATCGCAGTGAATTGTGTTTAAAAATATGACAGCATAAATTCTGTGCTGATAATGTTAATGGAATATTTTTGGGTTGTTTATTTGGTCATTTGTGCAAAAGTAAATCAACAAATTAGGTTAAACAATGATGAAAAAATGTTTTAATGAATAAATATAGACAAACGTAGGGTATACGTCAGCATGTTACATTAACCAAGAAACCCGTCTTTGATTGGTTGAAAGTTGTCTTCCTGCCCTCATTTTATTGGTCGGTTCAAAATTAGTCAAAGATCAGCTGAACATGACCTCAATCCGTAAGTCTCTAGATGTATTGACGGATCAATAATCTAGTTTTAACTAGATTGATTCCTCTCTAGCACCTCAATACGTGCTGTAACTGTAACGCCAACTGCAACGTGATCTAACGTCAATGTATTCTGCTTTTGGTGTTTTCATCAACCAATACAACTTTTAAAATGTTTCTAAAAGAAGATTTTTGGTATCCTACATGAAAACAACGAACACGTTGTCAAAGAAAATTTCTTTTACACAGTGATAAAACGTTTTAGGTCAACTACTAACTTTTGTGCTCGAAAAAGTCAGATGAAAATATGGATCGGCTAAATGCTATGCAAACGTTACAAAGTAATAGGGTACCGTCTTCGATTTTCCTGGGCATGAAATCCTGATATTTGCTCGTTTCTACACAGCAGAAATATTTTGTATTGGACAAAATGAATCATTATTTTACTGTTGTGTGTTGTGTTTTGTTGTGTTGTGTATGTATAAAAGGGATACTGAACTAAATTCAATGGAATGCCACTTTTAAAAAAGGAAGAGTTAAAATTATACGAGTAATAGAAACTATGATACTCGGAATATCAAATAAAAGTAAGTAAACTAAGTAACGGGTTTTCTTAGCAAATTGTGAAAATTACTTTCTACAGCAAGCTGGTTCTCGTGTTGATCAAGGACCTCATCTTGTATCCATTGTGGCATTATTGATGTCATTAAAGTAATGTGAACTTTTTGCATAGAAACATTTTATCCAGTCACACATTTACAAACGTAAATGATGTAACGACAAAATAAATCATACATAATTTAAACAGTTTGTTTGTGCTCTTTTACATGTAGTTTATATTTTTCACACTTGCAACCGGTTGTCAAATAACGGTTGGTGTTGTTTCAATGACTGACCGTTACCTCGCTTTGCTTAAATCAATTGTTGACCCATTCCTATCAAGGACGTTGGACATGAAACAAAGATTAATTAGTAAAATAACAAACGCACCATCCATCAAATAGCATATTTAACTCATTTATAAACATTAGCAAACCACTGCATGTTTTTCACTAATATTAATCAAACCACAAATGCGAATAATAAAAAGGCTCGTGTAATGATGTTCAAAAAGGTAAGGGGATCTATTGTCTTTACATTTGTCATACTGACTGGAGATGAAAAGGAGTAGAATTTGACTGATGCTGGGCTTTTTTGCAATCACTATGTTAGAGACGATAGTAAAAATTGATGACACTTACCTACAAAGTTGTTTTGTATAAGAAATGTGAAAGATATATACAACTACAACAACAAAACTCTGCCACACAAAGTACTTTTTGATATTGTCTTTCATTTTGTTAGCACAAGGTAATTCTGACAAATGAAGATATTAATGGAAAAGATTCATTGGTTTTTGTCATCAAAGTCTTTTTTGATTTGTAGTCTTGTTATTTTTGAGATTATGGCAGGCTCTCTAATGACTTAATAAAAGGTAAAACGATACTGTTTTGCAAGATTTCCTTTTAACGAATGTTTTAATGCTTGTAAATTAGTGATTATATTTAGTGTCACTTTACAATGAAACTTAGTAGAAGCCATTAGCTGAGTAAACATCTTCTTTGGCCTCGTAATGTTTCGTAAACAAGTTTGAATTTCTACCCATTATGCTACTTGAGCAGCAGTTGGTTCTTCTTGGATTATAACACGAGTAAACATTATCTTGAATGAGATGTTTTTGTTCTTTGAATATAAAACGAAGTAGCTCAATCTAAATGACTTTATTTAAGTTTATGGTATTGCCCACATAATCAGCTATTTGATTACAAGCTGCTTGTGGAACAGTAATTTAAATATGATAAGTAATAAGGCTGAAATTGAATGAGACATTGACATTTTAAAGATATATACCAAGACGTAAGAAGACCATCAGAAAGTTTCTCAGTTGAAATAGAACAGTATGCTTTTTAACATTGAATATCGAACGTAAACATTTCACTTAACCAAATGGTTACAATACAATAGAGGTTGTAAACATGCAGAGAGGTAAAGATTTTTCACTGGTCTATATTTGTTTAAAAAGCTTGCACGGTGCTTCTGAAGTATAATGTCATTTTACTGAAGTTAAGGTTGGTCAATTATTTCAATTTCTCACTTTCATGTTTATTATTTCCAGTGATGTATATTATGCTTTAATTTTATGAAGTTTCATGTTGAAATCATTTTATTAACCATGTTAACTTCCTTAATGGGGATACAGTTATAAATACACTGCATTTACTATTGGTAGGTAGGATAACTACCTGAGGTTGTTTTTATTGCCTGACCAAAATTTTTTCCTATATTTTCACAAAATAGGTAAACATATTACATGTTACCGTCTTTTAAATTATGCTATGCTGGGTCCAAACTGAGCGAAAAGAGAGCCATTGAAACAAATGTCAATTTGGTTTTACTTGGATTGGTCATTATAACTTTTCTTATCACTGACAACAACAAGAGGCCAGCTAGATTGCTCTTTAATGATGGTATATAAATAAAGGTAAATGCATTCGTAGCATGCAAAGAAATGTCTCTGTCAATAATGTTAACGACAATGCACTATGTACCAGGTGGTTTCTCTCATACGTTGAAAGGAAAATGAGGAGTAGGTTTTGAAAATCAAAAGACGTCTGTGTACACTTGCACTGATTATTGATAACATCTGTCTCGTTTCATTTGATAAAAAAGAGAATACTTTACCATTAAAACTTAGGAATATGAAAACCTGTAGAAGATCAACAGCATTTTGTTTAACAAATGGCAGATTCATGAATTGAAACAAACGTAAATCTGTTTCAATATTTAATAAATTTTCTAATGTCACAAAAGCTAAAGTGTTTTTTAACATTTCAAAAACATTTGACACTTCATTCGCTTAAATTTTCGTTTAAGCATGATTCACATGAACCTCACTTCCTTTTGAAAAATGGAAACATCTTCTTCAAATCACTTTTTTCATGAATTTAATTGAAATATCACTACGCTTGTGAATTGCATGAATACACAAACGAGATTGTGAGAATTATATCCTTCTATAAGGTTAACACTATCCACAAAACTTCTGAGACTTATTTGAAATTTTTTAAATTTTTTTATCAAGCAGACATTATCAAGAGTCATAATGCTATCAATGATACACAAATATCCTTTTTTGGACATATAATTTTTTTATCATGCTTAAGGTCCTCAATGGGAAGGCGAGAATAAGATTTTTATTTTGATAAGATATCAAGACGTGAATCAAGCAGACAATGCGCTTCTATCTTCCCTAATGTGTGCTAAGACGATTTCAAGAAGTAATCGGATTTACATAGCAGTTCATGTCAGGCATTAATTAGGACTGGAGGAAGCTGTGAATGATATGGATACCCTCTCCGTACTCAATAACAAGAAATATGATATCTTTCGGACAGTGGTCTATGTTAGATGTGTGTTTATGCTTTCATATTATTGTAAATGCTACACCAATGAATTACAAATCAACGACTGTTTACAACTTTGGAGAAATACTTTATCATATTGAACAATTTGTTTAGAGCTTCTCTTGTTGTTATAGTTTGAATGATTTTCGCTCAATATGAAGCAATGAAAAAGACTTTGACGACAATATTTTGATATCTAACTATCCAAAATTTGTATTTAAATACATCTTAAATTGTAATTGTAACTTTCGGAATTATTCAACGTTAATTCAGTGCTGAAATAAGTACAGTATCCAAAATAAGTAAAAAAATCAATAAATGTGTATATGCGACAAATGTAATTTAGAAAATGTCTTCACATTTAAAGATAAGAAACGATTGCGTCAAGGTTTGTATGATAAAGAAAATTACACATTCGAATATATATGGAATATGGAATATACTATAGCACCCACAGGGTATAGAAGCAAGTCAAAGCAAGACAAATACAGTAAATTACAAATGTATGTTTGTCCTTGCGTTTCGTTTCAATTAAACTTGCTGTACCTCATAAAAGGTCATAGGTCGTGTTTGAATTTGATATAATATCATAAGATCATATTTGTCATTGACTTATACAAATTCTATTTCCAAAATATATTGTTATAACTACATTTAATTTATTTATATTTTTTTCATTATTTGAATGAAATGACTTTTTATAAGATTGCCCCCATCACAGGTGTCACAGCAGAATCGGAATGTAAAATGGAACTTACCATTCGAACAGTTATTTCTGTTGAAGACTTAGTCATTTAAATGAAAAGTGACCCAGTAGTGTTTGTTCAGAATTTTGTTTATAAAATACCTGAATCATACATCCATCTATATTAATTATTGATGAAATCAGAAAATTAATATAAGGGATAGACACTATTCTTCACTTGAAATGCGAATGATGTCAATTTACTAAGTGGGGCACATTTTTATCTATATAGGTACTTTGTGTTAAATAATCAATATGTACGACGCAAAGGAGAAATTACTTAGTGTCAGCTACTTTGGTACTCAGTATGAAGACACATTACAACGACGACACACTTATCTGTAAAATTCTGCTCGCGTGACTTCTAAAAGCAAATAATCTTTACAAGAGTATGAGTTCTGCTGTAGTCGAATAAAATACTAGCATTGGTGACTGGAAGTATTTAATTAGCGAGGCCCCAGGGAGTTGGAAATCTCAGTCAGCACGTTCCTTACTCATTGATGATTTCCTTGCGCAACTCTGGCTACCAGCTTCTAACTTCTAGGCCTAATCAAAAGAGGATGGGTTGTTTATCGTTGCGTCTCTGTCACCAATATCTCCGGTTGAGGTAGAGTTAGAATTAAGTAAAGTATCATGTATTTCATATCTGTAAGAAGTTAACACTTGCATGAAAAGAATAGAGCCTCCTCTTGTTAGTAATTGAAAGCATCGTTTAGTCCTTTCTCTAACTAACTGCTAAGACACAAAATCAAATCACCTTTTGTTTTCTGCTTACATTACTTAACACCTTCGTAGGATAGTCATGTTTGCAAATCATGTTTCCCTCATAGTCGCCTAACATATACTTCTAATTACTTTGTTACACTCTGTAGTTCGTAGATAAAAGATGACCTTTTAGTGTGATAAAGAGAAGAGTCGTTTAAATTAAGAATTCCGAGGATTTTAAGGACGTTGATGCAATTAATATCAGAAGACACGAACGATAGATTTGCGTCATCAACATTATAACGTCATAGTATTGTCATCAGTATTCTCAGTAATTGATTATGCAAAAATATAATAACGAGTTGATTGTTGCGATAACTACAATGTAGATATTACTTTATCTTACAAAAGCGATATCAACTGTGAAAGCAACTGTGATAACAAATTAATCCAACCGGTAATATCTAAGCCGAGGGTACAGAAGAGTATGATGACACTTATTTTCATGTCATAATCACAGCTATAAAGGAACGTACATGTATCTGTTTACCTTGTCTTCTGATATCAAATACATCAGCATCCATTTGTGTAAAAGAACATACTAAAATGGACGAATTCATAATGCGTTTTGTAGGAGGACAAAAACTTGCATTGTGTTTTTTAAAAGTTTGGTTTGTTACTTTCCAGTTTGTGCTAAAGTTAATACTGCAATTGAACTTTGTTCGCTTCCAAAATCCACATCAATATTTGTGCGTCCTTGTGTAGATATCGTCATATAGCGGTTTTACAAAATAATGAGACAGTCTTGCATTCATATAGAGCGATAGTAGCTTCTCATGATGATGTCAGTTTTTATGAAATGATTAATCAACTTTATATGAAGGAAATATTTCCTATCTTTTTCTGAGATAGTTTTTATGTTTTTAATTAAAAATCTCATTACACAATCGATATTTTAGGACACAAATGGCATTTATAGGGCAATAAATAAAAGCATTCGACAGTTTTTAAGTCCATTACTGTCATTATAATAGCAAATGTAATATAATCACGACATAAAATGACAAAGCGATGTTGACTGGAAAATGATGGGAAGACGTATTTCGTCTTTTTTGCAAAGTCAAAGATGAATCCTCATCATTAACTTCTTGCTTTATGAATAGTCATATCCTATTATGATAGGAAAAGCTGTACGGGGAATTTCAGAAAGATAATGCAAAAAGGAATTATTCTATGTTGAAATAAGGGTCTTTAGTATCAAAATTATCATCTGTTATAAGTATACTTATATCATTTCAGTTTATAAATTACCTGATCGAACAAACAAACGAATCTTTAATTGAATCAATAAATGTTTGTCATAACACAAGGTTTGATTATCAACCTATTAGACAATTATTCCCTGATTTAATGATATAAGAAGAAAAAATACTAATTGGCATTTATATACCAAATTTCTATCTTCCACATGTAACATATAACATGTTGTTAAATTGAGATTCCTTTGGCAGGACTGATACTAAAGGCATGATATTCAAATTGTTGTAGGAGTGCCGTCTATTCTTTAAAGTTAAATATTTTGACATGAGGGCAAGTGTTTTTAACGTTGTTGTTATTTTTTTACCTGTTGTTATTTTTTTTCCAAATCAATAATTGGCATATAATTTCAAATGGCACTGCTTTTCCGACACTTCTGTGACATATATGAAATGTATCACCTCTGCTCTTCAACGCATGGACATTCATGATCCTTCATCCTTTTAGGTTGCTTTTAGTGTCCTTCCACCTTGATAAAAGGCTTACACCTTTGAAAGGGGATCTCAGGTCTAAATCATATTTGAATACACCACTCAGAAGCAGCTAATTAGAATGTTGCATCAAAGGGCATGTCCATTACGTCATAGAGTAAAAGCTTTACTTGATTGATCGACTACACATTTGGGGAACCTTTGTTCACTGAATTATTCTTAGAAGCAGATGAAAGATATAGACCGAACTTACCAAATCATCCGCCATTTGCAATGCATCGCTAGATAAATATTCAACTTAGAGGGGAAGTCTGGGACTACCCTGAGCCTAAAATCTATTTTTGTCAGTCCAATAACAACAATATATTGCACATTTGACAAATATGTCAAAAAGTTGCACACGATTGCAGGTTTAAGATTCTGCTCATTATTCGCCTCAGAGGAATTGACGCCAGTGACGTCAAACTGAGCTATTGACAGAATCACATAATGTACTATGACATCATAAGTGTGAAGCATTGTCTTCGAGCATTGGCTTTAGTACAGCCAATTCACATAGATATAACGATACTTCTTTTATCTGACAATGTTCACTGACCTTACAATTAGCAGCAGTCAGCTAAAAGCAGCCATCAAGTAAATGATTAGAATCACACTTATTACACAGTATCACGCATGCCGTCCTATAATAAACCTTTCCTCTAGTGTTATTCTCACGAGTCCAGACCATCAGAACGACATCACGACAGTTTGTTTTCCTAAATTTTGTATGAGAGTAGCAAGGTATAAGCCAAAACTATTTGGGAAATTAAAGGCTTATAGGTGCGAGAACTGTCATTGATGGTATGCAAGATTGAACTATCAGGGCAACATCCAACAATAAGTTCACGATTGTTTGGTAAAGCAAATTACAGGCAGATCTGCTTGTCGTTTATGTCAATACTTTGGCAATTGAAGCAGAGATAAAATTATACTGCCTCATTTCAAGCCTTTGTCTGAGGCGTTGGGTTTTCCAGGAACACTCACATGGAAATGAATGGCCGCGTGTTGAGATTGTCAAAATAAATTCTTACAACATCCCAACTCCCCCATGGCCGACTGTTTCTCCAGATTTCAATCCCATTGAGCATGTTTCGAATGAGATGGTGAGGAGATTGAGAGTACTCCAACGTCAGTCAGGGATCCTAAACGACACGGCGAGAAACCCTGGTGGACATTTTCGGCCAATTCCTCAAGTGTTTTCACTAGCCTGAAATCGTCCATGGTTGCAAATGTCAATCATTTGCCAATGAATACGATCTCCACACCCGATTCTGAGTTGATAACATGCATTTTATGAACATTTCTTTGATGAGACACATTAGTAGTGAGTATTCACCGAGGCTGAGAAATGTTTGCTGTTTCTACATTTCTATATCTTCCATTATTAGTGAGTATTCACCGAGGCTGAGAAATGTTTGCTGTTTCTACATTTCTATATCTTCCATTATTAGTGAGTATTCACCAAGGCTGAGAAATGTTTGCTGTTTCTACATTTCTATATCTTCCATTATTAGTGAGTATTCACCGAGGCTGAGAAATGTTTGCTGTTTCTACATTTCTATATCTTCCATTATTAGTTAGTATTCACCGATCCTGAGAAATGTTTGCTGTTTCTACATTTCTATATCTTCCATTATTAGTGAGTATTCACCGAGGCTGAGAAATGTTTGCTGTTTCTACATTTCTATATCTTCCATTATTAGTGAGTATTCACCGAGGCTGAGAAATGTTTGCTGTTTCTACATTTCTATATCTTCCATTATTAGTGAGTATTCACCGAGGCTGAGAAATGTTTGCTGTTTCTACATTTCTATATCTTCCATTATTAGTTAGTATTCACCGAGGCTGAGAAATGTTTTCAGTTTCTACATTTCTATATCTTCCATTATTAGTGAGTATTCACCGAGGCTGAGAAATGTTTGCTGTTTCTACATTTCTATATCTTCCATTAGTAGTGAGTATTCACCGAGGCTGAGAAATGTTTGCTGTTTCTACATTTCTATATCTTCCATTATTAGTGAGTATTCACCGAGGCTGAGAAATGTTTGCTGTTTCTACATTTCTATATCTTCCATTATTAGTGAGTATTCACCGAGGCTGAGAAATGTTTGCTGTTTCTACATTTCTATATCTTCCATTATTAGTTAGTATTCACCGAGGCTGAGAAATGTTTTCTGTTTCTACATTTCTATATCTTCCATTATTAGTGAGTATTCACCGAGGCTGAGAAATGTTTGCTGTTTCTACATTTCTATATCTTCCATTAGTAGTGAGTATTCACCGAGGCTGAGAAATGTTTTCTGTTTCTACATTTCTATATCTTCCATTAGTAGTGAGTATTCACCGAGGCTGAGAAAATTTTTCTGTTTCTACATTTCTATATCTTCCATTATTAGTGAGTATTCACCGAGGCTGAGAAATGTTTGCTGTTTCTACATTTCTTTATCTTCCATTATTAGTGAGTATTCACTGAGGCTGAGAAATGTTTGCTGTTTCTACATTTCTTTATCTTTTATTATTAGTTAGTATTCACCGAGGCTGAGAAATGTTTGCTGTTTCTACATTTCTATATCTTCCATTATTAGTGAGTATTCACCGAGGCTGAGAAATGTTTTCTGTTTCTACATTTCTTTATCTTCCATTATTAGTGAGTATTCACCGAGGCTGAGAAATGTTTGCTGTTTCTACATTTCTTTATCTTTTATTATTAGTTAGTATTCACCGAGGCTGAGAAATGTTTGCTGTTTCTACATTTCTATATCTTCCATTATTAGTGAGTATTCACCGAGGCTGAGAAATTTTTTCTGTTTCTACATTTCTTTATCTTCCATTATTAGTGAGTATTCACCGAGGCTGAGAAATGTTTGCTGTTTCTACATTTCTTTATCTTTCATTATTAGTGAGTATTCACCGAGGCCGAGAAATGTTTTCTGTTTCTACATTTCTTTATCTTTCATTATTAGTTAGTATTCAACGAGGCTGAGAAATGTTTTCTGTTTCTACAGGTATTTATCTTTTATTATTAGTTAGTATTCACCGAGGCTGAGAAATGTTTTCTGTTTCTACATTTCTTTATCTTCCATTAGTAGTGAGTATTCACCGAGGCTGACAAATGTTTTCTGTTTCTACATTTCTTTATCTTTCATTATTAGTTAGTATTCACCGAGGCCGAGAAATGTTTTCTGTTTCTACATTTCTTTATCTTTCATTATTAGTGAGTATTCACCGAGGCTGAGAAATGTTTTCTGTTTCGTCATTTCCTTATCTTCCACTTGTGATTTGGTTCCTTTGTTTTCATTTTAATGGTTCTCCTTTCCAAAATCAATATGTGGCATTTAATATTCAATTTGATTCATGAAAAGCTCGATTAATCAAAGTGTTGATTGCCAATGAATCAAAATTTGACAAAGACGAATTAATTCATTTGAATATAATCTATTTGTTATCTCATCTTGCGTCGTTTGAGAAAATATCGATAATGCTCTAATCAATTAAAGCCGAATGGATGTAAAAGGTGTAAAATAAAATAGGCGATTACTTGTCGTGATCAAGACATTTTGAAAATTAAAATGGCTGTTTGGTTTATAGGAAAATCAGTCGTCAATCACATTACATTTAAAACGGAAAGGTTTCGTTTGATAATAATTGATTATCATTTGAGTCTACTTAAGTAAGACATTACTTGTTTTCCTGCTGTAATTGACAACGCAATCAAACATACACTTGAGACGAAATTTACAGTTTAAGTCTTCACGAGATTGTATGTTATGAAAATAACATGAATCTACAAACCACACATACATACATACGGCGTTAAAGTGATAATCTAATTGATTCTCATGTAGATAATATATTATTAAAGCGATAAGTGCGTGAAACGCACAACGAAAATAATCATTACCTTATAGAACCATTGAAAGGTTTCGCATCGCTAATGCTAATATTAGATAACTTGACTCTTTAATCACATTGTTCCTTAAAATCGATATCCGCAATGTCAATAAATTGTGATGAAGTTATGTTCACAAACCATAAAGCCGAAGAGGCCTTTCCTAATGGCTCGATCGAAACGTTTTTGACAATTCGACATTTCTTCTATATCGGCATAGTGCTCAATGATTCGGATGCTTAAGGTGTATTTACTTCTCAGTCATAAAACAAACAACTGTTCATGGGTGACTGAACACCGACTTCCATTAACTACTCAACTCAACATTGATTGCAAGAGATTCCATTAAAATACAAAGCAATTAATATGACATCCTGCTAAATCAGCGTATATGAATCCGCTCCGCTCTCGCTCCGTCCTAAAACCCTGATCTATTTCAGGCTGAATCCCTCGTATGACTGGCGGCTTGATATTCGTGGCTACCGCACCTGTTATTTTTTCAGCCAATGAAATCTCGTTAATTAAGAAGCTTGAAGCTTCTAGTTTGAACTCGACGGAATTTGTCCATTTGAATGGTGCCGCTGTTGCTGAATGCGAGCCGTCTCATAGACCGTTAGATAGCTAGCGATACGCGGGTTTGGCTTGAAATAAATCAGGGTATGAAAAGCAGCGAGAGATGATTTAGCAGGATGTTTTTGTGAACGCTGCAGGCTTTTTATTCCGAAATGTTGTTGTTGTTGTGCGTTGTGTGCCTGTATGGTTTTCATCATCACTATTATGACGAATTTACATAAATAAAAATCTTCAAATGCATGTAAGGGCATAAGTATTGTGTATATATCTGTGTTACCTTGAATACAATCTGAATACCTCTATAACTAATCTTGTTCCTAACGCCGATTAAGCACAACTATAAAAATCAACATGCAAAATTATGTTAACGTTTGTGTCCTTCTTCCTTGACATTTGTATGGTTTAAATTGGTTGTAGTAGTATATAGAATAGAACAGAAACATATCTCCCTTAAAACCTTTTTTTTTCCTTTCAAATTTAATGACGAAGTTATTGCTATTAATGACCTTTATGTCATGATGGAAACGGTTTGATCGCGATAGAGATTGGTGCATATTCACACTTCCATCTTCCATGAATTTGATTTTATAGAATTAACAGCTTTATCTCAGGTCGATGCATTGCAGAATGCCAGGACAATAACCCAATAGTAGTAAGATTGACAAGAACGCATATGTCAATATTTGATTAAGAACGTGGTACAGAAGCTGTTGGGTCGATATTGCTCAGGTTTTAGATCGATATTACATAAAAGCAATACTTCCTGTTTTTACAATTTTATACTGAACATAAATAGAAAAAATTTAGAACCCACGATGGTCACATTATAATCGCTGTTTGTGTAGGCTTGCTACTGGGTTTATGCTAACATTTTATATAAATAAAAATTCCTTCATGGGTGTGTGTCACGGGGGAGGTCCGTGTTTACCTTAACGTGAAAATATTACAATCATCGTACTCAGATAAAACTTTCATACAAGCAGATGTCATAAATATATTCAACAAAGTAAAATGCTTTGAAATAATCAGTAAATGACTGCTAGCTTTCCTTGAAAACACATGATAATTTTAGGCGCAAGGGATTGGTACTCTTCCAAACACACACAAAGCATGTAAAGAAATGAAGCAGGATTAATGTCTACCCAAGGGCATATCGTGTTACCAATGTGCGTGCAATTATCAACTTCTAATGCTTGCAAATGTCATCTCTTATCATGGCATTTGAAGTTTGGCATTAATGTTAAATATCTTTGGTCGTAATTGGAAATATATTGGAAAAGATTAATAATATTAAAATATCAGTTACGATAGGTATTTTTGAAGCCTTTGCGTCTGAATATCAAACACATTTAACTAATTTTTAAGATTTCAAAATACCTCATCTTAAGGAGATGCCAGCATTGGAATACATCGCAACCATGATAACAGTCATATGATGATACCTAAAAAGTCATACACTGTCCCCCAAAAGAAACGCATCACAGAAGAATAATCAATGTTTATGTCCATGTTTGTGCATTGATATTATACACTATATATCCTTTTCTCTCTGATGTGTCAACTCTGTTTTGGATGCTTCTCATCCACGTGTTTAATAACTGAAATATTGTTCAAAACACGTTAAACCCAAACTCACTCACTCACACTCAATAAGCAGTGGAAATATGCCAATTCCCCACCCCAAAAAGAGTTAAAGCATGTTCCATCTGCTGGAAAGGTGATGCCCTCGTTTTTTTTGGGATAGCCAGGGTATCATCACGATAGATTAGATAGAGAAGGGACAATCTATCAACGGGGAATATGATGTTAATGAACTGAGGCAGTTATGGGCAGCCATCAAGGCCAAGCGGCGAGGGAAGCTCGGCGCGATGATCAAGTTCACAGCATATGTCGCTGTCGCTGTTGAAACTCTTCAAAATCCACCCTACTCCAAAGATTTGGCCCCATCGGAATTCTTCCTCTTTCCCAATCTGAAGAAGCATTACATGGATGTGGTGTTGCTGATTACAGCAGCCTGGTTGCAACAATGCCAAGTTCTACGCTTTATGATCAACATTTCATAACCTCTTTGACATAATGATCATGTTGAATGTTTACATGTAAAACAGATAATACATGTGATGTAAAAAGTTGTAAACAATTTGGGAAATAAAAAGGAATACAAACAAAACAAATCAATCTGATTAAAATTTCTTGAGTCCAAGGATACTGAGTTTTTCAAGAATGACAAAATAAAGCTGAAACATCGCTGGTCCAATATATTGATGTCAGTGGAGACTATGTTGAAAAATAAAATGCAAAAAATGATATTTTGATCTTGTTTTCTATGTCATTTTACACTTTTTTCTTTACTCTCGTACGTGTGTCAGCAATGACCGATGCTCTATCTATCTGTTCAGACGTGTACTAAGATGCTTCCGTGTGGTAATAGGATTAGGAGATTCATCTTACCAGCGTCTAATTAAGCTAAAGAAAGGCTCTCAGTGCTGGAAGCTTTCTATTCTTGACTCATAATCTTACCTTTGCACCGCAGTGTTATGTCTACTTCACGTGAGGCAACTTTTCTTCCATCTAAATGTTGCAATCGTAAAAAGTGTTGTTTTAGGTATTTCTCGTAATATTTACTAAAAATTATCGAGAAATGTCCGCGAAGAGAAATTGTTTTATTGTCATGGATGTATCTAATTCTACAACTTAAACTATATTAAATTCGTACTTCTGCAAAGTTTCTACAATAATATAATGATACATTACAAAAGTGATGGTTGATTGAATCTTGCTACGGCTTATTCTATTATCTTAATACACCTGCGTATAAGACTATTCATAAAAATAAAGTATATTGCCACACTATTAGCAATGTATCTTCTGCTTGTATATCTACTATTAGTGCTACTGGAAAATCTTTTGTTGCTACTACCACTTATTACCAATTGTAAAACTATGAATCCTACTTATACTTTAAATACTATTAAAAAATGACCGCCACTAGTAGCTACTACTATTTCTACATTTCTACTACTACCACTTTTACTTCCATTGCTTCTCATCCTTCTTCTTCTAACAATACTATGATAACACTACTCCTACTGTTTTTGCAACTTAAACTATTAATTGCCCGTACTATTGATAACGATTATGATAATAATCTCCACCTCTACTCATTTCATTTTAAAATTACCACTTCTACTAAAGTTCTCCTATTACCAATACCTTATTTTCTTAATACTGCCAATAGGTAACAATTAATTTAAGACTGGTACGTCAAATGCCTCAAGTACTAATACTAACACCATGACCATTTCTAACACAACTAGTTCAAACTATGAAGACCACCGCCACATCCACTACTCATTAACTACGTCCATTAGTGTCATAAATAACATCAACACGGCCTCTGAAAACTGCATTTACGCTAATGGTAGCTAGGTACTACTGCTTCTACCGTCAATACAACACATTGAAATAACTGAACTGATTTATGTATTACATTGTTTTACAAAAATGTCAACATTTATACATTGTCAAACTTGTTTTATTTTTCAAAAAGTCCTGACACATGATTTTCTTTTTTCTTTTTTTTGGCATGTGTTTTTACATGTTTTCATGTTATTTCATACATAGACGTGTGAATCTAATTAGAATTTGTTTAAGTAAACATTGTTACAATATATATGTATCTTATTTTGTCTCATCTCCTATTCCATACATTTATCCTATGTAAAATTAACATGCTCATTTCTATAATGAAAGAAGATTAAAGATAATAATTAACCCCTTCGATACCATCACCGTTTAAATAAATGTAATCATTATGGGTGGTCATCACCATGCTAACAAGTTTGTCGCTACAATGACTTCTCCCTTTCTCTTTTGCTTCAAGGATCGATCCCTCGATTCAGCATGTATTCGCCGACAGAGGTCGCTACGACGCTAATGTTGATGTCTGAGCTGGACGAGAAAGATGCGATTCGACTCCTAAAATCGTCGGCTGGGATATACTCCGACCAAATATTTTCCATGGAGGTATAAGTTGTCAGCAAGTTGCACTAAATTCCCATCCATATGAGCACATATGTGTTGTAATTGTATCCCCTCTTCCTATATTGCCTGGTTCCGAGTTGGTTCCATATTTTGGTAAATGTCTGTGACGTTAGGGAATATTCTTTATAACTATTTAATTACATGTATTTCAATGTAAATGTATTATAAGTAATGTAATTTGTTATGTATTCAATTGGAATATTTATATGGTGGGTATAATTTGTATAACAAGGTTGGAACGTATCGTAATGAAGATAACGCTTAACCAGATTATATATGTGTTATGACTACACGGCCTGAATATTATCAGTGTGTTGTATTATAGATATAATCTAGGTCATCACATGCATTTGAATCAAAATGATACCTTGCTTGTTCTTATCAAATGAGGGTTGTTGTGAAAGAAAACGTATACAGCTTTTAGCTACAGTTGCCTGGTCAAAACAGGCTCTTTGATAACCAGTGGTACTGTTAGGTTATATAATACATCTGTTGGTGATACAACTGCTAGTTTAAGATTAGTGGTAGTCGTAAATTACTTAAACAAATACTATAAATCATGATTATAGCATTTATAAATACATTCACAGATGTTATTATATATGATAATGATAAATATATGTGAATATAATGTACTCTTAATTACACACTTCAAGGTTGCAGTTCGGACATTTTTGGTAAACACTGATGAAACAGAACTAACATCAATCACTGAAAATGGGAAAATTAAGAAATCCATTTCATCTTTTTGTCAGTATATTGATTTTTTAAATTCACATAAACCAACATTCTGTCTCAACAGAGGTGGCACTGTAATAAATTCCTATACAACCTCTGCCAAAATACCATGTAGTGAAATAAATTTGTATCATCAGATGATCAGATCGCTTGATAATCTACAAATGACAAATGTATGACATTGGCTTGTTTTTTAGGTGATAATATAGAATGGTCTTGTAAATAAACAGAAGCAGAATCTAATTTATTTCTGTCTGCTTTAGATAAGAATTTAAATAATCTATCACTCATTGACTTTGCCACCTTGGTACAAAATATAAAATCATGAATTGAACCTTTTTTGTTTCAAATACTCACAAGATGTAGGAAAATGCCTATTTCATCTTCAACGCCCCTTCAGATACTCTTCCCTCACATGCCTGCAGGACTCGTTTAGGCCTCCAAGCTGCTTTACCTGCCAGACAAACTCTTATGCCCTGCTGACTTCAAAATTGATGAAAAGCAGAATAGCATGCTAAACAGACCATGCTCTAAAACTGTATATTATTATAAAGATATGATGACTTATGCCATTCTGAAATGTTTTCATTTTTGCTGTTTTGGGGTCAAGTTCTTCTATTATCTTCTACTATATGCAACCGGAAAGCTTTAGAAATAACGCAAAATTTTGGTTGAGTGATAGGTGTATATTAATGGTAATGCACCTTTAAAAAGTAGTTGACTGTTTTTATATTGTCCTTTTTTAATGTTAATTGTTTAATCATGTAAGTACGATGTAAGGTGATCATGTTTTATCCAGAACAGAATGATGTACAAGTGTACAAAACATAATTTTGAAAACTTGTCCAAAGAACATAGAGATATCGGTTTTAGATGTATATTGGTTGACGTCAGCTGCTGCACAGCAAGAGGGCTTTTATTCAATTTACACCGAAAACTGTTAATTGATGTGATTCATATGGCATTTTTGTTTGAATATTCATCAGGATGAGTGGGATGATTTTAATTCGTAGCTGCAAATATGGTATTTTGGCAGGTATCAAAGCAGTAATAAAATTGAATGTCACTTTGATGTATACATACATAGCACTGACAGACATCTTCCTGAAATGCAAAATGTTTATTTAATCTACCGTTAGATGAAAACCCTACCCTGTAGGAGTCTAGAAGATGGTTAGTGTTGGATATATATGGGATTTTGACAGCTGCCAAAGCATGCTATATATATAATCAGAAAATGTAATGGTGTATATTTCATGCAACTATTGAATTTTGAAATGACTTAATGATTTTAAAGATTCACACCCTCACACAGATTTATGGGTACACTATGTTGCTGTAATGGATTCTGATGGAAATAGAGCATGTTTTGGGGAATGCAAATTCAAAATAAAGACTCTGCTTGGGGAAATATTGTTTCTGGTGCATAACTTGAAAACTCTATTACTCAAATTTAAAATTTGGTGTGGATGCTATTGTGCTTGTGGGTCCAAACTCAAAGTTGCCAAATATTTTAAAAAGTTTTGACCAAATACTGACAAATTTTACAAGTTTGTTCCTGTTCCAGATAATAATGTGAAAATTTAATGACTTTTAAACTTCATTATGGGAATGTAAGTTACCAATGTAGTGGTATTGTGCCTTTTAGTGGTTACAACTTCAGGGTGCCGACATTTCTGAAATTCCACAAAAAAGTAGACATATTTTCTGAGTTTCTTTTCATAATTGAAAGGGGTTTTACCTTGTTTTAACCTCTTATTGTTCAAATATGGAACATAACCTTTATCATTCGAAAGTTATCCTCTTTCATTGATCAGATCAACTACGTTTTAAATATATTTAATTTTAACGGAGGTGGGGTCATGTGAGCTTTGGGATTATGTGAGCAATGCTCACATTTGATTTGTTCAAATTGATTCAAAGATTTTATTTCATTGGGTCACAAGTAAGATGCTTATGACTCCACTTATCTACTGTGACAATATAAAGGATGTCAGAAAACTGTGGAAGATAGAAAGGTCTATAAGACATGTTGGGTTGCAGGAGTCGGTGGAGGATGCAGTCAAGGAAGTGAACCCAGACCGGGTCTTGTCTCTCATCTCGCCTATGAACTATGACATCAACTCCAACACTCAGTTGGCGGTGAGTTTCTGTGTTGTTCGATTTCTTGTGTTGTTGGGCCCAGGCTGTTGATTGTTGATAAGTGGTTCCTGGAGCCATTCCTGTCTGTATCGTAGGCAAATGTCAAAATACATTCCTAATTTTGTTGTGATGTATCCATGTTACATCTAGAGATTAGGTTATAAAATATCACATGCAAGTGTCAAGCAAGGTTGTGATGTAAATTAACAGGCTTGTAAGTTAAAGGTCTCTTTTACGGGAATTAATAATAACTTTCTTGCAAGGGTGTCTCTGGGTGATCTATCATGGCTGAAAGGCATGTTTACCCCTCATGATTAGAATTCTGTTTAATCATATCTTCTCCCAAGTTTGTTGAACCCAATAGACCACATTATATCATACTGAGCAACCTGACACAGGTTCAGTGGCATTCTTGCAGTTGTTTTGATAATCTAATACCTACTTTTTATACTCAACTTCTTTGTCTATTTCTAAGCCATTTTGGTATTGTTATCCTTATGTTTTTCATGTCCCTTATTGTCAGTTGTTTATTGATGATTCATTTTTGTTGGCTTGATATTACAAAGATTTTTCTATCAAGGGAATATGCAACATTTTTTCCTTTTTCAAATTTCTTCAAATTAAGTAGATGTACAAAAGTAGTATACTATGGAATATGACAAGTTTTGACATCCTTCATAGCCTTTCTTTAAAATAAACTCACAAAATTATTGTTAACTTATGCTATCTAACAGTAATTGTCTGTCATTTTCAAACGTGTCATTAACAAATAGGGACACATATCAATGTTTGTGCATCTAGCCTTTTTTAAATGGTTGCTCTAACTTTAAACACTATGCTCTGACATCCCATGAGCAACCAGTCAGACATAAAATTGCTGTAGATCAGTTGAAAAGTCGCCAGGCCCCAGTTGGAAAAAGTGCAGCAGAACAATCAATACAGAAATTGAATGCAGCTGTTTTAGTAAATAACCTCTGCTTTTTAGTGCACATGCCATAGCCAAAAACAATAGGCCCTTTTCAGACCTGGTATGGTTATCTGATCTTGGCAGTTTATAATATCTAACTAATATCTAAAAGTAGTATGACTAATTCATTCTAAATAACTTTTATTCACTGATTCATTCATGTTTTCTTTTGAGTTTAATGAGCAAACATTTACAGTTAAACTGTTGGATGAAGTTGGATCTATGAAATCATGGACATTAATGAAATAATACAACTATATAAATTGAGTTGTGATGTTTCAAAGTATGAGGTTGCAACAGAACAATTAACAAAATTCTAAATCGAGTCCTGGATATTATTTGTACAACATACATCTTGTTCACTGAGGTTCACTGAACATAAAATTAAATTCCAACAGGCCTTATCATTTCTTATCAGAAGTGTTACCAAGTTGATAAGACTGTAAAGTGTTGCTATGAGAGGGAAGAATTTATAGGAAACTTTGCCAACCCATCTTTGAGTGTGAGGAAATTGATGGAGTGTATGCAAAGCAGATTTCCTGACATCAGCTTGAGTTAGCTAAAAAGTACACAATTTATGGGCCTGCAGGTTTTATCAAGGGCCTGTAGTTTTTAAAATCTATAGGCCCTGATGGCCAACTGGCAATTTATTTTAATGCAAACACTGAGTGTAATCATTGTAAATTTGTCTCGCTCTGCTAGCAAATTCAGACTGTACACATGAGTTAATCCCGCTCTTTGTTTTCCGAAATTATGAGTGTCAAAAATTAGAATAAAGTCAATCTTCGAAACTTAGGACATTGGAAATATTGAATATTCCAACCTTACAACCAGTTATCAATAGTTCGGCAAGTTCTTTACAGTATGTGATGAATCTTTTGAAAGTTATTGTTAACAATAGCACGACCGGTGTTGTTCCTGGGGAAATTTACCCAACACTTATGCTTGACATTTTAGGAGAGGGACACTTTTAACATGACAAAGAGTGTCAGAATGGGTCAAAATTGGTTTCTCAATGATGATCTAGGAACACTGCTTAAGATATTCTTTATGGCTGGTGTATAGTAAAAAAAAGGAGCATCTATGATAAAACATTCGTGTATTAAGTTAGACAGCTATTAATATGGAATGAGGTGATGATGTATTCCTTTTATTGCAGCTTCCAAAGGATTTGTTTTTTACTGCTGTGTCTGGGATCACTGCAAACCCGAAGGATTACCGGAGTGCAGCCCAGATGGTTTACCTCCTCCGCAACATGGGCGCACAGATCAATGTACAGGATGAGGTGAGATAGGAGTCATCACTCATTGTCCTCACATGTTCTGGGTACATGCGATACCGTGGGACCATGTCATGCAGCTTGACTTTCCAATTTATAACTCATTATCTTTTATATAGAATCAACTCCTCAATCCCTACATTGCTTTGAAGTCTTACTGAAACTTTAGATGCTTAAGAAATACATCAGTGATGTGCATGTCCAAGTTTGGTATGGTTTTAATGAATAGTTTTAGAGTTATGGTCTTTGACTTACAGTGTACATCTTGACATTTCAGTCTGACAGTACCTTTGAAGGAAATCAAATCAATTCCTCCCAATATTTCATCATCAGTCTTCTGAAATCTTGAATATATCCTATGTTTCATCAAAGCACATATAAAGCATTTATGAAATGGAATAATTGAAGAGTTTTGGAAGGCTTTTGATACTTCATATGTGTACCCCTATCACCAGATCTTTCAGATGATTTCTAGATTTTCAAGCTGATGAAAGACCAAATCATCTTTAATGCAGATCGATATTACCAATCTTTTGAAAGTAAGCTTTCAACCTACTGCTTGTTCTGAGGATCCATTGTGCATCAATTGGACATGTTGTGGGGTTTGGTGCACTCAGAGCACACTTTTGTTCTCAAATTTCTCATGTCAAATTATCAGCACCTCTTTATGATGACATTAAACAGAGCAAAAGCTGTATTCTCAACAATTTCTTTCTTTTACAGCATGGAGACAC
Organism: Phorcus lineatus; assembly: GCA_921293015.1. Lineage (NCBI taxonomy): Eukaryota > Metazoa > Mollusca > Gastropoda > Trochida > Trochidae > Phorcus > Phorcus lineatus. Next base: position 45,572,863 of record OV121090.1, on the reverse strand, counting down.
CCCTTTGTTGAAATACTTGAAGACAGAATGTGTACAGTCTGATGTTGTGGAAGCATTTCTCCGTTGTAACTCTGATGTCTATCTGTCAAATAAGGTGAGCCACTCAGTTAAAGAGCCACTCCGTGAGTTGTTGGAGTCATATATGCCAAACTTAATCAATGGTGTCATTTGATCGCAAAGTATCGACTGTTACCCAAAAAAAACACATTTTAAAGCTTACAGTTTTTTTACAGTGACAATATGAAGGTTGAACGTCACAATTATGATAAAAAACGGACAGTGGCGCGCGTCAAATAGTCAAACGTAATTTTGGAGACTTATCTAAAACAGCCAGGAGGGCAGTTGAAAGATGATATTGTTTGTTAGGTTATATAACTAGTATCCATGTATATTGGACATGATATCAACACCTCTGTGTATCTATAAGGCTGTTTTTAGATTTTCATGAAGAACCAGTATTTTTCATATATATGTCTTTTTGACATGAAAAGTCAAGATGTTTTGATTCTATATCATCACATATGACATTTAGGTTCGTATCAAAAGTAAATAATATGTTATGAAAATCATGGAGTGGCTCTTTAAAAGATAATGTGTTGTCAATAAATGATTGTTAATATTTTGAATTCACAATGGATAAATTTTCCGTTTGTAAATGCTACATGTCGTCATATAAGTTCATATGTTGCTTAAATTTCTACCATCTTCAATGAGCTATAATGATTTATGCATGATTCTTTCAGAATGGTGAATATCCTTTGGAGACAGTCACAGTGTCACCAGATATACCCAAGTCTGTGAAAGATGTCTTTATGAAATATGTGGTAAGCACATTTGGCTTAAGATAACAAGGTTTTGTGGTTGAATATCTCTGTTTTGCACAGTATTTGTTTCTCTTTCTGTAACCATCAGATTATCAACAAGCATTATCTTATGTAACACCTGTAGTGGTTTGCTAGTCTGATCTACTAGGATTGAAATGGCTTATAGTTAACAAAGGCAGGGTATTGTTCAAATTTGTTTAAGACAGTACATCCAATGGAAATTATGCTTTAACTCGCATGAGGAATATCTTGTTTGGAAGACAGTTTAGGAAAATGAACAACCTTCAAATCAGATTGATGATCTCTGTTGACAGCCTGGGATCTGGGAAGCTGTAGAAGGAGACGATGCTATGAATGTTCGGAAACTCATCAACCAGTGGTGTCGGGTTGACATAGAGAAGGTTTGTTGCTCTGAGATCAATTGGATTTCACTATCATTGTCTACATTGTTAACTGAGGTCATAATTCAAAAAGAGAGACTATAAACACCAATATCTTTAGAAACTTGTATTTGCGAAAAACTTAATTCATGTCATTACTCTAACTTTACTACTTCTCTAAGTTAAGTTATCAGGGAGAGGGTCTCTTCACATATATACTGCCCACTTGTTTTGTGGCTGGCTCAATATTTTTATTGTTTCTCACTTGGAAGTGCAGTTTCCTGAACTCAACTTTATCAAATTTTCATGGCTATAACATTGAAAATATTTTTTCACCTTCATCTGGCCATAGAATATTTATCAAATTTTTTATTTCAGTACAAGATAGTAAAGCCAACCAGAAAATATGAAATGATCTCTTTACCTCATTATCTTTATTATACCTCAGTCCTGGAGTTTTCTTTATGTTAGCTGGCTGTTATTCTATTTACTTTCTGTTTATATCGTAATAATATTATTTTTGCTTATAGGGAGGAAAGTCTCTCCTACAGCTATCACTTGACATGGGAACTGAAAGCATTATCCGGGTTATCAGTGGTATCAGGTCTTCCATGGTAAGATATACAGCTCATTGTTTATTATGGAATCATACATTCAGTAATTTCTTGTACTTTTTTTATCCATTTTAAAAATCAAACTCACACCACAGAATCTGACACCTAAACAATATAATGCTCTAGTGCATCAGCTGATGAATTTACATACCATTGTGCACTTTATGAATTTAGAATAGCGAGAAAAAAAAAGTGAACTTATATGACACTTTAGGGGCGGAAGCACATTTTAAAAAAGTTTATTTCTTAAAATTTTCCCCAAAAATGTTAGTACTTTTTATGCCTAATGTGTTATCTTCAGAGGATCAAGCAACACATGACCAAACCAAATCATCCCTAGTTGTTTTATCATGCATAAACCACTGGCAGCCATTTGAGTGTTGACAACTCTTATTTATTTGCATTAAGGAAATGGATTTGCATAGATTAATTGAACATGACACTATAGTATTAAAACTGCTTCTTTTATTAAAATATTCACCTGCAATTTGCAACATTTATTTTTGTTTTCATGATCACATGCCACTGCCCCATTAAATCACATTGATAATGAAATCCTAGAATTCAACTCATCAAATATGTATCGTATGCTGCTGAATGCCCATTGTCTGAGAACAATAATTTAGAAAACGATAACTGTAATTGATATTCATATTATATTGTCATCAGCTGTGGGACACCTGTTGCCTGTCCATAACAGTTGTGTGTGTCTCAAATGCAGTCTTCACTGTTGATGCTTTTAGCTAGCTTTCATTGTCTGACATAGAAAATAATAGATATAAATATATGAATCAGTCCTGCCCCATGACTGAGCAAAATATAAGAGCCTCTAGTACAGTCTTGGTCCTTCCTAGACTTTATTCCTTAAAGAAGGGCAAGAAATTAACAATTAAAAAACCATTGTATTTGTGAAAAAGATATTTCATAAACAATATTTAATTCTGTTTGTTTTTTAAAAAATATATATTGACTTCAGTACCTAACCAGCTGTAATGCGAATAACAGCAGCAAGCAATAAATGTTAATAACTAAGAGCTGTTTGAGTAGTTATGATAACACATTTTTGTTTAAAGTTTATTTCTTAAAATTTCCCCAATAAACATTAATACTTTTTATGCCAAATGTATTATCTTCAGAGGGTCAAGCATCACATGACCAAACCAAATCATCCGTAGTTGTAGTACCATGCAAAAACCACTGGCAGCCATTTGAGTTTTGACAACTCTTAGTTATATGCATTAAAGTCATAGTCTCATTTTTGTAAGGCAACTAAACTGAACTAATTATTCTTCACGAACAAAATCTGATCACTAACACAAATATTTCCTGTCGCATTTGCAAAGATTTTCATTTTTATGCCCGTTTTACAATTTTGGATGAAGCAGCGTATTGGCGTATGCCGTTTCAGACTGATGAGGTACCGAATCAAGTGCAATCACATCGCGAGTACGAAACACCGGGCATCTAGTCATCGCAGCGCCGATACTTATGACAGACGCATTTTTCACTGAGTTAACCACCTTTTTGTTATTTCTGTATTTGAAAAAGCGTAAGCTATTAGCTATTTTCATTGGATATTCAGCTGGGAAATTTTATGTGTTCTTCGTCACGGCCTTAGCGAAATGACGTGGTAAGGACTAACGCTCGCAAAAAACATAATATTCGGGTAGGGTAGGGTTGTTTGAACTTCATTATTGAGGGCTAGAATGCCTGTAGAGTTCTGAAAATTGTTGCAAACGTCAGGGGAAAGATTTCTGTGAGCGGTGAACTATTTGTCCGGCATTGATTACAATGAGACTATGACTTTAAGGGTTTGCATTTTTTGTAGTTTTATACTACTCGTATGAACCACAAATGAACAGCATCAAAATATCTGAGTAAACATAATATTAGATCCGTCTTTGATTTTAACAACTTGTACTTGAATTGATATATTATATTGATATTGTAGACAGCTTGATATACTTTTGCTCTATTTTATGATAAGATCTCATCTTACCAATTTCTGAAACAGCCCTAGAATGTTTCCAAATCTTGTTGACAATCCAGGTATGTTTTCAGGAGTTTGCCCATGGTGTGTTGGCTGGTGATACACTGACAGTGAAGAAGCTTCTCTCCACACGGAAGAAGCAAATCAACCTGAACTTCAGAAACATGGTAAGTATGAAAGAGACTGATATTCATCAGTAATCTTTTCGTAATTCAATTGTTAAGATAAAAATGCAAGAATACATATTTCTGTTGGGGTGGGGATGTTCAATGACCTTGTCAACGGTTAGTTCCTGTCCTTGGTTGCCTTAATGTTGAGTTCACAGTGCTGAATTAAGAGTTAGATATGTGAGTACATTGCTGTTTCCAGGGTGACCGTGGTGCAACGCCCCTCCTCTATGCACTGGTGCAAGGTCATGGTGACATGGTACAAGTACTGCTGGATCACGGGGCGCGTGTCGACCTCGGCATGAGGGGAGATGATGAGGTAGAGACAAGTTTGCTTATGTTACATTTGCCTTTTAATTTAAGTCTGTAGAGCATCGCTTCTCCGCCACAAACTTGTTGCTTGTTATTTGTCGAGACACGTATGTATATTGACATTTATTTAGATATTTTAAAATATTTTATATTTCAAATGTGTTTTAAGTTCATTAGAGCTGTTGAGGCAAATGGACCAATAGAATTGTTCAACGTATGTTGTCTGTTATAGGAAATTTTATGAAATGATATATTTTAATATATTTATCATATTCAACAAAAACGCTGATGCAAAAATCGTATTGGTTGCTTAGATTTTCATGTCTCTCTTTCTTAAATTGGTTTTGGCATAATCTTCAAGCAAGCATGTCTTTTGTCCATAATTCCATTTCACATGATTATCTTCAATTCCAGACTGACATTCCCCTCTACTTTGCCGCCTTGGGATTTCACCCTCCTATTGAACCCACTTTGCTAGTACAGATTCTACCCGTGGGACCAATCAACATTGACAACATGTTCTATAAGGTTAGTACAGATCTCCTCCATCCAAACTTCAATATTGTTAACAAGGTAACATTTTTTTTTTTTTTTACATCATTTTTTTGAAATAAATATTTCGAAAATTAATATTTGCAAATGATCTCTAAATAGTGAAGTAAATGTAAAGATATTCTTCATAGACGACGAAAAGCAAGAGAATGACAATTTCATTTGACGTCTTGCTATAAAGAAATTTATCAATTTTTACTAAAAGAACATAGAATGTGAATGCAGAATAGTAAAAGATTTACAATTTGATGAAATGTAGCAAAGAGCAGAACCAACAGATCTTGACATTCAAGAGCTTGTCTTGTAATTCAACAACAGTCATACAGTCATAGTAAAATGAGTATGTAAAGCTTCCAAGAATGGTATGATAGGAATGAAATTCATAGAGATTAGTACCCAAGGAAGGGTGTGAAGAAGTGTGAGTTTTTTTAATACCCCACCGAGAGCGAGTGTTATACACAAAAAGTAATATGTCACACTTACAAGGGCAATAATTTCTACAGTGACGTCACGAACAATGGTTTTATAACATCACAGGCGACACAATACAGTAACTTTCGCTGAAACAATTATTGCAAGGCAAAAGTGACATGTGCTGATGTTGAAAATAAGTCACAACTTATGATCAACCATATGGGAAATAAACATGTACGCACTTTTTAAACAAATACCCTTGTTATCTTTAAAACATCTCTATGTTATCCTGGCAATCTATCCAGATTTGACTATCTCATTAAATTCTTTCTAGTGTTTCATTCATTGTGCTGTGTTTCAGGGGAAGAACGTGTTGTTCCACTGTATAGACATGGACGTCTCTCCAGAAGTAGTTGAGGGAATCCTCCTGAAGGGATCAGCGTATCTCGTCGCACAGAGAATCAAGGTGGATACTTTGAATACCTCAAATGTTTAAAATGGTCTTTCCTAACAAGGACGTATGTTATGTGTTTATATTTTTCAAATCAAAATTCCCAAAGGCATCATAACACTTGGGGTCATAAACGTTGTTATCAAATCATGGTACTGTAAAATTACGTTTTGAAGTACAATTATGGTTAGTACCCTTTGTCTCGGATAGTAGGTTGTGAATCTTTTAAAAATTTTAACTCCTGTAGAAATTGAAGATAAAAAAGTCTTTGATTATATGTACAGTGTAACTTGTGTAGGTGTAAGGTCTGTTATCCATTTATGGAACTTTTTTCACATCGTGCAATGTTACTCATCTTTTTCAGGATAACATCACACCAAGACAGTATGCATACCAGATGTCATGTGATTCCATTGCTGAAGTTATTGACAAGGTATGTTTATTTCAAGTCAAATTCTATTGTCAGTATGGTTGTGGAGGAATGTGAACATAAGTACATTGCAAAATGTTTTTTGAACAAGTTGCACTGAACAAGGAGTCACGCTTGCTGTTACCACAGAAGAAGGCTGTGTTGATTGTTAAAAGATGATAGATGTTGCAAAAAAAATTTCCATATAAAGTACTTCACGTGCCCTTTATGACACATGCTTTTGTTCAGGTAACTCCGCTTATGGTTGAAATATTGCCGAAGCAGCGCTAAGCAATAACTCACTCAATCTCTTGCTCTGCTTTTTCAAATATTTACAATTGTTTTGTAAGAGGAACATTTCACACTTTCTTGTGTTATACACTCTGTATTAAAACAATCAGTCAGGTAATCAATTGTCGGAAGAAGTCCCGTTGAAACAGTTGCAAAAAAGCTTCATCCTTTTTTGCTAATGCCAAACTGATCCAGTCCATTTTCTCAATGAACTGTTTTGCTTCAAATACGTTTAAGCAAAATCATTTAAGAAGTCAGAACCCAATAACATCAGATTCTTCCATGGTTTTAGGTCGTATTACGCTGGATCTTCCATGAAAACGGCCCAAATCGAAAAATATTGGCTCTCCATGGATATGAGTACCTGCCTATGGCTGTCAAGGTAGGAATTCAAATCAAATATATGAAATGGTGTAGCAGTGGACAGAAACTTTGAACAGATACATTATCTTTACATTTTGATCTTCATAAATTTTAATCTTCATAATGCAGCTTTAACTTGTGAGTTAAAACAATTACGGGATTTATAGTGCCTTTTTACCCTTGGATCTCAAATTTTCACCAGCTCATATGGGCTTACTGGAAACTTCTGCAATTTGCCCCATCTGAATCTTGTAGCTGTAGTTCATGGACTATTCAAAACACTGAGTCTGTCAGTTAAAAGACGTTTATTGTATGTCACAAATTCTTGGAGATAGGGGAAAGAGTGACTGGGTTCGTCTTGTGTTATCAACACAAAAAAAACTTGGAGAGAGTGGAATGATCAAACCCAACCTATTACAATTGTAGGACCTTGATGTGAGTCCCACAGAAGAGGAACTGCCTGGAGAAACCTTCTTCAGAATCTTACCAATCTATCAGGTGAATATGTTTTACATGTCAGAAATAAATGAACTTGGAATTTGAATGTATAATCAATGACTCCAGATTACTGAAATGAGATGCACGTTTTCACAAGACAAGGTTATGTTCTTTCAGTGGTTAAGGCAAAAACAACGGGTAGAGACCATTTATTTTAAAAGATATTCTGGTGAAATGAAACAGGTATCACCATGTTGGTTTGTACAAAAAAAGGTTGCATCCTGCCATTGTGGCACTATGCACACTCAATGAATATTGGAACTATATGGCAGTCGATACCACTTGCATTTACAAATTTATACTCATAAAAAGTTTCAAATGTTGTTTCAAATTAAGAAATGCTATTCAACTGTGCTCATCAACTCAAAGAACCTCTGGTGCTTTCCTGTAATCATGGAGCTTTGCATGATAATATCATGTCTTGCTTCTTCCAGCACCGGATCATCCAGTTCCACGATGCAGTGGAGGATTGTGATGTGGATGCCGTGCGCATGTTGCTGTATTTCTCCTCCCCCGACAACAACCCTGAGTTTGAATGCTGTCTAGCAGACTCAAGAAAACATGTAGGTATCCATGTTACGTTTACATTTAATTTGGGGGAACGTTACACTCAATGCAAATCAAGAAAGAACATTCTTCAAAATAATCAAATCATTTATGTTTTTCACCAGGGAGAAGGGCAGCCTCCTCTCCATAAGGCTGTGTTGCGTGGATGTTACGACATCGTGGAAATTCTTGCCGAAGCTCTCGTGTATGAGAAGAAAATCCGACTGGACTCCATTAGAGACCAGGTGTGTATAAATAAGAAATGTCGAATATATTGTTTTGTATAAAGAAATATTTATATATTTCCATATTTCTTAGTGATATATAAGGAACATGCAACCAATATCAAGTAAGTGAATGATTTTGTATCGAACAATTTGAGGAGACTTTTCGTATCTTTTGTATCACTTCCCTCAAGATTTCTTTTGTCAAACTCGGTCAAACACCATTCTGACATCATAGCTGGCATTGAGAAGTCACAACTGTAAGCAAAGTACATACTGCAGTACCACACAAGATCTTATTGACAGGATTATTATACCCCCGCTACGAAGTAAGTAGGGGAATATAGCGGTCCTTCCGCCCGTTTGTCCGTCCTTCCCTCTGGTCAAATTACTCAAAAACCGTTAGGTCTAGAACAACTAAACTTTGCACCCTTGTTAACCATAACCTTGTCTACACTTTGGACCACTTTTGAATTCTCTGGAATTCATTTTTTTTGTCGTTTCCATGGAAATGTCATTTTTTGGACTTAGTTATATGGTGTTCAATGGGGACAGATTTTCTCAGAAACACTATTAAGCCTAGAGGAGTGAGATTTTGGTTTTGGATACACCTGATGATACTCTTGATCAATTTCGAAGACCATTTCCGAAATTTTCTTTTTTAAAGAGTTATGGCCCTTGATTGCTCAATTGGACTTGGAGCGATTAACAGACCTGTTGCTCCAATGGGGACAGATTTTCTCAGAAACTATTACACCTAAAGGAGTGAGATTTTGGTTTTGGATACACCTGATGATACTCTTGATCGAGTTCGAAAGCCATTTCCAAAACTTTCTTTTTTAAAGAGTTATGGCCCCTTGCTTATGAATTTGGACTTGAAGCGATTAACAGGTCTGATGCTCCAATGGGGACACGTTTTCTCAGACAGTTTCACACTTACATGAATGAAATTTTGGTTTTCGACACACCTGTTGATGCTCTTGTTCGAGTTCGAAAGCCATTTCCAAAATATTATTTTTCACAAAGTTATGGCCCTTGAGTGCGCAATTGGACTTGTAGTGATTAACAGATCAGTTGCTCCAATGGGGATACATTTACTCTTAAACTATTACAGTAACCTTTAGTAAATCAGGTTATCCAGAATCATATTAGTTCAGACTAGAGGAAGATGCGGGGGTATGTGAGTCATGCTCACTTTTTTAGCTCATCAGGTCTGAAAGACCCGATGGGCTTTTGGCATGGCATGGCGTCCGGCGTCCGTCCATCCGTAAACTTTTCACTTTTTCGACTTTTTCTCCAGAACCAATGACTCTAGAGAGCTGAAATTTTATGTGCATACTCCTTTGCAAAACCTATTTTCATCTTCTTCTCCAGTTCCAAAAGGTCCAGAGAGCTGAATAGTTGTGTGTAGACTCCTTGGGCACTGGAGATTCTAAATTGTAGGTTTGGTGACCCCGTGACCCCAAATGAGGTCACAGGGGTCAAAACCTGAAAAACCTATTTTCATCTTCTTCTCCAGTTCCAAAAGGTCTAGAGAGCTGAAAAGGTGTGTGTAGACTCCTTGGACAACGGGGATTCTAAATTGTAGGTTTGGTGACCCCATGACCCCAAATGGGGTCACAGGGGTCAAAACCTTAAAATCCTACTTTCATCTTCTTCTCCAGTTCCAAAAGGTCTTGATAGCTTAATAGTTGTGTGTAGACTCCTTGGACAATGGGGATTTTGAATTGTAGGTTCGGTGACCCCTTGACCCCAAATGGGCAATGGGCCTTTTTTATTTGATTGTGAATAACTTTTTACAAAGTTACCCGTCTCAGACGTTGGGACAGGCTATCTTTCCTACACTGCCCATGACCCCATGGTCTAAACCCAAACACCTATTTCTATCAAAAGTCTGATGAGCTACAGAGCCCATGGCTCTATTTTTCTTGTTTACTTGCAATAACTTCAGAGGAAGACTAACATACAACTGATTGGATCACTTGATTTTGTTTTTGTTTCAGTCTTTCCGAACTGCTCTGCACTATGCATATGCCATGGAAAATGGAAAAGAGCTGGTTGACCTTATGCTTGACTATGGGGCTTCTGAGTTTACAATGGATAAGGTACAAGCGGTTCATGTCACGTCTCATTTTAGCGACACAACAATAGCAGAAAAATATATATAAAAAAGTATTGAAGATTACATTATTATCAACTAGCACATCTGTTGTGAATGTCTCACAATCTCAAATATATTCTGATTTTAAAAGTCTGGTAAAGAATAAATAACAAGAGTTCTTAATATATTTTGAAGTTTATACCTCTTCTTATATCACAAACAATTAGGCACAACAGTTACCTAACAACACACATAGAACATTTGAAAAAGAACATCTGAATACAGAATGTTAAATTGTCGAATATCTGCTAAACTTAAACAAATTCTATCAGTTTTTGAAAAATTACAAACACTATTATTGAAATGTTTGCAGAAATGAGACAAAACCAGAAAGATTTTCTTTTTTTATTCTTTGATTTGTAAGAATATATTGAAAAGATTTCACACTAGAACTTTCATTCATTATTACAAGACGAGGGTTTTTATCATTGTAAATTAACTTTGCTAAGATTTGTATCTGTCTTTATTAATCTCGGATAGGCTAAGTGATAAACCTCCACAATAGATGAACCCCCTAGGTTAAATTCATATTGATGCCTGAACATGATAAAACAAACTATTACCATTAGATCGCTCATTTGTATAATCATTTTATAGGATGGCCGATCACCGCTAGCATTCAAGGATCGGCGAGGTCAGAGTCTGATGGAAGCTCTGCTGTACTATCAACTGCAACAGGTCAGTCGGTCTTCTTAAGGACACTTTTACACTGAAACATGCTTGTGTTTGGTTTTTATGTGCTGGGTAATATGCCAATAAGTAGAGTGCATGTTTGCTATACTTAAGAATACAAGCGGCAGTCTTTCTTTGTTGCTTAAATGTTACTAGTCTGCTTGCAGTTAAGTAGTTAGTGAATGCTACTTTTAATATCATACAATACTTTTCTTGGTTTGTTTGGTCCAGCCAATACTTGCAAGTTTAAGTTTTATCACAATTTTCAGTTGGCTTTTACAAATCAATTGAAATATTCTTTGTTACTCTGGCTCTTCATCCAGTATATTTACATTTATTGTAATTTCAAAGATAAATTATTTGATCTTAACTTTTACATTGCAGGATTTCACAAGTATAGAACCTGACCCATTTGCAGTCCCAATGCCCATCCCCATCATCGGATACCTGCTGAATTGTACACACACACATCATCGCCAGGGGCAACTCACTCACAAAATGGCCGCCCTTCCAAATGCCTCGCAACCCCGACGACGGTCACTTCCTGATGCCAAGATTAATAAAGTGATCAGCAAATCGGCGACCATCGCTTCCCACATTGCCAGTTTGCCGGACCAGGTGAAGGCTAAGTTGACGACCCGCACCCACAACAAATCTACTGCTGTTCCACGAGAGTACAACCCTCTGCCTACTGATGATCTCGACCGATACGACTTCGAAGAAGAAGGGTTCGAAACGGGGGGAGAGAATGATGACCTTCTGCATGAAACTGAAATCAAGAAATCTTCATCATGTGTTATCCAGTAGATCTCTGTTAAATTGGCTTCCTAAAACTTGTATCATCTTGATGGAATCAGACAGAATATTTGTTCTTTTGAAATCTAGGTTAGTTCACATTTAACATGCTATTTGAAATATTTTGATAAACCACCGTTCTCTTTATTTTTGAGTTGGCATTCCTGAAAATTAGAAATGGTTTGATATTTAAGCTAAAGTGTTGATTGTTGCAGGGAAAGTGATAACGACTTATTATTGATTTAAGTTCTTTTTCATTTAGAATGTTTAGAAACCAGGTTCAATTTTGGTTTAAACTTATTATCTGGACACTCAATCAAATATAATTATCATGCATCTTAATATACCAGTATCTTGCTAATTAGTTAACTTTCAAAAAAATGTCGATACAGTCATATTCAAGATGACACAATTTTTGAAGCATAGAAATTGTATTTGTTGTAAACCTATAATCGTCCAATGTGAACTGGAGGTCTTTTATCCCTCACCTTTGTATTATGAGGAAGATGTCTCACATGGTAGGTCTATAGTTCTGTTTTTAACCGTTGAAAAGATATCATATAAATAAGATACAATTCTTTTAAGATTGTATCAGGCTTTTTTCGGCCAAAGTGATTCTCTTAACTGTTTTTTATTTATTGTATTGATGAAGCAGATGTTTGGAGGAGTGTAGAGAGAGTCTCATTTTGTGATATAAATGATCATGACTTTATACTTAGGTCATGACATGCACGTTTTACATGAATCTATTTACACACACACATATTATATACAAATGCATTTTTATCAAAGATCACTTCTAGTCCCAATGTTTATGCTGTTTTACAATGTTGATATAAATAAGTCCCGAAACCAAGTATGTACATATGAAGTTGAATTGGAAGATGTTTTTCATCCACCAAAATTGTTTTACCCGATCAAGATCATGGTCTCTGAAGCCTTCATTGTGTTTTCAGAACAGATGTAATTTAGTAATTACATAATTTTGTTTCCATAGTTAATTCTATGGTTTTGCTAATCAAAATGATTAATTAGTTGCTAAATACGTGGTGAACAAATGTAACCTTCTATTATGAGTAAGTCGCTATTTAAGTCCTCTCCATGAGACAGAATTTTTTCCTAAAAATATTATTCAAAACTGAAAGTTTGAATACATGTCGTTTTTTACAATAAATGGCAATGATTTTATCACATATTGAAAGTTTGTGTTTGCTAGGGCATGATAGCCCAGCTGAGTTTGTGTACATACATCATTTGTAATTTTATCAAGTGGAATTTAACTTTCCATTGTATCTTAATGGAAATGAAATATATTTACATCCTATTTGCAATTGCTTGTATTGACAAGATTGTTTAAGTAAGTTCTTCAGCCACTTACATCCCTAGTACTATTTAATACTAAGTATCTTACTACCAATGTCAGGATCTGGGTGATGATTGAGGCTTGTGTTTTACCAGGAGTTGGGCTGTATTTTAGGCCGAAGTTGTATCCTTGTTGGTCCTACTGCATGTATAATATATAGAAGTATCATGTATCACGTCTATCTACTCCTGTACAGATATTTGCAATATTTTGGAGTTGTGACTTTTTCCCCACAACTGTGATGTTTTAATCGTATTTTGGGCTTGTGCAATTTGTGCTTTAAACTGTGTAAGAATATAGTTTTTATGACCAGAGTCTTTGTGCAATATGTCCATGATTATTTGTGTAGTGTGTACCAATGTGCAAATTCATCCTGATTTAGAATGTCTATATCCTGATGCAATGTTTATTTTGTTTGTATATTCACATTTATATCGAAATTGAAAAAATCAATTCAGTGTTATATGTTCATAAATAAATTGTTTATTTACCTGTGTATAGGTTAACTTGAAGGTGAAATTTCCCCATTCGATTATGTTAATGAATGATTGTTTTGACTTTTTATTTTATTAATAATTTTATTAACTGGTACATGTAATGTTGGTTAACTGCATTATTCACTTGGTATTTATATTTTTTGATGAAGGATGTTTCATATTATGTGCAGTTGTAAAATGAAAATTGTAATTTTATGTTAAAGTTTTTAAGTTAAAGCATCTAAGTTAATAAGACAAACTGTATATATATAATTGATGAGTTTTAAATGAGATCAATACCTGAAATGTTGAAAACATAACCATTATCAAATACGTTTTCATTACTAAAATTTTGTCAAATTTCTCTCATTGTCACATGCAGAGTTTTTGTAAAAGACTAGGGTTGGATATTATTCTGTAAACCTTGTGTTGTGATGTCACGTATTCGATAAACTAGTGAGTTCAGGAACAGGCAGCATTATTATCATTTAAGAATCCTTATCTTTCAAGAAATTCTTTTCAATATTTATTTCATTTAATATTTCTGAATTACCATCTATTTCAGGGGGCTGTATTTTTAATTTTAGCTCACCAGGGTCCACTTGCACAAAACGATCTTAGCTACAATCAATTGTAGACATTTGCAGTCAAAAATACAACTACTACTGTAACTCCTACGACTCTTGCACAAAAGCAATTGTAGCACTATTGTAACTCCTACGACTCTTGCACAAAAGCAATTGTAGCACTATTGTAACTCCTACGACTCTTGCACAAAAGCAATTGTAGCACTATTGTAACTCCTCTCATATTTACGATCGCGATTGTAAGATACAATCGTGATCTTCTGTGCAAGAGAGTTGCAACCCTACAATTCCCTTCCAATCAGAGTTAAGACTATTGTAGAGATACAATCGTTTTGTGCAAGTGGGCCCTGGGCCTGCATTGGGCAGTCAGTCTTTGCTCTTTGGCCATTTCTCAGAAAGGACTGGCTAAAAACGAGTGAAATCTTGTGTTAGGACACTATGATTGATAGGCACTAAAGAAGGGTTTTTACAGGTACTTGAGTACTCTAGTCCGAATCGAGTCCATTTTCTGTGACTCCAGAACTCAAAAAGAGATGATCACTGTAATGTAATTTGATGTGTGAAGATGTGGAACATGGTGTGAAGACATCCATGCCAATATATACCGTATCTGATACATGGACTCTTGTGTAAAGATTACAAGTTTTGGTATTCTGGTCAGAGTCAAGTCTGACCATCTGTGACCACTTGAGTACGTTTTGGACCCTTGAACACCCTCTTTAAAGTTGAGGATCTGGTGACCACTGTAGCCCACGATCTAAAAGTTTATTCTTCTCCAGAGGCCTTTATGACAACTGAAACTTTATGTTAAGAGGCCTGAGCAAATGCTAATATTTTGTAGATTTGCCCTGACTGCTTGACCAATAAAAACTCTTGATTTGTTAACCACTTACTATTGCCTCTTGAAAATATAATGTGAATTTTACTCTACGTGATATATTGCATTAAGCCTGATGAGATCAGAAGGAACTATTTTTCTTTGTCTCTAGTTAGAAATGAGCATTATTTCTGTGATGACAACAGTATTTCATTATTAAGTCCCATTGAAGTTCACACAGAGTATGTTTGGTAGAAATAACATACTCCATATGTAAACTTCAACCACAGTATTCTCATTGTCTTACTTTTAGTGTGCCAAGCACATAACAATGCTATTAAAATGTGCAATCAACATAAGTGTTGTTGTTTATTAAAAACCTTAGAATATTAAGATTATGTTAAAAATATTTGTTGTAACTAAATCAGCGTTTGCCCGACACAGAAGAGCAAGGCAGCCCTGAAACTGAGGGTTTCACCATCCCATGTTTTGCCTTCTCAACCACAATAAAATGGTTATTTGTTCTTAATATACCACAAAAGACAATTGAAAACAAGTGTTTGCCACTAACATGGCAATGTCCCCTGCCGCTAACGTTCCATTGAATGAGATAGATTTACTAATTTTAATAATAGGAAGCATGATTAGCAAAAAGAGATTAGCAGAAAATGTCTGCTGTCACAAATTTGAATAAAAGGCATGTTCCCCGAGATGAACCAAAAACCAAATTTCAAAAAGTGGTGTCAGTGCCTATATTACCCCCTATGTAGTCTGTTCTACTATAAGACATCAGGTGCAATGTTTCATAAAAATGAAATTTTGATGTTAAGGCAACCATAATTAATTAGTGGCTGTAAAATCCATTAAGGGGGTTGTCAATAGATTTGCTTTGAGTGCAATGGTTCAGGAGATAACACGTGTTCACAAGTATTTGAAATGCAATCAAAGTGCCATGATGACCTTGAAAATAGATCAAGGTCCCCCAAATTAATTGGTGTCTGCATGATCTCGTTATGCAGGCTGTCACCAAATTTGAAGACTGAGCGGACCAGTTCAGCTGTGATGACATTGAAAACGAGGTCAAGGTCACATTTGACTGTGTGCCGAGTCCTCCAATAGAAGCTGCCACAAAATTTGAAGGTAATGAGTGTGATGCATGCATACATATATACTAACGTACAAAAGCGACTGAATACAATGTTCCCATTCCATTGAGGGACAGTTTAAGTCAAGAAGTGCACTAAGAACTACGATCATCATTTTTTTGGTGATTTCAGAACTTGTGACTTGGAGCTTTGACCTTGAATGTGAACATGTCAAAAGGAGGTAGAATCAATAAATGATTAATCTGAGTTCTCAAAAAGCTATTTCCGATTTCAAAATTTTACTCATTGGTTATGGCCATAGTTAACCTTATTTCATGATCTTGAACCTTAAAATTCAAAGTCACAATCTGATCACTTTAATAGTTAAAATGGTTTTGCAAAAATACTTTATTTTATGTTGTGACTCACTGTAGCCTTGAATGAAAACCTATTTTAAATCTTGGTACCTCCCCATAGTTGATATATACAAAATAAGAGTCTCGTAGCATCAAAACCTTTTTTTACAAGGAAGTATGTTCTATGACTTTTACAAAATGACCACAATTTTTGTCCATTTCTAGTAGAGCTAAAGGCGGGGTTATAAAAAATTTGAACAATTTTTGTAAAAGTCAAGTAGCACACTTTTGAGTGTAGCCCGTCTACTTTTGCTAATTCTACTAAATGTGCATAGTAGAGAATAACTTCAAAACGGCATGCTTTGCTTGCAACGACATGAAACATGATTTCTTTTTACTTCGAGTATGGTTAAACTCTCTATGGATCCACCCAATAGCTCTCCCCGTAGACAATGCTGAGATGTCAACGTTGAGTAATGGTTCCAAACATGATATTCATCAGTGTTCCGTCATTGCTTATATTGGGAATGAGATCTATGAAAGCATCAACATACAACTAAAAAATATGGAAAATATCAAAATTTCAAAAGTCAAACCCTTCACAATTCTATTGGTTTATTGTCCTAACATAAAGAGTCCTTTAAACCATGAGCAGTTGTCAATCAAATTAACTCATTAGTTTACACCGGATCCTTATAAATTTGCAAAAGTATTAACTAAATGATTGACCAAAACTTCCACTGTTCCTTAGATTCTTTAGAGTAGTATACTTATACTTAGTACTTTTGTTTCATATTTGTAAAAATAAGTAATACTCCATGCTCATTTGTTGATATTTCAATGTCCTATTACATGAGACAATATGCAAACTCTCAAAAACGACATGTATACACCAATGTATGGTCTTTGAATAGTTTATACTTGTTAACCCCATGTTCTCAGCCTTCATGAAACCGTTTAGCTTTTAAGAAGTGTGTGAGACACAAATTACAACGCTCCAGAGCAAATTTATATGAGAAAAAAAACCTGAGTGTAAAACCTTTTCACTGTTCATAAATGGTGCATCATTATAAACCAATAAGAGCTCAATGAGAGAAGTTAAAAAGAAGGTAGGAGACCGGAAACACTGTGTCGCCCTTACTTACAAAACTAAATAACTATACACAACAAAGATGTTATCCTTAAAACTTTAGTTTCAAAGAACATTTTTTTCTATAAAGATATACATATGGGCAGGGGAAACGTTCTGTTGGCAAATAATATAAAAAAAAAAAAAACTATTTAATGACGATTCACTTAATTCTGCAATTATTTCATCTCATTCAGTTTTCACAAAAACGTAGTAAAACAAAAACCAGATAATGACAATACATAATTTATTGTACAGACAAACAAAGCTTATGAGATGAGCCTATGACTCAATGTGAGATGTCGACAAATGAATGGGAATAGTATTTTCCTGTCAATTAAGTGAGAGGAGAATTATCTCCCTTAGAATCTTGACATAAACATCTATTTCTTCTCCTTGTATTGGAAATGTAGATCCTTGACGTCTGTCTGGGATACCTTGATCCAGCCGGTCTCCTTCATGTGGTACACTGCAACCAAGAGTTTATCCATGAGATTGATCGTTGATAAAGTATCATAATGAGTCTTATCTAAGTTTCATTGGATGAGAACTTTTTTGACAGAAAGTTGTGAGTCATCTTTGATCACCTAGGGTTTAATATTCTGATATCCTTCACAAGTCAACAGAATAGAATATACAGTATCCAAAGAAATATCCAATGAAGGCAGGAAGCTGTGGACAATTTCTTTGTAAAACAAACACCAGAGGTGAACTCACGGTTGACAACACCACCACTGTAGGCATCTCTGTGCGTGGCATGGTAGATTGACCTTCGACCTAGATCATACGCCTCTTCCACCGTCAGATCATAGCGGTGACCGCTGTCCAGGACACCGTATGCATACACCGACCCAGAGCCCACTGAGAACAAGTCACCAGACAGTCTGTCCCCGTCGCTGTCTACATAGTACAGACCAGGCCCCTGTTAACATAAAATACTCTCGTTATATTGGAAACGTAAGCTCCTTTTATATTCTAAATATTGGAGATGCTTGTTAACAATTTCAAAGGGAAAGGTTATTACCATGTTAATAGGATGATAGATAAAAGTAACAAACAATAGATCAAATGATTTAATAAATAAATAAATAATTCTTAGGTTATAGAAAACAGTGTTGTAAAGACAACTCTTATCAGTTATATTTCACAGTGTAAACTGCCCATTTTCCTTCTAATAGAAACGTAGACTAAGGCTAATAAGTATTACTTACACGCTTGTCCCAGCCAACAATCATAGTGCCCTGTAATAAATCCAAGCTAATTTTGTCACACATGAACTTATAAGGACTGGTTCATAGAGTTTAATTTCAATCAAAGGTGCATAATAAAACACGAAAAATGAAACAATGGTATGAAAAATGAAACAATTACAGCATAAGACAAAACTTCAGAGATTGTTAAATAACGTTTCCATGTTTTATGTGAGAAAGAAAAAATGTCATTGCAAAAAATGTGTGGGTGGCAGTTTTGAGCAAGTATCGAAAATGGGATATCCTTGCAAACCCTGTTAAATCTTATGATGGATGCATTGTGGTTGATTTTTTTAATCATCCCTTATAATTTACAACCTCTATCAAATCATAAACAGATGCATGTTGCTGCTACCTTTACTCTTCTTCTTCAGCAATAGCAATTGTGTAAAATAAGTTTATCCTTAAAGAAGTTTCAAGAACAAAAGAAATAAACAATAAATCACTTTTCCGTACCATTGAGAGTCCCATCCCCTTGTAGTTGTACACAATGTTGGCCAACAATTTACTGGCAGCTGCAACAGAGATCCTCTCTTTGTTCCTCAGCTCGTAGATCCTATAACAGATCATTTCATTTATTAATGACAATGCATTTCCATTAGAAAAAAAACTTTTTTCTAGATATCAATGCTTAAATAGTGAAATTCACAGTGAAAAAATAAGTATAGAAATTCCATCACTTTGATTTAAAGATCTCTTTTATTTTTACAAAATCCACAAAGAAACACATTGCAATGACTTCCAATATAAAGATGCTCTCTTTTCTATGGCTGATATCAGCCCAAACGCAACACTAAAGGGGGAAATTCCTAGATGTAATCACAAACTACAGCATTAGAGCAAGATTTAACCAGAGTGGGGAGCATGTTTCAAGTAACTCAATATAGGAGAAAGAAAACTTAAGATTTAACAACACACAAACCTGCACTGTCTGGCAAGGACTCTCTCCCAGTAAGAGCAGTCAGCCGCACCACCTGCCATTGTCCCCAGCAGGTAGGGGTTGATCTCTATCACTTTCTTCACAGTCTGAGAAGCTGCATAAATACATTTATTTTAGTCACAGAAACTAATAACAAATTGATTTGTGTGTGAAATCCTGCCAGAGATGGTTAACATAACAAAAATTATTGATTAACTATGAAGAGATAGTTTGGAGACCATGATGTTAGAACAAATCTTTCCTCGTAAGTAACGCACAACTCCACACAGCGCTGGAAATAACCTGCCTGCCCAACTGCCCGGGACAGGTCATTCTTAACTTTGGCTCTAAATTTTCAAATATTTTTGTGGAAATGAAATTCAAGGGGACATTTAAATTTATACTAGTATGTTATCAGTACATGAATGTATCATAACCCAGTTTAAATATGGTACTGAGGATATCATTTTGGTTGATTTAGACTTTACAACTAGATAAATGACAGCGCAGATTCGGCAAAATAAAATATTGATGAAAAGTGAAGCCATTTTATCAGCAATATGAGTGTGAAAAGCCTTGGTGTGGCATTATATGGCATTGTTGATTAGTCTTATCATAAATAATTTGCTAATTTGTGGATATTCTATCCATACATACAGTTTATTTTTATAATGTGAAATTAGTAAAGTACAAGGCCTTTTTTCATGTCATTTTCCCCTCACAGCAACATGGTGACAGTTAAGCCTTTTTAAACACAAAACTGAACAAACAAGTGTTTGAAATCCTTTAATTGTATTACTACTGTTTTACTAAAGATATAGTATTCATAATAAATTTCGAATTTCATAATAGTTACAGATAAACATTATGAGTTTAGAAATATTCTGTCTATCATGGATTAAAACTGAATTTTTTTTATACTTAAGTAGGAAATGTGATATATATATACCAATAAAAGGCCCTGCTGTTGCTCTGGAGTCCACAGCAACAATAACTCCATGTTGGAACTTGAAGGCCAAGGTGGTGGTTCCATGATTGAAGTGGATCTTGATGTCTTTTTCACCTCCCTGTGTCGGCTTCAATGAGTCTGTCGGCTACAAAAACAAGGATTAAAATAAATTTTTAAGAGACAATAAGTCAATGGCTTATAGTATGTTTTTGGACTAAGTCATAGAGCTGTGTTAAAATCGAGCCAGTTTAGTGATTACTTTTTTTTAAAAAAAGGGAAGTCATTGAGTTTTTGGCTATGTATTTAGGCAGGGGAAAATTTGGATAGTCATTGACCTTGTACTTTCATGCTTCACCCCTGGAAAAACAAACAAACAATAAGGACTACAACAAACTATCATGAATTATGCAAATTTTATAAATACTGTCAATTTTGCTTTAATTTCAGTCTTTCCATGCAACAGCAGTGAGGGGCAATACATTTTACAGGGGGCACATTGATACTGTTCATTTGTAGAGTATCTTGTTAGCTCTTTGATTTCCGTACAAGTGTCTGCTTTAGCCCTTAGATATTTGTTGATTTTGTTTTCAACCTTGCATATCCGTCATTGATTTTCTCAAGATAAAAAGTTCGTCTAGCATAAGGGTAGTTTAGATCATCTCAAGTTATGCTTAACAACTACTACCCTGAAGCTTATTTCATGCGAGAATTTTCCTAAATATTTAAATTGACAGTTCTATTGGGGTATTTTAGTTGAAATGAAAATAAAGAGGACATTCCCGTTTATGTTATTAGTACATTAGTACAAAAACAACACTGTTGAATTACTGAGGGTACTATTTCAGTTGATTTAAATTTAACAACTTGATAAACAAGAGCACACACTTGGAATCAAAACACAACAATGAAAGTGATGCCACTCATCAGCGCTACAATTGGTCAAAGCCTATTATAAATCATTTATAAATGTGTAGATATTCTATCATACATAAAGTTTACAGCAATAATGTTTTAAAATAATTCAAAGTGATGCACATTTTGTCCTGTCATTGCCCCAAAAAAACATTCTGGACCGATTCCCTACTGGGCAGACTCTTCAAATAGGAATTATTGTGCTGTTTAAGTCAATGAAAGCAAAAAATCTAACTTCAGTGGAAAATAGAGATATTCTTCGTTAATATTTCTGATTATTTAACCTAGAAAAAACTTTTTTTTTGATGTTTCAAATGCCAGGCCACTTCAGATAGGTCCATATAACCGAATACGAAGTCTTTAAACGGTTACGTTTTGTTTTAGGCCTATCTTGTAAAGGTTTACTAAATTTTGTAAACTTCCTAGCCCTAGTAGTGGTGACAAGTCAATTTGTCAAAATGGAATGTGTAGCAATTGATTCAATTTGATATATATTGCTTGAGGAAGAAGTCTATTTGCTGATTAAGGGTCGGTAACCCATTTTGTTAGTACTGATATTGATAGTTTATTTCTGTCAAAGAGGCCACAGGCCCATAGGACATTACATACATAACATTTGCAAAATATATATGTTTTTGAAAAAAAATAATCATATGAACATTCGTCCCGAAGAATAATTAGATATGCATTTCAACATTTCGTGCTATATACAATTGAAATAAGTGATAACCACTTCTAATACAATTCATTTATGAAGCGTAGCATAAAGCTTAAATGCAAAATATATATATTTACCAAGATTTACAATAGTTGATTGACAATTGGAATTCATTATGTTTCGAAAAGTTTCCCTTGTCGGATTTACAGTATAATTTCTTTTGATATATTTTTTACGTAAATCGCTAAAGGCGGTACATACCAATAGGAAATGAAATTCATTTTCAACATAATTTAATCCGTAACGTGAACAATGAGTACATAATCTACATTCAATATCAACACCAGTTCTGCGTCCTACTTCCACCATTAAATTATGATTACCACATCTAAAATTAAGTAGGGCTTGTCGATATAATTTCTCTTGAATATTGATAAGATATGATTCCACATTTAATAGAGATTTAAAAATGTGGTAGGAACCAAGACGTGAGTTTTCAGCAATATTTGAGCGCCATTGTTGCATGTCGATATCCTTTATACGTTGTTTTACTTCAAACAAAAATTCTTCACGGCTTCCAAAATCTTGAGTAATCCAAACGATTCCAAATCCAAGTTTATATAAAATCTCCTTTAAAAATGTTACCCATGAAGTTCGTTTCAAAAGATCGATATTGTACAGCATGTGATAGGTCTGTTTTGGTAGTCTTCTGCTGTCCATAATAATTAACTTACTCCAATACGTTATACACTTCATTATTTGCGATGTATAAATAGAATGACGACCACAATCTCCAAGGACAGCGGCGTTACAAGCGACTGGGGTAATCTTAGAATCCTTTTGAAGTACTTTGTTTGGACTAGCTGTTTCAATAGATTTATAAGTCTGATATCCCCAGATTTCAGAGGCATATGTCAAAATAGGTAAGACGATACTGTCGAAAAGTCGGGCTGCTGTAGTTATTGGGAGACCGCCACATAGTGAGTTAAGATTATAAAGTGAAGAACATGCTTTTTCAGCCTGCTGCGCCAACGTTGAAGTGGCTTTTGTCCAGACTCCTTTTGGTGTGAAAATAATTCCTAAATATCTATATTGTGAAACCACTTTTATCTGGGATCCCTTGAAGTTCCAATTTTCATAATGCCTTAGATATCCCCCGTTCCTAAAAACAACTATTTGTGATTTATCGATATTCAAAGAAAGTCCCCATCTATCACAAAAGTCACTTAAGCGATCTATTTGTTGTTGAAGTCTACCTACACTATCGGCTGAACTTGTGACGTCATCAGCATATAATAACGAGCAAATGTTTGGTGCCTCTTCTGATATAAAAATGCCTCTGCAGTTTGAATCTTCCATCTCTGTCACTAATTCGTTGATATAAAGTGAAAATAATAAGGGACTCAACATGCAGCCCTGACGCGTACCCGCGTGGCAAGTGAAAAAGTCACTGAGTCCATGTTCAGTTTTAACACAGGATCGTAGTTTCGAGTACATATCTCTTAAAATATTCAAAACTTTCCCATGGATTCCATAGTTCATAAGGCGATACCACAGATGGTCATGATTCACGCAGTCAAATGCTTTGGAAAAGTCAATGAAAAAACAGTAAAAGCGCCCTCCCGACTTTGATAAGTATTTTCTTATCATTCCATGAAGTGTAAACATATTGTCGACAGTAGTATATCCTTTTCTGAATCCGGCTTGATTTTCATAAATAATACCATTTATTTGAGACCAAGATTGTAGACGTTCATTTAGTATTTTTGTAAAAACCTTTCCAATCACCGATAACAATGAAATTCCTCGATAATTTTGCACATCACTTGTAGGTCCTTTCTTGTGAAGAGGATAAATGATTGCTTTTCCCCATTCTGTAGGAAACATTCCACTGTCCAATATTTTATTGAAAAGTTTAACAAATATTGGAGCAATGCCTGTCTTAGATTGGTGTAGTAATTCAGCTGTGATTCCGTCCGATCCTGGCGATTTCTTTAGTTTTGAATTTTCAATACTTTTTGTTACTTCTGACATTGTTATAGGTGCATTGAATATTTCATTACCTGTTTTCATGATACAGTCTTCACATTCATTGTCATGTGCACAAACATAATCCTTAACTGTATCTTCTAACGTTGTGGAATTTTCGGTTGAGTTTAAAAGCTGCTGAAAGTAATCAATCCACTCTGTTCCTGATATTGAGTTTGTACTTTTAGATCTTCGTAGTTTCTTTAGTTCCTTCCAAATTTTGTCTACATCATTCTTCATACAATTCCATTTAGTCTTCATGTCATTTTCATACTGTTTCTGTTTGATTGAAAATGTTAACTTAAAAATTGATTTTAAATGTCTATATTTCTGTAAATCGTCATCTGTTTTACTCTGTCGAAACCCGTCGAGTGCATGGTATTTATCTCCCTTGGCAGTCTGGCAGTCACTGTCCCACCACACGGGCTGTGTGTCGTCTGCTCGAATGTATGGTCCTACACGTTTCTTCATGCACTCAGCGGCGATGATATAGACTGTAGATCATATTTATCGATGTGTCAATATCTGTATCGATTTCACACAGTATATCTGATATCATTGTTCTCGAAACATCATCAGACATGAGTTGTGTAAATTTGCTTCGATATCGATCCTCCCATTGAAACTTGTAGTATGGTGTCACGCATGAGTCGTTCTCACACACACTTTCATCATACAAAATATCAAACATAGCCAACATAGGAAAATGGTCTGATTCATCAAGATTACAAACTTTAAAATCTGAAACAAAATCAAAAAGGTGTGAACTAACTAAAGTGTAATCAACAACACTACGACCATTGTTTGAAACACATGTAAAATGTCCATCTTCATCACCGTTAACTCTGCCATTAAGAATATGTAAACAATGAGTTCGGCAAATGTCAAGTAAACGTCGACCGAAGTTATTCACTTCGGTATCACAGTTCTTACGTGGATATTGGAAGTCATCGCTGTCATACCAGTCTCCTCCAGGCATATAATTTGAATCATCGTTGACAATGAAGTCATCCAGTGTTCCAGTTCTACAGTTAAAGTCTCCAGTTAAGATAACTTCAGCATCATAACAGCTTTCTATATCATATAAGCAGTCTTCTAGCACTTCTAAACTGTCTTTCTGTTTATCATTGTAATATTGTGAGTTTTCTGGTGAAATATAAAGAACACAGACAACAATATCTTTATGAAAGTTAAATGCATTCTTATCAATCAATAGATAAACACTATCTGTTACATGTGAACAAATCCTCCTTGTTTGTGCAAATAATGAGTTCTCAATGTATACACATACACCACCATGCTTGTTCTTGTCTCTCAGTGAAGATAGAAGTGTGTGAGTAGAAGATAGAAAGTCACTGCAGTGATCACTTACATACATCCATGTCTCACACAATCCCACAATAGCATGCTGTGATAACATCTCTTGTATACTTTTATTAGATAAATGTCGTTTTAGTGATTGACAGTTCCATGTGTATAAGCTTAAGGGTCTTTCTTGTGAATGTTTGATTTTGGTTATGTGTGTGTTTACACTTTGACCCTGGCCAATGTGTTATTTACAAACACAGCGTTTATCTTTAGTGCTATCGAACTCATATGGTATCCTATCAATCACAAGCTTGTCAAATCTCAGAAAAGCTTCTTTACCCTCCTTCCTGGCCTGTACCATGTGGGGAATAAGATTCTTCCTCTTCTGCCTGACTGGGAAACTGAAATCCTCACTGATCTTCACACTGCTTCCTTTCAGTTTCTCCCTTGCACAGCTCAGAATAGCAGATTTATTTTTGCTTCTTGTCATTTTAACAAGAACTGGCCTTGCCTTCCCACCATCTATCTTCTTCCCCACTCTATGGGCCCTTTCAATACCAACTTGTGAATCATCATCAGCCCCATCCAATTCTAATTTTTCTGTTAAAATTTCTCTTACTGCTGTTTCACATTCATTCCAAGTTTCCTTTTCTTTCCCACTTTTCTCAGGAATCCCATAAAACACTAAATTATCTCTTCTTGATCTGTTTTCTAGATCATCAGTTTTTCTCTCAATATCACATGTTTTTCGGTCTAGGGCCTGAGTTAATGAATGAATTTTATCTTTTAATTCTTTCACTTCCCCCTGGAGAGTTTTAACAATCTCACTGAGTTCTTTAACAGTAACCTTCGTGTGGTCTGGCCCGGGGTTAGTTTCTACATCAGCCCCTAATGTTATTGTCAACATGGCCAACACGAGCAGTGTCGCTACTGACAGGGACACACACACAATTTTCGGCCTGAATTTAACTGGGGGTTTTCGAGGATGAAAAGTGCCAATTTTGCATCTCCATGTGCTAATGTCTACACCCATACCTGGCTTTTTGGTGTAAGCAGTACTTTGAGTGTATTTTGACAAGAAAATTCTCGCTGGGTGTTTACTTCGTGTACCTCTCAAACCCATTTATACTTATAATAATGTACACGAAGATTCCAACCCTAAAATGTGCCATTACCAAATTGGGAAACGCACTGTAGCTAAACAAGGTGGCAAACAATAGCAATTTTTATATAGAAAGTGCAGGGATTGGGAAAGGCAGGGGCCATGGGCCATTTTGCACATTGGATGAAGAAATGGCCCATTCAATTTTGAAATTTTACCATTGCTACTAAGGGGAATGGCCCATTAAAAATTCTGAAAATGACTAAAAGCCCAATAAATGGCCCATTATCAAACGTGTCTTTCCCAATCCCTGAAAGTGGCTGTCAATAACAAAGTGGTTGAATGAGTTTTTAAAAAATTAAATAACGAAGGATAGTATTAGTACCATTGGGATGTTTTCCCACTAGTCTTGAAAGCATGACTTGGTAAAATTTCTACTACATAAAGCGTGACATTGCATTACTGTAGTGGCAAGATATGAACGCTTACATTTAACACATTTTACATACCTCAAATGCACATGGCACCATAAAATTTTGAGATGCAAATAACGCATCGTCTACCAAAGAAGAGGGGCCACAACCAGCCCCAGAAGATAGAAAACCCGGCGCTTTGGTCGGTTGATACCCGCACACTTCTGCGAGCGCCATGTTGAATTGTTAGAACAGGCGAGCAGTGAATGAAAACTTACTAATAAAATATATTCCCCCAAAAATGAATTTTGTTATTTGTAATTAATTAGTATTTGAAACAATTCAGAGTATTCCCGTAACACTTTTTAGATATATATTCTTATTTAAAAGATACGGTTATATTAAAAAGTATAATCGTAATACGGAATAGAATTCTGTTTTTCTTGTCGCTGCGGTTAACCTCTACGTTGATGGAGCCTTGCCGAATTTTGATATTGGAACGACACTTTATACATTTTAATACTTTAGGAATATTGATTGAATATCATCTCCCAACATACAGGATTAGATTGTGCTGAAATAAACCTTACAGCGAGTAAAATCTTATTTATATCTATTAGATTGTCCCTGCTATTAGCAAGTGAACCCGTGACTTTAGAAGAAATCGCAGAAGTCTTTAACATTACTCTATGTTTGTATTGGAAATATGTCTGTTAAGATTACTTCCAAGAAACTAATTAAGCATTTATTGAAATATGTTTCCCTAGTGTATATATATATATATATATATATATATATATATATATATATATATATATACACGTTTTTTTTAAAATTTCAAAGCACAAAGCTTGCCTCAATTTAATTAAGATTTAGTTAGATTGTCCTTGCCTGAAACAATGTCTGAAAATGATGTCTTTCAAATTATTCATTTTAAAAATAATTCAAAACCAATTTTCATTTACACAAATATCCGTAAAGATTTGACGTTTAATTTAAATAATTGTTTATAAAAGATAAGTGAAAGTAGTATAAAATGTTAAGAAATGAGGTCTACGTGTTATCTTATGTAATAATGTGAACTGCAAAGTTACATTTTATATTTCATTTATGCCTAGGCCTATCAAATCAGCAATATATTTAAGGTTCATTAAGTTGCTGTTTTATTTTGGAACCGCGAAGCATATAAATAACGCACATTTTATCTATTTCAAAGCAGAGAAAGGATTACAGATTATGAGTTGATGAAGTTTTTTTTAGGTTATTTTAATGGTATTCATCAAAAGGGGACGCAATATTATGACTTCTGCTTGCATATACATAAAGCTGGTAATAAATTTCCATTGAGCACTTTGTTGGGATTAATGGTATGGCATTATCAAGGCCAAAGACATCCCAGGTTCCGATAGTGTTGCGGAGAGTAGTGGAACAATGACGCCCTGGGTGACCGAGGATGAAATTGAAAGAATTTCTCTTTAAAATTGATACCTTCGAAATAGCATTTAATATATATTTTTTACAATCCTTATAAGCTTATAAATAAAAAATGAATAAAAATCGATATAGAAATTTATGACGGACCTACCTCTGTTGGGAGAGAATGGTAAAGGTTTTAGTTGAAAATGATTTTTTTTTAAATAAATAGAAAAAATACCCCAAAAATAAATATAGAACTTTAGTTTTAATGTAATGAAAGATCTTAAATTTAGTTCGACGTTTGGATTTGTTAAGAATCCAATTTCGCCGTAAGTTACTATTTCATAAAAACTTATTCACTGCAGAATTAATATCTAAGGGCAGACCACTCTAATCATTTGACGCTTCATCCAAGAAATGATGGATTACGTCGTTCCAGTGTTTACGTTATTAGTCTCTTTGTTCTTTGTCTTTTTATTCATTGCTTTAGGTAATCGATTTTATACATTATTAAATATATTGCCCATAAAATCATCATCAATGTTGCATGTCTGTGATTGATGATAATACAAACGTATTCCAATAAATGTTTTAGGCCTATTGTTTTGATCATGACAAATGATGACAAATCTTATTTCAAATATAGTTTGCAACATGATTTCATTACCATTATATATATATATATAAAAAGAATAATCTTAACAAAACATAATTTCATTAAACACTTTACTTGTTATCCATAAATCTTTTTTTTTTAAAAGTGACATTTTATATTTCTGTTTATTGATCAATTAAAAAAGCACACAACCCCTGATCATGTTTTATCTTACTGACATTCTTATATCTTCTGATTTACAGGTTGGTACATTGTATGGAAACTCTTCCTTAGTAAATTCAAGTTTGTGCGAGAACTTTTAGGACAAAACGGCACTGAATCTAGTGAGGAGCAGTCATCTCAGAGACAACGAGTGAAAAAACGTCGAGATTGAAAGAAATTATTAAGCCTTATCACAAATATTCAGTAAGGCAAGTGATATTCTGACTTGGTCCAGAAAGCAAACCTGATGGTCAACTGGCATGACTGTGAAGTGGAGACAAGGTTGCAAGTGAACACATTTGTTTGGAGAAATGCAATAACATAACACTTAAGCAAGTGTGAGATTGATTTAATTTAAGGATGACATTCTTGAGGAATGTACCTTTTTTTTCTCCAAAGTTAATGACAGAGTAAACTGGGTGAAGAACAAAGAAGAATCATGACTGAATTGTGAATAGAAGAAAGTTCAATTATGAAATGTGGTAAAACTGCAGTTTGTGAATTGTGAGACTTTTATCCTCAATTGATTGTAATATAATGCACAATGTACTAAAATGTCCTCCATATGTGATTGTGAACACACCTCCTTTATTTCAAGGAATGTTAGGAGCAGTATTGCAGTGAGCAAGTGCTGGTGAGATCGTGTCCTTGCAGCAGTCGGTCAAGATGTGTAGGACACAACACTTGACAACAATGGCATTGCAACATAATAGTACATCAAGGATCATATTCTTATCTGACTTTTTATAAAAATGTATTGAGATGAAGAAATGTTTTATTTTGTACATGATTTTGCATTCCTTTAAATGTTGACTAACCTATCATGTCTGGATTCTTACCATTTAGCTGTTTAATGTTAATTTTTTTGTATGGTGTTTTAAGTAAAAGGTCACAGAAATAAAAAGTGCAATATTTTCTTGTGGTTGTTTTTCTTGGAATCGAAATGTGGAACAATGAAACATTTCTTTTGTTAAAACAACACACTGTTTATAAAGGAGTGTAGCTAAGTATTCAAGCAATGGAATAATTACTGTACTGTACTGATATCAAGTTTAACTCTTCCAAAATGTTACCCTTAGTCACATTTTTCAACTGTGTTGTGATTTAATAATGTACAAAAAACATGAATGAATAAACAGGAATGTCCCTTTAAATTTTGAAATAATACCCTGATAATACTGTCCTTGTAATTAGGTCAGACCCTAGCTAGGTCAGGTGTGGTAGGGAAGGCTCATTAAGTGTAATTACTTTAACACAAAGGGGGATTTTGGTAAGTCTTCAACATCAAACACTACAAATAATAATGAGCTACAGAGCCCATTTCCTCTTTAAATTATCTATTTATTACTAGTTGGTGATCAAGTTATAATTGAATTAGTTCTTGTTCAACTAAGATTAAATTAATTCACGGTCTAGTGGACCTGCTATTTTATTTCAAGTCATGAAAATTCTGTTTACTTTTGGTGTTTGATTTCTTAAATATCTAAAAGTCTCTGTAATTATATAATAACTAATTTTTTAAAAAGACTTTCTGAAAACCACATTTTGTAAGAAGTTCATATTGCTATTACTACATTTAATCTTAAAAAAAATACAAGTTGGATTTGTTTTCAAACATGCAATCTTCATAGAAACTGTGTTTGTAGTTATTATGGATTACCTCCCTTGATCAATTGTTTACAGAGGGCGCTTGAACAAGGAAACACCGTCAGCTGATTTCAATGTTATTGAGTCAACGTGATACATGTCCACTAGAAGGTTCTTGTGATAGCGACCACGTCAGGTTTTTCTACTTGCACAATAGGTCACCAATTCAAAATTCTATAAAAGGAAACGGCATTCACATTTTTTACTTGTTACTAGAATCAAACAGTTGAGCACAGTTGAGAGAGTTTTGACGAGTACACGAATGAGTTTAGCTTTGAGGTTTGTCAAGTTGTGATAAAAGATTGACATTTTCATGTTTAGTGTGGAATACACTCATAGTTGTGAAACGGACTGTTTACTGATACATATTATTACATTTATATATGATTACCATTTTTGAAAAATATTCATTGATTCACAGATTCACTGGGAAGTCGTAATTAAGTGCTATTTCAGTAAAATCGATATACGTTGGATTATCACTATTTGACAAGATGGAAGAATGCATCTTTCACTCTGATAAACTTGTCTTTGACAACATGAGAAAAGATCTCCAAAAGGCAAAAGTTTTTCCAAGGATATTCGGTCCAAGGTTGGCTATGGCAGTCTGTTCATGTCGGAGACACAGTATGTATAAAAGTTCTTTTTCTCGTTTTCAATTGTTAATGAATTTTTTAATGCTATAGTCAAAAAATGATTTTATGCTTATTATGTACATGTATTTTACTTCATAAGATTTACAATGTCTCTATGATATCACTTGATATTTCTTTAAGTAGTAAATCAACACTCATATGTCTGCGCTTTAACAACTACATTCCCTGACTTTGTTCTGGGTATTTTTTTAACCTTAGTTACACACTGTGGAGTTTCTGATCTCACCTCCATGAGGAGTATGAAACTTAGCTGCGTCATTGGCTCAGAAAGATTTACTTTAAGGGGGTCTCAGATAGATAGCAATGTGCTATGTTTAATCTAAAACACTTTTCCTAGAAAGTTTTATCTATGGATTTATGTTATGAAATATTCATTAAAGTTCTATGTAGCAAATAGATGATTACTTTTTATCACTACTCAGATTTTCACACTATGATCTTCTTCCCACTTTCCAGAAACTTCACTTGCAAGAGAAATTGATGGAAATATGGCGGAAATATTACTGGTGCTGTCGACAGAACTTAATTTGCCTAAATGGGATAAATTTCCAACAACACAATCTTACTTAAGAGACATAGTGAATTGTAAGAATCTAAGTATTAGTCAGAAAAAACTTATTTTGGTAATTGACAAGGCTTTGGACCAAAATTTTGATGCCTTGAAAGAAGAATTCCGGAAAGAAAGGCTTGAAGAAATTACTCGTGATAAGAACTGTGTCAAGAAGGCAAGATTTAATCACATTGGTTTGGCAAACATTATCAGAAAGAAGCAAAACAGATATCCTGTGAAAAGGGAGGCAATCCTTCCGGTCTTTGGAGGAAATTCTAAATCTTTGGAGAACCAAACAGGAAAGGGTTTTGTTAAGGTTGGAAAAACTTTTGATTGTGTGGTGAGATTCCAGAGTGATAAGACAAGGAAATTCATGGACGAGCAGACGCCAAAAACTGTTGTTATAATTTGGTGTCAATCGATGAAGAGTTTCCAAGAAATTTCACAGCATCTATGTCTGATTGCTGAGCAAATACAGTCACATGCCACAAGAGTTCATGAAATAAGGAAAGAAAAGGTATGAAAATTTCTTGAAATTCTTAACATTCGTGATATTGAAAGTTAGATTATCCTCAGTTACCATATTGCTTAGAGTCTGTTCCACAAAGCAAACGAACAAGCAAGTAAACATCTATTTATAGTGGTACCAGTGACATCTCAAGTTCCCAAATTTCTGTTAAATTAATGTAGAAATAATAACACTTTTGTGTTTACCGATATCTGATATAATCAACGCTCCTTGACAAGTCATGAAAGTAGAAATATTCTCAGCTAACTTTTGATATTTGTTGATTCAGAGAATGTTATCAACAAGGTCTGTCATTTGCTTGATGAAAGTGTTGGTGACTACACCTAAACACCACTTGCACTGCAAAAAAATGTTGAAAGATTAAAACTTGTATTTATCATCTATCTTAAATGTCTCTCAAAGAAGAAATGACAACAGCTGAGCTAATTGGTCTGTATAAAAAAAAAATTTCATGAAATACTCTTTCAGTGCCAAATTACCTCATCTCATCTGATTTAGTATAACGACTCAAAGATA
Source organism: Phorcus lineatus (assembly GCA_921293015.1). Classification (NCBI taxonomy): domain Eukaryota; kingdom Metazoa; phylum Mollusca; class Gastropoda; order Trochida; family Trochidae; genus Phorcus; species Phorcus lineatus. Next base: position 45,539,717 of record OV121090.1, on the reverse strand, counting down.
TAAAGTCTTCATTAGTTTATAGTTTTGGATAAGTTATTTCACTGGTATTTCTGCATCTGTACACTAAAATGGCAGTCGTTAGATTTTCATTGAAACTATCATTGTTATATTTTTGTCATTAAAGGTTAATAAGTAAGGGGCTTTAATATATTTCAGCAAAACGTTATTTTGGCATTTTTTAAGCCAAATGAATTACCATGAAAATCTTGGTTGTGATATTGACTTTATATTTTCAAGATGACAACAAGTTCTTTTTTTTTTTTTATAGAGGAAGGAATTGAAGACTATGAGGAAATTAAACTACTTGCCGTACAGTGATGTTGGACTATCTAAAGAAAAGACTGAAGGTCAGGGTACACTTCTAATAATTAGTATTTCATAAACAAATAATAGAACAAACAAATATATGTATAGACACCTAAAAAACTAAGAAATATTTTCATTTTTCTTCAAAGAGAAATTGTATATTTGTCATATTCTTATTTGAATAATAAAAACCGATTTCACAGTTGTTGATTCTGTCTGTTTTGGATGAATAATTATACTTTTGTTACAGATGTCAAAGAAAAACGATCAGACGATTTCTGGAAGAAACAGAACAAAGACAAAAAACAGTAAGAGACAGTTGAAAAAAATGAGACCAAAAACTAAACTTCACTGAGATGAATATTGAGATGTTTGAAATAAAAAACTGTTCATTCGATTAAATGTTTGTTGTATGTTGCAAAGAAAAATTAACATCTTTAAGTATCAAAATGTATCAAAATAAAATAGCAAGGTTATCAAGTCATCCGGTAAATCAGCTGTTGGTGAAAGGAATAATTTTCTTTTTCTATTTCTAGCAAAAAGTTTGGTCAGATGAATAAGGAAGAGTTATCTCCCTTGAGAGGCAGTCACTGCATGAACTGCTTCAAAGAGTTTGAGTCCCTTAAAGCCGAGGGTAACGAGGAGTGCAAATACCACAAGGGATATATCAGTAAGTTGAGAAGATATGCTACAACATGATTGAAACTTTGGTGTAGAAAAAATTAGTTTTATATTTAGTGTGATTCGAAAAGAGAAACAGTGATGACAGTATTGGTAATTTACGGAACTGAAGTTATGGTCTGCTTTGATTGACTCCTACTGTGGTAATACGCTAAAGCATTTAATTGTCATCCAGTTCATGTGAATGTGAATTTGATATCACTATTACTGAACAGTTGTGAGTGGTAACATAACCTTTTATCTAAACTGCATTACTTCTAAATAATAATATTAGTGTCTTTATGAAATTGTTGCTTTTCACCATATTGAATAAAATTACATTTGCATAGGCCTACATGTAAGTGGATGATTATTTCCTGAAATCGAACCTGGGTCTCAAATTGACGCTGAGGCATAACTGTTTAAACGAATAGACGCCAGGTATCTATTAGATGTCTCTATGTGAAGTGAAAAGTTGAGAAAAAAGCAGGAGTCATGTTTTCAATGAAACAGCCTGTCTTTATTGCCAGGGAAGGGGATGCTACTCCTTATTAAGTAACAAAGGTTGTTTAGGGGTGCATTTAAGGTTAGGCACTTGTTGCATCAAATATGTTTTATGGTATCAGCATATATATATATATCAGAATGAATCCCCTTAGGTGCATCTTGACATGTATCAAAACTAATGATAATGCATTCTCGAATTGTTTTCTCCAATATAAGCACACAGTTTTTGTAACATGACTATTTCTTCCTCAGGATTTAACTCATCTTATAGACATTGGGAATGGAGTTGCTGTTCATTGAGTTCTAAGGAAAAACTCAATACCTATGAAGTTCACAAGGAAAATGGGCAAGTGGAAACAAAGCAATTGCTAGTTATTCTCTCCTTATCTAGTCAATTTCATCATCATACAGTATATGTATATTTATATAAAATCAATTTAGTGAATTATTTTTCAAAATGATGTAATATTATGTCTGGGTAGACCTTTTCTTGATACATCATTTACCTCTTCAAAGAAAGTTATTTGAAATAATAAATTCATTCTCGGTTTTCACACAAATATTGAGTATTTACTATTTTGTTATTGCAGTTGTCACACTGGCCGACACTTGTGGCGCCCCCATGCCAAGGCTTCAAGGGGAGATAAGTCAGAGAAGATGTTTATGCAGAAGATGCTTAAGCAGAATTAGTTTTATGTTGTTCTGCTTCGGAAATTATATCATATAGAAAATATTCAAAAGGAAATAACAAGAGCAAATACAATGACTGATCTCAAGTGTGTGATACTGTTGCTTGATCATCGACTGTAAGTGATCTCTATTTCCTAACCACCAGAAGCTCTCCTACTGCTAAGATAGTCATTACCCAGTTTTAACCCTTTCACAGACCTAGAAGAAAGAAAGGGTGTAAACATATTTGTAAATGGTTTATTAGTCATAAAAGGGTTGTATGGTATTTATGACTTAGCACTGACAGCTACACAAATCTAGTTCCTGGAAAGTAGAACCAGCTCACCCAATTGTATTTATTTGTGAACTCCAACATGTCTTCAAAGAGTATTGCAAAAGTCAGTGATCTGATTATGATGTTTTGTAACAAACAATGACAACGGCAGAGATATCTTTTTAATCTTTTGATAGAGCAGGAGCTCTGAAATAGTTATTTGAGAGAAGTCCATGTGGGAAAACAAATATGTGATAATGTTGATTCTGTATTGCAGGAAGATCTACTCACAAATAACGTTTTAATGTTTTAAGAGGACTTGCTTGCTTCCTTATTTGTTAAATTTATTCAGATTGTAAGTTCTGCCTTGTTATTTATTGTTAATGATCGATATATTGTAAAAAAAAACCCATGCGTTACTGAATTAGTATATGGTATAAGAAGAAAACTGAAGATATTTTAGCAAAATTGGTCAGTTATTGAACATTTTTATCTGAAGATTTAGGATTTTTCTTGACCATGTTATTATTTCAAATGCCATGATGGCATTAATGATAATTATTCAAGTTTGTCACGGTTTATGTTTGTAAATGATTGACACTTTACCCCTCTGAGTCTACCTCTCTTTCTTTTTAAGTCAGCACGGGTAAGTGTCTGCTGTTTTCATCATCAGCATCACCTTGTGGAATTATACAAGTAACATTTCATCATGACTTTTTCTTACAGCTTCAGACAGTCAGAAGGTCTAAGCGTAAATTAGAAAGGTAATTGTGCAATAGTAGAACAGATGCCATATGGTTATGCTTGCAACATGTCTTCTTTCATGCTAAAAGTCTGCCTTTCTCAAATGAGTCTATGAGGTATACATTTATTATGTTATGTATTTTATGTCATGCAACACAATGAATGTGGCTAAATTAATCACTTACATTTTTCCTTAGATCTGAATTTTTATTTGCTTAATGACAAATATGCAGTCATACTAAATTTTTGTAGTTGACGAATTAAGCATAAATAAACCTAATGTATGCCTGAATTTCATCCCATGAATATCACTTAGCAAGTGATTGTAGTGTAGAAAGTGACACTTACTCAGATGCCACATCCCAATGTGCATAGTGGTGAAGAAACTGGAAAAATGAATGATGTTGAAAACGTGCAGTAATCAAGTATTTGTTCAGGAAAAGAATATCTGCACACGAAATCCATGAAGACATGGTCGATACACTGGGTGATGACTCCTTTGCATTTTCCATACTTGCCAAGTGGGTTGCTGAATTTAAACGTGGCTGGCAGAGATTTGGTGACACTGTGACCTCTCCTTAGGGTCACAGATGCAACACCCTAATAACCTTTTTTCAGCATCTGCTCCAAAGGCAAAAGACCTTGTGTACAGACACCTTGGCTGATTTAGATTCATGTCCAGAGCTTTGGTGACCCTGTGACCCCTAATTAGGACCACATGTCCTAAAATCATATCTTTATCTTCTGCTCTAGAAACAAAGGCCTAAAGGTAAAATAGTCCCCAGCCGAGGAAGATAATAATTAATGGATTTGGTGATCGTGTGGTAGCTCATGTGGTGACCTTAGTCGATTTATAGAGTGATTTATAGACAGATTGATGAGCTACAGCGGTAATGGCTCTATAATGTTTCTATTATGAGGAGTTCTAGATTTAATTAAATATGACTTCTTGTATGTATATGTTATTGTTTCAAATATCTGTAAATGAAATGTGTTAGCAACTATCTATGTATCAAATGTGTTATCAATTTATCAAATATCAGTATGTGTCTTAATATGTAATACGTTTATGTTGATTGGAAATATTTATTATGAAGATATTATTTGTTATATGAACTCTTTACATGTATGTCTGAGCAAGTGCTATATTAAATTATCAAATATGTTGTATCAAATGTTACCTGTGATTTGTTAGTTTATCAGACTGGAACATACTATAGCTTAACCCCATTTTTTAACTTAAATGGTCAGGGCTTAGCGCATCTCAACTCTAAACAAAAGATGTGAGACAATTGAGGTGACTCCAGCTTTCAGTTTGGTACATCTTTCCCCACATGGGTATAAATTGCACCACTCACTGGCTAATTCGAACCTTGCTGCCAACCCATCAAAATTTGTGTTTTTAGTGCAGCTCCCTCTTCCGCGAAAAGTTGCAGTTCTCATATGATAAAAAGTAAAGAAAAGTTGGGTAAATGCGGCAAGGCCTGTCTTACAAAGTCAGTGGGGCTAGGAAAAGTATAGGCCATGCTTGGGAAGATGGCTTTGGGTTAGCCTTCACGTCAAGGACGTATGATTTATTTGTCTTCGCAAGCAGCGGTACGTTTTAGATCAAAATCATGACTTCTACTTTTGTTGTTGTCATTACACTGAACTTTAAAACCTTACATTGATACTTTCAGGAAAAGCACGTGACTAGCGACAGGGTTGATCCCAACATCTCACGGAATGTCTAAAATTTAAATTTGGCTTTCGTGGAAAAGTGTGATGTTATTGTTGAATATAGTAAAATAGAAAGACTAGCATTTCATAGCTCTACAGACAAGGGATAGATTTCGCCATTATCTAGCATGTGAAGGGTTGTTTATGTCAGTGAAGTGGCCAAAACACGGTTTCAGGGATGGTTTGATATCTAACTACAGAATAAAAGATCTCACAAAGAGACAGCCATCAATATTCAATTATTGAATTTTGATTGTATGAACTTTTGAATAATTTATATTATTAATATTAACTGAACAAAACCTCAGGCCGTGAATATCTCTGAACATAACGCACTGACCTTGTTCAATGTGAGAGGCTTATTGAAAAGTCGGCACAATAGAATCATACACATGCTTCTAAACATGTTACTTGCAACATTCGAATTACTGATGTTGAACCCTGAGTACCTGTATCATATGAGAGCTGCTCGGCTTGGAGTGTATTGGTGCACATGTCAGTCAGCTGCAGTATGAAGTGCACACTTATTCCACTGTCGAGCACAAATACCAGCGTTCCCTGCAGGTATGTATGGAGCTGATTGCTAGCAGACCTCGCTGCGGAGACAGAATTACTTATGTTCTGTATCAGTGCTTGATGTAGTGCTAGTAAGACCAGCCTGTCCTTTCAACATAAAACATCACCATTCCTCATTGAGGCGATTTTAGAATAAACGCCGCTTTAAAGCGTATTTAATTTATATCGCGGCTGCTAGTAGTATTATTGCAGGGAGGAAGCCCGCAACACCATTGTGGCCACGCATAGCGGTGATTTCTGTGAGCATAGGCTGGAACTAGCGACCCATAGGGGGTACTGCGCTTAGTTCACCCAAATCTTATTGCATGTCGAACTGTTCTTCACTGCAGAAAAAGATAACACGCGAGATTCGAACCCCGGACATGTTGATCTGAAGCCGAACGCACTAACCACTGCGTTATCCCGCCACAACCATTGGTCGAAACAGGATTGCTAACAAGGCGGGCGTAGACTTCAGCTGAAAGACGTATAAATTCCAACATCCTCTGCAATATTTGATGACTAATTATTTGATAACCTTATGATACCTCTCATTACGCTCAAACCTAAGGGCTCGTGATAACGTTTGTGGTCTTCAGATGTAAGACCTTGAAAACCATCTTCCATCGGTAAGGTGAAAATGTATCGAGAAAAACTCTATCCATTTTCTACTGCGGAGACTTGGAAATCTTTTCGTTTCGGCCGTGACGTTGTGAAGATGCTTGAAAACATGCCGTTTTATTTTGGTCTTAAATAAATTCCTCTTGGAAAAGAGATTTGCTCGCTGTGCACATCTTTTCTTTCTTTCTTTGCGTTATCTTTATAAAGCTAACATTTTATAGCTTTATTAGAATTAGCCTTATTTAGTTTTACTTGGAAGGATTCAAAACATGTATTTCAAATTCCTTGTTGTGTTTGTATATACTAGTACTCGCAATTGTGTACAAATGGATAAAAGTAGTTCATATAGGAGCTGTGTGGTTACTCCCTCGTTTCCTAGAGTAGACAGAGTTCACCAAAATAATAACATGCGAAGCAATATGCTTCAGATTGGATTTGTATTCTTCGAATAAACACAAATGGGAAAATGAATAAACATTTCGAATATGTGTGTCCTTTTTAACGAGCGTTACTTTTCTCCTGGCCCCTGTCAATCAGATTGACACATAATCTACAGAAATTCATTTTGGTATGTTCTGAACCCCACGATGTTTTTGTTTATTTGCCGCTGTTCCTAATCAGTGTTATCGTCTCATTCGGACTGTGCCAAGTTTGAGACCGAATATAACAGATAGCTGCTTGAGAAAACACAACACTGTTTATTATCGTGGCAAGTTAAATCATTATATCATATGTTTTAGTATTTGATTAAACATGCTTCATCATATCATGACGTTAAGTCACTGATCATAACGTGTAAGCATTAACCAACTATTTTATCATACCATTCTGATTTTGGGCAGGGAAGTTTCCTTTAGAAAGGATAGAAATAAATAAATCAAAATATATCTTGTTCCTTTAGTATCCCGAGTTCATCCGAAACCTCGAAGGGTGTTTGACTAATGGTTTGATTTCAGACATAGTTATTGCTTATATAGGCGGAAAATAATTAATACTTTCGAATCCACAGTTCAGTGACAATAAATAGCTTATTGAAGAAAATTTCAACATATGACACGATAGAGATAGAGATAGTGGTATAAAGGCCCTACCCAACAAGCAATAGCGCTATTCATGGTTGCATGTCTGTGAAAGTAAGATGAATAGTCGTGGACCAATATACTTAAATCTCAGGAGTTGTTCCAAAACTAACTCTCCATCGCATGCTGTATATACTGCCCCACCTGAGGTTCTGTTATTTACTGAACACTTGTTTATGTTTGAATTAGCCAATAACAGGGAAAATGTAAAACCTATATCTTCTTGATACATACTCTGTACAGTACAGTTTACCGAAGCTCTTTATACAGCTGTATACCGTGATTCATCACCACTGGTCTTGTAACGCTATGATGTTACTGAATACTGCGGGAACAATCGTGTTGAATACCTGAAAACGTCATTAGAAAGGAATATTATAAATTTTCGTGTTCTGGTAACTTTTATTATGTATATTACACTTCTTTTTTAACTAATCTGACATAGACTTGAACGCTCAGCCACAAGCCAATCCTATTCATTTAAACAATAGTAACCTTTAAGAAAATATGTTTAAACGACTGGAAAGAAATATGACAATTACAAGTCAAGGGATAACCCGATATGTACTCAACATTGAGAGAATTGGTTTTATACATACCAATTCTACGATAATTTATGGGCGTCCTCACGACTTATGGACATCTTAAATTCTTAACTTCAGAGAACATGACAATCTAAAACTGTCATAACTCTGAAAAAGTTAAAAGGAAATGTATAATAAGGACGCACTTGCCCCCAGGTTGGAATTGCATCTTTCTACCATAATAACATTTTCAAGGTTTGAACCGCAGAGAGATTATATTTTCAAACCATTTTGGTTCTATTTCGTAATTGATCTGACAATGTTTACAAACGTCAACACCAATATTTACATGCCCGCTTCAAGTCTACCACCAGAGCAGCGTCTTTACAATACATTACAGTCAGTGATTCAATCGTTTTCCCCCCAAGGATTTGGTATTTATAACCACTGGAATCTGTTCTAGGTGTGTTTCTCTTCAACTGTACCGTGTATTTGTACATTGTTATGATAGAGTTCATATCTCATTTGAAATGTCGATATTATCTTCGAAAGGACTATCACTAAGACTGGCGTTTGAAGCAATGTATTCAGATGGAAATGTGCGGAATTGCTTATATGTATCACTACAGAGGGTGATGATAATATTAAAATTTTCCTTCTAGATAATATAAGATACTTGAGTATCCCTGTTTCAACAATTGGCTATATCTTCGTCACGTATCTTACGTACATGCCACCTATGATAATTAAATAAAATATTTCACAACTTTTTTTTCACACTTCATCGATATCAAAATGTAAATTTACCATGAATTTCTCGAAATACCACAGAAGTAATAAATATTACGTTATTGTTTTAAGGCTACGTACGATATCAATATTTTCCATTTCTGACGTATTTAACCATGAAACATAGAGTTTATACAGAAGTCTTACTAATTTTTTCAATTTAAACCCATTACATTGACTAATGTTTACGATATAAAATATTCGTACTTCAAACAATTAAACTTATTATCTATTTGTTTGCTTGTTTTAATTCGATTGTTTGGTTTCGTTGAATATTATTCAGGTACCGGTATGTTTGCAAATGGAAGATTACAAACTGTATAACATTCATTTGAATTTATAAGTCTTAGTGAAGGACTGAGATATTTAACAAAGTATTAATAGATTATACATAGATGCGAAAATACTGCGTTTTCAAATCAATATTTTCCAAGTAAATGCGAGCATTCAGCAGTCAGATAAACAATAAAGTTGATATTTTGATAACGTTTTCGTAATTTCTTTTCAACTTACATACAAAAACATTTATATTTAAATACAATTTTATAAACTCTGAAACATGAAAAAGGAATGAATTTGAAGACGAATCCAAGTGGAAAGAAGTTATGTCACATAGCCACGAAAATGGTAAGGCCCGCTCACCGCTATCTTATATTCGCTTGAAGCGGTTTGTTTTCAGTATATAGGAATATACACAGTAAACCGGTGCCGTCCCAGCCCACTCCTCGCCGGAAATATCCGACCTTGGCGCTACCACGCTTCGCCATTTATAGGCAGGTGAGATACACACTTCAAGAATCTGCTGGCTGATTCCATCATGGCACCGAGGGGTGTCAGGTTTCGTACAACTGCGGTTTCAATTTGCAAAATATGTTTTTTTCTCGCAATGTAACTGTAATGTATTGGTGTTGAAGTATCAGATTTTGGAGAGTTTGTGATAGAAGTTAATGCAAATGTCTTTTCGCAACTTGGCAGAAATTTGATACCTACTTCTCATCTCCCCTTGCGGTAGGTCGAACCGTCATGACGGTATACCCTCTCTAGTCAACAACATACTCACTGCCGGCAAGATTCCTCCAGTCCTCATAAGCCAAAACTTGGGTCGTGGATTTTCGATTATTTCGAATAGGCGACCTAGAAAAGTAAGTAAAAACATTTTTATATAAATTTCCATATTTTAATGTATCATATCCTAACTTATGTATCTATTTATGTTAAGGTAACTAATTATGATTTATTTGCAAATGAGGAAGTGATATAAGTAAAATCAATATAGGCTACCTGGCGGCTCACCTGGCGCGTACAGGTAGGACGTTACCTGGGCTGGAGCAGGTTACCTGGGAAAGGTCGTGATATTTAGGATGTGTTTAGGCAGATGTGGCTGAAATATGAATCCACTCTTCAGATCAATCCAAGCACATGTACGTAAGACCAGGGGGCAGCGGATGAGCTGTTAGGAGAAAATCGCTTAGCGAGCTTTATAGGTGCTCCATCTATCTGTCGTGAAGGAAGCCGCTGATAGCGTAGAGAATTATTTCGTTTAGATTCACGACAGTGGTTTAGATAAAATATTCCAAAATGCAGCTCTCTCCCGTGTGGCTGAACTATGCCTATCTGAAGAATCAACAAACCTATCAGAAAGTTGCCGTCGAAAATGCCCTTGAGGAAGCGTATGATAGGGTAGGTAGTGTCTCCGAATAGTGTCATTCCTCCAACCGCCATTTTGATTTTGATGCAATGTTGCACAATCGTGTCACAGTACCCATATAGTCTTACCCACCTTAAATATTTTTCTGTTTGTTTTTAAAATAAATTATTTTTTGTGAAGACCCCTTGGAAAAAACAACCTAACACGACCTCTAACGTGATAAAGGTGATGTTTGCAAAATTGCTGATAATTAGATCAAACAATCGTATATTTCGGTTATATTTGAGAGAAAAATAGCAACGAAATAGGTCATTGTGCCCCGAATGTGCAACTTTGTTTTTTTTCTACACTATATATCTGCAGCTACCTACACTCCTTGTATTGATGACATACTGCAGATGAGGTTGACAGGTGTGTGCAGTCTTGAAAAGCACGTTCACTCGATCAAGAAGTCTACAAGCATTACTTTTGAAGGCAACACAATCGTGATTATATGATAAAGTATAGCCATAAGAAATTAACAAATAATTTTAAATCAAATACGAAAGTTTTCATCGTGATTTGTAAAATTTTAACGTCATTTACATGATATTCGGTGATATTCACTAGTCGGATATTCATGCAAATAAGCAAAATCTTTTGCTTATTTAGCTTGGCAGAGTTCGTGCTGACGATACACATTCTTGGAGGAATCCCAAGTCCTCGCTGTCAGTCCAAGAGATGCTCTGTTTTCCGCCTAATGTCAGGAACATACATGGTTACTTACAGCCTCTTCCCTTGGAGAAATGTTTAACATCATAGCTCTTCCGAGGCTTATCTAAATGAACTTGGATTTCGTATATCTTCATTATTTCATATTTAAACAATTATTTTTCGATTAAGGTATTTTCAAGGAATGAAAGCTTATGTCAGTGTTTCCTTTCTTACTTGCTTATTCAGACGTTTGTCCGCAGAACACATCGATCTACATTGACTCCTCAAAATTAGTTTTAAAATATGATAAACTTTTAGGACTTAGACTTGATTGGTGTCTTCAAGTTTGATTTACAGCCAAAGGAGCATGATCCTATATTCAAAATCTTCAGATCGTGCTTTCGAGTTGCATAAACCTGCCAATGCACCTGTACGAGTTGACCCCTAGTAGATTGACCTTTAATGCATATTTTGACCCGGAACAGGTGACGCTCGGCGGGTAGCTATGACTAAGAGGAGGTTCCGTGCCCCCGGCTACTCAGTGGTAAGATTTCGTCCGCCATCTTGGACTGGCAGACGATAACTGGTGGCCATTTTGGATCTTTATAACAAATGGTTATTGTTACTATTCAACGTCATTTTACGAATTCGGAACATCGAAAGACATCCGTAAGATGATGACATCCATTGAAAAATGCCTCACAGGCATAATGAAATCAAGTCCGAAGACGTGGCAAACTATTGGTTTCAGAAATAATAAGAATTCAGTTGAAATACCAATCGTAATAATTCGATCATATGTTTAACACATGTAAAGAAACTGTAACAACATTTGTTAAAAGATTCAGAAGGACACTAGTTTTGTATGTTGTCAACGATGTACAAGAACAGATTTTTGTATTGTCTCATTTGTCGTTATATTTGAGTTCTTACCTACTTTCGTTTATTTACAAATCTAACATTTTCATCCATGGCAAACTATATCAATGTAATAGCACAACATAGAGAAAAACTTTAAACAGTATGAAAGCTTGTCAACCCAACATTTGGGATGACTACACAAGCGGCTTTTCCATATTCTATCAAACTACACGAATATACTATATCTCCATTTTACTGTCAACATAAATACGATCTTTGTACGTCAAAGAGTAAGGAGTTTATTGTACCCTTCCTTCTTAATCATTTAAACGGCATCTTGATCAATTATTTGTCAACAAAGTGTTTTATGAAATTGAATATTGGACTACGGACGCAGAGACTACAAAGATCAAAATACAAGGGAAATTGTGAAGCAGAACTATTTGGCATTGCAGTAACTGTTGGCTACATTGGAAGGATTACCTGTTTCCATGTTTGGTTTATTAACCCAATTACATGTATACTTTTGTTGAAGTTCATTGCTTCAACGACAATCTTTAACGGGCATGCTCCTCCTCTTTAATGTGTTTTTCGTCCCTTTTGTGAAATTGCAAATTATGTGTCACGAGCATGATGAACATGTTGTTTTTTTCAGCCTCGAAAACATGATTTAGTTTGTTATTATTCTGATATTAATTTGAAATATTGAATTTCACCCTGGTAAAACAAATTAATGTTTATTACCTTCCCATATAAAGCGATATCATGATAAAACATAAAGCACCAGTCTTCAGAAGCTTTGCTATACCCTGGGTGGTGTATTCAATGCATCTGTTCAAATGCAGAGGGAAAACAACCGGTTATATTTTTGTGTGAAAAAAGACACAATTCTATTCTTTCAAACAGAAAGACAAAACCGCAAATGCATAAAAATAGATAAAGGAAAGGTACAAACTGTATCATATGAAATCATAAGTGAATACAGACAATATACATGTAATCACTTTTCCGTATCGGGCAGCTTTACAAATAATTATCGTCTCCGCCCATCTTTACGAACCCCCTGCCAAGTTTCGAGAAATGCTTACCTTTGAGGATAACATCGTTGCCATGGAAACGTGTACCAATGGCTGAATAGTACCACAAACACTGACGCTCTGTGTAGACGAAGCCAAGCAAGGGCGATTCCGCATTCCACATTGTTGACTGATGGGTGTACCAGTGTTGTCATTTACCACTGGTGGATTTCACATTATAGGGCAACATCGAAGTTTAATATTTTATCATTTCATCAAAGAGGACAATTATCTTTGGGTTTTTGTTTTTCGACCATTGCACCTGAAACTAAAACCGTTTACTGTATCAGTGATATCAGCTCTGTGTAAGGTTGCATCTCTAAGTAATATGATTGAGTAATTTGTTGACACTGATGGCTTTTCCATAATGGAACAACATCATAGCCAATATAAACATACATGGGTTAACCAAACATGACTCCTAAATCAATTAAGTCAAGCGCGTCGTTTATGCGTGTCATTACTGAATTGTTTACCTGCAATCAAATAACTCCGATGGTTTTCAAAACAAAGTTTTCAATATTGACGAGGCCAATCCCAATGGTATTTTCAGACACGAACGTTTTCAACAAAAGTCATTTTCTCATCATAATGATCAAACTTACTGATGTACATTCATATCCTTTATTCTTTCCCTGCGCTGTGATCTGATTTGTTTACTTCTTATTAAACATCATCTGTCATATCGAATTAGAAATATACCTTTCCAGTATATCACGTGTTCTCTATATTCTTTCCGATACAATCATTACTTTCAAAATCAGTGTAGATAGTGTTTGCCATACCTAATTATCAATTCTACTTATGAACATGGCACACTGTGATTATGATAAAGATCTATTTGTATCTATCTCTACATTTCTTTCAACTTAAATATTCATATTTAAGGTAGAAATTATTTTTGATTATCGACCACAAGTGTGAAAAGTTGTCATCCATATCATTGTCTTATATTGCCACATCGACTTCTAAACTCTTTGAAACATTTCATCTACGATAACGTATACAAAAACAGTGTTATGTATACGTATATCAATAATATGATATGTACATTTTAAGGTGGTATTAATCTGATAAACGTGTTATCAAATGACTTCAGCTTTGTGCTCTCATCTTGCTTCTATAACAGCTACTGTTGGTGCAATTAAAGGCCATGTGGTTTTGCTATATTACAAACAATAATAAACAGTATTATAGCGTTTGTTTTGGCACTTATCCCATAACGTATGTACTAACATACATGTATGTGCAAACCAACAGAAACATATACGGAAATGTAATTTGTCGAGACGGTTTTGATATTGCGTGTTACATGGGATGGGCGATAAAATGAGTGAATAAAGAGAGATTTTGAGGAATAAATTTTTAAGTTCCTCTTTGAATTTTCGTATTTAACAAAACCTTAAGATTTTAATTCGTATTTTTTCAAAGGACAACGCGAACTCTATGTCTTATCTGTAATTATCTTAGCTAAATTTACCCCCCCCCCCCCCCCCCCCCCCCCCCCAGGCAAGGAGATACATGTAGTTTTAGTTACATACAGGGGTAAGGCTATAAGTATATTCACTTTTGATAATTAGAAAATACGAGAGATAATGGAAGCTTTGACAGATAATGGAATTAGACAATGAGCGATGGCGAAATTTTTCCTGATGTCTGAGAAAGATCGTAATCACACCATCTTTATCCGGTCAGCGCTACTAAACAAATATATTTGCTCAATATTCGTTGGTTTTAATTTGGTGTAGCCTCATTTGATGTTTTGAGATATTGCAGTATCTTGAGTTCGATGATACCATACTTCCCGTACACTCCTCCCATCATACCCAGAGAGACTGTTTCAGCCAAGCCCTCTGTCCTATTTACAATGCAGATGCAGAGATGTTTCCGTGATAAGAAGGCTGGCAGGCATACCTTGTGTGTGCTGTACCTATGTCTATATATATCTACCTGGCAGAGAACGCTTCCCTGACTCAGAATGCTGAAGTCAGCAGGACAAACTGACAACTATAGCTAATTCCAGAATTCCTCTTCAAATTTGCTTCCTGGTTCCGTAGATGTCGCGTCGGTGTAGGGTCTTTTTTTCATTGAGATGAGTAAGCGTATAAGAACGATATATCTTCAACACAAACATATTTATTTGAAAATAAATCGACATCTTGGCTTGAATCCACGATTTACCATTGTAACCTAAGGCTGCCAATACTCAAAACATGTTTAGTTAAGTATGTTAGGTTCTCCTACCATTGTAACCTAAGGCTGCCAATACTCAAAACATGTTTAGTTAAGTATGTTAGGTTCTCCTACCTAATGGAATTGTAAAAGTATACCTGTAGGTCAATTCCATCCCTTTAAATGTGTTAATAGAATTATATGGGCCAAGACATGTCAATCGCTGCCCAAACCCACCCAAATACTACCTATTCTTGGTGATACTTACATAGGCATACACATTCGCTTACGGGAATAACAAATTTGTAATTCAATAGTGTTGTAAATCAGATATCAATTGCCATCGTTATTGGTTTAATGTTTGTCTGTTATCCACGGATGGAAAATTAAACCATAAGCAATTAAGTGAAATTGATGTTTTGATGGATTCAGGCATGATTGACATGCGTCAATTGTAAATTCATGAGTTGTTTTTTAATTGTTTAAGTAAACTTGAATATATCTCCATTGGTAAATTTATATTTATAAACTTAGCCGATCAGTTAAGACAACCAAGCTTTTCTAATTACCTTTGTAGGAGTGTAACAATCTTGCACCAGGTGCATATTTAGAAAGATTGTTAACATTCCAAGAGTCTGATAAAGCTTGCGAGCTTTCTGCAGTTCTTCAGTGTAGAGACTTACGGCGAGGGTATAACGTGAGCACTTGGATTTTACCGGGAGGGGCTGTCATCATGGTACGTGGCATTGTCTGGTCTTCAGAAACATTTTGTTATTTTGTTAGCTGGAGCTTATATGTTATATTGTAAGCATAGGAAAAACATTTGCAAATTTGGCAGATTTAGCAAATATTCATATTCACCTTCTTAACAAATAGGATTTAATTTTTGGTGGTATTTGTTTTCCTGTTATGAGAATGGTTTACGTTCATGTACTCTTAGTTTACCAGACTTTTTAAGATAACACAATTGAGTGTCTCTGTTTATGTCATATTTACTTCTCCTGGTTTTTAAAACTTTATGCAAAGTGAAATTACTTATCTAAACGGATAGAATTTACATCTCGTCTTCAGGATTCTATTCCCAGCTTGTTAAATTTATATCGTGATTTATTTGATACAAACGTCACGTTAAGTTGCACGGATCTTTTTAAGAAGTTATTTATTCAATGTTTAAAATTTTTGTGGTAAATGATTTTTTATTATTTAATGATATGGATTTCATATTTTGCGACGTCTTGACAGATGTCATTGATTCATCACTTCAGTGCGATATTTACTTATTAACTCGTGAACAAACAGGAAATACATACACACTACATTTTCTATAGCTATTTCTAGCTAATGGACAAAATTGATATATTAAATTATTATAAATCAAATCATACTTTATTAAATTTTAATGTTAAATAAGGGAAAGATGCTGCAAAATTCCAGGCTTACGTACATAAAACTCTCAAAAAGTAAGAAGACATTTTTCATTCTCCCTAGCTAAGGTTTTAGTATTTGAGAATCAACAGAAATGTAAATGACGCGTGAGTTAACTCAGTATGTTTAATGCCATCAATCAAACCGTAATTAAAGGTAGGAAGATGGGAGGTTGTTTTGAAGATGAGATTGTATGACAGTGTACGGGCCTTCAGCCAAGAAACCCATGCAAACGATATCGGATAGTTCAAATAGGGGATTAATGTGCTGTTGCTCTTGACTGTTGCTTTTGGATTCAGAGGAATTTATTTAAGGGTTTTTTTCATTACTGTTTTAGAACTTTTCGTCTTTTATGTGTTATTTTGTTTATTTTGTTTGGTTATTTGACTTAGTATTATTCAAACATTGAACGACCCTTAGGTACGAGATTGTTTTGTTGAAATTTTGTTGAGATTTTCTTTGGGAGAATCTGGCTTGATATTTAATATTGTGAGATGGTTTCTCTCGTAAATAACATCACTTATTCTATTTTTATTTTCTCAAGATTTCTAATTGATTGATTAAAGTGTATATTTGATTGAACAGTCTTCCAATATCCAATGACTATTATCAACATAATTTAAGAAATGTAGTAAAGGAAAGTGTGACATTAAGTGAGATGAGTTGGATCTACAACAATTTTTACTTTTCCTTAGATAAGTAAGAAGTCATGATAAGATAGATATGACTCATCCTCTGGGTGTGACCAGTTTACTTTCTTGTAAACATGATAACCAACACGTTAATTTGCAAACACATCCTAGATATTCGCAATCTAATTCACATGGAAAGAGTAAAATATGTTTATCGGAAGGATAGTTTAAGACAATCTATCACAACAGCTAAATTGGACATAGGCGGAATATGATTCAAGGGGGATAACTCCTCGGAGACGCTTCAAAGAAAACAGCGACCCGGTCTTAACGCTCTTTATCGTCCGGTGTCTGATTACCATGCTGCAGTGGTGGCTCAGAGATACTAGTATTCCCCGTGTCCATCTGGGTTATACAACTCCTTATCAATTGCTACCTCAGCACGGGTACAATTACCTCGTTTAGGTCATTAGAACCTGAGGTGTTATGACTAAGCTATTTTCGTATGGAGGCATTCCACAGTGGCGGGTCAGGGAATTCTGAAGGGGGAGGGGAGGGGTTTACCTATTGAAAAGGGGGTTTACCCTTACGGTCGTAAAAAGATTTTGGATCTATCCCAAAGTTGTAAATCCAACGTTTCATTTAACTATACTATGGAGCTTACCAGCTTAAATGAGGAATCCCGTCCGTTATGTGTTTGACGAAGAGAACAGAGGTGAATAGCGGCGGTTCATTAGTTGATTTGAATAGCGGCGGTTCATTAATCAACTACTTCATGAACTAGTTGCAAGTAGCACACGTAGATAAACCTGTGAAGTGTAATATATTGCATGGATAGGTCAATTTGTAAGAAGACTTATGGTGTTGCAGTGGTATTTATCTTTTCAATTCTAGACTTAATTTCTGAAATATTATACACTGCATTTGGTGTCTGCTTTTATGGCGTATTTGTGTAAGAAAGGTCTATATCAAGGATTGGAGTTTAAGCCAGAGGTAGATGGGCATGTCGTTATTTTTCAAGTAAGAAAGTTAAACCTATACTGATAATTGAATTTTTTTTAAAGCAAATCGTCATTCTTGATTGAAAGTAAGAACGATTAAATAGAGTATAGAATTTTTGACGTTAGATGACTATTCTTAGTCATAGGAGTACCACCCGGAATTCTTTTTAAAGATATCAGTTCAAATACACACCTGTAAGAAAGTATGGCAACACCGTTTTTTGATTATCTGTGTGCTGCACTCAATCAGAACACATCACTATTTCATAGTTATATTAAAAGCTCTAACGACAAATGCTTTACCAAAACGTTATGGAACCAACAGTTTCCCGGACAGCTTAGCGTCTTGTACAGTAAAATAGGAGACGTTTTGCGGCACCATTTGTGCTCATTGGGGTTACGCTAAATAATGACTTTTCTCATGTCTTGCTTTTGTGTCCTCAGAAATCTGTCTAAGTCATGTCGACATCCATCTCCACTAATCCAACATCACTGTTACACAAAATCATCTTTGTCTATGACATTTGGCTGTTTAACGAGCTACGTCGATGACTGTTTTAAAAATGATAAACTGGATAATGACTGAAGATTTTCTTTGGTTTGCTTTTATCGTCAGGCATGGTTTAACATGAATCAAAGACCTAAATACGAATAAGATGCTGAACATCAATACGATATCAATAGTTTTCATCATGACAGTCATAGAAAAATCTGGTGTTGCAATACTATTTTCAAGGTGTATAAATGAATATTTCAATCTTCATTTTTAAAATTTTATGTATTTAATGGATTTAATGTGTTGCAAACAAAGATGCTTTGACTTCGTATTAATTACTACATCTGGCAGTCAGAAGACAAACACAGAGATAGCGTTTCTCAGATGCACAACGCACCGAGAAAGCAAGATTGCTGCCAGCAGGCACTGTATCTGAGACTTTCAGGTCTGGAAACTCCTTCCAGATAACATGTGTGTAAGAGAAACCACTGTTCGTATCCAGCTACTCCTTCACGTCTTCAATGCAGTAACCTTGCAACGCTTCCAACACGGTGTCCAATATAATGTATCTTCCTGACAAGTTTTATCGAAGTAGGAAGGTTTCCGTTCAGTAAACACTTTTTGATTTGATTTAAGTTTTAGAGACCCTAGAGATAATGTTGTGGCAAAATAAAAGCACTGTCGATTGGGATTGGATGACGACACTATTATGATAGTTACAACATGACCTATACGAGCAGAGGAATTTTTCTCTTAGTGAACTGACAAATGTTCTATCGCAGCAGTGAACTGTCCGGTTTTCTCATTCCTGTCCATCAGCAATATGATTTAAAGGAAAAGGAGGTACCAAGTGGTTTCTGCATTGTGTAACTCCTATTTTTGAGATTCTTTATAATCATATAGATACATAGATGGTTAGATATTTTTAGTTAAAATATCCATCACGTTCTTTAGAAAACTTTACACTTGCCGTATTGTTGTCCATGCGAACGTTGATATACAATGTGTTCCGGAGGCTGCAACATTAGATCCAACTCTCTCGGGAGTTTTTTGTTAGGCTGGAAAATTTCTGGTCAATACATTTTGCCTTTCTGGGCTAGACAGGTGATTTCAACACAAACATTCCCTCATCGCCATCATAAGGTCAGTGACTCCTTTCAGTGTTATTTCTTACTGGCGAGCCTACAAAAAACAACTACTGATTTCTTTGAAAGTGTTGTCATCCTGTAGGATCGTGAGAATACCTGTCTGTGGTATGTAAGTTCATCGTTCGAATCCTGATAAGAGGGAGACGGTTGTTGCTACTTGGTTGGCATTTTGGGGAAAAGGGTAAAACAACGAGTTGTAGTATTATTTTCAGTTCAATATTATTCGTTGGGAAGCGGATTCATGTTTTTCTTATATAAAACCACCTTCGATAGAGTCGCTATGAATAACAAACACACTTTGTCGAAGCATTGATATCAACTTATCTTTAATAAATCAATAGGCAAAAGATTGTAGTGTGAGAAGAAATATTTACCAGGGGCCTCGGTATTGCTGTATTCGTATCCATGATCTAACATAGCATTAGTGGCATGGCGATGTTTTGCTTAAATTTTTAATTAAAACCAATATCAAGAGCTTTTATCAAAATTATTGTGTTAGCAGTAGTTTTCAGTATTGACTTCATGACACTTAAGATGATTAATGTAAATACGTCAAACAAAAGCAACCTTAACTGCAACTGAAGACAAATTTGTTTTTCTTAATCTAATATACTGGCAATACTCCAACTTGCAGAAATCTCTTTAAAACGAAACTGAGTTTTATTGAGTAATCTACCAAGTGGGCGCTTCTCGGCAGAGATTAGCGAAGAATTTAAGATGCCTGTAGGATGAGTCGATGTGAAGTTCGACGTATCAAACTTCTGATGACCTTAGATATTACCGCACCAGCTAAACCCCAAAGGCAGAATTCACTTCAAACGTAATATAAACAGTTTTCCTTGAATATTGAAAGAAAACAAATTAATTTTATTATATTCAAAATCCAATTCTTAATTCGATAATGTCAAGGTCAGGAGTATTTGAAGGATTCGTTAAATCTTAATAAAAAATATAAAAGCAGGAGTAAACTGACATATCCTATTCTTAACTCTGCAAACAGTTTAACCAATTGTCCATTTGATAGTAAAAACATGGAATAGATTGTTTTAAAACATAGCAAATAATATGAAAGTATTTAGAGAAGACATGCTCAGAGGAGTTGTACTGAAAAACGTACTCGATCTGTTCTGCACATGTAGCTAGAACAGCGTTGGTCTCCTGTGTCACAGTTGATGCGATGCCAACAGAAATATGGCTCCGTGAATTTAGTGAAAGTTATCTTTACAACATAACATCGAAATGAAAGGAAGTATGACGTTCTTAAGTATAGGTTATGTGTTCTTGAAATCTTGCAATAACAGCTTCCGATGTTCCTTTGAGGATTTGCAAGTGGGCATGCTAACATATTCCTTCATCACGGAACGAGTTTTATATGCAAGCATACGTTTTACTTCGCTAGTAATGATATCTGTAGGAAGTTTCATGTGAGAAAAGTTATCTTAGAATGAAAATTTTCCAATAACTCTAGGATAAGTTAAAATTCTTTTGATAATGAAGATATCAAAGATATGTCGTAAATTTTCATGCTTGTGATGCCTTACGGTGTTAAATTTAGTTCTATTTCATACACGTCCATTAAATCCACCCAGGTAGTTTTATTCACATCTCACTGTTTACTTTAACTGACGTTTCCCTGAGGATGTGTATACCAGTAGATGGCTTAACTCTGATCTCATCTGCCTATCACATCGGGATCTGGATTGGGCCAGCTTGCTTTTTCTGATGTAAATAAAATTAAACAAAGTTTACCGAAAGAATAAACACTACATATAGTTCACATCGCGTCTACCTGTATTCCATACCTGGTCAACACTTAAATAAGAATGAATAAATTCTTCTCTTAATTTCATGCATGAATTTGTCTGATAATATTTTTTGGACATACGTATTTCACAAGCTGTTTACAATTATTCATTACTATCATATTTCAAGATTATAAGAAACTACGTCTTTTGTACACTGTTGATTTACGATATGGTGTGTTTAATTTAAACTTTTATTACTGTTATTTGTCTTTTGATGCTTGTTGTTCTGTAAACATTAAGGTATAATTAATAATCACACGTGTTTGGCCTCATTGCATTAGAGGTATGCTCCAATGGAACGTTTTCAACTTAAAGTTGATGTTCTGGAACAATGTTCTGAGCAAGAAATTCCCGATGGTATGACTATCTTATACAAACAGATTTTGGTGAACATGTGTACCTAGTCTGGCGATACGCTTCGAAGATAATAGGTTATTTCCCGCCTCCCGTATGTCATAAAGATAGGAGACTTGCTGCAATGGTATTTCCACCTTGATCCCATTATGATATTGGTACAGAGCTCAAGGTCAAAGATCAGGTGACCTTTTAGAAGACTTAACTGTTTCCATAACAATTAACTTGTATGAATTGAGGTGATTTTGATAGTGCACTTTTGCATTAGCATTTCGTAAATGAAGGATAGTTAATAGAACACAAAGCAACCATTGATGGATTATTTCTAAAAAAACACCATGTACCTGTTGCCATGACAACCTGTTCTGTGAGAGTTGATACAGCTCATAATGCATGTTGTAATCTACAAGTGCGTCTGCAGAGATGCTTTTTGGCTCACACTCCACGCTTAATCATAGATATCCATATTACCAATTTGTCTATGACATAACGAAAGTTTGATTAAGCAATGGTTACCTGCATCTACTTGTTAAGATCAGCAGTATTCATATATTTGAATTATTTTCCCCGTCTTGATGACGTCATAACTACCCAGGTATCGCTAGATTGGACAGGTGTCTTTCAAGATATGGCACTTTCCCCTGACGACCTATGACATGAGCTCGAACGGAGACGTATTCCATTTCCGAGCTGGACTCGTGTGATTGGTCTGCTTGTAGCCAAGTGGTCTTGGGATTCTGCCAGTCTGCAGCAGATAATGTCAGCCGCTGCAGGTTATAGAGATATTATAAACTAAACGTGAATCAACTGGGAATCAGGTCCGCCTCTCCTGTCGAGCTCGGTTCTAGTCTTAACACATCCTTTTGCGTTGTGGCTGTTCCATCACAAAGGATCCTGATTTACCTGGGGTTGGACGTCTTTCCCCTGCTCTCAAGACAAAGTACCCGAAGACCTGGTAATTATCATGCTACGTTGAATGCAATATATTCTATCGAGATGTTACGCATTTCATAGCATTGCATATATTTTATTTATGTTGTATACGCATTTCAACCCGAAGACACGGTAATATAAGGAATTGTGTAATTGTGTTTTTATGATAAGGTGAATCTGATATAAGATTATATAAAGATATAAAGACAACTCTTTAGTTTTATGATTTTCATGGTACCTAGGTTTCACGTATTTGGGTTGTATGTGCTCATGTATGTGAGCCAAAAGTAAAACTATGATGTTCTCTGGGAGATAATGAGATATTGCAAGGTTCGATCATATTCATTTTTAATGCTTTTCGTTGCATTTGACCGGAGTTATACAATTTGATTCTTACACTTCGGGTACTGTTGGTCGCTCTTCAGACCGAGGATTAAAAGACGTAAGCGTGATTTCTTTTAAACTGTTGTCCATTGCTTTTTATATGGTCATAAGGTGTAATCGTATATTGAATGCAATCACTTTCCTGCACGTAAATGGATAAATGTGTTTCGAAATCAGTTTATAAATGTGTTTTCTACTGTGTTCATTAAATCTGAGACCAGGTAAGGCTGCATACCAAACGTCTGTTCATTAATGGGCCTATCTAAGTGCAAATATTGAAATATCCTTTAATATAATTTTTAAGATAATGTAGTTCATAGCATTGAGAAATTAAAACCGACAATATTGTATTTTATAATCAGAAGCGACAAATAAATGTTCCATAAGATAATCTAAGACAAAGTTAACTGTATTTCTCTTGGCAACTCGATGAAGTGATCAGGGTCGAAATTTAAAAAACTCCACTTTTGTTTTTTCATGGTAAAATGTCAAATAAATGACATACAAACTCAATCATAAGTCATGTTTTTTACCTAACATTCATTCATTACACGCATGCGGACATTTGTCTTATGTCGTCATTGAGGAAAATTATATTTTATATAGAAGTTGGAAGAATTCATCTGTCTTTTTCATCTTGCTTTGAAAATTGCGCTATGACGATGCTACACATGGACATAAAATAGTTCACTGTAAGTGCAAATGAGGTAAAATTGACGTCGAAACGAAATCCAAATTATATGATATTTGCATGTGATACACATGTAGGTGAACAAAGTTTTGATATGTACATGTAGCACTATCTTTGTAGGAAAAATTTATGATGAATGATTCTAAATAATTGCTTCAGTTTTATCATGAACGGAGCAGAGTGGTTGTGATTCTGAAAAAGATAGCCTAAGGTTGTGATTCTGTAAAAGATGGGCTAAAAAGAGGGACAACAAATGTTGAAAAAAACCATTTGGCTTTGAGCTCATAGTAGGGCTTTACTAGTGTTGATATGTATCCATGTGTATTTATGTACCCTGCGTTGTACATTGAACTGTTTTGTGACCTTGTGACCCTACTGTCTCTTGTTACCTGACCAGGTGTTACAAATAATATTACCATATTACATCAATAGCATACCTCCTTAAACGCATTACAAATGGTTGTAAACATTCAATTAATACACTCAAAGACAAAAGGTGGTAAGGTTCCCTTAGCGGATACTTTATCCAGGAAAAAGTATCATGGAAAACAGGGCTATAAAAATTTGACCTTTCGGTACAAAGAAAGAATTACGCTCAGTTCTGATGCATATGGACCCAGAGATCATATATAAACCTCGCTACCTGTGACGTCATCAGAGGATGATTTCTTGGCAAGTGCCCGTCTTTCTCTCGCTTCATTGAAGGTAACTGGTACCTGATGATAGGGAGCAGCTGCGTTTTATGATAGCGTAATGACTTCTGGATATAGATTGACAAGGAAACCTTGTAAGTGAGTCGAGGGAAGATACTATGTTATTTCTAAACATAGATTAACATTGGAAAATTGTCCTCGAGATGAAACATTTTGTGTTACTTTTAAACTTTTATTGTAAAGGTAATATTGTCCTCGAATTGAGGAAACATTTTGTGTTCCCTCTGACCAAAGCTAGGCAGGGAAACTTTAGAGATGAGGACACTTAACGTGTTCTGCACATAGACTGTCAAAGAAACGTTATAAGTAATTCGTGAAAACACTTTTTGTTATTTCTATATATAAGCAGACAAAGTGAAATTGTGAACAAGATGATTTAATATTTAATGTTACATCTTAACGTAGATTGACAAAGAAACTTTTAACACAAGATGAAGAAAAACATTGTAAAATAATTTTGATTTGACAAATATGAATTGTGCATAAGATAAATAAACATTTTGTGCAGTTTCCTAATACAGATTGACAACGAAACATTATGCGCCTCGAGCAAAGTTACTGACTTTTTTACAGAAACTCAGGCAAAGAATTGCGTTAAAGACTTATTACAATTAAGAACAAAATGCAAGCGTGTGAGAAGAAAGGCCACTCTCACAGAGTTTACTATTACATTCGATGAATATTTTTCTATTTCTTCTATCTAAAGATTAAAAAAAGTCATTTTGTACAGAGATTGCGATTTTTTTTTTCGTAATTACCATTATTATTGTAAATGATCTTGACGAAACATTTATGTGTAAAATACATTGGCAAAGATATATCTAATATGAGTTCAGAAAAATATAATTTTTACAAGCTGTATCATTTACCAACTATTAATAAACAAAACAGTGAAAAATGTGTAATAAGTAACCCTACAAAGAGATGGTATTGTTACTAACAGTCCTTACGCTTGCAATCTCTGCAGTTTATCTGAAACAACTGAGTTGATTGGCCTCTTTTTCAAACTGATTAATATAAAGGTAAGTAACTGCTATTTCCGCATCAAAGAGGCTGGTATGATTTTTGGCCGGTAAACGCCACGTCTGGGGGTACTTAGAAACGCATATTAAATAATTAAAACCGCAAATAATTGAACAGGAGTAAAGGGAAACTTGAAATATAAAAGTAGTTTTTGGAACGTTGTGTCTTTGAATTAAAATTTCAAAGACCAAAGTTTCAAAATTTTTGTAGATACTCAATTTCATTTTAAGATGAGTTTTGGGCAATTATTTGAATTTTAAACGTTGAAATTTAGTTAGGAAGAGAAAACCTGAAGACCATAACTGTCTCATGTAAATGCTTAAAACTACCTTGTGCAAACATGAGTATAATATAGCCAGTATGGTGTCTCCTACAGATAGAGCAGTCCTGATATACCTTCCTAGACTATTTAAGCAATGAAAAATGTATTCTTCATCAGGGTTATAAATATTTTTTGGTGAAAATACACCATAAACGTAAATAACAATTATTGGGCAAATTGTAGAAATGATATTGTTATGTTTTAACGGCTTCATAAATGAGTAATTTTGAAGTGACGTTCCGTTGCGCCATGTTAATGGAGACTTTGTGAACCTTGCATTTTGTACATATAGTTGGCTTATCTTAAACTGTATTGAATGGATTCTTGCAACGAATGGTTGAATATATTCAGTTCAACACTCCATCTCATATTCACCCCTCTTTTCTCCTTTCAGTCTATATCGTTCACTTTTTCATCTATAGATATTCGTCTTACAATCTTTATATTCATCGTCTCATGTATTTGTATTCCTCCTTCCGTCTCGTGCTTATTCCTTGAAATTTAATGGTCATTCCATTTATACCTTCAAACAAAGCTACGAACTTAGGATAACGTTCCCATGTTGGTTATCTCAGGGAGGTCTCCCGACTAAACTTACTCGTTTCCATGGCAACCTCGCTCCCACTTACCAAAGCCACCGTCTTTATGTTTCTGCTAAATTTGGCCCGTAGACTTTGCTCGTGCTGGGGTTATGTTACAGAGCGGTATTTGGCGCGTGTATGGCGATATCAGTTCCCTCTCAGTACACCGTAGACTCATGTTCTGGATTCGGTTTGCCTACTTACTGCTTGGCATTGACTCGTATTCCGGAATCGGTGTGACAATTCCAAATGCAGCGAAGACTATATATCTTTCCAAAAATCAGTGCTTCTGGACTGACTGATGGGATGTTTCTGAACCGGTTTGCAAATCTAGTGCCATTCCAGAATCGGTTGCAAGTTGCCAGCGCTGCATTGACAAATCTAAATGTGGAGGCCTAACTCAGAAAAAAGATTTTCAATATTTTGGTTTCGTTGATTAAAAAATAATTCCTCAATCCACGAAATCTTTATAATACACATTCCTGTTAAGGAAAATACACGCTTACAGAATTTGAAAACGTTGTTAGCATTTCAAAGGCTTCGTCAAAGCATATACTATTTTGGATTGTTAAAAAGATCTCTGTCATAGTTTTTTAGTGTTAGAACTGACCTACACAACTAACAAACTAATTTTGTTTTGAATTTTGTCATCAGAACTATTATGATCATATTGCTTGATACTGTTTATTTTCTTATTTAGAAAAATACTTGATTTTTTTCTGAATAGAAATACTTTGATTAGTGTTCATCTTTAAACTTACGTTGAACCTTACCTTGTAAGTTTGAAATCGTAGCTATTTTTAAAAAATGTCATTCATCTAATTTTATCAAAGCATACTAGAGAACAATCGATAGAATAAATTTACATGGTTTTTTTACTCGACGATTCCAAAATCATGTAACAACCACATTTTAGTTCGCTCTAATTTATTTACTGTTTTTACGATAAAGAGATACATTTTTAAATGATATTGGCAACTTAATATCCAACGCTGTGTGCTTTACTTATTTCTTGCTTTATTGATCATAAAATTTTACAATAACATTAATATTATTCTTACCATTCCACAGAGCACACGGGGACATTCCGTACTGCCAAGAGGTACGTACGGTTTCGCTCCCAGGAGATTCGGGGACGCATACGCACCAGAGTTCGTGCCCCGCAGAATCTACGGTACGTCAAAAGTGATCTTCACAACGACTTTTGAATATGGATATGGTTAATGTCAATGTGAAATGTGAATATTAACGTTGACTTTCCTTTTTCGACATCATCAATCATGTCTTTAGTATTGGATGAATATCTAAGAATAGCTTGATGGATTTCTTGGGAAAAGATTTTGACCGTTTGTTTCACAAGCGTTTGAGGCTATCATGTTTGATTTTGATTTTTGACGGATTAATAAAGTAAGTAAATATCCTTGGATACTCTTGGTTAATACAAACCCTATCAAATCTATCAGAATTCATGCTACTTTTGATGAATTGATAGTGAATAAATATAACGTGGAAATTGAAAAGGTGAGATCCCAAATTATGCATGTAGAGTTACGCTATTTATTAATTCATTTATTCCTTTCTTCAGATACTTCACATGAGGAGTACGCTCTCGACAGTGCTGTGACAAACGCAACATCCTACTCGGACGCCTCTCTGTACGATACGTACGATACCGTCAACAGGTCCCGCGGCCGCGACCAGAAACTTCTTTCAGAGGCTACTGCTGCCATCGTGAGTTACCTCCCTTTCTGCTCTACTTTATTTGTGTTGGAAGTTCTGGCATCAAGTTCATTGAGCTTGTATGACACATTTATTACTTTTATAATGTAGGATTCTACTGGTTTTAATTGTTCTAAACTTAAATATAATTCTCGTAAATGGTTAATTGTATTCTATACTAGGTAAAAAAGTTTAGATCCTTTAGTTTACTAAAACAAATTTAATTCATGGAAAGCTGTTGGTTTATGTCAGTATTGATACAATTATGCATATCATTTGCAGTACAAGAGACATGACGAATGGTACAATGACATTTGCGTCACTGTTACACTGATCGGATTTTTATGACATCTTATGACGCGATTTGATTTACAATGACAGGATGTTGTGTGATGTTTATTTACTATTTAAGTTTATACACTAGTTATTCTATACCATTTTATACTAGGAAGATATATACATGCCAAATCATCATACTCCTGATGCTTAAATACTTATAAATCAATACATTAATTTTGCAATTTGCAATTTTATCTTAATTATGATATATCATCATGATTGATGTTTACCCTATTTCATGTATTTGTTATTCATGACCTCGATTAATATTGTATCATTTTATCATGTAAACGTCAAACTGACGCCTATCTGGATTTTAGAGAAGCACCGGGAAGGTAACTCATCAATCATAGAATAAGATGGGTGTACAGTAGAATTTTAACATAGCAATTTACTTTATGTTCTATCTTTTTGACGTGTGACCCTGTACACAACAACGTAACTTTCATACAGACTCCATAATATCAACTCCTAATAATACCTTCCTACCTCAAGGCGCAATTATTTCATACTATATCTGTCAAGTGTGTACTCGTTAACTGATGTGACACATTTCCTTTAATCTTTAAAACGAATGTAGACGCACTTTTCCAATTTGATATGCACCAATTGGCTATTCCATCGTATTCTTACTTGTAAATATCCTAGGCGGCTCGCATGTGTATGGTGAAGAGTATCAACCGCTCTTTCATGAAATTATTCTTCAGTCTTTGTATAGTTCATCTTTCCAGCAAAGGTGGAATGGAAATTCAAAACTCTGGAAGCAAGCCTCCAAATTTTTAGTCTCAGAGAAATTCATATTGTTTTCTTAACGAAGTCTTCATCCTTTTTGTCATAACGTTGTATCTTTACTTTTGAAGGGAATGCTTGAAAATCAATACAAAATTGTAAACAGAAACTATTAAAGATTCATTTAACAATTTAAAAAAACAATAGAATAGCGGAAATTCTATCTTTAACCCACTTTGCCAGAAAGATGAAACAATTTATGAGTTTAAGTGTTTTTTCTTGTCTTTTTGTATTAACTGCTAGAACCTTTTGCGAGACAGCGACTGCATATTTCCATGAAATGAGGTGGCTGCGTAAAATGAATTATTCATCATTTGTCGATAATTGTACATATGTACATCAGTCGACAGACTGCCGTAGTTAACAGCGTACATATGTCCTACAGAGTAGTGTAAATCCTGATTTAGTTGCAAACTCCATAACCAATTCATAAATCATCCCATTGCTTCAGTTTTAGTTTCTCTAGATTTTGTAGTGATTTTGTTACCCAAGTCCCTCCCTAGAACCCAAGAGCATATACACGAAAACTCATTTTGGCCAGAATACATTGTCTAAGGTGTTCGCCCTTCACTATTCATGCAGCCCCCGTCGTCGCAGATGGCCACGTCTAGCCGGACAGCTTCCTCCTTACCTGGAAGGCGTTTTCTATCAAACCCTCCCCGACCTTACATCCCCGAATTCGATGAATCTCTTCTTGACACGCCCAAATCCTCTGGTGCCTCCCTCCCGACTGCCCACCTCTCTGCCAGTGCTCCGCCCAGACCGAATGTATCCCCTTCCATTTACAAATACTCCAAGACACCAAGCATAGGTAAAACTGCCAGTAAGATTAGTTCGTTGAAAACTACATATGATGATGGTTTGTCTAGTGTGTTGCCTGCACGGTCGTCACGACTATTGGGCGGATATGTTCCTAAGAGTCTCTTTAGTCAGGGGTCTCCCTACGGCAGTGGGACGTCCTCTCCTGTGGTCAAGTCGACCTATTCCAGTTCGTACAGTCCTTACCATAAAACCTCATATTACAACGACACATCGAGCCCGTCATACCAGCAGTCAACCTCTTTACTAGGAGGCTACATCCCTCCGAAACGCGCGTACAGGCCCAGTTTCTCACCCCTCAACAGCGGAACACATTCACCGGTCGGGCGATGCGTCAGGTCCAAACTGACTGGATCCTCTCTCAAAGGTGGTTACCTGCCCTCAAGGCTTGTGTCGGCGTACTCTCCATCAATGTCTCCTTATGCCAGCGGATCCCTCACACCCATATCGTACACAGCTGGAGCTCCGAACACCGACACCTACATCATCAATGACCCAGTGTATCCAGAGACATCGTATGTAAGTAGAAGTAGGCCAAGAGTCTTGGGGACCAAAAGACGGGTTGGCAACTATGTTGACAAACTGAGACGTAAAAGGGCCGGCAAACAGGGCAGCTCCAAGTATTGGCCGTATATAGACGTAGAGGATATCAACTCCGAGGCTGGAGATGTGATTAGTGATACAGAGTCGCTTCCAGATTACTATGACAGTGGGGTGACACACTGGGACAATGAGGGAGCAGTAGGGGGTTATGTGGATACTTACAGGGACACGTATGAAGACTTAGATGATTATGGAGATCAGTATGATAGCTTTAATGATAAGTACATGCAAGAGCCAGATGAGTATGTCCCGTTCAAACCAAGACGACGACTCGAGTCACCCGGAGTGCTAGATTTGTCCCCTTATGATTCCACCCCACTTGAGCCGGACCTGCCCTTAACGACGAGAGTTCCTTATGTACCGAGTGTGAGCTCCAGCCTTAGTGGTTCGTCTAAAGCAAATGACTTATATTTTAATTCCCTCGTGTCTGCATCAGCATCTCGTGCCAGGACTGCCTTTAAAAACAATGGTTTGCACGGATACAACAATGCGAGCTTAGTGTTGAGTGTGGAGGGAGATGTTGTCTCCCCAACAACAGGAGGAAGATATGGATTCAAGTATTACCACCCCCCAGTCCCACTTGTTGGCAGTGGTATAGGCGATAGCCTGCTTAGCCTTCCATCTCCATCAACATCAGTGGATTCCTTCTTTGGGAACTACATGGATAGGTTGCGTGACTTGAGGGCAGGAGTCCGCAGCTCTCTAGAAAGTAAAGCACTCACGGCTCCATTGAGGTCTCCCTACAAGGAGATAGGGACATACACACCTAGCAAGCCATCTGACAGTTTTCTCCCTTATACGTCCTATAGAAAACGCCTTCTAGGGGGAACAACGCAAAGGGTTGATGTCATTGAGCTTCCGGTCAGCGAACGAGTGTTGCCGACCGAATCGCTGTCCTTGACCTTTCCTGACTCGACGTCTGAGCATGACAGGAAGCGTGACACTCCCTATAAGCTTACTGTTCTTGATAAGATCAAAATCAAGGTAATGTGTTCTGCCTGTAGTCTAGTGCAGCCTGTGGATCTGCTCACTCCCTCTTCCTTGTCCCGGCTTCATCCATTGTAGTGGCTACTCCGACTCTGTCTCACACACTAGGTCTTGTACATATATATGACTCTGGCTGCTCGGTGGATTTTCTGTTTTAACTCCTAGCCTAGAGGAGCACTGCGCGTCTTCCATCCCCTATCACATAGACGTGTTGCTAATAGGACTAAAAATGCCAACTAACTAGGATGTCCTCTCCTTACTCACCTCCACGTAACCGCTAGTGGTCTGGTCTGGCACTAAATGACGGCGGGTTGCCTGAATGCTAATTAGATAACATATTCAAGTTAAGAACATGAAGGAACACCATTCAAATCACCGTTTCATCAGCAACAAAATAAAAAATTCGAAACAACTCCAACATCCCAAGCTTGATTAGGTTTGTAGCTTAGGTAGAGTTTTCATTTTACAGCTGTTGTTTTGTTTCCAATCCTCCCATGAACTGTGCCGTCCTTCCTGCAGGTCTCCAGTGAACCCCACACTGCTTCACCCCGGGCCTCGGCCGCTGTCCGGAGAGTTTCACGAAAACCGCCTGCACCCCAAAGACCCCTTGTTTACCGGAAAGAGGTAGTTAGAGCCCTATCTACAGAAGCACCTTTCTACTCCTACTATTCTCCTAGACCTAGATCCGTCATTGTAGTAGGAGCCAAGTCTCCAAGGCAGGGGGTGTTTGTCGTCCCCTTTGGACTTCGGGTCCGTGCCCCGTCTTACTTTGAGGAAAGGGCACGTGCCCCATCTTACTTTGAGGAAAGGGCACGTGCCCCATCTTACTTTGAAGAAAGGGTTCGTGCCTCGTCTTACTTTGAGGAGAGGGCACGTTCCCCGTCATACTTTGAGGAGAGGGCACGTGCTCCGTCGTATTTTGAAGAAAGGGCACGACGCTCCCAGAGCGTGCCCCTGGAAGCAGAGCGCTATGTGTATCGGGGACGACCCTTCATCTATCCTGCCAATTATTACACACGGCCATATCGCGCGCAAGCTCCTCCTCGCTACTTCCGACTCCTCTATCCGCAGTCTGGCTATGTCACTTATAGAAAACCAAGAAGAGCAAAGGTGATGAGTAGATTCGTATCGTTTGGTGTTCATTTGTTCACTCGTTGGCTATTCGTGTATTTTTGGCAAGCACATTTGAGTTTTGCTATTCATGGTTTCTTTAGAATTCCTACGAACGTCAAAACCCGAATAAAATCATGTCAGAACCCTTGCTCTTTTTACAACTGCTAAGCTTTCTTTGCAACATTAAACTGCTTTGGCTTTTGTTATTATTAATCACAGTACAGTTACAATAACATCGTTGTTTCAATCGCCTGGCACTCTCTCGCCTGCACCTGCCCGTTCATAGATAGAGCAGACTTTCAGAGACCGGAAGTTCACGGGCTCATGGCATTGCCACGTGGCATGCACTGATTGGCTACATTGTTAATGTCCTTCATGTTCTTAATGTTCCAGACATTGGTCGTTTGACGCTTGATCCAATTCAAGTTTATTGTTTTCAGCATTGTTGTTTGCTAGACCAGCATGCCATTCACAAGATGGCCGCCACTGTTCCTACTGACGCATGCACAGAGCAGTCAATTACATGCATGAACATAATGCAACTAAATCATGCACCCAAGAAATTGAATAATTCCGAAACCAAATCACTAGAAACAAAAGATAACTCATCCAGAACTCAATTGAATTCATTTAATATTTTGCATGATTATTTCATGGGATCATGGTTTCTTGCATGATGTTCATTTAATTTTTTGTTATAGAATTCTAGAATAGTTTTATCAGTAGTAACTGGGTTGCCTCACCCGCAAAATTTACTAACAAGATGGATGTAAATTTTAAAAGAATGTTTTTGAATGTTGTTGATCTTTATAAATATAAACTGTTTTGCATTGTGGAAGAATGTTGTTAAATTTTAGTGCTTTTTGGTAATTTTAGAATTTTAAAAACGTTATTCATAAAACTCATTTTAAGTGTTAAACATTTGTTGGTTTTGCTTAAGATGCTTCGTGTGTTAATAAATTTTGTCAATTAAATTCATGTTTTAAAAGCAAATGGGATATTCATTGTTAACATATATTTTGTTATCTGAGTGAGGCAACCTTTCTAGATGCCTGTCACAGATTGAGAAGAAAACCTTATGTAAAGAAAACAACTGAAAAGCAATTGAAATTGATTTTACATACCTAGAATAAAATTAGACACCTATGATGTAAAATATAACAATCATTAATGTAGGTATTCTATACTTTTGGCCTGATTGGTTGTAGGAAGCCGATTTGAAATTTAGATGAAAAATATAAAAGAAAATTCAAAACAGAGGTTTTCTTTTCTGATGGGACAAATTAATTCCTTTGATTTTAAAACCTCTGCTTTCCATACAGGCGGCAATTGTTGCAAGCAAAGTTGAGGTTGAACCACGGAGGAAAAGGCCACGCTCTAAGTTCGCCGCAGACAAATTGCGGGCTACCCGAGTCCCGGGCGAGGTAAAAACCAGTCCGTTTGTAAGTCTGACCGTACAGAACGCAGACGATTGGTGGAACCTTCAAGTCACGTGATGCATGCCTGTCATATGGTTGGTTAAGGGAACTGCTTTGTTGTCTGTATGTTTGTGACTTCTAAATTATACTGAGTGGAGTTCAAATATTTAGGTTTAAACCAGTCAGTTGAAACCCGAGGCTTACGTTTTTCAAAACGTTTGAATACAACAATTTTGTCTTAAAGACTCAACTTATGATATAGTTTATTTATCGATGTCTTGGTTTCAAATGGTTTCCTGAACATTGCCTCACTTTATTCACACCCCTGCCATCCCCCTTACCAATTTTCACTATTTTTTTCAAATTCAAGCGTATTTGAGTGTTTTTTCAGTATTATGAATTAATTCCAAAAAGACTGAAAGGGCCAGTTCTACCATCAAAGATCATAATATTTGTTTTCAAAATTTAAAAACGTTGATTAATCACTGTAAGCCAGTTAACCCTTCTGAGACAACTATTGACCAATGCTTCTCTGACAACTTTAATTGATTGTATTATACCAAAAGCTGTGTTTATGAACCCATACCAACTTCTTCTAGGAGTAAGGCGTTGTCTATACTGTATCGATTGTGTAAAAAGAACATTATCTTCAAATCTCACAAGCAGTTCCCTTTCAACTAGTGTCTCCTTTACTTTAAAATTCCCATTTTTGTTTGAACGTTCCCGGGAACAACATATACGCACTTTCTATGACTTGTTTACAGGAGAGCACAGGGCAAGATGCATACACTTCAACCCTCCATGCCTCAAGACCCCCTCTGGTAGGTTATTCACATCTTTCATAGGTTTTCAGTCGACACCCATTAGGCTAGCACATGGCGATTACTAGTCTGTAGGTGATTATATAGATGGTTAGGAATTTGTTTGATGTCCAAAGACTCTGTACCTACCTCACTTTATCTCCTATATGGACAGTGAAGTTTGTAGACTCCTCATTTCTTGAGATGCGGGTTGCATAGCAGGCCCTCTTTTGTCATCAGTAAATAATACATAATAAAAACGTAAGAGACATTGGCTTCTTTAGTTCCTCAGTCAAGCAACCCACTCTCCCACACATACGCTGACCTTTGAAGGGAAACTGCATCCTTAATAGAAATGAGACTCATCGTTATCGACCCGGGCTAATTAGTTGCAGGAGCGTGGCTCGCAAGCGGTAACATTGAATAGCCTGGATCTCATTTCCATTCTGGACGCAGTCTCGATGTAACAATGGAAATTTCGTTCCTGGCATTTCTGACATTCGTGCTAAGTAGATTGTTATTTGTGTTTCTTGAAATTTTCAAGTAAGGTACATATGAAGCATTTCTTCAAGATCGTGATTATATCAACACATAAAGAATTGAATAGGAGCCTCTTACTTAATATCTATTTTGTTCCAATTTTAGTTTTGTTAATTGATGCAGTACATCTCCTATTTCTGTTATTTGATACATTATTTGATCATGAAGGTCATCGATTACTCTACTTATTTCTTTGTTTTGATTATTAATACCTATGTTTACCTTATAATCATTCACAGAGAAGGGTACATAGAGTTAATCTAAGGTAGAGAGACAACAAGCCATGTGTGCATGATCCTAATGACGTGGCCAATTTTCAGAGATACGATGACGATGATTTGGTGAGGCCTGAAGAGTGAATGGTTGTCTGTCTGTCTGTTCCTCCGAGTGCCATTTATCTTTACACTCCAGGCATTATGACAAACTATCCTGGACTCATTTTCACGTATTGTAAACCTATCACTCCCGAACATTTCAATCATGTTGCCTCATTAAGGACCCCATGCCTTTTTTTTCGATAACAAATTTACTGTTATGTCTCCACCCCTCCAAAATTCCAATTGTACCACATATTAACGTTCCAACTAATCAAGTTTCAAAATTGTGTTGATATCTACCTTAATGTTCTTATTTCCCTGTTATCAAAGATCCATTCCGTTTTAAGGGACTCTGGGAAGCAATCATTGCTGAAAATGATTGATAGCCTGTCATTTACCACTGGCTACCATATACCCTTTTGCTCTGATTGATCATTGGAACTTCCTTGGAAACCTCCTTGCACGAAGAGACCGAGACAAATGCCGATTTAAAGATATTAAGTATCATTTGGAGTTAAAGATGATCTTTGTCTCATGGAAACGGTATACAAGTAATTTTAGGACATTTGAATCTGCCTCCCTTAAATCATCCTCGATCACCCATGGCTTCCGATATGCTTCACAGTCACCCTTCGGAATTTTCATTAGGTAATTCAGTACGGAAATTACCAGTCCTTTAGTCTAGTTATGAAAAGGCGTTAGCTAGCTCAGAAAGTCGAATTTGAAATTCAGAACGATCCCCTCCCTTTCAAACATTCCCTCCTGATAGGCTGAAAACATGAAAGTATGAGCAAAGAGCTGGAATGGCAAGCCAATTAACATAAGGTTGTTGATAAAGAACTTTTGAGAGGCTTGCAGGTCCTATCAACGAAGCAATGTCAGTGGCTACATTCAAGTCGAGGGCGGGTAATTTCAGTACATTTTTTCCTTATGAAGATTCCCAGGGGTGAAGATTATCGGATCATTAAACCATGGGTAACCGTGGATGCCCCTATTTACGGCCCACCTTATTTACCAGTTCCCTAATCTATTCATGTCCTTGACGTAAGTGCCACGCCGACCTGTCTATCCAAAGATCCACGAGTTTTGAGGTGTAACCCTATAAGGTGAACGATGGAAACTACTCGGTTATCTGGTTTATATCTTGTTTGGGCTATTTGTTTCAGCGCTCAAGAGCTTTGGTAGGTATATGGCAGACCTGGACGCGTTCAAGCACAGAATCCGCATCTTGGTTCAATTTGATGCTCAAAATGCACGTTATGAAGGAGAAAATTATGTTGAATATCCATGGTCCTTTTGATAACCCTACAGACGCTCTGAAATATATTGGAAATCAAAAGTAATTTTGAATTTGTCACAGCAGAGCTTAAGGCGTATCTCAACTTCATTCGTGTGCCACCTGCCTGAGAGCTACATATCTTTTTTTCACATTGACACCACGTGCACTTTGGGCATTCCCTGGTGATCTGTTGCTGGGGTTATCAAATCGTTATCCTGTCTTTCTACTGATATTGTTTTGATAATGTATGTCGCTTAGCAACGCTCAAATTACGCGCTTTTGTTGTTGATTCTAATTTAGAAGTGAGGGTAGCTGAAAAGACAGTGTTGCCATTGTGGTAATAAATCGGAATATCGCGTTTCGAAAACGTCTACAGGTTGCTTTATACAAAGCAATAGAGTGGCAAGGAGCCCCATTCTCCCCCTCTTTATTTCATTCAGTGATTTTACCATGGTTTGCGCTTGCTTGATCAACCCATGTACTAATTCTGTCGAGTCGGACGAGATAATAATATATAACTAAGGTTTACACTGCGTCATGTCACCAAAATTTAGCGATCACCTCAAAATAAGTAAGACCCTTATCCTTGTATCATTTCCCCTTTAAACTCATATTTTTCTAACCATAAAATAACGATAAAAATGAATAATTCCAAAATTAGAAGCTGAAATGTCAAACCATGGACCTGTTTGATTGAAAAAATATATCAATTCAAGTGCTTTGGTAACAGGAACGTATTTCTGTCTTTGTCACAAAGTCATATTGTCATAGTAAAGACACTTCCCCTTTTAAAAACAGTATTTTAATGTAAAAAAACCTCCAAATATTTGCATCTAATAATATTCATAAATTCAAGATATTTTGACACTTATTTACCTTTGTGTACACAAACAGGTCACATACTAACTTGCACGATATAAGCCAAATATTGGGGTATAAAAGATCATAATTGTCTCTCCTCCTACCCCCTCAGCCCCTCCCCTCCGAACGCAGGGCCATCCGGGATGTTGACGGCTTCACCAAACCTAGGAATCTCCTCTCATGGCAGGTGCGTGTCGTGACGTCACTTTGTATGACGTCACAGGTTGCTCAAAGTCGCTCGGAGTGTGCATGGCCTCTAGTCAACTCTGTGTAAATGGGGCTTCATTCGGAACATCTCGTAACTTTCCGTAGAGTACACGGAAATGCCCGAGCTCTTACGAATGACTTAAATTGGCCATAGAGGAGAATGTATATGTTATTTTTTTCTGTTTTTATCTTTCTTTAATTTTTCCTTTTTTTAATTTTCTTTCAATAGTGTTTTCAGCACAATCAATGACGACTTCACGTTTTAAACATTTTTCGTAAGAATCCTGGTTTTTTAAGAGTATTCATTTCGGCACAAGGATTTGAACTGTAAGATAACAATTTGCAGATAATCCAACGACCTTATAATCAGTTATGTTCTATATTAATGTATAGTTGCTCCATTTTCTCAGAGTAAACTGGAAGTATTCGATGTACATTCAATACCAACATAACGCATTTGCTTAAAACACCAAAAGGTTTCAAGTAGACAATCATTGTTTTGTAACCTGCTTCAGGAATTGAAAAAACAATATTTGAAATAATCGTCTTTAGTTGCTAAATCAAGTAAAATTAACATAGAATTGCTATAATTCCCTACATTTACCTAAAATGACACTGAACCAGCCACCCATAACAGTCAATTAATACCGCGCTCATTCACCTGTAACGCGCTACGCTCATTAACCTTTAGGCGCTTTTTCAGTTATCTTAATTTTTACTTACGTTTTCTGGAACATTATATTTATCTTTGAAAAGTAATTAACAAGCCTTCTGTTAATCACTTTCATTTCTTGCATCTTCTTTGCATGTCTTGTTTTACAGGTAATTGAATGAATGCTATGTATGCTATGCAATGTTTTGAAAGAATATTCCGTTGAATATTTCGGATGAAAGAAAGTATTTGACAACTTTGTTATGTATTTGTACTTATGTTTTTATTTTTGCTGAACCAAGGTCCATCCACAGGGGTAGACCCTCAATATAGAAGTATATATTTTTATCTATATAAGATAGAGAGAAAAGAGACATAGATTAGATTACATAACATTAATTGTTCCGGATTCGAACACGCAATCCCAGATTGACTCCGGTCGAAACGTAGGAATTTTAAATGGCAAACCGACATCTTTAAATGTTTAGCTTAACAAATATCTTTATGATATAATATCCTATATTTGAATCTTGCCCCTGTGGTTTCTTTTGGAATACTTTCTCTAATAAGTAAATATCTTGAACCTGTTTCTAACTTTTGTTACGTTCTTGTTCTAGCATGTAGTTGGTTTATTGTTTAGTTTGTTCTTTTGTGATTTCTTGCAGCATCACGTGAGAGCGATAGCGAATACAAATTGAGTTTTTGTTGACACTTAATTTAAACTTCCTATTTCTATAATTATTATTATACTTAGAAATAACAAGAAATGACAATGTCGTGATTAATTAAATTTCTACGTTGACAATGGAACGACGTAATGACACGGTCCGTTCAGTAAAGGCAATGTATCGGAAATGTAAATATAAAATCTAAATTAAAAAATCCCAGTATTCATATTAATTTTCGAATATTCTTTAATTTTGATTTAAAACAAACATTTGTCTCGTTCGCAGTATCGTATGGAGGCCCGAATGGACCCAACTGACATCATCTACAAACCTGGATCGTTCACGCGCATGCGCGCTCAGGTTCGCGATGCGCATGACAAACTGGACCGACACCGTCAGCTGCTTGACCGCTACCTGACCGACGGAACTCCAGCTTACGACGTGCACAGCAGCGTTCAGCGCAAGATGGAAGACATGGAGCGTCGTGACCCGTATGTATTACGCCTTTTCATTTTCAAAGACTGGATCCCTGTCTAGGATCGCTGCGCACTTTTCTATGACGGTCGAAGCATTACTTAGAACGGGGCCCAGTCCAATGTAATAGGATGGTTGTAACTCCCTCTTTCGGAAACCCTTTGGAGGCCATCAACAACTGTAATATGTGGACATATGTATATGAAGTTGTAAATAGTTTTACTAATTTAAATGACCATTGAAACTTGACACTCTTCTAATGGCTTCCAAATTTGTCAAAATGTCATCGCTGACTTGGGAGGTACCTATCTTATTACATTTTCAGTACATGTATATCGTTGAGTGATCTGCACGCCTATTATAACTTTTATGTCTTTAATATGCCACAATGTTTTGACAAAGAGTTCGAAAAGTTTTGATCATGAAAGAGGAAAATGTTAGGTTCTTCGGCAAATTATACAACAATATCATTGTCTTACTTATTCTGTTCTTTTACTTTATTAGCATGAGTTATCATTTTGGTATGTTTTTTTATTAACTCTCCTTGAAAGTATATAAACCACTTCTCAGTTATAGGCGTCTTTATTTCTAGAATCCAATTAGTTTCATCTTAAAATTTCATTCAAAAATTAACAATAAAAGTTTATTTTCTGTTTATTTAAAAGTAAGTTATTTTATTTTCTGATACACATTTCTTTTAAGGGGCGGTATAGCCGATCTATTTCTAGAAACGAAATTCTAGGGGATTGACAAGACCTTAAAGTTTTGTTCTACAGAAATGGTCTGGTTGTATTTCCCCTTTTACTAGTTTAGATTAGCCCCTCTTCAAATTATCCTCCTTAAATTACATCCATAAATTCTAACCACCGCTTTCACTAAGTAAATCTAACGTTACATAATGATTTTGACAATGCTGATTTCACTAATATTGTTTATATATTGTCATGTTGTCATGTCAAGCAACTGATTTGTAAAGCGCTTTATGGCTTTCAAAATGGTTCAACATTCTATGCTTCAGCGATGTCATAATTCCATTAATTTGTTAAGAGCGATCAATTGCACACGCAACATTAATAGATTTTAAACTTTAACAAGCTGCAAGGTTTCAAAGAATTTGCTTAAAGAGATTTACAGCAATAACAGAGTTTTGAAATTTACTGTGCCTTTTTCTGCTTATGAGCCTTTTAAATTGACATGTTGGCTTTTGATTAACATGTCGTTTCTACGACTGCTACGGGCACACAATGGTTTGACATATGGCCTAAGTGCATCGTGTTTTTCAAATGTTTTAATTTTTTTCTGACTTTAAAGTTCTTTCAGGAGCCCGGTGAGTGTACCAAGAAAACGTGAGGTGGTAAAACGGTTCCCTCCCAGTGTGCCGACTGTAAGTTTGCGCTTGTACTAACACAATATGCCGTACTTATGGTAAAGTAACGCTCGTAAGTATAAATGTATTGCAAACGACAATAAATAAGAAATATTTTTGTTACTTAGTAAAAATCTTATCTTTGAAAATTTTGGAATTTCAACCAGATTTTTTACTTTTGAAAAATGAGCAAATTCCTTCTGAATTGTCTTCACTTGAAATGCAGACATTAGAAAGAAGTATTAATTAATCT
Source organism: Phorcus lineatus (assembly GCA_921293015.1). Classification (NCBI taxonomy): domain Eukaryota; kingdom Metazoa; phylum Mollusca; class Gastropoda; order Trochida; family Trochidae; genus Phorcus; species Phorcus lineatus. The sequence goes on along the minus strand of OV121090.1, from coordinate 45,498,108 downwards.
ATTCAATTTTCTCTTTTATCTTAAAAATTTATCTTAAATCAAATATCAAATGGTGTTTGCTAAAGCGATGGCATGCCTGCACATGTTGCTGTGATTTTCCACAATGTTTAAAGTGTGTTGTCAATCGATGTTGATTTTGATAAAGTAATCTTTCCATTAGCGAGTAGATTTCGAGTACAAACCAAAAACCCCTAAAGCTGGCCACATTCCGTATCCTCTTTGAATTTAGTTCATAGCGACTTTACTGAAAAGTCGCCATCTTCCCGAGGGTTTGAAAAATAATTGTTGTTACCCCTTTGTAACGAATAGAAAATCTCCTGAAATAATTAGTGGTTCCTCCATCCATTCCCAAGAAGACCCGTCCCTTTACCATGGTTGCAGTTGAATTCTTTATGACAGGTTTTGTCAATGCTTCACTTGGTGTAGATCTGATCTTTTCTAGCGGACTGGTCGATCTCATTTTCAGTTATATTTTTTTTAAAGTTTGGCTTTAATGCATTTTGTTGCTTATCAACACCATGCTAGAACGTTTTAGACTATAGCCTTTTTGGCATATGATATGAAATTTTGAGACTACTATTTGAAAAGAAATATTCAACAATAATCATCCATGTTTGGCAATTATGTTTTCCTTTTAGTTTGTTTTATACTATTGTTTGTTCTTCATGCATCTTACATTTGAGTTACGCTTTAAAAACAACAATTTGATCTGCATCAAGTGAAAATATTTAAATGAATTTGATTTCAATTTAGAATGTTAAATTGATACATTTGTGCGGTGGAGTGTACAAAACCTAATAACTTTAGACACAATTTCCTAAATCCCCGAGTATATAGGTTTTGAATAAAACTAAATACTAATTCAGTCAATGTTTTTAAGAAGGTTATGCATGTCAATAATTGGGATTTAATGCTTTGTTAAAGACATAAATGTGTTAACAAATTTTTATGCTTTATAACACATGTTTTGTTAAATAGTTAGTAAGATAAAATAAATGCTGCTGCTACATTATTTTAATACTTTCAATAACACTAACTTCAAAGTCTTATATGAGGTATTTGATAGATCATAGGGCACTTAAATGGTTCCAGAGGCTTTGTCGTACGGTACAGGAACAGGAGTTTTTGTATAGGAGGCATTTTTTCAGAAAGTGAACCAGCGTCATAAAGTTATCGTTTTAATGAAGGTGTTAGCTAAATCGGAAAACTGGTGGTTGTGACTTATATTAACGGAAATAATCGCCATAAAAACACAAATAGTGATTTAACGACAATAGAATTGTCCTCCAGGCCTGGCTTACTGTTGCATTGTCATTGTTGCATTGTATTTTCACAGAACGTCACTTAAAGATCTATATATTTATGAATTGCCCCGGTCTCGTAAAACATATTTGTAATTCTTTACATTTTAAATCAAAATGTGCCTCCCTCGAGACTAGTGTTCCGTGTACAGTGAATAACGACAAGCGCCTGGACCACGCGACAATGTGACGTCATTATTGACCTGTACGTTGGCAGAGCTCAGCCGGTGGGCCACCTAAACAAGCAGTTTCCGAACTGAGAAGGAGGTTAAGAAGAACTGTATGTAAGAGCAGGGGTGACCCCAACTATTACAGGGACCGGGAGCTGTAAATGCACGTGCATCACGTGATTTCCCCTCTCGGGAGGGTAGGTATCCATGACAACGGGTGGGAGTGGCGTGAAGTCCTGCCAGTAGCCAATGTATCCCTCCCAGAGTGGAAGTTGCACCCTGCACAGTGTATTGTATCGTCTACACATCACTCCCCGTATAACCTTAAGTCCATGTAAAACACCCCAATAGCACATGAACCTTTGGGTAATAATATGATAGTAATGCCCTTTGAACCTTTAATCCTCCGTCGCCCTCCGCCTCTGCCCCGCCCCCATACCCAAATGCAAAATGGTTAAGGCAATTGCACAATTAAAAGGCAGGATTTTGTTTTCCTTTATGGTGTTAATTTATGTAAAAACGCCTGTAGTTGTGCCAAAACGTCTCCTTCAGCGATCCAAAGTAGCAAAAACCCAGTTCACCATTTAGAATTATCGTTTCTTATGCGAGTAGTTTTCTGGACGACAATCTCTCTAATATAATTATCACGAATGAGGATGGCACTGTTGCCTTACAATGCACGTGTTTTCGTTGCTGCTACAATAACTTTGTTGACAAAATACTACTGCGAGTCTCATGCAGTTTACAGTTCATTAAGTCCGTGTTGTTCATTTTCATCTCACCACAGCTGACGTTGGTTATCTAACCCTTCCACCACTTCTCCCTCCCTAGCATGACGTTAAAGTTGAATTTCACTTCCGGATAACAATTGAATCAAATGACTATATTTTAATATATCATATTTTAAGTAGAGAAGATTTGTACTATATTTAAATGTAATTTCATGAGTATTTATACTCTGAAGTTATTTAATGTTAATATAATTTCTCAGTTAAAATAATGTCTAATTCAGTTTGTGTTTTGTTATAAAGACGTTATTTTGTAAGTAAAACAATGCATCCCTCTGGAATGTATATGTACAATACCAGTAGAGTTCTTATTGAAACAGAATATTGGTCACTGAGATAAATTGTTTTGGACTAATTGTAACAAAGCAGTTTTAATGTATCAAATTCACTATTGCCTATTCACTATTGTTGTTTATCTTTCAATGAACGGCTGCCTTGAATAATCGCCGGCGTAAATTCTACAATTGCAAAACTGACTTTTTCAAATGGTTTCGGCATTTAGGCATATTGATGCAAATATAAGCTTTAGGTTTGCAAATGATAACGATAAGAATTTTCCTTTAAAATTGTATAGTCGTAAATGGTAGGAGAAGAAACTGGGTACCTGAACACAGCATGTTAGCGTATTTCCTTTGCTTACACGTGTTTTCATCTCTTTTGCAGAGGAAGAAGAAGTACTAGATAAAGTCTAGCATCTACCCGACGGTCTCACATCCGGGCTCTTCACTGAGTTGCTATCAAACACGACGGATGGAGATTTTGTAAATTTTGTTTCGATTAGAAAAGCTTGTTCTTCCAGTTACGATAAAGATATATTAACTTTCCCAAGTTTTCACGTATGCTTCATGATTACAGTGTTTAATATCATTCTGTGCTCATTTTGGTGTTTTGGCGCTGAAAAGAACGAAAAGACATTCTGTTGGCTGTATATGTGTATTTCTCAAAGTTGATATAAGGGAATATTCTGTTTGTTATTTATTTTGCAAATATTTATTGAGCTCCGGTAAGGCAATTGATTGTTTCTTGTGTTCAATTTGTATGAGCTCTCTGCAGCAGGAAGGAAAGCACCATTATAAAAAAATACTTAAAGCAAAAACCTGGATTAAAACTGGTGCAAAACTGTATGTAGTAAACCAGAAATGAATTCAGAAACTGGATTGACGCTCCACACTGCCACCGACGTTTTCCCCGATTTATTTTATCAGTCATTGTACATATTTGATATTTAGCAAAATCTATAATATTCACATTTTGAACTACTCAATCGTAATGCGGTGATTCTTAAATGTAACATCTATACTGTCATTCTTCACTACACGCAAGCCATGTCAAGTGCATTGTACTTAAATGAAATTATCAAAAATCAAAAACCAGTTTTTCAAGTAAATCAAAAAATCAGAAACTGGTTGAAGTTTCCCAGCACACCGAATCCGGTTCCAGCTAGTTTCGACAATATCCTTGGCCATTGTGACTGGATACCAGTGTGATTGTGACTCTCGATTTGAATTGTAACTTCTGTCAAGTACCTTTGAGGACTTGTAAGGCTATCAGGGCGGTGTGTTATTGCGTGTTGAATCTGTACTACCCTCTAGCACCAGTGGTTAATTAAGAGCTCTTGTAATTAAAGATTTCATAAAAGCTTCCAAATTTGACATTTTGTTATTTGTTTTGCATGTGTATGAGTTGAAGAATTTAGATCGACTATGAAGTTACATTGATGAAAATGGGTTTATCAAGTCGGTTATGTTAAGATAAAAAAGACTTTTCGGTACGTATTTTCGTACAAAATCACTAAAGAGTTAAATATGCCCCGTGTGAGTGTATTTGTTCAGTTTCTGTTTGTTGCAGTATTTCGTTATCTTTGGATTGTTTTGGTAATACTCATTATTTTGATATGGATGTGCCCTTTAACAACATGGCATACTTCCATAACCCAGTCAAACGTTCATACTGATGGCCTACAACTATGTCATTTTAGAAGTTCTAACTACTTCATTATCGATCCATAAACACAGTGCTATAACTAGTATGAAACAGAAGAACGAATACTTTCTTATGGATAGTCAACTTCTTTATTGCATGAATTGCGACGTTTCGGTGTAGATACTAACACCGTTATCAAGCAGATGACTTAAGGAATTATGAAACAATCTTAAAGTTTTCGAAAAAATAAAATACATTTGCGTTTCTCATTTTGAAGGGTGTTAGATTTTGCATTTCTAAAACTACATACAAAAATAAGATGCATTAGGATTGTCGTAAGTTAGCGTCGACAATACCTATAACCACTGACGACAGTCACCATTGACGTCATGAAATAATGGAGTGTGGTAACGTTCGACGTAGCATGTTAACTGTGGTGAGTCGTAACTGAAGAATAACAGGTTCTTATAGATAATCTTCACATGTCATAATGTTGTCACATGGTTACATGATACCAACTACACTGAAACCTCAAAGTCGAAAAGTTGTCTATCTACAAGAACGTGTTCATCATCATATCAATTTCTTCAATGCACCTCAACGAAGACTCCACATTGAAGCGTAATTGTCACATAGATGGGTATCGATATGTGTACATATATCGATATTAATACCCCCTACTACGAAGTAAGGTTACGTATTTAGTTGTCCTCATTATTGTTCTCATACACCTTTGAGTATATAAAGCAAACTTTACACACTAGTTAACGATGACCAGGCGGAGAGATGAGGCCCGTTTACATCTCATCGGAATATCATTTTTGTTGCTGTTTCAATGGAAACCTCACTTTATGGCCTTGTTCCAAAGTTTACAATGGGAACATGTTTGCTCAGAAACCATGCTATCTATAAAAACGAAATATAAATTGTGGATACAGCGGAAGAAACTTTTGATCAAGGTCGAAAGTCGATACTGAAATATCATATGGACGGAGTTATGGATCTTGAATCTGTGATTGAACTTTTGAATTACAGGTCTGATGCTCCTATGGGTACAGGTTTTCACGGAAAGTCTAACATCTCGATGATTGAAATGTTGATTATAGGTAAACGTGATGTCTCTCTTGGTTGAATTTGAAAGCCGATTCTAAAAAGTTATTGTTGACGAAGTTTAAAACTTAGCGAAAATGGCAGGTCTGAATGTGCGATTTTGGCATGTTTTCTCGGACAAAAAGACATTGAGAAGAACAATTTTGGTTGTAGGTAAACCCGATAAAACTCTAAATGGAGTTTGATAGCTTTTCCCAAAATATTTCTACATAAATAATCCCCATGCATTAACATAATCGCAGAGAGCTCGAGGATACTTTCTGTTTCTTTGACCTAGACTGACATCCGTGTAGTAAAAATCACAATACATAATATTCAAACACCGCCGATATCCAGCTTAACTGCTCAAAGGCGCTTTGGTTTTGGTAAATTGCTCCCCTCGGCGAGATCGATGAATCAAATCTGGTTAAACATTTAAAAGCACGTCAATGCCTTTCTCAAGTAATACGTTAAGTAGTATAAGTGCATGTTGCCAAGCGCTAAAAAGTGTTACAAGATACACTTAGACTCTGAGGTCAGTATTCGTAACTCGAACAACATCAATCTTTCTTTGCTATGAATAATTCTCCTAGCATAACCAAAAGTTCAATCCAAGGGATAGTCGAGTGAGGGTCGGTATATACGGATATTCAATTGACTCTTATCGTTAAGACTTTTCACTCAAGGTGGGTCGTTAAACACTCGACGGTCTCGACACCTCCTTTAACTTGGGTTTGTCTGTTTACACGTACTCTGTATGAATGTTCTCAAACAGAAAATGTAAGATATCTATATCAATATCACGTATATCGCTCATTGCACTGACGCTTGATGTACAATATTGGAAATGATTTATTGCTTCACATCTCATGCTTTACATACATCAAATGATAGCTATTATTGTAATTCATGTGTTTTCTTCTTTTTATAATTCAGGCTTCAAATTGACAACATTTCGGTGAAGTTGACATTTGTTAAGATATTCCTTTACAACTTTCGACTATGGATCTTCCCGCTGTACCCAATTCTACAAGAAGTAACTACGTGATACGTTTTTTAAAAATAATTCTAACTTTCCCATGTCATTATATACAATCATTGTAAGCATGTAATCATTTTATTTATTTGGTTCATGTGTTATGATCTCAAGTCTCCTCGCATGTTAGCTGGGTGTCACACATGCTTTAATGAGCAATAGTTTCCATCGACAATTCTTTTTCCAAAATATACAATGTTGGGATTAATTAAATCCAAAATGTGTTACAGTATTCAAAGTTGTTACACATTTAATATTGTGGAACAATTTATATATTACATATTTCTCCTTCCGTTGCTCAGAGTACCTGAAAATTACTAATTATATCCTAAAACCAGGGTAATTCTGACATATGGCTTCTTCTTGTTCTTTGTAACCCATACGTGTTTTTAACCATAACAAAACAGTTCTCCATAATACATTCTATAGGCATTAGCCAGTGCCAAACTGTGCACCGACGGTCTTTGCTATTAACTGACAGCAGTGCTCATGTGGGTTAGTACTCACGTGCCATGTCGCATCTGACCTTATCTGCTCAAATCCAAGATCACCACTATCAACTACTACTTAAGTCACAACCACATAAAGAAGACATACCTAAACGGCATGCAGTCTATCATGGATGCACTTAGACTTCATCTCGAGCTTGCAGAATGCACAAGACGTGTTAATCGAGCTTATGAACAAATTGTTCTCCTCAATGGGCGCTACAACGAGGTGATGACTCGTTATAACAAGGCAAAATCCCAGAATGCATCAGAGTTCCGGTACCACCTTTATCTGAGGTTGAGAACGATCGAAGGGCTGCTGTATGCCTATTACATGTATATAAGGAAGAAGGCACGCTACGTCAAATACCTACACGTACAGATCTCTAACCATGCAGATTTAGCATCCCAGTGAAAAGAAGGATCAAGAGATCATCCGGCCCTTGTCAGGGCCAACAAATGAAGAAAAGAAAACTTTAACAATGCTCTTTATTTCCCGTTTGAACCAGGCTATTTATTTTTCAAATAAAGTTTTATCTAATTCTTAATTCTCTTTGTGTCTGCTTAAATAAGTTTCCAAAAATACGTTTGAGTCACTGAAGCGTTCCACAGAACACAATATGAAAGTCTGCTTATCATACTTTCGTTTATTCTTACTTGTCATTGAATCATGAATAAGTACATATAATAGACATATAAGTATATGATTAAAGCCTAGACAAAAGACATACAAGTTCATATTCTGTCATCGGTGTATAATGTTATAATGCTAGGATAAATCAGTTGTTATCTAAACTATAGTAAGTGTTAAATGTACATGGTACAAGGTGTCATATCAAGGCATCGTGACAACATATAGCGTGCTGTTGCGTTTACTATATGTTGCACGAACAATGTCAAAACGATAAAACATGTCAAAACACTAAAAATTACCCGGAAGACAATTTCATTTTGAATTGAACTTTAAAACGAACGCGAACGACGTGGTAAATGTGAGTAACTACAGCTGTATAGAATCGTGCATGACAGAACCAAGAAGATATTCATATCCACAAGCATGACAAGGCTAGGTATAAGCATTATATGAGCTTTTCTCACACCCTAAAAACCAGTTGTGCTGCCCAAAGGGTATAGGTAAATCAAGGAGACTCTAAGCCTAACCTGTCTTTGTGCAAGCGGACCCTGGTGTTAGTGTTGCAAGCTGTTCTGTCGGTGCAGACACTGATGTGTGATTCTGACGTCGTGGGTTCGAATTCCGCAAGGGTCTCGTCCAGGAGAAGTTCAAGAGTTTGTGCTATTGACGATATTGTGATAAACTTACAAACTAATTTTTCATAGATAAGATGTCTTGTATTTCTTTCAAAAAGATGACGACAGAGATGATGAGACGAAGAATGTTGATGTCTTTAATGAATCTATCATTAATGTCATATCATATAGTTTTAATGTAAAACTTATATGGACAAACTAAGTTAGGGATATAATAAATTATATGTTTATTATTTCATTAGGTACGCAATATAAAAGTTTAATGTTATCATTAATAATCTTAGAATTTTCAAATATCCCTATTTATTTGTTCCCAGTATATATCAAGTATGCGCTAAACACTTGACAAATATTTTTGTGAACACAATACATCATAAACATATATATACATACATACAAGCTTATTCATATTTCAGATATCAAATCTAGAGAGAATTTTAAATAACAGACAAATCATAGCTCTGTTACCCTTGGGTGTTTGTGTATGCAAAATTTATTTGTTTATTTTAAAATTTTAGATATATATATATATGTATATAGTGTCTCGTAGGCCAACTGGCCGGATGCTGTTTTTATATATGAATTTTACTGTTATGTGATTTGTACTACAGCATGTGACACTTTAATAAAATATTTTTCTTCTTCTTCTTCTTCTTCTTTAAAATCCGGGCGCAGGACAATTGCAAACCGGTCAATGATAGTTTGAGCGGTTGGCAATTATCCTATAGACAAAACTCCACTCACCAAACAATCGACAATTGGAGAAAGCAGTTATATGCAAAATTTCGATCACTCATTGTATCATGGTAATAATAATCACAAGAAAGTCACATTTTAAGGAGGAAAAAGTTCAAATGTGTCTTGTCGTGTAATGTAGTATGCACATACTTATGTCTATATACATTGTCGGACAACATGTATATGTAAAAGTTACCAACTATATGATGTTTGTATATGTCATGATGTTAAAACGTCATGGTGTAGCTAATATTTAATGCTAATGGTTATACTCCTTTGTTGACTGAGATATTAAAATATTCTCAATTATTTATCATGTCATTTAACGTGTATTCAAGAGCCGATACTTGGTACAATTCTTATCACAGTTAACCTTTTTCTTAAAATAGGGTTATGAATAATGTACATATTTAGATGTAATAAAATCGGCATATATTTTATCATTTGTTTACTTTTGTGCCGTCGAAAAATTTGTTTGAATATATGTTAAAATAAATTTCGGATAAGTACACGCATTCACCCTCTTTTCAGATCGAATCACTACCCGTGAAATGATACAGTCTATGAATAGTTTACATGTAGTGTATTGAATTTTTTTAGAATCGTGATATAAACCTTTTCGTGTGCGTGTTTGTCGAGCCGATTTCGTCTCGCAGCTTACTATATTTACATATAATAGCTGTAATATTTAATTTGGATATGGTTTAAACATGTTTTTATTTCATAAAATGAAATAAGGATTGGTGAACAAGCCTTAAGGCTTATTGAACACCGCTCCTTAAATACAACAAAAAGAGCTGAACACAAAAACAGAAAATATAACTAATGAAAACACCATCTTTGTAATAAAATGTGAATAAAGGTTGTCGGGGATGCTTAATGATTAACTGCAGTTTAAAATCATGAAGTTCTTTTGAAAGTTATACACAATATACGTTAAGATTTCAGAATCTCATATTCAGAGCTATGTGGATATAGTAGATATTCCAAATATGCAATTCTTTTGATATTTTAGCATCTAATATATAACGCAAGTTAAAAGCTGCACATGATATACAGAGCACTGTACGTGTTACCCATCTACCGGTTTCATCCGATCATTTAATGTACATTTTACGAAGTGAGACCTATAGGAATATGACTGTTTACCGATATCAATATCGACATTGTATCTCTGTTGTCAGGCGTAGCTGGGTGGTCCAGGACTAAACGCCTAAGTAAACAGGACCATACAAACAACGTATGTTCAACCGACTCACCGGTATACTTACTGTTGCGTGTACTTCGGCGTCTAGCGTCGACATGATAATAATGTAAATGTAGATTGAAATTTGTGTTATTTCCTGATGTTACTTCTGTGAATATCAATAAAAAGCAATTATCCCGCTAAGGCAAATATTGAATTAAAAACTTTTGTTTTATGTCTTGGTTTTGATAGAAACAATCATAACATCGAATTGTTTACTCGACATTCTAAAAATCATAAAGTTATTAAATACACTGTGTTTGTTGAGGCTATCATCAAAACCAAACATTGATTATAATCGTTACGATCGTAACGTTTTCCAAATGAATAGGTGTAGAACGTCAACAATTCCAACAATTCAAATTTGTGATCTTTTATATAGAATAGAATGAAAACTATTGATATTTATGTAGTTATATATAGGTATAAGATTATGTAGTATTTTTAATAACAATAAATCATCTCAAATTTAAGAGATAATGTATCGTGTTGTCCACTTCATCTGTCTTTATGTTTCGATACACATCAACTCAAGATAATGCGTTAAATTATTAAATAAAATATAGAATGAGGGGAAGTATTTTAATACTAAATATTCTTTATGTATGTAAGTGGAGTTATTATACTTAGTTCTAATACATTTTTCTCAAAAAGACTTTGGTTTTGTAAAATATTTCCACCAAGAAAATATCACATGACAATCTAATTGAAAAGGGAAAGGGTGTTAAATAGTCACGTTATGGCTAATTATTTAAAATAACTATAAATAATGAAAACCGTAATTCTTTTACTGGGGCAAATGCTAATTAACACCCTACTGTTATAAGCATTGAAATAATACCAACATTGTTAATATAAGTGTCACCATTCGGTATTAATTAAAAACAATGCATTGGCATAAACGCTAATTAACTTGAGGCTACTGTGCCAATTTAAATCATACGACTCTCTTCCTGCATCGCACAATTGCCTATTGTGTAACAATTAACGTCAAGAGATTACATAAATGGATCAACATTAAGCGCCCTTTGACACACTAACGCAATTAAACAAACATAAGATAAGGTTTATGGGTATAAAGATGGATTTAGCTCTGATTCGCAATAAACTTGATTTGGAATAAGACTATGAACATGCCCGTGTAGAAACAACGTCCACTAGACGTAACATAACGAATACATCACTAAACCTACGGTCGCATTGTGCCTTGACAAGGCTCATTATTACAAAGACTTCAAAGGGACGAAGATTTGGAACACTTCATGTACATTTTACAAAGCTGAAATTGGGAAAACATTTGGTAATGGCGGCACTGTTTGGACTAAATTTGGGAATCCTTGAAAACCAGCTTGATAATTGCGAGGAGAAATTCATCCGAGCTCGCCAGCAAGTAATAATGCTTAGCCAGCGACTGAAAGAACTTAACATAAGATACGAAAGGGCAAAGGCAAACCACCAGCGTGCCTTCGTACTTCACTTACGACTTCGTAAAGTTACGCTTGAGGGTGTCCTTGGTGTCTACATGGAGTATCTCGAACGTCGCAGTACGGAGCTTGTCGGGCTTCGTTACAGTGTAACGGAAGCGGAAGATGCATACAAACAAGCGCTGGCTGCTGAAGGAAGTCAAGCAGAGGATGAAACAAGCATGGAAAGTTGAAGACAGGAAGACGATAAAATCAAAACGGCTCTTTTCAGAGCCAACACATTTCTCAAAAGAGAACTTAACAATGCCAATAATTTGTCTGTATTATAAAATGTTTGTCTCTTGCAAGAGATTCCAAATCATTACATGCAATAATTTCGAAATACAACGCCCAAAGTTGTTTAGAACCATAAAGCGAAAAAGCATTCCTGTTTTTTTGGAAGATTAGTATTCAAAATTCGTAACATAAGTGATTTAACGTTCATGAAGCTGGTTTATCTCAAAATGGTTTGATCAAATCATAGTAAAAGAAACAGTTTGTTGTTATGTTTACTTTGTTTAATTAAAGTTTACAAATGCTGTTGAAAATTATGTTTCACTTAAAAATAGCATAAATTCGAATAGAATAATGTTAAATGACGCCTTTTTCGTGATTCTGAGACAAACTATTTTGAAGTCAAATGAATACGACTTGAAGTGAAACTAAGACAAAGGTTAGTTAAAGGTTAGGTGTTGGAATTATGGAATGTGATTATAATTTCTCAACTATAATTATAATTGCGCTCAAATCATCCCCTTAAAAGCATACATTGGGAAACGTGCACTGAGTTTAGCTTGCTTTGAATGCTTTATTATTATTATTTTTTAAATCTTTTTATTATTACATTACGGCCGAAATCAATAAGGGATATAAAAATTAGGTTGTGAAAAAATGGGAAATATTCAATGTTTAAAATTTAGATATAGGCAGCTTTTGTGTATCATTCAATTAAACTGAGAATAATGCATGAAATATTTCCACTAATATTGCTGTTATATCGGATGCCGCTTATAATCGAACAGTATTTTCGTTTCTTTAAAAGTTAACTTTAAAATGTCATTAGGTACCTATTTACAATAAACTTTCGGCATTCTATAGTGTTAAAAGTAAACTAATTTTCAAGAATCCGCTGTTCATAGACTCATTGACATGGTCAATGAGGTTGTCAGATGTAATATAACGATACAGAGTCTATTCATGTTTTAAATATGAATAGAATATGTAGAAAGTACGTGGGTCAAGTTTCCAACATGACTGCAAACTGGGCGATTTCAACCACTTGGCTACGGAAGACGGACGTTCAGTCAGAGTACTGTGTAAATCATTTTGGTGTATCTTAAGTTGTGTCCCCTATACGATGAATTAGCACCGAAACTTGCTTTCTAGTTTCACGATTTCACGTATGGATTAAGATGCCGAATGCAGAAGTCTCCGATTCTTAGAAATAACCATCTAGCCCTCCAGCTCGTTGATGATTTTAATTTGGCGTTGCAGGTGGAGCCGTTTGACCAACATCCAAACGTGATAAAAGTCGAGTATAGAAAGTGAAGTTAAAGCGTTGGGTGTAGGTGCGAACACATAATATTCATGTTACTTAAAGAAAGAATAATACGCGAAAGATGGATAATCTTTATTATGACACAATCTTTATTATCAATAATTGGTGTTCAGCATTTGATGTTCTTCTTTCGAGATAATTGTTTGGCTCTGAAAAGTGCCTTTGTTCGTTTCTTACTGGAAGTGGAACTCAAGATTCTGAACTCGAAACTTAGCTCATGTAATTCGTACGTGATGGAGGTCAGTAGGACGGATCTTCAGGGGAGACCAACTAAGCTTCTGATATCTGCATTCAATTTCCGCATTTCCGCTGCTTTCTTACACGCATACTCGTAGTATGCGTTCCTCACACCTTCTAATGTAGACATACGCATTCTGTACAACATCCGGGTACTTTTCTGTTCAAGTCGGACTGCTCTCTGATACCGTGGTTGAAGATCGTGCAACCGGAACTCGATATGAGTAATCATTCCGCATACATGACGAAATTTCTTCTCAGTTTCGTACAACTTCCGGTACAAGTCGGCTCTGTCCTGATTGGCCATGACTGTGTGTGAACACTGTCTCCACCCTAGTTGCTTCAGCTCCGAGTCTTAGGTTGAATGAATGGAGCTCGATCTAATTCTTTTCTCAAAGCAATTTGCCCCGACTTAATTCTGTTCGTCTGATTCTCCTGATAGATCAACCAAGATGTCTGAATGCTGTTCAACTGTCTGATTCGAACAAAGGAGTATTCAGACTGAATTGACTGCCTAACTGCTCGGAAAGCTTATATAGAGTATTGAGCGGTCATTAATGACCGTGGTCAGCCTGATCATGTGACATCTTGAGCTGTCACTGGTAGGTGGCAGGTGGCGCTCATTATCAGGTAGAATAGTTGGGCACATGGTGATCGGTAGCGTAACGAATAGTCATGCTTGGCTAACCAGGTGAGTCATATGTCTCTAATTAGCAGACTGTGGCTGGGGTGATCTGCGTCACTAGACGCTAATTACATCGGTGACAGGTACAGGTCGGTTTATTGACATGAGGGTACATTTAGCCGTAAGTGTAGCTTGTTGCTAACCGACAGGTACAACTGTAAGAAGATAACTTTAATGCTAGTTTAGTGTGATGCATAAATGAAATTTTCAACCATAGCAAATTGAAAATTATTTGTCTCTGTCTCTATTCTATTCTTAAGTATTTGTTTTTCAGTTATGACTTTTTTCATGAAGTTAAATTGAGAATTAATACTATTCTTGTAAGGATATTTCCCCTTTCTCAGTCAAAGCCACAAATATATAATCGACTGAACGAATGATAATTTTAGAAGAGTTATTAATGTACATGTAATAGCATTTCTGATAGCAAGGTTATAACGTATTGTTTGTTTTGAAGATTTGTATTTTGAAATTAGAAATCTTTTCCATAACGATCTTGTTATCGATTTCTGATAACACGTAAAAGTGCATTAGCCAGATTGGTTGATAGCAAACTCGGGTTCGAATCCCGGTGTTATGTGCCTTATTTTGTGTTTCAGAGCCCTGGAGCGCATTTGCATCCCTGGGTATCCGAATTACTTGACACACATGCACAACACACCACCCACATATCACGTAGGACATGTTAAGAACGGACCTTAAGTGGCGCGCGAAACGCTTTGAAGCGGCATCAAAAGTACATTGTATTTCTTTCAGGGTAAACAACCATTGAGAAGTGCTCCTCTTGAGTTTATTGATAATAATTGTGTTTTTTGTAATTTGAAAATCTATATTTACATTTAAAAGTTATTTTATCTGTAAAACTTGGATAAATCTCAAAGAATCGTGCTTCACTACGTATATACTGTACACAGGTTATAGTTTGTTGTACCGTAGCAAAATTATGATTTCTTTTTAGAAAGATTGATTATCATAACTTCATATGTACAAACTTATGTGAATCTGTGAATCTTAACGGCCGATGTTTAGTTCTTCGCAGTATTTCTTAGCCAAACTATCTAAAACATCTCAGGTAAATAACCTTAACTTAATAGTAGTTGTATTTATACTTAACTAACGGTTAGTCAGCAGTATTGGTCATGCATCAGTTGTTTGTATACGTAGGAAGGCGTTTATTTTATTGAATATTTATTGGAGCATTCCCAACAACCAAAATAAACTTGACTTCACTTCTCATGTTATTCCCTAAATTTACCTTCCTAGTGTGTTTGCAGTTTATATACTCATCTATGGCAATTTGCCGATAGACGTATTGTTTGTTAAGTATAAAAACCGCCGTTCCACCTTTGATTTGATCTATTTCACTGGTTGAATTAAAAACGTCTTACTCAACAGAAGGAAGAGGATTGGCGATCACAACTTATTCGAAATGAATATCTATACAAGCAATACTATAATATGAATATGTGTGCCATTGACGCCATGAGGTAACCTTTTATGGTATTCATATGGAATAATTCTAAAAGAGGTCCAAATAGAAAACATCTTAACACATTCATTATGCCGCTAATGAAACCCAATGACACTTTTCAGACTTACATACACGAAAGTTCTATGACTATCCTTTTCCGTAATGAAGACAGCATGCGTGAACATAAACCAAAATATAATCAATCTTTATTTCAGTACTGATGAGGACACAGGCATTTAGAGATAACATTTTCATACAAACGATTCTTTAAAGAAGAAATTATATCATTAGATGGTTGGACAAAATAAATTTGTTTAATATACTTTCTACGTAATGTATTACATGTTGGACACCCAAGAAGACAATGATATTCTTCTTCGATAGCTTTATTATCACAGCATTTACAGATTCTATCCTCGCTTCTAGTATTCATATATATGTACCGTTTTCAATCAGGAGATCATGAGACGAACAACGGAAACGAGCCAAAGATATTCTAATTTTTTTTAACTAACACATGATAAGTAACGTTCAGTATAAATATGGGTTTCAAACGTAGAGTAATAATTACATTTTGCTGATGTTGAGATTGTTTCCAGCCACTGTTGTTGGTAAATATCTTTTAATCGTTGCGAAAGTTACAGTAAAGTCATTACTACCTTGTACACTTGGTTTAAACATATTTTTATTTCCAAAAATGAAACAAAGATTGGCGAACAAGCTATAATAGCTTATTTGAACGCCGCTCTTTTACATGGTACATAAAGCTGGAAACAAACACAAGAAAATGTAAAACTTCAAAAGCAAAGAAACAATGTGTAATGTTGTTACGTAATAGGATTTGAAATATTGCCTGGTATATGCCTAGTATTGAAGTCTGCTGCAGCTTCCGCACGAAACAAAGTAAAGTGAAAATAGTTATAGATAATTGCAGAATGTCAACAAAATCTATTACTCGTGTTGATAACATTGTACGCTTTAGTACAGCTGCTTGTAAGTTATGATGATCTGGATCTAGGTTGCGAGGATCTTGTAGCCCTGAGATAATTGTAGGTCTCTCACATTTACCTCATGGCTTACGACTTTCTTAGTTCTAAAAGATAATCGAAACACTCCCCGTTTTGTTAGTAAATGTGTAATATGATCACGGTATGCTTGATAGTTATCATTAGTTTCACTGTGTCACTATTTCCTATGTAAATAACCCAAAGATAACTCGCCGATGTATATGTTTTTCTGCTATCCAAATGGTTGAGGTGAGGAGATTTGGGGTTTATGCCGCTTTCAAGAGTGTTTCACGTATATCGTAACATGTCTGTGGCGATGCATTACGGTGAAATATGGGAATTAGAGGTTTCTCCGTTATTTGTTCTTATATAACCCCGGTCTAGAAATATAGCAGCCTGATTGGATGCAATCAAAGTTAGTGTGCAATCAGCGACACCGTTTAAAAGGTTATCATTCAAAACGCCTCAGGTACTTCTTTATGCTTTCGGAAAGGTAAATCTTATTCGAATATACACTTTGCACTTAGAGTATTTTTTTACAGAACACCTTTGCCACAATGAGCGACGTGTCGACTGCACCATCGCATATACCTGTGTGAAATCAAATATGCTATCCATGCATGCGGTGTTTTCATTGGCTGGAAATTGAAAGGTAATTTATGTTGCAATATTTTGCCGCCAGTGGAATCTGCCGGAAGCCCAAGTAGAGGTCGTTTAAGAACAGAGTTTGAATAGGAGAGAATGATGGAGCTTCCTAGGAATTGGTGGTCCTAGGAATTAATTCAATTAATTCAATTATATGAGACTTCTACTGCAGACTAAGTTATCGAGACCCATGCGGTACAACATTTTTAACGTTCCTTTTTCGAAAAAGTTACTCGATATTTTCAGCTTTCGACTTTCACTTCTGTCTGTTGAAATTGAACTATATGAACATTCGAAAAAATCGGGTGTCGTTTAATCAATTTCCATGTGCATTTCAATCAGATTATGTTTTATATCTCCAAAAGAGGGTAGAACTTAATAGTATAAGTTTTAGTGACGGTCTTAATGTGGTTATTGACACCAGGCATTCCCGTCTATCAAAACTGTAACACGTTTAGTTATGTGTCTTTTTAAGGTAAAAACTGTCGACATTTACAAATATCACTCATAGTTAATACAAACTATTGTTATAGTTATTTTACTTGTGCTACTGAATGATAGAAGACCTCTCATTTGGGTTTCATTTGGCTGTCTTATAATACATGCAAAAATCGACTCTCGTGCGGGAATCAAGCAAGTATTAATCTAATCTTCTCTCTAGAAATCACCAGAATCTTATGGAATTCGAAATACGGAATAAATATCTATTTATTTTACCTTAATAGCAATGCATATATATCTTATGAATATTCAACATAATAATCTAATCTTCTCTCTAGAAATCACCAGAATCTTATGGAATTCGAAATACGGAATTAATATCTATTTATTTTACCTTGATAGCATTGCATATATATCTAATGAATATTCAACATCTCTTTAATGAAAAATTATAATACCATATTTGATTCTCTCTTAACAACAGATGACCATAAACATAATACTACATGATTCCACATTTAAGAATCGTTACCATTTTACAGTGTTAGGTCTTGCTTTCTAAACAGTTAAAACCCTTTCGCTATACATTTGTTCCTGATAAACATTATATGTCCTAGAAATTAACTTTATTATGTCGCGCCGGGTTGCAACGATCGCAATAGTAGATATTCGTCATTATAATACCATGTCGGGTATGGTTTTCTCGTCTGCATAGAATCAGTTGTACCGTAAATTGTATAGTTAATCAATAGTCGAAGCCAGTCACTGCTTTCACTCACGCTAATGTATTGTTATACAGGCGAACCTTAACAAAGAACTGTGACTGGGTCGTATGGAAAGTTGCACACATACACAACCAACCATCGAGAATACTGCCTATTGATGTCAAACAGTCGGTCCTAGATTCACCTTAGGTGGGTGGCGTTTCAGGTTGAGTAATGATAAATGTAATTTGTTATATTCAGCCAAACTCTCGGTCGGTGCTCAAGAAACACCATACCGTGTAAAGAAATAAATTCAATAACAAAACCCAAATATGATTCATTTAAAATTGATAAGTAATATACATGGACACACTTTGGACTCTTTAAGATTTTTTAAGTGTTTGGGAATTAACTTCATTTATGATTCCTATAATGTTGACAATTGCGACACAAGTCGAGAGATATGTCGAGAGAGATGTTGTGAGATATAGATAGGTCGAGAAGTCGAAATAGAGGGGGAGAAAGAATTAGATAGAAGGATAGAGAGGGGTAGAGGTGTAGAGAGAGACAGAGAGAGAAGGAGAAGGGTAGAAAGACATGAGACAAGAGATCGAGAAACAAAACGATATTAAAAAGTGGTGGGACATCGAGAAAGGCGAGAGTAAAAGAAATAGAGGAATCGAGATAAGCTAGAGAGAAAAAGACAGAGGGATCGAGAAAGGCAAAAAAAGAAAAACATAGAGACAGGTGATAAGCAAGAGAGAAGACAGACAGACAGACAGACAGAATATTTTATTTTTGTCTCACTTGTTTTACACAACCAATCGCTCAGCGATTTATGGGAGATACTTTTCCACACAAAAATTAAAAAGCATGTAAATATCCTTTACAATGTATAAAATACAGATAAGAATGATGATAAGAACATATAAAATGAAATGAAAGGCATGTAAAAGGCAAATAAGGTATATATAGCTATAAACATATTTACATATCACAGAGTGAGAGAATGATAACGCGAAATCAAGTAGGCAAAAAAACAACAACAAATACTGACTAATCATTACTGATTACCGCTGATCCATTGATCTTTATGCAAGTTGCTTAAGATATCAAGCTGACATAATTTGTGACTAAGAGTATTTTTTATCTTATCCAATATCCATATCATATCTTCAAAAACGGATCGACGTCTCGGATATATTTGCAATTCTACCTTTTGGAAAGTTTTATCGGAATAGGCACATGTTTAAACAATTGAAATGGTACATCTGACTACCGGATGAAAGTTATTTTGTATACGCGGTTTGCAATAATGGTGTCTTTTTACCATATTTAACTACAATGCAAAATAAAATTGTAAGTATTATATCATTTGTTCATCAAACTTGATTAATTTAGTACATTTGATTGAAATTCACATGTAATGGAATAAAACTCTTATTAAACAAAACATTTTATGAGAAACATCCTTAAGGTATAATATTTCATGTATATGACATTGCAATGTCTGGAAAATATATAAGATCTCAGTAAGGACAACATTCCTACGGCTGCAGACACATACGGTGAACACGGTGAAAGATTTATATGGTATGTTAACGTGCAAATGCTGACACTAAATTACAGATAATTATAACTTTTGATTTTATCAGTTATCATGGGTACGTTTCAAAACATTTTCTACTATTTTCACTAATTGTTCGCAAGCTTATCATAAATATCTAAATGAAGATTGTAAATATCAAAATTTGTCATATGTTAGAAAAATCACCACAATCGTATTTAATATTGTAAGCCAGATGACTTCCACCTTAAAATAAAATCGACCACGAATAACTCAAATTGACGCCCAATATGATACTACATGCACTTAAGCTGTTTATTGATATTTACACAGAGTAACAACCCAAATAGCAACCACATTTTACACGATAAAGCCTCGTTTGTCGGGGACATTCCACTGCAGGTTGTAGCGTGCTGTCAGAAAAAATCTTCGGTTTGTCAAATTGAAGAACGGTTATTAGAAGCAAGCCTTAGAAAGCCCATGAATACCCACTGAGTTGTTATAGACACATGGTATTGGGGATATGAATGCATTGTGACAAACACTAGACGCACGGTATTGTATCATTATCGTGGGCACGAACTGGTGTCTCAAATATTTAAATTTACATGGTTTTTGCAAAGGGACAACTAACATTCATGAAAAGTTCACATAGATGAGCTTATTGTCATAAGAAGACATGTTCCGGAAGGAATAAGGCTTATGGTATGTGACGTTTATCACAATAGACGTTACAGATGATTATGGAACATTTATGGCCTTTTTATGCAAATTTAAGAGGTTAAAAAACAAAGAATGCTTTCCATGTTTACCTATCAGGATAATGGTGAATTTGCGACTGGAAAGGATAGCGATAAACATGTACGTGTTAGTCAGTTCTTTGAATATCATGTCAACGATTAAATGTAAAATGACTGGACACTATGTAGGCAACCATATTCTTATCAACTTGATATATGACGAAAGGTTACACTTAGGCAATTTAACATAACCATGTATGTCATAACAAAGTGACTGCGATAAGAACGACTGACTATCTAGGACATGTACATTATCTTGTCTATCAACTGTTCAAACATTTTTTACTAGCACCCAAGCTATATGTATAATATTCAAAGATATTTGATTTGAACGATTTGTCATCAATTCTACTAACTAGATGTATTAGTTGAAAGAATCCATACTTGAGCCCCATAAGCGTCGGAGAATAGTCATTGCAGCAATATAATAATATCTGACTGTTTTTTTAATAAAACATGTTTGACTAAAATTCAGCACGATTTGGAAAGCCATAAATCTTAAAGGAAAATATCAGGATGTTTCATATGAAATACATTTTTCAAAAGTAGTATTATATATGTCCTTACGGTATAGAAATGGTGATGGTTTTAGTATCTCGCTTCCAGAGTAGATCGTCTCCGATAAAAAAATGTTGAGACGTACAAGTACAATTTGAACCAAAGAGTTATTATAGTATTGATTGATAAAAATATCTTTACATAAATTTGTTGGGCTAAAGGTTGTAACTCTGTCGACATAAAGACACATACAAGTCTTGAGAAAGGTTATTGACAACGAAAGTTTTAACTATGTCGATTTATATGCAAACTAAATAGTTGTATGCATGTTTATATGAGAGTGTCCTCAATATTGATTACCACAACTCCTTAACTTCCAATCAAAATATATACTTCATTTCCACATAAAAAGTTAAACTGGTAAATGGATAAACTAAAAAAAGAATAAATTATAAGTATTTGTTTGTATCAATAACCTCTTCATTAATTAGCTTAAGATAATGAGCTGTGGATTGTTTGCTATGAAAACAGAATGACACACTGATTAAATTTAACTTGTTTCGCACATCCAAAACGAGGCCGCCTCCATGACAGTTTTGTTAAAAGTTAATAATATAAACGTGACGTAGACCCCCTATGAACCCCACTTTGAGAGACAGCTTATGTTCGATTTGAATAGCATGTACACGGCTGAATGATAAAATTTTATTAACAACTATATAGGGCTGCTCACCAGCTAGAACCGGTTTGCTGTGTCTGATCCGTTGCTAACAACAACTCGCATAATATATAGCCAGGCCCAGCCCGCGACAAGACAGTCCCGTTATTTTTTACAAGTAGTTCAGACGTGTTAAAGTGATCCAGCAAAATGAGGGAAATTGTCCATCTCCAAGCCGGCCAGTGCGGAAACCAGATCGGTGCTAAAGTAAGCTGATATTTTTTTTATTAAATTGATGTCATTTATGCTTAAATTTAAATAGTTTTGAGTTCATATAAAATTTTCTTCATACCGGTAATAAGGGACTTGTAAGCATATGTGGTCGTTGGATTATTAACACTTTATTCATGAACTCACTTTTATCAAACTTACAACTTCTAAACCCGTTGTCGCCGAAAATACACTTTGAATGAACCGTAAGCTCATTACAGTGGGGTCGATCATAAGGTTTGGCTTGAACGTACATTGTATGGCATAGCGTTATACAGTATCGATAGACCACAAAAGTTATGGAGATTTTATCATTTTTTGGATAAACGTGGATTGATGTCTTTTGGGCTTCTTTCATTATATTTGTTTCTATTTCATTGTTCATTGACATTATATGCAAGTTATAACAGCAGTTGGTAGAGAGCATCAACAAGGAGCAACGTCACCTTGATAGTGTGATATAATGGAAACGTGACGTTTATAACATACAAAACAAAATATATATACATACACAGTGATTTGATATCCTTTCTGTAATTCTGAACGTCATAAATCAATTCAAGTCGTTCATGCTTATTCTTGATATTTTATAAACAAGAAAATATCTGTCTTTAGTTCTGGGAGGTGATCTCTGACGAGCACGGTATCGACCCTACCGGCACCTACCACGGTGACTCAGATCTTCAGCTGGAGAGAATCAACGTCTACTACAATGAGGCCACAGGTTTGTTACACTTATAAAACTTATCTGATATTGATGTACATTGTTGTTCTTTTGATATGAATTATTTTCTTCGATGAAATCTTAATCAACTCTTTAAATATACGCTACAACTATAAATGTTAGGATTCTGCACAGTTTTTTTAGTTTCTGACTAGCGCCTTACTATACTACTGCAATGTGTCGTCCTTTCCTAACGCGAATATTGAGTAACTTTATAACAACCTTTAGCAACTGTGGATGTCTTCTCAATGCGACGTTAATGTTGTTGTTGTTGTTGGGTTGGGGTTTAAGCGTCTGCTTTCACCTTTTGGTGATGTCGCCGACGTGGGGCCCATACTTGGTTATAGCCAAATATAAGGAGTAAAATTTGGAATAAGATATGGGGTTCCCAAAAAAATGGTATTTAGCAGAGTTTCTAAATGAAAATAAAGATTTTGAATGGGTGCCAGAGGGTAAATAAATAATTTTGAATTTGGATAATAGGGGAAAGGATAGAAATATAAAATATAAATGTAAGAAATTAGAAAATAATTATAAATTAATAAGATAATAATATAATAGTAATTTTAGTTTATTGTATCACTTTGTGATATGGCGTCGTACCTGCAAAAGATACAGAAACATTTTTAAGCGTATGGGAACAATTAGTTTGTAGTAGTTATAAATGATAGGTTAAATAATTTGGAATTTAGTTTATAAAAGATAGATTGTGAGTTGTATTTAGGAATTTTGACATTTTGGTAAATTATGAATAATTAATGGAAGTACGATGTGCTTTTATTTGCAGGAGGCAAATATGTGCCCAGAGCTATCCTGGTCGACCTTGAGCCCGGAACCATGGACTCTGTCCGCTCCGGACCTTTTGGTCAGATCTTCCGTCCAGACAACTTTGTCTTCGGCCAGAGCGGTGCTGGCAACAACTGGGCCAAGGGTCATTACACAGAGGGTGCCGAACTCGTTGACTCCGTCTTGGATGTCGTCCGCAAAGAGGCAGAGAGCTGCGACTGTCTTCAGGGCTTCCAGTTGACCCACTCGATGGGCGGTGGCACCGGGTCTGGCATGGGAACCCTGATCATCAGCAAGATCAGAGAGGAGTACCCCGACAGAATCATGAACACTTTCTCTGTTGTCCCTTCACCAAAGGTGAGTCGAAATAGACAGAAAAGGAAATAATTAAAAAGATTTATCAATTTATAGAGACATAAATAACTACTTTATATATCTGGATTTGATTTTTCATAAAACCTTTGCTTAATTTCAGGTATCTGACACAGTTGTCGAACCCTACAATGCCACACTGTCAGTCCATCAGCTGGTTGAGAACACAGACGAGACCTACTGTATCGACAACGAGGCTCTCTACGACATCTGCTTCAGAACCCTGAAGCTGACCACACCCACCTACGGTGACCTCAACCATCTTGTGTCCGCCACCATGTCCGGTGTGACCACCTGTCTGAGGTTCCCCGGCCAGCTGAACGCTGATCTGCGTAAACTGGCCGTCAACATGGTGCCTTTCCCCCGTCTCCACTTCTTCATCCCTGGCTTTGCCCCACTCACCTCCAGAGGCAGCCAGCAGTACCGCGCCCTCACCGTGCCGGAACTCACCCAACAGATGTTCGATGCCAAGAACATGATGGCTGCCTGCGACCCCCGTCACGGACGTTACCTGACCGTTGCCTGCATGTTCCGAGGACGTATGTCCATGAAGGAGGTTGACGAGCAGATGCTGAATGTCCAGAACAAGAACAGCAGCTACTTCGTTGAATGGATCCCCAATAACGTCAAGACCGCCGTCTGTGACATCCCACCACGTGGTCTCAAGATGTCAGCTACCTTCATTGGTAACAGCACTTCAATCCAGGAGCTGTTCAAACGTGTCTCTGAGCAGTTCACAGCTATGTTCAGGAGAAAGGCTTTCCTCCACTGGTATACTGGCGAGGGTATGGACGAGATGGAGTTCACTGAGGCCGAGTCCAACATGAACGACTTGGTTTCTGAATACCAGCAGTACCAGGACGCCACGGCCGAGGAGGAGGGCGAGTTTGACGAGGAGGAAGAGCAAGAAGAACAATAAGCGGACTTTATCTGAATGTGATCTCAACTGACGTTCCAATTTCAAATTCATCTCAAGTGTTTTATTCGGTCTTTACAATTTATGTGTTCCTTGAAACTTTATGAACTTTGTCATCCATAAGTCTGAAACATTAGGAAAAGATCTTTTTAGAATAAAATGTTCCATTGATAGAAATGATGATGAAAGGAAGTGTCATTGATGATTTTCAACATCGATACCAAAATTGATGGAAAAATGATGTCAATAAAAACATTTGACTGATAGCGTTGTTCTTTGGAAAAAATAATTCAATTTCTGGCAGTAATTCAAAGAGGTTGGATATCTGAAAAATGCCTCTTTATTCAACGAAGCATTTTAGTATCGCTATGTTCAGGTATTCAAACATAGTTGTGTTCATTTGAAATTTGGTCGTTTTATTAATTCAACAGTCTTTCAACGTTTCTTCCACACTGCATAGACAGACAGAGATAACATATGTATTTATCTAAATTTCTACTTTCGCAACATGTGCTTTTCAATATCAATTTTGATAACGCCAATTTGACATTAATCATGTTTTTGTTGAGAATATTTCAAATAACAAATCATTTTGTTCCGTTTAATAATTGGAAGTTCACTTATGCACGTTTTTCGAAATATTTTGATCTTGGGTCCTTGTCAGGGATTTATCATAGGATCAGCACAGAACACTACTACAATTACTCCATAGTAAGGGAATCATATGTTCATATTGGAAAAATGGATTATACATATACACGAAGACACATCAGTATATCAACAACGATTTCTACATATTAATAGTGAAATATAGGTAGATGGTTTGCAGTACTAAACATTTGGAAAATATAAATGAGTGTTCTCCCAGCCCCCTCAGATTAGAGGTATAATAATAAAAACATTTGTAAATCATTCTGATGAACAGAACCTTTTGATATGTAACTTTTTATCAACCTTTCTGTATTGCGGTGAAGAACGTATTTTAGATGCAACCGTTAATCTCCTGCGAACAAATTTGCATGTATTGAGATGCTTTACAAACTTCTGCACTATTTGTAAGACATTTTACAACTGCTTTACTGCAAGAGTGGCATTAGTAAATCGTACCGGAAATGATTTGAAGGTGAATATGTTGTCATGGCCTATCATGAACGCTTTAATATACCATTCTTCTTCTTGGTTTCACAGTCGTTTCTGATTGGCTACTGTTTAAATTCAGTTGGGCTGAACTTGAGCAGAAAGTGTATTACATATCAATATACTGAACGGGAAAATCATGTAATTCTTGCGACATTTTCTAACAATGAGTCATGTTGATAAAAATGATATTTTTGAAAACAACCCACCTGCATATAATAGTACAAATTGTGGTGGCACGTGGTCCTGTGAGTAGCTCAGTTGACTGCTATCAGTGAATTTCAGCAATATCTGGCGTGGCTCGCTGGATGGGTGGGTTACCCGATCATTGCTGTATAAACTGAGAGTTTAAGGGTTATTCCCTGCCCCGCACTGAGGCACAAGTAAAAACTTGTGGTATCTCCTTAGACAAGAGACTTTATTTAAAGTGTGCTTCTGTTCACCCAGCAGTACTAATTGGGTACCTGGTGAAGATTGTATTGGAGGTGACCTTGAACTCTGTAACCGGCAGCTTGGGTTAGACCAGGGTAATAATACAGGATGCTCTTAGAGCATATCCCTCAGTGACGTGGATTAGCGCAATATAAATATCCTTATTATTATGATTATTATAAATATAGATCTCTGCTGCTATCACTCCGTTTAATGGCGCTGACTTTGAATCATGGGAAATTCACTCCTATTGACACCCCTATTGTATTATTGTCACTGTAAGCCAGGCGACCATCTTTATTGTCAGATTGCCTGTTTGGTCGGTCATCCTCTTTCTGTGTAGGATTTGATTCTTAAATTCTCCATTAAACTTGTTTGGAACGAGCCGTCGTGCTAAACCAATGGAGACTTTGAGGATCATATCTAACTTAAAGCTTAGTGACTTCCAACTATTGGAGAACTCTAGCAACTGTCATTATCATATTATTTACTAAGTGTCAAAACACATGAAATCCAATCTTCTTATTTTGCTATCAAGTATAACAATTTAGTGTTTTTTAATCATAAATGTGTTCCCACAGTTCACTGGCAACCCTTGGAAAGACTATTGGAGGTTTGACGTTAGTTGAAAACCATTGGAGGGTATCTTCACTTCAATATATGTCTATTGGGGACAATGCAGGGGCGAGATAGAAATAATATTTACACAACTTAGTCTTAATCCTTGAAAGGGGCAAATTAATTATTTTCATCTGTAAACATTTCATCCTAGTTGTTTCTCACGAGTTTAATAAGCTATCAACATTATCACATTGTAATGGAAAGTTTGAGTGATTTTATGGACGCTTCATCAAGAAATGCATATATATATATATATATATATATATATATATATATATATATATATATATATATATATATATATATATATATGTTTTTCATTTTTACACAAAGTTCTGGTCATCTAACATGAATTCATATACCGGAAGTGGGCACAACCATACCTGTTTAATGATGTAAGAAAAATATGTATGTTCTTATCAAATTAGTAGATATACATAAGATGATTCTGTAAACATACCATTAGCAAGTTGTTGTCTCTATTTAACCAACACAATCTAGTTAAAACTAGATGTAATGATTCGTAATAACGGACTTCAGGACGTATTATATTACAAATAGTTTTAACTAGATTGTAACCAACAGAGACTCCTGCGTTTGGACAACAAAATATAGTTTTATTACGATAACTGCACAGTTTTGTCTAGCAAAAACGAACTATAACTCCATTATTCTTTAATAAAACAACGTAAACCTGACTTACGAGACGCATAAATGGAGCGTTATACTAGCTGTGTCTGGTTTCTAACATACAAGTTTCGTTTTTAATTCCTTGAGAAGCAGATTGTAGTGTAACCGGTGTGGGTGGTAGAAAGAGCCCAAACTTGGGTCACGGGTGTGAGAGGTTTATTGCTAGTGGACCAGACAAATAGGTACACACTGAAATGCACACATATAACAATATAAAAATCGTTCGTCTAAATGTCAATACATTCACTTTTATTCAGTAATTGCAAACCACACAATTGCATTACATACAATGTATACACTAGGTTACTAAATATATGTTATGCAGATGCATTTCAGAGATTTGAATAAACCAATAACTCCAATTAGGAATTTTTATGATAGTTTGATAGATGAAGTTGATTGCTCTTGACACCTTCAAACAGGGTAATCTCTCATTGGAACTTAATGTAAACAATCACTTGTACTTTCTAACAAATGAAATTTTACAACATTATGGATAAAGACAACATAACGAAGATAATGCATGTGCCCACACATGATTATCGCACTACGTGGATGATTAATATATTGACAAAATATAACGAATATAATGATATAAAAATACTTACCCTGCGTGTGACGCTAAGGCGTTAAACCTTGTCACCAACGACCCTTTTTTTACAAAAACATTTCTAAGTTAAAAACAAACATTATACAAAGACGTTGATAGTGTTGTCAAGATATGGACATAAGATTCTTACTGACTGGAATAAGATTTTTATTGATTGGATTATACAGTTTCCTGGTGGAATGATGTGGGATATTATTTGTGTTACATGTCTATTCAGTTATTTTTTTCTCCTTTTGTATCTATCATGATATGAATCTGTCCTTTCTTTTCTATCATCATTTTATATGATTTCCGTCTTTCGTTTTCAAATGTTACTGCCAATATCTCGCCCTCTGTTCAATATTTTGTAGTAGTAGTAGTAGCCATGCGTTAAACATTTTCATAAAAGTTGACATACATACATTTTGAACTTGTTAAACAATATTGAAGTGAAACAGATGTGCATGACAATGAAAACTATATCACGGCCTGTCACATACGTCTTCTTTATGAATCTACTGTCTGTAGAAGCACTTAAAACATTTACTGTAAGGTAAAACATAACTTGCTACATATTTTCATATGATCCCTTTGCCTGGCCACAAGTTTGAATCAAATGCTCATTTCATTAGGAATGCAAGGCGTTTTTCACCGTCTGAGATTATTTGTCCGTCTGAGGTAACTCTGTTTGACCTTTTGATATTGACCCTAAATTCTTCTCAAAACGTTGGGTCGTTTTGGCTAATCGGGAGCAAAGCATTGACGTAAACACAATGGATCGTATCTTCTGGGAAATTGTGTTGACGATAGTATTGGGGGTCTAATGTCAGGAATGAACTTGGAGGTATCGTCATCGCTACTTATACGAAACGTGGTCATAACGGGAGTATATGTAACAGCAAGACTTGGTCACTCTTCTCCTACCGTTAGCTCGTGGTCTTTGCCGATTCATTCTATTAACTCAAGGATGTTCACTATTTTACTCCTAAAAACAACCTATGGACATAATGCCGAATCTCCCGACTAGTCACACACAAGTTTACAATTCAATCAAACAACCAATCACTCAAGCAATCAATCAATCTTAACTAATACTTTACCATTCTCAAAGATCATTAGTTGTCATGGCAGATATCACTTCGGGGCAAATAGAGGAATTATTGGCCAATGATTACTTTGCGCAATTCGTGAATGATTTGTCTTTAGGGATGTCGATTTTCATATGTTTCTTTTTTGTCAAGTACAAAATAAAGATTTTTGATCGAGAATTGTTGTCGTTTTTGTTACATAAGGCTGTTATTTTGCTACTTAAATATGCGGAAACACTCGGGAACCTAAACTGGCTCCTAGTTTCGAGCAGAGTTAAATACAAACTTCTTCTCCTGACTCACATCATACATGATGGTGAATCTCCTATGTACTTGAGAGATCTCCTCAATGCCCATGTACCACCCCGTTCTCTCCGTTCATCTAGTGCCATGTTCCTCTATCAGCTGGCTACAAGATCAACTATGGGAGACCGTGCATTTGCCTTTGCAGCTCCTGTGCTCTGGAACAATCTGCCACCATGCTTCAGAGACTCTTTCAAATCCGCCCTTAAAACATATTTGTTCAGACAATCTTTCCCATAAACTTGTCTTCTTTTCAAGCGTCGTTGAGCAATCACAGATTGGATAATTAGGCACCCTAGAAATTCATTATTATTATAAAGATCTGCCCCTTCTCCTTTATAACTCTTTGAGAAATAGAAGGCTATTTGTTACGATTATGTCAAAATTGATTTGAATATGAGGCAGATTATACATTTTTGCAGAATATTCCAATACTCCACCAGTCAAAAAGAAGGATATCCCCTGTGACAGACCACGTTGTATAACGATAAGCCGCCTCGTCCCATCGCGCTCTCGTTGGACTTTTTGCTTTGTTACACGCTATAATGCGATCTGTGCCGATATTATCAATTATCAATTCTTTATTCTCATAAAACCACCTTGGTGGTACAAGAGCATATTCACAAAATAAAATACACAGAAATAAATATATATGTAAATCAAGATGGAAGATAGACTCACAAAGTCTAAAAGGCATTTATTATTTCCTCACAAGAGATGAAAGATGTTTGGTAAATTTTGATAAATTTATTAAGTCTTTGGATTTATTGGTAGATATGATTTTTCTGAAGTTTGGTATATTTGGAAAGTTCGTAAGAGAGTTAGGTAAATATTGATTCCTGAAGTTGTTAAGCGCTTTACAGTGAAAAATGTAATGATATTCATCTGCGATGGTTAAGGAGTTACAGAATCTACACGTTCTTCCATCTCTTGGGATATTATACCAGAGGCCCGTTTCGATAGGTAAATTTTGGTTACTTGTCCGAAAGCTAAGAATTGGTATTGAAACATATTTTGGTAGGAGAAGATATGCATCAAAATTGGGAAATGTTTTTAATTTTTGATAGTAAATTCCCTTCGGGCTTGAGCAAATGTTACTGTGCCAGTTTGTAAATTGATTTTTAAGGGTAAGTTCAATTTTCGAAACGAGCCATTGGGTTGTACAAATAGAGGAATTTCAAATATATAAGAAAGTCCAGTAGTGTTTAGGACATATTTTACGTGCGAAAGCCATGGGTTGTCAGTTGTTAGAGTTCTTTCGCGTGACAAATATGTAAAAATTAAGTTGGTGAACTTAAACGGCCCATTTTGGTAAGTTAACCTATGCCAAAACTTTATCAGCCGTGTATATCATATAATTTTGATGGGGTATCTACCTAATTCTCCGTACAACATAAAACGAGGGGTTGAATTTCTTAAGCCAGTAATCAGTCTTAAAAATTTTAAATGTATTTTCTCAATAATTTCAAGATTTTCAAAGCACCAGATTTCTGCACCATATGCTAAGATTGGCGTAATCATTGAGTCAAATACTAATAATAGGCAGTCCAATGGTAAGTTTAACTTTCTCGATTAAGTTATACATTGCTTTAGAAGCACTATTACAAATATTCTTAATGCTTGATAAAAAAAGTTCTATTTCTATGGGGAGTTATACCAAGATAAGAATAATCATCAACTATGTCCATTTTATGGCCATCAAAATAGAATTTTAGTTTTGTACTTTTTGCTGGTTCTCCCCCAAATATTACAATTTTAGTTTTATTCAAATTCACATTTAACTTCCAAGAATCACAATAGTCCTTGAATGAATCTAAAGCATCTTGTAATCCTTTCGGTGTCTCATCAAACAATACTGCATCATCTGCATATAATAAAATTAACAATTTTATATATATAATTAAGCTTTCATCTTCGATATATCTGAGAGTTACCCCGTTACAGTTTGAGGTCAGTAAATGGGATTCGACATCATTTACGAAAATAGAAAATAGCAAAGGCGACATGTTCTCTCCATGTCTTACACCCTTTTCGCAAAGAAAGTAGTCTGATATATAATTATTGCATTGTACAAGTGATTTAAAGTTGCTGTACATTGATTTAACAAGCGTCATGAATTTACCTTCAATGCCTATCTTTTGCATTTTTGTCCATAACGCCACCCGCCAAACAGTATAAAAAGCTTTGGTAAAATCAATAAACGCGCAATAAAGTTTTTTGTTTCCTACCTTTCAGTATTTGCATTCGATTATAAAGTACATATATATTGTCGGTAGTTGAAAATGACTTCCTGAATCCGGCTTGAGCCGGTGTTAGTATATTATTAGCGTCTAGGAATTCTGAGAGCCGGGTGTTAAGTATCTTCGTGAACAATTTTCCGAAACAACTAAGCACAGTTATTGGTCTATATGAGTTAGGATCAGATTTATCTCCCTTTTTCTTATGAATTGGTTTTATTACTCCATTATTAAATCTTTTCCTGGCGTTTCCTGACACTCTACATTAAATCAATTGGTTTCGATTTCTTAGCAAATTAAAAGCTTTCCTACTTCGTCTCTGACTTCGCACTCCAAACGTTGCATGTGCAGCCTCTGTCAGTACATGCGCGACTTCGTCAGTGATGTCATTAACAAGGATTGAATCACATTGTTCAAGCCTGGCTACATGGGCCCTCTGGCTTAGATTACCTATCCTACTTGTGTCTAATTTATCAATGAATTCTTTGGATTTACTGCTGTCATATCGTCTTTGTTTTCTTGTGTGATTCTGTGTCTTGTTACTACTGTTTTGGATAACTTCTGTTTCTATTTGGGGAATTTTACTGGACAAATTGAAGATTACAGGGCAGTGAGCATCTGAATATAAAATTGAATAGTCAAGTAAATTCAAGTCAGTCATTAAAGGTAAGCATGATGGTGAACATATAATGTAGTCTGCGACACTTGCATCTTTACATGTTTTTCTACCAACATCTTTATCATGACCAATTCTACCATTACATATGAATAGGTTAAGATTTCTGCATATTTCAATCAGTTTATTCCCTGAGTTATTTGATCTAGCTGTATCTTCACTGGCTCTTACCAAAGTTAATTTAAGATTATTTAGTAGTGTTTCAGGTTGAAAATTATTATCAATATCACTAATATCTATATCCATATCTTTTAAGATTTGTTCATTAAACAAAATATAATCACAAAGCTGTTTTGTTCTGGCGTTGAAGTCACCCATCAGTATGATCTTTTCACTCTTTGAAATAAAGTTTAGTAAGGAATGTTCAAAGTCATTAAATGTCACATTTGAAAAATATTTGGAATTTTCAGGGGGTATATAGACAATACCTAAGTAAACATAATCTGGGATATCAAATAAGGATTTACATATTTTTATCCATAATATTGATTCACAAAATTCTTCCTTAAGGAATGTTATGTATTTTTCATACTTCAGTCTGACAGCAACACCAATGCCACCAGATCTTCTTAATGATTTAGTTCTGTGTTGGAGAAATAATTTGTAACCTGGTATATCAATATAGTTCTAAAGAATCAGTTTTTGTTTCCTGGAATCCAATTATGTCATTATTTGATATCATATACTCTAGGTCTGCATAATCTAAGCGTTTCTTTATACCACATACACTTAAAGAAAGAAATTTCAAAGTACTTCCATCAATATTTCCATCATCATCATCATCATCATCATCATCATCATCATCATCATTATCAACATTATCATTTCCAATAAAAGCATTACCATTTGTAACCACATCATCATTATCATCAACAACAATACCATTTCTATCAACACCATCATCATTTTCATCAATACCATTACCTTTTTTTGTAACACAACAATCATTCACATATTTTACACTGCTGCTATAAATACCATCATCATTTCCATCAATGACATTGCAATTATCAACAACATTATCCTCATCTTTTTCATTATCATGGTTATCATAATCCACAATCAAAGTTTCACCATTTTCATCATCAATAGCTATATCATCAGTATTTGCAATAGTTGTTTCACCACAAGTTTCACAAGAAAGGAAAACATTATGTACAATAATATTTACAAGTTCTTCACTTTGGGTATCAGGCTTGACATGATTGAAATGAGATATATTGGTAGGATGTCCAATTATAAGTTCAGTATTTAGCAGAGTTCTGTTTTGATTTGTTGCAGAGTCTTTAAGAATGTTGGTTACACAAATATCCTCTTTAAGTTTATAAGCTTTGTCATTAGTCTTTAAACTTGTGATTGGTTTAGCATTGAGAATCTCATTTTGATTATTGGGAATGTGATCACTTTTGTGTATACTAGCATTGTCTACTGCCTTGGAAGTAAGTTCACTGTCACTCTACTCACTTGAGGAGCTAGGGGGAGTCACACACTGTGGGGGGTTCACATATACATGCCCCTGACCACCTGTGTACCCCTACCTGGGGCCTCCTCTGCCTCTACTCACTGCTGGTTTGGGGGCCCTGTAGGGTGGTGGAGGGGTATCTGCCGGCCGGCCCTCAACATAGACCTTGTCCACCACTATGTTAGCTCTCTTACCGTCCCTCTTCGCTGTATAAGGACATCACGCCTATACTGGGCAATCTCTGGTGGAAATTGTTCCACTACACCATATGGTTTACCCTTAAGTTGCTTACCAGCGTATTTCACGGTGTCACGCTCCCTGGTGTAAAGAAACTTGGCGATGAGTGGTCTAGGTCTCGCATGCTCAGCTCCCCGGGGAGTGTACTGCCTCTGCCCAATCCTTTAGACTCTCAGTAGAGCTTTCAAGTTTCATATGGTCCTTAATGAATCTCCTTAGAATGTTTTCACTATGTTCCCATGACTCATTTTGCTCTTCAGGAATGTTGGTAAAGATAAGGTTATCTCGCATAGATCTACATCTTTGATCGATAACATTCTCTCTTAATTCCAAATTTTCTTGCTTAGTTTCTCGGTTAGATTAACCTTTTTCTGTGGATCTCTAATTTTCTTATCAATAAGACTTTTCTCATTGTCCTAGTCATCAAACTTCTTACTAATGAACTTAACGTTGGCTTCAACGGATTGCACCTTAACTTTCAGGGAATCGATCTCCTTCACCTTTATATCAAGATTTGCAACATTAAGTTTGATGTCCGTCACATCCTTTTCAATAATATCGAG
Organism: Phorcus lineatus; assembly: GCA_921293015.1. Taxonomy (NCBI): domain Eukaryota; kingdom Metazoa; phylum Mollusca; class Gastropoda; order Trochida; family Trochidae; genus Phorcus; species Phorcus lineatus. The sequence continues at coordinate 45,463,223 of OV121090.1, read as the reverse complement.
ATTCTGCAACTTACTGTCAATTGAGTTGAGTCTCAACAATATGGCGGCCAAATGGTTATCGATGGGTTGTGACTGACCTGTTGCATGCGTTGATCCGTGAGCGGTGTGCGTCTCAGGGTGGTGAATCTGTTCTACGTTGAGCAGGGTGTCCAGTGACTCTCGCACAATGTTCCCAGTGTCCATGGCTAGCTTCTTACGAGTCTGGGTGGAGTCACGATGTTCTGACGTGTCAGTGTTCGGCGACAATTTTTTTCTTTTTCTTTGTTTTTTATTCATTTTACTTTCCGAGACTGATGTACACGTTGCAGGCATAATATAAAGGCTGTATGCAGTGAGTAAGCATGAATGAGGCTTCGGGATAAGGCTGAAAACGTATCTTCTGTCAGGAGCTTTTTACTACATGTCTCGCCTATCCGCCATCTTGGATCCTATCGAAACTACAATGCATACCATCCAGACCCCGATATATTTGCCAACTTGATTACGAAAAGCGCACAATTACGAATATTCATTGCCGACATTTGCTGATTATATCCGATAAAAAAACGATTAACGGCGTTGCTAGGCCATCGTAGCCTAGTGTTAGCATTGCATACAGTCCCTTTAAAGCGTTCATCTAAATCTCGAAAGAATGACAAAGAAATATCATAGATCTTAATAAAGACAGTTTAACATAATAAATAGTGTGAAAGTTTTATTATTTGTACAGCTGCTTACCGAAAGTTTGTTCAAATACCTGCGATTCCTAGTGCAAATATCATGCAATTTGGGAGGTCTTTGAGGCATCATAGCATTACGAAAAAGAAACGGATAATGTCGAATTTTTAACACGGAAGTGAACATCCATTGTCTATTTCATCATGACAAAATTCGAATAAATGTACGAGAGACAAGGCGATTCCGAAATTAGCCAAGCAATGGCTAATTTACATATGGACAATAGGTGATATATTGTCAGTTTTGCTGTAACAAAACCGAAATTACATGATATTTGCACTACAATAGAGTGGTATGTAAACAATCTTTTGGTATGCAGGTGTAGACCAAATCATGATAATTGTAAAGACACCTACCAGATCTCAAAATGATCTTCATGAATAGGTTTCGAATGGTATATGGTTTAAATCGTACCATTGTCACCGCTGTTGTTAAATCAAGTGGAAATCATCTTAAATTATTGTACGTCAATGCACATGACCATTTGCTTTTTCACAACTTGTTTCACTTTCAGGAACGATATCTACCATATCATATCCGTTGTAACATCTCACGTGTATCTGTGTTCCTAGGTAGTGAGCGACGAGGAAGAGTAACATCTCGAACAGACACAATGCTGATATGAAATACAGATATGCACACTGCCCATAATATTTTAGCAGAACTCCACAGCCGAATGGCAGAACGGATGCTCCAATGTTGTCCATAAAGTTAAAGATACATAGAATATTTGGTGTAAGAGGAATAAATTCCCGACTCCATGCTATAAGTCCAGCATAATTAGGACCAGAGAAGACGGCAAAAGTCAAGGTTCCCACCCATAGTTCCTCTTCACCCCTCATCGATGCCCATATCAGAACTCCTGATGACAAACTTTGGCCTACAAGACAAACGTATATGATGGTTCGCTGTCTAATAAAGAAACTTAAAGTTGTTGATATCAATCTTCCAATGAGAAACGCAAGCCAGAAAACGGATGTGATGACTGCGCTCTTCTCCATGCTGAGCTGAAGGGGTCCTTCAACCCCCAAGGTTGTGATATAACTTCCGTAAGCAAATGCAAGCCCAAACGACATAGGGAGAGACAGAACAATAAGCGAAATAAATGATCGCCTATACATGTTTTCAACCGGTTCGGACTGAGAATAATCATAATAGGGGGCGGTGACACCCGTAACATCAAGCTTGACCTTGAAATAAGAGACACAGGATCCAATAACTACTGGTAGTCCAAGGAATGCCATAACTACGTACAACACATTTGTCATTGATGTCGTCTCCTCGCAATATGAAGAGTATTCTGGTTTTGAACTATTCGATACATCTGGTTTTAGCTGTTTATCATGAGTGGTATGATTAGGCAATATGTCTTCAACATCTTTGATCTTGTGCCCAAGTAATGGCTCTGCAATAATTGGTCCAAGGAGTGCGCCTATCGACACCGAGGCAGACAGGATGTGAAACGCATAGGACTCAGTTTTGAAGAGCACATTACACATCACCATGCAACCTGGAAAAAAAGACTGTATGTTAATTGTATGACGAATACAAGTCTTTGCCTTAAACCCAAAACAATGATTCTGGCTAACAAGTAGAAAAAACATCTTTAAGCTAAAGGCTTTGATATAGTTAGTCGTATTCATAGTCATCATATTTTTTTTGGATCCACTGAACCCTTCAGCTGCAGGTACTAGCAGGAAAAGCCTTTTGGAAAATCGGCACAATAATGCTTATCAGTTCAGTATAAGGACAATAAACAGGTTTAAGTCGTGGTTTGTGATCTAAAACCGGACAGTGGCGCGCGCCACTTTCTCAAACGTGTTTCGGAAACTAATTTACAGCAGACACAAACACAACTATGGTTTGGAAGTGTTAAGTAGGTCATTTAACTAATGTATATGTTAATGGGGCGCGGAATTTCGACTTTTTAACATTGAAATTGCTGTTTTCCGATTAGAATTGAAAACAAGAAAATAATCATAATTTTCCCATGCTATAATCCGAGGTTTTCATGTATTTGTTCTGGCCCCTGCACTATGCTTCCAAAAGACACAGTAATGTATATTAATTCTCGCGCATGTTGCGATACCCATGCTCAAGAAATCATCGAGTAATACCTTGTTTGCTGAATGTTGAGGTTAGTTAGATAGGTGATTTTATTGATCACTAAGCGTAACGCAGTTTTTAAGGGAAAAAAGTTTGGCCCTATTTATCAATTTGATGTATCCAAAGGAAACATTATACAGACAAATATAATATGCCTTTCTTTATCATCATAACTTTACAATTCAATCAATCAATCTTAACTAATACTAACTTTACCATGTTCAAAGATGTTTAGTCATGGCAGATATCACTTCGGGGCAAATAGAGGAATTATTGGCCATTGATTACTTTGTGCAATTCGCGAATGATTTGTTTATAGGGATGTCGATTTTCATATGTTTTTTTGTCAAGTATAAAATAAAGATTTTTATATAATGCATATCTGTCTATATAACTAACGATCCACACTCTGGTTATCTACTTAGTAAGTTATTTAGCGATTATTTACGTTCTCAGATCATATAGTTGATTATCAAGGATCGGAGGAATTTAATGAAGAGTTACATTAAATCCGCATGAACTACGATATCGAAACATTTTTATAATCGGTTAATTCAAAATATTGCTTTTATTAACAATATTTCATCCTTTATTCTCAGTTCATAGTTAAGGCAAATTCAATAGCTGCACATATAACTAGGTTAGCCATTTTCAACTGTGCTATAGTGTGCTATAGTGCCTTTTAGGTCTATTAGTACAAGACCGTCCAATAGTCCGTCCAGTTCTGTCACCGAGATGCACGTTTGTTGTAGTGTAGACAGCATCCGAGGTACAGAAGGAGAGACTTGAATAATGATTTGCTCTCAGACGTGTCTCGTTTTCATCTTGACAGTAATGACGGGCGTTCACGTGCTCATCGACTGCCTGGCTGATGCGTGCGTTCTGCTGCGCAATCTCAGTGAAAGTGTTATGGTTAGGGGAGACATCTCAACTAATCAGATCACTCAGATGACAGGTCTCCTTGCGTTTATCTCACGGGCATCCGGTGGAGAGATGAGGTTTTACCGGCTCATGTCTTACCAATGCTAGAATTCATATGGAACACCAATATGATTATGTGTTGTAACCGACTTCTCTTTGCAGCACAACAGAATTCTCCGGTGGCCGTCCGTTTCCCCATTCGCACTCTATTGAGCATGGTTGTGATGAGATTAAGAGAAGATTGAAAAGACGTCAAAGTTAACCTAGAGGTAAAATCATGATTCACATTTTGAAAGAGATTCCACAACATACTGTTTTGTCAACATATCCTCGACATGGAACTTTATGTATAATTGTTGACCGTTTCTGAGAATTTGGTGTTGTTGCATGAGCAATTTGACACTGACCTCGGTCGATAAACAATAGGTTGGTAAATGAAACCATTTGCTTTGTATATTCATATAATGAATACATTGAACAATTAAATGTTCTCCTAGTACGGGTTTATAAAATGTAGTTTATAAAAAAGTAACAACTATAAACTTTACACCACGACTCTTGATAAACCAACGTCTAGTCCATAAAATGTTTATGACAAGCACAGGACTTCACTTACAACTGAAAACAGCTCCGGACGAAAAGCCAGATGCAAGAAGTCCTATCCAGGCGACATGTATATGTTCTGTCACTGCAACAACTGCCGTCCCAGCTGTGTAGACTAGCATCAGCATTGTCATCAGGATGAACACATTAATCCTCTGGATGAGGACTACAGCTAGGAGAGCAGAGACACCAGCCGTCAGTCCAAAAGCGAGGAAGAGTGAGGCCACCGCATCCAGTTCCACGTTAAAGATACATCGTAGATCGGGGAGAGATGTTCCGATAACGCTCGGCATGACACCCTGTATCGGAAAGAATAAAATAGCACGCTGAACTATAATGATAGCTTAAACGCACGCACGCCAATATTTCGTAAACACAACGAATGCACAGATACTGCATATGTCTAGATATTATCCTTACTCAAGTAATCTACCTCGTAAGTTATTTAACAAATACTTACGTATTCAGGTAGTAAAGTGAACTTTTAAAGGCCGGATGTATTTAATGTTACGTTCGATTAAATCCGCATGCACTACGATATCGGAAATATTAAGATTTTGCTCATAATCAGAAAAGCGGAAACGGCAGCCGCTATGGCCAATCTAATAACATTGCTACTGCTGTGTTATTAAATCGGTTAATTTACAACATTGCTTTCATAAAACATATTTCATGATTCATTCTCAGTTCAGAGTTTAGGTAAATTCTATAGATGCACACAGTACTAGTTCAGCCGTTCCAAGTGTCAATAATATAAAGAAGAAAATAGGAAATTTATGGATTAACAACTTCTTTATTGCAAAAAAGATGCGACGTTTCGGTGTAGATACTAACAAGACTTTAGAAGCAATGAATATTTTGAAATTTAACCCCGCCATGAACAGAGATCAAGGATATTATATCCCATCAGCCTACCATCACTTGATCAAGACCAATCAACGCTAATCCCTCTCAATCGATAACAACCTCATTGTCCATCTTTATTATTATAAATTTATTCATTTATTATTATATGCCCTCGTTAAAATTGCGCCCTTTTCATAGATAGATAGAGAGACAGACAGACAGAAAGACAGGCAGACAGACAGACAGACAGGCAGGCAGGCAGGCAGGCAGGCAGGCAGGCAGGCAGGCAGATAGATAGATAGCTAGATAGATAGATAGATAGATAGATAGATAGATAGATAGATAGATAGATAGATAGATAGATAGATAGATAGATAGATAGATAGATAGATAGATAGATAGATAGATGGATGGATGGATGGATGGATGGATGGATGGATGGATGGATGGATGAATAGATAGATAGATAAATAGATAGATGGATAGATAGATAGACAGATAGATAGATAGATAGATAGATAGACAGACGGACGGATGGACGGACGGACGGGCGGATGGATAGATAGATAGATAGACAGGCAGATAGATAGATAGAAAGTGACAGGACTTCAGTCGCTGAGTGTAATTGTAGGAATCCTTCACACTGGCTTAAACTTATGCTGAATTTCTGCTAATAACTACTTCGCCCTCTACAAAAGTTTCAACTGCGGAATGTTAAAAGTTTTTTAGACATGAGATCAAAAAGCGACAAATGAGTCAAACATATGATATGTACATTGTTGTACCAAGAATCAAATAGTGTGTGAAATCTAATGAGTTTACACATTACGTGTCGAAATTACCGAGAATCTTGATATATTGTGTTACAAACTAGAATTACAGCAACGTCTGGCCAAATACCAGATGTTACCAAAATCATGAATTAAAAGGATTCAATTCATATTTCATATTCATATTCATAATAGTCAGGGCAAAAGATGAAAAATCATTATATCAAATCTAGATAAGAGTAGTAACTGCCAATGTATTTTCAAATATGAACTTGGCTTGTGTTGACCTTTTGCAACCTATTTTCAGAGAATTAAATGGATTAATGAAACGAGTGTAATTAAGTGAAACGTATCGTACAATCATAAAAATCAAGCATTTCAGTTATATAGAATGTAAAATCAGTCAGTGTATCATTTCATTTTCTAAAAAATATGATTTGCAAAACGATAAGGTAAATAACACTGAATATATTCTTAATATCGTATCGGCGCATCATTTATGGTCATAATAAATGTTTTACATAGTCCCTCTTCGTTACATGAGATAATCATTCACTGAAAGTAACGAATGTATAAAATCGATTTCGGGCACGATTTTTTCGTGGTGAGGGGAGTAAGACAAATCATTTTGCTCTTGATATGACCACCATCACAAGTGACAAACACGATTTCCCAAAATTTTCTATTTCCTGACAATACAAAGTTGCCACACCCATAATTGATTCGCCGATACGATATTAAATATATATTTTCATTTACATTTTCGTTATGAAAATCCTATTTATTAGAATATGAAATTTCACACTGATACACAGTTGATGGTATCGGAGACCATCAATTAGTAATTATAATGCCCATATATGATGCGCCGATACTATATTGAAATTATATTATATCACTATTTACCCTATCGTTTTGCAAATCCTATTTTTTAGAATATGAAATTATACACTGACAGATACACAGTTGATGGTGTCGGAGACCCTTAATTAATGTTGATAAGGTCCCTGAAATTCTATCGCAATCACATAGTTATAAAAACGATGTTTAAAACTACATGTAGTAATGGAAATGAGAGCTGAAAGGCTAATGCCACGCAAGACGCTTTAACAGTTGTAATGAACATTGTTCCATCAAATGGTTCCAATGACAACACTCACATTTAAAAAGCTGCAGTAAGCCATTAGGACGAGTTGTGCAAATCTCGCCATGTCTCCCATGTCGAGTCTGCATACTGCCTCCACTCAGACAGTAGTTGGTTATGCAACATCTTGAACTACGACTCAAGTCACACGATTTAACGCAATGTCTGCCCACACGATCTATGAACACATATATATCAGTTCTGTCGAGCACCTGTTTGATAGAAATTAATTTAAATTTGCGTTGAGAACATTAAGTTGCTTGTTAAAATTCAATTATAGTTGCCATTATTTTTACAGACCTGACCTGTTACATGATTGACATTTTCTAAGAGAAAAAAACATTTTCATGTAAATATCATTAAATATAACATTCTCCATCTTTGGATTATGAAAGTGACCAGGCAGCAGTAGGTGTACTTTACTATGATACTTCGTCGAAAATAAAACTAAAAATCATAAACGATGCCAGATGTTTCCATTATAACTATTTTCTAGGCCAACGAGCGTTCCGTGTTTATCCTTGTTGTGAAGGCAATGTAGCACATGTAAGACAGTGTCTTTTTTACTTTTCTGCAGTGGATATAGGTTTATGCAAAATGTATGATCTGCAGAGGGTATAACATTGTATTACTCAACCATGTTGTCCGTAGTCATAGAAGAAACAATCACATATCAGGCAAAAATACATGTGGCCCTTTTAGTGTGATCTCAACGTAGCTATGCTGAAGCTGGTTCCTTTGTCTAAGGACTCCTTCATTGGAAAATAAACTAATTTCGTTTAAGAATTACTGTGTCGATGGCATCTTAATATGAAAACATGATGAGTTTCATACATGGGCACTGAAGACTTACTGAGTGGAACTCTATGTATTATGTATATGCATTTGCAAATTGCGATCTTTTTGTATAGGCTTAAGAGTGAAAAGCTTTGTGGGTAACCAAAACACAGAAATTATATGATATTGATATTTTCAATGTTAAGTTATGGTTTCCTTACAGAGTGTGTATTCATGCTAAACCCATTTTTAACTAACATGAAGTAGTATTAATTGCAGTTTAGTTTAGAAAAACGACAAGATGATTGATGGTTTCCAATGGCAAAACCACAGCTGAATACCTTGAGGAAAGTATATTGAGAAAGTATATCGCATCTTTTTGTTATTACTTTCTTCCTGTCTTCTGCAACCCATCGAAACAAGCGGGGATTTCCATTGTATATTAAAAGCTGTTCGGAAACTGGCATTGTGACACTTGAAACTAACCAACAAAGTAAACAAATGCAAATAAATTGTGCCGTGGTCGTCTCAAACAATGAATATTTTATCTATGATTTATCTGTTCAGTGTCTTTCTTGGGCTGTTTATACTTTTGGGTCAGCACCATGGCATGTTTTATGGTCACCTTGATGCTTTTCGTCATCGGACGGGCCTCATGGACAAACTCTCTTTTTATTTACCTATGCAACTCAGAAACTATGGAAATAACTATAACATACATCAAAGCAACATATAATTCACAAATAGACGCGTTATAATACTAACAATGGTCAAAACGCTTTGACGTGGTAATTTACAAATTTAAATTTACTGATACATATAGGTTATGGTTTCCATACAGAGTGTGTATTTATGCTAAACCCAATTTTAACTAACATAAAGCGGTTTTAATTGCAGTTTAGACAAAAGACAAGATGATGAATGGTTTCCAATGGCAAACAGCGAAAATAATAATATTAAGTTTCTTAATTTTGATATATATTTAATCAGAAATCATCAAAATTGAGAAAGAACATTATGATTTAAGGTTATTTGAGTTTTGTCACTGTGACTGAGGAGCGAACATCCTTAAACACCAAACCACACACTCATTTCATAAATATGTTGTTAAACGGCACGTCATTGAGAATTCTCTATTTATGAAAATTTAAACTAACCAACAACGTAAACAAATGCAAATAAATTGTGCCGTGGTCGTCTCAAACAATGAATATGTATAGTTTTACATAATAGATATAGAAAGAGAATTCATAAGCAATCTCTCAATCGGACTGTGTTAGTTGACATAATTATTCTGAATATAATATTTCACGGTCGGTAACGAGTTATCCCCGTTATGATTGTTTTGATAAATAGATTAACGGCATCAAATAACTCAAATAGGCCTGTGATATATCTTTTTGTCTTTCAATTCATACCTTGATAATAAGTCTTCTATTAAAATCCTTTTTGATCTTTCAATCATTTTTATTGTTGAACATTTATTTTGAAGTTATTTGTAGAGATCATTATTGCAACTGTATTTTTGATACTGAAGTAGGAAATATAAGAGATTCACTCAAGGGATTAGATTTTTTTAGTTACAAGAACATCTACATGACGTACAGACTAAAACGGTTACAAACGATCAGTACAATTAGAGACAAGAATGGTTGTGTCGATTTTACTGCGACTTCCATGGATGTATATGAAGAATGAAGCTTAAGTCAACGCCCCAACAGTCGATAAACAAGCTTTAATGGAACACAAAGTAACGTTTATTATTTGTTGAGTATAAATTCCTCACTTTGACTGTATGCCTATCTTCTCTAATTACCTTAACTTTCCCCTTTCCTCAACGTGGTTTTTGTTATCATTACTTATATAAGGGTTAAAAAAATAATTGTAACAGATGTAGTTAAGGGCGTTTAAAAGTCATACGAAACAACATTAAGGAGAGACTTAATTTATTTAATAGTTAACTTCAACTAGTTCATTTCTATTAGTGTATTTGATGTAATCCCCTGATTGCCTTCTTCAGGACTTACCTCGTATTGCTTTGGGCCATGAGCTGATGGTTATTTTAGACGTTAGAAGCGCCTCTTTTTGGGAACTGCAAAATGCTCGATTTAGAGTCGTCTTGGCGTGCTTCGTAAAAGCAAAATAAGACTATTCCCGATCAGAGGATTGTTGAACTGGATCTGATAAATGTTCTGCTGAAACGGAAAGGTTCCAGGGTCCCGTTGCACAAAACACTCAGGTAACCTTACGTCACTTAGGTAGCCTTAGTGCAATGTTAAAGGATGATACGGTTACCGTAAAGTTAAGTTGTTTTGTGCAACGACACCCAGAGTAACAGTTCTGGTTTTCGTGTTCTGCTGCAGTGGTCATGTTCAATTGCTGTCTTGTCAGTGGGGACATTGTTAAAACGGAGTTACATGATAAACATGCATAAACAGAATACATTTAACAAAGAAGCGGATGAATGATGTTAACATTGTTTACTGCTCTTATATATTATGAAAGTGTGAAATACTAAACTCAATAAGTTGTAACATGTATTGACTATAGATTTTACCATTAATTAAAATCAAACATGATTTACATGATGAGATAAAAATCATTCGCCAGTCTTTTTTTGTGTATATCATATATGATATTTCATTAAAACATATTAGATGATTAGATGGATTGATCTTCAGAAAAACTAGAACAGATAGTATCATTTTTTAAAAACCAAGGGATTTAAGATATTGAAAATTCCTCAAAAGATTCAAATCACATTTTACAATACTAATCGCATTGACATTATAACGTTTGTCATCTTCCCCTTAGTGTTCATGGATCTGAGGCGATCAACTCGTTTATACAACCTATAAAAGAAACGATTTCATTATCATATATGGAGTTTGAAAAGAAGACACAAAATGTTCAATCTTGAGTCTCATCATAAAATACTAGAGTTAACATTCAACAAAATGACAAGTACAAGACTGCAGTAAACGTAGCTATTGGTTGGCAATCGTTGTACTCGTTGTGACTGATATAATACTTATATCAGTGAGTACACAACTATCAACAGTCCTACCCTCTTCTACTTTTATCTGTCGTCCAACGTAATACGCTATCAGGAAGAAGAGCATCTCAAGAAGACACAGTGAAAATATGAAGAACAAATGTGCGTCTTCCCCAATCTCGTGTATGAGAGTACCACAAAGGAATGGTAAGACAGAAGCTCCCACGGAGTCCATGAGATTATAAAGACAAAGAATAGTGGGCGTCAGACTGATATAATCACGACTCCAAGCTATCAATCCAGCATAACCAGGACCTGAGAAAAAAGCAAGGGACAACGTTCCTACCCACAGCGTCTCTTCACTCCACGTGTATGTCCAAATGAGAAATCCTGAAGATGCTATTTGTCCAAGGATGCATACAAATAGAACAACTTGTTGCTTTATGAAGATACTCACTATCGTTGATGTTAACCTACCAATTGAAAAGGTCAACCAGAATATTGATGTCATGACAGCACTCCTGTTTATGCTCAGCTGCAGACGTCCTTCAACACCAAGAGTTGTGATGTAACTTCCGTAAGCAAATGAAAGTCCGTATGCCATTGGGAGAAGTAAAGCGATTAGCAAAGTATATGCGATTTTATACACTCTGTTATCTTTTTTAATGTTTCCTGTTGACGTAGTCCCACCTTCAGCAATTTCAGTGGCTTCTTGTTTTATTGCATAATAGGAAATACAAAATCCTAAGGCTAAGGGAAGTCCAAGTGCCGCCATCACTAAGTACAGATCATTCATCAAAGAAGAATTGATTTCACAATACAAATTGTCCGATGCCGAATAATTCGAACTGTTTGTATCTAAAGCTTGCCATGGTGAACTGTTCGCAAAGATTGAGTTTGCTTTTCCGAGGAAGGGCTGGGCGAGGATAGGACCAAGGAAAGCGCCTGCAGATACCGACGTTGATAGGATGTGAAAAGCGTAGGACTCAGTCTTGAAAAGCAGGTTACAAAGAACCAAAATACCTGGAAACAGAGAACAATGACAAGTCACATTTATCGTTGACAATACAAAAACAAAAACGTCCACATGCCTTCTCATGATAAATCTCTGAAGCCACAAAAAGCTTTTATTTCTCCAATTTTCAAAAACATAGTTGATTATACATGTATAAAATATTTAAATCTATTGATGATTCTTTGTCGACAAGGACCTCATCATAATCTAGTTAAGATTATAATAATTCGCGATCATAAATTTTGTATGTAGCTCGATTGTATATCTAAAAACGGCCATTCAAATGTTAAGAACTCTTAATTCAGCGTCCCATTTACGATGAAATAGCACCATTTGTGAAGTTTGCCATATTTGACCCCAACAACATACTCTGTGTCCCTTAAATTTATTAAAATCAGTCTGATTAAAATCGACCGTGTTCCGAGGAATAAAAGCTTTAAAAGATTGACTCTACCGAGATTCAAACTCTATCTGACTAGGCTATCCTCTCCACAACGGTCTGACCGCAGCCTACTGTGGCGCATGTTCTTATGTAAACTCATCTAACAAATAACAATGCGTGCGGCAAAAGCATTTGGTATCATTAGCTAGGGGCAAGTAACTCCCATTTATCATTCGTTAACTTTGATCGCCGCTATCCTTATTTTAAACGCGATGATGTGATTGGTTCGCTAATGACTAGGTTTTGTCTGCGCTAAACTGGTGTCAGCACGTGCGAGCAGCGAGGCTGCCTTCAGACCGTTGTGGAGAGGATAGCCTAGACAGATAGAGTTCGAATCTAGGTAGAGTCAATCTTTTGAAACTTTTATTCCTCGGAACACGGTCGATTTTAATCAGACTGAAAAACTATGCTCAGCATAATCATACGTATTTTTTCTAATGGCGGGAATAGCAAAATCCACATTTTATATTATTCAGCAGCGTTTCACCGCTGATCAGGTAATTTATAACTGAAGTATTTCAATAGTTAGTCACGTCGACCTGTTTTCCTACAGACTTGTCGGTAATCAATGATAAATTCAGCGATAAATCATTCGATGTGAAACTAAGCTATTACTACCATCAGATATTCACTATTCGCAACAATTCGTCATTTATAAATATGCAAGTTGAGTTGGATAATGAAATGATTGGCACCTTTTATTTTGGCAGACATCAAACCAAGAAATGTTATGGAATAAACTTAATGTCGTCTACCATTGTACATAACATCAAATGTATTTCATACTCACAACTAATAACGGCCCCATCCGAAAAGCCTGCTACGAGGAGGCCTATCCATGCCACGAAAATGTAATGTGACAGGGCCACGATGGCAGTTCCGAAGGTGTACATGAGCATCAAAATCGTCATCATTATATACATGTTGAACCTTTTGATTAAGAAAACAGCAAGAAGACCAGAGATACCCGCTGCCAGACCCAGAGCTAGGAATAGAGACGCCACCGCATCTAGTTCAACGTTGAATAAACACCGCAGATCGGGAAGAGTTGTACCAATAACACTGAAGATTGCCCCCTGTTGATCGAAACAACACTTAGATGGTTATTAGATCATAGTATAACAATCGCCTGGTTTTTTATTTGATAAAAAGCATTAATTAATCATCCGATGTTGAGCATATTAAATATATTGATGTACAGTTGTGGTAGATTGAAATGTATTTGATGAGGGAATTTATCTTGCAATCCTGATAAACATTTTTGAGGAAATTGACATTGACTGGCTAGAAATGTATGACCCAAACTGAAGGGTGTAATGAAAGTTACACATATTTTAGGATCCAAAGGCAAATCACTTAACAAACATAAAGGAACAGCCAATCACAACTAATCTACAATTTGGTGTTTGTCAGGCCTATGGTTAATTAATAAAGGGGATAGGATATTATCATCAACATTTTATTTATACATGTATTGAAATATTTTTTTTTAAATTTCATGTCGTTGCGCTCGAGAACATAAGTAATTTCACCTCACCGGGCCTGAAAACGGGTAGGTTTATGGCATTACATAGCATTGGTGATCCATTCCATTCACTTTCACGACTTCTTCTAATTCTCAAATACAACAGACTTTCATCCATTCATAAACTTTCACTTTTACGACTTCTTCTCAAATACAACAGTCTCTCATCCATTCAAATACATTTCACTTTGATTTTTTTTTCTGAACAAATCACAGATTCTATAGATATACCTATAGATGTAAATTTTGATGTTATAATTTTTTTTAGATTCTTCGAGATGAACACATCTATAAAGGGTAAGAGATGCCGCACCCTAAAAGTTCATTTAATTCCCTTTTAAAAGAACAAAATGCCATTGAAAGTTGAGATCATGTGTACATACTTCTTAGGCAAAAGAATTTATATAATATAGAGTTCGTGGTCTTGGAACACACTTGAAAAGCCATAGTAAGCTTAAACATTTTCTGACCTCATATCTAGCAAGGCAAATGCCTCACAGCTGTTTATTCATGGCTAAACATTACATGTGCTTCTCACTCAATAAAATGTAATGCAAGGGCAAAATATCACGAACATAACGCCAGCCGGGTACCGCAATTATTGCTCGAGGCATGTCATTTCATTGGCCGTTTATATAAGCGAGACGAATGGTTTAGCTTGAAAATTATCAGGGTAGTTAAGACCCTTCATGGAAGCAAATATGCTGATGTAATAAGATGTAAAAAAAGAAGATTTGACAGGGATTCATGTTTTTCAAAATGCCGAACATCTAAAATGCTTCTCTGCTTAATATACTTTCATAAAAACGCAATGAAAACTTTCAGCTAATTTGAGTATGAAGTATGCTGATTTACAAGTGGCAAAACGGTGCAGGTAAAGATTCAGAATGTTTAGCCCCGGGTGAGCGAGGATGCCTTTGGAATTGCTTCTTTCAGAATTGTTAAAGGATACCAAACGTATAATCTAGGCTACTCAAAAGATTAAGTGAAGTCTTTTTGGTAAACGTTTATATGATAGGTTAGTTGAGGAACATTTGTCCATCGTAAAGATGAAGAATTGTGGAGTACATAGCCCGCAGATGTCATATGAGCTAAGTAATTTTGAAATTTTACTGATGTATCCCATGTAATTACCATGTAATTAAAACCTTGTTTAGAATTCAGTTGCGACATTGCAATCCGCTGGTTAATAGTGAAAGATCTTTTAGACTAGACAAGATGAAATAGACAGAAGAGGTTAGATTTCCTAAATTCTTAGATCATCGATTTTGAATTTAATTTTCTATATCGCCTTTTTGCGAAAATATATCTTAAATATTTTGATATCACATGATTGATACAATGATATTTCAACACACAAAAAATATAATCAAAATTTTAACTCATCGTCAATTCAACATGTTTTCGAGCTGATACAGTTAAGTGTCAGATATGAAGATTGACAATATCATGGTACAATCAATTGTCTCTTTTAATTGAAACACTATTGGTTTCGACGCCATCCTTCTATTCAAAGACATCAGAATGACATGCAGTTTGCACTTATATACAACAACAGTTGAACAAACTTGCGGGAGACAACTGTAAGAAACATGTAAGAAATATGCGTGCATTACACTTTTGAGAGAGTGTCTTCCTAAAGCCCAAATCGCACTACGTACGATCGACTACGATCGCTGTACGAAAATGTCGTATAGTCATCGTGTTGTTATTGTGTGGTTATTGTCCTCTTATTGGGTGGTGGTCGTACAGTGCGTACAGTGATCGTGCTTTTTGTCTAACACGATTCCTTCAAATCGCAAACATGTTCCTGATTTCAGAAAATCGTGTTGTGGGCGTGTCGATCGTGTAGTGATTGTGTGGTGATTGTGTAGTGTATGTGTTGTGATTGTGTTGATCGTGCTTCAGCCTCAGGACACGATAACAGCACAATCATAACACAACCACAACACGATCGATAAATTGTCCCTCTTGCAATCGTACTATTATCGTACTAATGTTAAATTAACCTTTATAGTGCTAAACGTAAGGACCACGATGACAACTCGTGCAGAACACGGTGTCACACGATTAATGTACGCTCACGATACAATCGTTACACGATATTGGATTGAACTTGCACCGATAAGAGCGTTTCCCGTCAAAACGTTTTCATCACGTGTGCTTCGTGTGTCTTTCTTTCAGTCAGCATGTCAGCACAAACGATGGTAAGGTATTAATGAGAGAGAGTTTATTCAGTAAAGGGGCCACAGGTTCATTATACACGAGGTCATACATTTTGATATACTTGAGAACACAATGATACATTATCAACACATCACTGTCAACTAGTTAGTTAGTTTCGGTTACAACAATTGACAGAAATGTATTTTGTTTTTTCATAGCAAGAAATAAGTATTTTGCGAGGCAGTTAATGACAAAAATATCCTTTGATGTAAATAATCGGGCTAGCGTTAATTCTGAAGGATATGTTCTGAAATATTCTGGCAGAATATCATTTTTCAATTTCTTATAAAATGGGCATTCGAAACAAAAATGGTATTCGTTTTCAATATAAGGTATAATACAAAGCGGGCACAGGCGATCGTCCCTTTTAGGACCTATTTTCTACCGTTTTCTACCATCAAATTGTGATTGTTTTTACCCTACGATAGAAATCCAGTTTTGAGACCAAATTAATATCCAATGAGCACAACTATTTATATATGCCTATACATCGTTGCTTGAACAATTCTACAAACGTCGAAATGTTTCCGATCCGTTGATTTGCCCACCAAACCCATAAGTAGACAAAAGTGATTTCACTTTAAGAGCCCAACAATCTAAACCCTTTTCAGCCAGACAATATTGATAATCATATACCTTTTTAATAGTGTGTTTCAGTTTGAGACAAAAGTCAAACCCAATATTTAATAATTTGGACACACTGATTGACCTTTAATGAGTAACGAGAGAGTTGAGCAAGCGCCGTGATGTTCGGCGTATTTCTAGAAAGACATAAAAACTGTTTACAGAACCTTTCATGCACATTCAATACGAATGGCAATGGATGAAAGCTCCAGATTAAGGGAAAGGTATTAATGGTAAGCGAGGAAGACGAGCGAATCTGCCGATAATTCTCTACCCGTGCATACCGTCTGTTTTGTCCAGTTGTAGCTCCGTGATTAATTCCTTCACAACCAATGTTCTAATACAAGCTCTTCTCCGGCTTCCAGCAGGTTCCCCTAACGGCAAATTATTGCAACATAGACTTCAATGCGATATTTCAGCAAATGGAAACGCTGCATGCATGGATGTCATATTTGTAATCACACAAGCCTATGAACGATGCTTTGTTGTGTAAAGAAGACTCAAAGTGCATATTCGATCAAATATATTTGTGTACTTTTGAGTTTATTAGATCTTAGAAATTATATTTTGTGCAGAATCCAAAGTTTAAAGATGCATAAATGGTTAATATTGGTGAAAACTGACAATTTATTTTCGACATGAAAGTATGATAGGGAAGAAAAATGGTTACAAATTACTGCTGCAAGATTTTGATTCAAGGTTCAATAAGTCTTATGCAACAAGAATTCATCACAAGCCTTATTATTTCGTAGCATAAGACTTATCAAATCTATGTATAATTTTCATACGCAATTGTACAAAAATTCAAATAAGTAAATAGAAATCAACTCCCGAACACATTAGACAAAGAAATAGTGATTTCACCGGTAAAAGAAATTTATATTTGCTTTGGTTTGTTCTCTGTTAGATTTAAGCGCAGATAGACTTGTTATCAAAAAGAAATTAAACTCAATCAAAGTAGGTAATAATGATAACAATGGGGATACTTATATTACGCTGGACTCACACAACATTGCTCTATCGGGCCAATTGTTAAGTATTTACCACAGACTCACGTTTTTGGAATGATAACAATTATGACCGAACATTTAAAATGGTAATTGGCCGCTCAATATTCAAATAGATCATGGGAATGTGATGTCATGCAACTCATAATGTCCTCAATTATCGATCGACTTGGCAAGTTTCTAGATATTAAGAACTAAACTTACTTACTGTAAATTCATCTGCGTTGAATCAGAACTAATGCCTGTGAAACACCATCAGTAGTTATTTGCATAAAGCTAGAAGATGACAGAAAATCTCAGGAAGATTGTCCGAAGATAATGTAACAATTAGTAATATATGCCCTCATGTCTTTATCGCGATGACATTGTATTTCATAGATGCAATGCATCACAGGATGAATAAAAATTCTACATTGATCATAAAAAGCAATGGTTAACCTTTTTTGCCTTTGCACAAATTATTTAAAATCGTACATTAGTCTTACATCATTCGTGATTGCATCGTGAAAGCGTTGTGTCAAGTTTGTGTTGATTGTGTTCCGACCGTGTTAGAATCGTAATCTTTCATGCAGTGATTGTACCCACATCGTGTACCTCAAGCACAGATACCGTTTTCACAAAACAGATCGTAAAAACCATAATACGATACCAGTACGATCGAATCGTATTGTTACCGTAGTGCAATCGTGCGTAGTGTGAGTTGGGCTCAACGTTAAAGGAACAACATTCTAAATTCTCCGACTGAATAAGAAATTTCACTGCAACAAATCAGGATCTGTATTCCTGGCCCAAAACTATTTGACTTGTAACAGGTGTTACGTGGACAGACTTGACTTTAGTAACCACTGATGGGATAGAATGACCCCTATCTCAAATAAGGGTAATTACATTCTAAAACCCCAAATATAGAATTATGCACATAGATATAACACTTTTATTTGGATATCATTATCTACAGAATAGCAAAATTACAGGATTCACAACAACACACTCAGAGTCAAATAGTACCAATTTGTTATGTCGATACGTGAATAATTTACATTGTCACTGACTGTCAAATTATCATCGCACTGATATTTGACATGTTAGTTTTAGAAAATACAAATGAATCGAATATGTTGAAATATAATTTTATGTTGAAATACAATTATTTTTAACATTTAACTTCTTACAATTCAAGATAAAGATACATATCTCATAATGCGTTGTAATTAAGGCAATAACATGTTCTATTGAAATAACATACGCCATGTGCTCTTCTTGCATTCGCCTCTACAAGGACGACAAAATGCTCTACTCATCATCAGACAAGATAGTACACTCACAGAGAGGAAGTTATAGTAGGCCAGTAGGAGGAGCTGTACTGCCTTCATTGATGTTTCCATATTACCACCGATCTCGACCTTCAACTGTTCCCTCCACACCAGGAAGAAAGAATCCGTATTTATCTTCTTAGTTCAAAGTTTCACACGTTCACTGTTCTTTACGTGTTTGTTTTAGCTTTGTAAATATATTTCTCATCAATTGAATTAGTAGTATTATTAATTTAGCACAAAGTATATCTGGTTTAATATGGTTAAGTGGGTTAAAAACATGTTATTGTCATAAAACAAATGCATGTGGTCACATCCCGTTTTATGATGATTCAAACAATTATAATTATCAGTTATTCTCTTTTTAAGAGAGAGCTAGTAAGAAAAAAGGATAGAGATAAAAAGACAAGGAAAAAAGGGAAGGAGAGACAAGAAGGAGAAAGAGAGGAAGAAAGACTAAGTATCTATTGATACACATATGTGTATATATATATATATATAATTGTATATCTGTGTTTATATATATATATATTGTCTTTAACGCATATACCGACAGTTCCTTTGGATCTAGACTAAATTTTAGTCTATGAAACAATTTGTTAACTTACTCTTCCTTCATCCATAATATTTTTTTCTTTGGGCTCCTAATTTCATTTGTGTATTCAGTCAATCTAGACTTGCTGAATGTGGACCTAGACTTTATAAAAGGCTCCTTTATATACACAGTCATGAAGCAGGACTACTTTGGATCTTAAGATTAGAAATGTCCAATTACATCCGAAATGACGCACTACGTCACCTCATTTACCATATTTATCGCTCAACAAAGTGGTTTTTTAATGTTAACGATTCAAATTATTGTATGACCCTTATTGCCCGTAACTGTTTTTTATGTCAACGTTTTACATCAAAATTTGTTTCAATTATATCAGGCCACTGATCTATGGAACCTAACGTTTCATTTGTAGTTAAGTACATACTTAACTTAACCATTATTTACAATTACCATTTTCATGCATTGGGATAAAATAACAAGCATATGCTGCCGCATTTCAAATGTGAATAAAAACATATGTTACAAAAAGTACTTTTGAGTACAGAATTATATGAGTGTATGATGTTTATTTAAAATACAATATGAAAAGAGAATCGTATGGAGGTTGGTCGATAAGCTCTTAATTGTTAGTCATGCTGTTAAACGACAGTTGTACTTTAACAATAATCGATATCTCCCGGCCTGTCCTTAACGATAACCGTACCGAGTCTTATCGTCCAGAAATAGTAAAGAGAATAGGAAGATTTACCATCACTTATCACTTTCCTTAGCCTTTTCTCATTTCTATCTTTAGACAAGTTTTATACACGCATAAGGTAATCCTTGGTCACCAAGGCCTTCAATTACTTATACTCTTAACACATAAACAAATCAACAAATTTTATTGTTAAACAAAATAAATTAGACGAGGAAAGGCTGTCTTATTGTGGTAATGTAAAATGTCAATCATTTTATTTTTAATGGAAACATAAACCCAGGTCTTCAATTGCTTATACTCTTAACAAATCAACAAATTTTACTGTGAAACAAAATAAATAAGACGAGGATAGGATGTTTTATTGTGGTAATGTAAAATGTCAATCATTCTATTTTTAATGGAAACATAATCCGAAACGGGGAATTAGATTTAATTTTTAATATCCGCCCAAAGAGAGTTATGTCCTTACTATTACAACGAAAAAATATCTTACTGTCTCAAGTAAAGTACAAAACACTGTTATCATAGTTAGATTTAGTATCGCCTTCAACACATATTATGTTACATT
This sequence comes from Phorcus lineatus, assembly GCA_921293015.1. Lineage (NCBI taxonomy): Eukaryota > Metazoa > Mollusca > Gastropoda > Trochida > Trochidae > Phorcus > Phorcus lineatus. The sequence continues at coordinate 45,442,371 of OV121090.1, read as the reverse complement.
CTACCACGCGTTGAGCCACACTCAAGACCTTACATATCCTTCGCATATATTTAACACAAAATCAACCTAATCGAAAATAATATCTTCGTGACGACAATGAATAAGTTAAATCCCGGATATCAAACTTATACATAATTTTTCCATCAATGAAATGTTGTTATGCAAGGAGGTTTAAGGTTAACCTGATTCATCGAACTCAAAGGATTTTCTTCATCCGAGTGTTGACGCTATTGTTAAATGCGAGTCATTTCCTTGGCTTGAACCTTAGCGATACGTGGCTTTTGGCTTGAAGAAGATCAAAGTGTCAGAGGAAACTCTGCGGTCATGTCATCAATCCTGTTTCCATGACTTCCCTAAAGTCTCAAAAATAGATAACTGCTAAATATCTCCAAGTGTATATATGGTGCATAGGTTGTATTCAAATGAAATTTCATAGTCAGCAGATAAAAAACGCAGAATGTATTATTCCAGTTGAGAAAAACCTTATAGTAACAATTACACATCGGTTTCCTGCTGTTAAGATAAGTTTGCGTAAAAGTTATGATGGTTTGATGGTTTTATGAGGGTTTGTTTTTTATTGATGATCAAACGAATGTTCTTTTAAGTCGTTTATCAAAATGAAATTACGAAAAACTATAAAGATTATTGTAGCTATTTAACGTAACAGTTGCATATGTATACAGAGGCGAAGCCATAGCCTATATAGTCTTGACTTGAGATTAATACTAATAGACATTCACAAATTTTGAAAACGACATTAGATGGATTATAAAATGTCTCAAAGCTGTTATAACTGTTTTACTGACAACAAATATGTGGAGAATTGGCTCTGAACACATATTGTTCTGACACTATGCATATAGATCAAAATTCAATAATTAACCATTTGAGTCTTTGATTAAATGCAGGTTTATTAAAATGGAAAATGTCATGCGAAATTTAGTTTATGAACTGATTTGAATTTAGGTTTGACTTATTCAATTACAACATTAATGAATTGCTGAATATCTGAAACCGTTACACTAAACACGCACTATTAAAGAGCCACTCCGTGATTTTCATAACATATCATTTACCTTTGATACGAACCTTAATGTCATATGTGGTGATATGAAATAAAAAATATAAAAAATCTCAACTTCCCATGTCCAAAAGACATATATAAGACAAATACTGGTTTTCCATGAAAATATAAAAACATCCTTACAAATGCACAGAGGTGTAGATATCACGTCGAATATACATGGATACTAGTTATATAACCTAACAAACACTATCAACTCCTAAGTGCCCTCCTGGCCGTTTTATACAAGTCTCCAAAATTACGTTTGACTATTTGACGCGCGCCATTGTCCGGCGACGTTCTACCTTCATATTGTCACTGTAAGCTTTAAAATATGTATTTTTGGTAACAGTCGATACTTCTCCATCAAATGACTCCATTGATTAGTTTGGCATATATATGACTCCAAAAACTCACGGAGTGGCTCTTTAAGAACATTCAGTATAAATGCAGTGACGTTATTTCATTCTATCGTGTGTTAAACTAAACAGATGTCTAAAGACACAATCTTGAGAATTGGTAAGCACTAATGCAGTGACCTTTCAATGTAGATAGTGATGACACTCACATTTCCTGGTCTTAAGGGAACTCCGATTTTAATTTGAAAATATTTTTTGTGAACTAAAATACTGGCATACGTTCGGTTATATTCGTTTTATAACTACATGTGGATATGCAAATGATAGTATAATATATAATGTCAAATGGGAGCATATTTCCAGAAAATGTTATAATGTTGCGGGTTTTTTATATTTTATGTGCTCTTATTTCAGTTTCATCAATACAAATTCGTTACACAGGAAAATCGTCCAATTATAGAAATAAATAGCGTTAGAATATATGAACAATAAAAATAACAATCATGAATTATTTGAATTAATCGATTGCATTGAAAAAAGCCACTCAAGTTAATTCATCAGCAATTGATTAACAATAGATATTTCACCGTTTCCTTTCATTTTAAGAGTAGTGCATTTTTTACGTTGTTTTTTAACATTGATTCGTTTTCAAATATAACCCAATAAACATGAATTTTAGGGCCAAGTGTATAATTTTCAATTGCAAAATAATCTGTCACAGCACCTGATTATCCGTAGTTTAAGAGAATATAAAAAGGTATCAAGCAAATAGCATCAAACACTGTTGGCCAATATTTTTCGTGAACACCTCTTCATCATTTGAGGTTCCGAAATGGATATCCATAGCTTAACTTAACATGTAACATTCGTTATAAAAGTGCTTCCCTTGATTGTAAAAATATTGTCTTGTATCACTTTATTTATCTGAAAAAAAACGTGCAACTTCCCCAAGCTCAAGCCTTGTATTAAAAAGTTCGTGTTCATCCTTATTTTGTACATCTTATTTTGTGCACAGCCGACCGTAGATGGGTTTTTTTTATTTCTTTGAGACTTCGGCTATTGATTGCAGGTCAATTGGAAGGAGTAAGTAAGTATTGTATTTCATCAAGAGTAATCTATTAAAGCGAGTGCCTTATATGCCCAGATTTGAACCCGAAAACGCGGGCTTAAGTCCTTAAGATTGTTCCTTTGACTTACTTTGGGTTCCGGAAACACATTGTTAAAATGCGTTTGTGTGCTCTACTTTGAAATCTTTAATTACTAGATTTTTTTAAATAACACTTTTTAATGTTTGAAAAAAGTAGGTTCTTTAAGACAAGATTAAATTATTAATAAGTAAGTAATAATTCATTAGTATTAATTTCCGCACGCGGATGACATACAGCTAATTCTTATGCCGAGTGCCGAGCTAACTATTTGACCCTTGCCAGTGGCGGTGGACAGCAGTTAACAATAAACAATTAATAATAGAGATTGATTTAAGTTATTTGTTACAGCTATGAATGAAAATGTGTCGTTATGCAGCTGCTAAACTGTTATATATTCAACGATTTCTTCTACAGTTATTGCACCAGCTGGAATGATATGAATCAAGTTTGCATTGATAGCTTATTCTTGAACAGATGATATACACGTTTGATAACATTAATCCTGTGTTATCGTTACACATCAATTGAATTAGCATACCAAGATGAACTATTCATATTTGTTGTTTGATTCCTTTTGAGATGTTTAACAACACGGATCAATGCTCGAAATCGATACTCATGATACATGAATGTCATTGTGAAACGGATATTGTCATTAAAGTTTAAAAGTTACTTGGTATATTATTATTAGTGAATACTACGTATCACACTTTCATTAATTCGTCTTGGGTGTCAATTTAACTAGTTCTAAATTGAAAGGCTTAGTACACAAGATACGTGTGTCATTAAAGGGACACAGAGTTTGTTGTTGGGGTCAAATATATCATGTTGTAAATGCTGATATTAAAATATTGAATGTTGCTTAAAAATACCATTTTAACGCTAATTGGTTTATTTGTTATTTGGTTTGGCTTGGTGGGGTTAAATAGGTCATATAACTTGTGTTTTTATAATATATCGGCTTCTGAACATTACACTTGCCATTTACTCGATTATCATAAATATATGAAAAATTATGTTTCCCCTTTTTAGTATTTTGAGTATGAAAGTTAAGCGATTTGATTTAACTTAAATCAGTATTTAAATACATGGCAGGTATCAAATCTAAATAATATTTTATGAATGATACACCGTGCCACTTTAATTCACTTGTCGATATTTGTAAGACACCTCCAATTGCAATTACAACAGGTTCTCCTACGGAACAAATTGGACAATATCTGACTGTCTGGGTTATCAAAAGGAAAGCAGACACGTTGATTGTTTAAAGACCATGGAAGAAGCGGATATGCTGAAATCTTTATCATTCCCATTAAATTCGTTTAAAAAAACGTTTCTGTATGGGCCCATTCATTCAATCTGATGGAATTCCTGTTCTAAGTATTGCGAAGAAATTAACACTCAACTCAAATTAATGAATACCCTTTTCTTTGACCCATTTCTGACCAAAAGAAATAATTCATCGATGACATTTAAGTGGTCCCAAAAATATTCTTAATGGGAATGAAAAAACAAATACTGGTTTTCAATGAAAATATAAAAACATCCTTATAAATGCACAGAGGTGTAGATATCACATCCAATACACACGGATACTAGTTATATAACCTTACAAACACTGTCTACTCCGAACTGCTAACTGCTTTTTTAGATAAGTCTCCAAAATTACGTTTGAATATTTGACGCAAGCCACTGTCCGGTTTTCGATCATAATTGCGACGTTCTACCATATTGTCACTGTAAAAGAACAATAAGCTTTAAAATGTGTCTTTTTGGTAACATTCGATACTTCCCGATCAAATGACACCATTGATTAAGTTTGGCATAAATATGACTCCAACAACATTCAGTATAATTGCACTTACGTTATTTCATTCTCGCATGTGTTAAAGTAGGGCTCCCGAGTAAAATAACCTTATTTAACCAAGCCAAATTGTACACTTATGTGCATATTTTCATAATATATCATTCTTGAAATGAATTTACGTCAGATTTTAACAAGTTTGATGAATTGATTTTGTAATTAATTACGATTAAAAAAAGGATAGTAAATTGCTACCCCGATCGTGTTGTTCCGTGAAATCAACCGGATGTGACGTCAACTGTGGAAAACACACGCGACGTAGCCGCCATGATAAATGTAAACAACACCACGTTTCATAATTTAGTTCATCGTGTTCTTGTATCTATTGAAAACTCAGAACCTTTTAGGGTGATGGTTTTTAAATATAAGTGCGGTACGTACATTTAAGAAAAGGAAAAAGCTTTTTGATGACTTTTATACGATATTATGATAACAATTCATATGATAAATTCGCGGTCTCAAACCACTGCTTTTCTCCGTGTCTACACGGATAATGCACCCAATTAATTTTCCTAAATTCTTCAAAATATTTTTTTCTTCGTCAGTTTACTGTTACTTTATCAATATCACTTCATTATTCAGCATCAGTGAAACAGCTGATTTGTCATCGTAAGTTCTCGAGCGCAGCTATAGTTGCCTAGCTTTGTATTTGTTTCGCTGCGTGACTTGCGAAAGGCGGCCTCCATCTACATCAGTACACGTGTATGAAAAAACATTTGAAAAAATCGGTTAAATTTAAAGTTAAATTTGTTGTACTGGGGATTTTGAGGAAATTGCAAAATCATATGGGTTAACTGCACACAGATAATTTTTGAAATATTGACGACCCCATTTACATTTAAACTCCTTTCAAATTATAAAATGATATACTTTAATTACTTCAACAATTTTTTTAAATAAACTATGGTATACGAAGCAAAATAAAGTGAATCAAATATATTTTATTATTATTTAAACAGAAGTGATTTATAAAATTTAATTTATTCAATCATATTCAATTAAATATTGCTTAAGTTATTCTCCTTAATCAGGAAATTAAATATAATTTTGTGCAAAGCTTGGAAATTCTGTTAAGCCCAATAATTTTGTGTGCCAAACTAAACTTTCAAAATTATTGAAAGTCAATCATCTCAATGCATGTTTTCCCCCTTAATTTGTTAACATTTACATTTGGATTAACATAACATTCAGACTGTATACAAAAATATATTGTATATTTTATTTTTGTAAGATGAATCTTATCACATGCATTTATAATCTTTTTTTTAATGTGGCAAAATACTATTCACTTGAGCAATATTTTAATGATGTGACAGAATGATGACAGGTTGTGATATTTAGGGTGGAGGGTCTGGAAACCAAAACACTTTTTTGGTACACAGAAGATATCTTTAGATGACTGAACAAAAATTGTATTTTTTTTTATTTGAATATGCAATGTCATTAGTTAAATATCTTGGTTATAGACAACAATGCATGAATTTATTCATCATTCATAGCAGTTTATGTTATTGTAACAGGCAATTTTTAAGGAGAAAAATAGCGATTAAATCAAACAAGGGAATTGTGTGTGCTATCAATATGCAAATATATAAAATCACAAACAAAACAGTGTGCTTTAGAATTCTTATTTATCATTTGTAATCTTTAAATAATAATTTATCTATTTTCATTGCAATTTATTGATTTATCCGTTTTGTGCACAGCTAACCATAGATTTTTATATGCCCAAGCCGACAGCGTCTGTCATAATGTTTTCATTGTTGATTGCAGGTAAATTGTAAAGAATGTTTAGTATTTCATTGCATCGATAGAAAGTTTATGTGAATGCATAGGTCCCTAAAACCTTAAAATAGCCAATTTAAACCGTAAAAGCGGGCACTAGTGCCTTTAAACTCAGCAACAGACATGAAAAGACAAAGACAAAGGGAGTAGCAGACATGAAAAGACAAAGGGAGCAGCAGACATGCAAAGACAAATACAAAGACAAAGGGAGCAGCAGACATGCAAAGACAAAGACAAAGGGAGTAGCAGACATGCAAAGACAAAGGGAGTAGCAGACATGAAAAGACAAAGGGAGCAGCAGACATGCAAAGACAAAGGGAGCAGCAGGCATGCAAAGACAAAGACAAAGGGAGCAGCAGACATGCAAAGACAAAGACAAAGGGAGTAGCAGACATGCAAAGACAAAGGGAGCAGCAGACATGCAAAGACAAAGACAAAGACAAAGGGAGCAGCAGACATGCAAAGACAAAGGGAGCAGCAGACATGCAAAGACAAAGGGAGCAGCAGACATGCAAAGACAAAGGGAGCAGCAGACAAAAAAGGACAAAGACAAAGACAAAGGGAGCAGCAGACATGCAAAGACAAAGGGAGCAGCAGACATGCAAAGACAAAGACAAAGGGAGCAGCAGACATGAAAAGACAAAGGGAGCAGCAGACATGCAAAGACAAAGACAAAGGGAGCAGCAGACATGCAAAGACAAAGACAAAGGGAGTAGCAGACATGCAAAGACAAAGGGAGCAGCAGACATGCAAAGACAAAGACAAAGACAAAGGGAGCAGCAGACATGCAAAGACAAAGGGAGCAGCAGACATGCAAAGACAAAGGGAGCAGCAGACAAAAAAGGACAAAGACAAAGACAAAGGGAGCAGCAGACATGCAAAGACAAAGACAAAGACAAAGGGAGCAGCAGACATGCAAAGACAAAGACAAAGGGAGCAGCAGACATGCAAAGACAAAGGGAGCAGCAGACAAAAAAGGACAAAGACAAAGACAAAGGGAGCAGCAGACATGCAAAGACAAAGACAAAGGGAGCAGCAGACATGCAAAGACAAAGGGAGCAGCAGACAAAAAAGGACAAAGACAAAGACAAAGGGAGCAGCAGATATGCAGAGAACCTTACGGTAACATATATCTGAAACAGTTACCATTTCGATGCACAATATCCAGTGAAAAGCATTGCTCACTGGCTGAATATATTAACTGCTTTTAGAAGCGCTTTTTGTCATGACGCCGCATATCTACAGCGGTTAGGGCGTAATATTATATGCATGTGACTAGATCAAATAGATTTACATTTTGAATATCAGTTGCAGACATATTTTGCATATAAATTGAAAATGATTTCAGGTACAGATAAATAATATCCATTAGATTTCTGACGATAATTTTGCAAATATGAATCATGTATCATGTACGATATATAACAAACAATTATGTAACATGCCGGTTAAGTTAAACATGACCGTCAATGGGACATTCGAATGACAAGTTGTACATACGAAGTAACACAAGTGTCCTTCGATAAATATTCAGCTGGTAAATGAGACGTCATTATGGACATCTAGCCGGTATCATTTCTTGCTGTCCCTAAAACATGAAATCAAATGGACTTATACTTTATCCATAATAATATTATTCCAACAACTAATTAATAATTAGTCTATGGGAATTTCGTCATATGGACGGAATGTTGAGACCACATACCCATCACAAAGAGTTTTCTTCATATAAGTCACTACGGGCGCGAAAGATGTTTTTGAGAAGGGCCAAATATCAGCAGAAATGTTATTCCTGGCCATATATCAACTGACAGATTATTCCTGGCCATATAACTGACAGACTATTCATGTCAATATGCCAACAGGCAGATTAACCCTCTCCATACATCAAGTGACAGACTATCCATGCCAGACTATTAATCGCCATATATCGACAGGCAGTCAGAATTGCTTTTGATGCCTAAGATAACAAAGCGAAAATGAGGCTGCATCCAAGAATGTTGATGTCAGATTTGATCATTATCCTGAAAGTAAGCACCAAGGTCGCTGTGTAAAATGGTCATTCTTGAACTTATTTTCGGATCGTCTTGCCTCACTGGCAGAAATTAGAATTTTGGCATGATGAAATAGAAAGAAAAATGAAAAATAGCTTTTTCGAATTTTGACCTGTATGTTCACTTCAATGATCTGCCAAAATTTTCACGGTTTGACAGTGGGTCACGATACATGATTGCATTAAAGTACAATGGATCTTCTTTTATGTATTGAAATTCTTGTTCACAATACTACCTCAAAGGTTTCCTTGTAAGTTAAAGTGGAATTCCCATGTGACAAAAACCATAAATGATGCTGAAAATGTACTTGCATACAACTATTTAACTGCAAGAGAAAACCATCATAGATATCTTTCAGTACGGAATCAAAATTTACATAGACTGTGGCAAATGTATCTCCTAAATCCTGATCTATTTAATTCCATTGCCAACTTGGTACAAATCAGCACATTACGTATTCAATCAAAAGAGTGTATATGTGGCACATTTGTTTATGCTATTGTAAAACATGTTTTTATGTACTGCGAAAAGACACGCCTCGAAAGAGATCTGCTGATCAACTCAATAATTGATTTGTTAGATATGAATACTTTTTCCAGTCTTTGGAGTAATGATGAAGAACTTACTTTGTGTTTTTTACTTGGTGGATCGCCAACAGATTATTGTTTATCCCTGGACCATGGTATATGGCTTTCCTGTATGAAAAATGTATGTGCTACTGTTAAGCACTGGAAACTATATTTTGCAAATTGTTTGTAACTATCTTTATTAATCTGTACCTCATGTACATATACCATATCACATTGTATCTTCATTCACTGCAGGAAATAAAGAATATCTATCTATCTATGCAAAATTAAACGATATTTGCACTTGGTTACGCAGTTATGTGAACAAACTTTCCATATGAAGCTGTATCCACAGCAAAGTGTGGATTAAATGCTTTGTCAAAATTCTTTATCAAAAAGCTACACATATAATTTTATCATTCTTTGTTCACTATGATTCATGTTTAGAAAATATTTTCTGCATCTTAAGCGTGCGACAAATGTTGTTGTAAATATGGTGGTTGGGTAGTTTAAGATGGTATGTCAATATGTATAATTCAATTAAACCAAAGAACGATTGACTTTTTAAGAACATTTCTGTACCAAATTCAAGGTTTCTCTTGTGTCAAATTTATTGTAAAAATGTTCACACTGACATGGTTATTCTTGAGTCAACATTATTCTCGCATCACGGTTCTTTGTTTAAATGGCATAAACTATCATGTCACTTTGACATCATTGTTCTTTGCTAATGCATCGTTTGACATCATTTAAATAGGGCAAAGCATCAATCTTCCATCATTCAAATAGCGCAAAACATCAATCTTCCATCATTCAAATAGGGCAAAGCACCAATCTTCCATAATTCAAATAGGCCAAAGGATCATTCTTCCATCATTCAAATAGGGCAAAGCATCAATCTTTCATCATTCAAATAGGGCAAAGAATAAATCTTCCATCATTCAAATAGGGCAAAGCATAAATCTTCCATCATTCAAATAGGGTAAAGCATCAATCTTCCATCATTCAAATAGCGCAAAACATCAATCTTCCATCATTCAAATAGGGCAAAGCACCAATCTTCCATAATTCAAATAGGGCAAAGGATCATTCTTCCATCATTCAAATAGGGCAAAGCATCAATCTTTCATCATTCAAATAGGGCAAAGCATCAATCTTCCATCATTCAAATAGGGCAAAGCATCAATCTTCCATCATTCAAATAGGACAAAGCATCAATCTTTCATCATTCAACCTAGGTAGAATATCATTCCTCAATTCATCTGGGATGACTGATGCTTTAGATGCTCTATCCAAGGTCATCGAAGTCAGAATGATGCTTTATCCAAGAATGTTGTTGTCAGAGAGGAACATTGCTGAAGGGTAAAGCATCATTCTAACATTATTATCCTGAAGGAGGCATCATCGTCCCAAAATGCAGGTATAGCAAGGTCTACTAACATCACATAACATAATGTACCTAAGCTACCAGGGCTATTACTGGCTAATGTTATGAATAATTTATGTGCAAAAGAAACGTCCTACTACAAACGTTCATTCTTAAAGGCATGTTTAAAATGTTTTGATATTAGACGTTGGTAAACAGAGTTCATGTTATAACTGGTTACCATAGCGATCAATGATGATGTTATGCTTTGTTATTAAAGGACTATTTGAATATAGTCAGATTCTTGACCTCTTGAAAGAAAAATCTAATGACAGCAAACGTCCATGTTCGCACATGTTCATAACTGACGTCGATGCTTAGTTGCCATGATGCATTGAGCAGACACGTAATCTGATCAATTGATTTGATTCCGTTGCCTACCTTCCTGCAGAGCCTAAATGAGACCACTCCTGTTCAACGTAAGTGGTTGACACTGTCTCCCTATGTCTGCAGTGGCTATCACTAATATACATAACCATTCCAGCCAAGTTAATATTCTAATTTCCGAGTGTCAAGGTGACAAGAGTTGACCTTAAAACATTTGGTAGGTTTGATCGGCGAAGCATTGATGATTGCTTCGTCCTTTGAGGTGGGATGACTCCTGGTTGACTTTTGTCGTGTAAGTTTGTCTGTAGCCTGTGACTAATCTCTAATTCACACTTTTAATGCAGACCTGGATACTTACATTAGTAAATTGTTACCTGCTTTTTCTCTGTTGCCGGACAAAAATGATGACAAAATCAATTTGGTGCACATGTTTTGCTCTAGTAAAGCTCTACTCAGTATATTCATGATAACCATCGGTATACAAATCAAAATAGTATAGGAATCTATAAGATTTTAAGAGAGTGTTTTTATTAGTTCCTTTCAATTGTTTTCCTTTTATGTACATCACATTACAGCTTAGATTTTATCATGCAATTGGATTATGGTTTTTCCATTTTACACATGTAAATCAAGATTAATGCAAATGCGCCATGAAATATACAATTTTCGTAGAGTTTCGTATCCGAATCTAGCTTAATCATAAGATATCATCCCTTGCTATTCAACGAATGTATTTTTCATTAATAACATTAACATTAATAACAAACATTACTAGGAATGGTTTAAGATTTTTCAGGAAAATTTCATACAAACCAATTAAAACGCCAATTAAATATGCCAGATATTCCTGCAAAGTCCAGGAGGCCGTATATGCTTAAAATGGTTGGGGAGAGTGTAATGTAATCACGACTGACAAAGGAACGTTTTGAAATAGATATTGTATCAAATATTCTGGTTTCAACCTGAAAAACCATGTCGAAGAAAGTTCATGTTTGCGATAACACTGACCATCCACTCACTTGTCTCAATAACTCGCTAACTTTATATCTGGAATGGCCAACAAAGTTATGGTTAAAATCTAGTTGGTTAATTAGTTTCATGTTGAACATTTTCAATTAAAGATCCATAATCATTCCCGTTTTCAATAATGATATTTTCCTTGTCACTGTCAGTGACAATCGTGCGATTCAAGAGTTTTGTTCCAAGGCAGTGTGCTGTTAAAAAAAGAACGAGTTCTAGCATACACAATGCAAAAATGAAATATAAATGAGCGTTAATGCCATACACACCAATTAAAACGCCAGAAATATATGGCAGAAACGATGTTCCTGCAAAGTCCATGAGGCCGTATATGCTTAAAATACTTGGAGAGAGTGTAATATAATCACGACTCCAAGCGACCAAACATGCAAAGTTAGGACCTGACATATAAGCAAGAACAAGTGATCCAGTCCATAAGGCATTTTCACCCCAGGTGTTATACATACACAAAACTCCTGCAGAAATAATTTGACCAGTCAAACTAATATACATGATTGTTTGTTGCCTGATATAATTGCTTAAGACAGTGGACGTTAATCTACCAAACAAGAACATTAACCAAAATATTGACGTCATCAAGGCACTCTTCTGAATCCCAAGCTGATGAGGTCCAGTAACCCCGATGGTCGTGAGGTAACTGCCATGGCCAAATGCTAATCCGTATGTCATCGGGAATGATAGACAAACAACTATCGTGTATGCCGTCTTTATCATTGATAACCCCTTCATATCAATCTGACGGATCATTTGGTTTGTTACAATATCGTCAGCAATGTTAGGTTTCACCAGAAGGTATAATAAACAAACTCCAAATGATATCGGCAAAGCAAGAACTCCTATGATAATATATAACACATCTACGTGTGAAGCTGTCCATGCACAAGATTCGTCCTTCATCAAATTTGCTGTTGAATTATTTGAAATTAGTAATGAAAGACCGTCATTGGAAAAGTTTGAAAGCGTTGTTCCAAGAAACTGTTTTCCAATTAGAGGACCCAGGAAGTTGCCCAACGATATTGCTGTTGGTATGATATGTAAAGCATATGCATCTCCATCGTGGAATATGGTGCATAGTACCATAGAACCTGGAGAAAAAATAGTATACATTTGACAAAAAAAACAAAGGATTGCTCAAATAAATTAACACAGTCTTACTGAATTGCGAAATAATTTTATATTTCTTATTTTCTTTCAACAAATTATGAGGACATGTGTCCTGAATATTGTCCTCATTATTCATCTTCACTTTGGACCTGCCTTTAGAACTTACCCGAATTTAAGTATTAAGGTGAATCTGCCTGTTCAGAAATGAAACTACTCACACACGAAAAATACACCATTGGCAAATCCCGATGCAAAGAGACCAACCCAGGCGACGTACATGAAAGGTGTTAGAGCAATAACTCCTATTCCTATGCTGTTTATCAGCATTACACTTGCCATAAGTGTGTACATGTTAATCATCCTAATGAGGAAGGTCGAAATCAAACAAGATCCAGCAATCGCCAAACCAGTTACTAGAAACAGCGATGCGATTTCTCCAAGCTCCACTTTAAACAAGCATTGCAAGTCCGGTAGTGAGGGGCCAATGATACTCAATAGCACACCCTGGAAGACAAATTCAAAGTATTTAATGATTTTCATGTGTCGTTTTAATTTCAACTCCGTTATTCAATGCTTTTTATGTGTCATTTAAATGTCAGGTATATCAAAAATATGATTGTTCTAATGCAGAGTGAATTTTAAATGCGATTAAACCATTTAAAAGGGTTTTCTTCAATAAACTTACCCCATGACCTGTGCCACACGCAAAGAGGAAGAGTTGAACTGCTTTTGCCTTGGACTCCATCGCTTGTGAAACGTTCTCACTTGTGAGTATATACATGACTCTTATTCTTGAACATTATTCTGTGATACCAAACATATTATTATCGCGTCATTAGTATCAAATTTAATGTGTATCATTGTAAGCTTAATAGGTTGAAATCAAGCGTTATTCTACTAAATGGTGCTTGGAATTAATGCACGACCCGTTTACACAACGTTCGATGGTGACTTCGCATGGACAGAGAACTCATTTTGTTCTTTATGTCTGCCACGTTATGGACAATGACTTGTTAATTGAGAGTAGCTCAAGAAATTTACAATTTAAATGAGAGTTCAAAGGATCTGAAAAAGAGGTTGATGATGGCAAATAATTCATAATGAAAATGTACTATATATGCAACATCATCACACTATCTCTTGAAAAAAATCAGCAATTGAACCTGAGTGTACAACTATTTAACTTTTCTCGCATGTTAAATCTTAAATCCTTAAACTGATACTGACAATGAGTCATATCATTTAGTGATGGCAATGTTATGTCAGTACGCGAGAGAACAATGGTCTATTTTATAGAACTAAGTTAACATCAGGCAACAACTCTTTTGATACCAAAACTTTTACTATTGTAATGCCCAGAGTGAAAGGCATTGAACTTTATAAAGCTTTAAGATCGACTTAATGGTCCTTTCTTCCTATTTCCAGGTTGATATATAGAGAGCGCTGTGTACTGAATGCAATGTGGATTAAGTGCCATGTCAAAAGTTATTAATTAAAACGTTGCATGTATATCTTATAATATTGTATTCGAAAAGAAATTTGTTTAACAAAGTGAAAAATGATGTGACATATGTTGGTAGTAAAATGGTGGATGGATGGAATATGATCCTAAACTCAATTGAAAAAACATTAAACGTAAGATGCAATTACACATATTCCATAATACATTTCAAAGTTTTTGTTGTCCAATATTCATATCGCAAGTTCACTTTGACATAATTTAACTCACGGTTAAAAGAAACCCTCCACTTTAGATTTGAAATTACGAAAACAACTCAGTTTCAAACCTAATCACATGAAAACACATCGCTCAAATACAGCAATGATTGTTGCATATTGAAACGTTTCCTAAATTTTGTCAAATTATTGTTTTCACCTTTTTCATGCGAAGCAAAATAGCGCCACGGGTATAAAACCAATGCGAATTCGTTGTCAGACACCCAATATGTAAATAATAACACTTGAAGAATGACAAGATTGACTTAACAGCAACGTCAGCGAGCAATCGGGATGATTGAAATGGTAGCCCCTCTCACCCATGTTTCAATATCGCTTGGCTGTCACCGTACAAATGTCACAAGACTAATGCAACGTTATCATCATTCGGGACAGACCTCAGGCAAACCCACCAGGACGACCAATATCTGCACAAGTTACACCTCAGAAACTGCTTCCTGACAGTGACGTCATCGGCGGCGAATGCCCTGGGTCACTAGGTAAGCAGGCGCACAGTGACAGCAGACGTCTAAGGTCCCATGGTTTCAGGGCATACAGACCGTTCCGAGAACAGCTGTTGACAGCCGAAAATCTCCAATGAAGACTGAGATTGGCGAGGACGGTTCTACGTTGGCAGCGACGTCAGTGACAGTGGGTGCTTTTCTCTGACAAAAGTTGATTCTGTCTCTTCAAAGCAGATGGAAGAGTACGTGTTTACCGCCGTCGAGGAGAGAGTACCGATGCATGTTGCGTTCAGGAAGTGGTGCCCTACGGACGAGGAAGTGTCATAGTTTGGGGAGGAATACTTGGTGAGGAGAAGATGTCATGAATGGACATCTGACGGCTCAGCGTTACGTCGATGACATTCTCAATCCTATCGTATATCCCTTTCTTCGACAACAGGCACAAGGTGTGATCTTTCAACAAGACAATGCCCAAAGTCACAAAGCTCGAGTTACTTGGAACTTCCTTGCTTACAACAACAACGACGTTTTGCCGTTGATAGCAGGCTTGTCTAACATGTCACCGATCGAACATCTTTGGGACGCTTTGGATCGTCGAATCATCAACGACGACTGCCTACAGATAACCACCAGCATCAGCATGGCAGAGCATTCCACGTAATGACGTTAAACGTTTGATTTTCTCCATGCGTCCGAGGGTTAATGCGACTATTGTGGCAAGGGGAGGCCATACACGTTATTAATATGAACTGTTTTCAACACACTGAACCTGGATTTCCCTGCACCGGGATCAGTCATGACAGTGAACTTGGACTGTTTGACCCCCAGGCCAATATATTATGAATGTGATATCGTCACATGTTCTTGTTGAATACAATTTGTTTTACTCTCCTTTTTTAATTTATTCAGCACGCTAGATTTAAATAATTGTAGCGTGGGTTTTCCTGTGAGTATATATTTGTGAAAACATAATTCTAACATCAGTTCTCATAGGTGTAGTATCCATCACGTATCTATATACTTGGATAAAACGTCCTTATATTATATGATGGATAAGTGTTCTGTTTTCTGATTGGACAAACCCTATGTTGACCGCGGGAATCGTCACGCGAGGTTAACATAACAATCCGATGACCTGGAGATTAAAATAGATCAACGCTGCCAAACTCCTAACTGTGTTGTTACGACTCTCGTCAGCGAGGTTGCACCACTGCAAAGAGCTTTGAGAGGAGCGCTGTTCAGAGTCGCTTCCCTTTTCAGTCATGGCAGACGATGCAAAGAAGCGCTTTGCTGATGCCGACGAGGAAGAAATTCAAAGGTTGATAGTGTAGAAACAATGGCGCACGGTCTTGAATATTAACAATTATCTGGTATGGTGGTGCCAAGGACGCTGAGAACTGCTCCCTGAGAATGAATCATTAATGTTACATTTTGAACCAAGTGGCTGTGTAGCTCATCGTGCTTAAATGATAATGAAGTTATGAAATTATTTCAACTCCATGACTTATTTGCAAACGTCCTGATAATAAGGTATAATTTCAAAATCAGATATTTCTTTACTGGCTAGATTAGATCAAATAAGTTCCGATTATTGGGTTGTAAGTTGGTGATTGTAATATTTTATATGATTATTGGGTTTTGCTGGCACTTCATTCGATGACAAAGATAACGCTTATCAGTGTCACATAGAAGACCAACATCCAATGTTGAAAATAAGTAATTTAAACATGATTGGACAGAGTGTGATGAGTAATACAAAAACTTTGAATGCTTGTCAATATCGTCAACCAAGCAGACAGGTTAGCAGCTTCGGAACAATACAATTCCCGATTTTCCCGTCTATGGATGCCATTTTTCTAAAAGTTTTGGTGAAAACCTACTGCAGAGAAATACACAATACTTCGTGGACATCCGTGGACATCAGAGTTAAGACGGGATTAGTGCCTGTGAATTTGATAGAAAATGTTATGCATGGTCAAATGAGTTTGAGTTTGTCTGTAATCAATTAATCAGCGTCTAGCTATAACATGTTACTCCCTAGCTAATCCGTCGTCGAAGAAGAAATAAGGAATCATCAACATGAACTATCCTTTACTGATATATTCAAATCTTCACGTTTTTGACAAATGAATATTTAAAACAGAAAAAAGCAAAAATAAACTCGCGAGGGGAGACTAGTAGTCTCTTGTTGAATAAATTGTGCAAATCTCTTGCAAAGGCTCGTAAATAAAAAAGGGGAAAGATTATCATTCATTCCCGTTAAACATAAGTTATTGTCTAAATCCTCAATATTGACGTACCACAATTATTTTGACATACGCCATCAAAATAATTTGAAATGATTTCATACTGACCATGTTGAAAAAATACCATGTTGATCTGTTGCAAAACCCCAGACAATGCCATTGATATGAATTATTCTTATACCGTCTGCCACCTGGTTTAGTCTTTTTATTAATTGGAAATTCTAAATTTGCTTTTTAACACAAAACAGATTCAACAAATGACAAACAGATGTTCATTAATTGCTTTCTTTATTTATTGTGTTCATGCTCTTTGAAATATACACCTGAATACATGGGAATACAATAACTTAAACAGCCATACACTGAAGATTAAATAACATAAACTGAAGTACAAAAAAAGTACACACCCAAAGATTTTCTTATTCTGATATAATTTTTGACAAATAGAGTAATTAAAAGTGTTATCCTTATGTAACGAATGGAAACAATGATAACATATCGCCCAAATGCAACCATGGCATATCAGTTGACGGAAACATGGCTTTTTTTCAGAAATGAAAAGCGGTAAAAGCAATGAAATCGATTATTCACTACTTGGTTTACGGAAAAAGCAAAAGAATCCCACGTTTAACAGCAGCAGAGCGAGAAAGAGTCATCGGAATGTCACAAGTGGTGGCTTCGACCAGCCAGATTGCCAGGAAGCAAGGGTGACCACCCCCGCAGAAGACTGATATCTGCACATACAAAATCTGCGCAACAGGTATATGACAACAACACTATTGTCAAGATTAAAAACGTTGTAATCCAATACTTTCTTAATCTTAATCTTAACTTATCTCATAGTTAGAGGTTGAAATTTTACCAGTAATGCTGATATTTGAAGTATAACATGAATTTCACTTTCAGGTAAAATTCTTTTGACGTTTAGCAATTTTGCCGCAAGTATGATGTGATTGGTCTGACACAAAAAAAAGTTGCTGAAGTGCAAAGATACCTTGTAGAACGAAAGTAATCAGCAGTTGTTAATTGTGGTTGAGCAGTTATTGTAAAGGTCTGTCATACCAAACTGATTACTGACGCTACCCTTCAGAGTCATTCAACACATTTCCACAATTTCCAAGTATACAAAAACATCACACTTTTTCTTAAGGAAATCTATAATTCTTTATTACCTTTATCTTTACTGATAATTGGTACATAATGAAAACGATATTGGTACAGGTTGTGGATGTTGAACATGGTGACAATAAGATAAGAGTATTAAGGAGGATGTACAATTACAATTTTATCATAAATTACTTCTAAATTATTTCTAAAAAAACTAGCCTTATATAAATATTTACCCAAGTTGCACAATATATTTACATTATAACAACTAAAAAGTTGAATAAACTTTATTACTGATGGACATTTGTAATAATAAGGTTTGGTATATAATATTCTATAGTTGATATACGATGGACATTTTAATACGAAATGGAATTCGTCTTCTATATCATCTTCGACATTAGACACATTAGACATTTACGATTAGCAATATTTTTCTTATTATATCTTCCAATTTCTATAGCTAACTGGTGGGAACTAAGCCTAAATTTAGACAAATAATTTCTATACAGACGTGGAATAGATTTACGTAAATAATATTGAAGTGAACATTGACCAATTATATTATAATACATCACACATTTAGAAGAACTAGACAACTGACTAAAGATATACGGGACCGGATGATCATTAATTCTTTGTTTTATAACTAATTGATAATCTGTTTAACCTGATACGCCCAATTCTTGACACCACGGGTTTCCACTTCTTCATAAAGATATTCATAACAACCTCTTAAAATACTGTTATTAGACACAAGAAGCTTACACCAATATTTAACCATGTTATATTGTCTTTTAACAACTGATAACGACCTAATTCCGCATAAACCATTGAGTTACAAGTTGATTTCTTTACACCTAAGAGCCTTTTACAATAATCCAAGTGTAATCTTTCAATGTTTAATCCGTTATTATGTCCCCAAATCTCGGATGCTTAAAATAATATACTACTGACATAACAATCCAAAACGAATAAAAGAGATTCGGGATTCAATGACAATGACCTAGTATTATTATATATGGAAAAGAGATCCTAACCTAATCCATATATGGCATACTTAAAAAATTGCCACCCCAAAGGATAAGACCATGCGCTCCCATACATTTTGTTGCCATAATCGCTCGTCACCCGGTCATTATTTACTACTTAATTATTCTTTTATAAAATAATTTCATTTCTTAAACACGATGTGTAAGTCAAATAGCAACCTCTGCCCTCGGTTGATATAGAAATGAACACGCTCGCTACCGCTCGCGCGTTCATTTCTATATCAACTGAGGGCGGAGGTTGCTATTTACTACATAACAAGACTCTAGGGCATCATAACATTGACATGAGAGAATGAAAAGAAAGATTCAGTTGGAAATTTCTGCTGTTGCAGTAAACGAAGTAACGTTCATTTATTTCACATGCTTTCCGTATAACAAAGAAGTACGATTAGTTTAACATTCTTTCAAGGCTGACGATACAGAAGAACTTACCAGCAACCGTAAAAGTTCTACATGTATGTTTTATGTAATATGGTAATTTCATTTGTTTCCCGCATTGGCCATTTAAGCTACATGAATCATCTTTACTGGTTACATTCAGGTTTGTGTCCAAGGAAAAGTGTACCCGATGCAGTGTCCTAATGAAAATAGAACAAATTCGAAAATGGTCACCGCGCATGTGAAATAGTATAAAGCGTTTTCCCCATACAAACTGACAAATACTCCCGAAATATAGGGGAGGAATGAAAACCCTACAGCATCCATCAAACAGTACACACTTAAGATACATGGAGTAAGACTTATGTATTCACGACTCCATGCTAATAAACATGCAAAGGATGGTGCGTTAAAGAATGACAAGGAAAGCGCCCCAATCCATAAAATAATTTCTCCCAAAGTAGGTAACAAGAAAAGTAAACACGTTGCCGCTATTTGACCTACTAGGCAAACATACATGATTGTTTGTTGCTTAATGAACACGCTTACTAATGTCGATATTACTCTTCCCATCAGAAACATAAGCCAAAATACAGATGTCATAACCGAGGTTCTTTCAATGCCAAGTTGCAGATGCCCATCCACTCCGATTGTTGTCAGGTAACTTCCAAAGCTGTACGAAAGTCCGTAAGCACATGGAAAGCATAGAAGGATTAGACCTGTGAAGATGACCATTGCCAACGAAATTCGCTTGTCGAAAGTCACATATTGGTTATGGTTGTGGTCTTTACTGAATTCTGGCTCACGACCAAAATATAAGCCAAGAAACCCGAACACTGAAGGCAATCCAAGTACAGCTATAATTATATACAGAAGCATCACCTTTGAAACCATTGTGTCACAATATATTTCGTCTTCAATTGATGAATTTCTTGAGGAGCTGTTATCCAGTGAGATATTCCATGAGACATTCCTGCTCAATGTCAAATCTGACCTCGGTTGTCCGAGAAATGGTTTTGCCAAAAGCGGGCCAACAAACGATCCACACGAAACTGAAGCTGCTAGGACATGGAAGGCGTAAGGCTCATCTCTGTAAAGGACACTGCATAGAACCAGACAACCTGCAAACAGAGAAACGTGTCAATTTGAAACATTTAAAGATGAACAAATGACAAGGTCAAGGATCTGCAATAGCAGGATTTCCTTTAATTAATCAATAGGACAATGCCTTCTCTTTGACGAGCATCGTTAAATTCATTGCCAAGGATGACTAGTCCCCTGTCATTGCTTTACAATGTGGACGTAGGACAAGCAGATGTATATATAGTTACAGTCATAAACTGACTTGTTGTTCAAGAAAAAGAACAAAAGTCTCCATTCGGGTTACATTCACTGTCAGAAATCTTTGCAGAAATACAATTGTCGAGATTATTTAATCTATAAATAAGTTCAAAACATTAAGAATAAAAGCATGTTTGTTGTTTGTGCAGGAAAGATTAACTTACAGTTAACGGCGATTCCACTTGAAAGACCTGCGGCAAATAGACCGATCCATGCCAGGTAGATATATTGTGATAATGCAACCACTGCAACTCCAACGTTATATAGCAACATCGTAACAGCGATCAACAGATAGATATTGCATTGCTTTAGTAGGACAATTGACAAGAGGCCAGCTGCCCCGTAAGTCAGTCCAAGTGGTAGAAACAGCGCAGCAAGGTCTTTAAGATTAACATTGAACAGGCATCGCAGATCTGGTATGGTGGTGCCAAGGATGCTGAGGAGTGCTCCCTGGGGATATATCAATAATGTCAATATTAAGCCCATTGGCGTTAAAGCTCATCATTTTAAAGTCATTTTGAAGTTATGACAATATTTTAGCTCTATGTTCTTCCTTAATATAGAGACTAAGGTTTAGAATACACTCCAATTGAATAGGTGGTGCACGATCTTTGCCAAAGATCTGCTAAGACTCGCTGTAGACATTTGGTTATACAGCTGCATGCCAAAAGTTTGTTCACATACCTGAACATACTAGTGCAAATATCTTGTAATTTGAGATGCCTTTGAGGTATCGCAGCGTTGCGAAAAAGAAACGTATATAATTTTCAGTACATCTATTCTTCTTTAAGGCAATTGTTTATCGTACCCCAACAGTTAACCATAACAGTTTTGGCAGGCCATTGACGTGTATAGGGGTCAAAATTCCGAAAACACTTACTTTTTCTCTCCATAACATCCTTTAAAAGTTATCAACTTCTTTTAAAAACCAGCAAACCACAAACTCAATTAGGTTGGTTTTAATCTCAGAGTGTCGATATGGAACTTTTGATTTGACATTTAACGAAATCGAAAATATGACCCCTTCTGTCTATATAAATATGCCAAAATTTTTGCACGAGTGACCAGACGATCCCAAAATGCGTTCAAGAATGACTATTTCACACATAGACAGTGGGTGATCCATTGTCAGTTTTGCTGAAGTTATTCTATTGACGTCGAAACGAAACTCAAATAACATGATATTTGCACTACGATTCAGTGGTAAGTGAACAAACTTTCGGTATGCAACTGTAGTTCCTGTTATACGGAAGATGACTTGCAGATAACTAGGTATAATTTCCGAATCAGATATGTTTTAGTGGCTAGATTAGATGAAAGTTCCGATTCTCGCCTTGTAAGTTGGTTATTGCATATATTATAGTACGTTTTTGATTAAACGTAATTATTTATACTTACCTGTTGACTAGACCTACTATGCCTGCCTCCTCTAGGCATGCTTTATTTCAACCTTATTACCACAGACGAAACTTGAAACAGTGGAGTAAGGGATGCGTAAAATCCCCCTCCAAGGGCGGTAAGTCAGTGGTCTCGTGACGTCACTCCCAGAAGCCTTCACTCTCCGAACAGGCCCATAAAAGGCAAGGCAAGACAGACCAAGCGGGGAGGATGGGCGGGACTAGTGCGTAGGTCTAGTCAACAGGTAAGTATAAATAATTACGTTTAATCAAAAACGTACTATTATTTAAATACATATCTGTTGACTAGACCTACTATGCCTAGAATTCCACTGCACGGAGGTGGGTCAGTAGATATATGGGAGAGACGAGACCAGCGACAAGCCCTGAGTGTAAGCTAACCTACGAGTCCTCCACCCTGTGGTGAGGACAAGGTACAGCCCGGGAGACACTATCTCTACCGCTAAGCGGATCGAAGAGACAACCCAGCCACTCAACTCCTGATTAACACTGTCCCCGACCCCTATGGGGGAAAGTGTAAATAGGAATAACCGACAAAGAACAAACGATGCGAACCGAAGTTTGCAAGGAGCATCGAAAGACACACGGGACCCTCCTCCTAAGAGGACTGTCCCCTTCTCGGTCTGATCGGGTGGACCACCTTCGCCTGAGCGAAAATCTGCGGACCCAGCCTTGAGATACCTTCGAGATCTGATGTGGAGAGATCTCGTAGGTAATGATTGGCGAAGACCTCTGAAGAACGCCAACAACACCCCGCCATGACGTCCTAGACCGCGATGTTACAGTGGTAAGCCATCGTGGCTGAGACTGCTCGGATCTCATGCGGGTTGGAACGCGACGGGGGTGGCAGGTCAGAGGCCTTGTACGCGTCAATGACTGCTGACCTATGGTATACACCCAACGCTCGCTTGTCCAGCTCTTGTGTGCTCCACGGCGAGAGAGGCAAGAACAGACGACGCCTGCCACCCCTCAGCCTGCGTGTACGCTGCACGTAAACCCTCAACGCGCTAACCGGACACAGCGAGAGATCTATCTCTCCCGATTCAGACCCCAGTGCCGGAATAGAGTGTGTACGGCCAGCCTCATCAGCTGCTTGGTTTTTGCAGACGAAGTCGGGAGCTAAACCAAGTGAGGCTGATAACCCCCCCCCCCCCCCGCCCCAATCGTAGAAGGTCCGCCTGTAATGCATGGATTTCTGAAACCCGAGTTACGGAGGCCATGGCCACCAGAAAAATGACCTTGATGGTGAGAGGGAGGGGGGGAAACTCGGAGAGCGGTTCATACCTATCGGAGCGAAGGTGGCTGAGCACGACAGCTAAGTACCACTCGGGTGGACGAAGCTTAGTCCTGCCGTCCCGCTTGAGGACCGACACATCTAAACCCGGCGACCTCTTCTTAAGTACAGAGAGGATAGCCAACAGGTTGGTGTTAATTGATGACGCCTTAAGATGCCTGGTGTTGCGTAGGTACACCAAGTACTCTCCTACCTGAGAAACGGAGGCCTCCGCCGGGACGAAACCCCGCTGAGCACAGAAGGAGGCGAAGGCCTGCCACTGGAAATCATAGAGTTTCCTAGTGGTCTTCCTATTAGAGGTAGCTATGGCATTGGCGACACACCTAGAGTAACCACTGCTCCTTAACCCTCTCTTAATACAAGCCACGTGTGAAGGCAGAACACCTGAGGGTTCTCGTGTCACCTTCCGCTTGGCCTGCTGAGGAGCAGATCTCTCCGTGACTGAATCAGAACAGGGTACTGATTACAGAGACGCCGGAGAGGAACTAACCACGGTCGGGCTGGCCACCAGGGGCCGACCAGAAGAAGTCGAAAGACCCGAGTTGTCCCTATCTTGGCTACCACCTGAGAGAGGATGGCCGGCGGCGGAAAAGCCTAGGCGTCCATCCCCTCCCACCCTAACGAGAGCGCGTCTAAGGCCATCGCTCGAGGGTCAGGTACTGGGGAGACATAAGTCGGTAGCTGATGACTGAGACACATCGCAATTCAGTTGCCACTCCGTTGGGGGAGGGGCATCGGGTCACGACAGCGCGTCCGCCAAGATGTTCTTGGCCCCTGTAATGTGGACTGCTCGGATGTCCAACTCCATATCATCCACTAGCTCGAAGAGCCGGAGCGACACGCGAAGCAGAGACTGGGCCTTCGTGGACCCCCGCTGAACTGTCCGTGTGGACTAGTAGACAGGGGCTTCGCAGGGGGACTAGCCAATGTTGAATGGCTAGGCGGACTGCATCCAACTCGAGGACGTTGATGTGCGAGTTCTTCTCTGACTGAGACCAGACTCCCGCCACCTGCTCGTGACCCAGATGCGCCCCCACCCCTGAGTGAAGGCGTCCACGAACAGGTGAGCTGAGGGGGGACGAGGCCGAAGAGAAACCCCGGAGAAAACACTCTCGTCTACCCGCCCCAAGCTAGGAAGCGTTGCAGATCTGGAGTCAGAGCTATGGCGTGACGACACCGCGCCTCACCGATGTGGGGGCTCAGGAACACCTGTCACGGGCGGAGGAATAACCTCCCCCTGCGGGTCAGGTCCTGAGCTGATGTTAGCAACCCCAACACTCTCTGCCACTGACGTAGGGAGAGTGACGCATCGAGAGTGAGATCCATCAACCAATTGTCACAAGCCATCCGTTCCCTCGTTACAAACAATCGGAAGCTTAGTGTCTAGGAGAACCCCTAAGAACTTCTGACGAGTCGCCGGGATTAAGTCCGACTTCTCTAAGTTCACCTACCATCCTAGACGACGGAACAGGTCTATCGTGAACCTGAGCTGTGCCTCGAGAACGACGGGAGAACGGTTGTGAGCGAGCCCATCGTTCCAATGTTCCAAGGTTAGTTGGAGCCGGTCCCGTGACAAGGGACGCTCCCTTGGAACACCGGTAAGAGGAGGAGGAAACGAGACGGGAATGCGGAAGCCCTGACGCAGTATTCGACAAACGAACGGTTCTAAACCTAAATGCTCCCAGTTGCTGACAAAGCACTGAAGCCGACCCCCCACCGTCGGAACGAGCGGAGGAGAAAGCTGAGGGTGTGACCACGAGTCACTTCCTCCGCTTCCCCTTCTGAGGGGTACGGCCTTCGGCCCCAGGATGGGGGGACTTGGGAGATTGCTGACTTATGGATCCGCGGCCACGACCTCCCCGCCGAAAGTCAGTCCTGGCTTCCTTAGGGGTAGATTGACCCTGATGGTAGTTAGCCGCCGTACGTTTGGGCGTCTTCTGACTCCCCGCGAGCCGACTCGTGAGGTCTTGTTGTTGAACCTCCTGTCGTGTTCTAAGTACATCGGGGATACGACCCCCAAAGAGAGATTCCGAGTTGGCTGGGGCCTGCCGGAGGAAAGATCTCTGGTCGGGGCAGAAAGATGCAAGTGATTGTCCCTATGCAGACTGTCCCTATTGTCCCTATGCTAAACGCGACGCCGATAGCATGATCTGCGTGAGGTCAGCGGCCACATTGCTGAAGCCTTTGAGGAGCACCAGGTCACCCGACTCAATGCTGCCCGCTTGGCGCCGTTGAGCATCGCCTGACAGGTGAACGTCACGTGATTCCCCAACCCCAACACTGTGCGAGCCTCTCTGTCGAGATGCGTGAGCTGCGTATCAGTAACGCGATGGGGTGCGTCGGGGGAAATCAAGCGAGACGAACCCTGATCGAGAGCAGGCGGGACAAGTTGAAAGGGAGCCAGATGCAGTGGCAACTGACGCCGGCGCTTGTCAGACACTACTAACGGTGGTAGCAGACGGTTAGGATCAGCAGACGAGATGACATGCTTCATATCCTCCACGGCGTCCAGCAGGAGCCTGTAAGGAGGAAGAGCGAGTCGCATGGGAGATGTGTCCCCATCCCACTATAGAAAACCCTCCTGGCCACCGATGAGCGAGGTCCGGAGACGCGGACCTGACTGAGTGGTCCCCCCGCGAACGAAGCCACTGCAGTCAACATGGCGACTAAGTCCACAGCCCGAGGGTCATCCGATGACCCCGTACCTCCGCATCTGACACTATACTGATGAATGGAGGGTCGGATACGTCCCCAAAGCGGGCCTCCCAGCCATCCAAGTCCGGAGAGCAGTCATGAGTCGGTGACACCACCGTGACACGACGCGTGGGAGTGTGCGAGGGACGCGAAGACGAAGCCAACCCGGAGGCCCTTAAGAGAGCGTGACACGAGTCATGTGACAAGCTGTCCCCCTCTGAGTCTCGACCTATCGTAGTAGCGGGAGCCCCTATCGGATTCTGCTCTTCCGGAAACTACCTGTGAAACTCATCCGTCCGTTCGGTGATTACTACATCCTCCCAATCGAGCGTCCAGCAGAGAAGATACCATGTCTTTGACGGACGCAAGAAGCAGCTCCGGTTTGAACTTGTCAAACTTAGCTGTCTTCATCTTCTTCTTGCTCTTGGGAGTAGTGGGTTCGACGACTTTAAGCCTCAGCGGAGACGTACACCTCTCACCCTCCCGACACGAAGGGGGGACAGAGAGCGACGAGCCCCAGAGCGAGAGCAGGAAGAACCACGAGGTGAGAGGGAGTCCCTCGAACCCCTACCGGATTCTGCTCTTCCGGAAACTCCAGGTCAAACTCATCCACCCTGGGATGAGGGATGACGAATAGGAGAAAACTCTCGATCGCGACCCGATTCACCTGTCGGAGCTGTTCGCTTCAACTCATAAGCCCTATCAGTAACGGACTTGCGAATGACCGAAACGTAGGCCTTGAAGTCTGAAGAAGAGAGAGAGAGGGGCACACTCGTTGCAACGAAACCCCTCCTCACACAAGTCCTTACACTTCCTACACAGCAAGTGCGGTTCCTTGTTAGCAGACTTCCGACCTCCGCATTGTGTACAAAACGCAGAGTACATGGCGAAGCTAATACGGAGGTAGTCGACAAGACGAACAAGGCGAAACCAGCGAGTGAAGACCGGAGTCAACGACGCATGAAAGCCGGACCAGGTGAGTGACAGTCGAGTCACTGACGTGCGCTAGACGAGGTGAGTGACAGTCGAGTCACTGACGTGAGCTAGCACTGACGTGAGCTAGCACTGACGTGAGCTAGACGAGGTGAGTGACAGTCGAGTCACTGACGTGAGCTAGACGAGGTGAGTGACAGTCGAGTCACTGACGTGAGCTAGCACTGACGTGAGCTAGACGAGGTGAGTGACAATCGAGTCACTGACGCGAGCTAGCCGAGGTGAGTGACAGTTGAGTCACTGACGTGAGCTAGACGAGGTGATTGACAGTCGAGTCACTGACACGAGCTAGACGAGGTGAGTGACAGTCGAGCCCCTGACACTAAGTAGTAGTCAACCTTCCCGATAACTAACCACTCAAAACACAACAAGTGCGTAAACTCACAAAACGTAGAAACGACGAGACGCTTAAGTGAGAAAACCCGCAAGTCTAGACGACGGAGACTATCGGGAGGGCCGAATACCGGAGGCTCAGACACCGGAGGGTCCGACTATCGTAGGGTCAGACTACCGGAGGCTCCAAAACCGGAGGGTCCGACTATCGTAGGGTCAGACTACCGGAGGGTCCGACTATTGTAGGGTCAGACTACCGGAGGGTCCGACTATCGTAGGGTCAGACTACCGGAGGGTCCGACTATCGTAGGGTCAGACTACCGGAGGCTCCAAAACCGGAGGGTCCGACTATCGTAGGGTCAGACTACCGGAGGGTCCGACTATTGTAGGGTCAGACTACCGGAGGGTCCGACTATCGTAGGGTCAGACTACCGGAGGGTCCGACTATCGTAGGGTCAGACTACCGGAGGATCCGACTATCGTAGGATCAGACTACCGGAGGGTCCGAAATCGAAGCACCCCCGAAGACGAAAGACTAGTGTCAGCCGAAGGTGAAAGCCAACCGAAGCAGACGACGAGCTGTCGGAAGACCCACCTGACACTAGACGACGAAAGAACTGGCGGAGACCGTACGAACCAAGCAGTCACCCGACGAAGCCGGAGGGCGGAGGCCGTACGACCCAAGCAGTCACCCGACGAAGGAGAGAGAAAGCAAGAGACACGAGTTGCACGTGCAGAGCGTGCAGCTTCAAGCTTGGTAGCGCCCAGCCTAGCACATGTCAACAAGGTCACTCACGCACTCAAACCTACAATAAACAACAAACAAATATAACGCCGAGCGTGTAGATAAGGCGTAAAAACAAACCCTTTAATTGAATACGAAGTAAGGTTAGCAAAAGCAGCGAAGAATAACGCTAGAAAAGCCCAGAGTCGAGAGCGAAAACATAAACAACTGTCTTGCTCTGCAACTGAGAGGAGAGTGAAGGCTTCTGGGAGTGACGTCACGAGACCACTGACTTACCGCCCTTGGAGGGGGATTTTACGCATCCCTTACTCCACTGTTTCAAGTTTCGTCTGTGGTAATAAGGTTGAAATAAAGCATGCCTAGAGGAGGCAGGCATAGTAGGTCTAGTCAACAGATATGTATTTAAATAATATCATTATAAGGGTTTTCTGGCAGTTCGTTTGATGAAGGAAAAGTAGATTAAACTTATCATTGTTTATTTGCTGAAAGTAACATAGCAGATTTCACCATTTCAAGTTGAAATAAACATTTGTAATGAAACTTAAACTTCAACAGTATTTTTAGTTTAAGTTTTATGTTTAAATGTTGTATACATATTAAATCATCAAAAGAGAACCAGCTATCATCGGGAGCCTTAGAAACCACGAACAGTAACATGTTGTGCCTTTAAGGCCAAATCTTACGTATCTTTCTTGGAAATGGGGACCATTTTGAAAGGTTTTGATAGGTTATAATTGGATATTATAACATTAAATATGTCAGCAAACGCTTTCAAAGATAGAGCTTGACGTACTTGACGTAAACCTATGTTTATCGTTGTTGTAACGCCTAGAAAAGGAGAGGTAATTGTGGATAATAGGATGAAAATGTATGTGTTGTGATGTACGTGTACGTGTAAATGCGAGTGTTTTAAGTTAGATTTTATTGTTAAAGTGAGAAATTAAATGAACAACTTTTAAAACCTTTAAAACAGTGATTATTTTCTAATTTTATACTATTATATTATGCGAATTAAAATGTCAAACGCACATATTGGTGTTTCTTTGAAGAACATTAATTGTATTTATTTGGCATTTATCGATAAAAATGAGAAATGTTATGATTATTTCTTTATCATGGCGGTGTTTGCTCTGCTAATACTCAGTGAAGTGTCTGCAGTGGAGAGGGTCTAAGGCATCCGCTCGCTCGGGGCAGTTATTGAACGGCACTGTACATTATGCAAAATTTTAATTGACATCCTTAGTGATAGTTTTAATGTAATTTTCCTGTAATTGCCCGTCCATATCGGCAGCCAAGCAGACAGGTTCGCAGCTACGGAACGCAACAACCCCCGACGTTTGATGACCCCTCCCCCCCCCCCCCCCCCCCCCGTAGAAAAATAGAAGAAAAACACAACATCTTCGTGTTTGTTAACATTTGTACACGGCTTGCCACTTTAAGCGGGAAAATATTCAAAGAGTATTTCAATCTGTGTTAATTCATTTCCTTTATCCAATTGGGCGTCTCCTATCGTCCGAGGACCTTGAATTGAACATGTAATACACCGCTGACGTGGTCGGATGGAGACACGTGAATGTCGCATGTCCTAGGCATTGAGCGCACGTGATAGATGATTTTGATATTTGAAAAAGGTTCTGTTGCCCTAATTTGAGTTTGCCTGTGAGGATGAAGACGACTTGTCTGGTTTTCAGGTGCTTGTTTTTTAAGTGTCAGCAGAAGTATTTTGAACTGTATCCGATACGGAACAGAAGGCCATTCGAGAAGGAGTTGAGAATAAGTCAAACCTAAAACTTCCATGTCATTCTGCTACTAACTTTATCCATGAATGGCCGTATATTTCATGGTGCTAAGTTATGGTTTGAAGTTAGGAGAATTGTTTTAATCCACTCAAAAATCCATTGAAGTCCATGTGTGGTACAGCTGTTGCTTGTACCATTCGTATATTTCCGATGTTCCTGATGTGGCCGTATGCCTTTTTCAAAACAGAACCAAACTATTAATCGATTTTCAAATGCTCCTCGAGCAGAACCCTTTAGTTGAATGTTGTATGTGCCGACATAATAAAAGGTGGGCGAGGCAATTGGCTGAAATTTAAAGAAACTAGCGACTGGATGTAATTGAATAAGAATTGCTGTCCCGAAGCATACATATTTCATAACAATATTCAATACAATATTCAGTACAATATTTCCCACACGCCACCTTTTAACAGCTGAACTAACGAATTATCCTGTATGATCAATGGTGATCCCGCTAGGACTATTGCAAGTACTGCTCAACAAAGTCAACAAAGTTATGCTCAACAGATCACAAAATGTCCAGAATGCTGCTACCAATGTGATTAACAGATTCCTTAAACCTAGTCACAATAATGAAACAACAACAAAATTTCACGAAGAGATGTTGAGCTAACAGTTAAACGATGAGTGAGAAAAATCCAGCGACAGCCCATCTAGAAAAGAAGCTTTCAAAGAGGAATTTAGCTGGGCGTAATACACTATGATAGGTGAATTGTCAATTGCGTTTGACATTCATTGATATCAATATTCACAATGTTGTATTATCTCTAGTGAAATTGTTTGAATATTCACGTTTTAGAGAAAATGAACATATGGATCATATAGGAAAAAACTAAGTACCGGGAAAGGCAAAATTTCAGATCAAAATATTAATTGTGCAAATCTCTCGCGAAGGCTCGCAAATAAAAAAAGGGAAAGATTATAAACCATTGTCCTCAATTAGTTAATGTCTAAATCCTCATTATCGACTTACCACAATTATTTGAACATACGCCATCAAAATCAGTTGAAACTTTTTCATAGTGGCTATTTGAGGAAACTGCTGTGTATATCTCGCGCTAATCCTGAGACAATGCCATTGATATGAATTATCCCTATACCACCTGCTACATACATATATATATATATATATATATATATATATATATATATATATATATATATATATATATATATACATACATACATACACACACACACATACATTGAAATCTAACTATCATGGCAATATGCCATGTTCGAGCTTAACACAAAGGAACCCTTTGTTCTTATGTTTAATACTTTTCATTATGATAATGGTACAATGTTGGTGAAATGTTGACCTTTAATCATATGATAACTTAGATGTTGACATTGAGATATTGATTTGAAAAAATTATTTTGAAAGATATATTCATTTCGGTTAAATGTTGATTTTGAAGGATGTATTTATTGAAAGTTTGCTTTGAAAGAGTTTGATTTGGATGAATGTTTGCCTGTGAATGAAAGTTTGAATTAGAGACCTCATTGAAAAGATATGACTTTAGAAGAATGCAGATCATTAAGCATGTGTGATTTGTTGAAATGATGAATTATAGAATTGTTGAAATTCAGTTTGAAATGTTTGGTGAAAGATTACTTTGAAATGATATACCTTTTGTAAAATGTTGACTTTGAAAGAAATTGCGTTAAATGTTGACTTTGACAAGATAGTTTACTTGCTGAAGAGTTTGATTTGATTGATACTTTAGCTGATATATTTTTTATTTTAAATAGTTTGTTACATTAATGAGTGTGACTTTGATGACTTAGAAATACATTTTTGTTTTTGTAGAAATAATACCACCTTTTATGTTAACTTAAATGATGACTTTAATTCAAGCTAAACATTATCAACGTTAAATCTTCATGAAATGAGAGTCATATCAAAGCTGTTTTATTTAGTCTAATTGTATACATTAAATGATTGTGTAAGAAACTTCTATAACACTTCTACAATACTTTTTCAGGAAATAAGAAACATTAATTGTTTTAGCGTACTCAGAACATTCAGCTGAAAAGCAGCAGCTTTTGTGATATAAATGTTAGGAATAGGGAGAAGGAGACAGATATTTCATTTGTGTGTCACTTGCTGTACATAGTATCCGCATACTGCACAAACGCGTACTCGTGATAATGTACCGCGCTAATAATGCGCTACACGCAACATTACGCTTCACAACATCACTCATTTGCCAGCTTTCTCACATCCTGCTGAATCAGTGTAATTGAATCCGCTGATCCAGATCCTTCCATATACCCTGATCTCCTTTAGGCCTAAAGCCTCGTATAGCTAGCTATCTAACCAGCCAATGAGATGACTCGCATCCAGCAACAGCGGCACAACCCGGATGGAAAATTCCGTTAAGTTCAAAAGAGTATCGTCAAGCTCCTTGGATAACGGCATCTCAATGGCTGAAACAATACCAGGTAAGCACAACAACGAACATCAAGCCGCGCCAGCCATACGAGGGTTTTTCCTCAGGGTATATGAAAAGAGCTGGATCAGCGGATTAAATTACGCTGATGTAGCAGGATTGCTTTCTCAATCAAGTGTCACGTTCACAAAGTACCTCTATCTAACCCCTTTCAATCACACATTCATTTTCCCCCATTCCTTTGAAATAAACTGAAGTACCAAAGAAAGTACACAGCCCAGGGATTTGGTTATTAAAGAAAACAGGAGAAACTTTCGATTATTTGAAATGTTTAATATTAATGACGAACAATTTTTAAACATTGCAAGGACATGTTGGAGTCTTTTGTTCAAAACATCACATCTTATGTCTGCTTGTGTCCCCTTGGGGTTTATTTAGAAATTAACATGGACAGATCAGGCGACATTAGGTTGTATGATTTTTCATAGATAGTGGAGTTAGTATCGGGTCTTACACTCAGTATAGTCAATACAAGCATAGACACTTCTTCTCATGGAAAAA
Source organism: Phorcus lineatus (assembly GCA_921293015.1). Classification (NCBI taxonomy): domain Eukaryota; kingdom Metazoa; phylum Mollusca; class Gastropoda; order Trochida; family Trochidae; genus Phorcus; species Phorcus lineatus. The sequence continues at coordinate 45,409,094 of OV121090.1, read as the reverse complement.
GTAGTTGGTTTTTGTTGGAAGTCCATGATGATTATGTGGTCTTGCCTTGTACTGTTGAAACTCATCCCTCAGTGCTGCACCTGTATAAATGGGACCACCACAGGCTGTAACACTCGATCCTTGTATCTCTGGGCTTTAAGGCTCTGATGAATTGTCATAAAATCTGTCTTCTGGTCGCCGCGCAGACCATAACGCTACCCCCGCCAAAGGGTACAACTTCTTGGACACACGCTGTAGCCTCTCTGCATACGTCTGTATACTCTCACATGCCGTCTGCTTGGAACAGGTTGAATCGACTTTGTCGCTGAAGATCCCTCTTGTCCAATCACGACGTTGCCAGCGAACTCACTCTCCTTGCCAAGCGTAGACGGTTGAGACGATGTTCGTGGGTCAAGGTCCTTCCGCGGGTAGGTCAATATGCCCGAATAGCGATAGCTCTAATACGCCTAATAACAGTGACGTTTCTGTTGCTCAGATGTAGTGTGTGCAGATATCGGTCTTCTGCGGGATTTGTCACCCTCGGGCTTCCGCCACTATGACGGTCAGATGTCCGGCCACGTTAAGGAGTCGAATGACCGTTTATCTAGTGGAACCAAACGTCCTGGCAATCTGGCTCTGGCAATCTGGTTATATATAACGGGTACATGTAAAGAAAAACAAACAAACCGTTACACTCGTAGCATTATTCTTTACATCTACAAAAAAAATTTAATTTGTGGTTGTACTCCAACATTTTGCCCCAAAAAATCAAATTAATGTTCACAGTTGCAAAGGATTAATACAGGTGGAATCTATTTGAAGGAGTCTCCCACCTATCATCAGAAATGAAAACAATACTAAGTATGTTAGGAATCTTCTTTTCGTCAGTTTTCTATGATTGTTTTAGAACATGAAAAGTTTTCTTGTAATAATTGTTTTAGAATATTACCAAACGAAAAGAAAATTAAAATTCGTTACTACAACATTTTAATTTACTGAATGATAAAGCTAAATGATAAACATCATAATTGATCACGGTTAAAAGATCTAACGCTGCCTTTAACACTGTAGTTTTAGGAACAAGGTTGAAATAACCGACCTGTGACTTTTTAACGAACTTGTTTACTTGTTATCTTAGTTATTTGTTTTAATGTACACTACATACATACAAACATGTTCATTAGGGAAATATTAGATAACCATTTGCTTTGTACGGATCACTTTACAAAATGCTTGTCATGTTATCCTTTAAAGAGTGTGTTTTATTTTTTTAAAGTGGCTTTAGTAAGATCCTTATGACCCGAGTCGAGTTAAAATCGCCTCCCCAAACTTGAATCTTTTCCCCTGAAATGCCAAAAATATGTTATTTTCTTGTTTTCACTGATAATCAGAAAACGGCCCTATGAATGTTAAGAATTCGAAATTATGTGTCCAATTAACGTGTGTATAAGTAAAAAGAGCTACTTAACACTATCAACCATTTTTTGTATTTGTGTCTGCTGTAAATAAGTTGCCGAATTACGTTTGAATCATTGACGCGTGCCACTGTCCGGTTTTCGATCACAAATCACGACACTAACCCATTTATCGTCACTTTACTGAACTGATATTCATTAGCATTAGGATTCCGATTTTCTAAAACAACCACTAGTTCGCGATAAAATAAAACCATTTATCAAGTTTGACACATTTTACCCCAACAACATACCTTTAATTCAACTTTTGTCATAAAAATATCGAAATTAATCGTATCAGTATCCTTCTTACCAAAATTGCAAAAAATATTCTTGTAAATTAGGTAAAAAGGTTTCGTTTGTTCACATGTAAAATATATCACATCTGTGATGGATCAGAGGAAGGAAGTTGGCTATGAAAATTACTGTGTGATGATGTGCTTTCTATGATGTGTCGTGTGAGTTGTAAGTAGTTAAGTACAATCTGTATGATGTACCAATGACATTTTTAATATGATACCTTTCACACGCTGAACGTTACAATGCATGCCGCTTAGCCTGATATGTGCGCTCGAGGTTAGGAGTACCACGTCGCCATGCAGTGTAGAAAATGAAACACGTCTATTTAGTAAAAGTATTGTCAATATCAATACTCCAAAGTCATAATGCAATGACGTATCAATATGTAAACGCGTAATCGATAAGCACATAAACCTGCTATTTAAAAGACTGTAAAATATGTCCATTATGTTGGTAGTGATAGTGCCAAGGTCCTTCATTTTACCTAATATTTTCCCACATCATACCGTTTACATCTGACGCACAGATGTATTTACAGCAAGAGCCTACACACCCTTTGCTTTGAGCTTTCGGCGTCTACTTGATGGGCACAGTGACGTCATTAAAAGGAACAGTAGTTTTTGTCTGTAATCATCGAATGTTTATATGTGATTTTACTACAGCTTCATTCAGTTTGACAACAGTAATTCATTGTACATAAACACATGCATACACTCGAGAGAGGTAACCTCACTAATAAAATAATTCACTGTAAAAGATCGGATCATGTGGCTACGTTTTTTCATAAACTGGTCCTTTTTCCTATAAGGATAATTGTTATATATTTCTGAATTACTGAAATATGCCCCCTCCCAGGTCTGAACTCTAGGCACTCGCAGGCGTATCCCTCCATTATGTTAACAACATAACATTGTCTTATCTGTTATCATTTGTACCGGCATATATTCATCGCGTCGAGAACGAAATGTTTTTAATAATATTTATTGTATCATATGTTCTTTGAGTCAGAGGCAGGTCTGGTAGAACTGAGTCTGACAGGAAAGATATATTCGACGAACATTGAAACAGAAACCGTTTGTAACAGTAGGATTGACTTAACCCACCTTGTCTTTCTTTTTGACTTGGCAAGAATTGATTGAATCTGTGTTTCCTAATAAGAAAAGATTGTAATTTGTACAACTTTAGAGTCTTAGTCATCATTGGTGAACTGAAACAAGTTAGAAATAAATGCTAAATTGTCCAAATTTTGAAATGTTACTTTTTAAGTATGTCTTTTAACTTTCAATTTAAAATTCAAGGCAACAGCTTTTAATGCAGGGTTTTCATTTGACAGGAAATAAACAACTTCAGAAAAACAGTGAAGCCTGTTATTAAGGATCGAGGATTCCAAATGATTAAAACGATGAGTTATAATGACAATGACACTTAAATTTGAAACAATAGGTCACTATAATTAATCGAATATTTATCACTTTCCTGAAACGAAGACTGTACCTCATTAGTGGAATGATTTGCGAAATAAATATAGCGATATGACGTTAACAACGTAAATAAAAAATATGACACACGAACCCACGCTGTAGAGATATCGTAAAGTTTGGTCAAAATATATTCTGCACTCATACCCAGTCATAACGTAACACATACAGAGACAGCCGTAACCAGATGGCAGCGAGGGGGTTAACTGTTGTGGCAGGTGACAGTTGACGACTCTTTATAACTTTGAGCAAAAATACTGGAGTCAGTTGACAACCTTGCAGGCAAACCATCTGAAGTTCGTGACGGTTGTTTTATCTTGTTTTCAACCTAGCTGCGTAAAAGATATTTTGAATGAAACGTCCATGTTGTATCCTGACGTCATGAAAGACTACATAAGGGCTTCTATCAGTAACTTGGTACTCAGAATCCAGAATGTCAGTGTTTGTATTAGCTCTAACAATGACGGTCATACCTGGAGTAGCTACTTTTCCAACGGTGTACAGTGGACCTTATAATGTGAACGGACAGATTTTTAATAACTACGCGCAATCTTTCTACAACCTTCTCACTCATTTGTATTCGACTAAGGCATCAACGCTTTCTGAAAACATCCCACAGACATTTGCTGAAACTTTCAATCAACATGGTGCTGGGGATGACTTGTCAAGAAATGGGCAGTCTCCTTCCTCATACAGCATGTCGGGTCGTATAAATCCTATGAATAGAAACGGAATCATTCAAAGTGGGACTCAATTTTATCCATCAAGCCAAATGGTAAGCCAATTTCATCCATCAAGCCAAATGGTAAGCCAATTTCATCCATCAAGCCAAATGGTAAGCCAATTTCATTCATCAAGTCCTTCTGCTCATCAGTTCGCTTCCTCAGGAAACATAGATAGCCAAATTGTAAGCCGTGTAAATCCATCAAGGCAAACTGTTAGCCATGAATATCCATCAAGCCCTCAACCCGCTAATCAAATGGAAACTCAAGTTGATCCACCCAGCAAAGTGACAAGTCCAGATCATGGATCAAGCAATACGATAAGTCAAAATTATCTATCCAACCAAATGGTACATGAAGTTGACACATTGAGCCCAGCCAAGCCAAGCCAAGTAACAAGTCAACTTCATCAATCAAGTCTATCATCAAACAACAATCTTCCATCAGGGCTTATTGTGAAAAATGTTAATCCGTCAGACGAAAAAGTGAGTCAAGTTCATTCTGCCAGCCAAGGGATAAATCGGTTTGCAAGATCAAGCTCTGTTGGTCCATCCAACCAAAGAAATCAAGATCATCATGGAAACTTGATCGTCAGACAGAACCAGCCAACAATCAAAATGACAAATGAAACTGATCAAACAAATCTAACGGTCAGTCAAACTGTTTTACGTCAAGGACAGAAACAAGGAACTAATATGATGATGTCCTCGACCAATCTTCAATATCCAACATCCCCATCAAGGCAATACCCAAATCAGTTTTACTACATGAGTCAACAATGGCGTCAGGTGTATCCTCAATATCAACCAATCAATCAGTTGAATCAAGGCAGCCAAGCAGGACGCCCGGCCCATCCGGATACTCTTCAACCCTATCAAACAAGCCATACCATCAGCTATGTCAATAATGGCCGAAACCAAAAAAATCATTATCAAGGATCGATACCCCAACAGTATCCTTCAAATCAGTATGATGCTTTTCAAACGCAAGGGACAAATCAAATTTCCAATTTTGTGCCTCATTCTGAAATTAGTCCTCAGCGGCCATGGGTCCAAATTCCCTCCGCCCAACAACTCCCAGTAAGGAATCGTCCGCCCATCCCCCTTCAGAATCCTGGAGGAGTGAAAGCTTCCGGTAATCAAGAAGCATGGTTTGTGTATGGTCGACGCAGACTTCCGTTGTTTCAACCATCTTACCCAGGAGGCACAGGACAGACGAAACAGACCCAACCAGGTTGGTTTCCTTTTTTTTGTCTTGAAAAGCAACTATTTAAAGGAGTGATTTCTTATCTTCCGATTTTGTTTCCCATTTAATGAAAGCCCTGTGTCGTCTAGGGTTCTGTACACTTCTAAAATAACCTTTTCTGATAAATTGATTGATATAACCCTTCACTATAATAGTTTCTGCCCTTCAGAGTGAATTAGTCAGTGCAAACAGATTTCATATTATATTATTAATACATTCCCTCTTAGCGATATCTACCACTAATCAAGTTATTGATAGTAATCGTTTAACGCTTCAGCTGCCTGTGACACGATGGAGTTCGAGTGCGTACCTGCCACAATGTGCGAGTCAACTGCAGATATTCAGAGAGGTTTCCGGTGTGCCAACCCTAACCACGTGTGTTGTGATAGCTAGGCTGGAGCGTACCAGCTGTCAAACAGCAGAATTCTTATGTCTCGACCCATGACCAGAGTGATGTTTGAGCGACATCAGTTAATTAAAATCCATTTGTTATCTTGTACCATGTCATACTTGTTTAAATATATAAGATTCAAAACTTATCTTTTAGTTGTAGAAAGTGCATGTCCATTTTTCAAAACAAAATCGATAACGTTATTAGTTTCTTATTTCAACGAAGTTAGTGTATGATATAATAAAGTGCGATAGAATCTTTCAAACCGAAAGTTTTCAAATCTGAAAGAACTAGTACACGAATATAAATCACGAATTAACTAAGCACAAAGCCCTCAAACGAAAGTAGATAGATTTGTATCCGAATAATGTGTTTAACGTTGATTATTATTCAATACATCAGGCTTACTAACTATAATCAATCATGTTTCCAGATGTCAAGTTAAAATGTTTATGTTTGTATGTTTGTGCCTTACGTGATCTACAACAGGTTTTAGACAAGTTTACAATTTTTAATAAAACATACAGATACGCATCATCGATGTTGTTCATTTATTCCTCACATAAACCCTAAACCGCATGTAAAATCCTAACTAAACTCACGTGGCCAATAGCTCATTAAACATTTAACTGCACTAAGGGCAATTGAGCTTCAAATGCAGAGGAAACAGGACTATATATTTTGACAGATGCATCTTATCATGACATACAGTTTATGTCATTAGTTTATGTCATATATTGTATATATCAATAACCAGTCAATTGATAAAACGATGTTTACATATTTCACATTTGCATAATAAGGAACATTCTCTTCCAACAGAGGTAGCTCGTCATAAATTCCTTTACAACCTGTCTTATTACGAAGGTTTCTTGGTCACGAAAGGTAGAACGCTGATTGGATGCGATCAAAGTTAGTGCCGTTTGAAAAGTTATCATCCAAATCGCTTAAGTTATTTCCGTAAGCTTTCCAAAAGCTAAACTTTATTCGAATATGCACATTCCACTTTGAGTCGTCTTTACATAACACATACGCCTCATTTCGCGACTGTTTTATTGCACAGGCCTGTGTGACAACAAATAAGTTATTCATGCATTCGTTGTTTTCATTGGATGAAATATAGCCAGGTAGTGTAAGTTGCATTATTGTCCCGCTGTAGGGGAGGCTGCCGGAAGCCCGAGAAACCTTCGTATTATGACAGAGGTTGTAAAGGCATTAAACGACAGTGCTACCTCTGTTGGGGGAGAATGAATAAGGACCATTATCACATCAGATGTCACATTTTGACAGGACCATATACTGTAATTCACATGTTTCACAAATGCGTAAGAATAATGTTTTAATGAAGTATGTTGTCGGTTTAAGTTTGTGTTCGAACAATCGATAATATTTGTTGAAAAGGCGCCGGGAGAGCTGAATTCTTTTAAGTACGAACTTTGAAATTTCTACAAAATGAGTTGATGTAGATAGAGGAGGAGCTTGATATCAGTCTCATTGAGAAATTTTAAAAACTCGTGTAACTCAACATTACTATGACTGGCAAATGTTTTACAATCAATGATTACTAGTTCAAATATCAAAGCGTTGCAATTTACCATCCTGCTAAATACGATTCTCAAAATAATACTCTTTATAAAATATTATAAAGTATTATCAAATTATCAGAGAGTTATGAGAGGGAGAGGGAGATTTTATTCAGTAAAGGGGCCAGAGGCCCATTATACATGAGGTCATACAGTATTTTGGTATACATGAGATCCCCGTGGAGCATTATCAACACATCGATGTCAACTATAGTTAGTTAGTTTTGGTTGTAACAATTGACAGAAATCTATTTCTTTTTTTCATAGCAAGAAATAAGTATTTTGCGAGGCAGTGTATGACAAGAGTTTATGTGTACACGAACATATTACCTTGAAACCTGATACAGTACCCTAATTTGATGAAATACTACTAATAATACTAATATCAATATTCTACAAAATCTTCCTATGTACATATACGTTCCCTTCTTGCACAGACAGAGTTATTGTGTTAAAAGAGTAAATTGTATCGCTAAGAAATATGTCAATATCTGGGTATCAATCTATTCACCCGTATAAGAATTTTCTATAACCGAAAGAATAAGGATATGACTTTTACGCTGTTAAATAAAAAGGTGCGATATGACATAATTACTCCTACTTGTGATTTTGTATGGCCAGTTTCTCCAGAGGAAGTAAGTTTGATACTATGGTATCATATGTAATACAGCGCGATAGTATTACAACATATGGATATGTTTTGTGGTATGTTGAATGTATTGTTTGCTTTGAAATATTTTCATTAATACGTTTGATATATTAAGAAAAACATAAATATTATCAAATGTAACATACACTGCACAAATGTGTAAATATTGTAACTGCTAAACGTACTCTATAGGTCTGTGACCTTCACATTTTCAATTAAGATTGGACGATGAATTCTGTGAGTATACTTATTATCAATTATCGGTATATTTGTAAAGTATATCTACAGTTCAAATAAAAACTCCGACCCATTCAGAACTGTGCATGCAGATTAAAACGTGCCTTAAAAACTGCTTCATTGTGTACGCCAGATAAACCTCACACCGTGACGAAATCTCCCACCTCACAGTTCACATATCTGATTACCATTAACTTAGCTCGCTAATATGAAAGGCAATGTGACAATCCAGTTCTAGGAATCAGCTTGGCTTTCAACATAAACGTGATTACTTCTTCGAAACAGCTCCAAATTAGGTCAGTGGAACAGTGTCGTCATATGACCATATATGACTGGAAATTCCGAGAAATATCTTGTGTTAATGCTGTAACGACGAACTATTCGTGCAAAATTAATGAATCCTCAAAACAGCGGCAAGAATTTCAATAGATCGTCATCATTTGTAAAGGTGTTATCATATTACAGGGTGCGTATGCACCATTATCATGTAAAGAGATTATGTGAATGGAGTGTAGCCGAATGAATGACCTTCACCTTTGTGTTTGACAGTCGACGTACGAGTATGTTCGGCCTATAGGAGATATCGACCCGTACACTTAACAAAGCGGAAACCACACGTGACATAACACGAAGATACTTTGAGTTACTACGAAATCGTCCTGGCTTTTTGACGTGTCACTTCAACATGGGTCTGTGGGTAAAGCGTTTTCGCTGCCACTATTCTTAGGAAATCGTGAGTAGATTTATTACATCACATTTCAAATGCCTTCCACGCTTAATTTTGCTGCATGCCAGGTTTACCCCCGATTAACCCTCGTTACATGATTGTTAAGATTCATTCGGTAATCGTTATGGTTTGATTTGTTGTTGTATCACAATGTGTGACGATGTGTATGTTAAATGCATACAATTCTAAATGTTATATTCTCCCTCGTGATAGTCATTTTGGAGACGACATATTTAGAGATCTATATAGGCTATATCGAAACATATATCAGAAATATTTTACTTAATGTATGTTATTAATTTAACTTAATTTATCAGTTTTATCGTGACCATTCATTTGGCCTTGAAACGTTTAAAAAACAAACATGCTGATTTGAATTCACTCATGTTGCTTATTTATCCGAAACTTCAAATATGTCTATGTTAAATGTGATTAGGAATTGGTTAATTAATTTGCTGAGGCCGAGTCACGACCTGTTAATAAATTATTAATAAATCATTGTTCGTTTTTTCTTTCATATCAGTTATAAGAAAATTAATGTTGCAATTGGAACTGTGTGTAATAGTCAGAAGCATGCCAGAACAAGTACCCGCACAGTTCACGTAGATCATGTAGATAAAAAGTCCACCCTGTTTTGCTTAACACTTTTAGAGAGCACGAATTAAATTCATAAATCACATTTTGAATACGGGTGGCACATTTCCAATTTTTTCTTTACTTAAAAATCTTTGTCACCTATAAACCATTATTTATTATCTAAACGTTTGATACACTCAATAGAGAGATATTTCAAATCCAACTTATTCCCAATAATCTGAAAGTACTTGATAAGGCTACCGGAGGATGTAAAGACATCATACCGACCTTATCAACACAGAGACTAACGAGACTAGTTAGTTGTGAAAGAAAATGGGAACATAAAGATGATTGGAAACTATATATCTGCATTCCATTTCGAAGTTATGAAATTAGAATTTCCGTATCGCATCAATCACAGAATGTTAACAACAAACAGAAGTGTTTATATTCTTAAGTTACAAAATTCCCTACATTGTACTTTTTGTCAATATTCAAGTGAAACTGTACTATACACCATCTCTTACATGTGTATGATTGTGTGCATGTAAAAAGTCTATGGCAGTACCTGTAGGAATGTATAACATGTAAAACCGACATTAACTTGGAACAAAATATAACACATATTATGGTTGGTTAAAAGGAAGAACGAAATGGTGTTAAAAATTATGAATTTTTTAACAAATTATTATATTTTTTATCATTATACCTACAAATGCTAAAGTAGAAAAGCGCACATTAACGGCCTAAAAGCAGTCCTTCAGTCAGGAGGCAAAGTCTCTATACTTAATGTAGATATGATGAAAATATGTCAGTTTGATCTTCTTGCCCCAGTCTTTTTTTATAAATTATTTCTTATTGTTATGTCATATTTGAATGAAATTTATACCATACACTGTATAATGAGGCACTTCAATTTCATACAGTGTATGACATGTTAAAAATGTATGTTTAAACACTATGCAATGTAGTCTTAAACAATACTGAACAGTTTCATGCAAAGTTCCCATGATCAACTAATTGATAGCCTTATCGTATAGTCTTATCGATTCATCAGCTTTTGTCTCTGCTCATGCACTGTGGTAATGTGAGACGTATAGGGCCTTATACCTTCAGACCAAAACTAACGGCCTAAAGAATAATGTGATACTCATGATAGTGTTTTTGTTTTTATGTGATAAAAGAACGTTCACACATTTTGTATTAAAGTGAAAAAATTATAGTCACTAAACCTCACCACATGTAGTAAGGTACGAGGCACAGATTTTTAAAATGCTTGTAATCGACGATGAATGTTTCTCGTTGGAAAATAAGAGTAAAACATACGCGATTTAGACCGATTTCTCTTCGTGACGTCATGCAGGAAATATTCATTTGGCCTATATTTTGACAAGCATGCATACACCAGAAAAGTCTGTACAGTTAATAATGCCGACTAAACTTGATATCCTAAGACGTAACAAGGTTAGATAAGTAAGCAGATTTACGGATGGCTATACACTGTCCCAGTTATGACCAATTATACCAGTACGAAATAGACAATTCGAACTTCAGACAGTTTGACCCGAATTCAGGTTTTAAAAAAACCCAATGAATTTTTGTGTGTGTATATGTTGGTTTGTTTTCGCTATTGAATAGTCTATCCCAGCTACAGGAGATAGTTTAACCGGGAGAGGGTCCTACAGCGCCTTACAGTGTTATACTGTCTAAAATGATGTAGAAACAATCTGTACACTGTTGTACAATCGTACAATGTAGTGTAGACAGGCAGCTCTTTACAGCGTAACCTTCGTGGTCCTATACAGGTCAGGTAATGCGATTTATTTTTTAACTTGCTTCGGTAGTTCGGCAAAGATCATTATTCGGAGAGAATCATTGTTTCATTGATTGTTTGTTTTGGAATCTCTCCTGTCTAGACTCGGCTGTCAAAAATTTAATTTAATTTATTTTCAACATTTTTTACTTTCATGGTAGGCGGGTCCGTAAACCAACTTTTTAACTTTTGGCAGTAAAAGGCTAAACGATAGTATGATGCGAACACGATACCTCGAACTAGGTGACAAAGAAATCACGTGAACTTCTTGAGGCAGCTGATTAGCTTATAAGAGTTCCATCTCAACAAGGTTTGAAAACTCAACTGTCTTTAAACTGTTATCAATCTGGATAGTTCAATACAACAAAAAATGTTTAATGTACTTCAAGGTCTAAAGTAATAAATGAGCTTCTTAAGAATGAACACAAAAAGCAATGGCCATGTTCTTGTTAATGATTTGTTACGGATTGGATGGCATGAACGAAGAATAATTTTGTTTTGGAATATGTAGTTTCATACTTTGGCAAGAGGTGTGTAATAATCAGTCCTCAGAACCTTCACATGTCCAAAGGTGCGTCCCCGTTCTTGCAGTCCCCCGTTCAAGATGAGATGCCTTTGTCGGTTCCCTCAAGTACCATCCTGAAAGGCATCTCTTCAAAATAACGTTTATCCTGTTACAAAACTATCCTCAAGGTTGCTGGACTGAAGCATCAACATACGTCAATACTCTACAGAGCTTCTCAAACTTGCCGAAGGTTTTGGTGTAAAGCCCGACAACGGTTGAACTTCACACGTCGTGTCCTCTTCATACTCTTGATTGGCGAGTCAGAGTGTGGAATATCATGCGAACCGTACACTATTTTGGAAGATTAGTTTTGTTTGTGTTTCTCTTATAACTGTAAGCAGGATTCTGTGACACTTCAGGGATCACTTTGAGGCTCTGACATATCCTGGAAGCGTTGAATCCCGTTATTAATGATTATTTTGATGACCACAAACAAACATGCATTTTATTTATATGCTGCACAAACCGGAGGTTTTAAAGTAAAACGACTAGGGCCTAATTATCCACTAGTTTTGTCATCTGTGTACCAACAGGTGATATTATGCAACTGAATAATTTCTTTAGTGCCGTTAAGTAATAAACATAGGTAGTTTGTATTCTGAGCTCTAAGAGCCACTCGTTATAATTTGAACGCAATTTTAACCGTTGGAATTTTAATTAGCTCACCAAATTGTTCCGGCATATCATTGCTATATATTTAGGTATTAAATATCACCCATTTACAAGAGCTAATTGTTATGTTATGGAACGAGGAAATACACGTGAACTACCATGTTCATTTCCTCCCTTTACTTATCGCTCTTATCTTTTGAATGGAAACGTCCTCGTGTTAAATAACTGAAATAGGGCTAACAGCACGTTAAAACCTACTCCCTCACTCTGTTACGAACTTTCAATACCTTTGCTAAAAGTCATTGATTGTCAAAAGTACTTATCACTAAGTTGAGTCTATTGTTATTAGAAAATGGACAATAACGAGTCGCGAGCTGTCTTTAAGTATCTACATAAAAGGGACAAAGAAAGCCATCTGCAACAATGGAACGATGGTCAGCTGTATTCAAGTGTGGCATACACAAACCACATCCTGGCTGACCAAAAACGTTGGCATAAACAGCTAACAACTAAAACTACCAAACGATTTATACATGTGTACATTTAGCTGCATATAGTTGTATTTGGATATGGGATTCAGAATGATTATATGGGTTGTCATTTCCATTACTTCTACACGTGTATACTGATACTCATGGGATACTGAACAAGCACTATTCATATCTTATATCGACAGTGGTATGAAGCGTTTAGGAATGAACAAGTCTGGACAGGTGATCCCCAATCATAATGCAGTCACCTTGTTGATTGTTTCATCGACGAAACTTACGTCAGGTTACGTGCATTATGGTTACATGAGTCCTACATTGTTTTTCCAGGAGCATTACCATAATGGACTCCCAACACCAGAACAGTAACAATGGAACCTCCAGGTGAGCGGTAAACGTTGTAAATAAATTACGTGCCAAGTCAGCATTTGTATTTTTCTTATTGGCATTTTTCTATTGTATTGATCACAGGTTTTGAAAACAATGAATGAGAAAGCATATGTACTCGACGATCAAGTCAGTATTTTCTAAATACTGAAATACTTTTTTATGTTTGACAGAATGTATGTTTTCAGTTTTGTTGTGTTAATGCAATGAATTATGTCAAAGTTAACCAAGCTTTTTAGTAGATATACATTTAGTCTTCAAAAGTGTTGTGTAATATTTATATATGCATTGCGATTGATTCTATATTGAAATGCAATATGCAACTTGTAAAAAAACAAACAATTGAATTTAGATTAATTCTCAAGTGAAAGAAAAATAAAAGCGTTAGGTCGGTCCATGATAGTGATCAAATAGAGGATACCAAACGACCGTCCATTTAATACCATTTTTGTTAAACAACTTTATGATTAAGTATGAAATGTTAGAAAGCGAGTTTAGTACCAAATCATTAACGAGTTTGATAAAAAAAAGTTATTGAATTTAAGGAAGTTTAGCACGAGTATTCTGTTTATTACTTTTTTTTTATTTTATTTTTTTATTAGTTCCCAGTGTATATACAGTTACATACAGGCAATGTAGAAAACATAAGCAATGTTGAATAGAACATACAATAAAGAGAGGAATACATATGTTCATTCAAGAGCTGGACAGAGGAGATACCATTTATTATGAAAATCTTGAATTTTATTGTTTTTGATTGCAATAAAATGTTCTACACAAAAAATTTGTTTCAAAGTTTTTAAATACATGTTTAAGTTTAGTGATGTATTCTTTATATTGCTAAGATAAATATATCTTTTAGCAGAAATAATGATGTGATTGAGTAATTTGTTTTGGTGTTTGGTACCAAACCAGATTAAAGGTTTAGAAAATATCACTGGAGTTGGAATGAAATATTAAGCCAAATTTGTAGATTATTCCAAAAAATGTGTGTCTCCTCACATTCCCAGTATACATGACAAACACTCTCATCAACATTCTTACAAAAGTCAACCTTTTTCATTCTGAGTAATTCTCTTTTAGTGTATATAGTACCATGAAGAAATCTATATTGAAAATCTTGTAATTTAGTGTCTTTTTTTGCCTTCATATATCTTGTAAATGTGTCTTTCCAATTAAATGTAGTTTCAGGAAATGTAAGTTGCCATTTGCTACAGATGTTAGGATATTTGTCTGTTCAGATAAGTATGTCATAGAAAAGTCTAGGGCCTTTGGCTGTTTTCATCAAATTCCACTGGCATTCAGTAACATTTATAAAACTGGTATTCATTTCTATAGAAGAGTGGGTAAGGGTATGTTTCCATGTGTTAGGCAATATATGTAGTAAGTAATTATAATCCAGAAATGTACCTTTGATGCTGTATTTGTCTTTTAAAGATTCTATTGATAGTAAACCGTCTTTATCACATATGTCATTGATAGTCATTATTCCTTTATTTGCCCAATCTTTTACAAAATGAAATGTATTTTTAAAATTGTGATTAAACCAAAGCGGTTGGGGTAAAATATCTTCTAAAGTATGTGGATCAACATGATGTTCTTTTTGAAATACCTTCCAAGCCTTGAATACATCTTGCCAAAAAGGATTTTCTATCTGCAAATATATATCAGAGTTAGCTCCAAAATTAAAAATATCATCAAAAGGTATTTGACAGGGGTTATTTTTCATAGTTTTTTTTCAGATATAACCTTAAGGTGGATAATTTCAGAGCATCTATGAATCTGTTTGTGTCAATCATTCTCAAACCCCCATCCTCATATTTGTTTTTCAGAACATTTCTTTTAATTTTATCATTTTTATCATTCCATGTAAATTTAAAAAATATTTTCTCAAGGTCTGTAATAAATTCAACAGGAGGGTTAGGCAAAGAGTTAAAGATATGAACTAATTTAGAAATTGCTAAAGTTTTTATCACTGTAATTTTACCAATCAGAGTTAAATTTCTTTTCCTCCATGAAGATAAAAGTCTATTTATTTCTTCCAGTCTCTTTCGGGTGTTTATCACCCATAGGTTATCAAGATCAGGGGTAAATGTAATACCAAGTACACTAAATTCACCAGTTGTCCACTCGATATTGAGATCTTTACATATCTTATCAATAGATTTAGCTTTTGCTCCAATCCAAATTGCTTTTGACTTATCCAAATTAATTTTCAAACCAGACATTTTGTAGAAAGTATTAATTGTGTCAATAGCAGCATACAAGCTGTCTTCAGTCCCATCCAGAAATAATTCTGTGTCATCCGCATATTGATCAAGCTTATATTCAGTACCATTAATAGTAATACCTTTGGTTTTGTCATTATTTCTAATCATACAACCAAGAATCTCAGCAACAAGTAGAAAAAGATAGGGCGACAAGGGATCACCTTGTCTACAGCCCCTTTCATTCTGAAAAAAATCAGATAAATGGCCATGTTGAATAACACATGAGGTAGTGTCGTAAGTCAAAATATTAATCCATTTAATCATTTCAGGACCAAAGTGAAATTTTTGTAATACTTCATTAATGAAATCTTTAGAAACAGAATCAAATGCTTTTTCAAAATCAATCAAGATTAAGAGACCAGAGATGTTTTGTTTTTTGGCTTCAAAAATGATGTCATATAAAAGTCTTGTGTTTTCACTAATTGTTCTGCCCGGTATAAAACCGGTTTGGTTAGAATGAATTAATTCATCCAGTGTAGTCTTCAATCTATTTGCTATACATGAGCTGATAATTTTATAAACTGCATTAAGTAATGTGATAGGCCTCCAATTCTTTAGTAATGTTCTGTCTTTATTAGCTTTTGGTATGCAAGTGATTACACCTCTCTTCATACTTAGGGACATGTCATTCTTATTTGATACATCATTAACAAATTTATAAATCCAAACTTTTAAATCTTTCCAAAAGAACTTAAAGAAGTCTATGGGAAAGCTATCAATTCCTGGGCTTTTGTTATTTTTCATTTTATAAACATTTTTGCTGATTTCTTCCATGCTGATTTCTTTTTCAAGATTTTCTTTTAGAGTTTTGTGCAAAGTTGGGGTTTCAATATCTTTTAAACAATCTTTTACCCTATCTTTGTCATGCGAAGCATATAAGTTTTCATAAAAATGTTTAACCTCTTTAAGTATTGATTTACTGTCTGTAATTTCAGTTTTGTCCTTGGTTATTAATTTAGTTATAGATTTTTTTGAAAAGTTTCTATTTTCCAAGTTACAAAAATATTTGGATGGTTTTTCTCCCTCTTCATACCATTGGATTCGATTTCGGATTTGTATACCTTTAATTTCTTCCTGTTTTATTTCTTCTAATTGTTTTTTATATTTTGATAGTTCAGAGAGCAATTCCTCATTTATATTTTGAAAGTCTCTTCTAATATCATCTTCTACATGTTTAATTCTTTTTTCAAGTTCTTCTGTTTGTTTTATTTTACATTTCTTTATATAAGATGCAAAAGATATAGTCTTTCCACGGATTTTCATCAATAAAGTTTCAAGGAATAAAGAATTAGATATTGTAAGGTTAATATCTTCAGGGTTTTCACAGTCATCAATTTTTTCTGAAGCATATTCATGAATAGTCTCGTTTAATGTATTTCTAACTAAATTCTGTTTATTACTTGACCTCAGTAATCAAGCATGATCACCGAAAATGTACAGAACGAAACATTACTGCGACACGGCCGCCATTGTGACGACGGTGCTAACATTGTGACGTCACAACCACACAATATTGTGACGTCATACGTGCAACAGTATTACACTAAACAATTATTGACTTCAAGTGAGGTTGATCCAATGATTTATCGACCTTTGACATGTGCTATTCACAGAGGCGAAGCCGAGGTCAATATCACATGTCCAAGGTCGATTAATCATTGA
Organism: Phorcus lineatus; assembly: GCA_921293015.1. Lineage (NCBI taxonomy): Eukaryota > Metazoa > Mollusca > Gastropoda > Trochida > Trochidae > Phorcus > Phorcus lineatus. The sequence continues at coordinate 45,391,956 of OV121090.1, read as the reverse complement.
ATCAACCGAGTCTGAAGTCTATAATTGTTTTATTATATGAATTAGGTCTTGAATTTCCATTTTTCTGGTATTTCCGGTAGAACAGGGTTTTCGAAATCTATTTTTATCCACAAGAGGTGTTTGGATTGTTATATCAACCTCTAGCGATCCACACAGGTTGACATCGCTTGACGTCATTACTGTCATGTGATCAAGAAGGCCAATCAGAAAGACGGGAATAATAGTTTAATATCGCCCTATGAACATTACACTGCAGTATCATACACGGGCGGGTATAAGCGTTGTTATCATGCTGCATGTTGTTTTTCTAACACACACGTGTTAACAGAATGAAATTGACAGTACATGTACATAAGAAATAATACTACGACAGGGCTCCAGATAATTATTTGGACTGAGGAGTATTTCACTCCTCAAAATAAAAAATTGAGGAGTAAAATTACCACATGAAAAAATAGGAGTATTTCACGGTTTATCGTTTTCGGATCCTCATTCCGACTTTAGCATCCTTTTCGATGTTAGTCGTTAATTAAATTTTTTCACACGTTTAATCTGTAAATAAGTGAGTGATTTCTATTTGATGAAATATGAACTCGGTAATCATTGTTTTCATTCAGGTTTGCAAGAATTCAAGTCAGCTACTATTCGAGATGTCAAGATCAGACATGTATAAATGAAACTTTGTAAAAAATATCTGACTCGTATGCTGTGAGAGTTGTGCGTAGCTGTCACTCGTTGATTTCATTTTTAATGCGTATATTTGAATTACCCGAGCGTATTTTACGCAGATACGCATCTTATCTGGAGCCCTGCTACGAGGAACATGCATTCGAGTCATCTCACCGTTGGGCCTTCTAGGAAGATTTCAATAGCTTTTCTAATGATAGCTTATTGGTTTTGCCATTTTGTTTATGTATCTTGACCAAGTAAGACCTAAGGGATAGAAAACGCGTGAAATCGAACATGTACTCAATGCGTTAATGCATAGTTGAATTGCCAAGAAATTTCAACGGTAATTGAAACTAACGGGTATCATTTTTGTTATTTTGTCATAATAGTTATGAACGTCATATGTTAAAGGTTTTAGTAACGCGTTTTGTTAAGAATTCTAAATACATCTGGGTTTTCTTAGGGAATTATAAATTTCTAGATCACAATACACAGGCAAGCCTCATTGAAGTAATATCTTATCATATCTATAATCATCGCATGTTCTTGTCAGAACTGTTCGGTTGATTTACTTCTGAGACCTGTGGACAAGGTAAATCCTCTCTAGTTCAAAAATGTATTTTTCATTCTACGTCAGGCTGTGCTATAAGTATATGCGTCAAGTGTAGTTAACTTGATCTACTCATAATGTGATTCGGAAAATTAACCTTGGCAACAACATCTGTAACATCTATAATCTAGCATTTAAACCCCAATAATTGTGTGTTGATTTTAAGATGTATAGATGGAGGTTTTTTATCAATACGTTGTGGATTATAGATGGCAAGGAGCATTCGTTGAGGATCTTGGCGAGGACTCCCCTTCAGATCAAACCATCAGAAAATCTGCACCCGTCTCCACAGAGGGTAGGTTAAAGACAATATCCACATTTTAATTTATTAACAAGTTTGGACCAAATATTGCAGTGTAATTCTTCATGATTAAATCATATTCACTCCACGAGTAATGATCATTCTTTTACAACTTTAAAATGGTAGTTTCAGCTTTCTCCAATCGGACCTTACTGCCTTACTGAGTGAAGGCGAAGTCGCTGGCAAGTGATATATCAAAGTTTTATTTCAAATCCACTGTCAAAAAAACATTGTTATCTAATATAATCGGTATTAGAACCTCTAAGGTATTTTCAAAAAGTTATAAACTTTAAATTTTGTCCAACCTAAACATGATTGTCTACTTACAGACGTACACCTGGCGTTGAATGGACAACGGTAAGTCTATATCTCATCATATGGATTTCATGATAAATCACGACAATCAGGAGGGTACAAGACAAAGTGTCTTTATTCGCTTACTCATGTATACTGTACCATTCCTAATTCATAAAAATAGCTAAGCCATCGTCAGCAAGGCTAAACATCATTATATGTTCAAATCTTGGTAGCATATGAGTGTTAAAGAGTGTTTTTATTGTAATAAAGAAACTATGATTGAAATTGAAATTAGCTTTCTTGATAATGCTTAGGGCCCTAAATATTTTTCAACTTTTATCTCCTTCACAGGTTTGCCCATTTATTAAAACTTTCATTCTTTTCACATTTTTGATCTGAGGGAACTGTTTTGTTGTGTATCTTGTGTTTCTTAAATAATTCTAAGAAATAGATGCTATTCAGCTTTCTAAACGCTGGCGTTATTTTCAGTCAAAATGCATCACCAGATGATAGACTGAGTCGCTACGAAGGCAACACTTCAGACCAGCAGATGCCGCCTGCTCTACAAGGTGATGATGTTTCTTCTTACTTCTATATATCTGCCTAATTAGCGCGTATGAATTCCAATCAAAGTTAGTTCCTAAGAAGTTCTTTTGCAGAAACTTGAAATGGAACTTTTGTTGTATTTTTAAAGCGAATGATAACGATACTTTATTCCTTTGAGGGTTGTCGTAGTTTGTTTGTATGTGTGTGTGGCGGAGGGATTGTATATCTATGTCAAGAGAATCGTTAAAATACACCAATTCATGTCATTGGCAATCACTCAGGGAATTGCATCTGGTAACTTTAATACATAAATTCCTTTTATTCAATTTGATTCCTTACATTTCTATGACAAATATGTTCATATAAAAGTGTATTCTTCTCCAGTGCATCCATATCTAACGATAGTATGTATTTTTCTTCCAGACATGCTCATGAGGTAAGAACACTTTTTTATTACAAAACTCAATTATTAAATGTTCCACTTTTCTTTTTCTGTTTTCTTCCGTTTATTTGTATGTTGACGTTTAAAGTCATTTCTTATCTGTTGTTAGGTTTTTAGAATACATTTTTGCTGTTGAAGGGGGAACTGTTTATTATGTTCCAAGATGGTTGTCTGTGCATTTTCCGAAATTGTAAAGTTCATGCCTTCCTTTCAATAGGTTTACTTCGGTATATTAGGAATCAATATTTACTTATACCGGCCTGCTTTATTAGTGTGTTGATATACACATAGCTCGCTTCGATGTTGTTAAGATAAATACGATTGCCATATTAGTTGTTATCTTGTTAATGAATAAGCAATCTTGGATCTCTCATATTTGATACATTAATTCGAAAGACACAGGACATACACTTTTAACCGGGGCAGCTCAAAATAATTTGTTTGTAAAGCGTAATGCGATACATAGAATTATTATTCTGAAGTAAAGTGATCAACCACTGTTAAGTTAGTTTGTGAATAATGAAATTTGATCGCATTACAAAATGCATCAGCTTTCCGTCATTAGAACTGTGTATAAGTATATAAATTATGTAAATATGTATATATATATATATTCTTGCCTCAAAGAAGTAACTCAATTCATATCTACAAGTCGGGAATTTTCCTTTGTAACACACTTGCCTATCCAATTTCATGGTCATTAGATGGAAGCTTGATTAATAACAGTGTAAGTACCTACACCGATACGTCGCAATCCTGCAATATAGAAGTTGTCAATCCATAGAACTTGTTGTCTATTTAAACGGAAGTTATTTAATGAAATATGTTCATGTAGGCCCATTACATGACCGAGTTTTTGTCACTGAAAATTTGGATTAAATCGAGTTTAACCGAAGCTTTCTTAAATGATATGGCTCTTTGAATGAGTACTTGCACAACTTATCTCTTTTTCATTTAAAAGCATGTTCGATTTATTGCCCAGAAAGTGCTTGACTTTAGAGGTTAACATAGAAGATATCACTTGATATACATTTATCAGAAAAGGACAGCTTCGTTAGTTTCACATGCGAGGAGATACTAAAAGCTGTAGGGTGTATGGATATAGTCTTTTAGATATCGTTACTTCCATATCGCCACTATTCCAGATATTTCTTTATATTTACTTTGAATGAATGAAATGTTCTGTCTACACGCTACAGTGTTGCTATGGGCAAAGAGTTGGCGACTCAAGGGCAGCAAATGGTTCCACGTGACTCAGGTTCGTTTTTCTAATCATGATCTTACAATTATAACTATGTATTAATACATTTTAAAACTCATATTTTAATCATTTTTGTTCAAATATATGTGAAATGTTACCATCGCTGTTTGTCTGACATATTTGAGAAAATCAAAGAAAATATTTGTTATTAAGAATCAAAGGTTTTTTCAATTGAATTATGTTTGTATTTTACTGGTACGTTTTTGTTATAGGCTAAACTTTGTGGGAATGACAAGGTTGTCGGAAACAAACTGCCATTGTTTAGTTCATGAAGTTATGTACATTCACTTGTCAGCTGACAATTGCTTAAATCTGTTACACGTTCCATAATTTTGGGAAATATTTGAAAATAAAAATTATTTGATTTGATTTTAAAATTGTCAATTGAAAGCCAAATTTTCTGTTCCTTGCAGATTCCAAAGCCCTCGTGCAGGCCCTCAGCAACGTCAGCAACAGTGTTGTGGCAAACAATATAATCATCAACCGTAAGTGAATTCAAATAAGTTTGTTTTCACACATTAACCTTCTAACAACAATCAGGGCTACAAATAACTGTTAGAGTGGGGGTGAACCATCACATTTTAAGTTAATGTGTACCGAAAAGTTTGAAGGTGTACTGACATAGTGTGAGACAGCATTTGGTTTATTAATCGAGTTGTTACATTTACGAAGACATCATTTCAAGTTCAATGATAATCATAAATGTCTCTTTTGAACCCGATCATGTAGTACAATGTGTAAACATATCGAATAATAGTTTTGACACATGATTAGAATACGTTACGATTGATCAGATTGTCATTAGATAGAAGACATGGGATAAATATCATCAATAGATTATGAGGGTTGTCCCAAAAGTTTCCGGACTGAATATGAAAACATGCCTGAAACGCAACCATACCGTGCGTACATGAAGAACATTCATTTACTTGTAAATGAAATGAAAATCACGAGATTCATTCTCGTCAATTGCATATAATAGCCTGTCATTCAAAGGTAGCCTCACATCTTTTACCGAAATGGAAATAGTGAATGTAGGGCTGTTATCAAATATCTGACTTTAAACAAATACACTCCAGAGGAAATTCATGGGGATATATTACAAACATTAGGTAACTCTGCCCTTCATATAGCACCATTAAACATTGGTGTGCTGATTTTAACGGGGTAGTATAAGGACTATAGACGATCCCCGTCCATCTGATGTCACCACACGTGAAGAAATTGAGGCTGTTCTTCACACAAAAAGGCAAGTCAGGCGAGTAACTATCAGATACTTAGCTGATACTCACCACATCAGTAAGACTTCATTTGAACGAATTATACATGAACATTTTCATATGAAAAAGGTATCAGCACGCAGGGTCCTCAGAATGTTGTCTGAGGACCAAAATCGAAAACGTGTCATGGTCAGTCAGCAACTTCTAGACGAGAATCGCAGACCCAGAATCATTTATAGCTCATATCGTTACTCAAGATGAAACCCGACTTCATCATTTTGATCCTGAGACAAAAAGCTAAAGCATCACAGCACATCACGCTCCCCTAACAAGTTCTAATCTTCTTCCTCCATTCGGATGGTCATGGCATGCGTTTTTTGTGGACTGTCAGGGTGAAATAATGATTGATTATTTAAAGAATGGTTCAACAATCAATGTCACTTATTACGCAAATAAACTATGACAATTACAAGAAAAAATCAGAGGGAAACGAAGGGGTAAACTGCGCAAAGGTGTGTGGCTGTTGCAGGACAATGCTCCCGTTCACACCGCCCAAATTGCAGTCAGTGCAGCACAGAAGTGTGGGTGCAGGATTCTCCTCCACCCTGCATATTGCCCAGACCTATCCCCCTCAGACTGATTCCTCTCCCCTCGACTGAAAACAGAGCTCCGTGGCCGAAGGTTTGAGACTGACGATTACGTCATTGCTGCAGTATAGAGGAGTTTTTGGGTTCTCGAGATGAGAACTGTTTTTCAGAGTGGTTGCAGATGTTACAAAAATGCTGGAGCAAATGCATTGAGGTCAAGGGTGATTATGTCGATAAATAAGTCATAAACATTTGAATGTTTCTTTAGTTTTGATGGTCAGGCCGGAGTTTTTGGGACATCCCTCGTAAATACGAAAGATAACTTGGATGAAAGGTATCAAAAAATAAGAACTGGGCTAGGTTTTTGTTAATTTGTCCAATAAACACTTTTAATTAGCCTTTCATTAAGACAGCGTTATTATCGGCTGTGAAAAACCCACCTGGGCAAGGGGCCATAACATTCGCGCGGGTGTGACGTATTAAACAGACTGTACAGAGCGGCGCATTATTATTTCAACTGAAATACCGCCTTAAATAATTGTTTAATTACCATTGATGTGGATATCTTTTTTACACCAAATAGTGTTACATCGTCAAATCGTATTGTGGCGTCATCGTATAGATATAACGCCACAAAAAGGGCTTGTGACCAGTCACGCTTTCACTGGTTTCTGGCCAGATAGATCTAAGCGGCTATTCAAAAGTGACATTCAACAACGGCTTTCATTACCAAACTGAACATATTTGAGTAGCGACCTTTAACGCACTATACAATATTGTAATCAGACATTCATATATTCCAAAGAAATAGTGAAATATGTTTGTGGTTATATAACTTTAACACTAAAATTGGCGTTTCAGAAAATAAGTTTCTGTGGAAAAGGTCGTCATATATTAATTAGTCACCAGTCTAAACACTCTTACTTAAACCGTTTTGTTGTCATGTCAGGAGAATTATGAGTACCATGCTCACAAACTCGAATGGTCACATTATCAAATGTGTTTTTTTGTCAGAAACAGAAAAAGCAGTTTCTGCTGAGGGTAACAGGGAACCTTCTGAATTGACTACACTTATAGGTATGTTGATATTTGACGTTCGTAACTATTTGAGCGCAATGATTTGACATACTTCTGAGTCAGTAAAATCTGCGTAGATGTTAATAGGTTTATAGACAGTACAAGGTGCAACTTTGAACATTCTGGGTTAACGAACATCATGTAGCTGTAATGTATATGACTTCTAAGCTTCGTATTTTAATAAAGCATGATTAACCTGGTATGCAGTGAGTAATTTGAACTTGCGATGTGCTTATAAACTAATTAACATCTTGAATATGTAAATTTTTAAGTAATTTTAAAAGTGATTTAATTTCAGAGAGAACGCAGCGAAAACTGGGAAAGCAAACAAAGGACATGACATTATTTGAAACACAGGCAATAAGGGCTGCAAAGGAAAAACTTCGGACAGGATTGGTGGTAGTCGATGGCCCATGTAAAAGTGGTAAAACATGTCTCGGATTTTATTTACTGAACACTTTAGATAAAGACTATATTCCCATATATATAACCGAAAACTCAGAATTAAAACAATTTCTCGATTTTAACATGCATCCTGCGCCGAAAACAGACAAAAGATCGAAACAGAAGGGATTCGTAATTTTTATTGATGACATTTTGAAATCCATCACGCATGCGAGTCTGCATGAGATAATGGATCAGGTCGAGGAGGGGACTTGTGATCTTATTCTCACAACTTCATCTGAAATGAGGAGACAGAAACATCATAAAGAGTTTGACTTCATTCTGAAGAAATCGGATAAAACTATCTATCTCGTGGAATATCCACTGCAAGAAAATGAGCGGTTCGAAATTTTCAAGTGTTCAGAAAAAAGACTTCGTTGGCTCAAACAAAATGTCGAAGGAATGAAAGAGTTTCTTGTGCAGCAGATTGCCAAAGTTACCGACTACCCCTGGTATCTCAATCTCCTTGATGACATTGAGCGGGTCAAGCGAGGGTCAGTTGATGTCCTTGACTTCTTTGCACGGCCCACTTCTTTCCTTGAAGGCGTTTTCGAGGATATGTATAAACACAATTTTGGAAAGTTCATGACCCTTGTGATAATAATGAACAAAGGATATTTGAAAGATAGCAAGAAATGTTGTCCTGAGTCTCCACACTACGGCATCTATGAAGCACTGAAAGGTGTATATGTAAGTGAAATGCCGTCTATGAAGGGAATTCGTGACGCAGCAGAGGACATGAGAGGAGAGTTCCTGCTTTTTTCTGACAACCAATTTGTATTCATCCATGACTCTATCACTGTGCCTCTATGTAGGGTCTTTTTCCAAGAAGATTCTGATCTTGCCATTGAATGGTGTCCTCTCTCATTCCTCATTTCCATGACTAAAACAAAGACTTGCCTAGTCGACGATCCTTCAAAAATCATAATTTCAGATGATGATGAAGACCGTTTGATACAACGATTTCACCAAGAAAATCGCAGTTCCTTGCTGGAAATTCTTAAGCACCCAGGATTTTCTGATCAACATTTTCTTGAAAGGTGTATCAAATGTCTACCTATCTTGAAGGACGACTACAGTGATATATTGATGCAGGCAATAACTCGCAGGCAGCTTCCACTTTTGAAAGAAATCATTCGATACCTAAGACCAATGGACGACAAAGGATGCCATATCAAACTCCCTGCGCTGGAACTGGCTTGTGAAGTTGGAAATGATGAAGCATTTTTTGAACTGATTGATGCTTGTGTGGAACCAAATGATACCTGTTTTGAAGCATGTCAACATGGAAAAAACGAGAAAATACTATTGCATTTGTTACATCATTTTGGCAGGCACTCATCTCTTGTGTCCCCTGACGTCATGCGAACGCGCTGTCATGTTGTTGCTGAAGTTGGTCATGCTGGTATGATCAAGACATTGATTGATCAACTACAAGGACGTGAAGATCGACCTCAACTTCTAGAACTGATGTTGAAACAAAGTATCCTACTTGGATCTGTTGACAAGTATCACTTTCTGATTGACTTTTGTGACAAGCCACGTCTTGATTATAAAGACCTTTTGTTGGCTGCCAGCAGAGGCGGTGGAGAACACATTCTGTCAGATCTCCTGAAATTGTTTGATAACCACATTACAGCATTAGATGAGCCTCAAACCATCATTAAAGAGTCATTTTTTGAAGCATGCAAAGCCAACAATAAAGAAGCAGTGGCCATTTTATATGCCAAACATGAGAAGCAATTTACCCAGAACCAGGACTTTATCGCAGCTCTTTGTTTTGCAGCCAATGTTGATTTCAAACAGAACCCAAAACCACTCCTGTGGCTGCTGAGACAAAGACGAAATGTGGGTCGAGATCTAACAGATTTATCAGGCTCAACTCCTTTACACACTGGATGTTTTACAGGAAATATTGAATGTGTAAATGCACTTCTGATGGCTGATTTCAATCCTTTTCATCAGGATAATCATGGGAACACACCCTTACATGTTCATTTCATGGGAGACTTTATTAATCGGCCGATTGTTGAGAAACTCCTTTGGAAAGATAAAAAACTAAAAAGTATGTTGAAAACCACTGAAGAGAATCAGGACAAAGAGAAAACAATGTTGAAGATGTTAAGCATCCAGAATTCAAATGGGGACACTCCACTGCATTTGTTATGTAGAAAGATGAATTCTCTACACATGCCAATATTACACATGATGCTTCTGAATAAAGAAGCCACCAACCTATCAAACAAAGAAGGGAAGATGCCATTGCATGAATTGATAGCTTCAAATGGATGTTCAGAAGCGATTTCTGCTATTTTGGAAAACGGAGCCCAGCTCGATATACCAGGAAGACAGCTGCAAACGATTGTACATCTTGCATGCCAGATTGGCAATGATTCAACAATCAAAAAGATATGGGAAGCTTCAAAGAAGTCAAAGGAACCACAAAAGGTTCTAGAATGCGTGAATTCAGAAGGAAAGACACCTCTTCATTGTTATGTGTCAAATCACGGCACACCAGATATAGTGAAGTTACTTTGTACAAAAAATACAATTGTTTCTACTGATGAAAATGGTCTTACTGCACTTGACATTGCAGTGACTGTGTCTGAAAATGTCAAGGTTGTGAAAGAACTGTTGAGAAATGGAGCCAGAACAACAAACGACGATAACAAAACAAGTGTTCTGCATCACCTTTGCAACTCTTCTCATGAAGACAGTGAGGAGATGGCACGTCTACTGATTGACAAACGCGCTGATGTGAATGCTGTTGATCCAGATTTGAAGACGCCATTGCACATTGCTGCTGCCTCTTGTGGACCTAAAGGACATTCATTGGTAAAGATACTACTGAAGAACAAGGCCGATATTTGGAGGAAGGACAAAGGTGGCCTGACTCCTATACATAGTTGTTGCTTAGCCTCATGTCCGGAGAGCATCTTGAGTCTTGGAGTTCTTTTGGGGCATATTCAGATACAAAATCAGTTGGTGGCTGGCTTGTCTGAAAAGGATGCATATGGGGACACACCTTTGCATAAGGTTTCAATATCCACTGGGGAATGTAGGAATGAAATTGCAAAGATTCTTATCAAAGCAGGAGCTGACTTGTCATTATCCAATTCTGAAGATGACTCTGCACTAGACTTATCTCAGAGACAAGAAAACACTGATTTGACTTTACTGATGACAGAAGCCGTTCTTATTAGCGCATGTAAATATGAAGAGAAGTTTAATCATATTGAGAGGATTTTGTCTCGACATAACCCTCTTAACACCAGGGACGTCTTGAACCGCATGTTACGCACCATAGCACAGACGGATGGGAAATATACTAGAAGTGTCTTGGATATGTTGATAATCAGAGGAGGTGATGTCAAATGCAAGACAGAAGAGGGTTGTACGCTCATTCATCTTGCAGCATCATCCGCAGGCGAGTATGCAGAGGAGATCATCGGATATCTTATTTCAAAGGGTACCAGCATTACAGGAAAGGATAACAAGGGAAAAACTGCAATCCATAAAGTTTGCTCTGGGCAAACGGCCTACTGTAAGGACCTGATTACCTTTCTCCATCAAAGAGGTCTCGCTGTTGATGATAGGGACAACATGGGAAACACACCATTGCACATAGTGTTTGAAACTTTGAGGGATTATCACCAGGAGTGTATTGAAACACTCCTTACATTGATGGTAGAACCAGATATTTGTGCCAACAATACCAAGCGCATATCGCCTTGTGACATGGCTGAAGGTTATGGACCAGCAGTCTTATGGAATTTTTTCGAGGCATACTGTACAAAAGTGGAAACCCTTCGTCGAAGACCTCTGAAAATATTACTGGAATATGGGGTTGATGTAAATAAACAGGATGGAAACGGTAATACTGTTCTCCACAAAGTATGCATGGCGAAAGTTCCTCACGTTCCAGAAAATGTCAACCTGCTTCTGAGTCTCGGTGCTGACAAAACAATATGCAATAAAAAGAGTGAAACTGCCTGTGACATTGCAATGGAAACGGGCCTGAATTGCAGAACCATAGAACTGCTAGCCCTTGAGGTGCTGGACACTGATGGAGCATCTATTTCACCTCAGTCACCTCGACCTCAACAAGCACTGCCCTGTCCAGAGTGGTTCCGACATTCTCCCTCAAACGAAGGATGGCAACATGACCTCAGGCAGGGAATGCAAGGGATCAGAAACGCTGCTGGAATGAATTTCTTCGACAACCAAATGGAAGAATTTGAAAATCAGGCTAAATGGAAACTCAGTAACCACTTTAAGAGATATATGTAAATTCTTCAAATTATCAAACGATGTCAACTTCTCTTTGAACAACGTATCAGAAAAATGTACTCTTTTCGTTAAGAGATTTTTTAAGAGTCATCGTGTTGAATTAATTGGCTATAGATTTACTGTTGTCATTACGTGTGAATCGTTTCATACTGGTGAATATATACGACTATTAGTAAATATATCTTAACTGTTAGATGTTCATACAAGATATTTTGTGTCTACTTATTTAATACACTGAAAATACATTGTGCTTTATTGATATTTAGTAGAACTGTTTGATTTTAAAGAACTGGCTTGTGAAAAGTGATTGTCATGTGAGCAAACGTGTAATTTAAGTTGAATTTAGAAAGTAAATTATCATTATTAAGTAAATGAACTATGTTTTCCTTGTGTAGACCACGTTTAAGAAAACGGGTATCATATTTGTACTGGACAAATACATTCCTTTCGTGAGTTTTATACTTGGTGGCCTATATAGATATTTATCAGTATTCCTAATTTCAGAATATGCACCTTTTTGAGGTTTTATATATATATATATATATATATATATATATATATATATATATATATAATGTATAGGTAATCAGAAAAATAGTTCTGACTTTAATTTATTAGATATGCTTGTGTATATATTCTCGATGATGCAGGGTGAATGTTCCGGTAATTCTCCACTCTACTCTGGATCTAATGTTCACTACCTCCCTTTGCTAGCCCTGACGTTTCCATTAACCAATCAAATATGTCAATTGTGTAAATTAAAATAGACTTCGACATTAGGATCCGCATTGCTTGTCAAAATGCAACTGTTTTTAGCACCGAGTGTTTGAGAGTTCTCGCGAACATCCAGGGAAACTTCTTTAAAATAGTTATGTACCAAATAATCAAACTTTTGAAATCTTGACTAAACAGACACACCAAGGAAGTATGTCCCGACATGTAAAATAATTAGTAAAAATGTTTTCAATATTATTTCGTCGGCTTTTGCTAAACTGATAACATACACTATCGAATCCCAGGTCTACCCACGCCTTTACTGTTACCTTTACTATGCTTGTCCTGTTGGCGTCCATCCCGGCATCATAAGTCGATGGGAAATTATATAAAAAGCCCTGTTCCTTTACTAGTTTAACTATAATGTGAATAAATTATGTTCTAATAGAAAACTGACGCACTTACAAATGATTTATGATAAGATTAATGAAGAATGCCTTGTAACGCCGCAGCAAGGCTTCTCACACTCGTAAGGCCGATGAATTTTGCTTCACTTCTCATTGTGTATTTTTACAGAGTGTGCGCTCCTCTTCATCAAGTGGTCATATCTACATCAATGAAACATTATACCTTCAGTAACATTTTTCAAATAGTTTGTGTTATAATAATTTTTTATTACCATAAAATGTATTAACAAGAATGTCCCAATGAATTTCATTTCCACAAAAATAACCCAATAGAACTCTCCATTTAACGACGAATCAGTGATTGGCATGTCCAGCGGAGAAAACTTATTGAATAAAAACGCAGCAAAGGGAGGTAATAAAGATATGGGATCGAGCCATCCTTGGATCCAAGGTATATTGGAGAATTATCGAAACGTAAGTCTGGATTATCGAGGACGGTTTTTGTCATGCCAGGCACATCTTTATCAGACGACACTGAATTTGTATGTACATATATGTAAATGTATATCCTGTTTTATGATTATGACATCAGAATCCAAATGTTTTTGCATTGACATTCCTTAGAATTAACATCTAGCATTGTTAGTGAATGTATGTTAAAGTATTGTTTTAAGTGGTAGTTTGTGATGCTATGTAAAACAATGATAGTGATTATTTTATCTTTTATCATCATCTGCCGATATTTTGATCTTATTTTAGACTGCAAAAATATAGCTCATGCCTTTTAAAAGGAATGTTCCTATATTAATGGACAAATACCGCTTGAACCCATGGTACGAACAGAAATAGAAACAGAAGCATTTCTAAAACTCACACGTTCTGTTTAGCTAAGCGAATCAACTAAATAATTTACACTAAAATGGAAGCCAGCAGTTTTCGCTTGATTCTTAATATTTGTTTGTTCGAATACGAATAAGCGGAGTGAATAATGGGGCTTTGATTCTCTGAAAATAATGCTGTATGCATTAAGGTATATTTATCGGGGAAATTCGAATTAGATTTTTTCTATGAAAAATTGCTAACCCTTTAACCGCATTCTATTCCAACATAGCTAGCGCCGTCATAAAATCCTATATAACCTCTGTCTGAATACGAAGTTTTTCGGGGCTTCCGGCAGTTTCCCCTAGCGGGGCAATATTGCAACTTAAACTACCTGGCTATATTTCAGCCAGTGAAAACAACGAATGCATGAATAAAATATTTGTTGTCACACAGGCCTGTGCAATGAAACAATCGCAAAATGACGCGTTTATGTTTTGTAAATACTACTCAAAGTGCAAGGTGCATATTCGAATAAAGTTGAGCTTTTGGAGAGCTTACGGAAATAACTTAAACCTTTTGAAACGGCGTCGCTGATTGTACAACTAACTTTGATTGCATCCAATCAGCGTTCTACATTTCGTGACCAAGGAACCTTCGAAATAAGACAGAGCTAGGAACTTATGACATATCTTGCTATGTTGGGAGAGAATGCAAAGGTCTATAGTTACTCTCCCGTTTTCTTCGTATTATGTTAATCTATAGAACACTTAGAAATATTGCAAATGAAAGTGTTGTGTTTATATATGTTGTAAATCACTTATGTATATAATCATGTTGTATATCACTTCTGTATATAATCATGTTTGTCAGGTGATTGTTCTGGCCGACTATTTACCTGTATAAAAGCTAATATGTTGTTAGACGGGCGACAACATTGATTGGCAAAGCCCTTAGACATTTCAGTTATTTCATTTGGCAATTCAATGATCGTGAAATTGGTAAACAAGTGTAAAATTATCGAAAAACAAAATTTAGTTTTATATAGGAACCAACAGAAATTGAAAAGGCTATCTGTGATATGTTGATGTTCAAAACACCATCGTTTTATACACTGTAGTTCAACTGTTCATATATATATAAGCGTGATATTAACGGACTTTACTAATGGCTGTGACATGATCCGTTTGCATCCAGATGTAACACATTCTTCCATACACTACTTGATAGTTTCTTAAAAGGATTACTATATTCCAAGGTAATAACCTCCCAATTACATCATTACATACTTACATCAAAACAATAATCATAGAAATTGAAAAAGTCGATTGTCCTCTACCTATATTATGGTTTATTTAACATTTCCAACTTTAAAAAAACGTCACAGTCTAAAATTAAAGTAAAGATAATCTAAAACATTTTAGAAACATTGAAAAACGTCTGCGTTTTGGCTGAATTCATGTTCAGTGTGGAAGATTGTGACGCTGGTTACGAGGATACTCTAGATCGATATTGTCTAGTGTTCTAAGACTTTTTAGTTTCTTTGATAAACATTTTATTCATTCTTTCGATATCCTTAGGTATTGTGAGCATCATTACATTATACAACACACTACGAAAATGGCATATGAAGTATTTCAGGTACCAAATGTTTCGTCAGAGTCAAAATGATAAAAGTTTAATAACCTTCCTTGGAATCGAAATCTCCTTCATCGGAAGACAAATAGTGTATATCCTACCAAAGTCAGCAATACTGTCAAACATAACTATGTATTATGATACAATACTGACTATGGTAGTTAAATTCATAATTGAAATGCAATTTCAAACATTTTTAGAAATAATTTCATGATATTATTTTAAAAAAGGATCAAATGCTGGATATTGTAATCATCACAAGTGAAAACAGATAAATTATTATATATATCGAGATTCAGTTTTCAACACAAGTCTGTAAGTCATAGATGAATATTTGTGAATTGTTTATATGATCTTATTTTTATCAGTACCCGTTGCGTGTTCCTTTTAGTATACATTCTATCATTTCTCATTTGACTATTAGAATTCACCTAATGTATCAACACGTGTGCTGGTAGTTTTTCAGTTTTTAATTTAGTGGTTCATTCCCCTTTAATCTTGTACATTAACTCGTTGGGAATATTTTCCTGGCCAATTTATCTTACTGAAATTGTCTTTTGTAACACTGGTTTTATTATTTAATAACATTGTCACTAAAAAGTGTTTATCGTTAATGCAGCACTCAAATTAGTTTCAACAAATGATGGCAACACGTCATATCATGGTTGTGTTTCAGTTTTTTTTGTTAGCATTAAATTAGTCTTATACATTCTGTTTTAAATAAACTTTTAGAATAGAAAAGATCCAACTCTGCGCTGTGACCTATTGCAAGAAATATTTAGCTCAGTTTGTTTATTTAGTCATGTTTTTTTTTGTCGTGCACATTTATTGAATAAAGCAAATATTAATTGGTCTCTGTTGCTGTAGTTATCTTATGATAAGAGAGATACGCTGATGTTTTTAAAAGTAATACGTCTGTACCAATTTGGCTTGTATCATCGGATTGAGAAGGATTGAGAACCTGCAACTTCATGTTGATGTTTTTTAAGCTTAGTTTAACTCGTCAAAATTATCCGTGTCCCGTGTACTTATTGGTATCCCACTCTGAATATCTTTCGATCTTTCATTCTCCCACTGTCTATTAATTTGTCTATCACTCTTGTATCCCCATCATGCATTGCCTTGCTGAAATTCTCAAATATATTCGTAAAGCAAACATATGCAAAGTAAAGCAAATATTTTTTCTTACTTCCTGATTTTATATAAACCATGAACAAGTATTTGGTTTTGGTTTTTTGAGTCGTTATCTACCTTTAGTACTACCACATAAGTGGCTTAAAGAGCCACTCCGTGATTTTCATAACATATTATTTACCTTTGATACGAACCTAAATGTCATATGTGGCGATATAAAATCAAAACATCTTAACTTTTCATGTCCAAAAGACATGTATTTGACAAATACTGATTTTCCATAAAAATCTAAAAACATCCTTATAAATTCACAGAGGTGTAGATATCACGTTCAATATACATGGATACTAGTTATATAACCTAACAAACACTATCAACTCCTAACTGCCCTCCCGGCTGTTAAGTCTCCAAAATTACGTTTGACTATTTGACGCGCGCCACTGTCCGGCTTTCGATCAAAATTGCGACGTTCTACCTTCATACAATCTCATTAAAATAATATCTAACATTGCTGCACTACGTTACGCAGATGTAGTGGAGCATTTAGATTTCATTTCAATGAGATTGTACCTTAATATTGTCACTGTAAAAAAACAATAAGCTTTAAAATGTGTTTTTGGTAACAGTCGATACTTCGCGATCAAATGACACCTTTGATTAAGTTTGGCATATATATGACTCCAACAACTCACGGAGTGGCTCTTTAATAATTTAAATTATGAGAAAACCAACAATGCATACAAGAGGTCCCGAGAAGGGATTGGCGTTGGTGGGAAATTTCTATTTGTGTTTTCGTGAGAGTGATTTCTTTGTACGAAAATGTATTGCTTGTTGAGTGACAGGTAAAACGCATTCACTTCGATTACGGGATTGATACGAGTGTGAAACTTTATTTTCGATGTTAGAAAAATATATGGCCTATTGCTTTGTTTGATGACACAAGTAGTAAGATCCATCCTTTCTGCGCAAGTGTGCTGTATAAAAACACAAAAGTAAGTTTTCACTTAAAGAATTTATAACTGAATAGAGTTACACGTGGATGTAAAACGTGAGCCGGTATGTACACGTGACTCAGTGTTATATCATATATCAACAGCGTCTACATTGAAACATCTTTCTCATTTTCAGGACGATCTGAGACTTTGAAATTTCAATGTATGCATGTATACATTTTATTGCATGTTGATTGAATATCAACGAACACGTCAGTATTGTCTTAACTATTTGAAACAGGTTATTTAGCGCATGTAGAAGACGATATTTTTATTTATGTGTTAAGTAAAAATATATTACAAACAGGTTCAACAAGCTTTTGAATTGAACGTGGTGTGTCAAAGATTACATGTAGTTTTGCAATAAATCTGTTGATACGGTGTTAACGTCGAATATGGATCCAACACCTCTGTTATTCTCCTGCCTAAAATTATTGTTCATATCAACTCTTCAATGTGATATTTTGCCTAAGATTTGGACAGATGAACTGCACTGCTCTAAAAGTAATAATGGTATACCGACACTCTCACTAACTTCATATTACAAATAACATAATTCAAA
The DNA here is from genome assembly GCA_921293015.1 of Phorcus lineatus. NCBI lineage: Eukaryota > Metazoa > Mollusca > Gastropoda > Trochida > Trochidae > Phorcus > Phorcus lineatus. The sequence goes on along the minus strand of OV121090.1, from coordinate 45,373,946 downwards.
GAGAAGTACATTAGTAACAGGTGTACCCCGAGTACGTCTTCAAATTAAAAACGTCACTGTTTATAGCCGTATGAACCTTCAAATTTTGGGAGAAGACAATTCAATAAAAGTTGTCTTATTAGAAATTCTGCTCGATTTGAATCAAAATGAATATTTTAATTAGCAATGTGAACCAAACAGAATCACATCGCTATTCCTTAATCGCATGATTGTAACCTTTATTAGACAACATTTATTTACATTTACAAAAAAGGGATGAAATTTAAGCAACCAGGAAATTCCTTAAATGGCATGATAAAATTTGTTTTGATATGTGAATGTCAACTCGTTAACGACAACGTTGTTTTAAACCTCTGAAATCAAAAGTTTATTTTTCAGTATCGGCACAAGAACAATATTATTTATGGTAAAACAATCAGGACGACTGGTCCTATTTTAACAGGATGACTACTTCATGTATGAGAACTGCAACGGTTATCTTCAGTTTTTCTGTAGGACTTGTCTACCATCTGTGTAACTGTTTCAGGGTGAGAGGAAACAATTTTTACATGATTATTACACAGAACATTCCAGATAGTAAATGATGGTATGCCCCATATTTTCTGTCAACCATTCTGTCAATGAAAACCCATGACAAAAGGATATTAGATTGTATGATTTTGAAACTAAATTATAGATAAGAAAAATAAAAATGTCAATTGTTCAATAGTTTATATGACCATGACGAATACAAAATAATTTACATATCACAGTATAAAATATATGCTTTGGAGGTGACAGACAAATACGAATATTCATTGATTATGCAACATCTCTTTTTTTTTCTTAAATTTCTATATTCTTAATACCCAAGGAAGTGTTTACATTACAAGTATTTATCAAATAAACTGATATTAATATTTGTTAAAACCAAGAGTGACCTCATTTACTAGAGTTTTGTCCAATGCTTGTCAAGCTTTTTTCTGCCCTTTACTTCAGTGAATTTTACAATAAATCAAACACACCAAGCACAATGTTATTAACGAATACTAATACTAGATTAAAACAGAAATGATGGAAAAAATAAAGTGACTCTGTCAAATACCTTGAGATAAGCCAATCCCTGGTGATAAAGTTTTAACTATCCTGAAGTGACAAAGGAGATTGGGCTTGTCCCGATCACACCGTAGTTCAAATACAAATTCAAATTGTTTATTCTCTATACACCACCAGCGGTGGTAAAAGAGCATATGAATATATACATGAGAGTAAAAGTACATACAATGTGAAGGTCAAGTTACACCAATTTTTTCAATTCAGCATTAACAATTGTGATAAATTTTGAAAGTTTCTTAACAATAGAGAGCTTATTACAACATAATAATATTTTCAACTTATAAATGTTTGGAAATATATATAGATATTTGGGTATATAAACTTTTCTTATGTCCGGGAATGCTAAACATCTAAAAAGATAGTGGAATTCATCTGCTACTGCTGTGGAGTTACAGAGCGGGCAATTTCTATTTTCACGTGCGAAGCCTCTCCAGTAGCCAGTTTCTATAGGCAGATAGTGATTACTTGTTCGGAAAAGCATTGGAGGGTAGTATATGGATTTAGAATGTACAAACCAAGCAATGGCTTTACTAACCTTGTAGAAGGTCAGCCTTGTATTGGAAGAGGGTGTTCAGAAATAATAACACATTTAGACCTTCACTGAGATCATGAAAAATTCTATCTATATACAGTCTTAGATTGAAGAACCTGGATGCAAAACACTTAACTTTTTTCAACCTTACCTTTTATTACAAGATCTAATAAATTTTCAGTATTATGACTTCACACTAATCCTTGACTTTGTGTAGTTTTTCTTTTACTCTTTGCAGTTAATTTGGTCAAACTAAAAACTTCTCTTTGTACAGAATGTTAATCATACAAAATCACCAAACAGAGTTTGAACAACCGCTTAGCACAAATAAATATCAAGGGTGATAAGGCAAGAATTAGCATGTCAAAGATTTCATTTGTGTTTTAGTTTTCTCAAACAAATGAGTAAACTAAATTAATTTCTTTTCAAAACAGATAAAATATATATAACATTTTCACACATCAATTCAAAATTCAGAATCAAAACTCGTGGATTTTATTCAAGTTTGAATTGAAAATTAATTCAAGTTATATCATATTTATTACAAACAACACACTTAATATAAAGGACTAAGAAAATAATATCAACTTACAGCATAAATGTATTGCCTGCTCCAGCAAATATATTGCAAATATCAATTAGACATAGCCCTGAAACCCTACCAATGGTCTACAAGTTTTATTGAGACTACCATCGGAGTGCCACCTATAAACGAAAGTGCTTAAATTGAGTGTTAAATCATAGTGATTTTGTGAATATAGTCTGCTAGAATCAGTGGCAGAGAGAGGGTTAATTTATAAAAAGAATATCTTGGCTAATCTTAATAATTAAATACTAACCTGTTTTGTAACATGATGGTTAATCCAGAAAGTTACATTTTCTACAATGGTGGCTCAAGGCAGGGATTGGAGGGACTAAAGGATTCAAGGGAGTTTTAAAATTAAAAAACGACCATAAAAATGGGAGATCCCAAGGGTGATCCTCCCTCTTTCAACAGACTAACTTTGCCTTTCAAAATCCTGGATTCGCCACTGGTATACATATGTTAATGCAAAAGGCAACGAGGCAGTGTTAACATAAAACAAAATAAGCAATAGGCATAAGGTTACAGTAGCAAAAACGGCCAATGACAAACTGCCATTCCAAAGGAGATCAGAAATGATTGCAATTACTTTGCATAGCAAAACTAACTTGGGTCTTACGTTTTCCCATCACACATAATACTTGGTTCGGAGACTGATAGGGGTCCATGGACGGACAAGCACTTCATAAGCACCAATCACTTGGCCCTCCATATTTCATTTTGTATATTTCCCATCTCCAAGACTCTCACAAGGGTTTGAAGGCAAATCTTTCTTTAACAAGATTCATGTGGCATGATACTAACAGAATAAAGGGCGACTTTATTCTTAATCGTAAAGCATGTAGTTACAAGAACTAAAAAATATCACAGTTTTGAATAAATTTTTCAAATATCTCCTGAAACTTATTATGTTTTAGAGACACATCCAGAAATTTAAAAAAAACATATAATAAATGGTCGGAAGATATTTCTTGATTGGAAATAGGATAGAACAGTATTAATATGGAGGGCCTTTGATCAGATCAAGCATCTTCATCAGGAGAAAGGTGAAGGTCATCGTCTTTATCTACATCTTCGACCATATCTCTCAAACCCGGGTGGTCGCGCAGTTTCCGAGTACTCTTTCTCATCGTGTCCTTCATTCGTAGATTCTCCGAGTTGGCCGCCTGCCACATGGTCTCGAGATCTTGCTCTACCTCCCTGTGGTAGGTAAGAATTTCAGTGTATGATGATGATAGTAATGTAACGTTGACAGGGACAATATGACTTGAGCACTTTTCTTAATAATAATGAAGGGACACACCACTTTGAAATTCATAAATATGATGAATGCTGGGATGGTTAGCAACATATTGAACTTGACAAAAGATTGAGTAGCAGTCACAGCAGAGATACGCTATTTGAACTATCTCTTCAAATTTCAAACAACAAAACTCTCTGGGTCATAATCCTCTTTAAATTCTACAATAGTTGACATTGCACAGGGATAGGATATGCAATCTCGCCATTAATAAAGATATAGAAATAACCAAACTATGATCATCAAATAACTTTTCATTAAATGGGTCAGTAGTTTGGTAACTAATGAACTAAAGTCAATATCATTTAGGAGTTATATAAAAAATTTATAAGTATTTACTATCTTATTTAATACTTGCTAATCTATATCATTAAAATGTGCAAGGAAATTGCTGGTATCAAATTCAATTGTACATCGAAAAATGCCACAAAATGTCATACATACCTGCACCACTCATGATAATATATAACTTTTCTGCCTTGCGAGATGAGATAAACATGGTATTTGTTAAGAAATTTTATGTTTACTTTATAATGTAATCGTATTTTAACGGAAATCGAAGCACATTTACATTGAGTTGGCCTCTGAAAGAGCCCATCACTTCAGGTTATTGTTTTTATCACTCACTAGTGACTGATAACACATTCCAATGTTATTTTCACTAGTGACTGATAACACATTCCAATGTTATTTCAATGGTGACTGATAACACGTTTTCGTTTTCATTGATGAATTTGCAAGTTCATTTTACAACGATATCTCCTTTGGATAAGTAAGTATAGGTGTTCCTCACCTCTTGTCATATTCGAGGTTCTGGAGGAGAGATTCCTTCTCGTTGAGGAGCAGACGCAGATACTTGATCTCTCTCTCGTACTCCTGCTTCTGGCTGTTGAACGTCTCGTCCTGGATCTTCAGTCTGCAGCAAACAAGGAAGTAGAGGCCTGAGAATCCAGACATTTCACAATCTCATAATGTATTATTATAACTCATTACAACATGGTTTGATTACACTTCATTCATTCTGACATTTTCTTCAAAGAAGGATCAACTTCTGACACACATCTTGACTTTAAGGTAAAATAAACAAATGTCAACGATACTTATCACGAAAAAGAGACCATATCACGATACATCTATTGTCAGATTAAGTATCATGACTCTCGATACTGCGATGTATTGTCACAGCTCTAGCAATGATAATAACACATTTTTATAACATACTTCTATGCATGAGAATACTCAGACCACAGATTTTGACCATGACCCTGAAGAACTTTTGTATTGATTTAAAGTGCATCTTCAACCAAACAGGTTCAAACTTTCCCGTTTTCATGTCCCACTAATTAAGTTGGGTGAACTAACAGCAGTGACACAACCCAGAAAAGATACAGGTTTTGTGCCTACACCGTGATTTAAAGATGAGCCATTGGCGTAAGAAGCCAGCACGCTTACATCTACTCCATATATTGTACAACAAAGTTTCATAATCAATGAGGAAAAGCCAGAAAACAGGTAATCAAGGAAAACTCTCAAATTTCGAATTCCATCATAACAAACTCCTGCACAGGTAACAAAATATTGATAAACATAGGTGAGGTGAGGTGAGGTGAGTTGGTGTTTAACGCCGCTTTCAAGATTATTTCACTTATATCACGGCTGCTAGTATTATTGCAGGGAGAAAGCCCGCAACACCATTGTGGCTATGCATTGCGGTGAAACCTGCGAGCATTGGCTGGAACTAGCGAATCATGGGTGGTACTGCGCTGAAGTTCAGTGTAGCATTGCACCCAAACCTGACTGCGTGTAGAACAGTTCTCTACTGCAGACAAAGTTGCCGAGCCCCTGGCGGGATTCGAACCACGGACCTCTTGATTCGAAGCCGAACGCGCTAACCACTGCGCTATCCCGCCCCTTGATAAACATAAATGTACTCATATATTGCAGGGTGACATAAAAGCTCTCCTACTGGCTTCGGCTACCGGAGGTGATCTGTTACATTTGGTGCCCAATGTGGGACCGGGGCAACATCCTATTGCTCACTGCACCCTGAGTATGTCGTCCAATTGAGGTGCTCCAAATGGCTTGACTCGAGAACAATCACTTTGTGGAGGGGGTGTTTGTGGCAGGGTGAAATAAAGCACTCCTACTGGTTTCAGCCAGAGAGATATCTCTTTAGCTGTATCGGCAGGAGTGTCTGACTCGCCCCAAGATGTCCAAGATTCGAATCCTGCTGGAGGTGATGTCACAATCACCTCTATTAGACATAGTTTGTGAATCTAAGATAAACTGACCTGTCAGCAAGTGTAGTCCGCTTTGCTTCAGCCTTCATCTTGTACAGCTGTAAGAAATTAAGGAAGATTGCAGACAAAGATGAAATATGTTTTAAGTTACGACTTGTTCATTCTTGCATAGTCAAACCAGATATTTTTACCAAAGTCTCTCCTAGAGTTAACTGATAACAACTATTCCCACTAGAAACTTCTTCTAAGCTAGGTTCTAAAGCAATGTGAAGAACAGCATTTAAGATTCCCTAGTTTCACAGGTTATGTAAACAGATTATCAAAGATCGCCTACGACGCATGGAATATTTCACACATCAAATCTTCCAGCTAACACCATGGTCAAAGGCCTATTTAAAAGCTTATTCTAGTTTGAGCTGTATGAATGCACAACCCTATCAATATTGAATAATCCATGTGAGGGTCATTCACAATGTACCTTAAACCTCTCCTCCAGTTTGCCGACAGTGACGGTCCCAGCTAGCACCTTGTTCATGGCACGCTTACTCTCGCTCTGCTGTTCTTTTGCCTGATTTAGAGCAATGATAGAAGAATCAGTTTCAAATCAAAATCTTTCTTTATTAAAAAAATATTATTGTGTCATTTTTTCTTTTGCCAACACAAGAAAAACACTGATGAGCCATATAGAAGCACACAAATAAGAATAGTTCAAATTACTAGGACATTTTGTCATTTTAAAGAAGATACACATAGCCTTCATAAATGAGTTTATCACTTATGGCAAGGTTTAACAGTATAAATTACTCACCACTTTTGCATATGTGTCCCTTTCTGCTGCCGTCTTCTCGGCCTAAAAGAATACAAATTGAAAGCCATCATGTTCATCCTCTTACTTTATTTCTGCTGATTATTTTTGCTAATTATTTCTAAAAGCCATGTTTCACATCTACAAAACATTTTTCAAACAACCAATTAGTCAAGGGAGCAGTCTTTCAAAATGACTTGCACTTATTTATCTTATATATAACTAAACAATTCATGGCAAATTTCATTACTGAAATTATCATTACAGTAACAGATTAGATCTTATTTGATATTTATCTAAAACTGTATGTATGTCAAATTAAAACTGTCAGTTAAAGACTTAATTAGCTCTGGACTTGGGTTATTTGGGATCACAATATCATACAACGAAATCTTCTATTTTAGAATCAAGTTCCTTGTTGGAATCAGTTCCCCCAGTTCAAAGTCTGGTGGGCTTCCATTTCCTTACCCTGCATTATAACCCCTACTCAAATCTGGGCTTTGTTACCAATGACCTTTAACTATCTATAAAACAGTCAAACAATGACAGTGCCAAAAAGATGTGTCAACAATATTAATATGGTGCCCACAGGCTCTTCAAAACCCCGGTTTTCCTACACACAAAATACCTTCACCAGCATGCAGGTGGTCAAGTCAAGTAGCACAGTCTGCGTCTAAGACAATTTGACGGGGAAATCAAAATTCATCTCAGCCTTTTTAAAATGTCAATTATTTGTGGAAGAGGGATAGCCAACTGCATGTTGGTAAGAAATTGAAGCGGCAGAGTACTTATTCAACCCTGAGACAGGATGCTTCAAAGTCTACTTGTTCCCTTTGAAAAATTGGATAACAATATGTAATCTAGGAATTATATTTACCTTTCATGCGAAATTCCACAAACTATGAAAGTAAGATCTTAAATCTACCTTACCCTGTCAAACAAATGGTAAATCATTTGGACTACAGACCACAGGCAGTTAACCTACCAGTTTGATGACATTGGCCAGATGTTCCTGGGTATTCAGTTCCTTACACTCAGATTGTTCCACCGCCTTCTGGAACACAAACAGCTTGTGCTGGGCTCGTCTGTAAACAAGGTAGACAAAACGTTCATCTAACATTAACACTTTAGTGGCTGAATGAAGTTAGGCGAAAGCAATCTAGGCATTATATGAGAGTAGTTATCCTTACTTGACAGCTTTGTGTAGAGCGTGGATCTCGGCATGAAGTCGCTTGTTTTCTGCCACCAGGTCTGTGTTCTTCACTGCTAGAATTCTGCGCTCTTCATCTACAGCCTGAGAAAAAAACTATTGTTATTTGACGGTAACCCGAGAGTTGCCACAACCATCATGTGTTTTCTAATAATCTAGCATTTTGCAAGACAGAGATGGAAATATACAGTGTAATGTTTTTCATATGAGCTCCTTAAATGTGCAACTATTGCAGAGCAACAATTGATTCAGTCTGAGTTACTGTATATCATTGTCCCTGACATCATCAAAATTTCTTCATGCTGTTATTACCCCTATTCAAATTAAATAATAAAAATTAACTTACTTTTATTTTATTGTTCAATTTTTCTGTTTGCTGAAAATGCTGCTCCTTTTCTTCAGTCACAGATCTGAAAAATCATAATCAGTTTTTAGTGACTCACTGTTGATATATGACAGATGAAATACATGCCAACTCGTGTTGTTTGCTACAGTTTTGATATGGTGCTCTTGACCACCACGGGACAACAAAAAGTAGTTCAATTTGTTTCTCAACTCATTTAGTATAATCAGTCTAATCACCTCTTTATGTCTGCTATAGTATTGATGTGGTCCTGAACAGCCACTTGACCACCAGTGGACAACACCAGCTGGTCATGTTTGTGTTTCAACTCAGAGTACTTGAGTCTAGTTTCCTCCAGGTCACGCTCCAAGTCAATCTTCTCTGACTCTGCTAAACTCATCTTCTTTGTGAGGCGTGACACTAGAGTAAACAGATCATAGAACTACTTGATGTTTCAATACTTTGTCTTGTTAAATTCATATTTTCCCTAAACCAAATATGAGTAATCAGATTTCCTCTTCTCAATACATAAGTTGATGTATTCATTACTGCTTAACCCTTAAGAGTTGTCAATTCATAGGAATAAAAGACAGATCCATATGGCATATTAATAAGCTTGCTTCAGAAAAGGTATCAATGAAAACTGAAGGAGAGAGGGTTAAGGCTCAACATCTTGCGGTGGCTGAAATGGTCAGTTATGGCAAATCACACATTGGGATGTTTGATTTAGTTATCAGTACCTTCCTGCATGTGCACATCAAACATCTCCTTGCTCTTCTTCTGCTGAACATCAATCTGCTCCATGAGGATCTGGTTCTCCTCCAGAACTAGCTTAGCCTGCTCTTGAAGTTGCTGCCTGTTGTTGATAGACATTAGCGTGAGTTTGAGGGAAAGAGAACGTTACTATAGATCTGCTTCAAAAGATTCTCCTCCATAACTAGCTTACCATGCGCTTGTAGTTGCTGCCTGTTGTTGATAGACATTAGTATGAGTTTGAGGGAAAGAGAACGTTACTATAGATCTGCTTCAAAAGATTCTCCTCCATAATTAGCTTAGCCTGCTCTTGTAGTTGCTGCCTGTTGTTGATAGACATTAGTATGAGTTGGAGGGAAAGAGAACGTTACTATAGATCTGCTTCAAAAGATTCTCCTCCATAACTAGCTTACCATGCGCTTGTAGTTGCTGCCTGTTGTTGATAGACATTAGTATGAGTTGGAGGGAAAGAGAACGTTACTATAGATCTGCTTCAAAAGATTCTCCTCCATAATTAGCTTACTATGCTCCTGTAGTTTATACCTGAACTACTTTCAGATGATACACAGAGTTGGAGTGAGAATTACAATTATTATGAATTTGTTTCAAATGTGCAGACCCTAGCAAATAGAATAATTGCAAGCAAGAAAAAGATTTGTCACACTTATCATGACAGACAAATTTAGAATTCAGCTGCCTACCTTCGGTATATCTTCAAACCAAGAACTATGTATCATACCCAAAGACTGAATAGCTTAGACAAGGAAGGTTATTCTGCTTGTCAATGAAGTGAAATGCTGAGATTACTGAGCCAGCTAATCAAGAAATGGTAAATAATTAATGTAACCACCTGTCACTGTCGGCAGATACACTTACAAGAATGGACTCATTAATTATTCATCCATTTCAAAGCTGTTGGGAGATCTACCAATGACTAGAAGGAGGTGCTAACAATACATTGAAATAATTAAAAGAATAATTATGTTTGAAAGCCATTATTTTTGGGGGTTGAAATGATTATCAATGTAAGCATGAAAACATTTCTTGCTCATAACTGTGAAAGGAAAATGTTTTGACTTGTGTATAAACAGCCCTGGAGTAATTGACAACAAAGCAAATATCAAGAATTTTTTCTCTTGCTCTCTGCAGTTTTGCTTTTCATTTATGCAAATACCAACATGCATGTTCAATAACTAGTTTAAATCATTTTTGTTCAAATGGAGAAATTCATGTTGATGACAAAAAGAATAAAGATAGTTCAATTCATTTTCACTTAAATTTATCTTTATAAATGGGTGAAGATGCTAAGATGACATCAAATTTGGCAAAGAAAAAGTATAATTGAAAAACATCACATTGAATATAGCCATTTAATACTTCATCTAATAACATAATTTCCAATATTTGCTAATAGTGGTATCATCTTGACTCTCACTAAGTATCTCTTCATGGAATGTTAAACAAAGCTAACAAAACTCACCATTCTGTCAGGCCCAGACTTCCTCCCCCTGTGTGGTACTGCTGATTCTCTCGTACAATCTCATTCACTCTCCTTTCTAGATTAGCAAGCTTGTCCTTACAAAAAATGAAAGAAAAATGTAGAAATAAAGAATCTGGCCTAAGTGTGTTCTGATATCAAATATATCCACAAAAATGTAGGGTTTTGTACCACCAAAGCTCATGTGCACAACATTTCATCTTTTTTCACACAAAACTTGTCAGCATGGTAAAAAAATTTATAAAGAAATTTATTACTGGGTTGTTTTACACCATTCAGTGTTTTTATTTTTCAGATAAGGTAAGTTACTTTGAGCAAGGTGATGAATAATTAAATCTTGTTAGCAAATACCTGTCCCTTATGCTATAAGTACCGTAAAAGGACTTTTTACCTGATATTTTCCAATGATCTCATCTTTCTGTCGTAACCTGTCATCATAAGCCAAGAACAGTGGAGCAAGATATCTTTTACTTATCTGAAATACAATACAAAAACTTTCACCTTTGTGGTTTCTGTGTTCATATAGTAAAATAAATGTTTTGTCACAAACACAAACAATATGTTTATCACATGTATCTACAAAATCACATGATTTTTGACAGTCTGAGCTGAGTGTCTGCTCGTGATCCTGACTGGAGGTCAGGCTATTTTTCCCGGTGGTTTCATATCAAGAGACAATAAAAGAAGGCAGTTGCTGCTTCCTTGCTTGGTACTCAACATTGAAAGGACAGAACAACACCGAAAGGGGCACAGTTAATGTTGATACGGTCAAAACAACAACAAACCAGAAGGGAGACAAGTTGGTTGAAACGACAACAAGTCAAAACGGAGAAACATTTATGATTTAAAAGTCAAAATGACTGGCCCAACAGTGAAAAGTTAGAAGCTACATTTTACTTGACAAATCATAATGTGCGGCCATATGCTGTCGTCTAATTTTCATGTGGTAACGGAAAATTAACTCATTTTACCTTTCCGTTTGTACCTAGAATATTCATATTCATTAAATCAACAACAAAACTATTGTTTGCTTTTGTGTCTGTTTTGGTTACCATTTTTTTACTGGTGATGAACTGTGACTGATGGGTACAAAGTGTACAGAAGAAAATTAAAAAATTACAATTCAATGAAGTTGATACAGCTTCAACATTATGGAAAGTGCTTTACCGAAGGTGGAACCATATCCTCTTCACTGACATGAGAATTATCAATTTTTGATCCAAGATGTCTGTGCTTCAAATTCAATTATCAACAGCTTGCACTTCAAGTACATCCTTCTTACACACAGATGAATCTTGTCCCCGAGTAATTTGTAAATGAGGTTTTAAATAATTTGTAATTTGAGTTAAAGTTTTATTTGAGGTAATCAAAATTCATTCTTCAAATTATTGGAGTTGGCAAAACCAGATAATTTCTCTTTCTGGAGTAATTCAAGGGAAAGTGATCATTCCATTTTGAATTGCCTGAAAACTGAACTGCTAACTAGTTCATGTAGGAAAAACCTGTGCATTTCCATTATAGCCAGTATTAGACACTGAATATTCACATTCATAACAAATCCTGGTTCCTGAATTTAGCCACATAGGACTACTTTGGCACTCATTGATAGATCAGTTTAATAGGCAAAGATACAGTTAAACACAGGACACAACAAGCACAGTACTCTATCAGGTTATCCTATGGTTTCCATAAGAAATATTCTGGAAAATGCTACACTTATTGTCAGGGGAATATTCTTGCTACTATTTCCCTCTACTAAGGTCAAAGTAATGTATGAATGTTGATGTAAGACTTTCAAGAGCATTTAGATAAGATAAGGCATGTTATACTAAACACTGGCCTGGCAACAAAGACCATTGTCGTACCTTACAAACAAATATACAAATGATTAATGGCTTTTGCTTATCTGAGTGAACTTTGTGTGCTAATTTAAGGGTACGTACACCATTGATTAAGTTACTTTTAAAGAAAGAAACAGAATATATTATAGGAATAACTTCAAATTTGAACATTGCTTTATGAAAATGGAGAGTGTGTTTACAACAGAATCTACTAACATTATTACCTTTCAATTGGAATCTAGCTTGATTTTAAAACAAGTGAGCTTGTGATTAAAGAAACTTTTATTCAATATTGTCACTATTTGACACAATAATTAGAACAGTAATGCATTTAAACTATTGGTCTCATACTGTACATATAGCATTCAACAGCTCAACAAATCAAACACTATTTGTAAAACCCTTTTATTATTCATTAAATTTGTGTCATATGGAGTTGAGATCTTTATTTCAGATACATGTAGGTGATGTATTATCTAATAATCATTACCTATATATAACACATACTGTGATCAAAGGCATTGGAGTGTGTTCAAAGTGGATGCAAAAAGACACTCACCAGCCAAGATGGCACTGGACCATTTTGTGGAAGCCCTGTAAAATCCCTTGCCTATGAAATAAGAAGATTTTTTTTCATTTATAACTATTCTGGCATAATTTGGTCACATATCTTTAAACTTTTTAAATGTTCCCAAAAAATCTGTTAAAGGGGTAGCAGTATGTTTTTCTTCAAATTTTGCCCAATAATCTTTAGCTTATGCCAAATATATCATCTTCAGCGGGTCAAAATACCACATTACTCAACCCGATCCACCGTAGTCTTACAGGAAATTATCAAGTATCACGCAAAAAAACATTGGCTGCCATTTTGTTGTGGACCCCTTTTGAATATTATTGATAGGGAAATGGATTTCCATAGCTTAATGATTATGGTACGATTGTCTTAAAACTGCCTCTTTTGATTAAAAGACATTGTCTTTCTATTAGAAACATTTATTTCAATTTTTGTGAGATCAATTTAGTTAGCTGAAAAATGTACCACTACCCCAGTAATCTAGATATTCATTCCATGTTAGGTAATATGCAGTGAAATAGGAAACTGCTCGAATTCAGAGATTACCAGTAGTTCTCATCATTGAGGAATGTTATTAATCAATTATCATATGACCCAGAGTGACATTTTCATTTCTATTGGTGAAATACATCCTATATCATTTGACAACAATAAGACTGGATTGGAAAACTTTGAGTAACATTTCAGACTTAAACTGTTTACCTCTCTTGCCAGGATGGGAGCATCTTTTATTGCTTGCAAGTTGCTGAGTTCTACGTTGAGTCTGTGTGTTGATTGTTTCAACACTTCATTTTCCTCCTTCAAGTCATCCACTTGTTTCCGGAACATCAACGAAGCAGCGCTCTCAGTGTCTTAATAATCAGAGAAGTGGACATGAAAAGAAGGTGGAAGTCAGATCAGATATACCAGTAACTCAACAACTGATTTCACTTGTTGAAATCTTTGTTCTCCTGAAACTTGCAGAGTAAGGAGTCGTAGGGCTGTATAGTTGTCTTTTGACATTGCAGGAGACCATGATAAACATTCAATTGTTTAATTGTTCAAGAAATATATCAAGGACAAAAGATTTTTTAGGTATAAGGGAGAATGCAATTACTTTGTCTATTTGAACATAAAAATGCATGATGGCTAATTAGAAGCACAGTGGTGTAATGGTAAACATGCTGGCCTATCACACAAATTGTCCCTGTACAAATCCTAGCAGAGGCACAAAAGTTTGGCCTCAGTCTTATACTGTGATACGACCCTTGACAAGGAATTTCAACAACATTGAACTCCGACTATCCAGGTGTACAAATGGGTACACAGATATGGAAAGCTATAAGGACCTCTACGGTTGATAGCAACATCAAAAGTACTATTCCTTCAGGGTAATGATAGAATTTGTGCCTTTTCAGCAAGCTTAAACATTGAAATATTGCAACCAAATCTAATTATTAAAAATATTATTACTTATGATAACAGTCACAAATTAAAACCTTCTTCAGCAGGAGACAGCAGGAAGATTAGGTATTTCGGAGTAGTTATGACTTCTAAAGATTGAAAGTGAAAATTAGCAACCTTATCTCAATCAAATCTAACTGTTCCTACTGACTTCTGTCCTATATTTAGAAACATTTGTGCATCACAGATAAAGGTACTCAAGTATCAGAAAGAAAATAGATGCTCAAGTTGATACAAAGTTACTGATTGCAAACCTAACTTTGATTGCAACTAATAACAATTAGGTACTTCTAGCCCAGAAAGTGATTTGCTTGTTACAGAGGTTTCATAGAAAGATGTGATAGCCACTGTCGGGAGAAAAAGTTATTTTATTTTTATTTTTTATAAGTTATTTTATGCTCAGCATTTCTCAGTTAGAGAAAAGTGTTCTCATCAGTGCAAAATGACCTTTTCATCAGAGTCAAAATATCAAATTGGGGATGACATCACTTCCACAATCCATGCAACATCATTGGCTTTGCTTAGTGACAATGCAACAATTGTATGATGTGGGAAGAAACCCCTCAAATGCAGCAGTTTTGGATGTAATCACTACATTTTCAGCCACAAAAGCATATAATAAACATGAGTCTGTATTTCTAGCCCACAAACTGCTCCACTAGTAACAGAGGTGACGGGAAGAGATGACTCAAGACGCCTCTGTGGGTACATAATGCTCACCTCCCTCCTTGACCGCCGAAGCCACCTGCCTGAGGGTCTGTAGTTCCGTCCTGTTCTGTTCCAGGAGGTCCCTCATCTGTAGGTTCTCAGACTCTAGGATGGAGTTGCGTTCCTGGATGGTCACACGGGTGGACATGTGACCTGTAGTACCTGTCAGACATACTCTCATTTAGAGGACCCTTGCACACCTGTTAAGAGGTTTTACTGAACAGTGTCTAGTTGCAGAATAACCCTCAATTTTGATAAATTACAAAAACAATGGTGACAATAAATTTTATTTCTAGGAAGTGTTTCTTGGAACAACCTCAAGAATAAAAGATAGAGAAGGAACATTTGAATAGAACTAGATTTAAACCATATATGCAACATGTAGCAAAAGTAAGGACATCATGGTGAAATCCACAATTCTATTTGCTAACTATTTGTTTTGCCACCTATGAAATGCACAAATCAAATCATTATCCAAGAAAGAGAAAATGAAACACATCACTATAAGTTACATTAGTGCATTAAAACAGAGTCACACAAAGAGAGGAATGTTACACATAAGATAAGAACCTAGGAATTCTTGCAAAACTATCTTAAACAGCTTGTAAATGATAAATCAGAAATAATATTTAGACCAAATAAGATTTAACAATATTAGAGTGCCTCAAATTGTCCTTTATAAGTTAATGGTGTTTTGTGTTATGACAAGGTTTTTTAACATATGTTTAACTATGTTTATTCAAACTTTTCAACAAACCACTATCTGACCAAATATTTTCCGAGCCTTTAACGCAGTCTTCTTATCAAAAAAGCCTTTATTTAAGGCAGACCAAAAAAGATAACAGGTTATGGATGTTGGAAAAATACTGATGGCATCAAAATTGCCATGACCAAAGCAACATTATAGTAACTTTCCTTGAAAAAAACATGTTCTATTTCATGCACAGAAATTGTGTTTTTATCTTATGTAATCAACTTCAGGCAAAACACTAATGTTTTATCTCATGTATTCAAACTTCAGTTTATGATCTTCATTTCAGTCTAGAAATTACCTTTTGTTGTACTATTGGTGAATGTATTATTGTCGTCCATTTCAATGTCAACAGCCCTGTTAATTTCGGGCCTTACATCGTCTTTTCCCTCCATGTCATTAACAGAGGCTGAATTACTCTTGTCAGTTTCTGTGTTACAAAGAGGTTTGCAAAGTGAAAATCTGTCATTTTATCTAAAACCATATTAACCCTTAAGATGCGGGTCCCGGGCCTGTCCGGGTTGAAATTTGCTTTGACCGCATGTCCTCTGGGCGAGATGCGACATCCAAACTCTATTTTTCTCACGCTAGCTCATTAACGCCGAGGTTCACAGTAGCGAAGGACGGGCAATTGTTGCACGGCAGTAGTGTCAGTTCAACGCTAGTACTTTCCGTCCGTGTGTCGCTAAGCTACCGAATTTTGTTTCGTTGATGTTCTAAATAATGCGCGTACATGTTCCGAAAATTATGCAACGATTGATAACGTTTATCGTACCGAAAATAAGCTTTAAAATCACTCAATTTTCCCCCACTCCCCGCCGCACGTGCTAATAGCCTGTGGGCACTTTCTACCCTCTCGCACGAGCTTACCGCCCCGCGCGTGCTATCGTTTGCTTACAAGCCTGCACTCACACCAAACGTACAACCTTATATCGCACGCCCTATGCTCTGAACCCTTGGGCGGATTTCAATACCGGTTGGATCATTTGAAAGAGCAGAAAATTGTCTTCAATTCAATATAAAATACGTAACTACGCTACCTGAATTGAAGATACAGCATGTGCCGCAAAAAAGGTGATTTTTACATATTTTTAGTTTTACACCATTTTGTCACACCAATTTTTACATGATGTGCTCAACGTATTTTGACAATTTTTATATCAAAAGACAGAGAGAAAGATTGTCTTTCTTTCCATGTAAAATGTGTACATGCGCGATAATAAATAAAGACACAGCAAGCGCCGCACAAAAAGCTAATTTCTCGATTCAAATCATGTAAACTGAACGGCGATTTTGACATGTGCCTTTCTTTCGCTCATATCTTCTCAACAGCTAGGCGTATTTTGAAATTGATTACATCGTGATAAAGAAGGAATAATTGTCTTCGATTTGATATAAAAAAATTATATACACCATATAGAATAAAGATACAGCAAGTTCCGCAAAATTGTGACTTTTGTATATTCTTTACGTTTTTACCATTTTCTCGCACTTTATATCACATAAACTTCTCGGTAAATTTTGCAATTTCATATATCAAAATATAGAGAAAAGGATAATCTTTATTGCCATGTAAAATTGGTATGTACAAGAAAATCAGAAAGGACCCGGCGCGCATCGCACAAACAGGCAATTTCTCTATTTATATTTTGTTTACCGAGAAGCGATTTATTTTCAACTGCTTTTTACACTTCCTATCCATTTAACGGCAGAGCGCATTATCGACATTTTTATATCACAATAAAGAGGAAAGGATCGTCTTCAATTCTATATAAAATTTGCAAATTACAATTAGACAATAAAGGAGCGGTTAGTGATGTCGCAATTATCAAAATCTGTTCTAAAATACCCGAGGGTACCATCTTTGCAAACTTTATATATTCCAAACCAAGTGGTACATATTTATTATTTTCATATCATCGTAAAGCAGAAAGAAATGCCTTCATTTTCATGTGTAATTTGCCCATATTTGCATCAAAATAAAACGTGTGGAAACGATGCGACATATGTTGCGGTAAGGCGATTATCAAAGAATTTATTACTAGCTATACCCACGTTTCGTTGGTAATAACTTCTAATTACAGTGCAAAAGATTGTTATGATTTATTTCTTCGTAAAGAAGAATAAATTGCCTTCAATTCCATATATAATTTGCATGTATACAAAGCGAATAACATGATTTATAAAGTTGGAAATAAAGACAATTTATATTGTGTGTGAGTGTATGTTTCAACGGGGATACCCCGCCTGCACGCGCTGAGCGCGTGCGTTTGCCCGGGGCTATTAGCTTAGTAATATTACTGTGGGGGTCAGAGCGTTATCGGGATTTATCACTACCCTGTTTTCGTAATTTATATCTTTCGTTTAGGATGGCGTATCGTAATAAAATTTATCGTGAAATATAGAGCAAGAAATTAGCTTCAATTCCGTATATAATTTGCATGTGTGCACTCAGTGATTAAATGATTTTATAATGTTTGAAATGAAGACAATTTTTAAAATTTTGTAAAATTCGTTCTAAACATATTATAAAAATAATTTTTATATCGATCATGGTTCATACAGCTGCACAAGGTATATTTTTAAGGCCTTTTTAAGGCCTTTTTAAGTCTTTCATGTACATATTTCAGGCTAATATAAAAGACCCCTTTAACAAAAGATGACCAACAATTTCTCATTGTGATGTAATTAAAAATGTTATGGGACAATAAAAAACTGAAAGTCAAATGCATCTGTGATTAGTTGCTTCTTGCATGCTGAACAGAAAGCAAAATGTTTGTCACTTTTGACTTCCTTCACCCACTGGTATTTTTTGGTCCATTGAATATTGAAAATCGTTTTCCCCATAATGACATCGAAAATTCCTTAGCGTTCCGCCATATTGGTTCTAACACTGTAAACACGTGTGCAAAACTCATTCGCACCAAGTCGGAAGAAGAATGCCAGCCTACATGGTAACATCGGCTGGCACCGTTAGGCAGAACATCATTCGCAACGGAAATTCCCGAAAATTTGCGAAGAATGTGCCGAATGGCAAAGGGAGGTAACTCCGAATCGGAAATATAATCAAAACGAAACTACAACGTTACGAGATTGGCGGAAGCAGAAATTCCGTTCTTTATTTTGCAAATAAATGGAAAAAAAGTAATAATAACAACATATTGATAATCAGATTACACTTTTGGAAGTTTATTAAATTCCAGGCCTTTTCAAGGCGTTTGGTTCATTTTCCAGGCCTTTTCAAGGCAATATTGGATTTAAGGTCTTTTTAAGCCAAACGTCCACATTCCAGGCTTTTTCAGGCCCGTGCGAACCCTGTCGATGTGAAGAGGAACTATTCATCTTTAGTTTCGTTTTGATTTCGCGCATGCGCTCTTGAAATTTATTGAGTTACGGCGCCCGAATTGAAAACAAGTTTACTTCAGTTGTAGAAACCGTTCCAGGGGTGATAGAAATTTCATTCAAAGTGTCAAGTAAGTATCATCCATTTGTAACACGGGATTCGCCGACTAGCTTTGTATAAAACGACGATAATGTCCGTATTTCGCCATGTAAACACGCCATATGTTGTTAAAACGGTCGCATCTGGCGGCGCTGGAAAATTCGGCCACAGGGGCTAATTGCGCTATTACGGTAGCGAGGCGAGTGCTGGAAAATTCAGCCACGGGGGCAAAACTGGTCAAAATAATATTCAGCAACTTAAGAGTTAACATCTGACTGAATTATGACTTGAAACAACTATGCATCTAAGATAAGTTAAGATGCTACAGAATACTATAACATATTTCATGAATACAGCATTCAAAATCAAATGCATTGTTTTAGGTTGAACATTAGATGCTGAATTAATTCTTATCACTTCTCTTATGTGAAAGAGCATGTTGAGAAGTCCCCTATTCCCAAGAAAACTCAACAATTCCTTACAAACATCAACCAAGTGTACTTTCTTAGAGTCTTTTTTTGGACCCATAGATAGCCTTTACTCTAATACTGATGTGATTTGTTACACTATGGCAATCATGTGCCCTCCATGAACAGTTAGAATGTTAGCCAAAATTTCATTTTTTTTTATTAATTTGGGTTCAATCTGAAGTGGTATCTAAACTGGCACTGCACTGTACTACAAAACTCCAGTTCTAAGTTAACAGGTAAAAATGAGACAGATTTTCAGTTTGCTGAGAAAAGTGCATATAAATCAAAACCCATCAAACAATGAATATTGTATTCGTCAATTCATTTCAGGTAATCATAATTACTTTTCAATCAAAGATTCCCAAAAATTAAATTCAGTTAATCTTTATGACAAATAAAGCAGAATCTTCATGAGGAATACAATATGAAGGTAAATAAAATGAAAAAGTTAACTGTGTCTCACTACAAAACAGTTAAAATGAGTTAAAGAAAAGAAGAGAATGTGCACTTGAAAAATAGGTAGAATTAATTTTGACACAGATTTAAGCAAGTATTTCACTAAAGATGACACAAGATGTATATTCAACTAAAATTTGCATTTTTGCAAAACAGGACCTTCAGACGAACGAAGTACACAACATATATCATAAATAATAATAATATGAAATACAATAACATATCATGATATCCTATATGCTGAACAGAAGCAACCTTCGAGTAACTTCTAGAATGTTGACTGGCCAAGTAAGTCTCATGGGTTTGACTTAAATCATCCTAAAGTTGAGCCAAGCTTTGAATATCACCACAGTTGGACAATTGGATTGACATACTGACTTATTTTCCATTTGGTCATAGAGAATGGAAACTGAAACAGTTTAAATAAAATAGATATGTTGCTGGGCTGAATTTTATAGCGCTATTTGGTCAATGTTAAGTATTCATGTGTATGCTTATGCAGGGTTTTACGGGACTCAACTTTCCTGAGTATTTGACACAGAAAATGTCAGGAGGACCCCCAAAAAATAATAATGTGGGTCCTCTGTGACTCAGAAATAATTTGATACAAATATCTAATCTTTCCATGAAAACCCATTTCAGTATGACTTTCATGTCAAGATGATATTAAAACATCACCCAATAACAATCCCATTAGAGGCAATTCTTTATCGACCTTTTTATCAAGTAAAAAAACTGTTTCAATGTTTTTAGGACTCCTGAAATAGTCGCCAGGACTCTCAGTTTCCATTGACTATGTAAATCCCTGCTTATGTATTTATATGCATATCACCGGTTCCAACACCTCTTGCATACGATTCCCTGCAGTCTTCCGCTAAGGTTTTGTTTCCTGTCCCCCTTCTGTCATCGTGTAAACAGAATTATTGTCAAATTTTTTATTTTATGCACGGAGCAAGCGTGCTAGCTGCCATTTTTAAACGCTGTAGTATAACGGCAAATCGAACTTGGTGAAAGGGAAGTAATTCTAGCCGACAATAGAAGAAATAGCTGATGGCTTTCCACTAAAAAAAGAGAGTGAATCAACTCAATTCATTGAAAACTATTTTAGACAATAAAATATAACATTACTGGTTTATTGATTTTATAGATCAAATCATGATCACTAGTATTTGTTAGTCCATTTAATCTCCTGATATTTGTATATAGCATGTATATGTAAGGGCCAAGCTGTTCCGATTAGCAAAATCAAAGAAAACATAACATAGATTATAAATGCACTCAGGGCCAACTTTAAGATATTGAAATCAGACAAATGATTCCAGTTGATTATTGTCTTTGGTAACTTCTAATCCCTGTACATGAAAGCAAGCATTTTTGTCATAGGTTAAAATCTATCCATTGATTAAGTTCATTACTTATCAATAACTTAGGATTAATTACTTTAAAAATATTCCAACCTGCAGACTGAATTACTGACAACCGTGATAGATTTTAGTTCTGCTTATGTGTAAAATGTCTAAACCTGTCAAATCATAACTGTGTAAATTACCTCTTCTCTGACTGCTTTGACCCAACAATGGACTCTTCCTACCCATCATTGGACTCTTCCGACCAATCATCGGACTTCCGTGACTCATTATCTTACTTCCACGCAATTCTCCACTTCTTCGCATCTACATCATTTAAAAAATCAGGTTGTTTTGTTATCTTTTCAATTTAATTAAAAATGACAAATTCACTTTTTCATATAAATAAGAAAAACATGTATTGACAAGGCTTTTTTAACTGAAATTTACAATTCCTTAAGAAGTCACTGTGAAAAATGCTTGTTCTATTGACTAAAGATGATAGAGAATAGAAAAAATAAACAAGGGCAATAATCATAAAAATAAATTGAATCGCAAAAAACAAATTGCCACCTTCTCATTCTCAAACTCCCGTTAAGGTACTGATACCCTGAAGCTACTAGCCACATAAGTTATCCTACTTTAAACGTTTCTTAGAAAGCTGTCTCTTTAAACTCATAGGGACAAACAGCCGCACCCATATACGAATCCATATAGACAGGCCTCAAACTTACATCCCCTTTCTGTTGCTGGTTATATTCTTTGACAAAACAATTGCAAGCAAAGTTTCATAACGTTGTGTGGAATCAAGCAATGTGAATTTTGTTACTTTAGAGATTGTTACACAAAAGCAATTTTTATTGTTGAAAGTTTAATTTCCTCTGCCTTAATATTCCCCCATTTTTTCAAAGAATAATAACTACAACAAACAGTAAACATCCACATGAGGATGATCAACCAATGGGAACTTTCACCTAGTGGCAGCATAGATTGTATGACCTAATGAAATATTGACATTCACTGACCAAGGACCAAACTTGCCATTGCTGAACAAAAAGCCAATACCATCTAAGATCATTAATCTTATTTCCTTCAATACCAATATTACGTTTATTATAAATATGAAATATAAATAACAAATATTATGGAAGAAAGGTGAGTAAAGAGGAGGTGAATGGTTACCCTGACTTGGTCCTCTCCTTCAAAGCCAGGCAGATCATGGACAGCTTGCATTGCGTTACGGACATCATGTGTAGTTCCCATGGTGCCTAAATCTCCTTCAACCTCTTTCACAAATGTCTCGTTCACAACAGTTCCACCAGTCTTTGACTTCTGAAGAGTTCATAAGCCATTTGTTCTTTAGCTCATCAAGATTTACAAAGTGTCTGAATATTTGTTATCTAGCAATACTTGTGTCTTTGATTACTGGCACAAGGTTTAGATTAAGTCAATGCCCGGTAGCTCATTACACTTTACATATAAATTGAATATTTAATATCTAGGAATACTTGTGTCTCAGATTATTGGCAAGAGAGTGATCAAACTTCTAAAATATATATATATTCCAGATGGACAAAAACTTAAAGCTTACTGTAGCAGGAGGTTACTGAAAAGGCTTTGAAATTATATTTGTAGGACATTGGCCTAGCTGTGTACATTTCCAAATCCACAATGGTCAAGTTCCATGTTTATAAGAATACAGAAATGGGTTTCCAAGGGCTATCTGAGATCCTTATAGGGACAAATGTCTATATGTATCTATGTAATTATCATCCTTGCCACCACATATCGGTTAGCAAGAATTGATTGATACTGTATCAGCTCTCACCCTGGATTTGTCAGGAACAGCATAGATATCATTCTGGTTCACATCAGTATTCTCCAGCACGTGGTACATTGCTGCAACAAATCATTTCCTAGATAACAGAGATCATATACATGTATCTTTTCCTGTGAGTCACAGAATATTTGGGATTAGCCCCAATTTAACAAGCAGCAAATCCTGGACTGAAACCTTTATTAAGTTCTAATTACTGCTATTTGCACCTGATGAATTCAGCAACTAGGGATCAATATATTTGCGTTAGAGTGAAAATAATGATCAATATCAACACTCACCTCCAGATTGTCGTTTGAAGTCGTCCACATCATTCTCCCTGCCACGACTTCCCCGACTACCGCGACTGGGTCCTGGTGATGGTGTGCGAGCTGGCTCCCGGTCTGACATACTCCGTCGCTTTGGCCATGTGTCAAAGTTAACACTTACATACCTATAAAATTATGACACCAAATTGTATGTTTTAAATAGGAAAATGATAAAAATGTTAATGACAAATATACATGAAAATATAAAATTTTAACATTATTGAAATCATATATAAATATATGTCTCCCAATTAGTTAAGTCTAATCAATATAGTGAACTAAGTCTAGCAAAGAGAGAAGAAATAAGAACACATTTGTTGGTAGATACACAGAGCTTCAGACACGCAGCGTATTTGAGAAAAGTTTCATCAAAAATAAACATCTGCGAATAATAAATTACTAAAATTACACTTAAGCTATATGAAAATAACAATGCAAAACCTGAAGGTTAAAGTTATAATGGTTATCGTAAAATGCAGCCAAACACATATATGCAAGAGAAAGTGAAATAATATCCATATGGGTACTATACCCTAATAGGCAAAAGCTTTTTTTTAGCTCTCTAGATACTGATAACCTGCATTGTAGACCCTAACCAACAAAAAAAAGTTCAACATTTGATCACTCACCCAAATAATACCTTGCAAGGACTAACGGAGCCAATCCAATTCACTAGCTATTAAAACAATGTACATATTTCTATATCAGCTCTAAGCGACTCAACTTGAAAAATCTTTCAGAAATCCTATAAAACACAATTTTTGGTGCTAACCTGCAAGTTTTAAACCAACAAGCAATGAAGACTGACACAAGACATGCCTTGTGGAAGAAGTTTACTCACCCTGGTTCCTCCATTTGTTGGTAGTCAAACAGGCTGCTCTCGGGGTCACTAAAGGGCTCGTCGTCCTGTAGCACAGGAGGAGGTCTACCGACTAGGGAGTTTTGGAACTGGAGAGAGGACATCACTGCAGTTGGGGGCGGGGTTGGAGGGGGAGGAGTCCGTGGTACTGACCAAAATGCTGTAGTCGGCACCAAGGCGGCCCCAATATGAGGCTAGAGCAAAGAAATAATCTTTGTTTAAATTTCAAGCGATGTAATCTTCTCTTGACAGATGTAAGTGTCATGGGGCTGGTTTCATTCATAAGACATGGTTCATACAGCTGCACAAGGTATATTTTTAAGGCCTTTTTAAGGCCTTTTTAAGTCTTTCATGTACATATTTCAGGCTAATATAAAAGACCCCTTTAACAAAAGATGACCAACAATTTCTCATTGTGATGTAATTAAAAATGTTATGGGACAATAAAAAACTGAAAGTCAAATGCATCTGTGAT
Organism: Phorcus lineatus; assembly: GCA_921293015.1. Classification (NCBI taxonomy): domain Eukaryota; kingdom Metazoa; phylum Mollusca; class Gastropoda; order Trochida; family Trochidae; genus Phorcus; species Phorcus lineatus. The sequence goes on along the minus strand of OV121090.1, from coordinate 45,349,077 downwards.
TAGTTGCTTCTTGCATGCTGAACAGAAAGCAAAATGTTTGTCACTTTTGACTTCCTTCACCCACTGGTATTTTTTGGTCCATTGAATATTGAAAATCGTTTTCCCCATAATGACATCGAAAATTCCTTAGCGTTCCGCCATATTGGTTCTAACACTGTAAACACGTGTGCAAAACTCATTCGCACCAAGTCGGAAGAAGAATGCCAGCCTACATGGTAACATCGGCTGGCACCGTTAGGCAGAACATCATTCGCAACGGAAATTCCCGAAAATTTGCGAAGAATGTGCCGAATGGCAAAGGGAGGTAACTCCGAATCGGAAATATAATCAAAACGAAACTACAACGTTACGAGATTGGCGGAAGCAGAAATTCCGTTCTTTATTTTGCAAATAAATGGAAAAAAAGTAATAATAACAACATATTGATAATCAGATTACACTTTTGGAAGTTTATTAAATTCCAGGCCTTTTCAAGGCGTTTGGTTCATTTTCCAGGCCTTTTCAAGGCAATATTGGATTTAAGGTCTTTTTAAGCCAAACGTCCACATTCCAGGCTTTTTCAGGCCCGTGCGAACCCTGTAAGAGTGTGTGTCAGTCAATAAACACATCACTGTTGCAATGTTTGGAGTGGATATAATTGTGATATCAGTGAAGTAAGTTCTACATGATACTATAAAGGCATTTTATGTCTACATAAAAACATCAAAAACCCAGCAACAAAAAAGTTTTAAATAAAGTAAGGCCACAAAAATTTGCTCTGCATAAATTCCTTGAAATCTGATTCGAAATATGCTAAGATTCAAGTAAATCATACTCAGATATCATCCACATGAATAGGGGGAAATATCCTTCATCACATTTAATATTGTTATTACTAAAATAATTATACCATATCCCCTTCTTTTAACATTCCTCTTTACAAGCAACTGTTGACACAACCCCTTATTAAAAGACTGAAATACCACATCAACTGAACTTTTGATGATAAACTGGTCACTCATTATAGCATTAGGTCATTAACTGTAATTATATTCATAAGGACAATTGGGCTCACATAATGTTGACATTAATTGTATCTAATGAAAGACAAGAATTCCAACTCTTGCCTTGTATTTCAAGAAGTTAGTATCACACTTCCTGGCAGTCTATAAATACATGTGAGTAGAACCTCTAATAGTAACTTTCTACTGACGATAGTGAAGATAAACTACCATATTTAAACAAATCAGCATCTTCCATACTTAAAAAAGTGAAAATAGTTTAAATGACTAACCATCAATGGAATGAATAGTGTCTTGATATTCAAGATGCAAAAGAATAATTTTTCAATTCACATTTTTAAAACAAATCGTTAGAATCAATTTTGCTGTGTCACCGTTCTCAAACACTTTCTGCCTTTTAAAACATTGCAAAATCAATGAATATTTTTCTTTTGCTCAACACAACATGGAATGAAAGAGAGACTCTAATATACGAGAGTTGTACTAATAATGTAGATCCACAATGATAGAAACAAGGAAGACAGAAGGAATACCTACTAATTTATAATTGAAACTCACTATGTTATTAAGAAATGGTAAATGATAGTATTCAATATGGGTTTCTAGTTTTTTAATTTTGTCTGAAGTTAAAAATGAGGGCGCATACAGGAAGAATACCATTATGTCTAATATGGTTATGGATATTGCAGTATTTAATATACTATCAAACAGAGGTAGCAAATGTATGTATGAATAACTATAAACAGTTCATATAGTACTGGCATCTTAATTGGTATCCTGAAATATTATCTAAAATTTAGTAGATCCAGTAATTAGCTGTATGGAATGTGTGTGTACATATATATATTTGGACATGTCATGTTTATTCCATTCCACTTGTAAACTTCAACTGATTTATATTTTTAATCTTACTGTAAATTGCAAAATTTTCAAAATTTACAAAAACCTAAATTATGCAAAGACACATAACAGTAAAAGTTCTGGCCCACTTATATTTTACAGTAGTAATTATTGATTTACCTCTTAACCAATTAACAAAACAGTATTCAGTAAACGTCTAATTTGGCCTCAATTAATGTTATAAAGTTTTAAGTTTCAAAGTCCTATCTTTTGATCTCTAGCATACATGGTGACACCGAGATATTTTCAAAAGTTATGTTAGCTAAACTTGATTCATGCAACCTCTCTACACATTTCTTATAGAAAACAAGAGCATACAAATGACTTGTAGACAGAGCACTAGAGCCAGAAACACAAACACGTGGAGGTGCATTTTGAACAACAAGAAAGTGAATACAAGGTGTTCTACTGTAACTTGAACTTTTCCAGTAACTCAACAAATTATTGCAACTTATCATTCTGAGAGAAACCTTTCAATTTTATTTAAGTAACATATCATGCATCAAATATTAATTATCATTATGAAATTGAACATAATGTGCTGATATATTCCCTTACACCTAAAACAGTTTTTATAAAATACTGAAAATGATATGAATCCATTTGAACATATTTTATAACAATCCAGGAATTGATTAAACAGTTTTCATGATTTTTTTCTGAACAGATTTTCTTCTAAACCAAGGAAAGGATATAAACTTGAATACAACTTGGCTTAGTTCTTAACCTTTGGCAGGTTACCGTATGAAAATCATTGACTCGGCAGTGGAGAGATGTACACTGGCCACTCAGAATGATTTTAACACTAATCTATCTATTTGTATTGTCTATTTGACTTACAAAGAAAATAAGACAAAGAAGATGCTCATGATTGAGACCACAACATTCATGTGTCTAACTGATTGGATACCATGGAAACTTTTTCAGTTTTTTAAATAGTGGAAGTAGTCATAACCACTTAGACAGACTCTGTTCGACACTGAAAAACAGACTCTACAAGGCGAAAGTCAACATTCCTCGCCAGTCACAGTTATATGAAAGTCCAACAAACTAAATTGAAAATAATATATCATTCGTTTTGCTGGCAAATGATTTGAAAATGATAATTTCGAAAAATTTTAATGCAAAATTAACAAGTTGGGAAACATTTTTGCATGACAGCTTGTGACAGACAAAAAAAAGGTAGGAATTGTTATCAAAAACATTCTCAAACGTTTGTCAATTTGAAATAAAATTATTGACCCATTAACCAAAATGGAGTCACTGGAAATTATATATGTAGTGTTTTGCTCTACCTCTACTGTTACTTTGTTTTAGCGGTATGCTATAATTACAAGGGCAGAAGAGTTACCTCCCTGAACTACATGTATGTAACCGCATGGTAATAAAAGCATTGGCTAAAACATGTGCTTTATATTTGATGGAAATCAAGTTGTCTGATTATCATTGGATGTCACAAACAGTACAATATTTAATACAACTAACGAACAGAGAAACACAGGAACATCTATCCATAGGGTCTGCACCTATCATTGGTTGAAAGTGGCCTATGAGCAATAAACAAGGTTAACATGTATGAACTATGAAGTACCTGATTACTTGTGATGCCGTCTTTTATTTACAAGCATATATTGATAAAATTATCAACCCCTGGATTGTTATGACAACATGTTGGTTTAAACAAATCATTCTGGTCAGTAACTCAGTTTCTACCTTGCCTTTCATCTAAAAATTTTCTGATTGTGACCTATCCATGTCACCATCAAAAGGCTTGTAACAAACAAATTCATTGGTTTAGAAAAGCTTCCACATGACCATCCAAAGAAAGCTGATCATACACAAAACATTGTGTTACACCAGTATTGATGTAACATTAAAACAACAAACTTAAATTTGTTTCGATTTGAGTTGAAAGTGACAGAAATGGGAAAGAAAACGCACATGTATGTATTTTCATCAGTGTTAAAGAGCCACTCCGTGATTTTCATAACATACTATTTACCGTTGATACGAACCTAAATGTCATATGTGGTGATATAAAATCAAAACATCTTAACTTTTCGAGTCCAAAAGACATATATATGACACATACTGGTTTTCCATGAAAATCTCAAAACAACCTAATAAATGCACGAAGGTGTAGATATCACATCCAATATACATGGATACTAGTTATATAACCTAACAAATACTATCAACTCCTAACTGCCCTGCTGGCTGTTTTAGATAAGTCTCAAAAATTACGTTTGACTATTTGAGCGTGCCACTGTCCGGTTTTCGATCATAATTGTGACTTTCTACGTTCATAATGTCACTGTAAAAAAACAATAAACTTTAAAATGTGTATTTTTGGTAACAGTCGATACTTTGCGATCAAATGACACCATTTATTAAGTTTGGCATATATGACTCCAACAACTCACGGAGTGGCTCTTTAAAGTAATTCACAAAGAGAGGGTTCTGGTACGACCTTAACGATCAAATGGGTAAAATCAAACAATAAAAAGCAAAAATAAAACTGAGCTACTGACAAAACAATGTTCACTCCTGTGTAATTGGTGTAGGAATATGCAACCAAATGTGAAAGATAGACTAAAGAAGGTTAAAACGGTTCTGAACAACAAGTTAGATTCTCTAAATAATTATCTTTACCTCCGGAGTAGCCTGAAATAAATAATCAGATGTTTATTCATGTTTACTTGTCTAGTACTGTAGATTAGAAAATATTGTGTTTAATTGCAATGACATTAACATTTGATAGCATTAGCATTTTCTTCATTTCATTTTCATGTGAAAGTATTTCAAAGAACACAAAACAATGTATAATGAAGCTTATATTTTCACGAACATCAATACAGGAGCAAACAAGGAAAGTTGTGATCTTCAGCCCAGGTTACAAATTTAAAGGCACACCTGTTTCTGTCATGTTAAAAGATGCACTAAACCTTTATTTTTTCAATCCATTCAGTGATCAAAACATGTTCGATATAGTCTTTAAGGGTTGAACAGTTGTTTTGTGAGATTGCTTCAAGAAGTTAAAGATCTATGTTTTTGAAATTTACCCCTAACATGAATTATCTATATAGTCAAATACTCAGTTGTTAAAAGAGTCATCAATTTATCTAAGATCAGGGATTGGGAAAGAGACCCCTGGCAATGGGCCTTTTTAAGGGTTTTCAGTTATTTTCTGATTTTTTAATGGGCTATTCCCCTTTGTAGCAATAATAAAAATGTGTAACTGAAATGGGCCATTTATTCATCCAATGTGAAAAATTGCTTTTTTCCCAATACCTGCCAGATATAACATCAAACATTTAATCAAAAAATTCAATTGGGTCCTTTTTCATTTCAGTACCTTTTAAGTTTAAGCTTTTAATTTAAAAATCAAAATCTGAATCGACAATCTATGTTCTGAATCACCAAGTGACATTACACTGCAAATTACGTTATTATTTGACTTATGAGAATGAATAGGTCCACCACTTTAAATCAGGTGACACCTTGAATAGTCTACAGCAGTTAGTTAAATATATAAATCTATATTATTGCATGGCTATTTAAAAAGTGATGCAAATGATAAATTGAAATGATAGGTTTATTATTCATTTAGGCTATAACAAATGTATTAATTATACTCTCTTGAACTTGAAACATTTAAATGAAATCTCTTTTAAAATCAAATAAAGCCTTTTCCCTTTGTATTCAATATTCCTCGTGTATTTTATTCAATTAAAAACTTTGGAGATATTTTTCACTGGTAAAATATTTTTAAAACTTGCTGTGATAGGAAGAGTAACTTCCCTTTCCATGACAACACTTTCCTGGATACGTCGTTACTTCTTCAATAAAAAAAGAAAGCCTCTTTGATAATCCAAATATGATGAACCTACCATTTCAAGATGTGCCTATTTCAATAGTTCATAGCCATGCATTCAAATAAACAAGCTTGTTTTCAAATATAATTTCACACCCGGTGATTTCCGAACAAGAACAAGCTTGAACATTTCTGACTCGCGGAAGTCGCTTAGCTGTCAACGCGATAACGCCAAGGCTAAACGCTTGAAAAACCAAAGCATAAACCAAGCTGGTTAATTTTCGTAATCTGATAAAACTGTCTTAAATAAGTTAATACCAAGTTTTCAGCTGATCTCAATCGCCCCTTTTTCCCTTTGCGCTTTGGCATTTTTGAACAGCGTGATAGAACGTAAACAGCTGAATGCGCATGTCTGTAGCAGTAAAACGTCGTTCTTGGCCACAAACTATGTGCAATGAATCCCGAGTTCAAAACACAGAGAGCAAATACTTTTTTCTATGAACAGATTTTGTTTGCTACTTCGATATATTTTTCATGTATGTGTTCAAATCTAATATAAATCATAATGAAATAAAATGATTATAAGTGAAGATAAAAATATTCTTGACATAAATGCAAAATAAGTAAATGTTCCAGATAATAATTTAATGACAGTGAACTGTTCTTTCCTCCAAAATGTATATACACTACCATGAATTCTTAGGCCTAAATCATTAGATTATTATTAAAAATGGAGGACCTTTTTCGCAATTATATTAAATGCTATGAACATTGGTCGGCTTTCATGCAGATATCAATTCCAGAAATGACGCCTTTCGAAGTGTGCTCACACCTCTGTCGAAATTTTGATAAGGTTCAGAACCGGAACACCGATTGCTATTCTGACTATGTACGGTAAAAAAAATGGAATCTAGACAAATTTGAGGATCCGCCTTAATCAAGAAATTTTATAAATTCTAATTCGAATGCTAAAAGAATCTAAACAGTACGTGCCACATGAAAACAAAATGCGTTTGTTTAGTTTCCGTGCAGAGAATGATGCGTTTATTAATTCTAATAACCATAACATCTGTCACCAAGAAATTCATCTTTGTAAGTTAGCTTTAATTATTGTCTAAGTAACCAAATAAAGCCACGTATGTATTGGTTATAATTGTAAATATGTAAAGTTAATTACAAACACGCATGTAACCAAAAGGTACGTACGTATCTCATGTTTGTCTTTTTTACATGTCAACAGCTAGTACACTTCCCCAAATTTATTTTATGTTGTGTAGATTTTATTTGCAAAACTGATGAGATGTTTAAATACGAAACAAAATTAAGTGGGTGAGTGGGGGGGGGGGGGGGGGAGAGAGTATTTTTTCATAAGTAAGTCACAGTAAGGCATGCACTTCATCATACATTTCCAGTAGCCCATCCCTAACTCCACGTTATTTTCTTCATGGCCCTTCTCATTTCTAAAGGTGTATATTTGTCTTCATGACCCTCCCAGAACATATATCAACAACACTCCTACAAATTGGTCTTTCGAAGATTTATGTTCTTCATTCAAAATATTATCTTTGACACATATTATTCTGGGTTAAAACATATAATTTTTCATGGGGCAAAATTGAATATATAAAAATAAGTAATTTTGCTAAAAGTATATAAGCAAAACTTATGATACAGGGGCGTAGGAACAGGGGGGGCTTATCCTCCCCCCCCCCCCCCCCCCCCCCACTTTTTTGTGATAGACGAGAACAATGTATGATGTAGTCAATGTTACGTGTATGTTCACCTTACACCCTACATGCAGTAAGTGCTGGGATAGGCCCTATCTGTACTGATGCTAGTAATGGATAATAAAAAAGGGAATTAAAATGACTTCAGTATTATGTCCTAATTGATGATAAGATGGGATAAGCAGCCAGCAAGTTTCTTTTCTTTTTCTTTTTTGGTTACAAAATTTCAATTCAAGCCCCCCTACTTTCAAATTCGCTCCTGTGATAACATTTAATAAAGATTTCTAATCGAGTTCCTTTTTCTTGATCAATAAATACTTAAGAAAAAAAGGTTTATATAAAATATACTAGTAAATATACAACAGTTTTAGAATAATATACTGCTTATCAGCCGTTATGTGTCATATCCTATCGGGGTCTTGCATTATGGGACAGTGACGCGGTTTACTATATTGTCCCATATTTTTCTCTCAGCGGTTGCCTCCCTTTGTCATTAGCTTACCTGTGTGACCTCGACCTTGTATAGACAGTCACCGCTCAGGTATTCAAACACAAATTGAGACGGGGACAGGTAGGCTGATTGAAACAATCAACTTGTTTATTCAGAAATTAACTATATGTTATGCAATGATATCAAATTGTTTTAGCAGACAAGGTACCCTTCGACAATCGCCCGTTACACCTGTAATCAAAACGCTTTGATGACACAGGTGAAATGTTTGGAATCCCGATATTAGAAAACATGGCGGACTTTTCTGATTATTTCAAAAATACTTTGATATTGTTGTGTTATTTTTACTGAAAACATATATTTTGAAGTGTTTCGAAAGGAAAAGTTTTGTTGTCATTTCGTAAACATATTTAAATCAAGTTTCTTGTCTGCTGCGTTCTACTGCCTTAACATCAAGATGTGAATCCTCACTTCTTTACTTCCGGTTTTAGCAAGTAAGTTTTAAATGTACTTTGGAGCTAAACTTCATTATATTTTGGAAATTGAATATAATATTGATGTTGGGGTTTCACTATTTCGGAAAAAATCCATGAAAGGAAAGTAATAGTTGTGGGATTATCCAAAATGTTCACATTGTTTTAAGGTTTGCAAGTACATGTAGGCATACATGCAGTTTATTCATTATCTGAATAATTGCACCTTTCTTTAATGTTTCATATAGTTAAGTTTTGGTTCATATATAGATAAAAATTTGGCATAAAGGTTATGACATGAACATTGAAGTAAGAATTTATAATGTGATGTCGTAAATGATGGTTAAATTTACTTTTTGAGAAAATAAACTGATGGTTGTGATGAAACTGCTTTAGCAAAATTGGAGTACAGGGATTTAAAAAAGTAATTATCCATCTAATCACTCACTGGCATTGTTTGGTGAAGCACTATATTTATCCAAATATGTTATTTACAATTTATCAAACAATTATTTTATGTACCAAGTTCCTGTTGACATTACTCAATTGAGGCTTATGACCTTTCATAAACATGGTTTACTTATTTATGATTATACTTTTTTTTTAGTACAATGAAAATTTACATATGATCTTATATAGCAATTCTCTTTTGATTTCAGTTTGTAACAAATTGTGATATGTACCAGAGCGTACTTATTAACAATACCCCACTAGAATGTGCTCAATGGCCTCTTGATTAAATAAACATGATTAATTGATTGATAATTATGAATAATAGATTTAAATACAATGATCCATGTTCATTTGACCTTTGTAGAAATTCTCTTTTGATATCAGTTATTATATTTACAAATTATATTCGGGATCACACTATCTGTAATAGTACAGATTCTTTGTTAAAACCAACACCATCAGAGTATGATCCCAGTGTTACATTTGTTCACCACCTAAAGGTCATCTCTGTATAATTGTTTTTTAAGGTTTAACACATTTTCGAGAACTATTTATTAAATCAATCCTATTTGTCCACAGATAGCTATGTATGGGTATCTGCTACTAGGGGGCGTCTTGCTCTCTTTAGCAAGTTTTGGAGGGGCACAGCAAGAACTGAACTGTCTGGTGGAAAATACACAGGGCTGTAGACTTGCTCGGCCTCCGTAAGTATCACAATAAAGATCTTAACACTGTGTTACTGTTGGAAATGTATTAGTATGATTTCTGTTTAATAGATAAGAAGTTTCAATGCAAGTATTTATTAATATTGTCAATTTTGTTTTTACATTTGATTATTTTTGCAAGATCCTAGTTACAAGATCTTTTTTTTGTCTGAAACATTTGTTTTCATAGACATTCCCACATGTATTATATCTATGCAAAACATGACAGTCAATTATAAACAAAATTATCATTACATAACAGATTTTTTCATTGGTTTTAGGGTTAGGGTTACACATATGGTTTTACATATTTATTGGTATAGTATTTATTTTCACCTTTTGAGATTTTGTTTGTCTTTTTCTATTTTCAGAATTTACATGATAATTGCACCAAAGAGAGTACGACCAAACCAAGTCATACAGGTATTCGCTACCATCCTAAAGTTAGAGTACTCTCACATCAATGTCAGAGTGTCCATCGTCAAGAGCAACATCGAGTACGCTGGAACCGTCATGAGGTTTGACAGACCTTCCAGCAGAATCATGCAGTTGCAGGTCAGTTACCATAGAAACATATTATTTTGGTGCATTTGGATGTGCATTGGTCAAAATATTTTTAGGATTGCTTGAGATAAAGCAAATAATGAAAAAGGAAAACATATAGAAGATTTTTTTAATGAAAAAAGGAAAACATATAGAAGATTTTTTTGATGAAAAAAGAAAACATATAGAAGATTTTTTAATGTAGAAAAACTTTCTTCATTGAGAAAACATTGGGTGCAATGATCCTTGAAATGTTCAAAAGTTTAACCATAAATTGGACAGTAACAAATATATCACAAGTATCAGCCCTGCATTGATTGTAGTGGCAGCAGAAATATTCTTTTGAAAATGATTTTGATTAAAGCACAAAATGATTTATAATGGCTGAAAATGAATCAATTTTGATATCATGAAGTATTATGTTTGGTGTGCTGTACAAGAGGCTGATTGTTAGGAACCTATATGTTTCATGTAAAGATGCCGCAAAACGCGCAAGGAGGTCAGTACAAGCTAAGACTGGAGGGCACTCTGAACGGAGGAATCAGCGGCTACATCTTCTTCAACGAGACCAACATCGAGTTTGATACCAAGCAGGCATCCATATTTATTCAGATGAGCAAACCAATCTACAGACAGGGTCAAATAGGTTTGTATTCTAATCATGGGATCACATGGAATAATGATGCTTTATGATATCCTTATTTCATGAACACGTTTCCAGAATAAGGAAACTCTTGAGGTTTTAGTCATAATTTCCAACCATCAACTTTGTTCTTCTTTTATATCATTCCTTAGTGCCTAACTGAACCCTGCTTGATCTTTTGTAATATTTTTTTTAAACTAAGGTTTTGTTTGTCAAAAATATCCTCAAATTTGTAAGTGTTTCAAAGTGTCTTGGGAAATAATGCTTACATTTTATTTCAGTCCAATTCCGAGTGATACCAATTTTGCCTAACTTGATGCCCAAATATGGCAGCATGACCATATATGTAGAGGTGAGTGTTTTCTTTACCTTTAAAAGAACATATGAATGTAAAATGGTCTTAGACTTTACCCTGAAATAGTTGATGTTGTAAAGCAAGTATATACAGCTTTGGCTATAATGTAATTAAGTTATTCAGCTCCATAATTCCTGACTCTTGAGGTTGCCATTACACCTTTTCTCAACTATACTGAACACCAAAAGAAACGCAAATTAAGAAGGTGTAGGAAAAATGATGTATTTTGTTAAATCAACATTTTTCTGCCCTTTATTATTGTAAGGGTCATCTTGAAACAAAACCTTTTAAAGTTGAACCATAACCGCCACCATTTCAACAACCATTTCCCAAAGTATTTAAGAAGTTGAAGATTTTGCTTTTGTTTCGGTGTTCACTATATATCCATTTGTACATATATAGATAAAGGTATGCAGTTCACATGTACCATCAGATCCAGTAATAAACCCAGAAGCCAATGCCCTCTTAAAGTATTATCTTCTTTTTAGGATCCAACAAAAATTCCAGTTAGGCGTTGGCTTGGTCTTCAAACAAATGCTGGAGGTAATTAAAAGGATTTAGTTAACATCAATCTTCACCAATATATTAATAATCACCATTTATTTGTAATGTAAATATATGCCAAGTAAAGTCTTAAGCTTTTCACACTGATATTCATACTGAGAACAATACCTTTGTGTACATTTATTGTCTTTTTAGATTTATTTTTACATAGATTTGTAAGATTTACACAGTCCAATCTTTATGAAAGACAACATTTTCTTTCTTGGCAATTATGAAATACAGTTTTGAATTAAGCCTTTTGAAGATTTCTTGTTTCATATACATGGTGTGATATAAATCATTGTTCATGTTAAACTGTTTATAAAAATGTATTTATTTATAGGTCTTGTAAGTCAAAGTTTTGAACTCTCTGATCAACCAAACTACGGCAACTGGAGCATACGAGTTGATGCTTTTGTGAGTTTTAATTTATTTCTACATACATGTACAACTCTGCTATCTACATAATTTGGTCCAATCTGCTACTCATTTTATCAGAAAAATGGAAATATGAAATATTGTCTGTATTGTCAATGAATCATAAAGTGGCACTAATATGTTTGTTGACAGTCCATAATGAGGTAAGGTAAACTGAAATTTAAGATTTCGGCAGCTTTAACTGAGGCAGTTAAACATAAAATTAATGCTTTTCCATAGACAAATACATTTGAGACATAAAATTTGAAATTTGTTTAATCTGATCTCTTCCAGGGCCATATTTACAGAAAACAGTTCATAGTGGAAGAATTTTGTAAGTATTTTTTTTACCAATTTATTTTTCTATCTTCAAATCTAAAGGATTAGTCCCGAAATGATTAATTTAAGAATGAATGAATATGTAGAAATTTCCATGATAGAAATACTTATCATATGGTGATTATTTTTAGGGGAACCAAGGTTTGATGTCAATGTGTCTGTCCCACCGTACATCATGGACAACGTCAGGGTTTTCCGGGGAGTCATCTTGGCAAAGTGAGTTATGGTCCTTTCATGTAGATCAATATTTGTAATGTTCTTTTAATTCTTAAAGAAGGAAGTTATAAATATAATAAACTGGAATAAGTTTTACTGTGTTAGCAAAGTATATTGAAACTTTGTATTTAATCAATTGTCAACAGCTCATCTTTCTTTAAGCATATTTTATTTTATCATGCATTTATTTAATTTTAATTTAGTCAAACAAGCGGCCGACCGAGTATCGGAAACGCCTCTATCACGCTGACGGTGAAACCCAAACTAACTGAGCAGGAGCAACAGAATCGGAATCAGTTCAATCGGCAAATAGACTACCCGTACATCTACCGCTTCATCAACTATGTGAGTGTGGCTTTATGTGTAATCTCACAATCAATCTGTCAAACAATATTTATTCCCTCAAAAATTCATACTGAATCATTAAAGCAAAGGTTCTATCTGTACGGACAGATTTCTATTGCAAATAGACCACCTGTACATCTACTGCTTTATTGACTATGTGAGTGTAGCTTTATTCTGAGAAAGACTTGTGATACAAATTATCTATATCTTCATCAACTGCAGTAACACCTGTGGCTGAATTTTCCAGCACTCCCCTTGCTACTGTAAAAGCGTATTCGCACCAGTGGCTGAATTATTCCAGCGCTGTGAGATGTGACCGTTTTAACAACATATGGTGTGTTTACATGGTGAATTACGGACGTTATTATCGTTGTATACAAAACTAGTGGGCCAATCCCGTTTTACAAATAGATGATACTTACCTGGCACTTTGAATGAAATTTCTATCACCCCTAGAATGGTTTCTATTACAGACGTACACTTGTTTTTAATTCGTGAACCATAATTCCATAATTTCTGAGAGGGCATGAATGAAATCAATACAAAACTAAAGACGAATAGTTTCTCTTGATATTGATATAAAAATTATTTAAAAAATATGTCTTGAACGAAGTTGATTTATTATTATTTGATTTATTATTCCATATTTTACAATACATTTCATTACGATACACCATCCTAAACCAAAGATATAAATTACGAAAGCAGAGTAGTGATAAACTCTGATAACATTCTAACCCTCACAGTAATATTACTAAGCTAGTGCTGCCCCGGGCTGAAACACATGTGCTGAGGGCGTGCTGCGGGGCTGAGGCGGCACAGTTATATATACTAGCCGAAAAATTCTCTCACACAATGATTTAAATTTTCTTTATTTCCAACTTTATAAATCAAGTAATTCGCTTCGTATACATGCAAATTATATATATGGAATTGAAGGCAATTTATTCTTCTTTACGAAGAAAAAATACAACAATCTATTGCACTGTGATTAGAAGTTGTTACCAACGAATCGTCGGTATAGCTAGTGAACAAAGAATTCGATAATCGCCTTACTTTATACAGTATTGAAGACTATCTTTTCTTCTTTATTGTAACATGAAAATGTTGATAATGCGCTCTGCCGTTAAATGGATAGGCAATGTAAAAATCAAGTGAAAACATCGCTTCTTTAGAGTTAAAAAGATATGAATAGAGAAATTGCCTGTTTGCTCGCTGGGTCTTTACTGATTTTCATATACAAACCAATTTTATATAGAAATGAAGATCATCCTTTTCTCTATATTTTGATATATATATAAAAATTCAAAAAGAAGTTCATGTGATATAAAAGTGCATTAATATGGTAAAAAACTAAAGAAGAAACAAAATTAAATTTTTGCGGCACTTGCTGTATCTTTATTTTATATAGCGCATATACAAATTTTATATCAAATCGATGACAATTATTCCCTCTTTATCACGAGGTAATCAATTTCAATATGCGCCTATGTGTTGAGAAGATATAAGAAGAAACTTGTCAAAATGGTCGTTCAGTTCACATGATTTGAATAGAGGAATTAGCTTTTTGTGCGGCGCTTGCTATGTCTTTATTTATTTTTGCACATGTACAAATTTTACATTGAATGAAAGACAATCTTTTTTCTATTTTGTGATATAAATTTGTCAAAATTCATTGAGCACATCTTGAGAAATATGTTGTGAAAAAGTGGTATAAAACTAAATATATGTAAAAATCACCTTTTTTGCAGCACATGCTGTATCTTCATTTCAGATAGCGCTGATACGTATTTTATATGAAGAAATGAAGACAATTTTCTTCTCTTTAAAATGATTCCATCCATAATGAAACACACCCAAGGGCGTGCGATAGGAGGGTGTGCATATGGCTGAAATGCACGCGTCTAAGTAAACGATAGCACGCCCGCGGCTTGGTAAGCTTGTGTGAGAGGGTAGATGTGCCCTTAGGCTATTAGCACATGCGGCAGAGAGTGGAGGAAAATTGAGTGATTGTTACGTATATTTTCGGTTTTAAAGGTTTCTAGGTAGGTACAGTTGTCAGTGAATCTTTACTGATGTTTAATAATTTATTTAAATCTTTTTCAGCACCTGGGTCGTATAGACTTTGAGTTTACAATGGATGAGATACGTCAGTTGGCGTTCAGAACGGCGCCAGGTCGATCACTAGTGGACGCTGAGATCATAGTTAGTGCAAATGTTTCTGATTGGCATTGTGGATTGAATCGGACAGGAGTTGCCAGCACTATAATATTCGACAACAGAGTCAAGTTGAAATGGATTGGAGACCATGTCCGAACATTCAAACCCAACTCCATCATCAAGATAGCTGTAAGTAAAATATTGCAAAAGCAGAAGTTAGTGTTGTTTGTATGGGAAGACCATATTTTCATGTAAACCAATTAAGCAACTTATTTGAATTTAAGGACTGGTGAGCAAGTGGGTAAACTGTTGGTGCAGTCAGTGCTCGTTATTTTGGACTATGAGGGTTCTGCAAAGAGCTTGGCCCAAAAAGTTCAAGAATTTGGATTTTTACAAATGGTGTGATCCAGAATAAGACAATGTTAAAAGAAAAAATTTGTTTTGAAATTTAATGTTGATTTATTGAATTGCTAAATGAGAAAAGTTAGCTGTCAAATATTGTCCAAAAAATACAGGAGTTCCATTACTGATTGCGTTGATGAGATAACAATTAACAGTCACCAAACATTTTTAACACTATACTATTCAACTTTAAGGGCAAATTTATAGAAATATCATCTATTTCTTACAAATCTGGTTGGGCCCCTGGCTAGAGATTGGCTTTCCATGAACAAAATAATGACCACATGGACAAAGGGTTAATTTCCTCTCTTCTCTCAAGGTGGCAGTTATGAAGTATGACGGCACTCCAGTCGACACCCCAGATAAGATCGTCAGACTCTATACCTCGATTTCAAATTCTGGACCGGCCATACCCCGATATGACCAGCCCACGGACAAGTCTCCAGTTGCTGGGGTTGTTGAGTTTGAAGTGTATGCAGATACAGAGGCCATGGGTATTCTCCTTCAGGTGGGTTTATCAATGTTGATAATTTATGGTATTTGTAAGTTTTAAGTTTTGGTATGAGAAGTAGATGTTGAGCAATGTTTTCTTTCTTTCAGATAGGAATAAATTTTAGTTATTACTTAATTAGTTTATTTGATTGTTATTTGAATTATAATTATAAGTTCATGATTTATGATTCAGTGTCAGGTTTCAGTTTATCATTTGCAATCTATTTCTATATATTTACATTCTCATTATATAAGTTTTATCAAAATGTCAATTATATATTTGATAAAAGATTTTGAAAATTTAGAATTTATTCTTACATTTTATTTCATATCAGTGAAGTGGTAATATTATTTGAAAGTTTGTTATCTAATGCAGGCTGAATATGACAATGACCCCACTACCAGAATCGAACTGCGATCAACACGCTTTTATTCCCCAAGTTTGAGTTTCATCACTGTGACAACTTCGACAGCCAATCCCAAGGTAAAGTTGGGATTACGGAACTCTTTCCAAACTGAAATTCTTTGACAAGTTGCAAATAAATACCTTTTCAAGTATAAATCAAGTGCCATTTTGTGTTATAATTTCTGTTCTAATCTTGCTGGTTTCTTTTGAAATTTTAGGCACAATGGTGTTACATCTTTCAACAATCTTCTTCTAATGGCTGAATTTTGCTCAAGTAAACAATAACTCACTCTCAATTATATTATTTATTGTATAAGTGTTGAAATAACATGACTCTTGAAGTGAACCAACTTGAATTTTGATCCTTTTGTTTTTTTATAGACATATATATAACATTAAATGTTTTCTTGTAACTATTGAAACAAAATTGGTTTGTGCTCCAGGTGAATGAATACATGATCTTCCATGTGAAGACCAGCAACTTTGTCCCAAGAATATTTTACCAGGTTTGTGAACATTTGTCTTAATGCAATGGAGATACATTGTTTGCATCATTTATGCTCTAAATATCACTATATATAGCTTTTAATTAAAAAACAATTAAATTTTTGTTTATCAGAGAGATAAAGTGAATCACAACTTATCTATTGTTAACTTATCAAAATTTAAGCACCAAAAAAATATTCAATGTATATATTCAATCATCTTATGGACAATTTATAAGCTTTAGAAAATTTCAATATTGAAATCCAGGTTGTAACCTAACTTATTTTGTTGAGTATATGTGTGGTCTCAGCAATATAGAAACAGAATCAATGTAATGATGTCCTTGGCTATTAGCTGATAAAATTGAATGTTTGAAATAAGGATACTCTCCAAAAAGAGTTCATGTCACTTTTCCTGTATTTCTTATAAGGTTGTATCTGGCGGCAACATCATTATTGGTGATGAGCTGGAAATGACATCACGCCAGAAGACGTTTGCTGTAGCCCTGTCTCGAGAGATGATTCCAACCGCAAGGATGGTTGTTTATTTTCTTCGACAGCCGGAGGAGATTGTTGTGGATGTGCTCAACTTCTTTGTGAATGGAACACGGCAAAATCAGGTGTGTGGGGAAAAAAGTGCTTATGATGTTTTCGGGCTCAGTAATTATTAACATGATTTTACCAGACGCGTGACTTCAAACCTCGCTAAGCTTTAGGGCTGAATATATTTGAAGGCTGAAGTCCAAAGTTGCAAAGAAGAAATCCTAAAGATCTGCATTTGTTAAGATGTAATAGCAATAATCATACAAGGTACATGATTTCTCAATGGATTGAATACTTTTCACATTTCAAAACCTTGAGATTGAGCGATTGAAAGGTTGATTATAAATATTTGAATGTTTTCAGGTGAAACTGGAGCTGAATCGAGGCAAGGACTTCAGTCGAGATACGATTGAGTTCAACGCATATGCTGACCCTGGATCTTATGTGGCCTTTGCTGGCATGCCTGCTGACTTGTACTACCGGGGCCTGAATGATGGCATCAGTGAAAACAACGTAATAGATTTGTAGATATAAGATAAACATATGATGAAAAAACTTGGCCCTAATACAAACTTAATTTATCAGTGCCAAGTTGTTCAAAGAAGATGAAATACAGGAAGAATTCAAAAGTTGATATATATTTTAGAAAAATAATCCCTTTATTGTAAAAATGCTATGTCAATCACTTTTTACTTCAAGATTTTGTCTATTTTCATAATAATCATTTCAGTTGATTGATGAACTGGACACATATGACCAGCCCGCTAACGGCAGTTACCGCCATCTGTGGAGAATCAGTGACACAGAGTATGAGTACAAGTTCTTCCATGCCTCTGACTACGGCATTGACACCAACACTACCTTCAAGGTGAGTTATAAACGATATCTTTGACACCAACACTACCTTCAAGGTGAGTAATAAACTATATCTTCGACACCATGTACCAACACTACCTTCAAGGTGAGTAATAAACGATATCTTCGACACCAACACTCAAAGTGAGTTAAAAACAATTGCAATTTACACAAGCACTACCTTGAAGGTGAGTTGTAAACTACGGCATTGACACCAACACTACCTTCAAGGTGAGTAATAAACTATATCTTCGACACCAACACTACCTTCAAGGTGAGTAATAAACGATATCTTTGACACCAACACTACCTTCAAGGTGAGTTATAAACGATATCTTTGACACCAACACTACCTTCAAGGTAAGTTAGAAAAACGATATCTTTGACACCAACACTACCTTCAAGGTGAGTAATAAACTATATCTTCGACACCATGTACCAACACTACCTTCAAGGTGAGTAATAAACGATATCTTCGACACCAACACTCAAAGTGAGTTAAAAACGATTGCAATTTACACAAGCACTACCTTGAAGGTGAGTTGTAAACTACGGCATTGACACCAACACTACCTTCAAGGTGAGTAATAAACTATATCTTCGACACCAACACTACCTTCAAGGTGAGTAATAAACTATATCTTCGACACCAACACTACCTTCAAGGTGAATCATAAACGATATCTTCGACACCAACACTACCTTCAAGGTGAGTAATAAACGATATCTTCGACACCAACACTACCTTCAAGGTGAGTAATAAACTATATCTTCGACACCAACACTACCTTCAAGGTGAATCATAAACGATATCTTCGACACCAACACTACCTTCAAGGTGAATCATAAACGATATCTTCGACACCAACACTACCTTCAAGGTGAGTTATAAACTATATCTTTGACACCAACACTACCTTCAAGGTGAGTTATAAACTTTATCTTCGACACCAACACTACCTTCAAGGAGAGTAATAAACAATATCTTCGACCCCAACACTACCTTTAAGGTGAATTATAAACGATGTCTTTGACACCAACCCTCAAAGTGAGTTAAAAACAATTGCAATTTACACAAGCACTACCTTGAAGGTGAGTTGTAAACTATGGCCTTGACATCAACACTACCTGTAAGGTGACTTATTGACTATAGTATCGACTCTAACACAGGAACTATTACAATGATGCTAACACTGCTTTTAAGGCCAGTTATAAACTACTAGTATATCATCAACACCAACACTACCTTTAAGATGAGTTATAAATATATCATCGACAATAACACTACATTTAAGGTAAGGTACAAACTACTAGTATATCATCAACACCAACACTACCTTTAAGATGAGTTATGACTTTATCATTGACAATAACACTACATTTAAGGTAAGGTATAAACTATAGCATCACCATCAACACTACCTTTAGGGTAAGGTATAAACAATAGCAATGCTATGATGTGAGGGACTATACAAAACCTATGCCATTGTGAAACTAAAGAAGTTGATTTAAGAAGCATTGATTTATTCTATATTCACTGGTATTCTAGTGTCTAATGCTTCATTCATGTAGTATCATAGTGATGATGATGCGTATTTCAAGAATGTTATATTATTTACTTTCTGTTTTTCAGACCTCAGGCCTTCTGATTCTAACCGATGCCAATGTGGATAGAATTCCAGGTATTTTATTTTGATTTATTAATCAATTGATCCAGTTAAATGTTCTGTATTGACTATATTCTTCATTTTTATTTTCTTAGTTTGATTTAATGATTTGAGAAGTTATACACACTTGCTAATTACGTTTTTGGATGAACAATAAAACAGACAGCAGAAGTGAGATATTATAATTATCAAAACCTGAGTTGTTGCTTTCCTCCAGGTGCCCATACCTGCCCATCAGATCCCACGAACATTCAGTACCCGTGTTTTACTGACGGACAATGTTTTTCCATCTCCGACTGGTGTGATGGAACGTTCAACTGTCCAGATGGCGCTGATGAACAAGGCTGTAAGAACTGAAATTTTTAATCTTTAAAGCAAAAATATTAATAAGAATAAGTCATAAACTTTGTCATTTTCTAAAGCATTGTATAAATTACCTTTTGAAAAATGACCTTTGAAGTTATGAAGTGAACATCATTCTTAACTTAATCAAATAAATATCTGGAGCCATATTTTCGAAGCTCTCTTAGTGCTAAGAAAGTCGTAAGTCAATGTTAATGTATGGTACTTACGACTATCTTAGCACTAAGAGAGCTTCGAAAATCTAGGCCCTGAATATTAACTTCATACTAAGTTATCTAAGATATGTGTACATTTACAACTTTTGAGGTTTGAGGTTTATGCACCAAATTTTTTACAGGTGTGTATGAAGATAAAGGTTTGAGTTATATGCACAATTGTTTTTACAGGTGTGTATGAAGATGAGCAGGTACGTCACTCCTCCGCTATGGACAGAGTTTCCAGAGTGATGCGTTTCTATGACAACAGCTCCTGGGCATGGCAGGAAATATTTGTAAAGTAAGTCAACAGTACTTATAGCAAATAGATTAAGCTTTAATATGTGAGATATACGAATGTGATTATAATAGCTTATGACTAATGACTAGCTAATGACTGCCAGTGTCATTGATTGTATTGAGCACCTTGATAACAGCATCAATAGTTTAAACTCAATATATTCTTTCCCTGAACTAGCAAAGTTTTATGTACAGTTGTTAGTAAAGTTTTAAGTACAGGTGTTATGTTATCAATTACCGTGTACTTGTTACCATTGAAAATAGTACACATAAAAAACAATTCTGAATTCCAGGCCAGATGGACGAGTTGATTTCCGAGTGGATGTACCAAAATATCCACTCTCCTGGGTTATCAATGGCATTTCTGTCAGTCGGGAACTTGGCCTCGGAATTATGCAGAGACCAGTCAGGGTAGGTAACTCTTTGTAACCAATAGTTGTACTAAGACAGGACAAAAATGACATGCATGCTGCATGACTTCTAAAGCTGAAATAGTAATATTACTCTCGGCAAATAAATGAAGCTGAACTTTAATTTTGCAGTATGACGCAGCACGCTACATGTACATCCAAGTGGAGGCTCCGGAGTACATTGTACGCGGTGAACAGATCGGAGTCCGTGTCACAGTGTTCAACTACTGGTACGAGGATGACTATATTGAAGTGAGTGCAGAGTGTTTTTGTGTCGTGTCCTTAAATCCTTAAAACCTAGAACAGAGGTCATTTGGGAGGCCTGTTTAACTGATATTGTTAATGGTTTATCTTTGAAAACAAATTCTTACATTTGGACTGACTTCTCTTCTAGTTCATTTCACAAAGATGTAAATATATAAAACTTCAGGTGCTTTTATGTTGTGCTCTTTTAGATAATGAATATGACTGTCAGAAAAGGGATTACTATTGGATTATAAAGATTAAGAAATTTTGTGTACTTTTCCAGGTATTGATCACCATGCACGGAGACCCTAACTATGAGTTTGTTATTGTTGATGATATGGGTATCGTCAGTTCCTACAAGCCCATTACACACAAGGGAGACCATCAGACCATCGTCTTTGTAAGTTACACAAGATTTATGATTTAGTTAAGAATGAATTGTTCATAATTTTATCACATATGATTATGAAGTTTTAATATTCCAATATTAGACATCTAGAAATTCTTTCTTTAATCATGAGGTCATTTATTTATTAGGAGATCTTGATTATTTAATTTTTAAGAAGCCTGAGATGATTATTTCAATCAAATCATCACAGATACTGTAATTTAGACAGAACAAAAATATACAAAAACAATTGTTTGTTTACTGCTTAGGACACATCTCAGTAGAAAGGTGTAAAAATTGATAACATTGTGGATGATGAAATGTATTTATTTCATTTCAGCTTGAACCAGGAGAAGCCAAAGACATCTACATGCCAATTGTATCAACACTCGTAAGGGGAAACTTCACATTTAGAGTGTCTGCTTCCTGTTTCATGGAGAGGGACGAGGTTATTCGCAATGTCTACATTCTTGTGAGTAGCAAGAAATTATATCCAAATTGATTTCTTATGCACTTTGAAGTTTTGTCAGGGTCTTTTCTATCATTTGGTATGCATCATTTTTATGAAACACTCTTTGTTTCTTGGTCTTGATATTACTTCATGACATCCGGACAGCTACCTATACAGATGAATTTGTTTTGTGTCCATTAGTTATAGGTATAGGTCGAGATATTCAAAGTAGTGAAAGCATCATGCATAGACAAGTTAGCATGCGAGGTAGGTTTTCATTATTGTTTAGCTTCAACCATTAGCATGCATTTTACTTTTCATCGGTAAAACCTTGTATATTACAGCCTGATGGTGTGCAGAATTATTACCACACTCCCTTCCTGATAGATCTGATCACTTACGCCTCGATCATCATCCCAGATTTGGATGTTCCTGTCCCCGAACAGTTTGTGGTTCCTGAACAGAGAGAACATCTCTATGTTCCTGGATCAGCTGTGGCTCATCTGAGTATATTCGGTTAGTATTTCTGAAGTACTCATCCTGATTTAAGATGGATTATGTTCATCATATTATTGTGTACCAGGTAATTGTGAAGAAAACATTCATATATATGTGTTGTATACATTTTTTTTGTTTATGACAGTCAAATGAACAGTTTTGAAAACAATTATGGTCAGCATTGTACAGTCGTGACTTATGAAGGGCAATTTCACAGGAGCAAGTAAAAGTAATTACTTATCTGACATTTTTACTTATCCAGCATCAGTTCTTTTATATAAGTAATGAAAGGACTCAGTCTTTAAATAGCAAGTTGACTATACTAAGCTTTGCCAGTTTATTAAGATATTATCAATGATTTTTCTGCATACTTCAGGTGATGTTGTAACTCCTGGTTTCTTTGAGAATTACCTAAATGCCGAAAATGTCCTTTGGCGCCCATACGGAACTGGAGAAAACATTGCCTTCAACTTTGCATACAATCTGCTGACACTGCGCTTTATGAAGGCCAGTCAACAGCTGAGAGAAGAAACTCTGCAGAAGGCCTTGTATTACCTCAACATAGGTCAGTATGTCTCTCTCTTGTATTACCTCAACATAGGTCAGTCTCTCTCTCTTGTGTAACCTCAACATACTGGTCAGTCTCTCTCTCTTGTGTTACCTCAACATAGGTCAGTATGTCTCTCTCTTGTGTTACCTCAACATACTGGTCAGTCTCTCTCTCTCTTGTGTAACCTCAACATACTGGTCAGTCTCTCTCTCTTGTGTTACTTCAACATAGGTCAGTATGTCTCTCTCTTGTGTTACCTCAACATAGGTCAGTCTCTCTCTCTTGTGTAACCTCAACATACTGGTCAGTCTCTCTCTCTCTTGTATTACCTCAACATAGGTCAGTATGTCTCTCTCTTGTGTTACCTCAACATAGGTCAGTCTCTCTCTCTTGTGTAACCTCAACATACTGGTCAGTCTCTCTCTCTTGTGTTACCTCAACATAGGTCAGTATGTCTCTCTCTTGTATTACCTCAACATAGGTCAGTCTCTCTCTCTTGTGTAACCTCAACATACTGGTCAGTCTCTCTCTCTTGTGTTACCTCAACATAGGTCAGTATGTCTCTCTCTTGTGTAACCTCAACATAGGTCAGTCTCTCTCTCTCTTGTATTACCTCAACATAGGTCAGTCTCTCTCTCTTGTGTAACCTCAACATACTGGTCAGTCTCTCTCTCTTGTGTTACTTCAACATAGGTCAGTATGTCTCTCTCTTGTGTTACCTCAACATAGGTCAGTCTCTCTCTCTTGTGTAACCTCAACATACTGGTCAGTCTCTCTCTCTCTTGTATTACCTCAACATAGGTCAGTCTCTCTCTCTTGTGTAACCTCAACATACTGGTCAGTCTCTCTCTCTTGTGTTACCTCAACATAGGTCAGTATGTCTCTCTCTTGTGTTACCTCAACATAGGTCAGTCTCTCTCTCTTGTGTAACCTCAACATACTGGTCAGTCTCTCTCTCTTGTGTTACCTCAACATAGGTCAGTATGTCTCTCTCTTGTATTACCTCAACATAGGTCAGTCTCTCTCTCTTGTGTAACCTCAACATACTGGTCAGTCTCTCACTCTTGTGTTACTTCAACATAGGTCAGTATGTCTCTCTCTTGTATTACTTCAACATAGGTCAGTATGTCTCTCTCTTGTGTTACCTCAACATAGGTCAGTCTCTCTCTCTTGTGTAACCTCAACATACTGGTCAGTCTCTCACTCTTGTGTTACTTCAACATAGGTCAGTCTCTCTCTCTTGTGTAACCTCAACATACTGGTCAGTCTCTCTCTCTTGTGTTACCTCAACATAGGTCAGTATGTCTCTCTCTTGTGTTACCTCAACATAGGTCAGTCTCTCTCTCTTGTGTAACCTCAACATACTGGTCAGTCTCTCTCTCTTGTGTTACTTCAACATAGGTCAGTATGTCTCTCTCTTGTGTTACCTCAACATAGGTCAGTCTCTCTCTCTTGTGTAACCTCAACATACTGGTCAGTCTCTCTCTCTTGTGTTACCTCAACAAAGGTCAGTTTGTCCCTTGTACTACCCCTACATAGGTCTGTCTGTCTCTCTCTTTTACTACCTCACACATAAGTCAATCTGTCTCTTGTACTACCCCTACATAGGTCAGTCTGTCTCTTGTACTACCCCTACATAGGTCTGCCTGTCTCTCTCTTTTACTACCCCTACATAGGTCAGTCTGTCTCTTGTACTACCCCTACATAGGTCAGTCTGTCTCTTGTACTACCCCTACATAGGTCATTTACCATTATTAACTCTATTACCACTATCCTTTGGTCTAATGGCAATATATATTCATATCTAATAAACTCTGTTCATTTAAGTTCATTTGCAATTTAATTGGAATAAACCCAATATTTAAAATTTGCAGCTCTACAGAGGCAGATGGGCTACATGAATGACGACGGGTCCTTCAGGATGTTCAGAGATGATCCCAAACCCAGTCTCTGGTAGGTTGACTGCTTGCCTTGTTGGGTTTTATTAAAGTGAGACTGGGTGGTTGTTTTGTTGATACGGAACATGTCCATTGTGGTATTGAGATGAAGATGAATTCAACTGGTTATGATAGTGTGATTAAGCACTTTGACTGCTAGGTTCTATAATGTTGTCTCAAGTGATTATTTTGAATTTACTAAAACTATATCTCTGGTTTGCTGTGCCCCAAATGTTTGATATGATTTTTATGACAAGAATTTACACATAAAACAATTATCAGTTTGATTTATCTTTACTATGTATTGCAATTTTCACAAATGTAAACTGAAAGTAAGATTTTTTTATTTCTCAAGTTCAATTTTTGTAATCTCATATCTGCAGAATTTCTGTTGGTTCTGTTGCTACCAAAATTGATATGTAAACATTGCAACAAGAGTATTGCAAGTGTTTCTGATACATGATTGCTCAACACTTTAATACAGGAAGTTGTTTATATGGGCAGGTGAAATGTTCTTGATACAACACAAATCTGTAATGAGGCCAGCTAAATGGATAATGGATTGAATAAATGATAAATTACCTGTAAATGATATTCTAAAAATTACATTTGATTGTTATTTTGATTTGTATTAAAAGTTTGGGTTCGTATGTTAAGGTTGACGGCCTTTGTGGCTAAGAGCTTGCACCGTGGACGATTCGGAGAGTGGGAGCGAGATCTGTTTATTCCTCTGGAACTCATCAACAAAATGGTCGTCTGGATCTGTGGTCAGCAGAACTCAACCACCGGCGCCTTCGATACACAGGGCTCAATCGCATATGATCGAAAGATGGTATGGGTTGTTCTTGACATATAAATATGTTAGAAATGCATTGTCTTTGTCTGTAAATTGGTCCAAACATATACAAGAATTTGCACCGATAGAGATATTGTGAAGGAAAGAATAAAAATGTAACAAATATGATATATGACTTGAAGGAGTGTGAGTGTTATTATGTTCCAAGTACTTAATGCAAATAAATCAAACATTTAGTATTTTTTAAATTTGATGTTTCATAGTGCCAGTTCTTGCAAAATAACCATTGTAAATTGATAGTAAAATCTATTTTTCTTACAGGCTAACCAAGATCTGATAATGAACAGCCAAATGTACGAGGACCCCGTCTCTTTGACAGCTTATGTCTTGATTGCTCTTTTTGAGACTACCGATGTCTCCGAGGTGAGTCAGAAGTCTATCATCTTTCTAAACATTTGATAAGCTCAAGTAAGTTGACAGTTTCATTAAAATTACTTTCAACAAGAGGTTTCTATTTGGATCTTTACCAAATTTAAAGACATATTGAATTATTTATAGACATACTTGTCAGTGATAGACATAAGATTTAGTTTTTACAATTTATCATACAAACCAAATAATCATTCATGGACAGGTATATCCTTATTTTTAGGACATAAAATTGCTATGAAGTTTAAATTTGAGAATAATGCATTTCCAATTGAATATGATTTTTTTAAATAGACTGTTTAAAAAGTAAGTAACACTTTGAATATTCAAGGAAGAAAGTTTGTGGTTGCGTGAAATACTTTATTCCTTAAACTGTTTTTTGAATTTTGTCTTTGATAAAAAGGATGCTTTGGCTTGCCTTGATCGTGCCAAATCGAATGCTGCAAACTATCTGGCCAACAACGTGAACGATATCCCAGACACCGAGGTGTTCAAACTCGCCATTACTGCATACGCTCTGTCTCTTAGTCAGGAGAAGAGTAGGGCCGCATTCGAGAGACTCTGGGCACTGCAGAGGAAAAGTGAGTTTATGTGTCTAATAATAAAGACTAAGTTGATCATTTTATTGGTGTCAAGTGATAGTGCAGTTGTTAGCGTGTTCAGCTTCGGATCAAGTGGTCTGGGGTCCAAATCCCGCCAGGGGCTCGGCAACTTTGCCTGCAGTAGAGAAATGTTCTACATACAGTAAGGTTTGGGTTCAATGCTACACTGAATTTCACCGCAGTGTTAACTGTGGTTCACTTGTTCCAGCCAATGCTCACAGGTTTCAGCACAATGGATAGCCATGATTGTGTTGTGGGTTTTCTGCAATAAAACTTGCAGCTGTGATATCAGTGCAATACTCTTGAAAGTGGCTTTAAACCCCATGTCACCTCACCTCACCTACATCGAATATCAGTGCATTACCACCCATGGTTTGCTAGTTCCAGTTTTTGCTGGCAGGTTTCACGGCGTGGCATAACCACATTAGCGTTGCGTTCTCCATGCATTAATACTAGCAGCCATGATAAAAGTGAAATACCCTTGAAAGCGGTGTCAACCACAAATCACCTCACCTTAATAGAGTCAACAAGGATTTGTGCCATTTGATAATTCCAGAGACAAAATCAGACTTTTGATTTAATGATATTTTAGAAATAATTTTTAGTGAAACAGTGAGAGCAGATGCCTTGGGATTTTTATGAACTTTAGCTTGAACTTTCTGAACTTATTCATGTAGAGGCATATTATGCATTGAATAATTGTAGTAGGCAAGTCACACTCTCCTTGTGTATATCCCCCAAAAAACAAGTGATTTTGTTTAAAGTTCAGTTTTAAAATATTTTAGTGGTATCATCTTGTCCTTGCCCTCAGACAGAAAGTTACTTTTCTTGCAGGTTCAGACATCTATTTTGCCGATAGCGAGGTCCCACCAAATCCTTCAGAGATTGTCAACACTGTTCGATTCTTGAAGCCTCGTCAAGAACTGCAGAATGATGCCCTTGCCACACAGGCCACTGCTTATGCCCTTATGGCCCATATCAACAATAATGGAGCTAAGTACGAGAGAGACTCAATGATGCGCTGGCTGCAGACCATGAGAAATAGCATTGGTGGCTTCGCTTCTACACAGGTTTGAGTTTATTACTTATAATGTTGCCATAATGCAAGTTTGGTTTCTGACAGATGAACATTTTGATAGTTTGAAGATTTCCTTCCAAAACTCTCACTGTACACTCACTATAAGTGTGGATTTAGAACTGTAACTGTTTCTTCACTTCCTATCCAGGAAACATTAAAGAAGCCGACTTGAATTTCATAGATGGATTGTAGTTGCCTGAAAGTGGTCAGTGTTTTAATCCTTTAAAACAATAACATGTAACATTTTTTTGCTAATTTAAACTGACCCTATTTCTAGGATTCCCTGGTTGCCATGGAAGCACTCTTTAAGTTCACCCAAGTGGACCCCAACAGGAATGTGTTTGACCAGATGGTCAAACTGGAATCCACAGCTACTCCAGATTGGGTTCAGCAACGATTCTTCACCAAGACCAACTACACCAGACTGCAGAATGCCTACGTAAGTCGTACAATGAGTAAACATATCAGGGTACAGAATTAGAGTATCAGATGTGCACATATGTAAGAATCATATTATACACTTTCACTACACTTTGAAAACTTATTTTTGTGAGACCTGTTATTTCATTGTTTATCTACCACAAAAAAAAATAAATAATAAAAAAAAAATTTCATTGTTTATCTTCTGAAAAAAAAAATAGTAAGAAGTAACTTCATAAAATGTTTTTGACTGTATCAGCTGCCGACTGTTTGGGGAGCCATGAAAATCTTGGCCCAGGGAACTGGTCGCTCTCTCATGCAGGTATGTTGATTTTGTTAATGCAAATGTCCAAATCTGTTAGCATGTTTAACAATTCATTAAGTTTTCTTTTAAGAATTTGAAGATCTTCTTTTTTATCTGGTTGGTAACTTCATATATATATTTTTATCAAAGATATATTCTATAATTATTCTTGAATGTTTCCATGGAAAGTAAAACTTCAATTTTAAAACACAAAATCAAAATATGTGATTAATTCATTTAGTTTTATATTTTGTTTTCTAACGTAAATCAAAAACATTCTTGAGTTGATTTAGAATGCATTTGAAAGGAAATTAAATTTTTTAAAATAATCTTTCCAATAGTTGACCACAACAGTGAACGTGGAATACCCCTGGCTGCTGAAACAGACCCAAGACGAAATCCAGTTTTTTGATCTAATGATTGACTACATCAATTGGGGTGGACGCAACTTCTCTGTTATGGAGATGTCCCCATGTGTCAGGTAAATTTGATTTCATTTTGGTTGTTTAATTGATATAACTTTTTTTTTTGTTATGGAGAAGACTTTAATCAGTTGTCTGGCAGTCTGGACATTGACTTTTATTCAGTTTGTTCTCAAAGGATTGGTTTTCCACAGGTAAAAGCTAATTGATAAATGTTGATATTACAGCTGGGCTAACCTTGAGAGGAGTTTAACGAGTGGCTTGGCAGTGTTGGAGGTTGATATTCCTACTGGATACATCATCATGAACAACACACTCAGGGAATATGTTCAGTCTGGAATTGTGCCCAACCTGAAGCGGGCAGAGTTCTATGGCAGAAAGGTTGTCTTCTACTTCAGCTATGTAAGTGTATTATCTTGTTTGTATTTCTTCTTTACAGAATTAATATATTAGAACAAACAAATGGATGTTTTTGCATGATATCTTGATTAATAAAGGTCATTTTCTGTTTTCTTTTGCAATTATCACACACTTGTCAAAGTTTTGAGATGATAACTTTCAAGTTTTAATATAATAGCGTTTCAGCTGAGTCTTAGACTCACAAGCTCCAATGTCTATGGTAATGTTTTTTGTAATGGTAATTTGATGGATATGTAGGCTTCACACTTTACACACTTCACACACACACACACACACACACACACACACACACACACACTTCACACACACACGCTAAACTAAGAAACTACTTTGATTCTTCATATTGCGTGTTTATGCAAATGTTTGTGTTTTAGCTGGACCAGAGCAAAACGTGTGTATTCTTCCGAGCAGACCGATGGTACCCGGTGGCCAATGCAACAATTCAACATCGCATGAGGGTCTACGATTACTATGAACCTGGTAAGTTTTATAAATTTTATCTTCAATGAATATCTACATCTTTAAATTTTTTGATGATCTTAGGTAGGATGGTTGGTTTATTGAACTTGTATTTCATGACAGTCTGTAATTGTGTTCTTCTGTTTATGACCAATCAATAAAAGTACACTTCTCTGTTCTCACCATTCTGTAAACGTGTATATATTTTTTACTGATCTGTAAAAGTTTAAAACTATGTTCTGAATGTATGCTTCTCTGTTCTGATCAATATGTAGTATACAATCTGTTTTCAGACCAATCTGTAAGCATATACACTTCTTTGTTCCGATCTGTAAATGCAATATTTCTTCTGTTGTCAGGTATGCACAACACAACGATGTACACAACCTACAACTTGTTCAACCTGAACATCTGTTTTGTGTGCGGGTCATATCAATGTCCCTACTGTCCATCCTTCAATGTTGCCTCGGTTCTCAAAGCCAGTATCTCCATGTTATGTGTAATCTTAGGTGTCCTCATCAAGAGATATGTGTTAAGGTGATCAGATGATACGTTAACCCTCTGACTGTAGCATAAATTCACGAATACATATGACAACAACAGCAGAAACATACAAAATGATAATAAAGAATTCAGCTTGTTAATTTTGCACTGTAGATATTCTAGGCTTGTAGTAGGGATCGAGGAAGAACTTCTTTCTGAGGTGCAGTGTTCTTCAATATTCATCATCTCCTGATGCGTAGGTTAGTACCTTAAAGATATCCAAGAACATCGTCGATATCTTATAGAACAGAAAAATCACAGCTAAATTTATGACAAATTTGTTTCGATAGTAATCTTAAGAAATACACAAAATGTTGATCTTTTGAATTTAAGTTAGTCACAATCTTTTGGATGTTTTTATGGTAGCAAGGGTTATGAAGAATTATATTGAAAATACATTCCAAGATTATGTGCTTTCTTTACACTAAGAATTATAAGCCATCTACATATGGCTGTAACTATCTGAGCGTATATAGATCTCATTAATCTAATTTCATGTTTTTATATCTTCTTAGTATTCATGATTGTTATGCAATCCCAAGAGACCTAATCAGAGATAAGATCTGTTTTTCTTGGGTTTTATGTATGCATAATTCAACAAAATTGTTTCTAAGTAAAAGTAAAGATTGATAATTGAGTAGTTAAGTCAGTTTTGCTTATATTGCTTATCAAATAAAATGGAACTTAATAGTCCATAGCAATAAGCAATACAAAATGATGTTCTTTATTCATTTTGACTCTTGCCATTTAACTCGTTAATGTTTATCGTAGTTATATTAATAATCATTGTTTTAAAAAGGACTTTTATACAGTTTTCATAAATTTCTGAAAATCATATGTAGATATTCATATGTATATACTGGTGTTTATGTAGTAATCATCTTTTGTATATTATTCATGTACAATTTTTAATACATATACATCCTAGATCATCTGTCTTTGGAGAAAATAATTCACATTATTTTTCATTACCACTATATATTATCATTAAAAAATTGTGCTATTATATTTTAACTTGAAAGAATACTAGAATACTTATGATTGAATTTTATCATCTCATCAGCTTATGTAATAATGTACCTCTGATTGAAACTTATTTTCATGTATATGATGATCAAAATACCATAAACGCTAAATTTGGTATAATGTGTGGCAAGTTGAAAGTCACAAACCATTTAGTTTCTATTTGAATATGACAAAAATAATTTGAATGATGATTGTTTAAAAAATACAAGTTTTAAGTTAAACTTTACTTTAGCTAGTTTTTACAAAATTATTTTAAATAACCATCTTTGTTTATTGACATAAATGATTTATGAGATTTCATAAAGATTTTAATTGTAGATTGATTGTACATAGACTTATTTTTTACTCATGATTTTATAATAAAATCCATTTTAATAAATAAAACATTTTTTGAATTATATTTTCATGAAACGTGAAAAATCAACATTTGTATTAGTAATTACAAGTAAATTATTGTATTAAATTGCCCTATCTTGATACTGTGCAAGAAAAAACCATTTCCTGTATGTACATGTTGTGCTCTCTTCCCCGAATTGCCTCCCTTAGCAGAAATTATCCACTTTGAATTAGATGTGTCGATAGAGATCTTGCTGTAGTTTACTGCCTGACGGTCATTTTTTATTCAACAGATCATGCATTGGCAGTTCATGTCGTATATATAGACTATCTGTCCAACTTTCAATATACCCACTGGACGACTTACGCCTTAAAGTGACACAGAGTATGTTTCATTATTTTTCATGTGGCTTTAGAAAGAGCCAAAGTACCTTATGACCTGAGTCGAGTTAAAACCGCCTCCCTAAACTTGCATCTTTTTCTCTTAAATGCCAAAATTATTCAATCTGATTAAAATCAGATGGAATTCCGCTTGTTTAATTTCGTTTCGTTTTATTTCCATTTCCTTTCGTTTCGTTTCAGTTTAACAGGCTATATTCCATCTGACACTGCCCCGTTAAGTTGAATGTCCCGGGCTTACGAGAATTAACCAATCAAATTCTAGGCTATTAATGCCATCAGCCTGGACTCCATACAGCGTATGTTCGGTGTTGCGCGGAGTTGCGCGGAGTTAGGCATGGCGAAAACAGCCGATCTGTTCCAAGTGCTTCGTTCAGTGTATTCCGCGGTGGGTTTCCCTCGCATATGCGCTTCTACACAAAGATGTTGGAGTTAACATGTTTCTTCAACGATCATTGAATATTGACATTTCATGTACTGTAAATATAAATATTTGAAAAATGTAGATATTGACAGAAGGCGCCATGTCCTCCTGTCTTACACCCAAACGGGTGTATTGTAAGACGAACATTTGCGTGATATGTGGTTTCTCGTTTGTGCAGAAGGAAATTTCAGAAACGGGTGCCTTAATTGTAAGAAAGTATTTTAAAGAAAAACTGCGTTTAAGTGAAGAGAGAGTAAATACCATAAAGACCGAAAGGTTTGTTTACCTGTAGATTCCTTCGTCGTGGTGCGCCAATGTGAAATTAAAAAGAGAAAAAGTAAAATAACACTTTTGTCCGTGTTTTAGACGGTTTTATTATCCCGATCGGGGTGTTGGTTCCCGAACGGGAACTAGTACCCGATCGAGGGGTTTGCAGAATCTGACAACCTTGCTTTGTCCACCTTACAAAACATGTGAATCTTAACAGTCCAGTAAACAATGCAAAATTTTGACTTGTTCGACTTTGAGTTCGGAATTTCCAAATTCTTCAGCTATTTCGCGGGGATGCAGTGATTTCGTAGACAAAACAATTTCGTAGACACGAAATCCGGTGAACTCGTAGACAAATCGAGCATTGAATTCGTAGACAGGTTTTAAAACAGGATTAGAAGTAATATCTAACAAACCTTTATTTATCCAACTCAAGGATTCGAACACTTATAGGTTCGATTAAAGAAATAAAGTGCATAAAAACTATAATAATCAATTTTGTTGTATTTTGAAACTATTAAAGTAATCCAATATTCATGTGTTATTATCAATTCTTTTAGTTCTTGTTTGATCTTTTAAAAAAATAAATCAAGGTAACAGGCCCTCCTGTCTAATGCTTTTGCCTTTCGTTTGAACTAAAATGAATATTAAATCAATAATATATCAATGTTATACTATATCATTTACAAATGAATTACTGGTGTCAGTTATTATTTCTGATCCTTTGTCATCTTCAATATCTGAAAGTTATATTTATATTCCGATTACCTTTCCTATGTTGTAGGTGAAGGTTTAATTATGAATATTCACATTTCTCGATCGATAACAATTTCACTTTGTCCCCTTCTCCTGTAAGTATTGTAATATTTCATCTTTTTTTATATAACAATACAAAAATTACTATATAGACAAAAGTTCGGACTGAAAGAATTAAAACAATTTAATATGTAACATTCAATATTGATCACTATCTGGAAGTTCTAAGAGTGTTTAACAATTTATATGAGGGTCCGAAGTCGACATGACAAGCCAAAATGCTGATATTTTCAGTATAAGTGCTGGGCCAGTGCCGGTTTTATACAGCATGCCACTACTGGCCCAGTGCCGCACCAGGGTTGATAAACCGTAAACTACTATAAAAGATAATAATAATTAAAAATAATAGCCAATATTGACTTAGAAATAAAAATTTTATACTGCCTACGAATTCACTGTCTATGAAATTGTGTTGTCAACGAAATTCCCGTATCTACGAAATTTTTTGTCTACGAGATCACCGCAAGCCATTTCGCGTACTTCGTCCGCCCTTTTAACGGTGACCAGAACAATGGAAGTAACGCGTAATCTGATTGGTTATATTTCAATAGGTTGTTGGTTGGGAGTTCAAGGACGAAGGTCAATCTGGTGACCCCTTTAGCGGGGTAGTGTCAGATGTTAGTATCGCATATTGATGATGGACAAATGTTAAGCGCGCGATACTTCATCTGATTTTAATCAGATTGCAAAATTATTATATTTTCTTGTTTCGCCGATAATCGGAAAACGGTCATGATTATAAATGTTATGAATTCGAAATTATGTGTCCAATTAACGTGTATAATAGTTAAAAGACCTACTTATTACTATCAACCAGTGTTTATCTTTGTGTCAGCTGTAAATAAGTTTCGGAAATTACGTTTGAATCATTGGCGTGCGCCACTGTCCGTTTTTTGATTACAAAACACGACACTAACCCGTTTATCCTCACTTTACTGGACTGTCTTAAATCTTTATTTCCATACTGAGAGGCCACAGGCCTGAAGTACATAGTTATACATTTACAGGTAGTAACACATTCTTTCTAAACATAAACGCTTTGTGTATATAAATGGACAAATTTTCTAAATGAGATTTACTTTGGTTATTCATAAGAGATATAAACTTATTAATATCAGGGTGCTTATAAAAATATTTCTTTATGTACATAATTCTCAAAGAATTGTAAGCTGGGCAAACAAATAAAAATGATATTCATCCTTGACTTTATTTAGATCACACATTTGACAGATTCTGTTTTCTTTTAAGATTCATTGGTATCTCCCAGTTTCAATATATAAATCATGAGAAGAGCAACCTAATCTTGCTAGTGAAGATTTGTATTTTCTTATCGTTAAGACCGAAAGGTAATGTTCTGAATAGATAGAATCTTTAATCATTTTGTAGTAGAAACATTTGTTAGATAGTGAGAGGCTAGCTGACAAGTTTTGAAGGAATGTATCTTTAAGTCTTTAACTAGGCAAATAAAACGGGAGTGCGATTCTACGAATTGTTTATGCCAAGCATTACCGAAGCCGATAGAAAATAATATTTTTTTGGTGTGTGTTACCCAGTTATGTTTACTGTGACTATCATATAGTAACATCATATCGTAACATTTTCTTGGTAATCTGCATGACGGCATTGTTAACAGTCTTAACCAATACCTAATGATTTTAATGTTTGATTCGATATATAATGGGTATCTCCCACATTCTCCATAAACTGATAGGCATTAGGATTTCTGAAACAACCACTACCTCTCGATGAAATGACACCATTTTTTGAAGTTTGACATATTTGACTCCAACAACCTACTCTGTGGCCCTTTAATTTCAAGAAATCGTCATCCCGGTAATGTTTGCCACGCAAAAGAAAATTTTAGAATGTTCTGAGGAAAGTTCAAAGGGTAATTATAGAATAATTTATCTGGATGACCGTTTTAATAGTTTAACTTTAGAAAGAACGTCTCTGGGGTGATTTAGAGTAGCAAATAAAACTGTAAGCCTTGGGTGACCCACTCACGACTGCGAGGACATGATCGGAACATATTCCACACTTTAATGCGTGAATGAAGTTTATGCATATAAAATGTGATTTAAAACTACACCTTCCTATCAAAACTTCTACCCTTTAAATAGTAACGAAAACACTACCTATCAGTTTAAGATGACTTTATCATAAGGACTTATAAGAATTCTTTTCACTTTCAAAACATGATGTCACTTTATACCATGTGGTCTCAGATGGCAGCTCTCACCATATTATGATAGCAATTATAGCATATATTTTCGTTATCGTGAGGTGCATGATTAACCTCCAAAAATGATAAATTCTTCGTTTTCGTTAAATTGATTAGTGGTTAGCATGTTGGCCTGTTTCTGATAAAAACGCCCATAGCACTCAGGTTGACTATTTGATATCTTCAAAAGCTTGATATTCTATATCATATATCTAAAGTTGTTTTTAGGTAACACGATCATGGGCTATCTTGTATCAAGAAGTGTTCTAAATCCTTTGTGTCGCCAGTTTATAATTTGCCCTCGCCGTCAATCAGGAATTATCACTGGCGTATTTTTTCATCGAAAGGATTGTTGATTGTGGCATAGTGTCACCTCGATAGCCATAAATAACAATCATATAACGTGATAAATGCATCATTTGGCAAGATAATAAATCAATAAATCGAACTAATGAGAGACCATAATCATATCATATCAGTGGACGCAGAGAAAACCTCTGGTTGCTGTAAGTCATAAACACTCAGGTATATAGAAAATATACAATGAGTTTTGTCAAATACCAAGTATAATATGTACATGTAGAGAGAGGTAGAAAGTATATATACTGAAGAATTGAGGAAAACGCAAAGCCGAGTTAAGTATGGTATAACATTAAACACGACTCTGGATAAAAAAATTTTTTATTATTTGCAAAAAGCACATGGAAAGAGGTTTTATTTCATACGGGAGGAAAATTAAATCTTGTCAAATGGGAAGGCGCAAGAGCATCCAAACAAAGGCACCACCACAACAGCTGTCAGTATCTCGTATGACCTCCATCGGCCCGCGCTCAGGCTTAAAGACGGTGCGGCACAGAGCACACGTCCACCTTCAAATCGATCTCGCTGCCTAACACATGCATTGGCAAAACTTCCCCATTGGTGATAAATTTGCTCTCTTCCATCAACAAGGGGTCACAGTACATCGACTCAGAAAGCACAATTCTGCAGAAGAAATGTCGTGGTTGAAGTCTAAATCGCCGAGCAAAATGATTTCAATGGAGCCTGAGGCGGGAATGGATAATTTGACAAATTCTTGAACCATAATTAAGATCAAAGTTAACATTTGTATTTCTAGATCCACAAAGCTTATTTTTGAAACCGGATAATGTATCGATATTTTGGACGTGAGGATTTAATTAATTCCATAGTTGTATTGTGTCAAGTAAAAAAGACCTGGCATAAGTCGCCGTTCTACACTTCATTGTTCGCACGGATGAATTTTCTCTGAGATTGTAGTCATTCGTACTGGGTGTTTTTGGTAGGAGATCATTAAGATATTGAGGTGCTAGATTGTTTTTCATTTTATAAAAAGAAGTCAATTTAGATATATATCTACGTTCTGCTAGTGGTTTCTGATTCGTTTCGTCATAAAGTGCCTTATGGCTTGTTCATTTTTGCGTTTGGTAATATTTTACATCCAATAATTTCAACTTCAGATGAAAGTAAAAGGAGGTCGCTCAAACCATTCATAAGAATTAACCTTTGTGGGGATATAAGATATTGTAAAAAAGGTTCAGTTTCAATTTTTTTCTCAATTAATTGTAATTAATAATTATTCATCCAACTCAATATTCACCAACGTAAGCGGCTCCTTTTCTATTTGATTCATGTTTTCCAAATATACTTGATGTCTGATAATTGTAATACAATATGTAGGTAGTTAGTAGGTTGTTCCTACAATGGACTGAATAGTTTCCACTTAAGTGTAGATTATCTTCAGTGGAAATGAAAGTGTAGCGAAATTGGGTATTTATGTTAATGGTTATCTGCAAGTTTGATGATTGCCATATATTTTATCATGTACTGTATAATGTGTTTATAGTTTCTCATCCTAATTGTTGTTTACATACTGGGGAACTGTGTAAGATATAAAGAAAGTTTTCCTTTGGAAAATTAAAGCCATTATCTTATCTCATCTTTAAAATGTGAGAAATGTTATGCTAGTATAAGAACCCCTCCCCCTCCGAATAAAAAAAACTCCAAATTAAAATATTTCAAAATTAATTTTATATTATTTTCGTAGCTCATTACTCAACATGAACTTATAATGTTTTGCGAAATATTAAGATTTCTAAATGATTCTATTTCAAAGTTCATAAACGAAACTTTTGAATTTTAGTCAAACGTGTGCCTCTAGTCAATGAAGATTTCAACGAATTTCGACGAAACCATCGGCAGTGAACACTTTATCAAAACAATATGATATCGTATCCTCCGAGGGAGGAAAAAGTTCATATCCTGCTTCGTCAGCTTTCTGAACGGCTAATATGGAGCTAATTACAGTGAACAGTTGTTTATGTTGACAGCGTGAACCATGTGATCCTTTCATTTGTTCTCCTTCTCTCACGCAAATGCATAACACTTACGAGGGGATATCAAAAAGTTTCAATTATCACAAATAACGTACTGGTGAATACGGACCAAATGGTCAATGTAGCATAAGTGATCCTTGTCTAGTTCTTGGGTCAACAATAGTCTTTTTCGCGACAGCCAGTTTTACGTCTGTTGATCAAAAAGCACAGAACCCCTTACTATGGAGAAAATTGAGGCGCGCAGTGTAATTAAGTTTTTACATTTGAAGGGCTAAATGCATGAAACAGGTCTGAGTTATGGCAGTGCATGGAATATACTCCATAACCAGTTGCATATGTCCAAAGTGTCAGCACGCTGTGTTCCTCGCTTACTGACTTCTTTGCAAGCTTCTTGAACAAGACGAAGAGGATTTCTTCAAACGTCTTGTTACCATGGATGAATGCTGGGTCTATCACTATAATCCTGAGACAAAAGAGATGCGCAAAGAGTGGAAGCGTGTTACGTCACCATCTCCCAAAAAGGCCAAGGTGCAAAAGTCTGCAGAAAAGGTCATGGTGTCTGTTTTTTTGGGATTGTCGTGGAGTCATCTTGACGGATTATCTAGCTATGGGTCAGGCCATTACTGGAGCTTATTACTGCAACCTGCTGAGGAGGTTACGAGATGCCATTAAACAGAAGCGCCGCGGTATGATCACCAAAGGTGTACGCCTGTTAGCTGACAATGCCCCAGCTCACACGATTCAAGCAGCTGCTGTGGAGGCACGGCGATGTGGCTTCCCCCCTATTCACCCGATCTTGCACCAAGTGGCTTCTTCTTGTTCCCCGATATGAAAAATCCATTTCGCGGACGTCGTTTTGAGGAAACCAATGACATCATTCAAGAGGTGGAGGCTTGGTTTTCCATGAAATCAGGGGTCTTCTATTCAGACGGTCTGCGCAAGGTCAAAAAGCGATGGGAAAATGTATATCTCTGGATGGTGACTATGTAGAGAAGTCTTAAAAACATGAGAACAAAGTAAAGTTTGTACCTTTTTGTGTCTTTTTGTGTCTGTGATAATTGAAACTTTTTGATATCCCCTCGTTAATGAAACAAGGATCATACCAACAGTGGATGTTGGTTACAAGACAGCCATTCTGTGTGAACAAAGCTCATTGCACCTGTCCGGCAGGGTAAGTGACTTATTAAAAGAGTGAATCAGATTGATTACCAGTTGTTGATTATTTCTTTAGATGAATCTAATTCTTAATTGCATAATTGAGTAATTGGACACAGGTAATGATAAATTATTATCGATAAATGTTCCTTTCCTTCCCCTGGTCAATCAAGAAATGAAATTTACGTAAATCGATTTAAAGAATTAAACCATCCTTATATGGATACTTAATATTCGGGATTTCCATTTGCAGGCTCGGTGAAGGATGTACCCACATAGCAGGGTTGCTGTTCGCACTTGAAGATATAAGTTCAAAGAGCTCTGAGTATGGAGAAGATGACATTCCCGTCACATCCAAACCATGTAAATGGAATAAGCCGACAAAGAGAAAGAAACAAGCGACAACTGTTGATAATATGCAATTCAAACGACTTCGTTATGGCCATGAGGAAGTTGTGAAAGCAAAGACATCAAACTACTATGCTGCTGAAGTGGACGGAAAGGATTTTTTAACCACACTTACACGCAAGTTAGGCACTTCTAATGCTGTGTTGCTTGATATGTTGCCAAACCCTGACCAGACTGACTCAGACATTTGTCACGATGTCAATGTTGACCATGTTGAAGAGGTTTCTACTTCCGAAGAAGTGTTGCTTCCAAGTGGTAAATACATTTCTTTAATGGACACTGCAAAACTTGAAGACATAGATTCA
Source organism: Phorcus lineatus (assembly GCA_921293015.1). Classification (NCBI taxonomy): domain Eukaryota; kingdom Metazoa; phylum Mollusca; class Gastropoda; order Trochida; family Trochidae; genus Phorcus; species Phorcus lineatus. The sequence goes on along the minus strand of OV121090.1, from coordinate 45,308,619 downwards.
GAGAAGAAATTTGACAACTTTGTAAAAATATCAGATTCTATAGTCAAGGAAGTTGAGGAGAGGACAAGAGGTCAAAGCCGTAATCAATTATGGATCAAGCTTAGGAAGTTCAGAATTACAAGTAGTAACTTCCATGATGTTATGGTGAGGAGGGTCAGTACCGATCCAGCTGTTTTGATTAAGAGGTTAACATGTAGTTCTGATGAAGTACAAAGTGCAGCTGTATTGTGGGGTAGGAAATCAGAAGCAGTGGCAAAGAAGAAGGTGGTGGCGTACAAAAAGCTTTTTCATAAGGTAAATGTACGTGTATCAGACTGTGGTATGTATTTGTGCAGAGATAGGTGTTATTTGGGAGCAAGCCCTGATGGGGTTATGCATTATGACTCTGGGGAACAACGATTGTTGGAGATAAAGTGCCCTTATAAATGGCGTGACCATACTGTGAGTGAAGCCTGCAGAGACAAATCATTTTGCTGTTCTATCGATAACGATAACCAACTCTACCTGAAGAAGACTCACCGATATTATACACAAATACAGGGACAGATGGCAATTTCCCAAATGGGTCTTTGTGACTTTGTGGTGTACACAAAGAAAGACCTTAAAGTCATAACAGTGTCTTTTGATAGACAATTCTGGGAGGAGTTAAAACCTAAACTTGAGATTTTCTATAAAAATAATATTCTCCCTTTAATATTGAAAACATAAATCATAACAAAGATGTTGCTGATTCCTAAATACAGTCAAATGACCGGGTGTGATGTATTTGTAGATTTTCAGAATTAGTCCGACTATCATCCTATGTTAAATGAATATTGTAAGATTTCAGTCATTTCCTGTAAAGTTGAAATCCTAGAATAATTGCATGAAATTATTAGAGGTGTTCACAATTACTCAAGATGATACTTAAGAAACAGTTTTTAGGACTTTTCTTCGAAATTCAAACGACTGAAAGCATCTTAAATTTCGAATAGACAGACTTATTCAATAATATTGTTTATAGATAACACTTATAAGTTTACTATTGAAACCTCATTGAAGACTTTGTAAGGAATAATTGGTAAACCTCCATTGAATAATTTACGAATTTAACATTCACTGTAAATACTAAATAAATTTATTTAGCTACTGCTAATCAATTTATTAGTGGTGGTAGAAGGTTTGTTAGGGCACTGCAGACAAAAAATATAGAATCTGCTACACCACTCAAGCTGATGGGCATTATTGATTGGAGTATTCTGAAATTCTTAATCTGTTCCATCTTTCTTTCGACATGAATTCTTGCGGCGGCTATTCGCCTAGTGGTTTCAACATCAGATTTACTGAACTGTTCTGATTTAGATAAAAATGGGGGACAGTACAGTTTGACTCCCTTTTCTTTCAGTTCATTTCTTAGATGGACAAAACCTTTGTCAACCATGACAGCATCACCAGGTTCTAACAATTCTATTGAAACCGCTGTTACGGGTAATGTACACATCAGAGGCTGATCCTCCATACAATTTTGAAACTAACACAACTGCACCTGTCATGCTAATGCCAACTAGAGCCTTAAAAGTATTATGGGATTTGTAGTGTGAGTAAGTTTGACTCTTATTCTCAAGTGATGATGGTGTTTGTATGAACAGTTCTGTGCAATCTAAGATGATCCTGGTATCTTTAAAATTTCTGAAGCAGTCTGGTATTTTCTGTTGCAATACTTCAAGTTTTGGAAGAAATACTAAGTGTTCAAAACATTTGTGCATGAATCCGATCCAGGCAGAAAATATTCTAGATACGCTACTTGAGGAAATTTTGAATCGATATTCTAAATCCTTTAATAAAAGCCCAAGTCTGAGTCTCATCAGCACTAAAAGAAATTCATCTACAAGTCTAAGCTTTCGGACTGTTTGCTTTTTTGACATTTCACTATCCTCAACATTCAACTTATCAGCTCCATGCAGTATTAAACTCTGAAACAAGGCATCGAAGGTTGAATAGTTGGGGAGGCCTGTATAGAACATCATGTTTGAATCTGACGTCTTTATATCTTCTATTGATATCTCTGGCCTAATTGTTGAAATATGGGAATCTCTTGTGTCAACACACGATGTCTGAGATGCTGTACCTATAGCCTCTTTCCCGCTTTCTGACTGATCCTGAACCGCCCCATAACTGAAAACGTAAATTTTAGACAAATATAGAAACAAATCAAACCGTCTTCGGCTATCTGTCATGCGAGTACATATATTAATGGATGACATAAAATATCAAAAATAAATATTGTTGAAAACAAAACATTCCTATTTCACAATGAATTTCAATGTTGTTTTTACTACCGATTTTCTGATTAATTGAAGTAAAGTATGTTATTGACAAGGAGATAGACCGAAGGAAAACATACGAATGACATTCCAGGTGGTCCAAGATGAAAGGCTCGATGGGATTATCCGGTGTAGCAGGGACATTTCTGGAAAATCCAGTGCTGCTTGTTAATGAGGTCCTTGGTTTGGTAGTTTTCTCCACCTTCTGTGGCAAGAACAAAGTGGGGATATCGCTTTTCCAGGATCTTCCATCTCCATCGACAAAGTGGTCTGAACAAATCTGTTTGTCAAAGCAAAATATTATGTATCGTCATAATTTGACAAATACAAATACATTAAACACAGGTGACACCCAAAAAAAATAGAAAAATCGTATACCGTTTTCAGGAGGTTTTTCATTACCAGCCATTAAGTTCATGTATCCTGGCGTAATCAATATTCGCGCACATAACACGTTTCGCCGCTCTATGCGAAAACGAAAACAACATAACAATTTCTATATACATACTAACCTTTGTCATAATAAGCCTTTATAAAATAATGAATCTCAATTTTGGAAGTGTCGTTATCGAAGCGACAGGAAGCCGTCATCCAAACAACTGTATCTAGGTCACTTGTATGCAACGTCATCAATAGTCGTGATAGCAAGAATGCAGTCAAATAGTATGGAGGACAGTTCGCGTCACAATTTGATAAACGTAGAATCCAATAAAGGTTGTCTTTCACTCCAGTTTTACGAACATTTGTCCATGAAAATGTTTTAATTATATAAATTATATAAATATTTAATGAATCATCAAATCAAGTCAATATTTCCAAATTATCCTTGAACTCTGTTCATCAACACAGTGAGCACATATTGTCACAAAATCGAATTTCAAGATGAAAATACGAAATATTTACAAGTCAATGTTTGGCAATGTTAATAGATAATTATTCTTCAAGTGGAGTACAAGGTACACCATGGCATGGACAGTAGAAAGTATCTTTTGAAGACAATCTGTTGACACTACAGCAGTATTTCAGGTGAGTCCAATGCCCACAACCTGTGTACATACATTGACCCCAAGTAGTGAAGTAGATAGAATTGGATTGTACCTTTTCCAAGGGAACGAATCGGTGACAAACACAGCATTTTTCCTCTTCTGTGATTTCTTCATCTGATGAACTTTCAGAATCAACAATAGTAACTGATTTCCTTTTCTTCTTTATATTTGAAGGGCCAGGCTTGGGTACTTGAATATTGGATGTTGTTGCATTCTTCTTCGCTATCACCTTTGATGATTTGCCAGAGACAAGGACATGATGTTCAACTATTTTCTCTCTTGTGGAATCTTCAGTTATGGCCTTTCCTGATACAACTGTGCTTATTGTCCTCCTTTTCTTTGTCACTCTCTGAACTTGTCCAACAGCATCTTCTCTAGATTTGAAGAAAGAGGCATCAGAAGATTGGTCAGTTGATTGATTGATGGTTGATTCAGGTGTTAATGCCGCGCCTTTCTTAAGTGTCTTTGCAGGAATGAAGGCTGATTTGTCCACAGCATTGGGGTCAAGAGGGTAAATTCCAGACTTCCTGAAAGCGCTCCTCAAATTGTCTGAAGACAGAGCCTTACCATACGCTTTACAGGCAAGTTGGCAAACAGAGTATCTGTCAATTCCTGTACATGCATTAGCCCTCATAAACTTGTGACATTCATTATTGTAAATTCTTTCAAATGGCCCAAAACATCCCACATCAAGCGGCTGTAGTACATGACTTGTATGAGCCGGTAAAATGAATAATAGAATATTTTGCTCCTTTGCCCAGTCAATCAGCGGAAGAGAAATATGGGACTTGTGGCCATCATACAGGATCAAAAGCTTCTTGTCAACATCTCTCCCTTGGACGAACTTCAAGAAGTGGTTTTGAAGGTAGTACTTGAAGACCTCAGAGTTGGACCAACCTGATTCAGTCACTGTTCCATCTGCACCCGGGGAACAACCATGAAGAAGTTCTGCCCGCATCCTCTTTCCGGGAAATACAAAGTAAGGTGGTACCTGAGTGCCCAGAGCATTACCACATCCGATAACTGTAACAGTTGATCCTTTGCCAGAAACAATGGCAGGTGTAGATGCTGCAGCTTCAACTGATGTTACAATACATGGCGGGGAATGGTTCTGTTTCAATCCTTTCTCATCCACATTATAGATTCTTTCTGGTGCATTGAGTAGATTATACTTCTCAAGGATAACGTGCAGCTCATTGAAGTAGGTTGAAACGGATTCTTCAGATGTAGCCTTAGCCCGCTGCAGTTCAAGACTCCTTGGTTTTGACACCTTCAATTCTGGCCATCGCTTTAAGAAATTATAGAACCACATTAGAGTCAAGGGGTGATCCCCATCACGCTTGCCTAGTGCAACTGCATAGGTACTTGCCATATCCACAACCTCAGCTCTACTGTAACCATACCCAGAGGCAGCCATGACCTTCAGATGTTCAACAAGATGCACCTCTTGATCTTGGGTAAATAGTGGTGGAATTCCTGACTTGAAAACCTCATGGCTAACATTTCCTTTTACTCTGTCTCTCAAGGTTGCTTCTGGTACACCATATTTCCTTGCAGCTCCCCGAACAGATGAACTCTCCTCAATGACATACATGTAGGCATTTGTCATTGCAGTCGGTGAATATGGTCGGTATGATCCTCCCAATCTGGATTGTATCTCAGGACTTGTACACATATTCTGAAATTAAAAAATCATTGACCTCATTAAATCATAACCAATTATTAAAAATATTATAATATTGATTATTGAAAAAGAATTCTTCCAATTTTATGTGAATGTTTTTTTTAAAGTTAAATATTAACTGAATTAACTTATCAAAGATAATGTAATTTTTTTTAAAAATAATGAATATTGAAAAAATATTTAAATATATTTTCCTATTTCATTTCATTTCCAAGATTGAATAAATATATTTGAAAACAAAAACTTTTAATTACCTTTCTAAACCGTACTTGCAGATATAAAACTGTAATTTTTGCTTGAAATCGCGTGAAAATATATAAGGATTATGTCTGAAATGGGCTTCCATAGTTTTTTTTCCCGCGCGGCATCCCTGCACCTAGGGTCATGACCTTTTAGCGTCATTAGTTACTGATGCAGACGATTCGCTGATCGAATCTGTCTCATCGAGAAAATAGTTTTTCGGGCTCATTATTGTCCCAGTGTTTTTAGCATTAGTGCAGAAGGTTGAAATAGCATAGTTAAACAACTTTTTGAAGAAAAACTAACCTTTGAAGCGAAAGATTTCCACATCGTGACAGCAGCGAAGCGAAGACGACCTCTTGTTGACAAACTGAAAATCTGACGTCACGGCTTTATGTGCACTGACCGTGAGAACCCGGAAATGGAAGGTGCGCGAAAATAGATGTCTGCGAATTTTGATTACGCCACGATAAGTGTGTTTCTAATACCGGTACCACTGATACTCGATGGTATATACATTTATGTACGGATATGCGTTATAGCTGCTTTATCTATATTTTTTACACTCGAGATTTGTCTAAGATAAAGAGTAAATTTCGCCTTGGGATAATAAATAAATTAGCTTGTCTTAGATCAGACACGAGTGAAGTAAAATCAATACCTGAGTGTATTTTGAAGGCGTGAACTGTTTACGACTTATCGCACGTATCCATGCGGATCTTAACCCCCGGTCTTTTGGTAGATGATGAAGTTTCACCCTCTTACCGAACCTCCCAATCACTCCAGCTGAATTACTGCAGTCTTTTATGGCGCAATAATCACGACCCATGGCGGCAACGTCAACCAACCGGAAGTGCACATACCTGTTCCCAAGGACGGATAACTCTAATCACGAACGATAACTCTAAATTCCGCAAGTCAGGAATACACTAGTCTACCATGAATTCTTAGGCCTAAATCATTAGATTATTATTAAAAATGGAGGACCTTTTTCGCAATTATATTAAATGCTATGAACATTGGTCGGCTTTCATGCAGATATCAATTCCAGAAATGACGCCTTTCGAAGTGTGCTCACACATCTGTCGAAATTTTGATAAGGTTCAGAACCGGAACACCGATTGCTATTCTGACTATGTACGGTAAAAAAAAAATGGAAGTCTAGACAAATTTGAGGATCCGCCTTAATCAAGAAATTTTATAAATTCTAATTCGAATGCTAAAAGAATCTAAACAGTACGTGCCACATGAAAACAAAATGCGTTTGTTTAGTTTCCGTGCAGAGAATGATGCGTTTATTAATTCTAATAACCATAACATCTGTCACCAAGAAATTCATCTTTGTAAGTTAGCTTTAATTATTGTCTAAGTAACCAAATAAAGCCACGTATGTATTGGTTATAATTGTAAATATGTAAAGTTAATTACAAACACGCATGTAACCAAAAGGTACGTACGTATCTCATGTTTGTTAAGAAATGAATTTCATCATATGGTTGTCCACACGGTTATAACCTGTTTGAAACTTGTAAGATAAACTTGTATAACCGGCAAGCTTGCGACGCCGGTTATACAAAAGTTTATCTTACAAGTTTCAAACAGGTTATAACCGTGTGGACAACCATATGATGAAATTCATTTCTTATAAATTCAAACGTTGTATTTAAAGCGAAAATGCATTCGAAATGCAATTCTATAGCTGCTTGTCGCACTGACCTACGTACCGGTTACACCAAGACGGATCTCTACCCGTATTCAGACGCATAAACAAAATAGTTCCAAAGACTCGGTAAAAATGACACTTTTTTATTCTACAAATAATACATTTTGTGTATCAAAAAACTAACAATGATTATATTTTTGGAAAAAAGTGGAAAATGTAAAGTTTAATTTAAATAGATCAAAGTTAACAAATAACACTCGCGTATTTATACTGTCCAGAATCTAGGTGACAGTACAGCGTGTTTTGGCTAGTTCCGGCACGATATCGTATAACCTGCATTTACTGAAGGTTATTTTGTATAACCCTCAACTTTGGGTTCATTGAAATGTATACCGATCACATGACCATGTCTGATCCAATCAGAATGCAGCATATCGTTTACATCACAAAGTCTGAATTTATTCTTTTTTACATGTCAACAGCTAGTACACTTCCCCAAATTTATTTTATGTTGTGTAGATTTTATTTGCAAAACTGATGAGATGTTTAAATACGAAACAAAATTAAGTGGGTGAGTGGGGGGGGGGGGGGGGGGGGGAGTATTTTTTCATAAGTAAGTCACAGTAAGGCATGCACTTCATCATACATTTCCAGTAGCCCATCCCTAACTCCACGTTATTTTCTTCATGGCCCTTCTCATTTCTAAAGGTGTATATTTGTCTTCATGACCCTCCCCAAACATATATCAACAACACTCCTACAAATTGGTCTTTCGAAGATTTATGTTCTTCATTCAAAATATTATCTTTGACACATATTATTCTGGGTTAAAACATATAATTTTTCATGGGGCAAAATTGAATATATAAAAATAAGTAATTTTGCTAAAAGTATATAAGCAAAACTTATGATACAGGGGCGTAGGAACAGGGGGGGCTTATCCTCCCCTCCCCCCCCCCCCTACTTTTTTGTGATAGACGAGAACAATGTATGATGTAGTCAATGTTACGTGTATGTTCACCTTACACCCTACATGCAGTAAGTGCTGGGATAGGCCCTATCTGTACTGATGCTAGTAATGGATAATAAAAAAGGGAATTAAAATGACTTCAGTATTATGTCCTAATTGATGATAAGATGGGATAAGCAGCAAGCAAGTTTCTTTTCTTTTTCTTTTTTGGTTACAAAATTTCAATTCAAGCCCCCCTACTTTCAAATTCGCTCCTGTGATAACATTTAATAAAGATTTCTAATCGAGTTCCTTTTTCTTGATCAATAAATACTTAAGAAAAAAAGGTTTATATAAAATATACTAGTAAATATACAACAGTTTTAGAATAATATACTGCTTATCAGCCGTTATGTGTCATATCCTATCGGGGTCTTGCATTATGGGACAGTGACGCGGTTTACTATATTGTCCCATATTTTTCTCTCAGCGGTTGCCTCCCTTTGTCATTGGCTTACCTGTGTGACCTCGACCTTGTATAGACAGTCACCGCTCAGGTATTCAAACACAAATTGAGACGGGGACAGGTAGGCTGATTGAAACAATCAACTTGTGTATTCAGAAATTAACTATATGTTATGCAATGATATCAAATTGTTTTAGCAGACAAGGTACCCTTCGACAATCGCCCGTTACACCTGTAATCAAAACGCTTTGATGACACAGGTGAAATGTTTGGAATCCCGATATTAGAAAACATGGCGGACTTTTCTGATTATTTCAAAAATACTTTGATATTGTTGTGTTATTTTTACTGAAAACATATATTTTGAAGTGTTTCGAAAGGAAAAGTTTTGTTGTCATTTCGTAAACATATTTAAATCAAGTTTCTTGTCTGCTGCGTTCTACTGCCTTAACATCAAGATGTGAATCCTCACTTCTTTACTTCCGGTTTTAGCAAGTAAGTTTTAAATGTACTTTGAAGCTAAACTTCATTATATTTTGGAAATTGAATATAATATTGATGTTGGGGTTTCACTATTTCGGAAAAAAACCATGAAAGGAAAGTAATAGTTGTGGGATTATCCAAAATGTTCACATTGTTTTAAGGTTTGCAAGTACATGTAGGCATACATGCAGTTTATTCATTATCTGAATAATTGCACCTTTCTTTAATGTTTCATATAGTTAAGTTTTGGTTCATATATAGATAAAAATTTGGCATAAAGGTTATGACATGAACATTGAAGTAAGAATTTATAATGTGATGTCGTAAATGATGGTTAAATTTACTTTTTGAGAAAATAAACTGATGGTTGTGATGAAACTGCTTTAGCAAAATTGGAGTACAGGGATTTAAAAAAGTAATTATCCATCTAATCACTCACTGGCATTGTTTGGTGAAGCACTATATTTATCCAAATATGTTATTTACAATTTATCAAACAATTATTTTATGTACCAAGTTCCTGTTGACATTACTCAATTGAGGCTTATGACCTTTCATAAACATGGTTTACTTATTTATGATTATACTTTTTTTTTAGTACAATGAAAATTTACATATGATCTTATATAGCAATTCTCTTTTGATTTCAGTTTGTAACAAATTGTGATATGTACCAGAGAGTACTTATTAACAATACCCCACTAGAATGTGCTCAATGGCCTCTTGATTAAATAAACATGATTAATTGATTGATAATTATGAATAATAGATTTAAATACAATGATCCATGTTCATTTGACCTTTGTAGAAATTCTCTTTTGATATCAGTTATTATATTTACAAATTATATTCGGGATCACACTATCTGTAATAGTACAGATTCTTTTTTGTTCTATTTGAGTCTGTGGTGGTGTTAAAACCAACACCATCAGAGTATGATCCCAGTGTTACATTTGTTCACCACCTAAAGGTCATCTCTGTATAATTGTTTTTTAAGGTTTAACACATTTTTCGAGAACTATTTATTAAATCAATCCTTTTTGTCCACAGATAGCTATGTATGGGTATCTGCTACTAGGGGGCGTCTTGCTCTCTTTAGCAAGTTTTGGAGGGGCACAGCAAGAACTGAACTGTCTGGTGGAAAATACACAGGGCTGTAGACTTGCTCGGCCTCCGTAAGTATCACAATAAAGATCTTAACACTGTGTTACTGTTGGAAATGTATTAGTATGATTTCTGTTTAATAGATAAGAAGTTTCAATGCAAGTATTTATTAATATTGTCAATTTTGTTTTTACATTTGATTATTTTTGCAAGATCCTAGTTACAAGATCTTTTTTTTGTCTGAAACATTTGTTTTCATAGACATTCCCACATGTATTATATCTATATTAATAAGCTATGCAAAACATGACAGTCAATTATAAACAAAATTATCATTACATAACAGATTTTTTCATTGGTTTTAGGGTTAGGGTTACACATATGGTTTTACATATTTATTGGTATAGTATTTATTTTCACCTTTTGAGATTTTGTTTGTCTTTTTCTATTTTCAGAATTTACATGATAATTGCACCAAAGAGAGTACGACCAAACCAAGTCATACAGGTATTCGCTACCATCCTAAAGTTAGAGTACTCTCACATCAATGTCAGAGTGTCCATCGTCAAGAGCAACATCGAGTATGCTGGAACCGTCATGAGGTTTGACAGACCTTCCAGCAGAATCATGCAGTTGCAGGTCAGTTACCATAGAAACATATTATTTTGGTGCATTTGGATGTGCATTGGTCAAAATATTTTTAGGATTGCTTGAGATAAAGCAAATAATGAAAAAGGAAAACATATAGAAGATTTTTTTAATGAAAAAAGGAAAACATATAGAAGATTTTTTTGATGAAAAAAGAAAACATATAGAAGATTTTTTAATGTAGAAAAACTTTCTTCATTGAGAAAACATTGGGTGCAATGATCCTTGAAATGTTCAAAAGTTTAACCATAAATTGGACAGTAACAAATATATCACAAGTATCAGCCCTGCATTGATTGTAGTGGCAGCAGAAATATTCTTTTGAAAATGATTTTGATTAAAGCACAAAATGATTTATTATGGCTGAAAATGAATCAATTTTGATATCATGAAGTATTATGTTTGGTGTGCTGTACAAGAGGCTGATTGTTAGGAACCTATATGTTTCATGTAAAGATGCCGCAAAACGCGCAAGGAGGTCAGTACAAGCTAAGACTGGAGGGCACTCTGAACGGAGGAATCAGCGGCTACATCTTCTTCAACGAGACCAACATCGAGTTTGATACCAAGCAGGCATCCATATTTATTCAGATGAGCAAACCAATCTACAGACAGGGTCAAATAGGTTTGTATTCTAATCATGGGATCACATGGAATAATGATGCTTTATGATATCCTTATTTCATGAACACATGTTTCCAGAATAAGGAAACTCTTGAGGTTTTAGTCATAATTTCCAACCATCAACTTTGTTCTTCTTTTATATCATTCCTTAGTGCCTAACTGAACCCTGCTTGATCTTTTGTAATATTTTTTTTAAACTAAGGTTTTGTTTGTCAAAAATATCCTCAAATTTGTAAGTGTTTCAAAGTGTCTTGGGAAATAATGCTTACATTTCATTTCAGTCCAATTCCGAGTGATACCAATTTTGCCTAACTTGATGCCCAAATATGGCAGCATGACCATATATGTAGAGGTGAGTGTTTTCTTTACCTTTAAAAGAACATATGAATGTAAAATGGTCTTAGACTTTACCCTGAAATAGTTGATGATGTAAAGCAAGTATATACAGCTTTGGCTATAATGTAATTAAGTTATTCAGCTCCATAATTCCTGACTCTTGAGGTTGCTATTACACCTTTTCTCAACTATACTGAACACCAAAAGAAACGCAAATTAAGAAGTTGTATGAGGAAATATGATGTATTTTGTTAAATCAACATTTTTCTGCCCTTAATTATGGTAAGGGTCGTCTTGAAACAAAACCTTTTAAAGTTGAACCATAACCGCCACCATTTTAACAACCATTTCCCAAAGTATTTAAGAAGTTGAAGATTTTGCTTTTGTTTCGGTGTTCACTATATATCCATTTGTACATATATAGATAAAGGTATGCAGTTCACATGTACCATCAGATCCAGTAATAAACCCAGAAGCCAATGCCCTCTTAAAGTATTATCTTCTTTTTAGGATCCAACAAAAATTCCAGTTAGGCGTTGGCTTGGTCTTCAAACAAATGCTGGAGGTAATTCAGTTAACATCAATCTTCACCAATATATAAATAATCACCATTTATTTGTAATGTAAATATATGCCAAGTAAAGTCTTAAGCTTTTCACACTGATATTCATACTGAGAACAATACCTTTGTGTACATTTATTGTCTTTTTAGATTTCTTTTTACATAGATTTGTAAGATTTACACAGTCCAATCTTAATGAAAGACAACATTTTCTTTCTTGGCAATTATGAAATACAGTTTTGAATTAAGCCTTTTGAAGATTTATTGTTTCATATACATGGTGTGATATAAATAATTGTTCATGTTAAACTGTTTATAAAAATGTATTTATTTATAGGTCTTGTAAGTCAAAGTTTTGAACTCTCTGATCAACCAAACTACGGCAACTGGAGCATACGAGTTGATGCTTTTGTGAGTTTTAATTTATTTCTACATACATGTACAACTCTTCTATCTAGATAATTTGGTCCGATCTGCTACTCATTTTATCAGAAAAATGGAAATATGAAATATTGTCTGTATTGTCAATGAATTATAAAGTGGCACTAATATGTTTGTTGACAGTCCATAATGAGGTAAGGTAAACTGAAATTTAAGATTTCGGCAGCTTTAACTGAGGCAGTTAAACATAAAATTAATGCTTTTCCATAGACAAATACATTTGAGACATAAAATTTGAAATTTGTTTAATCTGATCTCTTCCAGGGCCATATTTACAGAAAACAGTTCATAGTGGAAGAATTTTGTAAGTATTTTTTTTACCAATTTTTTTTCTATCTTCAAATCTAAAGGATTAGTCCCGAAATGATTAATTTAAGAATGAATGAATATGTAGAAATTTCCATGATAGAAATACTTATCATATATGGTGATTATTTTTAGGGGAACCAAGGTTTGATGTCAATGTGTCTGTCCCGCCGTACATCATGGACAACGTCAGGGTTTTCCGGGGAGTCATCTTGGCAAAGTGAGTTATGGCCTTTACATGTAGATCAATATTTGTAATGTTCTTTTAATTCTTAAAGAAGGAAGTTATAAATATAATAAACTGGAATAAGTTTGACTGTGTTAGCAAAGTATATTGAAACTTTGTATTTAATCAATTGTCAACAGCTCATCTTTCTTGAAGCATATTTTATTTTATCATGCATTTATTTGATTTTAATTTAGTCAAACAAGCGGCCGACCGAGTATCGGAAACGCCTCTATCACGCTGACGGTGAAACCCAAACTAACTGAGCAGGAGCAACAGAATCGGAATCAGTTCAATCGGCAAATAGACTACCCGTACATCTACCGCTTCATCAACTATGTGAGTGTGGCTCAATTCTGTTGTTATCTCACAATCAATCTGTCAAACAATATTTATTCCCTCAAAAATTCATACTGAATCATTAAAGCAAAGGTTCTATCTGTACGGACAGATTTCTATTGCAAATAGACCACCTGTACATCTACTGCTTTATTGACTATGTGAGTGTAGCTTTATTCTGAGAAAGACTTGTGATACAAATTATCTATATCTTCATGAACTGCAGTAACACCTGTGGCTGAATTTTCCAGCACTCCCCTTGCTACTGTAAAAGCGTATTCGCACCAGTGGCTGAATTATTCCAGCGCTGTGAGATGTGACCGTTTTAACAACATATGGTGTGTTTACATGGTGAATTACGGACGTTATTATCGTTGCATACAAAACTAGTGGGCCAATCCCGTTTTACAAATAGATGATACTTACCTGGCACTTTGAATGAAATTTCTATCACCCCTAGAATGGTTTCTATTACAGACGTACACTTGTTTTTAATTCGTGAACCATAATTCCATAATTTCTGAGAGGGCATGAATGAAATCAATACAAAACTAAAGACAAATAGTTTCTCTTGATATTGATATAAAAATTATTTTAAAAATATGTCTAGAACGAAGTTGATTTATTGCTCCATATTTTACAATACATTTCATTACGATACACCATCCTAAACCAAAGATATAAATTACGAAAGCAGAGTAGTGATAAACTCTGATAACATTCTAACCCTCACAGTAATATTACTAAGCTAGTGCTGCCCCGGGCAAACACATGCGCTGAGGGGCTGAGGCGGCACAGTTATATTATACTAGCCGAAAAATTCTCTCACACAATGATTTAAATTTTCTTTATTTCCAACTTTATAAATCAAGTAATTTGCTTCGTATACATGCAAATTATATATATGGAATTGAAGGCAATTTATTCTTCTTTACGAAGAAAAAATACAACAATCTATTGCACTGTGATTAGAAGTTGTTACCAACGAATCGTCGGTATAGCTAGTGAACAAAGAATTCGATAATCGCCTTACTTTATACAGTATTGAAGACTATCTTTTCTTCTTTATTGTAACATGAAAATGTTGATAATGCGCTCTGCCGTTAAATGGATAGGCAATGTAAAAATCAAGTGAAAACATCGCTTCTTTAGAGTTAAAAAGATATGAATAGAGAAATTGCCTGTTTGCTCGCTGGGTCTTTACTGATTTTCATATACAAACCAATTTTATATGGAAATGAAGATCATCCTTTTCTCTATATTTTGATATATATATAAAAATTCAAAAAGAAGTTCATGTGATATAAAAGTGCATTAATATGGTAAAAAACTAAAGAAGAAACAAAATTAAATTTTTGCGGCACTTGCTGTATCTTTATTTTATATAGCGCATATACAAATTTTATATCAAATCGATGACAATTATTCCCTCTTTATCACGAGGTAATCAATTTCAATATGCGCCTATGTGTTGAGAAGATATAAGAAGAAACTTGTCAAAATGGTCGTTCAGTTCACATGATTTGAATAGAGGAATTAGCTTTTTGTGCGGCGCTTGCTATGTCTTTATTTATTTTTGCACATGTACAAATTTTACATTGAATGAAAGACAATCTTTTTTCTATTTTGTGATATAAATTTGTCAAAATTCATTGAGCACATCTTGAGAAATATGTTGTGAAAAAATGGTATAAAACTAAATATATGTAAAAATCACCTTTTTTGCAGCACATGCTGTATCTTCATTTCAGATAGCGCTGATACGTATTTTATATGAAGAAATGAAGACAATTTTCTTCTCTTTAAAATGATTCCATCCATAATGAAACACACCCAAGGGCGTGCGATAGGAGGGTGTGCATATGGCTGAAATGCACGCGTCTAAGTAAACGATAGCACGCCCGCGGCTTGGTAAGCTTGTGTGAGAGGGTAGATGTGCCCTTAGGCTATTAGCACATGCGGCAGAGAGTGGAGGAAAATTGAGTGATTGTTACGTATATTTTCGGTTTTAAAGGTTTCTAGGTAGGTACAGTTGTCAGTGAATCTTTACTGATGTTTAATAATTTATTTAAATCTTTTTCAGCACCTGGGTCGTATAGACTTTGAGTTTACAATGGATGAGATACGTCAGTTGGCGTTCAGAACGGCGCCAGGTCGATCACTAGTGGACGCTGAGATCATAGTTAGTGCAAATGTTTCTGATTGGCATTGTGGATTGAATCGGACAGGAGTTGCCAGCACTATAATATTCGACAACAGAGTCAAGTTGAAATGGATTGGAGACCATGTCCGAACATTCAAACCCAACTCCATCATCAAGATAGCTGTAAGTAAAATATTGCAAAAGCAGAAGTTAGTGTTGTTTGTATGGGAAGACCATATTTTCATGTAAACCAATTCAGCAACTTATTTGAATTTAAGGACTGGTGAGCAAGTGGGTAAACTGTTGGTGCAGTCAGTGCTCGTTATTTTGGACTATGAGGGTTCTGCAAAGAGCTTGACCCAAAAAGTTCAAGAATTTGGATTTTTACAAATGGTGTGATCCAGAATAAGACAATGTTAAAAGAAAAGATTTGTTTTGAAATTTAATGTTGATTTATTGAATTGCTAAATGAGAAAAGTTAGCTGTCAAATATTGTCCAAAAAATACAGGAGTTCCATTACTGATTGCGTTGATGAGATAACAATTAACAGTCACCAAACATTTTTAACACTATACTATTTAACTTTAAGGGCAAATTTATAGAAATATCATCTATTTCTTACAAATCTGGTTGGGCCCCTGGCTAGAGATTGGCTTTCCATGAACAAAATAATGACCACATGGACAAAGGGTTAATTTCCTCTCTTCTCTCAAGGTGGCAGTTATGAAGTATGACGGCACTCCAGTCGACACCCCAGATAAGATCGTCAGACTCTATACCTCGATTTCAAATTCTGGACCGGCCATACCCCGATATGACCAGCCCACGGACAAGTCTCCAGTTGCTGGGGTTGTTGAGTTTGAAGTGTATGCAGATACAGAGGCCATGGGTATTCTCCTTCAGGTGGGTTTATCAATGTTGATAATTTATGGTATTTGTAAGTTTTAAGTTTTGGTATGAGAAGTAGATGTTGAGCAATGTTTTCTTTCTTTCAGATAGGAATAAATTTTAGTTATTACTTAATTAGTTTATTTGATTGTTATTTGAATTATAATTATAAGTTCATGATTTATGATTCAGTGTCAGGTTTCAGTTTATCATTTGCAATCTATTTCTATATATTTACATTCTCATTATATAAGTTTTATCAAAATGTCAATTATATATTTGATAAAAGATTTTGAAAATTTAGAATTTATTCTTACATTTTATTTCATATCAGTGAAGTGGTAATATTATTTGAAAGTTTGTTATCTATGTGCAGGCTGAATATGACAATGACCCCACTACCAGAATCGAACTGCGATCAACACGCTTTTATTCCCCAAGTTTGAGTTTCATCACTGTGACAACTTCGACAGCCAATCCCAAGGTAAAGTTGGGATTACGGAACTCTTTCCAAACTGAAATTCTTTGACAAGTTGCAAATAAATACCTTTTCAAGTATAAATCAAGTGCCATTTTGTGTTATAATTTCTGTTCTAATCTTGCTGGTTTCTTTTGAAATTTTAGGCACAATGGTGTTACATCTTTCAACAATCTTCTTCTAATGGCTGAATTTTGCTCAAGTAAACAATAACTCACTCTCAATTATATTATTTATTGTATAAGTGTTGAAATAACATGACTCTTGAAGTGAACCAACTTGAATTTTGATCCTTTTGTTTTTTTATAGACATATATAACATTAAATGTTTTCTTGTAACTATTGAAACAAAATTGGTTTGTGCTCCAGGTGAATGAATACATGATCTTCCATGTGAAGACCAGCAACTTTGTCCCAAGAATATTTTACCAGGTTTGTGAACATTTGTCTTAATGCAATGGAGATACATTGTTTGCATCATTTATGCTCTAAATATCACTATATATAGCTTTTAATTAAAAAACAATTAAATTTTTGTTTATCAGAGAGATAAAGTGAATCACAACTTATCTATTGTTAACTTATCAAAATTTAAGCACCAAAAAAATATTCAATGTTTCATCATCTTATGGACAATTTATAAGCTTTAGAAAATTTCAATATTGAAATCCAGGTTGTAACCTAACTTATTTTGTTGAGTATATGTGTGGTCTCAGCAATATAGAAACAGAATCAATGTAATGATGTCCTTGGCTATTAGCTGATAAAATTGAATGTTTGAAATAAGGATACTCTCCAAAAAGAGTTCATGTCACTTTTCCTGTATTTCTTATAAGGTTGTATCTGGCGGCAACATCATTATTGGTGATGAGCTGGAAATGACATCACGCCAGAAGACGTTTGCTGTAGCCCTGTCTCGAGAGATGATTCCAACCGCAAGGATGGTTGTTTATTTTCTTCGACAGCCGGAGGAGATTGTTGTGGATGTGCTCAACTTCTTTGTGAATGGAACACGGCAAAATCAGGTGTGTGGGGAAAAAAGTGCTTATGATGTTTTCGGGCTCAGTAATTATTAACATGATTTTACCAGACGCGTGACTTCAAACCTCGCTAAGCTTTAGGGCTGAATATATTTGAAGGCTGAAGTCCAAAGTTGCAAAGAAGAAATCCTAAAGATCTGCATTTGTTAAGATGTAATAGCAATAATCATACAAGGTACATGATTTCTCAATGGATTGAATACTTTTCACATTTCAAAACCTTGAGATTGAGCGATTGAAAGGTTGATTATAAATATTTGAATGTTTTCAGGTGAAACTGGAGCTGAATCGAGGCAAGGACTTCAGTCGAGATACGATTGAGTTCAACGCATATGCTGACCCTGGATCTTATGTGGCCTTTGCTGGCATGCCTGCTGACTTGTACTACCGGGGCCTGAATGATGGCATCAGTGAAAACAACGTAATAGATTTGTAGATATAAGATAAACATATGATGAAAAAACTTGGCCCTAATACAAACTTAATTTATCAGTGCCAAGTTGTTCAAAGAAGATGAAATACAGGAAGAATTCAAAAGTTGATATATATTTTAGAAAAATAATCCCTTTATTGTAAAAATGCTATGTCAATCACTTTTTACTTCAAGATTTTGTCTATTTTCATAATAATCATTTCAGTTGATTGATGAACTGGACACATATGACCAGCCCGCTAACGGCAGTTACCGCCATCTGTGGAGAATCAGTGACACAGAGTATGAGTACAAGTTCTTCCATGCCTCTGACTACGGCATTGACACCAACACTACCTTCAAGGTGAGTTATAAACGATATCTTTGACACCAACACTACCTTCAAGGTGAGTTATAAACGATATCTTTGACACCAACACTACCTTCAAGGTAAGTTAGAAAAACGATATCTTTGACACCAACACTACCTTCAAGGTGAGTAATAAACTATATCTTCGACACCATGTACCAACACTACCTTCAAGGTGAGTAATAAACGATATCTTCGACACCAACACTCAAAGTGAGTTAAAAACAATTGCAATTTACACAAGCACTACCTTGAAGGTGAGTTGTAAACTACGGCATTGACACCAACACTACCTTCAAGGTGAGTAATAAACTATATCTTCGACACCAACACTACCTTCAAGGTGAGTAATAAACTATATCTTCGACACCAACACTACCTTCAAGGTGAATCATAAACGATATCTTCGACACCAACACTACCTTCAAGGTGAGTAATAAACGATATCTTCGACACCAACACTACCTTCAAGGTGAGTAATAAACTATATCTTCGACACCAACACTACCTTCAAGGTGAATCATAAACGATATCTTCGACACCAACACTACCTTCAAGGTGAATCATAAACGATATCTTCGACACCAACACTACCTTCAAGGTGAGTTATAAACTATATCTTTGACACCAACACTACCTTCAAGGTGAGTTATAAACTTTATCTTCGACACCAACACTACCTTCAAGGAGAGTAATAAACAATATCTTCGACTCCAACACTACCTTTAAGGTGAATTATAAACGATGTCTTTGACACCAACCCTCAAAGTGAGTTAAAAACAATTGCAATTTACACAAGCACTACCTTGAAGGTGAGTTGTAAACTATGGCCTTGACATCAACACTACCTGTAAGGTGACTTATTGACTATAGTATCGACTCTAACACAGGAACTATTACAATGATGCTAACACTGCTTTTAAGGCCAGTTATAAACTACTAGTATATCATCAACACCAACACTACCTTTAAGATGAGTTATAAATATATCATCGACAATAACACTACATTTAAGGTAAGGTACAAACTACTAGTATATCATCAACACCAACACTACCTTTAAGATGAGTTATAACTTTATCATTGACAATAACACTACATTTAAGGTAAGGTATAAACTATAGCATCACCATCAACACTACCTTTAGGGTAAGGTATAAACAATAGCAATGCTATGATGTGAGGGACTATACAAAACCTATGCCATTGTGAAACTAAAGAAGTTGATTTAAGAAGCATTGATTTATTCTATATTCACTGGTATTCTAGTGTCTAATGCTTCATTCATGTAGTATCATAGTGATGATGATGCGTATTTCAAGAATGTTATATTATTTACTTTCTGTTTTTCAGACCTCAGGCCTTCTGATTCTAACCGATGCCAATGTGGATAGAATTCCAGGTATTTTATTTTGATTTATTAATCAATTGATCCAGTTAAATGTTCTGTATTGACTATATTCTTCATTTTTATTTTCTTAGTTTGATTTAATGATTTGAGAAGTTATACACACTTGCTAATTACGTTTTTGGATGAACAATAAAACAGACAGCAGAAGTGAGATATTATAATTATCAAAACCTGAGTTGTTGCTTTCCTCCAGGTGCCCATACCTGCCCATCAGATCCCACGAACATTCAGTACCCGTGTTTTACTGACGGACAATGTTTTTCCATCTCCGACTGGTGTGATGGAACGTTCAACTGTCCAGATGGCGCTGATGAACAAGGCTGTAAGAACTGAAATTTTTAATCTTTAAAGCAAAAATATTAATAAGAATAAGTCATAAACTTTGTCATTTTCTAAAGCATTGTATAAATTACCTTTTGAAAAATGACCTTTGAAGTTATGAAGTGAACATCATTCTTAACTTAATCAAATAAATATCTGGAGCCATATTTTCGAAGCTCTCTTAGTGCTAAGAAAGTCGTAAGTCAATGTTAATGTATGGTACTTACGACTATCTTAGCACTAAGAGAGCTTCGAAAATCTAGGCCCTGAATATTAACTTCATACTAAGTTATCTAAGATATGTGTACATTTACAACTTTTGAGGTTTGAGGTTTATGCACCAAATTTTTTACAGGTGTGTATGAAGATAAAGGTTTGAGTTATATGCACAATTGTTTTTACAGGTGTGTATGAAGATGAGCAGGTACGTCACTCCTCCGCTATGGACAGAGTTTCCAGAGTGATGCGTTTCTATGACAACAGCTCCTGGGCATGGCAGGAAATATTTGTAAAGTAAGTCAACAGTACTTATAGCAAATAGATTAAGCTTTAATATGTGAGATATACGAATGTGATTATAATAGCTTATGACTAATGACTAGCTAATGACTGCCAGTGTCATTGATTGTATTGAGCACCTTGATAACAGCATCAATAGTTTAAACTCAATATATTCTTTCCCTGAACTAGCAAAGTTTTATGTACAGTTGTTAGTAAAGTTTTAAGTACAGGTGTTATGTTATCAATTACCGTGTACTTGTTACCATTGAAAATAGTACACATAAAAAACAATTCTGAATTCCAGGCCAGATGGACGAGTTGATTTCCGAGTGGATGTACCAAAATATCCACTCTCCTGGGTTATCAATGGCATTTCTGTCAGTCGGGAACTTGGCCTCGGAATTATGCAGAGACCAGTCAGGGTAGGTAACTCTTTGTAACCAATAGTTGTACTAAGACAGGACAAAAATGACATGCATGCTGCATGACTTCTAAAGCTGAAATAGTAATATTACTCTCGGCAAATAAATGAAGCTGAACTTTAATTTTGCAGTATGACGCAGCACGCTACATGTACATCCAAGTGGAGGCTCCGGAGTACATTGTACGCGGTGAACAGATCGGAGTCCGTGTCACAGTGTTCAACTACTGGTACGAGGATGACTATATTGAAGTGAGTGCAGAGTGTTTTTGTGTCGTGTCCTTAAATCCTTAAAACCTAGAACAGAGGTCATTTGGGAGGCCTGTTTAACTGATATTGTTAATGGTTTATCTTTGAAAACAAATTCTTACATTTGGACTGACTTCTCTTCTAGTTCATTTCACAAAGATGTAAATATATAAAACTTCAGGTGCTTTTATGTTGTGCTCTTTTAGATAATGAATATGACTGTCAGAAAAGGGATTACTATTGGATTATAAAGATTACGAAATTTTGTGTACTTTTCCAGGTATTGATCACCATGCACGGAGACCCTAACTATGAGTTTGTTATTGTTGATGATATGGGTATCGTCAGTTCCTACAAGCCCATTACACACAAGGGAGACCATCAGACCATCGTCTTTGTAAGTTACACAAGATTTATGATTTAGTTAAGAATGAATTGTTCATAATTTTATCACATATGATTATGAAGTTTTAATATTCCAATATTTGACATCTAGAAATTCTTTCTTTAATCATGAGGTCATTTATTTATTAGGAGATCTTGATTATTTAATTTTTAAGAAGCCTGAGATGATTATTTCAATCAAATCATCACAGATACTGTAATTTAGACAGAACAAAAATATACAAAAACAATTGTTTGTTTACTGCTTAGGACACATCTCAGTAGAAAGGTGTAAAAATTGATAACATTGTGGATGATGAAATGTATTTATTTCATTTCAGCTTGAACCAGGAGAAGCCAAAGACATCTACATGCCAATTGTATCAACACTCGTAAGGGGAAACTTCACATTTAGAGTGTCTGCTTCCTGTTTCATGGAGAGGGACGAGGTTATTCGCAATGTCTACATTCTTGTGAGTAGCAAGAAATTATATCCAAATTGATTTCTTATGCACTTTGAAGTTTTGTCAGGGTCTTTTCTATCATTTGGTATGCATCATTTTTATGAAACACTCTTTGTTTCTTGGTCTTGATATTACTTCATGACATCCGGACAGCTACCTATACAGATGAATTTGTTTTGTGTCCATTAGTTATAGGTATAGGTCGAGATATTCAAAGTAGTGAAAGCATCATGCATAGACAAGTTAGCATGCGAGGTAGGTTTTCATTATTGTTTAGCTTCAACCATTAGCATGCATTTTACTTTTCATCGGTAAAACCTTGTATATTACAGCCTGATGGTGTGCAGAATTATTACCACACTCCCTTCCTGATAGATCTGATCACTTACGCCTCGATCATCATCCCAGATTTGGATGTTCCTGTCCCCGAACAGTTTGTGGTTCCTGAACAGAGAGAACATCTCTATGTTCCTGGATCAGCTGTGGCTCATCTGAGTATATTCGGTTAGTATTTCTGAAGTCCTCATCCTGATTTAAGATGGATTATGTTCATCATATTATTGTGTACCGGGTAATTGTGAAGAAAACATTCAAATATATGTGTTGTATACATTTTTTTTGTTTATGACAGTCAAATGAACAGTTTTGAAAACAATTATGGTCAGCATTGTACAGTCGTGACTTATGAAGGGCAATTTCACAGGAGCAAGTAAAAGTAATTACTTATCTGACATTTTTACTTATCCAGCATCAGTTCTTTTATATAAGTAATGAAAGGACTCAGTCTTTAAATAGCAAGTTGACTATACTAAGCTTTGCCAGTTTATTAAGATATTATCAATGATTTTTCTGCATACTTCAGGTGATGTTGTAACTCCTGGTTTCTTTGAGAATTACCTAAATGCCGAAAATGTCCTTTGGCGCCCATACGGAACTGGAGAAAACATTGCCTTCAACTTTGCATACAATCTGCTGACACTGCGCTTTATGAAGGCCAGTCAACAGCTGAGAGAAGAAACTCTGCAGAAGGCCTTGTATTACCTCAACATAGGTCAGTATGTCTCTCTCTTGTATTACCTCAACATAGGTCAGTCTCTCTCTCTTGTGTAACCTCAACATACTGGTCAGTCTCTCTCTCTTGTGTTACCTCAACATAGGTCAGTATGTCTCTCTCTTGTGTTACCTCAACATAGGTCAGTCTCTCTCTCTTGTGTAACCTCAACATACTGGTCAGTCTCTCTCTCTTGTGTTACCTCAACATAGGTCAGTATGTCTCTCTCTTGTGTTACCTCAACATAGGTCAGTCTCTCTCTCTTGTGTTACCTCAACATAGGTCAGTCTCTCTCTCTTGTGTTACCTCAACATAGGTCAGTCTCTCTCTCTTGTATTACCTCAACATAGGTCAGTCTCTCTCTCTTGTGTAACCTCAACATACTGGTCAGTCTCTCTCTCTTGTGTTACCTCAACATAGGTCAGTATGTCTCTCTCTTGTGTTACCTCAACATAGGTCAGTCTCTCTCTCTTGTGTAACCTCAACATACTGGTCAGTCTCTCACTCTTGTGTTACCTCAACATAGGTCAGTATGTCTCTCTCTTGTGTTACCTCAACATAGGTCAGTCTCTCTCTCTTGTGTTACCTCAACATAGGTCAGTCTCTCTCTCTTGTGTTACCTCAACATAGGTCAGTCTCTCTCTCTTGTATTACCTCAACATAGGTCAGTCTCTCTCTCTTGTGTAACCTCAACATACTGGTCAGTCTCTCTCTCTTGTGTTACCTCAACATAGGTCAGTATGTCTCTCTCTTGTGTTACCTCAACATAGGTCAGTCTCTCTCTCTTGTGTAACCTCAACATACTGGTCAGTCTCTCACTCTTGTGTTACCTCAACATAGGTCAGTCTCTCTCTCTTGTGTTACCTCAACATAGGTCAGTCTCTCTCTCTTGTATTACCTCAACATAGGTCAGTCTCTCTCTCTTGTGTAACCTCAACATACTGGTCAGTCTCTCTCTCTTGTGTTACCTCAACATAGGTCAGTATGTCTCTCTCTTGTGTTACCTCAACATAGGTCAGTCTCTCTCTCTTGTGTTACCTCAACATAGGTCAGTCTCTCTCTCTTGTGTTACCTCAACATAGGTCAGTCTCTCTCTCTTGTATTACCTCAACATAGGTCAGTATGTCTCTCTCTTGTGTTACCTCAACATAGGTCAGTCTCTCTCTCTTGTGTAACCTCAACATACTGGTCAGTCTCTCTCTCTTGTGTTACCTCAACATAGGTCAGTATGTCTCTCTCTTGTGTTACCTCAACATAGGTCAGTCTCTCTCTCTTGTGTAACCTCAACATACTGGTCAGTCTCTCTCTCTTGTGTTACCTCAACATAGGTCAGTTTGTCTCTTGTACTACCCCTACATAGGTCTGTCTGTCTCTCTCTTTTACTACCTCACACATAAGTCAATCTGTCTCTTGTACTACCCCTACATAGGTCAGTCTGTCTCTTGTACTACCCCTACATAGGTCATTTACCATTATTAACTCTATTACCACTATCCTTTGGTCTAATGGCAATATATATTCATATCTAATAAACTCTGTTCATTTAAGTTCATTTGCAATTTAATTGGAATAAACCCAATATTTAAAATTTGCAGCTCTACAGAGGCAGATGGGCTACATGAATGACGACGGGTCCTTCAGGATGTTCAGAGATGATCCCAAACCCAGTCTCTGGTAGGTTGACTGCTTGCCTTGTTGGGTTTTATTAAAGTGAGACTGGGTGGTTGTTTTGTTGATACGGAACATGTCCATTGTGGTATTGAGATGAAGATGAATTCAACTGGTTATGATAGTGTGATTAAGCACTTTGACTGCTAGGTTCTATAATGTTGTCTCAAGTGATTATTTTGAATTTACTAAAACTATATCTCTGGTTTGCTGTGCCCCAAATGTTTGATATGATTTTTATGACAAGAATTTACACATAAAACAATTATCAGTTTGATTTATCTTTACTATGTATTGCAATTTTCACAAATGTAAACTGAAAGTAAGATTTTTTTATTTCTCAAGTTCAATTTTTGTAATCTCATATCTGCAGAATTTCTGTTGGTTCTGTTGCTACCAAAATTGATATGTAAACATTGCAACAAGAGTATTGCAAGTGTTTCTGATACATGATTGCTCAACACTTTAATACAGGAAGTTGTTTATATGGGCAGGTGAAATGTTCTTGATACAACACAAATCTGTAATGAGGCCAGCTAAATGGATAATGGATTGAATAAATGATAAATTACCTGTAAATGATATTCTAAAAATTACATTTGATTGTTATTTTGATTTGTATTAAAAGTTTGGGTTCGTATGTTAAGGTTGACGGCCTTTGTGGCTAAGAGCTTGCACCGTGGACGATTCGGAGAGTGGGAGCGAGATCTGTTTATTCCTCTGGAACTCATCAACAAAATGGTCGTCTGGATCTGTGGTCAGCAGAACTCAACCACCGGCGCCTTCGATACACAGGGCTCAATCGCATATGATCGAAAGATGGTATGGGTTGTTCTTGACATATAAATATGTTAGAAATGCATTGTCTTTGTCTGTAAATTGGTCCAAACATATACAAGAATTTGCACCGATAGAGATATTGTGAAGGAAAGAATAAAAATGTAACAAATATGATATATGACTTGAAGGAGTGTGAGTGTTATTATGTTCCAAGTACTTAATGCAAATAAATCAAACATTTAGTATTTTTTAAATTTGATGTTTCATAGTGCCAGTTCTTGCAAAATAACCATTGTAAATTGATAGTAAAATCTATTTTTCTTACAGGCTAACCAAGATCTGATAATGAACAGCCAAATGTACGAGGACCCCGTCTCTTTGACAGCTTATGTCTTGATTGCTCTTTTTGAGACTACCGATGTCTCCGAGGTGAGTCAGAAGTCTATCATCTTTCTAAACATTTGATAAGCTCAAGTAAGTTGACAGTTTCATTAAAATTACTTTCAACAAGAGGTTTCTATTTGGATCTTTACCATAAATCTATCCAAATTTAAAGACATATTGAATTATTTATAGACATACTTGTCAGTGATAGACATAAGATTTAGTTTTTACAATTTATCATACAAACCAAATAATCATTCATGGACAGGTATATCCTTATTTTTAGGACATAAAATTGCTATGAAGTTTAAATTTGAGAATAATGCATTTCCAATTGAATATGATTTTTTTAAATAGACTGTTTAAAAAGTAAGTAACACTTTGAATATTCAAGGAAGAAAGTTTGTGGTTGCGTGAAATACTTTATTCCTTAAACTGTTTTTTGAATTTTGTCTTTGATAAAAAGGATGCTTTGGCTTGCCTTGATCGTGCCAAATCGAATGCTGCAAACTATCTGGCCAACAACGTGAACGATATCCCAGACACCGAGGTGTTCAAACTCGCCATTACTGCATACGCTCTGTCTCTTAGTCAGGAGAAGAGTAGGGCCGCATTCGAGAGACTCTGGGCACTGCAGAGGAAAAGTGAGTTTATGTGTCTAATAATAAAGACTAAGTTGATCATTTTATTGGTGTCAAGTGATAGTGCAGTTGTTAGCGTGTTCAGCTTCGGATCAAGTGGTCTGGGGTCCAAATCCCGCCAGGGGCTCGGCAACTTTGCCTGCAGTAGAGAAATGTTCTACATACAGTAAGGTTTGGGTTCAATGCTACACTGAATTTCACCGCAGTGTTAACTGTGGTTCACTTGTTCCAGCCAATGCTCACAGGTTTCAGCACAATGGATAGCCATGATTGTGTTGTGGGTTTTCTGCAATAAAACTTGCAGCTGTGATATCAGTGCAATACTCTTGAAAGTGGCTTTAAACCCCATGTCACCTCACCTCACCTACATCGAATATCAGTGCATTACCACCCATGGTTTGCTAGTTCCAGTTTTTGCTGGCAGGTTTCACGGCGTGGCATAACCACATTAGCGTTGCGTTCTCCATGCATTAATACTAGCAGCCATGATAAAAGTGAAATACCCTTGAAAGCGGTGTCAACCACAAATCACCTCACCTTAATAGAGTCAACAAGGATTTGTGCCATTTGATAATTCCAGAGACAAAATCAGACTTTTGATTTAATGATATTTTAGAAATAATTTTTAGTGAAACAGTGAGAGCAGATGCCTTGGGATTTTTATGAACTTTAGCTTGAACTTTCTGAACTTATTCATGTAGAGGCATATTATGCATTGAATAATTGTAGTAGGCAAGTCACACTCTCCTTGTGTATATCCCCCAAAAAACAAGTGATTTTGTTTAAAGTTCAGTTTTAAAATATTTTAGTGGTATCATCTTGTCCTTGCCCTCAGACAGAAAGTTACTTTTCTTGCAGGTTCAGACATCTATTTTGCCGATAGCGAGGTCCCACCAAATCCTTCAGAGATTGTCAACACTGTTCGATTCTTGAAGCCTCGTCAAGAACTGCAGAATGATGCCCTTGCCACACAGGCCACTGCTTATGCCCTTATGGCCCATATCAACAATAATGGAGCTAAGTACGAGAGAGACTCAATGATGCGCTGGCTGCAGACCATGAGAAATAGCATTGGTGGCTTCGCTTCTACACAGGTTTGAGTTTATTACTTATAATGTTGCCATAATGCAAGTTTGGTTTCTGACAGATGAACATTTTGATAGTTTGAAGATTTCCTTCCAAAACTCTCACTGTACACTCACTATAAGTGTGGATTTAGAACTGTAACTGTTTCTTCACTTCCTATCCAGGAAACATTAAAGAAGCCGACTTGAATTTCATAGATGGATTGTAGTTGCCTGAAAGTGGTCAGTGTTTTAATCCTTTAAAACAATAACATGTAACATTTTTTTGCTAATTTAAACTGACCCTATTTCTAGGATTCCCTGGTTGCCATGGAAGCACTCTTTAAGTTCACCCAAGTGGACCCCAACAGGAATGTGTTTGACCAGATGGTCAAACTGGAATCCACAGCTACTCCAGATTGGGTTCAGCAACGATTCTTCACCAAGACCAACTACACCAGACTGCAGAATGCCTACGTAAGTCGTACAATGAGTAAACATATCAGGGTACAGAATTAGAGTATCAGATGTGCACATATGTAAGAATCATATTATACACTTTCACTACACTTTGAAAACTTATTTTTGTGAGACCTGTTATTTCATTGTTTATCTACCACAAAAAAAAATAAATAATACAAAAAAAATTTCATTGTTTATCTTCTGAAAAAAAAAATAGTAAGAAGTAACTTCATAAAATGTTTTTGACTGTATCAGCTGCCGACTGTTTGGGGAGCCATGAAAATCTTGGCCCAGGGAACTGGTCGCTCTCTCATGCAGGTATGTTGATTTTGTTAATGCAAATGTCCAAATCTGTTAGCATGTTTAACAATTCATTAAGTTTTCTTTTAAGAATTTGAAGATCTTCTTTTTTATCTGGTTGGTAACTTCATATATATATTTTTATCAAAGATATATTCTATAATTATTCTTGAATGTTTCCATGGAAAGTAAAACTTCAATTTTAAAACACAAAATCAAAATATGTGATTAATTCATTTAGTTTTATATTTTGTTTTCTAAGTTGATTTAGAATGCATTTGAAAGGAAATTAAATTTTTTAAAATAATCTTTCCAATAGTTGACCACAACAGTGAACGTGGAATACCCCTGGCTGCTGAAACAGACCCAAGACGAAATCCAGTTTTTTGATCTAATGATTGACTACATCAATTGGGGTGGACGCAACTTCTCTGTTATGGAGATGTCCCCATGTGTCAGGTAAATTTGATTTCATTTTGGTTGTTTAATTGATATAACTTTTTTTTTTGTTATGGAGAAGACTTTAATCAGTTGTCTGGCAGTCTGGACATTGACTTTTATTCAGTTTGTTCTCAAAGGATTGGTTTTCCACAGGTAAAAGCTAATTGATAAATGTTGATATTACAGCTGGGCTAACCTTGAGAGGAGTTTAACGAGTGGCTTGGCAGTGTTGGAGGTTGATATTCCTACTGGATACATCATCATGAACAACACACTCAGGGAATATGTTCAGTCTGGAATTGTGCCCAACCTGAAGCGGGCAGAGTTCTATGGCAGAAAGGTTGTCTTCTACTTCAGCTATGTAAGTGTATTATCTTGTTTGTATTTCTTCTTTACAGAATTAATATCTTAGAACAAACAAATGGATGTTTTTGCATGATATCTTGATTAATAAAGGTCATTTTCTGTTTTCTTTTGCAATTATCACACACTTGTCAAAGTTTTGAGATGATAACTTTCAAGTTTTAATATATCAGCGTTTCAGCTGAGTCTTAGACTCACAAGCTCCAATGTCTATGGTAATGTTTTTTGTAATGGTAATTTGATGGATATGTAGGCTTCACACTTTACACACTTCACACACACACACACTTCACACACACACACACACACACACACACTTCACACACACACGCTAAACTAAGAAACTACTTTGATTCTTCATATTGCGTGTTTATGCAAATGTTTGTGTTTTAGCTGGACCAGAGCAAAACGTGTGTATTCTTCCGAGCAGACCGATGGTACCCGGTGGCCAATGCAACAATTCAACATCGCATGAGGGTCTACGATTACTATGAACCTGGTAAGTTTTATAAATTTTATCTTCAATGAATATCTACATCTTTAAATTTTTTGATGATCTTAGGTAGGATGGTTGGTTTATTGAACTTGTATTTCATGACAGTCTGTAATTGTGTTCTTCTGTTTATGACCAATCAATAAAAGTACACTTCTCTGTTCTCACCATTCTGTAAACGTGTATATATTTTTTACTGATCTGTAAAAGTTTAAAACTATGTTCTGAATGTATGCTTCTCTGTTCTGATCAATATGTAGTATACAATCTGTTTTCAGACCAATCTGTAAGCATATACACTTCTTTGTTCCGATCTGTAAATGCAATATTTCTTCTGTTGTCAGGTATGCACAACACAACGATGTACACAACCTACAACTTGTTCAACCTGAACATCTGTTTTGTGTGCGGGTCATATCAATGTCCCTACTGTCCATCCTTCAATGTTGCCTCGGTTCTCAAAGCCAGTATCTCCATGTTATGTGTAATCTTAGGTGTCCTCATCAAGAGATATGTGTTAAGGTGATCAGATGATACGTTAACCCTCTGACTATAGCATAAATTCACGAATACATATGACAACAACAGCAGAAACATACAAAATGATAATAAAGAATTCAGCTTGTTAATTTTGCACTGTAGATATTCTAGGCTTGTAGTAGGGATCGAGGAAGAACTTCTTTCTGAGGTGCAGTGTTCTTCAATATTCATCATCTCCTGATGCGTAGGTTAGTACCTTAAAGATATCCAAGAACATCGTCGATATCTTATAGAACAGAAAAATCACAGCTAAATTTATGACAAATTTGTTTCGATAGTATTCTTAAGAAATACACAAAATGTTGATCTTTTGAATTTAAGTTAGTCACAATCTTTTGGATGTTTTTATGGTAGCAAGGGTTATGAAGAATTATATTGAAAATACATTCCAAGATTATGTGCTTTCTTTACACTAAGAATTATAAGCCATCTACATATGGCTGTAACTATCTGAGCGTATATAGATCTCATTAATCTAATTTCATGTTTTTATATCTTCTTAGTATTCATGATTGTTATGCAATCCCAAGAGACCTAATCAGAGATAAGATCTGTTTTTCTTGGGTTTTATGTATGCATACTTCAACAAAATTGTTTCTAAGTAAAAGTAAAGATTGATAATTGAGTAGTTAAGTCAGTTTTGCTTATATTGCTTATCAAATAAAATGGAACTTAATAGTCCATAGCAATAAGCAATACAAAATGATGTTCTTTATTCATTTTGACTCTTGCCATTTAACTCGTTAATGTTTATCGTAGTTATATTAATAATCATTGTTTTAAAAAGGACTTTTATACAGTTTTCATAAATTTCTGAAAATCATATGTAGATATTCATATGTATATACTGGTGTTTATGTAGTAATCATCTTTTGTATATTATTCATGTACAATTTTTAATACATATACATCCTAGATCATCTGTCTTTGGAGAAAATAATTCACATTATTTTTCATTACCACTATATATTATCATTAAAAAATTGTGCTATTATATTTTAACTTGAAAGAATACTAGAATACTTATGATTGAATTTTATCATCTCATCAGCTTATGTAATAATGTACCTCTGATTGAAACTTATTTTCATGTATATGATGATCAAAATACCATAAACGCTAAATTTGGTATAATGTGTGGCAAGTTGAAAGTCACAAACCATTTAGTTTCTATTTGAATATGACAAAAATAATTTGAATGATGATTGTTTAAAAAATAAGTTTTAAGTTAAACTTTACTTTAGCTAGTTTTTACAAAATTATTTTAAATAACCATCTTTGTTTATTGACGTAAATGATTTATGAGATTTCATAAAGATTTTAATTGTAGATTGATTGTACATAGACTTATTTTTTACTCATGATTTTATAATAAAATCCATTTTAATAAATAAAACATTTTTTGAATTATATTTTCATGAAACGTGAAAAATCAACATTTGTATTAGTAATTACAAGTAAATTATTGTATTAAATTGCCCTATCTTGATACTGTGCAAGAAAAAACCATTTCCTGTATGTACATGTTGTGCTCTCTTCCCCGAATTGCCTCCCTTAGCAGAAATTATCCACTTTGAATTAGATGTGTCGATAGAGATCTTGCTGTAGTTTACTGCCTGACGGTCATTTTTTATTCAACAGATCATGCATTGGCAGTTCATGTCGTATATATAGACTATCTGTCCAACTTTCAATATACCCACTGGACGACTTACGCCTTAAAGTGACACAGAGTATGTTTCATTATTTTTCATGTGGCTTTAGAAAGAGCCAAAGTACCTTATGACCTGAGTCGAGTTAAAACCGCCTCCCTAAACTTGCATCTTTTTCTCTTAAATGCCAAAATTATTATATTTTCTTGTTTCGCCGATAATCGGAAAACGGTCATGATTATAAATGTTATGAATTCGAAATTATGTGTCCAATTAACGTGTATAATAGTTAAAAGACCTACTTATTACTATCAACCAGTGTTTATCTTTGTGTCAGCTGTAAATAAGTTTCGGAAATTACGTTTGAATCATTGGCGTGCGCCACTGTCCGGTTTTCGATTACAAAACACGACACTAACCCGTTTATCCTCACTTTACTGGACTGTCTTAAATCTTTATTTCCATACTGAGAGGCCACAGGCCTGAAGTACATAGTTATACATTTACAGGTAGTAACACATTCTTTCTAAACATAAACGCTTTGTGTATATAAATGGACAAATTTTCTAAATGAGATTTACTTTGGTTATTCATAAGAGATATAAACTTATTAATATGAGGGTGCTTATAAAAATATTTCTTTATGTACATAATTCTCAAAGAATTGTAAGCTGGGCAAACAAATACAAATGATATTCATCCTTGACTTTATTTAGATCACACATTTGACAGATTCTGTTTTCTTTTAAGATTCCTTGGTATCTCCCAGTTTCAATATATAAATCATGAGAAGAGCAACCTAATCTTGCTAGTGAAGATTTGTATTTTCTTATCGTTAAGACCGAAAGGTAATGTTCTGAATAGATAGAATCTTTAATCATTTTGTAGTAGAAACATTTGTTAGATAGTGAGAGGCTAGCTGACAAGTTTTGAAGGAATGTATCTTTAAGTCTTTAACTAGGCAAATAAAACGGGAGTGCGATTCTACGAATTGTTTATGCCAAGCATTACCGAAGCCGATAGAAAATAATATTTTTTTGGTGTGTGTTACCCAGTTATGTTTACTGTGACTATCATATAGTAACATCATATCGTAACATTTTCTTGGTAATCTGCATGACGGCATTGTTAACAGTCTTAACCAATACCTAATGATTTTAATGTTTGATTCGATATATAATGGGTATCTCCACATTCTCCATAAACTGATAGGCATTAGGATTTCTGAAACAACCACTACTTCTCGATGAAATGACACCATTTTTTGAAGTTTGACATATTTGACTCCAACAACCTACTCTGTGGCCCTTTAATTTCAAGAAATCGTCATCCCGGTAATGTTTGCCACGCAAAAGAAAATTTTAGAATGTTCTGAGGAAAGTTCAAAGGGTAATTATAGAATAATTTATCTGGATGACCGTTTTAATAGTTTAACTTTAGAAAGAACGTCTCTGGGGTGATTTAGAGCACAGGCCCTCGGATCATTAAAAAAAAATTTAAAAAATTAAAAAAAATTTTTTTGAGAACACCCCCTGAATAAAATTGTTCCTCTGTTAATAGTATATAGAAAGGCCAGACACTCCGTTCGCCCCCACCCGCTTTCTTGACCGAATGCTACAATAAATACGCACGCCATCAATATAAAATCTATGCAGACATAATGTCAAATGATTTGCCTTTCTACTCCAACTTACTTAAACCAATAAATCTTTGGGGTTATTTAATGAGGACGACCGAAAAACGATTTCCACGCCCAACTTAATGCTGATGGGACAAATGGCCGTTCGTCACCTTGACCTTGCGGGGTGTGTGGCCGCAGCGACAGATCTCATTGGTTGCAAGAACGGAGAATTAGAGTTATCTGTTCCTAACTTTGCATCAAACCAATGAGATCTGTCGCTGCAAGGCCAAGGTCAAATCTGAAACTTTATCTGGCCGTATCTGACGTCTGTAAACTCGCCTACCAAATTCGTCCGACAAGTGCTCAATTGGGTTTAGGTCCGGCGAATTAGCAGGCTATTCTTCACATTGATTCCATGCTGTTGAATTAAGTCATGTGTCACTTTTGCGGCAAGGGAACGTGCATTGCAATGATGGAACATCTTGTTTTGTTGACGCCGTTGGTGATGGCGAATCAAGGGAACGACTTCCGGAATAAGAATTTCATCAACGTTATGCTGTGCTGTAAGATTATGAGGAGATCTCTTCTGAAAAGGGGGTTTATTGCTCCCCACAGCATTACACGTCCACCTTCAAATCGATCTCGCTGCCTAACACATGCATTGGCAAAACATTCCCATTGGTGATAAATTTGCTCTCTTCCATCAACAAGGGGTCACAGTACATCGACTCAGAAAGCACAATTCTGCAGAAGAAATGTCGTGGTTGAAGTCTAAATCGCCGAGCAAAATGATTTCAATGGAGCCTGAGGCGGGAATGGATAATTTGACAAATTCTTGAACCATAATTAAGATCAAAGTTAACATTTGTATTTCTAGATCCACAAAGCTTATTTTTGAAACCGGATAATGTATCGATATTTTGGACGTGAGGATTTAATTAATTCCATAGTTGTATTGTGTCAAGTAAAAAAGACCTGGCATAAGTCGCCGTTCTACACTTCATTGTTCGCACGGATGAATTTTCTCTGAGATTGTAGTCATTCGTACTGGGTGTTTTTGGTAGGAGATCATTAAGATATTGAGGTGCTAGATTGTTTTTCATTTTATAAAAAGAAGTCAATTTAGATATATATCTACGTTCTGCTAGTGGTTTCTGATTCGTTTCGTCATAAAGTGCCTTATGGCTTGTTCATTTTTGCGTTTGGGAATATTTTACATCCAATAATTTCAACTTCAGATGAAAGTAAAAGGAGGTCGCTCAAACCATTCATAAGAATTAACCTTTGTGGAGATATAAGATATTGTAAAAAAGGTTCAGTTTCAATTTTTTTCTCAATTAATAGTAATTAATAATTATTCATCCAACTCAATATTCACCAACGTAAGCGGCTCCTTTTCTATTTGATGTTTTCCAAATATACTTGATGTCTGATAATTGTAATACAATATGTA
Organism: Phorcus lineatus; assembly: GCA_921293015.1. NCBI lineage: Eukaryota > Metazoa > Mollusca > Gastropoda > Trochida > Trochidae > Phorcus > Phorcus lineatus. The sequence goes on along the minus strand of OV121090.1, from coordinate 45,273,203 downwards.
GGTAGTTAGTAGGTTGTTCCTACAATGGACTGAATAGTTTCCACTTAAGTGTAGATTATCTTGTCAGTGGAAATGAAAGTGTAGCGAAATTGGGTATTTATGTTAATGGTTATCTGCAAGTTTGATGATTGCCATATATTTTATCATGTACTGTATAATGTGTTTATAGTTTCTCATCCTAATTGTTGTTTACATACTGGGGAACTGTGTAAGATATAAAGAAAGTTTTCCTTTGGAATATTAAAACCATTATCTTATTTCATCTTTAAAATGTAAGAAATGTTATGCTAGTATAAGAACCCCTCCCCCTCCGAATAAAAAAACTCCAAATTAAAATATTTCAAAATTAATTTTATATTATTTTCGTAGCTCATTACTCAACATGAACTTATAATGTTTTACGAAATATTAAGATTTCTAAATGATTCTATTTCAAAGTTCATAAACGAAACTTTTGAATTTTAGTCAAATGTGTGCCTCTAGTCAATGAAGATTTCAACGAATTTCGACGAAACCATCGGCAGTGAACACTTTATCAAAACAATATGATATCGTATCCTCCGAGGGAGGTATCATTACAGGAAAAAGTTCATATCCTGCTTCGTCAGCTTTCTGAACGGCTAATATGGAGCTAATTACAGTGAACAGTTGTTTATGTTGACAGCGTGAACCATGTGATCCTTTCATTTGTTCCCCTTCTCTCACGCAAATGCATAACACTTACGAGGGGATATCAAAAAGTTTCAATTATCACAAATAACGTACTGGTGAATACGGACCAAATGGTCAATGTAGCATAAGTGATCCTTGTCTAGTTCCTGGGTCAACAATAGTCTTTTTTGCGACAGCCAGTTTTACATCTGTTGATCAAAAAGCACAGAACCCCCTATTATGGAGAAAATTGAGGCGCGCAGTGTAATTAAGTTTTTACATTTGAAGGGCTAAATGCATGAAACAGGTCTGAGTTATGGCAGTGCATGGAATATACTCCATAACCAGTTGCATATGTCCAAAGTGTCAGCACGCTGTGTTCCTCGCTTACTGACTTCTTTGCAAGCTTCTTGAACAAGACGAAGAGGATTTCTTCAAACGTCTTGTTACCATGGATGAATGCTGGGTCTATCACTATAATCCTGAGACAAAAGAGATGCGCAAAGAGTGGAAGCGTGTTACGTCACCATCTCCCAAAAAGGCCAAGGTGCAAAAGTCTGCAGAAAAGGTCATGGTGTCTGTTTTTTTGGGATTGTCGTGGAGTCATCTTGACGGATTATCTAGCTATGGGTCAGGCCATTACTGGAGCTTATTACTGCAACCTGCTGAGGAGGTTACGAGATGCCATTAAACAGAAGCGCCGCGGTATGATCACCAAAGGTGTACGCCTGTTAGCTGACAATGCCCCAGCTCACACGATTCAAGCAGCTGCTGTGGAGGCACGGCGATGTGGCTTCCCCCCTATTCACCCGATCTTGCACCAAGTGGCTTCTTCTTGTTCCCCGATATGAAAAATCCATTTCGCGGACGTCGTTTTGAGGAAACCAATGACATCATTCAAGAGGTGGAGGCTTGGTTTTCCATGAAATCAGGGGTCTTCTATTCAGACGGTCTGCGCAAGGTCAAAAAGCGATGGGAAAATGTATATCTCTGGATGGTGACTATGTAGAGAAGTCTTAAAAACATGAGAACAAAGTAAAGTTTGTACCTTTTTGTGTCTTTTTGTGTCTGTGATAATTGAAACTTTTTGATATCCCCTCGTTGATAGTAATAAGTCGGTATCAAGCCAAATTGCCGTTTATGACAAAAATAACTGATATGAGCTTTGGTCGTCTCTTTGATTCGGTGAGTCGTGATAAGCTGGCGTGTATATAGCGACCCAAACCTTGACACGACCCAAACCGGGGAAATCGATAAAATTTGGAAAGGTTTAATTGGTATAAATCACTTATTTTGCCATATGTGTTTCATGCAATATATGAATAATAGTGTCAGAGAGGCACATTTAAACCTAATTTGGAAAAACAATGTTCATTAGCGGTATATCACTTTTAAAGATATTGACATATTTTTCATGCTTATGTAATCTTAAAATGAATGTAAACATTAATGTCCAAATGTTTTTTATTGTTTACACTTTCGAATGTCACAGAGTTAGTGATGTATAATTGTGTAAACTTAATCTCCAGTCTTACGTCACTATATTGATTATGAGTGGTTTGGTACATTGAGAAAGAAAACTGAATGAAATATTTAACAGGTGAATAAACCGCTGTATGGCGTGCGGCATAGTCTAGGTCGACAACAGTTTTCGCTTCGTTTTTCTTCTACGATTACTAATAATCAGATTGAGTCATGAAGTGTTTGACCCTCTGAAGAGAATGCATTTGGGATAAACATTAACCTCATTGGGGAAATTTTAAGAAATAAACTTTCCCAAAACGTGCTACTGCTCCTTTTGGTTTAAGTTTAACTTTAAGTTTTCAGTCTACTTTCATTGGACTAGGAAAAGAATATATGCTTTGTACCAGCTACATATGAATACATTCATAAGTGTAATATTTCTGAGATGAAAATATAAACATTTACCATTGAAATTTCAAAAACAAAAAAGATTTTGATAGATTTGCTTCTAGAACTTTTCCACACATTACACATGTAAGACGGCATTTCAAGGTTTCATAAATGTATGGGCATAAATGTATATAAGCATAGTCTCGATGTAATCAGGTTATCATGTTTTGATTGAGGTTGTGACACGAGTATAAATTTATTTCTTTTCAAACTTAAATGCGTACCCTCGGCAGAAGAATAGATTTCGTTTCGTTTTCCGTCCGCATTTGGTCGAAATGCATTCGATTACACTTATACCGTTTAGGTCCAGGGTCCAATGAATAATTTCAAAATATGCCAAATAACTAACAGTTCATCAAAAGTAGCCAGCCTTATATAAAACATCGCGCGTCATGAATCTATTTATATCAAAAGTATATATTGTAAAGGCGTTTTCCCGTGTTTAGTCGAGATCCCGTCAAAATTAACTAATTCAAACCGAAGCCAAAAATCTAATTCTTGACCAATGGTAGCCAAACTTGCCAGCTCATCTTGTATCATGATTATTTATATGTGAAAACAAAAATGCGCATCATTGGGTCAAAAGTATAGATTTTAAAGACGTTTTCCCGTTTTGGGTCGAGTTTCTGTCAAAATTAACATATTCAAACCTATGTAAAAAATTCTTATACTTGACACAAGGTAGCCAAACTTGCCTGATGATTCCATTATATAAATGTATACATGTTAAAACAAAATTGCGCACCATTGGGACGAAATTATGGACTTTAAAGCCGTTTTCCTGTTTTGGGTCGAGGTCCTATCAAAGTGAAAATATTCAAACCTATGTAAAATATCTGACAAAAGGTAGCAAAACTTGCAAAATCATCTTGTATCATGATTATATCCATGTTAAAACAACATTGCACAGCGTTGGGACAAAAGTATAGATTTTAAAGACGTTTTCCCGTTTTGGGTCGAGGGCCTGTCAAAATTAACAATTTCAAACCTATGTAAAATATCTATCAGTTGACCATTGGTAGCCAAACTTGCCAGATCATCATGTATCATGACTCTCCACATGTTAAAACAAAATTGCGCACCATTGGGTCGAAAATATAGATTTTAAAGGCGTTTTTCCGTTTTGGGTCGAGGTCCTGTCAAAATTAATATATTCAAACCTATGTAAAATATCTATTAGTTGACCAATGGTAGCCAAACTTGCCAGATCATCGTGTATTATGATTGTATACATGTTAAAACAAAATTGCACACCATTAGGACGAAAATATAGATTTTAAAGACATTTTCCCGTTTTGGGTTGAGGTCCTGTAAAAATGAAAATATTCAAACCTGTGTAAAATATTTAATATTTGACAAAAGGTAGCCAAACTTGCCAGATCATCTTGTATCATGATTATATACATGTTAAAACAACATTGCACGCCATTGGGTCAAAAATAAAGATTTTAAAGACGTTTTCCCGTTTTGGGTCGAGGTCCCGTCAAAATTAACATATTCAAACCTATGTAAAATATCTATTAGTTTACCAATGGTAGCCAAACTTGCCAGATCATCTTGTATCATGATTATATACATGTTAAAACAAAAGTGCGCACCATTGGGCTAAAGTATAGATTTTAAAGATGTTTTCCCGTTTTGGGTCGAGCTCCTGTCAAAATTAACATATTCAAACCTATGTAAAATATCTAATACTTGACAGAAGATAGTCAAACTTGCCATATCATCGTTTATCATAAATCTACACATGTAAAAACAAAATTGCGCACCATTGGGTCAAAAGTATAGATTTTAAAGACGTTTTCCCGTTTTGGGTCGAGGTCCTGTCAAAATTAACATATTTAAACCTATGTAAAATATCTGATACTTGACAGAAGGTAGCCAAACTTGCCAGATCATCGTGTATCATGAATCTACACATGTTAAACAAAATTGCGCACCATTTGGTCGAATTTATTTTAAAGGCGTTTTCCCGTTTGGGGTTGAGGTCCTGTCAAAATTGACATATTCAAAACTATGTAAAATATCTAATACTTGACAGAAGGTAGCCAAACTTGCCAGATCATCTTGTATCATGATCATATACATGTTAAAACAAAATTGTGCACTGTTGGGTCAAAAGTATAGATTTTAAAGACGTTTTCCCGTTTTGGGTCGAGGTCCTGTCAAAATTAACAGACTCAAAGCTATCCCCCAAATATAATACTTGACCAATGGTAGCCAAAAATTGTCAGATCATTGTGTGTAAAATAACTTATATGTTTAAAAACCCTAATTGCGCTCTACTGAGTCAGTAGAATTGAAATGAATTCCGTTTTTCTACTTTGAGTTGAAGTCCGATTATATCAACAGAATATCACGCAAACAATCTTGTATAGGTACAGAGGGGTACCTGGAGAGCAACATGTTGCTGCTGAAAATAAATACATAACTGGATAACACAACGTGTCGTCGTATATTTTACTAGCATTTGCCTTTACCATGTTTCTACCACTTCACAATTTAGTATCGCCCATATGGTTAAGATCACACAGAACCTCTATTGTTCGCAAGATGCAGTCAACCAGTATAATCCCCTGGTCTGTTGGTTTAAACATCACAAATGTTGCTTTCCAGGTAGTGAACCGGTCCAGATACAGGTGAACACGTAACAAGATTAAGGGATTAAAAGCAAGTATTTTGACCAAGAAAAACATGACAATTGAGACCGAAATGATAAGAACATTGATATATTTGGTCACTCGATATCGATCTGTGGCCTCCAATGTGGCCCATCTTCTTCTATGATAAAAAAAGGTCCTAATAGGCTCTAATCTTGTGTAGAGGTACATAAGCCAAAATTGAATATTAATTGTAGATTTGGTGAATCTGTGGCCCCTAATGGCCAAAATGCCATGGCCTCACTGTAGCGCAAGCGGAACGAGGCCCGGGAACCAGGTTGGGAAAATAGGTCATGCTAATTATAAACTCTGTCTCCCTCTTATAATTGTATGAGAACAAAAAACAATCTTAAATGGATAACTAGGTCTTTTAAAAAAGAAAAAAATAGTTTTATTATATAATATTTAGTTTTCTAGTACATCTTAATCAATCAACTGCGGTGAAAGATACTTTTATCGCAAAATAGTAATTCATTTCACACTTCCGGATGCTCCCCATTCCCCATAAGATTTTCCCCAAACCTACCACAAATAAAAACAAAAGGTGTTTTTCTTGGCACACAAGGGCTTTTTTCACTTAACCATACCATTTAATAATTTTTAATGAGGCAATTGGATTTATTTATACAATTTCCCTGTTTGGGTCGTTTCCCGGTTTGGGTCGTAACAAACGCCGGCCCACTTTAGTCTTTACTAGTCTAGCTGACTTTTGAGTTCACAAGTTTACATAAGAACTCTGAATCCCGCTCTTAGCCTTGGCAGTGAGTAGATATATAAAGTAGGTATAGAACTATTTTTCTTTATTCATAAGCATCGTGATGAAAAAAAATTCACAGCTTTTGTTTTGTTTAGGACCCTTAATAAAATCTGAACTAATAATAACTGATAACAGAAGTTTGTGACCTAGTCTACTGTTCCACTGTTGATTTGGTAGTTCTGTAATGAAGATAATTTATCTTATATTTGCTTACCAGTCTTATCTTTATGATTCAACGTCAAGCATAAGAAATATTCATGAAGAAAACGATTCCCCAAAACACCATTTTCAAAACATATTAGGTTTATAGTGCTGTAAGCGGCACAAAATAGTGTCAAATTGCTCCAACAATTATGTTTATTGTTGAACACTATAAAATATTGCTGTAAACTTTGTATTTCAGATGCTTAGCTAAGTTAACAGTCCCAAGGTCAAGCTGAATAAAGATGCCCTCCAACAGTTTAATGATCCAAAGCATGAATGTGATAAAGTCATCCAGACTGCTTCCATCTTCCATTTCTATGTGCTCAAAATGGACAGTGCTGCACAGAACAACAAACTCTTTCCAGAGATTTTCCAGTGTGATGAAATTTTCGATTGCCAAACGGACTTTACACAGTCTTAGTAGAAGCTCTTCCAGCTTATCTTTATGGCAGTTTCTGAAGTTTAACAGACACAAGAGCAGTGGAATATCTGATATAGCTAAACCTAAGCAACGGAAATGGCCAAAGAGACTCTTATTAACAACTCTAGTGTCTGTAGGTTCTTCCACAGCGTACTATCTATACCTTGATGAACAAGATAGGCGGAAAATACGGGTAGTTGTTGGAGGTTTCCGAAGATTTTGCAGGTATGAAGGAGAAAATTTTAAACTTGTGCAAAATATTGGCATGTTAAATACATCATTGTAAGAAGAATGCTATCAGACTTGTGCTTCCTTTTGTAACTTTAAAGGTTTTAAGTTGTAGATATGTATTGGAAATGCCTCTGAATGTTATTAACTGACCTGTCCTCATTTTGCCTACACCCCATATGGCCTACACAACTAATTTATGGTTTAGTGCACAACACACATGTGAAGTAAAATGAACTCTTTCAACAAGATGAGTAAGAACATAACTGATTTTTAATACTTTTATTTCATTTCACTTCATTTTTTCATTTTGATATCATCCTGACTGATTTAGTGTCCAACAGCATCTACAAACTGGCGCTGGTTTTCTGCAGGTAGCAAGGTGCTGATTTCATGTGTCACAAGTGCTCGTTGTGACACATCAAGAGTTAGTTGTGTCCATTTGTAACCTTTGCTCTAACTCTCTCTGTAAATCTGGTCTCTAGAAGGCTCACCAAATTGGGCCATATCTTAAAAGAATTTAAAGTGAAAATCAATTGTAATGTGAAAATCCTTTTTTTGATTGATGATAATAAGTTGATAAACATGTCCAAGATTCTTTCTCATTTAATCCTGCAGTCACTATAAACAAGAGTAAGAAAATAAAATAATAATTATTGTAGATCTCTGTTGATCGGCGCCCTGATCTCTGCGGACTACAAGTGGTCGCTGTACAACCTTGAAGAGGATGGAGAGGAGTACAACACCGCCATTAAGGGTTGTCATCAGCGGTCAGCTGAGCGGATGCTCATTGGTTGTCTCCAGAACGGGGGACTGTACATCAAGCTTGGTCAGGGGTTGGTCTCGCTGAATCACATCCTACCCAAGGAGTATGGGGATGTTTTAGTCACTCTTCAGGATAAAGCTCTCACAAGGGCACCGCATGAGGTATGAATATTTATTTCAGGATTTTCATCATTTTCAGTTTTGATGTTCAAGTAACTTGTAATGTGTTTACTGTTAGCAATAATATTTAGCTACTTTGAATTCTTTATTCTCTTATTTTACTGCATGTACATTACTAATGTAAAATTTATGAAGTTCCAGCTCATATCCATCCTCCGTTCCCCAGGGTTGATGTTCAGAGGCTCCTCACTTTTTGTCACTTTACCACTTTGAATAAGCTAATGAAATTTCTACATGATATTGCCTGAGACCCCCTAAAACGATCCATTACAACATGATAAGCTTGCAATTCCAACTTTAAGTTTATACTTTCTTGGTCAATGAATTTGGAAGGTTTCCTTTTAAATTTTAAATTAAAGTTTCTGAGCATGCTATAAACTAAGCAATATCAAAGGTGACCGAGGGTGGCTCATATCCTTATGTAAAGAGATATGACTTGTGGAAACAGCTTGGCATCATTGAACTCATGCTTTTAATGATTGATACACTTCTAGAGGCATATTTACAAATGAAAAATATGTCCTATTGTGATTCACCATATAGGTAATTTTATGTATTACCAGTACATTACATGTTATGGTATGAAATAGCTATTCTTAAGTTTAATCAAACATGGGTTAAACCCTATTACATGATCTTGTAACAGGCACAGAAAATAATCTGTTGTGTTTAGTTGCGAAGTTTAGTATTTAGAGAGAAGATGAAATGTAGGTAATGCTTTGAGTTGATTTTATTACCTGAAATAGTGTCATAGAATTATCCACTTTGTAATTTTCACTATTCTCAAAATGAATATATTGATGAAACAATTTACTGACAGGTGGAACAACTGTTTATGGAAGACTTTGGGAAGACTCCACAGAAGATGTTTGCCCAGTTTGAGGAGGAGCCGATAGCAGCAGCCAGTCTGGCACAGGTGCATCGAGCTGTGACCCACGCTGGGGAGAGGGTCGCCGTCAAGGTGGGTTTGCTGTAACGGGACAGTTTGTCATTGGCATTATGTAGAAGTACACAGTATTCAAATAACTGTTCATCGTTACTGGCTTGTTATTTGCAAGGCTTATGGTTTGAAAAATCAACTAGTCCTCCTAAAACTTTGACATGCCCTGCAATTTATAGACACTTTGTATATAAAAAAAAGGTGGGCTTGTTTTTTCTTACAAGCCCCATCTACACTGAACCAAAAATTGGCTGCTGGGCAGGCAGTTATTTCATACACTGGATATATAGTGGCAGTTGGAAATAAGATAAGCCAGATAGTCTTGACTTAGTATAGTACCAGTATACTTTGAAAAAGTTGTAGTCATATAAGTGAAGGATGTATTATAATATTGGGCAGTTTACTAAGACAAGGGTGGCTTTCAAGGTGGAAGTTTTGTTGATATGGAGCAGTTTGTCTGGCCTTTTGCAGTGGCATTTTACTTACAACTAAATACTTTCCTGGCTAAAAAGCCTACTCATGGTAAGTCTTTTGACTGCCCAGTGGTCAGGGCATTGAGCTTAAGGACCAAGATTTAAATCCTGCCTGACTTTGAATGTAGCTAATATTCAACATACAATAATGTTTTTAGATGCAATCACACATTATGTGGTAGAACAAAACCAGCATGTTTTGCAGGCAGCATTTAACACTTGCTGGTTACAACCATATGCAAATTAATTTTAATATAATATAATCGATAATCAATACTCTTGGTTGAGTAGTTTTATCATCAACCACATTACAGACTAAAGAGATGGAAAACAGTACTCAAGATTGTCAGAAACTTTGAAACCAAAGTTCATATGTAAAGCCATTCTTCCATCCAAAGAATATTGTCAATGGTCACAAAAAAAAAATGGTCTTATAAAACGGAACTTATGTTTTGGCTCCTTTTTCCATTAGAAGGGTGTTTTAAATTTTCAGCTATTGTTAAACAACTTATGCATGATTTGATTGTAGATTTCAATTCGAGATGATCAAGGAATATTACTCATGTTTTGTTCAAGGTTCAATATATTGATTTGCGGGATCGCTTCAGTGGTGACATCCGTACATGTGAAATACTCCTGGAACTGATCGGATGGGTGCATCCCAAGTTCAATTTTGGATGGGTATTGCAGGTGTGTATTTGTTTTCTATTGCAAGTTGATATTTTATAGAAGAAGTATCTTTTTGTGTACCGCATATAAAAACAAATTTGTATCATTTTCCATGAAAGTAGTGTTAACAATACAAGCAAGATTGTCCTTCTAATTTTTTTTTAGTGATTTAGGAATCTTCAGCTTAGGTTAACAAACGTATTGCCCGTGGTTAGTGATAAACATGTCAAGGATACTGAGCAGCAGCAGGTGTAGTGTTAAAGTTTTGTTGATCTGTCACAGGATTTGAAGGGCACTCTAGCTCAGGAACTTGACTTTGTGAATGAGGGTCAAAACGGGGAGCGTTGTCAGAGAGACTTAAAGCATCTACGCTGGGTGTATGTGCCCAAGATACACTGGGACATGACTACCAAGGTATAGTATTCTTCCAATCAATCTCTCTATCACTTTAAACGATAAAGGGAAACTATAATGTAAAAAAAGATTTGTAAAGACTCTGTATGAATAAAGTGCAGTCATATTTTTTTAGATGTGATGATCAGGAGTCATTAAAGACCTTCATAGTCGGACGATCTGGGAATTATGTTGTGTCCGATTCTCTCACATAAACTTCTACAATAGAAGCAAAATAATCCCCTCTAAGATTAAAATATTTGTTGTAGGAAATATTATTAATCTTTCTGTTACAGAGAGTGTTGACAGCTGAATACATTGACGGGTGTAAAATCAGTGATGTTGCTCGGATCAAACAAATGGGCCTTTCACTCAAAGAGGTCAGTTGTAGATCTCTATTGTCTATGTAATGTCGCATGTTTTAACTGTATTTGCAGTTAAAGAAAAACAATCATAACCAAAAAATACAAACACAGCTGTTGATCCTCAAGTTCATTCTCCTTCTTTGAAATGAATTCACAATTAAATCCACATGTTATTTCATATATTGATTGATACCAAATTGTCTCACCATTTTTTATGGCAATTGGCCTATAAATGTGCTCTATATAAATATTCACTGCAATTAATTGTCAAAATCTCTTCTAGAGTCAAAATATCAACGCTGTCTCTTCCCTGCATTTGTATCAACTTTTTCTCATCTCCTGCAGGTAGACACAAAGCTAGTCAAGTGTTTTGCAGATCAAATCTTCCTATCTGGATTTGTGCACGCAGACCCACACCCCGGGAATGTGTTTATCCGGCGGGGAGGGGACGGTAGTGCCCAGCTGGTGTTGTTGGACCATGGCCTATATGATTTCCTCACCCCCCAACATAGGGAGTCACTTTGTTACCTTTATAAAGCTATTGTTATGAAGAATCCTCTCGATATGGAGACGTTCTCACATAGGCTTGGAGTTGAAGGTAACATTCATCTGCATTTGAAACTGCTATTATTTTACTTATTTAATGGAGGGTACAACCCTTTGGTTATTTGGAAATTACATTACCCTTGAGGAACTCTCAAAGTTTTGTTAGGCCTGATCATTATTACCAATAAATATATTTGAATGTAACTGTCATATTTAAGTTAACGAAAATGTTCACATCATTTATCGGCTTAATGAAGACTTGTTTAATAGTACATTTTAAGAAAACGTTTTTAAATTTGATTATTTGAAATAAGTAAAGGATTATCACACGTAAATTCAAATAAAATAACTTATTCTAACTTAACTTTTTCCCAGATTTCCACATATTTGCCATAATGCTTGTTCAGAGGCCTGTAAAGTTGAAGAATAAGCCTTTGATTCGCACCAAACCTATCTCAAGGCAAGAGTGGAGAAACATGTCTAAGGACATGCAGGAAGAACTGAGACAAGAGTTTATTGCAATACACAATCGGGTGCTGCAGATAATGAAAGATATGCCAAAAGGGCTCCTATTGATATTTAGGTAGGCAATTCCTTGCTTCTTCACTCATTGGCTGATGTTTCCTCTCTCTCATTGGCTGGTTTTTGTCTGTACTCTTATTGGCTAATGTTTCTGTCCTCTCTTTGGCTGATTTTCTCTTTCCTCTCATTGGCTGGTTCTTCCCTCTAATTTGAGAGTGTTGATCTTTCATCTCATTGGCTGAGATGTCTTTCTTTCATGATGCTTGCTTTTTATAAACCATGATTCTAAATCTTTTCCCCCAATTTGTTCCTTCATGACACTGACCATATATGTAGAAGCACAATTAACATGTTAGATGTTGTAAATTTGTTGTGGATAATAGGTAAAAGTTGTGGATATATTTTCTCTCTTTACTTCTTGATCAATCATCAAAGACATATCAAAGATGAAAACATAGATATTTGAATTGTGTTCAAAATACGAGGTTGGTCAATCAGAAATCCACATGAAAGATAAGCGCTGGAGGCATTTGACAAAGAGCATGTACAATTGTGAGAGGGGTTGGTTGACTTTTGAACCACAAACTCAAATGCCAGACACTTAAACATATTTTGTACAATGAATATTGTTGATAAGCTCTTTGACATTTTTAGTCTGTCATGGTGTCCAGTTTAACTATGATCAGCATCCAGAAAAAAATTCTCAGCTTTAAGCATTTATTTTTAAGTGTTTGAAAGGTTGTTCCATATGTATAGATTAATGCCTATTCTGTTGCATACACAGTCCTAAACTGATGAAAGAACAAGAATCTGATTTGAACATTTTCTGGAAAACAATGTCTTTATAGTGAAAATTACAACTAATTTATTTATGCTTCCTACTCCATAAGTTTGAAATTAAGATCACTAACAAACTGAACCTTCAAGCATGATTTCTTGCCTAATCTCCTTCCATAGCAGTTAACCCAAGCTTGTTCAAGCTAGAATTCTGTGTACTTTGACTCTGTTGCCAGTCATCACCATGGTTAAACTGATAATCTTTGCTATGTCAGCTCCATTAATCAATTATTTTTAGAAATGTAAATTGTTTTAGGGGATATTGACCAGGAATGAGTGGAAACTTATTATTTTAAGACATTTATCTAGGTAGAAACAAGACTGTCATTTACAAGTTCACTGTCTACTTTTGTTTAGAAAATAGAATTACAGGTTGTTGCGCAAAGAGTCTTCCTCATTTACCCAGGGCTGAATGTTCCCATGCTCTTCACCTTCTATCATGGACTAAAATTACATGTCAATTTGAGCCTCTCAAAATACACTTTCGTGATCATGGCCAATCAGTAGCAAGGTGTCATTTTGTATTTCAATTTCATATTTCAGAGCATTAAGCATTGCTGAAAAAACTGTTTTAACCTCAGTGTTACCAAACAAATATCTGTATCAAGCCTTTGTTATTTCACAAGAAGAATCAAAGGTGGGTGATCTTAGTACAAAGTTTGTGATGGGTGAAGAGTATTGGAACATTAAGTCCTGGGTGACCATGGATGGCAAAAAGTAGGTCATCAATACTGATCATCTCTTCTCTGAACCTTTCATCTGCGGGTCACGGAATAATATGAGATTGCAAATTCTTGATTATTTCCTTAAATACGTTTTTATTCTCATAAGAATTGGCCACAAAGACTGGCGGTGCTGATCAGCTGAAGAACTAACGACCAAGGGCTTATCTGAACCCATATAAGGACACTGCTCGGCCTGTCAAAATGAATTCCTAACCAAGGTTTTTACTTGTGTTTGATAATAAGAAATTACTAATGTCAGAAGTCATTCCTTTCTGATTACACCATAATTTAGAAATAAATGTGTCTTTGGATGTGTCATTGGCTTGATGAAAAGGCTTGTTCTTCATTGAGTGGCTACTTGCTTGTAAAATTTCCTGAAAATTATTGTAAACCATATTTGTACATAGACCAAGAAGTCTTCTGCGAGATTCTGGTGCAACGACCAATCAAACGTGACACTCTGTACTTGCCAAGTCGAATGAGCGAAAAGGACTTGGAGTATATGCGAGCAATGGCTGCCCAACACTTTGACAAAATCATGGCTGTGTTGAAGTGTATGCCAAGGAGTCTCTTGTTGGTTATCAGGTGGGTGCACGCCGGCCCTCTGTCTAAGCAATTCTCTTAGCAATTGTCTCATACAAGTGCTCATTTAAGTTATTCTGGAGTAATTATGTTATTTACATAAACACTGTGCCTGCAAAGAAGATTGCTTGTTGCTAGGTTACAGTTACTTCTTTTGAGATGAATCTAAACCTAGAAGATTTCATTGAATAACTTCTTAGTCAATAGGTATGATTCAAAAGCAACAGCCTGCATACCATGCAAAATCAAAGAGTCAGGGTTGTAATGCCAACAAGAAAGGATAAACTTGGAATTATCACTCAAAGGGATTTTAGTTTGTTAAGGGTTCTAATATATATTCTACCTAAATGATCATCCCTGCAAACAAGCCCATAAGCTCACACAGTGTACATATGAATCTTCCTGCAATGTAGCCATCCTGCTAAATCAGCCTATTTTTATTGGCATAGCTCCTTCATATACTTTGATATCCTTCAGTCCTAAACTCTTGTATCGCTATATATAAACAGCCAATGAAATAACTCGCATCCAGCGATAGTTCTTGCGATCGTATTTCTGATAAATATTTGTTTTAATTTCGACTAAAAAAGATTAATAAATTTGAAATTTTGTCAAATCAGACATTTTAAATAGGTAACACGGCCTCAGAAAAATCATTCTTAGTACTTCTTTTATAATCGGGGTTTTTCCATACCCGATCAGGGACATGAGTTCAGGCACTTGAAATTGGGTAAACCCGCCGAAATCGGGTAATATGTCATGTATGGCACCACCAAGATGAGAGTCATACAAGTGTCAATTACATTAGCGAAAGATAGCACTGCCAGCCACAAGCAGTTTGCTTTTATGAAAAATATGGTGGTGCCTTTTACCATATTTTAATGTTCATAGTGACAGATTATTGTTGCATGTGAAAACAAGATTGTTTTATTTTCAAGCTATCACATAGGCCGTGTCCTCTCTTTCTAAGCTCTTAGGAAGCATTCGATACCTGTTACATGAGAGGCTGTGCTAGATTACAGTGCATCTAGTTACCGGCTGTCACTACATCTGAGTAACCTGCCGTCAGCGGAAGGAGGGTTTGGGTCCAAAGGATATTAGGGTATTCGTAGGAGCTGTACACATATCTAAATAAGTTGATTTAGAAGGATGCAATGTAGCCTGCCATTATTCACCTAGGTGTCATACTGGTTCACTGTAACTTTTTAAGATGTAGCAAAGATAGGGGATATTTGACAACAATGTTTGATTATGTAAAAAAGGCCCTGAGTTCAATAAGCGACCGTAGAGCTTATAATGCATTAATCCATAACATTCGATTATGATCACTTCAGTCTAAAGTATCTCTTGTCAAGGGGGTTAATTGATAAGTGCTGTTATCATGTGTTATGATGAAAACATTCCTTTCAAAGTCACATCAGAAATTTATTATCTAGCGTGATTTCTCAAGACCCATTATCTGAATTCTTTTCATAACATTCAAATAGCATCTTTAGGAAAGATGCAAAGTCAAGTCCATTTGGGTGAACTTGGCATTATTTGCAAGGTCATAGTGATGCTTTCAATTTTCAGCATGGATACCTGTATGTCAAGATTTTCATTGTGATATCTAAAGACACACTCAATTGATTATCATCATATCTCTCACAACGTTTCTTAAAGAGCCACTCCGTGATTCTCATAACATATTACTTACCTTTGATATGAACCTAAATGTCATATGTGGTGATATAAAATCAAAACATCTTAACTTTTCATGTCCAAAAGAAATATATATGACAAATACTGGTTTTCAATGAAAATCTAAAAACAACCTTATAAATGAACAGAGGTGTAGATATCACGTCCAATATACATGGATACTAGTTATATAACCTAACAAACACTATCAACTCCCAACTGCCCTCCTGCCTGTTTTAGATATGTTTCCTAAATTACGTTTGACTATTTGATGCGCGCCACTGTCTGGTTTTCGATCATAATTGCGACGTTCTACCTTCATATTTTCACTGTAGAAAAACCAAAAAACTTTAAATTATGTCTTTTTGGTAACAGTCGATACTTCGTGATCAAATGACACCGTTATTAAGTTTGGCATATATGACTCCAACAACTCACGGAGTGGCTCTTTAAAAAAGGAAGATGTCAGGCACAGGCAGCTTGTAAATTGATTATCTCAAGAACTTCTGCAAGAGAAGATGATGTCTTTTTTGAAGACTTTCACACAGTTAAAATTTTCAGCATTGTAACGACATTGTCTTCAAGGTCACAATGGTCATACAATTTTGAAAATATTTTTCTAGTTTCAACAACCACATTCAAAACATCCAAAAAATAATCAAAATTTTGCTGTTGACATGGGAACTTCTCTACTCTTTCCACAATATTCAAATAATTATTTCAGCAGGAGATCATGTCAACTTATTGACATTTACTTCTAAACTTGAAAGTTATCAATGTGTTTTAGACATACATCAATACAAATGCATTGAAAGAGCTTTTGTAGATACATGACTTTCTCAATTCAGGATTAATTCTCTTTAAAATCAACTCCCACAGTTTGTAATCATTAGTTCTCTGAAATCTTCAATGTTCATATTTTATGTACATATTGAAAACTGATAAAACAACTATTTCTAAAGTAATTGGTCTTTGATAGAATATACCTTTTTTTATAGATCAAGGGCAACCTTTAACAAAGACTTTTAATTTTAGTACATCAGTGATTGTGATAGGTACTTGTAAAGAATATGCCTTTCATATTAACTGGACCATTAGAATGACCTTTGACCTTGACCTCATTGAAGGACACTGAAAATTCGATAATAGCTATAACCTCTAACCTCTAATTATGCAATGATTTTCCTTCATATTTTACATGTAAATCCATTGTCTACGAAGATGTTATCATAATACTCAAGCTGGTCAAGGACCATTTTTCATGTTAACCCGAATGAAGATCACATCATCGGATTCTTTGCATATAAATATTTCCTTTCAAATTCAAAATCCGAAACATTTTCATTCCTTATTTGAATTTTCTGAGGTTATTTTCATTTAATCTTGCAAAACCACATTTTATTTGGAGTAATTCACTTGTTTGAAGACTGAAAGGAAATCAAGAAGTAAAGAGAGAGAAAAAATCATATCTTTTTTGAGTTTGTCATTTGGTTGTTCTTTTGTGTGTATGTTTTGATCTAACCAGCTTGTAGATATCATTAGGATGTCACATATACTGGTTTAGAATAGTGAAGGATGTTTAAACAATTTGAAAAGGCAAAGAATGATTAATTAATTCATTGATATACTGGTAAAATATAACTCATAATTTCTAATATCCCTAAATTATTTTTGTCAAGTATAGCTTCTCTCCATAAGCCTTAGTAAATTGTTTAAAAATATTTTCTAATCACAATTTGATTATATTTCTTCCTGATATTGATCTGTTGTAGGAATTTAAATACAATCCGAGCAATAAATCGTGAACATGGAAACCTTGTTGACCGATATGGCATCATGGCACGTAGGTGAGTCACTAAGTGGTTTTTACTTCCTTTTGGATCTTTCTGGTTTGTATTACAAGATCTTAGGTTTGAATTAAGGTCTTGGCACATTTATCTTAATTTTTCATGCTGTTTTGATGCAATGCAGATCAGTGCCAGACAATACTTCTAGGTTCCACTGCTGGTCAACAGACTTTCTCACTGCAAGAGATCCATCAGACTGGATAAGAGATAAAGACGCTATCTAGCTAAAAAATACTTCTCTTCAAAATATAAAGAAATAGTTGGCCTTTGGGATGGTAACAACATGGGTTGGGCAAGTAGAGAAGTTTCTTGATTCATTTATTGATTTTATTTACTGTAAAGTCAAGATCTACATGTGCAATGGCACATTTCCATTATCTATAAATGTATGGTATTTGGCTAAAAGGATTATATGTTTGCAGTAGTCTACATTTTAGTAGATTTTAATATTTCAGTGATAAATGTATGGGACCCAAATAGGAAAGATCGATGACTTCATGGATGGAATGTATTCACTATATAATTTTGAATTCTTAAAACTTGCTTTTCTGAGAACGTTTTATCAACTTTCCAAAGTGAGTGAAATTCGGTTACTTTCATGTATATCTAGTTTGATTTTGATGGTTTTGAGGAGTCAGCAGCTCAATGTTAAAATGACCATGTGCTGCTCATGGAGATACTCATTTAATTCATTACTCAGTGATAGTATCCTCGGAAATATGAATATAAAATCATATTTTTAAATATTTGATGCAAAAATTATGCCGATTTTAACATATGGAGCTGAAATCTTGGGTTTGAATTATTACAACCAAATCGAAAGAGTCCAACTGAGAGCATGTAAAAAGTTTTTAGGTGTTAAATTGAGTACGATGAATACAATGGTGTATGGAGAATGTGGTAGATATCCGTTGCAACTATTTACAAATATCAAAGCAATAAAGTATTGGTTAAAGTTACTGAATATGCCTTCATATCGTCTGCCTAAAAAGTGTTACAACATGATGATGTTATATGATAAGAATGGTCATACCAATTGGGCCACTTCAGTTAGAAACTTCCTGTTTTCAAAGGGGTTTGGTTTCGTATGGTTAGACCAACATGTAGACTCGAATGATAGATTTATCTTTCAACTAACAAGAAGACTAAAAGATAATTATTTACAAGAATGGTTAGAAAAGATATCACTTTCCAGTAAATGCCTGTATTATAGAATGTTTGAATGTACTTTGGAGTCAGAAATCTATCTCTCATGTGTAAATGTAAAAAAGTTTTTATAGCTTTAAGTAGACTTAGGTGTTCTTCACATGACTTATTCATCGAGAATGGAAGATTCAAATCAATCCAAAATGAAAATAGAATTTTCAAACTTTGTAATCTTATCGAAATAGAAGATGAATATAATTTTGTTTTAATTTGCCCTGTCTACAATTTTCTAAGAAATTTATACATAAAAAGATACTTCCTTGTCCATCCAAACCTTTTCAAGTTCGTTGAATTGTTGAATAACACAAATCATACAGTGCTGCAAAATCTGTCCATGTTTGTTTACTATGCAATGTTATTTAGATCAGAATTTATCAAGAAACATGATATGAATTACACTTAATTGTTGTCAAGTTAAGGTTTAGTACCTAAGCGTGTACATTTTGACACATGCAGGTATTGTACTACAGGCCTGTGGCCTTTCAGTACCGGAAATAAATTGATATAATTGTCATTTGGTACAGTTATCCATATCTTCCTGTTTAAACATTTCAGCGCCATATCAGGGACGGCCCGACAGAAGAAAGGAAGAGTGAGTTTGCAGAGTCAAATGCGTGCATGGTGGGAGCGATGCGTGTTTGACGTGAGGATCTACACGGAGAACGTGAAGCACAGCCTAACGATGTTTCTCGCCTTCACCTACCTGCGTGTCCTGGAGTGGCTTGGACGGGGTCCGTCCGTCAAGAACATCAAGCAGCTGGTTGACAAGCAGGAGAGGAGGTAGGAGGGTGAAGACTGAAAGACAATCTCTTTGAAGCCAGTTCGAACCTATCCCTTATACTTCACTGCATTTCTTGATCTGAAGTCTGCTCCAAAGTGGTTAAGTCAGGTGTGCTTTGCACTCCAGCCAATCAGCGATGTTGCTAAGAATCCATTGTTACTATTTTAGATTTTAGCAGTCTGATTATTGGAATTGATGGAAGATGATTTTGACAGTTGACGAAGCTTTGAAATTGAAACACTTACATCAGATACATAATGTATGTTGCTGTTGAACAGCAAAAGAAGGGCTGTTTAACAACAAAATTTAAGCACTTATATGGTTGAAAAAAATTGAAAGGCTTAAAAGTTTGAAATGATTTAAGAATGAAATAATCCAATTTGGCAATTGCTGCATAAGCATATATTATTTGTAAAAAGTTGTAAAAAAAACAATTTTAGTGAAATTCATTGACCACACTCTTGACATGTTATTTGAATGCTGCCTATAGAATAATAACTTCAAACTAATGTCTAATAGTAATAATATTCCCATTTATAGATCGCACTTATCTATCCACTTAGTGGTTACTCAAGGCCCTATTGGAATATTATTACCCTGGTCTATCCCAGACATTTTCATCCTTAGACACCATATCCTGCTTGGTAAACACAGGCACATTTTGAATGAAGTCTCTTTCAAGTCTCTTTCGCAAGTTGACACCACAAGTATCTTAAGTCCCTTCAAACTCTCAGCTAATCTGGCTTAGACTCAATTAACCCACCAATACAGCGAGCTGCTGTGGATGTTGCTGAACTTCACTGATAGTTGTCAACTGTGCAATACCACCATGCACAACATGCCACATCTAATGATGGAAGTTAGAAAGTGTTAAAGGAAATCATTATCTTTTGCATTCATTTTATACTAGTCTTTTGATTTCTTTGAAATGTCATTTAGGTTTTTAAGAGACTCTTAATAATAATCTTAAGATTAATAACTTATATTTTTAATACTTACCCCACTTCTTATATTGCATATTACCTATACTTTTCGATCAAAAGATTGGAAAACGTGTTGGTAGTAGTCATCCTGTCTTCGTTCTGCAAGACGGGGAATATGACAATGACAACATGGCCTCGTAACCGGAAGGTGACGATCCAATCCGTCACGTGATCACGTTGACAAAATAACATTCCATATTAATCGCTTCGCGATTGGACGTGTTTTGTGTTGAACTAATTGTGTTGTAAATTTTTTTTTTTGATTTGACTTATCTTTGCTGCACGGTATGTTCTCTTTGTTATCCCTATTTTGTGCGTGATGTGAATAATGCAGTGGTAACCTACCTCGCCTTGCTTCGCTTGGAATTCTAATTTGGCCGTGTTCGACACGTCCCGTATGTTTTCCCTTCCTTAATTGGTTGTGGCTGCTTTAATGGTATCCAATATCCATGTTTTACCTTTCATGCATGCTATATCCATTAGAATTTCACATTTTCACCACGAAATATCTTCGTTCTGTCTACGTGTCTCCAAACAAAATGGCGGTCTGTTTGGTGTCATATTTGCACGTGGTAGTGTGTGATTTGGAAATTTTCTATTTCAAAATGTTTTTCTAAACTTAATAACATCTTTTAGCACTGGGAAATGGTTTTTCACCTTTGCTTTTGTTATTATTTTTGTTTTTTTGTATGTGATACCACTTGTCTCGGCAACGAGGTTTTGCGTAAGATTTGCTGCGGTTCTACACTTGTTTATTCACATTACGGAGGCCCGTAGGTGTCATTTTGTGTATGCATCAAATTTTAACGATTTTTCGCATATCTTTTTCATACTTTGTATGCGTAATGTGATTAAATCTTCCCTTTGAGTAATATTCTTACAGTAAAATAAATAAATAGCAATTGCTTTGCGTCAATCTGATTCGCTGAACACGGTAATAGAAGTTCAGTTCATACCTCCATAAACTTAATTTGGTGACGTCACATCATTTTAAGCCAAGCCCATCGACGGAACTATTTGTAAACAAGTTACGTTTTTCTAAAAATAGCAACACTTTGTTCAATGACACTTCTTGAAAGTAGGTAAATAAAAAATTAACGTAATTCAGTATGAAATAATTATTGTTGTCAAAGGTTCTAAAGGTAGTCCTTTTCATAATAAACAAGAGAGTTCTATCAGAAATTACAACCGATCGTGTTCCACCTCACAGAAGGCAAATGTCATTGTTCAATGCTCTCGCGGCTGTTGCAGGGAGGTAAGCAAAGTAATGTCGTTAAGTTCATGAACAGAGTTAAGCTTGGCTCCTCGACAAGTTTAAGAACTGTTCAATCAGATTCCGTTAGATCGAGATCATAACACCACCAGTACATGGCATCTACGAGGGTAAATTCGGCTGGTTTCCTCTCCGAGTTCTACGTTCGCGATTTGTGTTTGCAACTGTGAGAACTAGCAGTGTCAAGGCCACGTGTGACGGACGTCCGATAAGTTCATGGCCACGTGCGTTGTAGATTTTCATTGGCTGATGAACGTTTTGTAGGCGGGGCTAGGGATCCGATGACGTTTTGATTGACATTTTATCTCTTTCATGCTGTTGAGCGTTGAATTCATTCGCGCATATAGTGCAGCTCTATTTGGTGCAAATATGTATATTTAGAGCAATAAAATGTTTTAAAAACAACTAGTATGTATATATTTATTTCACACAGTTTGCACATCGGTTTTTAAGTTTATACCTCCATGAACTTTATAAATGTTGAAGTCAATTCTTAAGTAATTTATTTATTTAATTACTTTTCTTGTGCTGCTTGCGTTGCTTTCATGTTTTTGTTAACATGGTATGCTTTCTTCGCAGGCGTTAATGTGTGTTAGACATATTATTTTACATGCTAATAATAAACATCATTTTTTCTTACCTTTGCTGTGTTGCCTTTGTATGCTTATTATTACGTTGGGTGTTTGTTCTAACCTACAGGTTCATGACTAGGGTTTTTTGCACCTCGTGCAGATCTCTCACGTCTTTCAAGGACCCCCACCCGCTGTGTCCGGACTGTATGGCGGCTGTGTGTGATTGGGACAACAGGTGCATCTTCTGTCGGCCGTTGTCCTCTCCAGACTTTAAAGCTTTCTTGGCTGCCACCGATTGCAGGAACGTGTTGGCCGACGCTCTGTCAAGACCGGACAAGCCGTCACCGACGGAGTGGATGCTTCATGCAGAAGCGTTCAACCTTTTGTGTCAGTCCTATCATCGACCAATGATAGACCTCTTCGCAACAAGATTCAAAGCACAACTGCCAGTGTACGTCTCCCCGTTGCCGGACTCAGCGGCGTGGGCGGTGGACGCGCTGTCGATGTCGTGGGAGGGTCTAGACGCTTACGCCTTTCCTCCTCCCATTCTCCTTCCCAAAGTCGTGGCGAAAATCAAGTCTACAATGAAGATCGGACTGCTTTTGGTCGCGCCTTATTGGCCAATGATGACGTGGTACCCAGAGCTACGCGGCCTCGTCGCAGATGCACCAAGTCCTCTTCCTCTGTGGCCTCATCTCTTGGTCCATCCACACAGTCGGTTCCCTCACCCCAACCCAGGACGGTTTCATCTGTCCGTATGGACCATTTACAGAAGACCTTAAAGGCAAAGGGATACTCGTCCCGGGTAGATAGAGTATCTACGAGATTGCTCTATGACGACAAGTGGTTGTCTTTTGTGCGGTTCTGTGAGGATCATTCTCAGGATCCGGTCAGGGCTTCTCCGCAGTTTGTGGTGGAATTCCTGCTGTTCCTTCGTCGGAAGAAACATCTTAAAGGAGGGACCATATCAACCTATTTGTCGGCACTCAACTCCGTCTTGGCAGTCAAACAGAATGTTAGGTTCTCGAAGACACCTCAGCTCATCGCTATGTTGAAGTCCTTCAAACTTGAGGATCAGAAGTTGAGGTTTCAGCCCCCGGCTTGGGACTTGAACTTAGTTCTTCGTCACCTGCGAGGTCTGCAGTACGAGCCCTTGAGGGATGCTTCGTTTGAGAATGTAACCCGGAAGACGGCGTTTCTCCTGTCGCTGGCAACAGCAGCAAGGGTTAGTGAGGTCCATGTGGTGGATGTCACGAGGATCCGCTTTGAGCAGTGGCGTCATGGTGCCGTTCATCTGGGACTTCTGTGGAACTTCGTCGCCAAGAATCAGCTCCCAGGACAGCCGGACAGGACTTTTGTGATTCCACCCTTGTCTTCGGTTGTGGACAGTTCCGAGATTGAGGAGTTGTCCATGTGCCCTGTGAGGGCGTTAAAGGAATACATTGACCGGTCTTCGTCCAGGAGGAAATCAAGGAAGAGATTGTTTGTTCCGTTTTCGACGACCGCCAAGGGTGAAGCTAATCAGAACATCATCGCTCTATGGTTGCGACAGACCATCCTGGCAGCGTATGACGCAGTGGGCTTACCTCATCCAACGGCTAACAACCCTCACAAGATTCGGGCGTTGGCTTCCACGATGGCTCTTCACCCCAACATCTCGGTTCCGGCCAGGGTGCTTTTGGAAATCTACGTCGGTCTTCGCCAGCCACTACCTGCGAGACCTTGCAGTAGAGGATGTTCAAGGACTCCAATCCTTCGGGCCTTTAGTTGTTGCTCAGCAACTAACACGGCCTACTTCGTTGTTTTATGTTATGTTCTCCCTTTGCAGGGGTTCTGACATTCGTTGTGTGTTTTTCCTGACGGTTTGGTCCTCTCCTCGGCCTTCCCACCATCCATTCTGTCGGATTAACATGCAATATAAGAAGTGGGGTAAGTATTAAAAATTTATTAAAATCTAAATATTTTAGATATTTAAAAATACTTACCCGACTTCTGGGATTAAGCCCGCCCAGCGATGTCTCTCTTCCTCCCCTCAGGCAGCCTCCGTTGGACCCTTCATATGGAATGTGATTTTGTCGACGTGGTCACGTGACGGATTGGATCGTCACCTTCCGGTTATGAGGCCATGTTGTCATTGTCATATTCCCCGTCTTGCAGAACGAAGACAGGATGACTACTACCAACACGTTTTCCAATCTTTTGATCGAAAAGTATAGGTAATATGCAATACAAGAAGTGGGGTAAGTATTTCTAAATATCTAAAATATTTAAATTTTAATAAATCTCTTCATTTACAGGTTTGATGCCATATGAAACAACCTGGGACAGATCTTTGGGTATTTTCACCATATGCTGTGCAAAAATCATTTAATTTAAGTTAACTTGCAAGGAAGTCATAATTGTCACAAGTGTTATTCGTTTTTAAATTATGCAAACAAAGAAGAACTTGGGTTTTTTTATATTTGCAGTTTGTAGAAATAACAAAAAACATGTATATACATTTTTATTCTGTTGTTAATTATGTGAAAATGAAATAGTGAGTGAAGAGGCTTTAAAAATTCTATACATGACCAATCTGTGCCACATGTTTGTATGTCCATAATTGTTAGTAAGACCCCCATCTTTTTCAATTGCTGATAATACAAAAAAAGGTCTTTCAAACTTGTTCCTGTTTTCAGTCACTGTTAAGTATAATACAGTTGCATTTGATCTCATGTTATTGTAAAGTTATATAATTTGCCACCTTGTCACTTTGTGTTACGAGGTTCAATCGTTATAAACCAATTAGAGAGTAGAATATATTTAACCAGTAAATTAAGAGGAGGTGAGGGGCTCATGCTTATCTATTGATGATGAGAATCATTTGAAAAAGTAGACTGTTTGGGAGGGTTAGAAAATCCTTGAAGATCGCATATGATGTTCTAACGTTTGTGTGAGGTATGTTTTGATACCATTCATTGTTCCTTCGAACAAGGTGTTATATGTAATATTAGATAACAAGATAAGTTTACATACCACAAACAAATCGTCCATTTAAGTATTTTGCTGTCATAAGTAAAGGAAATGAAATTTTCTGCTAAATTTGATACAAATGTCACCACAGTAAACATAAATATATATATTTGTGACCTAATATGAAAGAGTCCTTTTCATTTTAAAGTTCTAATTTATACCGAGACAAGTTACACTTCATATCGATTAATAATTATTCATCATGAATCAGATAATATAACACTTTTGTGTCATTCATTAGTGTTGAATCTGTCACCACCTAAGGTCCAAACTTTTTTATATTAACTCACCTAAGAAAACTGCATACATGGATTGAAACACTCCAATCAAAGTGGTTGTGACAACTGAAGGAAAGTTAATATCATGAAGCAGTAATATATTATTTTTATGAATTCTTTCTGTAATGTTATTGTGCTTATTTGGTTGTTACATTTGCTTACAAATACAGATAAAAACGAAGAGCTCGAGTTTCAGTGGCCATCTCATACATCACGCACTGGGCATGCCTTCGAGTCACGAATTAGAATGTTTATTTTCCCAGTTTTTTCTCATTTGATTCTTGTAAGTAATTTGAATACAGATGTTTACTTCAACTAATCAGAATTATGCGTTACACCTCGTCTTTTATAACTTTGTTTACCTGGCCCAAGAAAAAAACCCTTTTAAAATGAAAGTAATCAGTTTAAAAAATAAGTTAAACTCACTCACTTTTATAATTTATCTAATCATTAAGAAATGATATCTTTATGAAACAAACACTAATTTTTATGATGTGTATTTTTCACAATGTTATTTCATTATCATTGTTAAAAGATTTTCTAACTGATCCGATCATATTGATCATTGATCACAGTCAAGAATTTGTGAAATCATCTCTGCTTCAGATATAAACAAAAAACAGAGATTTTACAGCAACATTAAGATTTTCTTGTTGAAAATAACAGTGTCAAGAGCTTGTATAATGAGTCTTTGAGGAACATGTAGAATTGGTTTACAAAAATGAGCTAATAAGTGATGTAAATGTGTTGCTTTGTCCTTATTAAGATAATGTCTGCCAAACAATTTATGTGGACACTATGGTATGTAGTGGACACTTATCAGTCATTATAGAGTATATTTACTTAGATGTGGCCCAGAGTAGACTAGAGATATTATTGAAGGTGACTGTTATTTCATCCCAATACTATCAAAATTAATTACCTCATTTAAGTTAAAAATTTTAATGAACTTGTTTGAACTATTGAAATTTTATTGCTTGAAAATCAATAATTTAATGAAAATAGTATCAGATCAAATAAATATATTTAAAACTTGTGTTTGTTGTCGTTTTCAATCCATGCTTAGTAATCAGTTGATAAAGTGATAAGAGAGTCATAGTCATGACAAAGCAGCCCCTTTTTATATGATTTTCATGTTTTAACAACTTGCAGGGTGATAATTTTGGCTTATCTTAGCAAGTCATTCAGGCTGGGGTAAGAAAATGCCATGTGTGGGGAAAATGCTTTTCATATAGCATTACAGTTAGAGGAAATTTAATACTCTGTATTGATTATTGTTGAAATAATGATCACTTTATCAAACAGAATATTTGTTTTGTAATTGACATCAACAATAAAAGACAATTGCCTGGCATATGGAATGGCTGTGAAACTTAAAGAGCCACTCCGTGAGTTGTTGGAGTATATGCCAAACTTTATCAATGGTGTCATTTGATAGCAGTCTGATTAATTCTTCGGAACATGGTCGATTTTAATCAGACTGATTTGATAGAGAAGTATCAACTGTTACCAAAAGGACACATTTTAAAGCTTGTTGGTTTTTTGCAGCGACGATATGAAGGTAGAACGTCGCAATTATGATCGAAAACCGGACAGTGGCGCTCGTCAAATAGTAAAACGTAATTTTGGAGACTTATCTAAAACAGCCAGGAGGGGAGTTAGGAGTTGATAGTGTTTGTTAGGTTATATAAGTAGTATCCATGTATATTGGACGTGATATCTACACCTCTGTGCATTTATAAGGCTGTTTTTATATTTTCATGGAAAACCAGTATTTGTCATATATATGTCTTTTGGACATGAAAAGTTAAGATGATTTGATTTTATATCGCAACATATGACATTTAGGTTCGTATCAAAGATAAATATTTTTTTATGAAAATCACGGAGTGGCTCTTTAACAATGGAAGGTATTATTGTGATTCTGACACCATGAATGCCTCGTTAGTTTGAACGAGCTGCCGAGGCTGCCATGGAAACCTTTCAGCAACTGTGTCTTGTTTGATTTACGATGGAGATAGTATATTGAAATGATGAAGCCAGTTGGGTCACCGCTGACTGGGCTATAGTGACGATGGGTAGTATATAGACTTTTATCATAAAGTAGCAGTACCTGACCGGAAATGAATACAACAACCGTGATGGTAAAATAGGTCATCCTCTGACATTCTGAAAATGAAATCTTACACAAAACTTTAGACATCCGTCTAATATGAATCCTGTCATTACAGCAACATTAATTGCTTCGCAATACTAGCGAATTTGGCTCTGGTAAGAAAACATAGTTTGAAATTGAACTGTCAACTCTGATGAAACACTCTTTTTCTGTAGATACGACATATGTATTTCACTTTATGTGTGTTAAAGTAGGCTTAGGAAACGTCTACATGCAAAGATTATCACATAATCATAGTTTCTTCAGTGTTAAAGGGCACTGTGCTAAATAAAATAGTCTGACAGGTCTGGATAAGTAGTTGAATTATGTATATACACAGATAAAAGATTAATTTACTGTCTGAGTACCCTACGTGTCATAGTGGATGATAAATAAAGATCTCGTCTCCAAGAAAACTATGAATGAATAACTCAATATGGAAGGCACATAATTATTCTAGGACATTGTAAAAAAAATCATGGTACATGCAGCATTGCTGCAAACTGCAAAACATACCGTGGACATACACAGTTTTCTTGGTATCTTGTACACATTTACGGCTTTCCAAATTGATCGTGTTTATAAGCTGATGGGGATTCTAACTTATAGATTTGCTGATCCTATGACCTCTAAATGGGCCACTTGGGCTACACCCTAAAGTCGTATCTATATCTTCTTTCCATCAAGCAAAAGGCGTAGAAAGCTGAAACATTGCGTACAGACTCCTTAGCTGATGGGAATTCTAACTTATAGATTTGGTGACTCTATATGACCTCTTAATGGGCCACCTTGTCCACACATTAAAGTCGTATCTTCATCTTCTTTCCATTGAGCAAAAGGCCTAGAAAGCTGAAACATTGCGTACAGACTCCTTAGCTGATGGGAATTCTAATGATAGATTTGACGACTCTGTGAGCCCTAATGAGGACGGTGGTTGCAAAACCCTATTTTCATCTTCTTCCCTAGAGGCAAGAGGCCTCTTAAACGGAAATATCTTGTGTACAGGCTCGTTCCTCAGCTAGTGAGGATTCTAATTTATAGATTTTGTGACGCTGTGTCCCCTTATAAAGTTGACTGCTGCCATCCCCTAAAAACTTATGTTTTTCTTCTTCTCCAGAGGCGACATACATAGAAGGTTGAAATCTTGTGTATACACTCCTTACCTCATGGGGATTATGATTTATAGATTTTCTGATTCTGTTACACATTTTCCATTTGTAAAAAAAATCAAACATAGCCAGATGAACTACAGAGTCAATGGCTCAATGTTTCGGGATATATGTTATGGATATAAGTTTTAAGGTATTATTAACTTGGGCACGAAATGTAGAACGCTGATTGGATGCAAAGTTGGTTGTGCAGTCAGCGACGCCGTTATTCATGCATTCGGTGTTTTCATTGTTTTAGTTGCAAAATTGTCCCGCTAAGGGAAACTGCCTGAAGCCCGGGAAACCTTCGTATTAAGACAGAGGTTGTATAGGAATTTATGACGGAGCTTTTGATTGATTAATCAAATCGTTAATAGGGAAAGGACCGTTACAGTTCATTGAAATCTTGATATTTAAGCATGGTGATTTATTACATACACATGTAATTTCAGTAAATGAATATCCAAGTGTATAAGGAATGTAGATAATGTTATCCTTTTATAGGACAATCGGCAATGCCATGTTCAAAAGTTCTGAAAACATGACTTCGCTCCATTCGTGACTCCTATCCCAAACTGAATGTCATCTGCAATGACTTTCACGCTAATCGCATTTATCCGAATAGATTCTCATTAATGTACTGATTTTTGCCAAAAACTTCAACGGAACATCGATTCGACCTAACAGTATTATCGTGACTGTAGTATTGAAATTGAAAATCAGTATACAAATTCAGTAAACTACTTTATAGGTCTTAATTACTACTCAAAAGTCACATAAATGGATGGCGTTTAATGTGCATCAAGTTTCGTGTGGGTGTAATGTATATTTCAGGAGAAATGCAACGGAAAATGACTTTCACATTTGACTGTTTTAGTGATGCTTCCATGGAAACCGCAATATTCATTTCATTTGTAGGTCTTACCCACTAAAAATGGAATAATTGATAGCCCGAAATAGATGTTTATAGAACATCTTTGAACAGAGTAGAGGGTCCGGTTGACGAGAACCGACAACTAAATTATTCAGACTATTGTTTAAGTGTCAGAGATGCCAGCAAACTCATCATTCCTCTTCTAAATTATTCAGACTATTGTTTAAGTGTCAGAGATGCCAGCAAACTCTCATCATTCCTCTTCTAAATTATTCAGACTATTGTTTAAGTGTCAGAGATGCCAGCAAACTCTCATCATTCCTCTTCTAAATTATTCAGACTATTGTTTAAGTGTCAGAGATGCCAGCAAACTCTCCTCATTCCTCTTCTACGATTTATTCATTTTTCAGAAATGACTTTTTGCCCCTGGAGCCAAACAACGCGACACCTGACCTTTAAATCCAGGCCTTTTTTAATTGTTCAGTACAGGATCAATACCTTCGGAAATACATGCCGTAGAGCGTTGATACATCAAGCTTTTGAAAACATAGGAGATAGCACCAGTTACTCCTAGCAGAATCAGGATGTTTGTTGCCTTGCTATCTGAGGCCTATAATTAACATGTATATATAGCAACTAATTTATTCCTGTTACTGTGCTTTTCCTTCATGCACGTGCTGTTTAAATTCGCTGTGATGATATATGGGGTTATCCATGAAGTTCTGAACACTATCTTGCCACGATTATGCCGATTTGAAATAAATCGCGCAATAACGTAGCTTGAAATATTTAACGAAGTGTCCCATCTCCCCATGCATTGCCTGTACCTGCGCTAGTAATGACTTGCGAAGATAGGCCTTGCTGCAGTTTCCCAACGTTTTTGTGCTTGTTGCCCATGCTGCTACGACAGCTAGTCCAATGAAAAATCGAATGACAATTGCAACTTTTCGCCGATGCCGACGCTGCACTCAAAACGATTCAGTCCCATAAGACAGAGTTCCCAAAAGACAGAATCAATCACAACATTAATGAACTCAGCAATGCTGACCACCCCTCATTAATCTATGGACTGAGCTAACCCGCCTTATGTTCTAGTATCGACACAATCTGAAGTAGACTCAAATTTTGAAAATAACCCATGTGTTAACAGAGACCCAACGTGAATTGAATAAAATGGTGCTTCATGTTATAAAGTTTGTCTTTTGGGAATTCTGTCTTTATTTATCTGGGCCGTTCCAATTTTTCCAAAGGGTAGATCGAACCCATGTTACACATGATTAGTCAACCATGAAAACTGTTGTGTTAAGCTTTCTGTCTTTTGGAAATTCTGTCTTTTGGGACCATACCCTCAAAACACGATTATTGGCGGGTAGGCAGCAAAGTTTGAATTAGCCAATGATAGAGACTGGTGTTCAAGCCTTTGGGCTGAAGATGGTAGTGTACTTATCTGCATATGTGAATCCGGATGTGACTGTTAGGTGCAAGGGAGCGCAGATGAACATGGTCGGCTAATGGGTATGTTAACAGTGAAGAGTCGTGGACATATTTTCCTTTTTGGTTAGTGGAGTTGCTGGATAATCTTTTAAGATACAAAAACGCGTTCCTTTTCTTAACAGTTTTGTTTTAACCGTATCAAAGTGCGGTAAGTAAATATAGCTGTACGTACCTTATGAATTTAATAGAGGACCAGACCATCTGTTACTGCATGGAATTAGGGTTTCTCAATTGCTGCACTAGAACTCATAACCTAGTAGTGGTGTAACGATTCATCGATAGTATCGATGTTTGCATCGTCTACTACGCGATACGAGTGCATCGATACAAAACACATTTAGACAATATATCAGGATATTTATATCGTTAGGATCTACGATACATCGATGTATCGCCATAAGAGACATTATCTCGACTTGGACAGCAATGTCGGCTATTGATTGGCCAAAAGCGGTCACGTGTCGTAGGTATATTTTTCTATGTTAAACTGGGTCACGCGCAACCTTAGTAACGAGAGACGACGCACTGTCAAGAGTTATCTCCCTTGTCCCATCGTTATGTTTATTTAATTTTGTTAATCCGCATTTACCGTCTAGTACCGCTGCACTACTAGACTATACTTTTTGAGTTTTAAACAGTGATGTAAAAATCATTTTTGTAACTTGATAAATGAAAAAGTTATACTGACAAGATCAGCCGCCATTTTGACCCATCCAATCTTTCAAGCCATATTTAGAGCATACAATAAGGTTCCTCGTCGAGATAAATACGTTACCATGTGTCCACGAGTATGATATGGAGATATATCATGTGTCCGAGTTAAATATCAAACTCGAACTTCGTACCCCGATACTGTCAACATCAAAAAACAAATAACTATGAATACTAAAAAAGTTTTTATTCTATTTCAGAGATAGCGGTTATTAGACAAACAGAAAATATGTGATATTTCGGATATTTTATCTGCAATTTCACAGTCTCTTTTATTTAGTGATTTCCATACATAAAATGTTTATCACAGTTCGGTAGCGAAGAAGTGACATTACTTTTCTATGGCCTCTTTATTAGTCCTTCAAATCCTGTAGATAATCTGGAGACGTATTGTATCGCAAGATTCGCAACAACTGTATCATGATGATAATCGTCTCGCAGGTTCCTTGGCAATACTTCCATGATATATTGTCTCGCCTAATAAAATTGGAATAGGGTTATATCGCCACTGAGACCACGATACACAGGTCTATAACCTACGATGGTATTACGACGCCGCGGACACATCAAATGTACAACCTCAACCCTTCATCTACAGATCAAAGAATATCTTCACAAAACCTAAAGTACCTTGAGAGGAACATGCTTCTTTGTTAATGGCCAATCAAGATATATTAGGAAACTAAACGACTTTCCATTTGATACCATTATTATTAAACGAGTTAATGATTAAGTATAAACGAGCGAAAGCAAGTTTAATACCAAATCATTCACGACTTTAATAAAAAATAGTGGTAAATTGAAAGAAGTTTAGTATTCTGTTTATTACTTGACCTCATTAGTCGAGCATAATTGCCGAAAGTGTACTGAACGAAACATTTCCGCGACTTAATTGGTCGCCATTGTGACGGCGATGCTAAGATTATGACGTCACAACTACATAATATTATGACGTCATACGTGAAGCTGTATTACACTTCTTTATATCAACGTATAAATACTACACTGCAGTTTCTTATACGGGACCTCCATATCAGCCCGAAGGCCGCGGGCCAAATATGAGTCGAGGGCTGATATGGGGTATGATATGAAAAATGGCATGTTTAACCTTTTTATCATATATTTTCCAACATGAAAAGACTACGCAAGTCACGTTATAACGTATTTATTTTAGATAACTAATATACTTCAATAACTAACAAGAATGGTAAGAAAAATAAAATCCAGCAGTGTCATCTATTTCATTGAAACGATTGGAAATGTTTTCATTCTCAACAATCCCGTCAAGCTGAATGAATATATATTTTTAATGTTTAAATACTAAAAAAAATACCTTAATACTAACAAAATCGTCATTAAGTTGCACTCTCCTACATCTAATTAAACACACCTGCATTATCTAACTATAAGGCACTTTCACTGTTTATACTTAATCTAATGTTCAGTTCTTAGTTCATTTGGGTGAGAAAAGAGAATAATGAGTCAAACTGTTCACTGGATTCAAGATATGATAATTAAAGTTATCATATATCTATCAACAATATCGGGTGAACAATATATCTGATAGTTTTAACCTTGAAATTTAATTGAACTATTTGACCTTTCTTTCTTAACTCGCTGCGTTTCTGATATGAGTTCAGCTCCACATTATGGTGTAAGGTATTTGTTGTATATATATAGATTACTGAAAGAGATTCGCGGATACAAAAAGCATGTGTCAGGATGAAGGACAGCAGTTAGAAGTGGATTACAAAATAAAGTTCAGGTATTGATAATGCAACATCGGTGAAAAGAAGGTATACACCAGGAAAATATATAGCAACACCCACGATTTCAATGCGTCTCTTGCCAAAAATTATTGAATTGAAAGTGAATTCATTTACATTAAAGTGTTTGTTTTAGGTTAAAACATGTCTTAAGATATAAAAACCAACAAACTTAACATCGATTACTCGATTTATCAATTAAAAAACATTGACGTAACCTTTATAAAATCGCCAAATTTAATATTCGAACAAGTTTTGATGCAATGACAATGTTCGACATAGGTTATGTCGACATTTAGTGACTTAGAATAATGATAGTAGATGCGAAAAAAAAGGAACGTAATTTTTATCTGTGACCTCAATGATAGATAGATAGAAGTTTATTCAGTAAAAATGCCACAGGCTCATGTACAAAATTTACAAGACAAATTTGATCAACGTACAGGTTTGGCGCTAACAAATGAAACGTAACATATACACAGGATTTAGAAATATATGCATGGAATTAAAGTAGAGATCATCGTAACAAAAAGCTTCTCTGACATACCCAATGGGCACAAATGGTTGCAACAAGACGTCCCTTATCCTACCGAAGAAGCCGCCCAGTTTTCTGTGAGACCGTCATCTCTTCAATTTCGTTCTTGCTAAAGTTTTCGTCAGATGAGCTCTGCTACAACTTAGAAACCCTCATGTGTTCAGATGGATTGAGGAACTTAGCAAGACATCAAGAAAATATGATGTTGCAATACTTTTTTCCAGGTGTATATGTGACCCATTACCTGTAGAAATAATTTCTTGTAACGTATAAACGTCTTTGGTATACCCTTGTGATTTTCGCGAATGCTGTATAGACAGCCCTACTCAAAACAATTGTGATTTCGTAACCAAATAACCTCGTCCGTAACTTGATTTCGCATCTTACATAAAAACAAGTTTTCTCTTAATTTCCAATGGAATGATTTAAAATGGGAAATTAGCAAAGTCAAAAGCTCTTCCTAACATACTTGAATGAGTTCAATCTAATTATGATGAATGACATCAAAATAAAATGTTTTGTTTAGAAAGACAATTGGGAAAACGTTCTATCTATTTATTCACCACATACGTCTTGATTTCGAAAGGATATTTTAAGTTTTTTTCGATTCCCAACGTTTAAGCGTTTAAGATCTCGTCGGTAAAGCTTAGCTTAGAATGTTTTTATCTTTCAACATTTAATCTTCCTTTTTTTCAGAATAAAAACTATCTTCATACAGTCTCGCGTGTATTAGGATTAGCATCGCATCAAAGAAGTATTGATACAAGTTCAACGACACGTGATTGTGTCGGTAAAGACTTCGACAGGCAACAGAGCCACATCTGATTGCTGAAGTGACTACTACCGATCGGCTCTATTACTTTCGGACTGACATTATCTTTAGTTAATTCAATAAAATCTCGTTTCCACAGAATGCGGTGGAAGAAGTAAACAAAGTATGAGCTAATTTACCAGTTGGGATCATTTAATGGTCAATTTAAACGCACACCAATATTTCGTTAACACAACGAATGCACAGATACTGCATATCTCTCGATATTATTCAAGATCCTCACTCAAGTTATCTACCTCGTAAGTTATTTAACAAATATTTACGTAATCAGGTAGTAAAGTTGATTTTTAAAGACTGGAAGTTTTTAATGCAACGTAACTTAAAATCCGCATGAACTACAATATCGGAAATATTAAGATTTTGCATATAACCAAAAACGGGGAAACGGCAGCCGCTTTGGTCAATCTAATAGCAATGCTAATGCTGTGTTATTAAATCGGTTTATTTACAACATTGCTTTCATAAAACATAATTCATTCTTTGTTCTCAGTTCAGAGTTTAGGTAAATTCAACAGCTGCACATAATAATAGTTAAGCCGCGTTCAGCTGTCTATAATTTATCCGTTTTGTGCACAGCTAACCTTAGATTGTCCAAGCCGACAGCAGCTGTCTAAATTTTTTCATTGTTGAGTGCAGGTCATTTGTAAAGGACTTTAAGTTTTTCATTGCATCGATAGAAAGCTTAAGTCCTCTTAAACCTTAAAATAGCCAATTTAAACCGTAAAAGCGTGCACTAGTGCCTTGTTGCAAAACCGAATTGTATCAATCTAAACCTATTGTGGTATTTGAACCAACATTAAGTAAGAATGAAAAGTAAAAGCACAAATGTAAATATTATAACCAATAGTAATGGTTTCGCAGTATATTCTATAAAGAAACAAGACGTAATGTATCTTTGGCAGCTACAATCGAAATATCATCGCATTTGTAACCAAAAATTAACTCTTTAGGAAGATATTATAACATGAGAGAGAGAAAGTAAATTATTTTTGCGTTGACAGGTATAGGTACAGACAATCCTACACAACGCCGACTGTTTCTAACGAAATAAAGGCTTTACTTGTCAAACAAGATTTATCAATTTATCACAAATACATGCTTTTTGACTTTGCTTCTATCTCGACCCAAAACGATAGTTTTGGTCAGATACGCAAAATTAATATAAACAACAGACACTCTTTCGATATACGCCTATCGGCATTCCTTTCCAGTACTCGGGTTGCGTGAAGAATTCATCGCTTTTTAGGGGGAACCCTGGTTGAGATTTCTGCCATTTCTGAAATTTTAGCCATTTCCCCTACCCCTGGTGTTTACCCAATCTACATATGGACGAGTTTATCATTTCCATGCGCAAAGCGGTACACAAAGATGGCAACAATAGGATGGAAAATAAAATCTACCTCGTTGAAAGTTTTGGAGAATGTAGAGGTAAATGAATATTTACATTATGTAACATTTCTTTCTAATTCTCAGTGATCATTAGGAGTTTGATACTTGTTTACTTGTTAACAATTGATTGATATTGAAGATAATGACAACAAGCTTAGCTGAAGTAGTACGCCAGACAGGGAAATACACGTTATGACATCCCAGTCACTAACGCTCGCTACTCGTAACGGTAGGACATAATCAAATCAACTTATCGTAAAATAAAAACTATTTCTCGTATATAATGATATAGATGAACGATTAAACTGCCGACTGATATCATTTGTATGTGTTTTAGAAACAAATTATTAGAAAAAAAACCTTCCTGTCTCTTTACAGTTAAAAGTTTAAAAAATAGAGCCATGGGCTCTGTAGCTCATCAGACTTTTGATAGAAATAGGTGTTTGGGTTTAGACCATGGGGTCATGGGCAGTGTAGGAAAGATAGCCTGTCCCAACGTCCGAGACGGGTAACTTTGGTTGAGGACGGGCTGTAAAATTATTTAGTCCGTCCTTGTGTCGGGCATAAAAGAGAAAGTGAAACAAAACAATATGTCAACATTTTTTTTGGGTAAAAAACCAGAGATATCAAAATAAAAAAAATGCTTTCCAAACCAGGGGTAACTTGGGCTTGAACTAGGGCACATTGGGACATTGCAAATTGTTATGTTGAGGAAAGAAAACAACAATGTATTTCTTAAAAGTTATTCACAATCAAATAAAAAAGGCCCATTGCCCATTTGGGGTCAAGGGGTCACCGAACCTACAATTCAGAATCCCCATTGTCGAAGGAGTCTACACACAACTATTAAGCTATCAAGACCTTTTGGAACTGGAGAAGAAGATGAAAGTAGGATTTTAAGGTTTTGACCCCTGTGACCCCATTTGGGGTCATGGGGTCACCAAACCTACAATTTAGAATCCCCGTTGGCCAAGAAGTCTACACACAACTTTTCAGCTCTCTGGACCTTTTGGAACTAGGGAAAAAGATGAAATTAGGTTTTTTAGGTTTTGACCCCTGTGACCCCATTTGGGGTCATGGGGTCACCAAACCTACAATTTATAATCCCCATTGGCCAAGGAGTCTACACACACCTTTACAGCTCTCTAGACCTTTTGGAACTAGGGAAAAAGATGAAATTAGGTTTTTCAGGTTTTGACCCCTGTGACCCCATTTGGGGTCATGGGGTCACAAAATCTACAATTTAGAATCCCCATTGGCCAAGAAGTCTACACACAACTTTTCAGCTCTCTGGACCTTTTGGAACTGGAGAAGAAGATTAAAATAGATTTTTAAGGTTTTGACACTTGTGACCCCATATGGGGTCATGGGGTCACGAAATCTACAATTTAGAATCCCCATTTGCCAAGGAGTATGTACATAAAATTTCAGCTCTCTAGAGTCATTGGTTCTGGAGAAGAAGTCGAAAAAGTGAAAAGTTTACGGACGGATTGACGGATGGACGGACGCCGGACGCCTTGCCATGCCATAAGCCCATCGGGTCTTTCAGACCTGATGAGCTAAAAAGGAAGATGTCTCATCACTGTAAAGCTCCCTTTCTGAATCCTGAGCACCGTGATGTTCTTACTTTCAAAACAGGAGACCCACACATCCTCCAAAACGCTGGCAACCTTACAGCAAAGGCCAGCAAGATGATGGTTGAGTGATCTCCCATCCTGGGGAAAGTACGCAACTACTCGGTTGTGTTCACAGTAGAAAAGTTTGTCTCCGATTGGATTTAGAACCATACGTACAGCGTCGGTCCTTAGCTCCAACTGTCTTTTAGCCTTTTTTCGACAACCTTCATAATGGAAAACAGCCACAGACTTGATCAAATTGACATACAACTTGCTGTTATGGGAGTCGACGCCCATACCAATAGCATTATGATTTTCAATGTATGAGAACCCCTTTTCACCTTGCTTCACACAATATATTTGTCTTTTATTGGTTAAGATGAATAACAGGTGTGCGTTACTGTCGAGGGATATCATGCGAACCTGCAGTTTGAACCGGAAGTACTGATGCATGGCATGCTGGGATCCATCTACACACTTTGATATGTACAGGTTTCTCCTTGTGGAGAGCTCGTGAATACGACAAGTTTTTGCCTCTATTAAACTGAAGTAACCTTTCGTCCTACCTTTCACTATGTTCACTGTTCTGTGTGTCGCTGGATTAAAGTAGAGATTTGGAACAATATCGAAGACTAATTTATCTAGTTCTATTACTTGTTTATTGACGGTTATGGAACATGGACATCTTCTTTTAGGCTCGTCAGATGAAAATTCAAGTCCTTTTTGAAAATACATTGAGAGGAAAATTGGACTTGTTGAACGTGTCACAGCTTCATGACGGAGGTTTACGCGAGTGTACGTTTCGTGGGAGTCTTTTGAGGACCCTTTCTCCCCTTTCAGTAGACATCTCAATCTCATCTTCGGTGTTAGAGTAAATCTAGAACAGGTAGTTTGTGACATGCACCGTATAGCACAGAATATAGCAGTAGTGACGGCAGGTTTTGTTGTGTCTTGTTCTTGCTCATGTGGTTTGACACAACTCGCCAAATGAGTGAAGGTGAAGAACACAAGAAGCGTACCCATGGCCATCCTGCTTTTCAGGTTCAAATAAAAGTTAAACAATACTGTTAAGATTAACTGAATATCACTGCACGCGATCCTATTTATATTTATTTGATTTTAAAATTAAAAATAAATAAAGTGAGCCTAAGGTTCCCTTGTCAGAACATTGAAGATATATATCGATGGCACTGTGAAGGTCGGGGGGGAATGTGAGACTTTAAATGGTGATTGTCATGCTAAAGGTATTGACATTGTACTTAAAACGATTTTTATAAAACGATTGTTTCTATTCTTTGCTTATCAAACCTGGTAGTCTGTCCATAAGTAAACGTACGGCTTTTTTCGATTTTTTCCCCCATGATCATTAATCTAAAATAGTAAATCTTGTGAATGCTACAAGATCACACCTTAAACACCTCTTTTCACGTTCTTCTTCAGAAGCAAACGACTAAAAAACTGTAATCCTATGTACAAGACTCCTTAGCTAATAAAGATTATAAATTATAGATTATTTGGCCCTGTCGGCCCTCGTTAAATATTATGTATATAGAACGACGATATACAGACGCTACTTATTTTAGTACGAATAATAGGGGAAAATTTTAAAATAGTATAATCTTTAAACATGAAAATACATCATTCAAATTTTTAAAATTTTGTACTGATAGTACTTCAGCATTAATGAAGGAAACTGGGGACGTCGCCGTGTATACGATTGTTACAATGAGTTACAATCTGCAGTTGCCCGACATTTTAACGTTCATCAGAGCACCATAGCTTGCCTTCGGTGTCGGTTCCTGCAGACCAATTCTGCCCACAAGTATCCATGAAGCGCACGTTTAAAACTTATACCCAAGTCAGGGTTTCACAAGCTGGGGCAGTCATTATTGCGTCATCGACTTGGCCCAGCCACTGATACTACACAGCACATTTACCATGTATTGATAAAATGTTCGTACAGCACTTCATGAACCGATGTGGACTTTTTGCCAACAGGCCTGAATCGCCCCATTTGTAGAGATACTTCCAACTACGCATTCGCCTTCAGTGAATCCTGTCTGTGAGAACTTAAACATGAAATTACTCTAGGAAAGTCTAGTACTTTATTTAATTACGATAATGTTTGTAACGGTTATTTTCATCCTTCTAAATCAACGTATATGAATCCTTCCCATTATTCTGATCGCTTTCGTTCTTTCGTGGCTTAGTTCACCTGTTATTTGTTCAGCCAATGAAATGTCGTTATCGAGGAGCTTGACGCTACTATCTTGAATTCAACGGTTTTTCCATCCTGTTGCTGGATGCGAGACGTCTCATTGGCTGGTTAGATAACTAGCGATACGAGGCATTTGGCCCGAAAGAGATCAGGGTATTGTGAAGGAGCACAGATTCAAATACGCTGATTTGGCAGGATGGGTTATTTTAAAAACACGTTTTTTCATTACTACTTTCACATTCTGCTCATAATTTCTCTCGAAAGTGTGAGAAAGTGCATTATTTTGCTTATTCACATTCAGTGCCAATTCTAACTTCTAAACCTTACAATGGATTATCAAAACACCAGATTTTAATCAATTAAACGTCAGAATCAACTTTATAGACGTCAACGTTACGACCAGTTGAAGATAGAGTTGCCCAGCTGGTCATCGAATTGCGGGAAGATTAAGAGGACCTCCCTAAAACTAATCCAATTACAATCATGAGGAATGCCATACAATGATTTCTGTTGATGGTAACCATAGTACTGACTTTGACTCCAACGTTAGTTCAGATAAGAACAAAAACACAAATTTTCAGTCTTGTTGCTAAGTCTTCTTCTACAATTGACTTTAAATGATATTTTGGCTTATTAGTTTCTTGTTTTTTGGGAAGGATAGAAGAATCTAATGAAATGACATCCATAAAGCAAAAGGGCGGCACCGGATGAAAGGACGGAGGGTTCAATATATTATGTTTCAGGCTCCTCTTATTACGGCATTCCATGGGCTGAAATAAATATCAGGTAGGAGCTTGGAAGATAAAGATGCGCTGATGTAGCTTGATACGCCAGAACCTGCCATATTTTGCCTTACCAATACCAACGTGTCTCGTTCTGACCCTCCATGGTAAGCTATCCGAGTAGCCTTGACAACCGAGCATGTCTGCATCGGCCTCAACAGCAAGGTCCTTATGGTTTAACTTCCTGATCTCCGATATACTAATAACTCATATTTGTCTGGAACCATTAATACCACTTAACGGTGAAAATTTAGCCATCTAAAGATATGCCGACCGCGGTGTACTGAGTTAAGAGTATGTTTTATGAAATTGTATGTGGCTTTCACAAGAGCCAAAATACTATTTGTTTTTAATTAAGTTCAAATACGCTTCCTAAACTTGCAGCTGAATGTTTGAAATGCCATAATTATGACATTTTCTTTTTCAAAGATAATCGAAAACTAATAAAAATGCTAAGGATTCAAAATTCTGCGCCCCATTTAAATGTATTTTGGTCAAATGACCTACTACAAACTACCATCCCATATTTGTCTTTGTGTCTGCTGTAAATAAATTTCACAAATTACGTTTGAGTTATTGGCACGCGCCATTGTCGAGTTTTCTATACGTATCACTATTATAACCTGTTTATTTGTCGCTATCCTGAGCTGATGAACATTAAGAAAATGATTTTAAGAGACAACAACTACTTCTCGATAAAATAACACCCTTTATGAAGTTTGACATATTTGTCTCCAACCACATACTCGGTGGCCCTTTAATATATTGATGTGTATTTAGGGCCCTGGGACAGAAAGCAGCGCGTCTATTAAAACTTACAGTTGCAATCCATAAAGGTTTCTTAAACAAGGGCTATCTTGAAACGGAAACCATGATTCATGTTCTGCAGTTTAGTCTCTAATTTATTCACATTATATAACAATTTCATAATTTAATCAAATATTCAAACTTGTTTTACGAATTCATGACTCTCCACCTTAAAGAGCCACTCCGTGATTTTCATAACATATTATTTACCTTTGATACGAACCTAAATGTCATATGTGGTGATATAAAATCAAAACATCTTAACTTTTCATGTCCAAAAGACATACATATTTGAAAAATACTGGTTTTCCATGAAAATCTCAACACAACCTATAAATTCCCAGAGGTGTAGATATCACTTCCAATATATATGGCTACTGGATATATAACCCTAATAAAACTATCAACTCCCAACTGCCCTCCTGACTGTTTTAGATAAGTCTCCAAAATAACGTTTGACTATTTGACGCGCGCCACTGTCCGGTTTTCGATCATAATTGCGACGTTATACCTTCATATTGTCACTGTAAAAAACCAATAAGCTTTAAAATGACACCATTGATTAAGTTTGCCATATATGACTCCAACAACTCACGGAGTGGCTCTTTAATACTTGCATGACTTCACTAAAATAGAAACTGTCCTTACAAGCTATATACATAAACAAGTCATTTCAACAGTGTGGAGCTTTTATAACATGCCAAATATATAGGTACCGTACACATGCTGAACAATGTACAATAGACTTTGTTTAATTAGCAAGTGACAAGTGGTTAGTTTGAGTAGCGCACAATGCACTATTTATTTGGGATTCGGATTTGAGTTTTCATAGTGGCTTCTTCCTTGTCGGTCCCAGTCCACGAATGGATCTTTTGTTTCAATAGCATAATTGATAGTTCTTGCATATCAAAATATGTATAGTATCTAGTAATGTTTAGGTGGGTGGTTTTTTTGCTTTTTGAAGGATGTCTTTTCATGAAGTTAAATTTTGCTCCAGAAACGTTTAGTCAGGTTGTTTTGAGAACATGATGAATTGCCATTACTTTCTCTTCAAATTGTGACACTGTTGAGTGGTCCTAGACACCTGATGAACTTGTGCTGGATCGGTGAAAGTCCTCGGATGACGATTAGTCTTCAGATTGACTGATCACCCATACAAAAAAAGACCCTTCCGACTGTAGGTCTTGATCTTGAATTAGTTCCAAATATTGCCTTTAATGAATTGTTTGGGGTGTTCTACTAGTGTTTTTCTTCCTTTACTTGTGGACTTGTGTCTTTCGTATTGGGATCTCTTAACTTTCCTTTTCGGCACATTCGATGATGTAGTCGATGGTGGTTTTCTAAGCCACTTTTTCTCATTTCGTCCACATTTTTTACAC
Source organism: Phorcus lineatus (assembly GCA_921293015.1). Classification (NCBI taxonomy): domain Eukaryota; kingdom Metazoa; phylum Mollusca; class Gastropoda; order Trochida; family Trochidae; genus Phorcus; species Phorcus lineatus. The sequence goes on along the minus strand of OV121090.1, from coordinate 45,230,033 downwards.
TTTTATGTTTTCCTCTCTTGAAAGAACTTATTAACAAGTCGAAATGCGACGCATCGAGTGATCATTAAGATTATACCTACACCAGGATTCCCCGAAGAATTTTATTTCTGTTGATAATAATGTTCAACTTTTGTTAAGGACCATATCAAAGCAAGTTAATTTCAATGTACATGTGAATATACAGCTGCATATCAAAAGTTTGTTCACTTACTACTGTATCTTAGTGCAAATATCATAATTATAGTTTGGTTTGAACGTCAGCAGAACTGACAAAGGATCTCCAATTGTCAATGTGTAAAATAGCCATTTTCCAATTAATTGTCTGATTGTCTCGTCCCTCGTACAAAAATTTTGAATTTTGGCATGATTAAATGGACAGAAGGGGTCATGTTATCGTAATTCTGATTTCCTTAAATTTCAATTAAAATATTCCATTTCGACGCTCTGAGAACAAAATCAGCAAAATCATATCCAACAAACATGACTTGTGTTAGAAGCTGTTGATCACTAATTAGGGTTTTTGTAGAGGGATATAAAATTACTGTTTTCTAAATTTTGACCCCAGGGCACTTTGGTGACCTGCCAAAAACTATTACGATTAACTGTTGGATATGGCATACGATTGCGTAAAGGTGAAATGAATATTCTCTTCTGTATTGGAATTTTAAAATTATCCGTTTATTTTTCGTAATGCTTCGAAGAAACAAAGATATTACAATTTATATGATATTTGCACTAGGATAGACAGGTATGTGAACAAACTTTTGGTACGCAGCTGTTTGAATGGACATGTGTGACGAACACGCAACACTCATTCAGTGATGTCCTTATCAATCACGCACTCCATGGAAAGCATGTGCATAAGCATATTGGGGGCGGGATAGCGCAGTGGTTAGCGCGTTCGGCTTCGGATCAGGAGGTCCGTGGTTCAAATCCCGCCAGGGGATCGGCAACTTTTCTGCAGTAGAGAACTGTTCTACACGCAGTCAGGTTTGGTTGCAATGCTACACTGAAATTCAGCGCAGTACCACCCATGGTTTGCTAGTTCCAGCCGATGCTCGCAGGTTTCACCGCAATGCATAGCCACAATGGTGTTGCGGGCTTTCTCCCTGCACTAATACTAGCAGCCGCGATATAAGTGAAATAATCTTGAAAGCGGCGTTAAACACCAACTCACCTCACCTCATCAGCATATCTAACTTTGGTGTTCTCATTGCATTCCGCATGGTAAGGCCTTTTGTTGCGTGTCCGTAGAATTATGCAATACACCTTAACTTTAAATTAGCCGAAATGGTGCATCAACGACGTCGTAGGCGACATCTGACTACTGTAGAATTGTCTGGAGGAATTTGCATGTTGCAAAGAGAGGCGACACAACGAGAAGTTGATGAAGAAGTCAGTGGCAAAGTCAAAGTGTCATCAACAGGGTTTGGATACGTTTCCTAATTGCGGTACCTCTGCTAGTAAACACACACACGCAGACGACTGCTTGAGAACTGTTTTTATGCAAGACAATCATGTCTTCAAATCCCCTTAAATCCTGCTTACAGTGGTGCACGTTGAATATCGGATGCTCAGCATGTCGATTGGACTGCTCATGACTTGAGGCCTGTGTTGTACTGGGATGAGTCTAAATTCAGTCTCGACTTTACTGATAGACGGGCGAGAGTTTGGAGATGACAGGGGCAACGTTTGGCAGATTGCTGAACATGACAGGTATGGAGGAACATGACGGGTATGCAGTATGTAAAGTCTTGGTATGGCTTGGAATCAGCTGGGATACAAAGACTTATTTACATGTTCTTGAGAATGACAACATGACTGGTATTCGTTAGAGGGATGGGATCGTGGATGTCTACGCCAAACCTTACGCTGGATATATCGGGGATAACTATAACTAAGTGGCAATGCCCGCCACTTCAAGCACGGGTGGTGGAACTGTACCTTCATCGAGTGACCTGCTCTATCGCCGGTTCACAATCCAATAGGACGTGGATGGAACCTTCTCCAAAAAGCATTGCTTATCCGTGATGTTCAACCTAGCACCAAGCAGTACCTCAAAAGCGCACTCGTGGAAGAATTGAACTGTTTCCAACGGCAGAAGATTCAGCGCCTCATTAGCAGTATTAGAAGACGATGTGAAGGTTTAGAGTTATTGAGTCCTTTGTTATTCTCATTTTTCATTAGTAAACTATATTATGATATTTCACGCAACGGTAAACATGGCATACAGATGTTTCCTGATATCATGGAAATCCTTATGCTTCTTTTTGCGGATGATGTTATTTTAATGTCTGATACCGTGATTGGTTTACAAAATCAGCTAAATGTATTACATGAATATTCTAAAGAATGGAAACTTTCAGTAAATTTAGCCAAAACAGAAATCATAGTATTTAGAAAGGGCGGTCCTTTAAGCTGTAAGGAAAAGTGGTATTTTAATGGTGATGAACTTAATATAGTAAACGGTTATAAATATCTTGGTATAATGTTTAATTCAACTTTGAACATGGAAAAATGTGTATTAGATTTATCATTGCGTGGCAAACGAGCATTATTGCATATCATGTCTGTTTCCCACAAACTTGGAGTTTTGACCAAATGTATTTTTTAAGTTATTTGATACTCAGATACAACCAATCCTGTTGTATGGATCTGAAGTGTGGGGTTATCAAAGATATGAATGTTTAGAAAGGATTCACTTACTAGCCTGTAAAAAGTTTTTATGTGTTGGAATGTCTACTCCAAATTGTATGGTTTATGGTGAATGCGGAAGATACCCACTATATATTAATTCACAATTAAGATGTTTAAAATACTGGTTTAAGATTTTACGTATGCCAGAACACCGCCTTCCAAAGATAGCCTACAACATGATGTTTCATCTTGATAGCATCGGCAAAATTACATGGGTATCATACATTAGACAATTATTATTTTCTCATGGATATGGTTTTATTTGGCTCAACCAAAATGTTTGTCAGCAAGATATGTTTTTAAAAGGTTTTCGTAACGTTGCAATTAATATGTTCTATCAAGGATGGCAAGCAAATATAGAAAGCAGCTCACGGTATGATTTATGTAGAAGGTTTAAGAGTTTATTAGAACCAGAAAAATATCTATCAGTCTTGACGAATAATCTTTTAAGAAAGTTATATATCAAATACAGACTTGGTTTGTTAAAACTGATGAGTAACTATGGAAGGTATATCTCGCTTGAGAGAACACAAAGACTATGTCCATTTTGTAATGATGCTATAGAAGACGAAATTCATTTTACATTTGATTGTCCGTTTTATACTGAATTGAGAATGAAATATTTACCGAAACGTTTCCTCTCAATGAGGAGTGTAAAAGGATACACATTAATTTTGTCATCAAATGATGAGGATGTTATATTGAAATTATCACTGTTCATAAAACATGGCATGGATCTTAGACAAAACATGTTAAATGGAAATCCGTGATCTATACTTTGTCTGCAAAAACTTTGTATTATTCTTTGTTTAATCCTACATATCGGTAAATCCTAATTCCATTGTTATATCCACACGCATCTCTGTAAAGATGTATATTGTATATATATGTGTGTATATCATTGTATATGGGCCAGAGGCCTCAAGTACAATAAACTTATTTTGACTTTGACTTTGAGTGTGCTAGAAGCTCACATACACCTTATTGACACGTGACTGACTCGATAATCGTCGATTTTGACATTAATCTTCAGCATCATTAATATTTTTGTTCTTCGGTGGTTTATTCAGGTGTTACTACAGCGAAATTTCTCTTAAAAGTGTAATCAATCTTTCTTCAGATGTGTAAGATGTTTAAATGAGTCCTGGTAAAAAAAAAACATGTTCAGTTCATTCTGATCAATAATTTAGAGAATACAGGCCATGGTCCTTTGCAAAATTTGAACAGTATATACATTAATTCCACGTGCGACCTTCTTCGCCTTTTTACAATGAAAACATTTAAATTCTGTCCCTCCTCCCTAACCCTGTGCTTAAAAACGTTTATTTATCACTTTGAACGTTGCATGTTGAAATCTTATCCCACATACTTTTAAAAGTTTATTTTCATATTTGATATGTTTAAAAACTGTCATATTTGAAGCATTTGCGAAGACTCTGTTTTTCTAAAATTAATCAACACCTGTTAAATATTTCTTTAGATAGGTCTTTCTCCGAGTTATTTTGCACACAAAAAATGTGAAGCTATCTTAGAAAGAATAAATGCGTGGTTCTTAGGAGTAAGAAGAATATATGGACAACCAAACGTAAAACATCCTTCGTTCTCTCTTGTGCTCCTAAAGGATAGGAAAGCTTTCGTAATACAAATGATTCCATCCGTTCGTTCGAGGACCTTTTTTGCCCGACCGATTGCAGTAAAAATACCCATCCGTAATTTTGCACTTGTTAATTTAATATATTAGGAGGGTACAGTGCAACATTAAAAGCGACGTCATAAATTTGGAATATTTTGCTATTATCCTTTTTTTGTACTACGTCATTTCTAAGGTCAGCATTTGTCTAACCGACTGCACAAACAATATTCATCCGATTGTGTTCAAATTATCACATATCTTTAATTCTATTAAGAGGTGTGCAGTGCCAAATAACAAACGATTTTGAATATTTACGAATTCCTATGTTTTGTACATAGGCAATCTACCCTATACAACCTCTAACGTAATACGAGCCTTTCTTGGTCTAGAAATTTAGAATTACATGCAATCAAAGTTAGTTGTGCAATCAGCGACGCCTTTTGAAAAAATATCGTTCAAAACGCCTTAATTGTTTCCGTATACTTTCGGAAAGATAAACTTTATTCGAATATGCACATTGCACTTTGAGTCTACTCTACTTAAAAAAATTGTCTTATTTAAGGACTTCATCATTGCATAGCCCTGCGTGACAAGAAATATGGTATCCATGCATGCGGTGTTTTCATTGGCTGAAATATTGCCCATGTAAACATATAGAAAAATACACCATAAACTGAGCATAAAAAGTGAAGGAGGAACAACACGCGGACTCAGGCCGGGGATGGTGCATACCCACTAGGCAGGGGCCATGTTCATCATTGTCAAAACTCCACATATAGCTGGGGCTTCTATTTTGTGGCAAGGTCAGAAAAGTCAAGGTGATTGCTGGTGTAAGCTTTGTATTCCAAGTGACCTGGCTATCACGTATAAAACACATCAGCGTATATGAATCCGCAGAGCCCCCTACAAATACTCTTATATCCCTGATACCTTGAAGCCTCGTATCGCTAGCTCTCTAACCAGCCAATTATACGACTTGCATCCAGCAATAGCGGCAAAACCCGGATGAAAAAATCCGTTGAGTTCAAGATATAATTTTCAAGATCCTTGCATAACGACATTTCATTGGCTGTAACCATAGGTGAAAGGACTATAGGTTGAACTTGGCTCGAAGGAGATCATCAAAAAACATGAAAAACATCTCTACATCAAGAGTTATTAACGGTGATCAGGGGCGATAAGTCTTCAGTCATATAAACTCGCGAAGGCGTAATTTGAGCAGCATTTATTTCCCTAACGCGCAACGACCTGTTGAATTACTCTACCGCGGAACTTTCCTACAAAATTTTCAAACTAAAATTTGTAGATGCATATAAAGTGTATATTGATACACATTGCGGGGTTATGTCTGCTTGAAGTTTTAAAACTAAATACTTTATTCCTTAGATTTGAAATGGACATAAAATATAGCCTATGAATAAACAATTTTAAAAAACTCCAAGAATGCAGAATTATCATAACAAAATGTACACTAGAGGGCGTGGATCCTCGATAGCTCTATTGGTAAAGGCGCCGCTTATACATATAGGTTTTCGGGTACGGATCCCAGTTTCGCAGTTAATGAATCTTATGATTGATAAAATAGACAAAATTCTCATTTTACGGATCCGTTTGTTTGCTTAAGATGATTATTTCTTAAGCGACTATTGTTGATCAGCCGTTGTAGTATGCTGGAAACTGGAGTGGGGGGCGAGAGTATGTTTGTTTTTGTTTCTATCGAAAAGTTTTGGTTGGTTTTGTTATGTTTTGGTAGTGTTAAGTAGGTCATTTAATTAATATAAATGTAAATGGGGTGCAGACTACCTTTGAAAGCACTAAAACATCATAAATTTAGGTATTCTAGAGATAACGGTGAAAATTATGTGTGGTGATTTGAACCTAACTCTGATATTTTGATATTTTGGGTCATATTTAAGGCACTAAAGGATGTCCGTTCCTCAAATTTAAAGTATTAAACTTTTTTCTAACTTGTTTTTTTTTCAAAAGTGTAGTGTATTTGCTTGAAATATCAACCCCCAAAAAATGGGGGTTAGTGTTGTTTTTTTCGAGATATATTAAGACAAAGATCCCTATGTCAGTCAGAGATTTAACATGGGAGTCAATGGGGAAATAATGACCTTTTTTGAGAAATCTTAAATTAAAATTAGTTCCTGTATTAAACTTTTTTTAAGATGAAAACATGTTTGAGTTAACATAATTTTCTTCCAGAAAAGAATATAAAATATATATGGTACTGTGGGTTTTTAGCTGCTACGGCACAACATTTCAATTAAATTATCAACGTTTAAGCTATTTTTGTACTAAAAACATGCTTTCTCCCACTCATTATCTAAAAATATACCTGAACGCATACATACAAATCATATTCTTTCAACAACATCTACTTTCTAAGAAAAACAGTTTATAGAACTTGCTCAAATGATAGTTACAATTAAAATTGCTGAGTCAGCAAAATTGTGAATTATTTCAAATGAAAAATACTACGTTTCTTAATTTTGATGAATGTTTAATCAGAAATCATCAAAATTGAGAAATTGTCTCTTCATCTTGGTTTATTAAATAAGAACATTATGATTTAAGGTTATTTGAGTTTTGTCACTGTGACTGAGGAGTGAACGTCCTTAAACAAGTTATGAAACATTCTCTGTGTCACTTAACTAATTATTACAAAGAATTTGAAGTATATCTTCCAGCGCCTGTCGGATTATGAAATAAAAATGTATATCAATAAACTTATTCACAACCGGTAAAAGCCAACTTGTGCTCAGAGATAATAACATAGGCAAAAAAGTGTGTCCTTGTCACAAACTCATTTAGCTACAAATGGACATTGACAAAATGCTTATCAGGTAAGTACTGACAACAACACTTATTATTTTCGTTTTGATCTTTATATGAAATATCTTACTTAAATGTTCTGAACTACCTGGTATAATTGCCAATTGGGTTGCATTATCTTCTTGGGTATCCGTCTAGCGAGGATACTTTTGGCTCTAAACGATGTTTATTTTTGGCTACAGTACACATATTTACCAGCAAAGGGCATATAGTCGGCTGTAAATTGCAAATATCATTATGCAAGATTGGACATCAGCCACAAAAGCAGGGGGGTCGCTTCGTAAAGTCTGTATAGAGTGCTGCCAGTCCTGTGACTGACTGATATAGGAAAGGGAATATTTTTTTCATTCTACGTTGTTTATCCAATTCACTCTCCAATGAGATAGCCCAAGTCATAAAATCTCGACCTAAATTAAGTTTAAAAACCAGAAGTTGTCGGACAAGAAATGGAGAAGCCTGATTTGATACAATCAAAGTTAAATGTGCAATAAGCGACGCTGATTCAAAAGGAAACTTTCAGCCTTGGTCGTTTCCGTATGCCTTACGAAACCTAGAATTTTAAACTTTTAACGTTAAACTTTGAGACTTTTTGATAGTACAACGTACATCACATGATAAAACGAATGAATTATGGCAATTAAAGCCCCTGGTGACACAAAGCATGCTTTCAATGCAAGTATAAGCTGAAATTTCGCAGACGCTTTATGATGCATGTTGCGCCGTTAATGAAATCTGCCGGAATCACGAGAAAATGCTCGCGAGAGGTAAATAAGATTTTATGACTGGAGCTTCCTCTGTGGGAGTATTAGCTTTTCTTACCCAAGCGGGCACAAATATGCCGGGGATTAAAGTTTTGATAATGGTCACGGGAATTAAAGTTTTTTTAAAAATAACTCGAGATCTGATTGGCTGACAGAGCTATTTCTACTCATTCGTTCAGTGAGTCTAGCGTACCCGTGTCACAGAGACTTCAAAACACACATTGTTTTTAATTTCGTATGTCAATGTAAAATGATTTATATGGTTTGTTTTACTATTTCGTTCATCTAGGATTGTCTTGCTTAATGTATGATCCACAAACATGTAGTTAATTGCAGAGACTACATTTAACTGCGCCATGACATAATCGTTGTTCGTCGCGCATGAATACAAAGACCGAGTTTACTTGCAACTCGCCTTCACGAAGGTATTTTCAAAACGTACCGTAAATATTCTTAGATTTGACTGGGGTAAGAAAAAGAATAACCAACTCGAAGCTCGGAATTACGGTTTATCTGTCCCTCGTGAATTATTGTGATAAATTCCTCGCTAAAGCTCGGAATTTATAACAATAATCCACTCAGGACAGATAAACCGTAATTCCTCGCATCTTGTTGATTATTCTTATAATCTTTTCAGATATTGACTGTTTCAACTTATTGTGCTTCTGACAGTTAAAAAGGTTTGTAAGAGTTTCAGCTCTGCATGGTCATTTTGATATTTGATATTAAGATCTTGAGATGGTGGAATGTATAAAGAACAGAGGGTTACAGTTTTGAATAATGATAAGCTGACAGCAACAGCTTGTAAGGAGGTTGCAAGTGATTTTTCTCTGTGAATAATGCCATCACGCACCAAAATTGATGCACCTCCTTTAGCCCTATCAGCAGAGGGAGGGGTGGAATTGTAGATAGTAAATTGAGACCATTTCTGTGTCTTAAAGATGTGTTTCTTGAAGACAAATTGCTTGAGTGAGTGAGTGAGTTGGGGTTTAACGTGCCTTGAACAATATTTCAGTTATTAAACACGTGGATGACAAGCATCCAAAAGAGAGTGGACAGATAAGGGAGAAATGGATCGAAAGGTTGAGGGAAAAGACGGAAAGAAAGGCATAGTGAGAGATAGACAACAGGTTTTAGAAGGACTCAAATTTAGTCTGGCTTCTATCCGTCGACCTGTCCAGCTTGGGTGTCCCTACAAGGAGCATGAAAGCTCCATCTGGCATAGCTCTTGGGGTCTCTGAAGCACGCAAACCACCACACCACGTTAAGGTATCGAGTCCATTGGTGGAGCACACAAGGAAGCACACATCCACGTGCGGGAGAGTATTGCATATCATTAGATGACGTCATCAAGATCAACTTTTCTCCGACAGTTGGAGAGGCGCATTTGCTGTCCGAACTATCTACAATATGGGTTTGGCAGGGGTTCAAATTTTAGATGGTTAACCAAAACCAGAACTAGTTCACATACGAAGCTCAAGTTTGAGCAAAGTTTGTTTGACAGGTTATATGATTTCTTGTGACATACAGCACGTTCACATCTCATTTTCCTTATTTATGTCTGGTGAAGTTTCAGACCTGCATCCATCACATAGAAATGTCACTGCTTTCGCTTTAATGGTCCCTATAATGACCACGTGTGAGGAATCAAATGAAATACATGACTCATCTAGGGAACCAACATCCATTCTTAAAAGAATCGTGCCATAGAGTAGGCCAAAGTGTTATCATTTGACATAAAGTCGTGAAAAATTGCTGACAGCACAGTAAACCTTGCTCGCTTGTATGTCTTAAAAAGCTTTTTATCCTTAATTTTCCTAAAGCAGAGACTCGTCGTAAGATATGACGTAATTCTTATGAAAATGAAAGATATTGTTTGGGAATGGATAAATAGATAATATATACTGATTGAAGAAATGGAAAATGGACAGATAGTATATTTGTGTTTTAGTTACGCTACATCAATATGCTGATATCACTTTTGTCATAGGGCATGGTTAACTCCATGATATTTCATTTAAGAAAGATTGGAATGGATAAAAAGATAATGATACTGATTGATATGAATCCAGGAACGATTAAACTGAATTTTGTCCAAGTGGGGAAAACACTATGTTTGGACGGTCATAATGTCTGACCTGCCGCACGCATACCCCGACATAAAGAACGCGCTTCTTCATTTTCATGTGAAAATCATGAGTATGGGGGTTAAATGTCTTTAAAGGCTTAATTGCATCTCTGAACGATGCCATGACAGGACATGGCAAAGTCTAAAACAAAGGCAAATCATAGGCAAGGTAGATGTTGTATAGTGCATCTGATAAACAGCCCGGGAATTCCTCAGTCCAAGAGTGTGATTTCCTGACCCTGAAACGTATATAGGCCCACTAATGACGTCAAGATGAAACCTGGTCGCGGGGGTAAGCCAAAAACCAACCGCAGACAAGATAGATTAAGGATGATTACTCTATTGAACAAGTCAAATCCTCATCAAAGATAAACATTAGGTTGAACAAGATGACTTTGAGATCAAACTGTGATAAATCGATCTGAAAATCACGTCAATTTTGGTGTCATGATGACAATTCAACACAAACGTCGGTGCATAATGTGGGCAAGAGCCCATCATGGTCAGCTACTACGACCTTGGTGCTAGACGAACTTTGCTGTAATTTTGCTGTAATCTCAATTTCGCAGAAGGACAGGTTTATTTGGAGAATATCGGTGCGTATACGGTCAAACAGCATGATCGTTATTAGGGTGGCACTGTTATATTGTGGGGGTACTGGTTGCCGTTACAGGGATAAAATAACGGAAGCTTGCACCCAGGTAAAGGCATGAAAAGTGCTATGAAAGATTGTGAGTGTTCATACTTGGACAATATGCATGTACTCAAACAAATCAATTTTCGAAGTTACCTTGCACAGGTCAACTTTTAAAGTGCAAACAGGCCAAACGTCGCTATCAGTACATTAAAGAAGTTGATAATCAATAAAAGTCCATATACTGACAACTTCTAGAATGCCACTCAAACAGCTTAGGTCGATAAACTGTCAAAGTATGCCTTTACAGGACTGTGTTGGTGATATCACTGGAAATGACCATTTTGGGCATCGAAGAGCCCAAAAATCCTTCAGACGCTTAGTGCAAGTATATGTCGTAAGATAGACGATTTAGACGATCACCGTTATATTATGTCGAACGCTTTACTTGATTTAGCATGCATTGGATTAAGGTGGAGGGGCCTGCTCAGACATAGTTAATACAAAGGGACTGTACCTTAGCTTAACCTCACAACAAACTGCAGAGGATACAGACTGTATTAGAATTCTCCTTGAAAAGATGGCTATTAAGAGACAACTGAAGAGTCTCCTTCGCAGGTTAAATTGGGTTTGTAATGTTATTCAAGGAGGGAAAACCTTTGTCGTGTTATCGATTATGAAACAAAGTTAAATCTGCCAGTGATGTAGTAGTGCTAGACGCACCTGTTTAGGATGATATGTCCTTGTGGCTCAGTTTAAGAATTTATTTTTAAATGTGTAATGAATTTTCTATTTCTAGATAGAAACCTATGTGTCCAGTACAAACAGACGCCTGCAGTAAAGGAACAGGGGTTATTTTGATTGCGATCTACTCTATGTCAACTCGGCCACAGACATGAAACAAGTATTTCATATGCATATTAACATTAAATAAACCATGGCCATTGTCTTAGCAGCATTGCATTGGTGAGGTGAGGTGAGGTGAGTTGGTGTTTAACGCCGCTTTCAAGATTATTTCACTTATATTGCTGCTGCTAGTATTAGTGCAGGGAGAAAGCCCGCAACACCATTGTGGCTATGCATTGCGGTGAAACCTGCGAGCATCGGCTGTAACTAGCGAACCATGGGGGTACTGCGCTGAATTTCAGTGTAGCATTGCACCAAAACCTTACTGCGTGTAGAACAGTTCTCTACTGCAAAGTTGCCGAGCCCCTGGTGGGATTCGAACCGCGCACCTTCTGATCCGAAGCCGAACGCGCTAACCGTGTCGGTTCTGGTAAAACAAGCAAGTTACTGTGCAAACAAACTATACAACAGCCATATCTACCATTAATAAATCTTTCAGCAAGAACCCCTAATTAATATACTTCGTGCGATATTTATTATGGTTTAAATCCAAGTATGAAGAGGGATAAAAGAACATTTTAGCAGACTGTATATCTTGACTACATGATTCAACTTGATTCCTAGCATGCAGTTAGCACCGTTTTCTGTCCATACTTTATCGCATCTTGTGTGCTATGACTTCATCTCCCTTAAAGTCATTGTCTCATTTTTGCAAGCCAAATTGTAATGCATGTCGGACAAATAGTTCACCACTCACAGAAATCTTTCCCCTGACGTTTGCAACAATTTTCAGAACTCTGCAGGCATTCTAGCCCTCAATAATTAAGTTCAAACTACCCTACCCTACCCTAATATTACGTCTTTTGCGAGCGTTTGTCCTTACCACGTCATTTCGCTAAGGCCGTGACGAAGAACACATAAAATTTCCCAGTTGAATATCCAATTTAAATAGCTAATAGCTAACCCTTTTTCAAATACTGAAATAACAAAAAGGTGGTAAACTCAATGAACAATGCGTCTGTCATAAGTATCGGCGCTACAATTACTAGATTTCCGGTGTTTCGCACTCGCGATGGGATTGCACTTGATTCGGTACCTCATCGATCTGAAACGGCTTACGCCAATAAGCTGCTTCATCAAAAACTGTAAAACGGGCATAAAAATGAAAATCTTTGCAAATACGACAGGAAATATTCGTGTTAGTGATAAGATTTTGTTCGTGAAGAATAGTTAGTTCAGTTTAGTTGCCTTACAAAAATGAGACTATGACTTTAAGTGGAATAAATCTTTAAGAGCGCCCCTCTGACACCGTCAAGAGATTGAAGTCCCAAGGTTGGGCATACATTGTACTTGTAAGTCTCAGCTGAAGTGCTTGTGTTTTGTAATAAATCTATTTGTATGTGTACATTCTTTACTCTTTACGTTTTTTTCCTATTTTCTGATGTAAATAATCTTGGCGAGGGATGATGTCGAAAAACTCAATATTGTAAAATTTTAATCTATTCACTTGCTTTCGCTCGTGAATAAATCAAATCATATGAAAAAAATCTCGTCCGAATATTTTCGATATTCAACACTCGCAACTATTTAATCTATTTATTACAGTGTACATATACGAGAGTTGACAGGCATCTGTCCACCATAAATCATGATTGAGACTAGTAGATCACGCAATAATACTAGGGGTAATTGGTAATGTAAACAGGGTGAGGGGGGTTCATTGGGAGATATTTATTGTAATAATCGTTGTTATATTAACTGTTTACTGGTTAGACTTGTAGTCCATTGTTTCACTTCTTTGAAGTAGGGGACTACTTTCCGTCTGGGCGAAGAGTTAATCGTAGTGGTGGTGGTGTTCTTCCCCGATAAACAGTTAGACATGCCAGGCGTTATTAATTTGTTTATTTAGGGCGGGTAGAAGGGAGATAAGGGAAGGACACGAAATTGGGTTTCCTTTGTAATTTTGGGGTAATGTGATTTCTAAAATGCGGGAGGGTTTATTTTCATATGCTTCTTAAAGCTAATCATATATATATATATATATATATATATATATATATATATATATATATATATATTTATATATATACCCTTCTACATCAGCGTAATTGAATCCGCTGATCGAGCTCCTTCCATATACCCTGATCTCATCCAAGTCAAAACCCTCTTATCACATTTTTGGTACATAAGTACTTTTCAATGTGCTGAATTAAAAAATGAAATAAAATTTAGGGGTCACCGGACGATTTAAAGAGTTATGTGCCATTGAAACATTGACCCCAATGGAAAAACCTGAAAAATGCATATATCATTTGTCTAGGTAATAAATTAATCATGTATTATTGTTTTTCAATTTTTTTGGGGTCTTTTTATAACCAACTCATGATGAACATGATTTCAGTTCATGCAAGTATGAAAAAATGCCAAAATGATGATTTTTAGGAGGATTTGAATTTCAATATTATGATTATTTTATATATCATTTTTACGTATAAAGCTAAATTAAACTTCTTCATGGGTTCAACGATTTTATGAAAATTTCGGAAATGAAAATTTGGAATATGTCATTTTTACTTATTCAAAAATAGATAGGGGTCACCGAATGATTTTTTTCGCTAGATCCTCTATGACGTTTTAAAAATTGATATCGGCGTCATAATTGACCCGATTGTAGCCTGGCGCTAGATTGAATGAGTGACAGTTCGGGAAAAACGAACGGTGTGTATCTGCAAAATGATGTAATCTATTTACTGATACTACACTGATGAAATACTTCATAATTATGAATAAAATAGTTTTAACGGTTATTCTGGAAACACAAGTTCAAAGGTTTTTTTTTTTTATCATTACTGCCGATAATCATGCAGCCTTGTCTCCTCCTACGGTCCGGTTAGAAATTTCATCATCATTCAGATTTCGGGCCACGGCCCGTACATTACGATTTAAGCAAGCCTGATGGAGGTCAGGGAGAATCATAACAAAACCCATTTATTTGAATGAAATATTTCCATAGTTTTATGAAGAGGGATCACAAATTTAAATTTGGATAAGGCCGGTATCTAGCTACGAACGTCACTGTCTGCGCTCACTTCAGGGTACAGTAAAGTTGCTTCGCTGGTGAACCGTTGAAGTGCAGTAAAATCACAAATAAACTTTTCAAATAAGTCTGTAAATAACAGTTATTGTCGACCTTATTTTGTTGAAAACTATCCAGAAAATTCCTAAGTGAAACGTGTGTGCGTAACAGAATATTTGCAATCAAAACAGACGTCTATGTTGTTTCATTTATAAAAAAGTAATAAGGCTATGAACAATTTGTGAATTATTAACTAGATTGTTTTTTATTTGCTGAATTCAAAAGATATATCATAGTAGTAAAATATCATTTGAGAAATTGGTATTTTCGGTTATTTCTCAAATCTCTCCCAAAAATAAAAGAATGTTTTGGGTAAACTTGATGAATTCAACCAAATTTATGAAAACTTTGATACAAAATTGTGTAAACAAATTACCTCAATGCTGACAGGAAATGCTTTGGCTTGTGATCATATTTATTACCAAGAATGACATACAGCAAAATTCATATTAAGTTTTTGTGGGTTTTTCATGTACAATAAATCAGCTGATAACAAACTGTATCTTGGGGCTATTTAGATGGATTTAATATTGAGAAAAATATTAATTGCAGCTTTTCACCTGTGTACATTATCAACATCACCTTGCCATCAGTGATAAAAATATTGATATTTAGGTATTGGCATATTCACAAAAATAAAATGCAAATGTCTAAATATGGCTAGACAAATTATAAAAGTAATTTATTACTTAAGCTTAAACATTAAAAAAAGAACATAATAATCATTTGTCAGTGAAAAAGATTAATAAATATTACCAAAGATAATCGTTCAAGTTATCATGAAAAACATGTCCATATATTCATTGCTCATTTTCATCTTATGTATGAAATTTGGAATAGGGAATTCAAGTATCTTTTTAGCACCAAATGTAAGTCAAAAACAAAAATTGTAGGAACAAAAATTTATATCTGCTTCCTTATTGTAATCAGCTGCTCTTCTGTTTATTGGTGGCCATTCATTCAAGTGATGAATATTATATTCAGTTTATTACTTTATTAACGCCACTGACTTTCATCTTCACTGTTGTCAAAAGCCTGAAATGTAAACAAAACAATACAATAACCTGTGAGATGAGGTGATTGAAAGTTTGGGTTTTCATAATGCCTTACAAAATATTTCAAATGTGTATCTGCATATTTAATCAAAGCCGAGTTAATCCTTACAACATAGTTTTGCACAATATGACATAACAAATCTACACATTACTATAACTTTAATTATCCAAGGCTTACTACAATAGTAATGTTTTTCAGTTAATCCGTGAATGGAATTTTTTGAGCTTGGATTTATTTGGGGATAACCTGTGTGTTTATCAATTTATAAACAGACACTTTTGTAACATACCAACCTTATATCCTTTGCAGTTCAAATTCTGGATGGAGAATGTTAGCCTAGATTCTCATGATTGTTTGGCATCTTTCACTCAAGTTTGTAGCTGGTAATTGTTAATACCATGAGAAAGCCAGAAAATTAAAGTCAGTACAATTTATTAACTTATTTGGATCTTGTACCATATGAAATTAAAAAACACACATCATCAAAAACATGATTTCTTCAAATATATTTCTATACCCAATAATGGATTCCTTGATTAAGAGTAGGCATATATATATATGACAGTAAAGTTTATAGTGACATACAGGTTAGCCTATAACTCACACATTAAAGGCTGCATCATGACAATTTATACGAAAATCTATTACTTGAAACATGTAGAATATATCTAATTTGTGATTCTCGAATACAATCAGGGCAGTACTAATCAAGTTAAAACCCTGGGGTTATATTCGGGAAATATGGTAATACATCCTCATTATTTTGTGGTAGTTATAACCTTATGTGACAAAAGGCATTGTTAAAATTCAACAATTGATAAAGTGTAAACACGTACACATTGAAACATAACAAGATTATAGATACAATAGAAAATTCAACCTACCTCATAAGTTACTGAGCGTCACGCTGTGAAAATCGACGAGTCTGCTAGACAGGTCAACAGGCGCAAGTTTCCACCGCTCTCTTTTTGAGCCAGGCAGGAATTTCATTGTTCAAATCAGCATAGCGCTTAAACTTGACTCAAACAATTTCGGACTCTGAAGCTTTCAGTTTGTTTGCAACTTTTGGTATTTCATGATATATTATTGTTTTCTCTGAGGACTCGTCATGGTCTCGAAAGATAACATGCGCAGACGTAATAAGCGTTACTTAAAGAAGTTTCTCTTTTGGAAATATCAAAAAAAAAATTGAATGTAGGACCGACCATAAATCTTTCTGTCGCATATATGATTTCGGGGAGGGTCATGAAAAAAAATACGCTTAAATTTGAAGGGCCATGAAAAAAATTGCGATGAGTTGGGAAGGGCCACATTTTTATAGACAATCCAAAGAGAAAAACCCCCGGCCCTCCCCCCCCTGTAATAAATGACCGGTCCCTTATGATTTTTATAAGGGTCATTCTTAAAAAACTGGAGTAAATATGCTTACAAATAATTATTTTTACAATTTGATGAGTTTTTACCCCATTTGTGATTTCTTCTGGTGTGTCTTACATGTTGCCAAAGATTAGAACAACAAAATAATCTCTTCAATATTGATGTTTTAAAATCTGTAAGTACTTGATATTTTGCAAGTTACTTACCCATGGTCATAAGTCACTATTTATATCTGATTTCTGATGAGTTTTTTTATAAATATAATACTCTCTATGAAGAAAAGGCAGATGTTTTGGGTGAAATCTGAAAGGATTTACTAATGAATGCATTTTTTTAGTTCATTGATGTTCAGTAGGTTATTATTAATGTAATTATAAAATGAACAGTGGTGATGGTTCCCCTGCTTTGACAAAAATGGATATCTTTGTTTTTTAGTAACAATTGATGTATGAAATTATTTTTTTTTAAACCATAAAATGTGAATTAACTAACACTAGGCATGACAAATGTGCCTTTTATCAATGATGTTACCTTTTCTGTCCGTGATGTTACCTTTGTGCAAAATGGCCCATGGTTACTTATGTATTTTTTAATAGCATTTGCCCTGTGTACACACATAACTGTACCTCGCTGGATTGTTAGTATCACATTTCATAAGTTAATTCATGAAAAAGTAAATTAGATAATTAGTTTTAATAATTTTTCTCCAGACAACCTAAAGTATGTCATATATACTAGGCTCAAGTTAATTTATTAACACAAATGATCTCTTGGTTATCAAGAAAGGATGAAAAATGTTTTGGTTAATGTCAAGTCATCATGTTAAGTGGTTAACAAGTAAATGATTATATAACCAGAATTATTTCAGATTGCATAATCTGCTTTTTTATTTTCAGGGATTACCTTGTTCAAACTGTTCTTATAAACTTTAAATTTAAGATAAATTTATTTTTGTTATGGCATCCACCAAATAATTCCAGTTTTTTTTCTATGAAACCTAGCCTTTTTAAGAATAATGTGACTTAATCATTTAATAAATTTTGTTTAGGTGCCAATGATCATCAGCCCAACCATCGCAGGCCGATGGTTCGGGGTCCATGGTTCCAAGTGCTGGACACTGATAACTTTAGACATTTGCATGGAACTGGCTTCCATGCAGAGTGTGGTCCTGTCAACCCTCCAGGTAATTTAGATCTTTATAACCAGACATGATTTGTTTATAACTTAACACATCATATTTAATGATGCTACAAAGTATCATTTCAATTCCTTTTGTGATAACTCTTTGACCTCCTGACATGTTAGGTGGATAATTAACACAATTTATATTAAGTATGTGGTAAAGAGATTGGTAGATGATTTAGTCATCAGATTTGATAAATTTAATTAGATAGAAAAACATGTGTAATGAAGGATTATCAATATATTCACACTACATGAAATACAGGTCGAGGTGAGCTGCCTATTACCTACTTTGATAGGCAGCTGGGAGTGGGAGGCGGAGGTGTTGATTTGTTCGACCTGCTGGTCAGGGAGACAAACAGGTATGCTGAGCAGTACCTGCAGGACCACCAACCTTCAATTCACAGTCGGGTCAGGAGCTGGACTCCTGTCACCCGTGAAGAGGTTAGAGCTTTTCTGGGCCTTCTACTGACCATGGGACTTGTCCGCAAGCCGACCATTGAATCCTACTGGAACGAGGGGGTCAAGACATGGATGACCAGAACATCATCATTTGGGGAAGTGATGACGAGGAACCGCTTCCAAGTAAGTAACTATGAAATCTTTACAAAAGATAGAGAAACTTTTACAACAAAACATTAATTATATATGTACCAGCAAAAAAATGCTTAGAAAACAACTTGAAATAGCGATTGAAGGAATTTACCATTTACATTTAATGGAAGCTTTTATAGAAATAAAAATGTAACTTTTCTATAATTTCAGCTCATTTTGCGGTTCCTTCACTGCAACAATAATGAAAATGCAGTTCCCCGAGGTCATCCAGGACATGATCCCCTCCACAAGATCCGCCCGGTGCTGGATCTTGTGAATGGATCATTTGCACAGAACTATGGGTGAGTCACATAAATTTTAAGTATTCTATAATTTTAAGGGTGTAATGGAAAAATGTGAAGGGTTGTCCAAAGATTGATGATTTATCAGTTACCAAGTCTGTGTCTGGCTTAAAGTCACATGCTCTATACAAAAAATCTGATGGTGATTTACCAAAACTTATTGGCAAAGATTGAAAATATTTTATAGCAAGTGAAGATTTTGTTTGTCAAAAACAAATCATTTCAAATCTTTTAAATGAATATTAATTGAAGTTGTATCATTGCAATAGTAAAACAGGATATCACATCAAAGTAACAAAGTACATAACATTGAAAACAATTTACTTCTTACATTAAAATGATTTATTATGCTTATATTAAAGTTCATTCTGAAATATGTTGCAGGCTGGCCCAAAGTGTCTGTGTGGATGAAAGAATGGTCGGCTTCAAGGGACGGAGTCATTTGGTCCAGTATATGGCCCAGAAGAAGTCCCACCGTTAGGGGGTGAAGATGTGGATCCTTGCCGAGGCTGGAACAGGCTACACCCATCAGGTCCGAATCTACCTTGGAAAGACTCTAGGAGGACCACCTGACAAGAATGGCCTGGGTTTCAGTGTGGTCATGGACTTGATGGGACCCCACCTCGACATGGGACACCACATCGTCTGTGACAACTACTTTTGCAGTCCTGCCCTCTGTCATGCCTTGTTTGATAGAGGAACGTTCTGTACGGGTGTTGTCACAGTTCGTCGACGAGGGATGCCGAGCTCTTTTGTTGGGAAGGCGCCACCAAAGGGTTCGACATTTGTCCGGAAGCAGGGACCGCTTTTAGCGGTCCTCTTCTCAGACAGGAAGGTCGTCAGCTTCCTCACTACCATGGGAAGCCCAAGGTAAAATATTATCTCGATAGATTGAAATCAATAATAATTGACAATGTTAATTCATTATTCGTTAGTATGAAAATACTTCCTTTCTTAACTTAAATTGATATTTATATTTTCTAACTATCAAATCATCCATTTGATAATTAATACCAAAATATACTAATTCAGTCTAACAATTAAAGGCTTTCCATCTTTGCTTTCATTACTTATGTACTTTCAGATTTGAGGCAACAACTAATTCACGGGGCGTTGCCAAGACCCTCCCATCAGTGGTCACACTCTACAACAGGACGATGGGAGGTGTAGACCTTGGGGATCAGCTCATCACACTCTACGATCCCCAAGTACGCTCCGTGAAGCTGTGGAAGAAGGTCCTTGTCAACCTTCTTCTCACGGCATCAGGTAATTTTGATTTTAGAAATTATATCTGAAAAGGATATATATCAGTAGGTAGTTCAATCTGCTCAGAGGAAACTTCACTAATAAGGTTTCCTAACTTCATTACTGTCTAAGCTAGAAATTTAAATAAGAAAAAGAACTGTAAACTTTGAATGATGTTTGCCTAAGTTTTGACCTTCATGAATTCACCCTTTACTTTATTTTACAGTTAATGCCTATCAAGTCTTCGTGGCAACCCATGGTAAGACGACCTCCCGCCTGGACTTCCAGACTTCCCTCGTTACGTCACTCGTCGGGACACACCGAGACAGGAAAGCTGCTGGTCGACCCAGGACAGCAGCTCCATCCCGACGGCTGACCGGACAACATTTCATGGAGACTCTCGCTGGACAGAAAAGGAAATGGTGTGTTCTCTGCAGGCAGAGACAGAGAGAGCGTGAGGGCGTCCGGACCTGGTGTCCAGTGTGTAAAGTTGGACTCTGCAGACACTGTTTCCGACAGTATCATACAGTTAATCACACTGAGGAGTGAGAAGCTGTATGGTCTGTCAGGCTCTTAGACCTTAGCTATTTGATGAAATGTGAAATACATGGAAATATTTATTATACATTAATAAACACATTTAATTAATCAAAAATTTTAAGCCAAATTTAGATGATAACAGTCAAATTATATGTTTTAAATTTCCATGAAACTTAATTTTAATTTTAATTTTTTTTTTTAAATTCAGCTAATAAATTATTGTTTTTTTACTGTTGCTTATTATTACCTGATCTAAATTATCAAAATGTTATTATCATCACATTTCATCAAACTTTCTGTCCAGCGATCGTTGAAGTGCACCCCCCAAAATCTGTTTCTTAATCATTTCTGTAAATAAATCTTTGTACATATTTCTTTATGTAAATTTTATAATTATTTGTACTATTTATATGCAATTGTTCTTTATACCTATTTATGAATGCGCTGGCAGCATGAATAAATTATTTTCTTTGAATTTCAAACTTTGTTTTATATTATGTTCTTATTCATGAGATGCCAAAAAAGCAACAATTTTCTTGTTTCTATTTTGTGATTTGAAGGGGAAAAAATAATTTTTTAGTTTTGTTTCAAAATAATTAAATGAAATACGACAATGCAAATTCAAAATTAAAAATAAGTGCTTTAGACACAGAGACGAGAAGCAAATGGTATGTTGCTAAAGGTTGAATGATGTGAAATATATATATTTATTAGTTTTCATCCATTCTTAATTTGACATTTTGATGTTGCTCCTGATGAGAAAAAAGCAATAACACTGAAAACATGAAAAAAAACCCCGTTCAAAGAAAAGATCCATACCAGAAGCAATAAAATATGCCACTTGGTGTAAGTGGAGATAACTCCAACCTAAGTGGGCGTGGTCAGCTGTCCATGCTCAGGGTCCAGTTCAATTTCAAATTAAATGGGATTGGGTTTTAATTTCTTTCATAAATACAAATTAAATACAAACATGGTCATGTATTAAACATAAATATGAAACATCGACTTAACCCTATATTCCCGCCATATTCATTGCGCGAATAAGACCGTGACAGCGCGTGAAGGAGGCGGAGCTTATACGTCAAGCTACGTCAGTCAGTTTAGCAGGTCTGGATTACATACATGGTTTTCGTATGATGAATTAGAAGGCATATTCTTCCGTTTCAAGTAAGATTATAAAATCCCGATTTATGATATTAATTAAATATTTCTTTTGTACGCTTGTTGGAAATAATTGTTATGTCAATTAGATTTAGGCCTACGGACTGTACTGGGCATTTCGAGGTGTGACGGACATTGTTTTTTTTGGAACCGGAGGTCACATCGGACTAAATGCCTATTTTCACTTGAACAATAGATGTTTAATCGAAAATTGCAATCATTTAATGTTTTTTAACATAATAAATAATAGTGATTGATTATTGACGCAATATCAGCAAATTTATGGTAATTAATTTTCGTTAAATGATACGACAAATGCCGTAATGTTGAAACTTTCGTGACACGTTCCCAATTTATTTGCCGGCTTTTGAATAGGATAATCTTCGCTAATCATTCATGAAACGTCAATGGAAAATTGTTGTGACTGAATGCCTGTATTGTTTGGTTTGCTAATACATACTTAAAAACCTTTAAATTAATTAATTTCGCAAATTTTCGGTCCAGCTACTCGTTTTATTTTGAGATTTACTTGCCGAAATGTGTTATCCTTTATAGACTGATGAAGGCAACGATTATTTCGTTCTAATGTTGCCAAAATTTTTATCATGTCCTACATTTGAGCAATAGCATTTAGTGGATGAAATTTCAGTCAAGATGATTGTGAGATGAAAAAACCCAGAACATTTCAATGAATAGTACATTTTACGCGCATTGCTTGAGAATGACGTCATGATTAACAATGTTCAACAATATGAATACAAAAATATAACTTGTATTACTGCCGGACTTAAACGTCGCATGCAAGAAGTAAACACACCATCGTGATCACTGACATTTTCTCTCTTAAAAAATAAACACTTTATCGACATATTTTAGAAAAATAATTTTTTCCATGCTATGAAACAAAGTGATACGTGTCTGTTGTTCGTCTAATTTACCGGAAAAACACATACTGTCCTTTTGACAGCACCGACAATCGTTATTCCTTAATGTATTTACAATATTTTTACATCAGTATATTGCAAATCTAAATCTTAAAGATCATGTGTTATTTGGCAAGTTTACTTCGCCGGACAAAAAAGATACAGCTGAAATACGACAACGTGTTAATTTTACGTGACGTCACGGCAATTTATCTGGCAATAGGATAGCGTCAACGTTATTTTTATGAAGCGCCAAGGGGGTTAATCAATATGGCGCCGACGACGCTGGTCTGAATCATATTCGCCAATGCATGTATGACATAGGGAAGTCGGATTTCACTGATTTTCCGGAGGGTGTTCTTATAAAGAGAGTTAAGAGACATGGACAGGCTAAAACTATCGTTGAAAAATATGCGTCTGATGTGTATTTGCTGTTTAAATTTATTCATGGAGTTGTGCCTTCTCATGTGAATCCGCTCTCGCTCCTTCCTAATACCCTGATCTCTTTCGGGTTAGATCCCTAGACAAATAGTGCTTGATAGGTTTAAGTTAGTCATATAACTAGTATACATGTACACGAGTGGAGACTGGACGGAACACTAATTTACCTCTAAATTAGAGAGTCTGTTTTAACTGTGAGGGGTGTGTGGAAGATGAATGTCACGTGTTACTTTATTGTCCTCTTTACAGTGATCTTAGAAAAGTTCTTATAGCTAAATGAAACAGCATCTGTGATAATTTTAATCAGTGGAGCATCTGTGATAAAATACCGTTTTTTTTGTCCAACCCAGAAATTATATTTTAATCGGCCAAAACCTGCAAACTTATTTTAGAAAAAAGAAAGGAAATTTTATATAATGGTATGTAAACTATCTTGTTTATCTTATTGTGATGTACATATATTGTGTTTGTTTAATTTTTGCTGTGTGTGTTTTTCGTAACCCTAAATGGGTGGCTCGGCAATGTATTTTATATGTATATTTGAATGTATACGAGGTGAGACCTTAATAAACTATCTGTCTGTCTGCCATGTAAATGGGACGCAGATAACGTTGATACGATTGTTTTTCGATTATCATTGAAAAAAAATTCGTAATTTTGACAATAATGAGTTAAATATGGAACGGTAGAAAGGCGATTTTAACTTATGATATTACTTAACAAATGATGATTTAACTCTTATTTACGCCATAAACATTTTCGAAACGGACTCTGTCACTTCAAACCCAAATCGCTCGTTTTATTAACATTATGCTTAACGATTGTTATGATCATAATATCCTTTAGATGGCATGCAAAACCAGCGATATTCAATATCATATACATATATTGGGCATCCGGTCTGTTTCAGTAACAAACTGGTCTTCCTTCGCCTGTGCTATTTACATTTATATCAATAAAATGACGATATGCCTTTTTGCTAGCATTCACGGTTTCTTTTCCTCGATAAACTAGCGGTGCCGGTGAACGAAAACGTAGGTAACAAGTGAGACGTAATCCTGAGATAGTAATCTCGCCATGAAGATGTTTTGCCTTGAAATGAATCATATAACTTAGAACTCATGGAACCTTAACTGGACAGATTGGTGATAGAAAAGTTAATTAGTGGTTGGCATTGAGTGAATAACAAAATCATTAGGTTGGAATGACATTATTCAAATATGATGACATTGCCAATTATGCAACCTTAGAAAGACATCTTGGGGAGGAAATTAATTTCACAACACTAAATTCCTGAAGCCTAGTTTAGCTCGGGATCGCGTTTGGTTTGATGAAGCCAAATGTTGTTTTTGAGTCGTAGAACTAGACACTGGGCACTAAACAAATTCAATAATTGTCATAACAATTTTCCAAAAGTCAGAAGTCTACAATTCAAATTGTAGGTTGTCATATCCAATAAGATAAATGTTGGAGTGGCGAGTGAGTTGGGGTTTAACGTGCTTTGAACAATATTTCAGTTATTAAACACGTGAATGCCAAGCATCCAAAAGAGAGTGGACAGATCAGGGAGAAAGGGATCGACAGGATGAGGGAAAAGACGGAAAGAAAGGCATAGTAAGAGATCATAGACAACAGGTTTTAAGTGAAAACAGGATTAAACAGGGTTAAACGTGTTTACAACTACATGTAAACGTCAGTCATTCATCACATGGATAAAGATTAAACCTAACCTATAGGGACTCGGTAGAAAGCCTTCCCTATCAAGCTTTACGACCACGATAGTAACAATCATTTGCGACGTCGGTTTAATAAAGCTTTTTTTCCTTAGCGTGGCGTCAAAATGTCTCGATTTGTACAAAAGATGCTCCGTGATTCAGAAAATTCGTCGTTGATACAATTTAGCTTGTTCTAGACCGAACCGACGTAGGCAGAAGCCATCATTATTTTAATTGACATCACAGATCCGATCATTGTACATAGAATTGACATAGGCCGAGCTCGTTTTGTCCCAGAATGGGTAACAATTGTTATCAGAAATGTTTTGCACAGACATTACATTGAAAATAACCATGCACGGAGTAAGGATTTCAGTTTTCCACAACAAAATCTCTCCCAACAGAGGTAGCTCCGTCTTACATTCCTATACAACCTCTGTCTTCATAATCAGGTTTCTCGGGCTTCCAGCTGTTTCCCCAAGCGGGAAAATATTGCAACTTAAACTACCTGGCTATATTTCAGCCAATGAAAACAATGAATTCATGAATATCATAGCTGTTGTCTCACAGGCCTGTGCAACGAAACAGTCGCAAAATGAGGCGTTTATGTTCTATAAAGGAGAATCAAAGTGCAAGGTGCATATTCGAATAAAGTTGAGCTTTGGAGAGTTACAGAAATAACTCAGGCGATTTGAATGATAACTAACAACTAACTTTGATTGCATCCAATCAGCGTTCTACATTTCGTGACCAAGAAACCTTCGAATTCAGACAGAGGTTGCATAGGAATTTATGACGGAGCTACCTCTGTCGGGAGAGAATGTGAAGCACATAGTGAAGGAACCTTCCACGTAGTTAGAATATGCTCTTGAGGGTGTGGACTATCGTCAGACTCTCTAACTATTTATAGTTTACAATCGCAAACGACCTCAAGACATTCAAAGCTGCATACGTCTGTATTTCAAAACTTTTTATAAACTGTAATTCTTCTCGAAATTAACTTTTGCACCCCTTACACCCCTTACATATTAAGCTTAACCACTCTTTACAGTTGACCTGGAATCAACAATGAAAAAATTTAGACAGCTACTGTCGGCTTGGACATATAAAAATTCTAAGGTTAGCTGTGCAAAAAACGGATAAATTATAGACAGTTGAACGCGGCTGAACTAGTATAAAAATGCAGCTATTGAATTTACCTAAACTCTGAGACTGAGAACAAAGAATGAAATATGTTTTATGAAAGCAATGTTGTAAATATACCGATTTAATAACACAGCATAAGCATTATTATGAGATTGACCAAAGCGGCTGCCGTTTCCGCTTTTCTGTTTATAAGCAAAATTTTAATATTTCCGATATCGTAGCTCATGCGGATTTAAAGTTACGTTGCATTAAATACTTCCGGCCTTTTAAAATCAACTTTACTACCTGAATACGTAAATATTTGTTAAATAACTTACGAGGTAGATTACTTGAGTGAGGGTCGTGAGTAATATCGATAGATATGCAGTATCTGTGCATTCGTTGTGTTTATGAAATATTGGTGTGCACTAGTGCGTTTAATCATGATCAGTGAGCGGCAATGAAAATGACATCTTGTACGAAATTTAAAAATATTTTAGGGAGAGCATCTTAGAGAGTTTATATTTAAATTTAAAAAGGACAGCTGTTTTCATGTTTAAGGTCAGACAACATGGCATATTGATTATGATCATGTCATGTAATTATTATTGTAAGTGATATGTTTGATATGGCTCTCTAACCTTGAAAAATCTAGGAAGGTATACAGTATAGTACTTTATTATATACCCATGTAAACTTAGGATAGTAATACAAGGGTGCAATACGGAATCCATCTTCAAATTCCGTATTGCACTCGAGATTCCGTATTGCACCCCTGCTGGTTCTACTTTTTCTGAACCTTGAGACTTCCCAGATTTCCCGAAGCAGCTATTTATAGATATACATTTAGGTCATCGGGATTCCCAGTTTGCGAGAGTTGCACAAAAGCTCTTATAAAACAAGATTGTCATTTCCAAATGATTTGATTACAATTATAAACAAATACCATGAACCATGAAAATCAGCAGCGAAAGCGTAGACGTGTTATCTTCAACAGTGACTCCGACTAACTGACGGCGCGAGCCAATATGACGACAACGTATTTGAAAATTTTGAAAATGACCTTGAACTTTAAAAGTTACTGATTTCTACACGATTGTTTATAAACAAAATAGCTTGATCATTGTTGGATTTATACTTTATCATATTAAATCAATTCTGAATTTGATCAAAATATATTTCTTTTTATCTATTTGTTGTTATGTAAGATGTGAAAGTCGGACTTGCTATACTTGACGTCATGCGGAGGAATGTGGCATTCAGGTCAATTGCGTTATTCGGTCATCGGCGTACTAATACCAATGTCAAGGTAACCTCAACGCGGAAGTATGTATGGCGTGAAAATGTGTATCGCTACGCAACCTTTTATTTTTTTTATAAAACATATTTTTATTAATTAAGATCGGGTATATAATAAATATATAACGTCATACTAGTGCATTTTGATGTTTTGTATTGAACTCGAAAATGTCATGGGAGCATAGAAACAACTCGTTCTTCGAACTCGTTGTTTCTCTTCTCCCATGACATCTTCTCGTTCAATACATAACATCAAAATGCACTAGTATGACGTTATATATATTTATATGATTATAATCAGTTATAGATATTTCGGTTGAAAGCTGTAACCAAATGAATGTAAAAGTAATACAGTGAATATTGTCATTGGAAATATCAAGCGACATGGGTTAAAGTGACAGGAAAAATGTTTCATGGAATGTTTTTTGGATTTGTTACGTGCTTATATCGAACAACCTCATTCATCTTGCGCATAAATCACCTAAAGCCAATTGTATGACCATTACTTGTTGTCGATGAAAATTGAGCGCAACGGTCGAAAACCTATGCAAAGCGAAAATAGCACCTCCGAAGTACTGCTATGATCTATTCCACACTATCAAACCTATTTGTCTTCGATATTCATATTGTCTGATATTCGATAACTATGTCACGACCTTTATATTGTTATCAATAACATCACACTGAACAGATTAACATAAAAACTTTCTTCAGTATCAATAAATAATTCCCTATCAAAATAACACCAAGGTTAACAGTTGACATATCTAATTTCTACAACATATCCTAGTTCACGTTAATGTACCATGCGAAGACTGAATATATTGACACATTTACTGGAAATTTCTAGTCGTGACGCAGCTACACTTAAAACCTATGAAGCTGGTCGTACTAAATGAGTCACGATGTAACATATAATTTCTTCTTCTACTGTAGGTTGCTATAAGAGCAACTGCCTGAGTTCTTAGAATCACGTACGTGCTGAAAAGTAGCAACTTAAGGCTAATCGGTTCAATTGAATGGCAAAACAAAGACTAAAGGTCACGATTTTAATCGATAATAGATTATTTGCAGTGCTGGTGGGAGGATCACACCAACGTCATTCAAAAGTAGTAGGACATTTGATTTGATAGGGTTTTAAAGGCTATGAAACTAGTATTTATGTTCCGCTTTATTTTTGATTATCATTTAAATCAATCAATTGTAATATATGACTTTGTAGGAATCCAAGTATGTAAAATCATCATTTTCCGAAAATTTCAATAATTACTATTTCTTCGCAAAATATTTCACAGTCAAAACGTTTAGATGATACTGTGAAGAGTTCAGTTTTTAGATACATATATAATGGCCATTTATGTGGAATGCCAGGAACAATTTTGGCATCCTCTAAAATGGACATGGGTGAAAAATAGAATTATAAAGAAACGATGTTTTTTCTGCAATCATATATTATTTAAAGACATTGTCGAGAACACTCTGTTCCAAAACAAACATGTGTTAACATTATAATACACCTCGCGTTTAAGAAAAAATTACATTATATAATATGATCCAATTTTTTTAGTCCTTTAAATTTTTACCCCAGTGTTGCATAAACCCGTGTCAAATGTTTTCCCGTAGCCCTATTTGCATCCTCTTTAAGGTGAGGTGAAGTGATTTAAGGTTTAACGCCGCTTCAAGAGTATTTCACTTAAATCACGGCTGTTAGTATTATTGAAGGCAGAAAGCCTGGCTATGTACCTGTGGCGATGTACCTGCGTTCATCATCTTTAAGTATGTCCTAAACAAATCGTAACTATTGATAGAAGGGTGCTTGAATAAGACAATCTTAAGTAATGAAATAACTTTTTGTTAAAAAGTTGAGATATGCCAATTCAAAACAACAGATATTTTGACACACACAAAATCCAAAGCAAAAGTCTTTAAAATCCCGGAGTGTCTCTACAGTGGTATGACTGAACAAGAAAACATAGCTACGAGATACAGTACTAACCACATTTTGCGAATTAGGAATCCATTAGACCATTGTAAATTTTATGCATGAAATTTATTGTGATAGGAATCTTAACAATAAGCTGTGTTAAAGGACAATAAAAATGTTATATTTATTTTAATGACACTACATTCAACATTTACCAATATACATTACATTGAATATTTTATACGGTCGGAAGGGAAACTTCACTTGGCATTTTGAAATGAAAACTTTAGAGGCTTGTCTTTTTTAATGGCATCTCAACCTTTTTTATATAAGTAAAAGTATGAAATAAAGCTGAGAAGAATATGTGGACAGTATTAACATAATGTGCGATGTAAAAGTTGAGCTTTAATTACATGCAACGTTTTGCTCTTAAACTATATAAAAGACTCGAAAAATAAGACATGGTTTACTTTTATTATTCACACTTCCTACAATGGTAGGCTCTAAAATACAGTTGAGATTTGTTAACGTAAGATATCATTGCCACTGAATAGATAATTTCTTTCATAGCCGATATAGCCTTAGTCCTCAACTAGATGTTACATGGTCCAACAGTCCAAATGGTCCAAATGTTCTCTTGAAAAAATCCCACCATTCAACTGTATGATTAATTGACATTAAGTAATTCGCCAGGATATTAGCAGTATGGCTTCGAAGAGTTTACATAAGGGCCCTTTATCACGGTTACCTTTTCGTCCTGTCGCGGAAGCCTTACCTTGGTATTGTTTACGAGGCTACTTCTACCCTACTGTTAGATTACTTCTAGAATAACCTTCATATCCTGGCAAACACATTGACGACTTTGCGGACTGACGAAGCCGAGCACAAAAGTGAAAATATCTAAAAGTATGTACATTAGTGACACTATTCTTATTCTCTTTAATATTTGACTCAAATATTCGTAAGTGGGGGGGGGGGTGTACCTCCAAGTTTTCTTACTTGTAAATTTTTCCAAGTTTTGATGTCATGTTTGCAATGAATATTTCCTTTGCACTCCCATGAAAACGTCAAAACTCGGCAAAAGTGATGGCACTACTTTATTCCCAGCCTCCATACTTTGCTCGTGCGGCGGACTAATTTTTAAATTGACGTCAAAATACAGTAATTTGTTGAATAGTACAACTTTCGGTTTTGAGAAGACGAGTCGGTGAAAAGTCATTGTCGCGGTTTTCATAACTTATGGAAAATTGGGTTGTTTTTGTGGTGTTATTTTACGTTTGGACCCTTTGTTCACGGATCGTGGCGATTTTTATTGCAGAGTCAAAAAGTAGAGGATTTCAAGTTATAAATTGCATATAATCGAAAAAGTGATAAATGGCATGTTTGATTGGACACTTGCCGAATACTCGGAAAACAGCGTACACTAATAATCTGACCAAAATAATAACTACACGTCAATCTAAGTATGGATTTCTACCTAGATTGGCCTATTTAACGTTGATGACGCATTAGACGTCCATTTTAGGATTTTCCAACCTGATGCAATACCAGTCACGATGTACTCTCTCTTTAATAAAGCCTACAGGCCCTCGTTTATTTAAGCAATTAAGTGTACCTCATGTTTTTGAGTGCAAACCCAGATTGTATTGCATAAATTAAATCGTTCATTCTAATGGGGTTTCCTCACTATTGTATACTTGTTATGGTATATATGTACCCAATTTCATATTCCGTACATCCCACCCGATGAAGTTTTAAGCATATACAGTAACTCCAGTACGTCGTGATTTTCACAACAAAGTAGTTTTTATCGAGAAGTCTTGCTTTCCCTAAACGAATGAAGCTTTTCTTCATTTAACATATTATATTCAATATCTAGACATGGTTCCTTTGGTGTGAACCGTGGTCAAACCAACACCATTTTCATTAAACCACGGATGGAACTACCTTTTACGAGTAAGAGGTTTTGTGAGATTCTGATAGATACATTCAAAATTTCAATTGAAAGGACACCATAACACAAATATGCATTATTTTACATAAGGAATGTTTGACCAGATTGAGGATCATTTCGAGTACGTGTACGTACTACGGGCTATTTAAGCGTTGTGTTCGAAGATGGCATTCGGTAGATGAACAGCTATATCTTTGTGAAAATATGGCATCTTATTGATTTGAGGTTCAAAAGCCTCCGACTATATTAATCTATCGAAATTCTTCCATTTATTATTCTTGGAATTTCAAATTAACATACGTGGCCTCTTTATATTTTGAGAAAGCAAAACGACATATATTAAACCCACCTGTATCAATTTAGAACCACAGGACCGTGTGGATAATATGAAACAATAGGCAAAAGTTAATGCTGGAATAACGTTTTTCTAATTATCTCAAAGTGAAAGGGACTCAGTTCTGTTTTTAAGAAATCACACAAGTGCAATTCTTAATTTCTAATTTATAAAAAAGTCAACCTTACACGTACATGACCTTTTGTGTACTTGCTCAGTGCATAACTTTGCAATCGAATGAAGACAATAAATATGGAACGTTATAGAGACGATTCAACCGGTATATTATATGTTTTTAGTTCCGTGACAGTCATCAAAGATCGCAAAGTGATGCCTGTCCTAAATTCAGATCCGTTCCACTTTTCTGCAAGGGATAAACTTAAATATTCTTATATAAACATTTACTTCTCAGTGGAAATGAGCTTAGTTTGAATAAATTGATGAGCGTTTATTCTATGAAAACAGAACTGTATTTACAAATTAGCCATGTAATATAAGCAAATGTTATTTTGTATATAAGCCTAATGTTGAATATTGATAATTCTTCAAATGACAACTGACGACTTCAATTTGATAAACGATAATTCAATATATATCACAGCAAGATCTCGGAAGAAGAAATGGATTGAATAATAACGTTCTATTGCCTTAATTTTCTATTTTTGAATACAAGACTGTAATTGTATAGTTGTTTCAAAATCCTTGCAAGGCCGTTATATTTGCCGGCAATTGAGGGCACTATAACACGGCGCCCCAAATCATTAAGGGTTTCCAAATAGATATATATGTTACTTCACACTTTCTTATTCACAATATGATGACTGCCGTTTTTGGTTGAACATATTTTATGCACTATTTAAATATTTCCGATATCGTAGTTTATGCGCGTGTTTAATGTAACGTTGCATAAATGATTTCCCGTTTTAAAATATAAATTTCCTGAATATGTGCATATTCAAATATTTTTTATGGTTAATTGGTTAATATGGATCGTCAGTTATATCGAGATATATGCATAATCTTTGCATTCTTTATATTTACGGAACATTGGTATGCGCTGGTGCTGATAAATTGACATACTCTTCAACCTCTTTTACACCCTTTACGTTTCACAATATTCCAAGCTTTATTAGGATGCCTCCAACTAAGCATGTATTTCCTGTTACTTTTGACTCCTGGTCACTTCAATGACCTGCTAAAACTGTTATGGTTAGTTGTGGGGTATGATAAACATTTGCCTTAAAGGAGAATTGATCTGCACACCTGTATTGAAAATTCATCATTATGCGGTTTTTTTCGCAATAGTACGATACTTCTTAGTCATGCCAAATTACATGATATTTGCACTAGTATACCAAGGTATGTGAACAAACTTTTGACATGCAGCTGTATGTTCCGGAGGTTCGACGGACGGACGGATAGACAGTCCAACAGAACAAACGCTCTACGTTGCCGCTTACGCTGTAAGGCGGGGATATAATAACATCGGAGATTGCGGCAAGGTAAGAACATAATATTGTTTCAATTTGTTAAAATATCTAAACTGATAAGCTACATGAATGCCATTAACGAACGTAAAATACCTTTAGTTATGAAACGGAAACCTTTTTTGGACGTCATAAAAATGGTTACCAAATTTCCTTACATTAAAAGCCTTCTCTTCCGCTGGCGTACTTGAATCCGCAAAGCTCCTTCCAATATCCTGATATACATCAGTCTAAATGCCTCTAAATGTGTATCGCCAGTGATATAACCAGCCGATGAAATTACTCACATCCAGCAATAGTGACACGACCCGAATGACACATCTGTTGATTTCCAGATATTAGCTTCTAGGTCCTTGCATTACCACATTTCAACTTGTTGACTTTTTAAGATTGCCATGGGCATCCCAATTAAAATTGTAGAATGGGTTAGTAAAGAAAAAATTCTGATGATGCCGAGTAACTTTATATTTCCTTTTTAGTGTTACAAGCCTTTCAAATTGATTCTACACCTTTTCTAAAAGCTATTTTACTGTTAATTAGGAACTATCTGTCAATATGGTATTCGGTGTTCAGTGAATTCTACTTTTAGTTATATCGATAACTTTATGTTTGGTGCGATTGAGGCACATTTTAAAACGTAACCAATGGTTCATATATGAGACTAGTATAAGAAACGGTGTTACTTTATCTATACATCCATGATTGTCCATCTTGCTAAGGTGACGAGAACATGTATGTTAATGAGTAAAACGACTTTTTAATTTGTCATGAATTAAAGATCAAGTTACACCGGTCTGATATTGTTGATCTTGTTCTAGTATTACTTTGAGGTTATCTTGATATTGTACTAGACGTGTTGTTAGATGTTTAGTTGTTTTTATTGAACTGGTTTTTTTTACCGTTCTAAGATTACTTTTATGTAAGGCGTAATTTACCCATAATTCTGACCGAATGTGGCCAAGCTCGGTTACTTAAGCGAATTTAATTTTCTAAATTAACTATCAAATTCATGTTATGTAATCATATGTGGATTTTGAAGTAATTGTCAATTGGACGACCACGTTGAAAATACCACACCGATATCAGGATCTGTCACATAATTATATTTTTATTATATTGATAACATTGGATAATCATCGTTCGAAGTACGAGGTTTCAAATGAAAAATGGGCGTTCAGGAACTTGTCCCGTTTCCCCTATTCCCTTTCAGCTTATACGAATGATATTTTCCATGATGGATAACAGCACGAATTTTAGGGAATCGATATACCAATCTTCTACGAGTTTTATTCTCGTGACAAAACATGATCGCTTGATGGAGTGAGTGAACGAGTAATGGTATTTCAGGTGCCTTTAAGAATATCCAGTCATTCAACACGTGGATGATGGTGAGAAAGAAAGTGGATAGATAGAGAGAAGAATGGTAAAAGCTTGAGGAAAAAGAAGGCAAGAAAGGCAAAGTAAAAGGACGACAGCAGGCTTAAGAACGTCTCAAATTCGGTTTCAGAAATGTGTACTGTTTTCACTAAGACATCTACAATTTGAACAAAGGCAACCAGGGTCATCATAAAAAAGTATTGTTTTAATGTTGACGTGTTGTTTATCCGTAATAATATTTGCTTGTACTTAAGCTGTTTTCTCTATTCCCATTCTTTGAGCTAACCAAAAAAAAAACCCTCAGTTTGGAGTCCACGTGACATCCGAACATTTTCTCTGTTAACGCTTGTAAGGCACCTATAGGTTTCATGGCGTCTTCTTTTCTGATAAGTTTTCAAGTTCGTTGACTTTCAAATTAACCCTCTCGGTAAGTTTGCGAAAATGAATGCCAACGTTTTAAATACTTCAATCATATTTTATGCAGTTTCAATTTGCACTAAAAGGACGCCATATCCTGATACATAAGTCCAAATCGATTTGTTTCAAATGACCCCTTAACTTAATGTAAACGATTGTAAACGAGACTCTTTGCGCCATAATGACCATTGGTGTCATCTGTCATTGTGGATTGAACCTCTGCAACAAACTAATTTCTACTGTACATTTGATTTTAGAAATACACACTAGATTTTGATT
This sequence comes from Phorcus lineatus, assembly GCA_921293015.1. Taxonomy (NCBI): domain Eukaryota; kingdom Metazoa; phylum Mollusca; class Gastropoda; order Trochida; family Trochidae; genus Phorcus; species Phorcus lineatus. The sequence goes on along the minus strand of OV121090.1, from coordinate 45,194,628 downwards.
CGCAATAAGTTCAAGGTGTTCTCCACTTTAGACAACGATACGTTTAAATTGTAATAATGTAACCGATTTCTTGTCATAGATAACTATCTTTCTCAAGCAGCTTCCTGATGTTTACCCATCGATCTGTTATAACATGTTGCGACCGCATAGTTCATTTGACTATATATAACAACATACGTGTAGTAAGTCGTATAAAATCGTATCTTATTTGTCTTCATTCTTCTATTTCTACAAAGAAAAATAATGCAAAACACCAAATGTACGCTTCCTTGGATATTGCACCGATTCTATACTAAATGTAGTTTAGAATAGAATAAACGTTTTTAATTGTTAAGCAGTATTTACGCGCTCGTATGATAATAAGAATCAGTTTTTAAACAAACGTACCATTAAAATTGTTTAAATTTGAGGATCGAATATATTTACTTATTTCGACGGGTTCCTACTAATGACACTGGAGGTCTATGTCGTGTCAAGATCGTGTCTCATCCAACTCCGGAACCAAGCAGTTGAGCAACACCTTTGTCACATGCTCTGATGACTGGATTGCTACAGGCTCTCTAGCGGTTAATTGGTCAAGAATGCTTCATGGTCCGAAAGGTTTTTCACTGGTTTTCCGTACAAAGACGACGTCACAACGAGGTTTGAGATACACATCGAAGGTTAAAAGGGTACCGCTACTGTATCTACACCTGGAAAAAAAATTTCGTTTAATTCTTCCTACGTTCAGCAAGCGACATGAACACATAAGGGATTTCAGGTTATATACATAAAGCTATTGCAAAATGCATTACCAAAACAGAATGGAACCAACGGCCTGATACAAAGCTCAGAGTCTTGTTTAGTAAAAAAGGGACGTATTCTGACAACCATTTCTCCTCATTTGGGTAACACCAAATAATCAGTTTCTTTCTTGCTGCAGTAATCAGTTGAAGTCAGCAAATTTCGACATCTACCTCTACTAATCAAACAGCGAAATCTTATCGACATTGAAATTTGGCTGTTTTACAAGGGTTACGTCGAATAATATTTCTCGAATGTTAGCTTGGGGAATTACTGAAAAGAATTTGTTTTTTAAATCTTCAAACATCGTTCAAACTTACATAAAAGTTTAAAATGATTTAGATCCTTGCCAAACGAATATCATTATTTTGCATCACGACAGTCATTTAAGAAAAGGCGTTGCAATACTTTACAGCAGGTGTATATTTACAGGAACTAATCTCGGTCTGCTTCTCTGATCACTGTCCCTGGAACAAGGACAAATAGGTACGGTGAAAAAGGCTTACGTTATAGAATAGCCATACAGTAAATTTCGGATCGTGGATATTCAATCGTATCAATATTCTCAAAAGACCCCAATTGTAATTATAAGTGTGGAGCGCGCAAATTAATTTATTTGAATGTCTAATCGGGCGCTGAATAAATGTTGTATAGTACTATAATTTATTTTGTAATACACCATTCACATTTTCATTATGTCCTCAAATCAGCCTACAAGTACATGTACGTCCCTTTTCAAGATCGTAAGTCTTTTTACTTAATTTTTCCTTGGATGCTACATGTATTTGTAAATCCCCCTTGATATGATATGTCATTATTCGAAATATAAGTTATCCAGTAAGTCCCCTAATTATCTCATATAATGTTTTACTTTTTAAAGAATATTTTTTACACGAACACCAGTTTTTGAATTAAACAAAACAGTTACACAAATCAAATGTGTTCATTTTTGCAAATGGCACGAGAACTTGCGTAGCTTAGCTCCGTAAACCGATCGCTCTACAAAAAATACATATTTCCTCTGTTTATGGTTATAACGCTCATAAGGGGAACATATTCTAAGCAGTGCGTGGACTGTATCAGCTTATCGGGAAGGCCTAAAGTGCTAGCTTACATAATGTCAACCTAATCGATTACCCGTGTAAATCATAGGGATCTGTTATGAAGTGCCACAGCGTGGTTCTATCGATGTAGTTTATACAGAAAACCAAACTTAGTTTTTTTCATGAAACCAGTCGGCGATTTGGTATACTTATCAATAATAAGCGAGTTACATAGCGATACAATTCCTAGGTTCCATACAAGAGTAATTAAAGTGAAATATTTGATTTATTACTGGCTGAATTAAATCGTCAAAACGACCATTGTTACGTCATATTTTACGATTTCGACATTAAGTCAGCGATAAACAACGATATCTTCAACGGCGAGTAATAGCTCAAAAAGGATAACCACTTGCTTTCTGACTTACCAGAGATTTTAAGTTTATAACCAATAACTCAGGAAATCTAAAGTCTTCTGTACAGACAATTATTTCTTAATACTTTAGCTTATCTAGAAATATCCGTCTGTCGTAAACCATACAGAAATGTGTCATAAGGGCCACGCCCAAAAATGTTTTTTTTAATCTTCTCCAGAAGCAAGAGATCTAGAAAACTGAAAATTTCGTACAGACTCCTAAGCTGATTGGGATTCTATTTTATAGGTTTGGTGATCCTTGGATCTCTAATAAGCACCATAGGGGCCACGCTCTATTAACCTATTTTCATCTTCTTTCCCAGAAGCAAAAGGCCAAGAAAGCTGAGATCTTTTGCACAGATTCTTCGCTGATGAGGATTAGAATTAATGGATTTGGTGATCATGTGACCATCTATAAAATAGAATGTAGATAGTCCGAAGAGACACAGATCCAATAGCTCTATTTTTCATGATTTACATGTTTAAAGTGTCTACCATTCGCATTAGCAATGACTTTTATAGAGGAATAAGACAAATATTAAGTATTATTCATGTCTGCCTGTTTGAGGTTGTCTTGTTAATGAATCAAGTGTTTGCTTATGGAAAGCTGATTATTTATTTAGTGATCTTGTGAAATGGTCTTATTCAAGCTAAAATATAGAGGTGAGCCTAAATTTTAATGGTCGTCGAATTCGAAGCTGTGACAATTTTTATGCTTTCTATAGTTTGATAAGTACATATACCAACACCACGACCAACGTTCTTTCAATAGGGCGCATAACGTGGAAAACTATATCACCTAACAACTTCAGATTTGTTATTTGAGTTACCTTTTTCGACCCTGAACAGCAAGTTTTTTTAAAAAACTTTGTGTCGGTTTCAGTCTAACTTCAAAATTATGTTTGAAAACTTTGAATTTGATATTGTTACTTATATGGAACAATTGTCTTTGAAAGAAAAAAACATCTAATGATTTAGTATGTTTTCAAATCAATTACCCTTATGTTAAGTCATTCAGACAATACGGAGCGTTATGTGAGCTGTGCTCACTTTTGCCCAAATATCTGAAACTGTTAAGAATATATTTGTTCATATCTATATATCGTATACTTTTTACCTTTATAAATATTATTGAGTGTACATGTAGGTTATATAAGTATAAGCATTTGTCTACAAAGAAAGATAAAAAACATAATTGTTGTTTCCCGATAAAGCAGATAAATCACATATTATATTTTAAATTGAATGTCAAAAGGATGTTGATTAATAGTTTCAATCGTTGTCCTAATAGTGAGTAAATGCCCATACACCTACGTGGACGTGGTTTGCAGCAAAGGCTTGGCTTTACTCTATGAAAAGTTCTTTACGAAGTTATCCCACAAATGCAATATGTACACAAATATTGATGGTTTCTAGGAACAAGGCATGTCGTGAAAAGATGACAAATGCACCCCACCCATGATTAATTTCAAGTCACTTGAATCCTACTTATAAGGGGAAATTGAAATTGTAAACTTATTAGTTTTCCTTTTGTTGACGAAACAAACCCTCTCTTGTACAGTGGAAAAGAAACATTTTGTGTTTTAACAGTATTTTAATACAAATAAGTAGAAATATTGACGTTATAAAGACGAAAAAGCTCGATAACGGCACACAAAAGTCGCATTGATTGAAATTTTAGACCAGGGCCATTTCTATTGACTTCTTAACATCTTTGTCAATGTTTTGGACCGAAGCATATTGCTAAAGATTAATCTTTCCTGAATTAAGGTCTGTATAATAATACAACCACGGATCGAGAGGACTAGGTTGTCTTCAAAACTTGAGATAACGTAAGTCATATTCTTGCCTCTGCATTAATACGAGTACCTTTTAGGCTTCTGTTACATTTTCATAGAGACAAAGATTGCAACACAAACTATCTGCATAACATTCAACCAATAAACACTTCGTGCTGTTAGGGTTTTCATCGACCTCAGTTACAATCCTCATTCAACACAACATTTTTGTGGTATATATATTTGGGCGGGTTCAGTAGAAGAAGACGAAAATAGATTTTCAGGTTTTGGCCACTGTAGCCATCACCAAATCTATTGTTTACTGTCCCCATTAGCCATGGTAGCTATACACAAGATAACAACTCCCCAAGTCAGAGATTCCTGAGGAGATTAAAAGAAGTGAAACAGAAAAATGAAGGGACGAATGGACAGACGCCCAGATAGAATTATTTCGATTTGAGAAGGAGATTAAAAGAAGTGAAACAGAAAAATGAAGGGACGAATGGACAGACGCCAAGATAGAATTATTTCGATTTGAGAAGGAGATTAAAAGAAGTGAAACAGAAAAATGAAGGGACGAATGGACAGACGCCAAGATAGAATTATTTCGATTTAAAGCAAAGCAATCTATGAAGAAACAGCTTCAAATGATTAGCAGTAAATCTTTAGAGTAGTTGATTCAATTACAAGAGAAATCATTTGCAAACACTTGATGGCTTATTGAATGGGAAAGTATCACTCAAATGGTACATTTATCTTTAATCTCCAAATGAAACTTTTGAACTAATGATAAAAGCATCATCATTTACAACTTCTTAGTCAAGGGAATACATAACGGCATAATAACAGCGGAACATGGGAAGTCTTCAGTATCAGCATGTGCTCTTTATTAGTTTCCCATGTAAAAGGAGCTAGCCATTACTATATATCTGTTACGACTGAGGGAAAGTACAAGTTCTATGTGTTTTTCATAATTAACTTTGTTAACGTAAAGCACATATGCACATCGTAGCCTACCATACACTGGACCGTTTATTCAATTATCATTTTAAAAACATTCAGAGACGTGAAAGAAAAGTCCCTACTCTTTTTCATTAACCTAGAAATGTTTTTTGGAACCTATAGAAGTCTAATGTGGTAATCAGTAGGTGGTTCCGTATCTTGTTTCACGTTCGTGTTATAATCTTAAAATGTTCATTTGACCCTATGTCAATTTCACAGTTCTTCACAAATATAGTTTACATATATTGAAACTGATAGCAGTTAATGAAAATTCTACTTATATAGGATGTTTCAGATACGTCATAATGTTAAATCAGAACGTGAAATAAAGGATCTACTAAGCTAACCAATTTATCATTTATAAGTCATCAAGCCTGGGCAATAACACGTTTGGTGATCATAATGCTGTCTCAATTCGACTAGCTGCCTGTCGTGGTTTTCAATCGATGACGGATACGCCCACTTGGGGTTCCTAATGGAAGACCAGTATTGGAGATGCAAGGGATTGTAGCTGCTCAGTAACTGAACGAGAACACGGGAATGTACATCACGTAGTTTAGGTAAGTAAACTTCTTCTGTTAGTAATAATCAATGACTATCAACTTTGGTATCTCATATAGTGGCGTGATCGAGATTAGCGATTATTGAGCACAGTTAAGCATGTTTATTATGAAAATAAGTGATTTTTAACATTTCATTGAAAGAGAGTTTTGTGCTTCGTAACCCCATACAACGTAACGTGAAATAATATCTCGCATTTAAACAGTTAAGACACAGTGCAGATATTTTTTATTGATTGATTATTTTGGGGCTGTATGCTATGGCCAATTAATCTATGACAGCAAATAATCGTTATCGATATTTCTGCCCTTGACGCTTTTGTTAGGCTAGTGATTCAGATATTTCTCGGGACATTAATCAACAATATATAATGATAATATCGACGTCTTTGGAGGTCATTAGTTTTGTTGTTCTTCCATCTTTCTTAAAACAAAAATATCGTGCAACTCCTAATGAGAAATTTAGGCGATGAGGAAAGAGGGCTGTTTGAATTTAAGACATTATCACTGAGTACAGCAAGGATATGGATAATGACATTTGTACGAATTGTCTTGATATGATCATTGATATGAATCAATTCTCATGCTCCTGTTATAATGGGTATATTTGAACGAAACAGAGTAAAGGAGTAATTGTTTAGCTCCGCTAGGAAATTGTTCAACCATTAGCGGCTTTAAATCAAATCAAATGGCTTCGGGAACTTTTCAAAAAGATTAATTGCCTTGATATGATCTAAACCAATGTGTTTACTGAAGTGACTGCTTGAAGGCACTTAAATGCATCAATATTTCGTAACTGAATTAACTGCGTCCAAATTGAGTCTGAAAATACGTGGTGTAGTGTCTTCAAAGTTACTCTAACAAACGTAATAGTTTGAGATATATATACCAAATCTGAGGAATGTCAAACTAAATTTATCCTGCTAAATCAGCGGATATGAATCCGCTCTCGCTCCTACCTAATTCCGCTGATCTCCTTCAAGCCAAAACCCTCGTATCGCTAGCTATCTAACCAGCCAATGAGACGTCTCGCACTCAGTCACAGTGGCACAACCCAGATGGAAAAATCCGTTGAGGTCAAGGCCCTTACATAACGATATTTCATTGGCTGAAAAAATAACAGGTAAGCATAGCCAGGAATATCAAGTCGCCATCCGTACGAGGGATTTAGCCCGAAAGAGATCAGGGTATTAGGAAGGAGCGAGAGCGGATTTATATACGCTGATGTAGCAGGATGAACAAAATTTCGAACTACACGAAAGGATGTTATTCGATATTCATTGTAACTAATATTTGCCATGTATTAGGCATCTCTTGATGAATGTGTGCGATGGTTTGAATGAATATCTCCATAATTGATAAAGGGACACTTATGAAAGTCACATGAAATATCATAAAAATAGCGGTGTGTCTCTTGAACATACAAATAACGATGTTTTGGTGTAATTACATTAAAGAAAATATCTGCAAATTCTTTATTTATTCCATAAGAAAGAAAGCCCGCAACACCATTGTGGCTATGCATTGCGGTGAAACCTGCGAGCATCGGCTGGAACTAGCGAACCATGGGTGGTACTGCGCTGAATTTCAGTGTAGCATTGCACCCAAACCTGACTGCGTGTAGAACAGTTCTCTACTGCAGACAAAGTTGCCGAGCCCCTGGCGGGATGATAATTCATATCTCTGTTGATGAGATAATACTTGTTATAGAAATATATCCTCTGTGACATTATTTCCTATTGTGTTGGTGTAATGAAATATAACAAATCTTCGAATATAATGTCACTGATCACAGTGAGAGTCAATTTACAATGAACAGATGAAAGGATACGTCACGAGATGAAATGATGAACATGATATTTGACACATTTCGCAAAAGTAGTCTATTGATCAAATAATTATTCCAATGACGTGTTGCTAAAATTACTTCAAAGAAGCAAAGTAAGTCTCGTTTGCTTGACAGTTATTTTGCTGGTAAATCCTAGTATTTCATAGCAAATATAAATATAATGAATACATTTGTCGTGTCGATCCCATTCACTAAATAGTCCTGCGGATCTCTGGAAAGTGCCAATTACTTCATGTAAAGTCTTTGGTTATAGAGACTTTTGTCACATTGACGTCATAGGGAAATTCGTTACGTCAATTCTTGAACCCTACCCTTTTAGGACCGATTCTATTTTATTTCAACTCTACTAAGGAAGTTTTAACTGTTAACGGGTTACATCGAATGATATAGTGCTGCACTTTACCGGCAACAATATGACATACAGTAAGTTGTAGTTGCTGGTAACTGAATGTAGATTTTATGTCTCCTGAACAAATTTGATTCTTTTTTAGTGAATGTTTTAAAGGATCAAAGCTCAAGTCCTATGTGTGTCAAGTGAATAGAAAGGTCATAACTGAGTAAGAAACAAGCTTTTAAAGATTGAAACATTAACTTGTATTTCGAGTATACAAACATACATGATATATTTGGGATGCTATTGTTATTTCAGATAGTCTCGTACTAAGTAAAGAACTGAATTTCCAATTATATCTTCACCTTCAACCCTCCTTTTGATCAGGATCTAGTTCATTCTAATCTGTATTCACTAGAGACGTTTTTCAATTTTCCTCAAGAACAATAATCAACAACGTCATCTGTTAGGTAGACACCAAGTAACTCTTTTGGTGTTGCTTCGTCTCTCTGCGGAGACGCAAGGTTGATGAGAAATGGTATTTCGCTGTATCTCTGTGTTTAGGAACAGTATTCAAATCTCTCCTATTTCCTCCAACCCTAGCACACTATCTACAGCAACATAAACACACATAAACATCGTCTATCTGATCATTACCACGAACAATACCACAATGAATACCTCCCCACGCACACTGACACGTGTACAGCGACACCGCGAAACCTCGACCACCACTTGATGGCGACCATTAGTCATTAGGTCTTCCCTCTACATCCTCACTTGTATCCTCAGACACAAATGTTCTCCGAGGAACTGCTCCTCGCAAAAGAAACGAAATCATCGCCCTCAAACATAAAATTAGAGTCGTTATTCTCATCGAGGACAGCCATGTAAAATATTATTTATAGTGAATTGTATCCATCCCCCTTGACTTACATGGTTGACAGAATGACAGTGTATGTATCTTCAAATAATCATGGAGATGGACACATCCAATAATCCAAGCCGTGCAACTGTAGAGAGTTACGAGAAACGAGTGTTAAAAGTACTAGAGTAAGTAACATAACTTGATCGAAAACTAATATTTATGACTTTGGGGCGTCAACACGCCCTATTAGTTTTATTGCGTTTATTAGATATGCCGATGGTTTAGGGTCATACTGGAAAATCAGCCAAGTGCTTCCTGATATCGAGCAATTCATTTCTTTTATTTTTTCCAACAAGTGCTGATATATTCCATTTGTGAAAACACGTTTTATTTATCATCCTAAAACCTAGCTCCAACAATTATCAGCAAATGAATGTAATTATCTAAAACATAAAATGCATCAGGGTTCTTCAGCAATGATCAAGGATGGTTTATGTCATGACGTCATACAATTGTTTGCTCATCAACTGCTTTTCATCATATGCATATTACTGTTAGCTCTTTTATACATGTCCAAGCCAAAAATATATTACAGGATCTCACACAAGCGATGTTCATTGCGGTAGCCACTTATGGATGATTCACAGTTTCAACCACCAGACACTCAAATTTTAATATAATCTAAAAAACTTAATTTTTCTTGACTGTGGTGAATGCACCTCCAATACTTTTGAGACTGTGTATAAAAAATCAGAGAGGTTAATAAAGAACATTTCATCCTTTGTTCTCAGTTAAGAGCTTATAAGTTACATTAAACAGTCACGCACATTCCTAGTTCAGCCGTACTAAACAATCAATTTTTCCGTTTGTAAAAAGCTGACTCTAAAGGTTCTTTACTTCCGCCGTCTTAAAGGTACATTATTGATTGCTAGTCAATTATAAAGAAAAATGACTGTTTTATTGCATTGATAAAAGTGGGTGCAGACGCACTTAATTAGCCAGCGTTAGCGCGAAAATGCTAGATAAGTTTCTTTTATATCAAGTTATCCAATTCGAATCGGTGCTCTAATTGTAACAATAATACCTCAAGAAAATATATTTTTAACGCAATTTTGATCGCGGTTACTCAGTATCATAATTTTAAGCTTCGAATGCCAGAAAGTCAGATTCTTTGGAATTGTGACCGTTGGCATACATTGGTTTGCAGGGAAATTTCAGCCCTTTTCACTTTTGTTTCGTTCTGTAAGTCAATCGCTACATTCGAAACTCCTGGATAGTTCAAAGACTGATACATGTATATACTCAACACATAAGCATTTTAAATTTAGGTCCCTTACCGCAAAACCAATTGCTATCTCTGAAAACCACCACTATTTGTTTCTAGACATGCCGTGAACGCATGACAAAATCTAGAACAGAAAAACCTTCCTGAGTCGGCACATGTCACAGTTACTGTGTACTTGTCAAGTAAGCGTTGACAAACTGGACATTTGGAGTAACGAGATGAAACCTTGTGAAATAATGCTTGAGGACCAATCTGCAATGTTAATTATGTCTACAACTTTAACAATGCCTGACAGGCTTCAAATGTTTAAGAGTCTCTTGTTTATTAGTGATTATCTATACATATAACGTAAACATAAGCATGTGAATCTTAATTATATATATAACAATAACCATGAGATCAAGTACTGATGTAGCTACACATACGTCTGTGTAATTATTTTCACGGCTAATTGGTTTTTAATGTAGAATGTAACCTATCTGTACTTTAGTGACAACTCCACTGGTAGGCTCTCACAGATGGAACAACTCATAAATATTTATTATGAGGATATCACCTTGTAGTTATTGGTTTCAGTGGTCGATTGGGATGTGTTTCTTACAAAGGATGGTGAAATTGAAAAGTATATTCTACGTGTGCAGAATAATAAAAATGTTTTTCGTTTTACCCTCAGTTAACATTAACGGAACGAATGGGGGTCAAATCGATAAATCTTTGAAGTATATAACTACATATTGGAAAGGTCATTATAGAACGGATACTTCATATCCTAGAGATATGTGACTTTTTGCAAATGTGGCCTAAAACTATCTTTCAATAAATTCAACACCAATGGGAAATAACCAGCTTGTTGATTGGCCATAAAAAGCCAGTGCATCGTTTGTCTGTACAAATAAGTTTACCTTAGAAGTTTTGATCGGCCAGTGTTTGGCCGTTGATACTTGACCTGTCCATATACGCTATTGTATTCGTCCATCTTCTCAAGAATATTTGACTGTTCAGAATTGAGGTATTGTATGCAAGTTCCCTAGCTCATTCAGAATCTCAAATATCCTTATGAGAACCATAAGGACAATGACCTGGAACCTTTTTCACTTCTTATAAAGAAACAGAAAGTCATAGAAAGCTGACCGCATTTGAAAATGTCGATAATGTTGATAATAATAGTGATTGTAAAACCTCTTACTTCCGTTCAATAATATTTATGAACATTTTCGCTCTTCTTATTTATGACAAATCCCATTTGAGCTATAGTCAGTCGCCCAGTTTTACGTTATGACCTTAAACTTGCTGAAGGATGCATTACTGAGAACGTTTTATTGATCTATATAAGCTCTAGCTACTTGACCATGTAATTGCCATTAAGGTATTGTACGATTTTAGCTTTTAAACATTTTGATATTTAAATTAAAGCTATGCTCTAGTTTATCGAGGTACACCCACTTGTAGCAAACACATCGAGCTTGATGAAAGGAATTGGATGATAGTGATGAAATAAAAAACTTTTGAATAGGCAATGTGTGGTTTTCTTGAACTTTGTGTCTTGTCAAAAGCTTACATTTATGATTACAAGCGGGCATACACTTTTGATATGCTTTAATATTCAAGCAAATCTTAGGATAAACACTTTTATCTATAAGAACCACCATCATTTACTAGTTCTGTGATTAATAAACATAGAGTAAAACAGTATGATGTAGCTCGAAACATCTGTTCCGGTTTTGTTTGTAAAGTATAACACACATTTTAATGTTGAGTAGCGAGCAATGATATATTATCTTTTCTAAGTTATATAAACATTATAAATAAACTGATGTTAACTTAAGGTTTGAATCACTTTTACAAGAGACAATTTGCCGTGCGTAAGTAAGTGGGAAGTAAAGCAGCAACACAGGCGTTTGAATAAGGAGATTGACAACTCACTCTTGTCTTTTAAGGAAATCTTTCAGTTCTTTTTTATTAGACGTTGGACCATTTAAAAACATATGGGCAATATAATCAATAACTAATTCGTGACGGTGAATGACAGTTTGATTTTACCGGCTGTCGTGTTTAGTTTTCAGATTTTATGTAAAATCCGCATATAGAGCCTAGATCGTAGCAATGTGAAATTAATGCAACGTTGCATATTTCGTTCCGGAATTTAAGAGTTGACAAAATTACCTTTATAATACTATTTCCAGTCACTGTTGAATGTAATGTTCTATGTAATCTACCACGTATTTGGAAAAATATTCAAGACTATAAAAATGAATTTATAAGACCGGAAGTATTTAATACAAAATGGCAATAAGTGCGCATAAACTATGCTTTCGGCAGTATAGTCAAATGCTTGCATACACCATCAAAAGCCAAAACGGCACCGCTAAGGTTAATACATCAGAAATTCTTGTAATGAGTATAAGAATTCGATGTAGCTATAGATATATCTTAATATCAGATACTTTAACCTTGTCCTCAGTTAAAAGATAAAGGTATATTCAAAAGCTGAACATATTCTAGGTTCAGCCGTTTTCAACAATCAGTATTTCCGGATTGTGTTTAACTGACAATGAAGAGTTTTGACATCTCTTTGTGACCTCGGCCGCCTTGACGTTTTCATTATTGATCGCAGTTTATTATTAAGAATAATATTTACTTTATAGCATCAATAGAAAGCTACGAAATGTGTAAATGTCCTCATATGTGGTAGAATAGCCAATTTGAACGAGAAAATGCGTGTATTAGTGCCTTTAACATTTCGTCGGCAACATTTCTGGTTTATTTTGGTCATAATTGACTTGCTGGTTTTGTTCGCTGTAATTGTCAAGAGCATAAACCTGGTAGTCGTGAAGTTCATTCACATGTAAGAAACAATTGAATCTCTGGTCCAACTTAGACTTCATGCCTTCTATGTCGCCCCGCATTACTATAAGCGGAGTTTTCGAGAGGAATGTGAAAAGATTCCTTATAACTCTTCGTTTATGAACCTAAGCGCTTCGTTCCTACATTTTCAGAGTGATCGTGTAACCCAATATAGAAAAAATGAAATTTTACTGTTTAGATTGTTATGTTACAAAATATGACATAGTTTCATCATATCATTAGTCAAAGAAAACATTAGACACTGGTGAATTCATTGCATCAATAACAATAGGTTTAAATAGCGTTAAACTCTAATTAGGTTCCAGTTTCAAAAACAAACTTTTGAAGATACACGACAAGGAGATAAACAAACATATTTTGGTGAAAAGTTTTACACTTTCGAAAGTATACGAATATAGATATACAGAAATGTATACCATGATAATGTGCTTTTAGAATACACGTACGAGGGGATATAAAAAAGTTTCACATATCACAGACACATATCAAAGGAACCAACTTTATTTTGTTCACATGTTTTTAAGGCTTCTCTACATAGTCACCATCCAGAGATACACATTTTTCCCAACGCTTCCTGACCTTATGCAGACCGTCTGAATAGAAGACCCCTGGTTTCATGGAAAACCAAGCCTCCACCTTTTGAATGGTGTCATTGGTATCCTCTAAACGACGTCCACGAAGTGGATGTTTCATCTCGGGGAACAAGAAGAAGTCACTTGGTGAAAGATCGGGTGAATAGGGGGCATGCGGTAAGATTTCAAAGCCACATCGCCGTGCCTCCACAGCAGCTGCATGAAAAGTGTGAGCTGGGGCATTGTCAGCTAACAGGCCTACACCTTTGGCGCTCCTGTTTAATGGCATCTCGTTAATTGCTCAGCAGGTTGCAGTAATAAGCTCCAGTAACGGTCTGATCCTTAGCTAGATAATTCGTTAAGATGACTCCACGACAATCCCAAAAACAGACACCATGACCTTTCCTGCAGACCTTTGGACCTTGGCCTTTTTGGGAGGTGGTGACGTAGCATGCTTCCACTCTTTGCTCATCTCGTATGTCTTAGGATCATATTGATAGACCCATTCATCCATGGTAACAAGACGTTTGAAGAAATTCTCTTCGTCTTGTTCCAGAAGCTCCAATGCCTGCTGTGACATGCCCCTTCGATTCTGTTTTTGCAATGGATTCAGTAAGCGAGGATCCTAGCGTACAACTGGTTATGGAGTATGTTCCATGCACTGCCATAACTCTGACCTGTTTCATACATTATCATTTGTAGAGTTACGCGGCGATCTTCCTGAAACAGCGTCTCAACCTTCTTGTTGACATCCATATCATCAGTAAGTGAGGGGCGTCCACATCTGCGAGGGACATATGGCCTGTTTGGAAATTCCTTTTTTATCTCACAGCAGTGTCATAGGATAGGCTGTCATTGTCATAAACAGATTTCATCTCATCATGAATTTGACGTTAGTATAGCCCTTCAAATGTAAAACCTAATTATACTGCGCGCCTCAATTTTCTCCATAATAGGGGGTACTGTGCTATTTGATCAACAGACGTAAAACCGGCTGTCGCGAAAAAGACTATTGTTGACCCAAGAACTAGACAAGGATCACTTATAATACAGTTACCATTTGGTCCGTATTCACCAGTACATTCTTTGTGATAATTGAAACTTTTTGATATCCCCTCGTATTGCCTGCTTGACGAACATGCATGTTTATAAGTTTATAACTTGAAAATTCAATAAACGTGTCTGTGTGTGAATGAAAAACAAAAGTCTTACTGCGTTTGTCATCATTGGACGCTATGCAATAAGTGAGAACGTATACATTCTCAAAACAATCCGTGAAGATGGTCAAATAGGGGTGTTTATCGCTTTCAAATAAATATTTAAGAATCTTTTTTTGATTATCTAATATTACCGGCGTGTATCTGTGATTATCAATGAATTGTTATCTTGATTTTTCTTTTTATTTATCAATAAGATATGACATACAATAGTTTAGTTAAGGGCAAAACGAATTTGGCATTACAAAATACTTTTACGAAATAGATATCGGTTGAAAAGGTTCTGACAAAAGTCCTTTGACTTCAGGAGCTACAATATGTGCAATTTTAAAAGGTATTAAGGCGATCAAAAATATTTAATGTTTTAATATCTTCTTAAACACATTCTAAATGTGGTGCTAGTACATTTTGCATTGAAAAAAAAATGTGTATCTTTCTTCAACATGTATTCTCCTATTAGTTAATATTTTCAAAAAGGCATTATGATATCTTTGCTTTATTCGTGGAATCGACAAAAAGGTGCTTGCATTTTATCTATGTTGAAGCCATTTATTGATACCTTTGCAATGCCCTGAGATCGAAAGAATTTTAGTTTGAAGACATGATTTTTTCTGTTATGATGTTAACTTGGCAGCTGAAATTTAATTTCCATTCCTATTAAAAAATTCACCACGCTATTATATATGATTTTTTATTTATGTTCTCCCTTTACTTGATTAATATCGCTGAGCAATACAGATTGAGATAAGATAGCTTACGTTTAGCTACTCAACAAACTAAACACTAAACAATAGTTGATCTTGTTTAGGTAAAGTTGTACATGTACATGTATACATGTACATTATGAAGTTGTGATAAAGCAATATTTTATATAATACTTTATAACGAAAAAGAGGGAAATGTGCAATATCACTTCTGCTTAGGAAGGATTTTTATTACCATTTTCCATTTGTGTGTGTGTGTGTGTGTGTGTGTGTGTGTGAAGGTATAGAACAATTGTTCGTGACATCTCAAAGCAGGCTGTTTTGCTTATTTATATGCGATTCATAACAGTAGATAGGTCATAGAGATGTTAAAGATATTATATCCCAGTTTTGTATCCGACTTCAATCCCCATTTTCATAAAGACAATACATTCAAGTAAATAAAACACCAAACAGAGTTTCGATGCGTCCTTTAATTAAAAAGATATAACGGTTCAAAGCGCGTAGAAATTGGCCACCTCGAAAGCCCAATTAAAAAAGTCCCTAGAGTAGCCTGAGCTCTCCTTCGGCAGATGTGACGTCATAGACAGGACTCGCTCCGCGTTTGTTTGTAAACAAGTATATATCAATGCAGATATGGGTCGCATTCGTCGACGTTTTCATTGCGATAGAGACATGCCTTCTTCCTGCGTTGCTGCCAACTGTACTAATAAGAAATCAGGAGACATTCAATTGCATCGTTTCCGAAGGATCCTGTCCAATTCGCTTTGAAATCGTAGGAAAGATCATAACAGTCCTCTGCGAAATGATCGGAGCAGATAACAGACCTGTCATTGGGACTCCACTGGGACTTTTCTGAATAACAAACTTTGTCCAGCGAGATATGACAGTCAACCATATCGGAAGAGAAAACGGACGGAATACTTTGAGAAGAGGGAACGAAAGAGGGTAAGGATTTTGAAAGAAATGCTAATTCAAAATTCTATTCCGGGGGAGGTGAGATAATTAATCTTGAAACTTTTGGGTAGTTGACTTTAATTGATGATTTTGCAGACGAATGTTGAGTTTTTATCTGCATTATGAATTTATGTCTCTTTAGATTAGTCGCAGAATTTATTAATTCAAACCCCATTAACTGTTTGAATTTTTAGTATTTGAATGCATATGGGGTTGAAAAATTCATCGGGTTGAACTAAATAGTTATTTCAACATGTTGGAGACTATAATGAAATAATGTGCATATATATATAGATCTGTAAATTATACACAGTGACAGGTTTGTAGTTTGTTACATTACTAGTTTTGGGGTATATATAATTTTTTGGTGCTGATTACTTTAAGGATACATACAAAAATGTGGACAAGTCACATATGTTTGTATGTTGACACTACAGTTTGGGTTATAACATTTATGAAAAATTAAAATTTCTTGCTACAGCGTCATTGTAGAAGCAACAAAAAGTAAAATTAAAGTCATAAAGCTGCCCTGGAGAAACATTTACCATTTTATGTAGCCTTACAGTGGATAATTTATAACCTATTATAAATATTGATAAACATTGCAGAATGAAATAAGATATTTAGTATAATACAGATTTGTTAATATATTGTCATGTATCACGTGTATTGACAAACCTAATTATCTTCATCAAGTTTCAATAAAGGCTGTTGATCATGGGTGAGGATAAAGTTTAGACAGGATAACTAATCAGTGCCTTGTGTATTACCTATTGGAAATGTGCCAGGTGCTGAGGTCATTAAGTTTATTGCTTAATTGCCATAATGTACAGGTGTGTGGCATATCATGTAGACTGTTAGGTAATAACTTTATGACTATATTGACTGGTGTGAAAAAGTAGTGTTAGGTAACTAAAAACCTCTCTTTGATAAAATACCGGTACTAAAGTACTGAAGGAAATGGAATTAATATGCTTTTCAGCGTTAATATTTTTATTTCGTTGAAATAGTTAAAACTGAAAAAGAATTTCATATTTACGATACATTTCCAAGCAGGCTTTAACTTATATCACAATCAACAATAAATGTTGTGTTATTATTGACAATATTGGCCTACGTCACTCTAGATTAGTACCAGACTCTTTATCTCAAACACTGACCGTTACTCACACAAAAGAACAATAATCTGTATCCTTACTATGAAAACTACATTAGTACGTAACTCTAAGTTTTTATGAAGGTGACAAATTGCGAATCAAGAGGTACATTTACTAAACACATCAAAGATTTGATCTTCATTATCACTAATAACTGAGTAATAAGGCGAAAAAACAGCTGCTCGGAACCTCGTATCCCAATGACGAGATCCGGAAGTTGCCGAGAGACAGACCATCGAAAGCGGGATCTCATCGTTACATTCATGCAAAGCAGAAACACGGAGTTGCGATATTGAGTTGACACAAATGGCACAAAGTAGTAACAAGTATTCTACATATACAATGGTCAATCAACTACACAGGGGGATAGTCGATTTGTCGAGGTGTTCAAACAAAAAACAGTCACAATGGCGGCAGATATCAGTTTGGGTTCACTCGATCGGCATTATCGGAGATTAACAACCCAAACAAACAACAACAACAACAGATAATTAATGTCAAACAGAATATGTCGATGTATTGATATTAATAGCTTTGGTGACTTAGGGGCTTTTTTTAATAAGTACAATCAGTGAAAATATATACGTTCACGACCGCTGGAATCTATAATGTAAACAATGACACAGATCAGCCAGTCGTTAACGAGTCCTGTCTATGTCGTCACAACCCCCATAGCACCTGATTGGCTAATAAAACGTTTCGCGTCTGTTTTCCGGAAGTGTTTACAAAACACGTTTTTTCTGCTATTTTCAGGTGGATGTGAACCTAAATAGTTGTTGATATTTTTTCTTAACTGTGTTATGCAGTATTTCCGCTAGTCGTACCCCCTATGTGGATATATTATCTTTAAAACCCAAGAGAGTGTGTGCCATATGATTTAAGTCTAAAACTTTATTTTTTTAAAAGTCCATATGACACAATTCATTTACATCTCTGTAAAAGGACATTAGTTGTCTGTAATCATCACATATCACTATTAACGTTTCTGTTTGCAGCAGATGAGGATCCGATGTTATAAGTTACATTAAATAAAGAAACGGGTTTTCAATTCTGAGGAAAGTTTTCTGGTAAACAAATGTATAGAAACAAATAATAACACTTTATGTTTTAGCCACAGGCAACGCGTCATGTACATGAATATTTCATGAAAAATTTATTTCTAAAAGTGAAGCTTGATTTGACAGCACGTTTTCTTTTTCAATGAATCAAACTCTATCAGATATTTCTTTATACTTAAGTTGTCGTACTCAACTGTCTCACTTATCTTAGATATGTTTGGTTGTTTAATGTTTTATTTTTCCCATTTTCAGTATCCAAATAAGTCTTGATAAGATTGTTTTCGCCTATGCTTTTCAATTTATTAGAATTTGAAAAATTGTTATATATTTATGATAAATGATAACAATATCCTGTTCCTCATATTGTCCATGGTTTATCTCTGGGAGATTTGCATAATCGTAATGATGACTACTTGAACGACTCAACACTTGGACTGATTTACATGTGTACTAATGTGTGTCATTCTAAATTACTTTAAGTTTGAAATTTGAATACCTTCACCATCCTGCTAAATCAGCGTATATGAATCCGATCTAGCTCCTTCCAAATACCCTGATCTCTTTCAAGCCAAAACCCTCGTACCGCTAGCTATCTAACCAGTCAATGAGACGTATCGCATTCAGCAACAGCAGCACAACCCGGATGGAAAAATACGAGGGACTTATCCCGAAAGAGATTAGTGTATTAGGAAGGAGCGAGAGCGGATTCATATACGCTGATTTAGCAGGATGACAAACTACTGGCTCTGATAACATCTCATGGACAAATGAAAACAGAAACACCACCAGCTTACTCTTCGTCTATAGGCATTTGAAGTTCAACCTTCTTACTGTTGAACAAAATATTATATGTTTATTCTTAACGTTAAACAATGGATTAGAAACATTGCTTATGCCTTTTTTTGGGCATGTTTATGCTTCATCGCCAATAAATCGTTCAGCACGCAGGATGAACCTTCACTGGTATGCGAAGCTGTAGGCGTGGGATCTGAAGAATACTATTTTTTGGCGAAGGACAAATATCCACATGCTAAAAGCTGAATGACTCTGAAAGTATGATCTGTCTACAGTACGGATGTAGTAAGTGAAAAAGTTGACGTCCAGTGCTGACACCAATCGATGCTGTTGCTACAAATTTTGAGACGAAGAAGACGTGGAAAGCGTAGACAGGATGAAATAAAAAGAGGCAATATAAAAAATGAAAGATCTTATGACTTAAGACCATACATACTTGAAGGACAAGGAAAATATATAACTGACTATGAGTATGTCTGTATCAGTGTCAGCAAATGAACGGTTGATAGAATAAGTATTTGCTAAATGTATCACATAAGCATTTTTCATTTCACCTGGGTTACCTGATTATTCGATGCCCAGTTTGTCAACATAGCAAATAAGGAGCAGAAAATATTTTAAAAAATTGCTCAGATCTATTTTGAGGTATGAAACTGTAACATTCCCCCTTGACTTCCACTCAAGCCATCAAAATATCATGACTGAGCAAACAACCATAAATCCGACATGAATGGCCTATTCAACGAACAACTGTCAACTTTTAACGGAGTCATGAACACTCAACTTTACCGTTCAGTGTATTTTTGTTACAATAGACACGAGGAAGCCAGCAAAATGAGAGCACATCATCCTGTCCCGAAGAACTAAAAGTGAAGTAGCAGATGTATGGGATCGGGAAAGAGAAGATATGGAATACGTCCAAGCGGTCAAATGCATTAATAGAAAGTGATGAATTATCTGAGTCAAGAAAAGAACTTAGCGGCAAAGATGAAGAGATCATTTAAGTGGAAAACCGAACTGAAATCACAAATCACAATACAAAAAGCATTTTCATGACATAATGTGAAACCCGGCGATAAAAAAGGAAATAAAATCTTGGTACAAAAAATATTAACAGGATGACATTAAATATTTCGGTTGGGTTGTCAATAATGATGTATTATGGTAATTGTAGCAGCCAACGCATCAATTTAACTTAACACGGCTTTAGATAAATTGAAAGGCAAAAGTTATAAGATAGATAACAATTAATCAAGCACTCCAGGCTCATTAATCCTAACATCTACATGTCCTTAAGCCTATGTGAGAAAACATGACAGCTAAGAAGATAGTAGCATCACACAGGGAATTTTCCCAATACAATGTATATGACTACTGTGATAAAACTAAAATTTAGATACACTTCATTTTACAGGGTGTTTTGTTCTTTTAGAAAATGACACATACTGAACATTTATTGTCATAAAATTACTTCACAAATGTGATGTTTTATAGTGTTGTGTCCATGGGCAAGGCACTGCACACACATTGCACTCAGTCTACCTGAACATAGGACAGAATGGACCTATCCAGTCACGCGGAGCGCTTAAAAGGCAACAGAGTATGTTGTTGGAGTCACACCTGATAAATTTCATATTTGGTGCTATTTCATCGAGAAGTAGTATTTGTTTCTAAAAACCAGTCTCTTAGTGCCTATTAGTTCTGTATAGTGACAATAAATTAAACAAGTTAAAGTCGTGATTTGTGATCTAAAACCGGCCAATAGCGCGTCAATGACTAAAGCGCAATTTTCACAGCAGACTAAAAGGCAAATAGTGATTGGTCGTGTTTTGTAGGTCATTTAACTAAAATTCAAAAAGCAGAATTTCGACTTCCTAACATTTATATGGCTGTGTTTAATATAATAAAGATGCAAGTTTGGAGGCGTGATTTGAACTTAACTTAGGATATAAGGCAGTTTTATTCCTATTTAAGCCATATAAAAAATCATATACTCTGTGTCACTTTAAAAGGCTGCATCGAAGTACTTTTCCTTTGTGCAATTTCAGAAAGCTCTGCTATTGATATATGCACAGTTCAAGAAAGCTAGTATCATCATCATTTCAGTATCATTATTTAAGACATTGGCTATTAAGTGGTATCAGGCATTTAACGTATTTATCATGTGTGGTAAAATTAGTAAAAAGCATACTTTTTCGAGAAGACTTTTTCAGAGATGTTGCTATGTATAAAAGATTTAGCTGCCGCCACAGGGGCGTGTATCGCTTAGAAATAGCTTTAGAAAGACATATATA
Source organism: Phorcus lineatus (assembly GCA_921293015.1). Lineage (NCBI taxonomy): Eukaryota > Metazoa > Mollusca > Gastropoda > Trochida > Trochidae > Phorcus > Phorcus lineatus. The sequence continues at coordinate 45,173,095 of OV121090.1, read as the reverse complement.
CCTAGTAGCTCGCTACTAGGTATATATGTCTTTCTAAAGCTATCGCTACTAGGTATATATGTCTTTCTAAAGCTATTTCTAAGCGATACACGCCCCCTGTGGCTGCCGCTGAGCATTAAACTTTGGTATGGCTATCCAATTGAATAACTCAGTTCGTGTGAGTGAGCATGTATGTCTACACGTTTTCCAAATGTAAGGGCTGACTCAATCGAGAGAGCCAGCTTGTCTGAGTGAATCGGTCTCACAAAGTGAGAATGGTATGAGTGGTAGAGCGTGTGCCAGTAAATGAAGTGGTGTTTAAAACGGGTTTCGTCAGTGTGTTCACATGACATAGTGGGTGTGTCAGTTCATCGTGCATGTGTGAGTACGTTCAAGCTATAGAGATTATTACCCTAGGAAGTGTGTCATATGACTTTTACGAAACGAGTGTGAATTTTTGTATTAGTAAAAGGTTTTCGTAAACGTCATTTGACAAACTTCTGAGTGTAATAATTTCTTTATTATCGATTCTAGTCGTAAAACGCATGGAAATATTCTGAAAACAGCCTGCTTCGCTTGCGACGGGCCACGACAGTGGCGTCACGAACAATGGTTTTATGACGTCCAAGAAGACGATTTACGTTAACTCGCGCTGTAACAAACCTTCCTAGGCAAATCAAGCCTAGGCAAAAGTGATTTGTGCATATCTGTTCATATTGAAAATATGTCACCACTTATGATTATCCATATGGGCAATAAATAGTATTTATTAGTAGATGAATATACTGTTGTTATAATCTCTTCTATGCCACTGAAAATATTGCAAGAACGGGGCGTGGTACCTTTCCTTTTCTTAATAATTCATCCTTACAGCCATTAGTCCAGACATGATAAATCCATGTTCTAACTCCCAGATTTTTTTCTAAAGATTCATAAGCCAAATGATTTATTTCACTCGATTCTTTGTCAAACTTAATCAACGTATGGTTTTGCTGATTTAATGAAGTTTGACATGGATTTTCGCTATCATTACGTACAATTTTCACATCACGTGCGATAATTATATCAAGTAAAACACATAAAACCGCTAAAAATTCAGCCTCGTTCAGTCCCAATTAAAAAAGCTTACTTTTCAAAATGAATACAATCATACGGTTTCAAGTAACTTTCTCCCCCTACTTAAAAAAAGCAATTCGAACGTTTGTGTAACGTTTAGTGAATTTTTATCATTTCAATATTTACTGTCATTTGTTTGTGGTCACTTGAAAAATAAATTTACCTTTATAAAAACAGGAGTTATTGACCAACTATGTTTTCATTTGTGAAAGCATTATGCATTAAAAGAGGTAATTATCATAAACAGTTAAAAGTATTATTAATTGTAAATCAATTTTTGTGTGCTAATATTATTCTTCCACTCACATCGTGCATGTTTCTGTCTTTTCCGATAATGTTTAATAGTTTTATAACAGGGAGTGCTAAACTTTGGATAAAGTCAACTATTCGCTGTACAATATCATATAACATTTGTTTGAACCTGCTATTGAGATAATTCTTTCCCAAATTGTGTCATTATCAGCGTTTATCCTCTTTCAGATTTCATCTGGAATTATGAATGCCACCGATTTAGGTACAGAATCATCCAGCATTGTCAATTTGAGTAGAAGATTACCCATGCCGTCCCCCGAGCCTCCAATTCATCTGCTTGCTGCAACAACGTCCATGTACTCCATCATATTCCTCTGCGGGATTGGTGGAAATGCTCTTGTATTCATGGTGTTCATATCAAATCGTACTCTCCGGACCTTCATTAATTTCCTCTTCCTGAATCTGAGCATGGCCGACTTTCTTGTTCTCCTCATCAGTGGACCGACCGCGGTACTGGATATATACGCTAAAGAGGTCTGGTACCTTGGAGGAGTCATGTGTAAGCGCTTTTATTTATGTTAAGAGTTGTCGCCCCGGCCCTAATCGGCCGTGTCCGTTGATATACATGTATGTTAAGACCTTGACATCTGAAATGTCTCTTGAATTCTTGAAATGGTGACAACAAGGCCTACATGTTAATCTTAAAGTCTATATTTTCTTATTTAATACAGCGCAAGTATTCATCGCTAGAAGGTCATCGACGAGATTTAATATCTAATACCCGTTTTTTAATTTTTTTTCGAATTTTGTACGTATTGGAACCATAGAGTTTGCTCATATGAGTAAAAATATGGGGAAAATAAGATACAGATAATCATTCTTTAGGAACCTTGATTATTTCGAACTGAATTTTAGTCTATCAAGCGACTAGATTTAGAAAACTGCCTTTGTTAAATGAGAGACTAAAATTTGCAACTTTCACCGTCTTTGAGAAATAAGGGCAAGAAAGGGTTTCATTTTGGAGGTGATAACAAATTGTAATGACTGAGAATGCGATAAAATGCCCAACGCTATTTTATTAGACTGGCAATCCGCTTAAAAAGTCTGTGGCACCATGGTTTATTGAAATAATGTTTGCAGTTCGTATCATCAATTGGTCAGTCCTCACAGACAAGGATAGTATAATCCCTGTAGCCACAAATCAGTCTTATATTATTGTGGTTTGAATACCATGAGCTCAGTCGTTTATAACATGTTATTTTTTATTTTAATGGCAACCAAAATGTCTTTGGGGTCGTTAACAAGGGTTTTTGTACTTGATATGAGATTCTTTAGCAACAACACGGGATTGGTTTCATGTTTGAAAAATGTACCTTTACTAGAAATCACTCTCTAATTTTAAGCTGATCGAAAACTTCACTTTAAAATGTACAGGAATATGTTTTATTACTCGCCCGTGTATTAATAAAGTTAAACTATTGAATATTAAAAAATATAAACTAGTGGAATACCGCTTCATGTATGACGTCACAGTAGTGTGCAGCTGTGACGTCACAATGTAAGCACTGCCGTCACAATGGCATCGAGTTCTCGGAAACCTAGTCTCAGCACACTGTCAGAAATTATGCTTGATTTATGAGGCGAGTAATAAACAGAATACTGAGCTTCCTTCCATTCAATAAATTTTTTTTTGATCAAACTCGTGAATAATCTTTTTTATCAAACTCGCTTTTGCTCATCTAGTACTAAATCATTAACTCGTTTAAAAAAATACTTATCAATGGAAGGTCGTTTAGTATTCTCTATTAAGTATTTCTAATCGGCCATATATATATAATTTCTTGTATGTTATAGACCTTATGTTTAAGTATTCATATTATATATTTAATCATGCAAAACACAGATGAGCTACAGATCCGAGGTTGTGATTTTGAAATATTCTTATATATACAAAGTACAATGAAATGGAATGAATAATCAGTTCAATAAAATAATCCAAGAAGTTGTTGCATTTTTGTTCAGAACATAGCCGGTGAATAATCTTACATACATATAGGTTACATATACATCGTACATACATAAAGCTTTTAAGGTGTTTCTTGAAGTAATGTCAAAGTTACTTTTTTCATTTTATTATATAATTCTAAAGGTAAAAAAAATTCTTATTAATTCTGATTCATGCAGCTATTGTAATGAAACGATACGGCATTTTGATGAAATAAAGGAAATTCTGTCAGAACTTGTCATTTGAATGAAAGGTTTTGGACACAATTCACTGTGTTTGAACAAAAAAGAAAGTAATCAAAATGAAAGCGCCTGGTAACAAGTTACCTTAACTATACTTTTCTTATGAAATGATATTGAAAACGCATTGCAAAATAATTTTTTTTATCATTTCATATTTCAGGAAACAATACATGTTTTAGAAGAATAAGTTTATCAACATTCAGTCATTCCGCTTCTGTCAGCTAAAACCTAGTCTTATTAGTTTTGCACTTTAACTATGTCATTTTTCATTTTGATTATATTTTCTTGTTTTCTTTAAAAACAATACAAAGAAAATATTTTGTTTTAAAAAGTTTACTTTTACAAAATCGCGTCGTGCGATCATGCAGTGCGGGTCTCACTGCCCATATAGATTTATCACGTGGTTACAATTCAACAAAGAATTGTGGGTAATGTTTGATCAGGAAGCTTGATGGCGGATTGATTGAATCCGGCGATTTATTTTTTTTGTCATAAACGTTAAGGTGATGGTTTAATCTCTTTCATAAGCATATTGGTTGGACTATACACCATGAATTACAAATAGTTTGAAGTGTATTACACTGAACATGGCACTAACGGATGACGTGAACCAACGTCACAAACGCTACGGCCCTCACGTGAAACATCGTGGCCACTCGACAGTCGACAAGCATGTTTTCTATATTTCTACACAAATTGAAGAAACATTATCGCCAATCGCCAATATGAAATATATTGATAGGGATACGCCATATAGATTGATAGAGCGATGATCAAGGGTTACCATGACGCATGATCACGATCGGGCAGCGGAAAAGAGCGGATAACGTCTTTCAATTTATACGTCATGAAAAAAATAAATATTTATTTTCTGATAAAGTAATTATTTTCGATTCTTCTAACCGCTAGGCATGATAGAATTTAGGATAATGTATAGATTTCAACCCAATAAGATAATAGGGTTTTAATAACGCGATGATAAGACTCTCTTGATGGATGATAAATTGATCCTTTCATAATATTTTTTTAATGCCGTGACATTTAAGAATTTTTAAGCAATTTATTTAGGATTTCAAGCAAAATTTTCATTTTACACAACTTCTTGGAAGCATAAACAAAAGTGGTTTTTTTGAGTTTTTCACATCTGAAATGTCTCTTTTTAATCACCAACACCATCAAATCACGTTGTGCGGTATAATTCTATCAACTGCATCTACACACGTCGGGTTTTAAAATTAAGCTTCATTTCTGTAATTATTGTATATTTGAACCTTTTGATATTCTTTTGGCAGGTAAAACAGTGCCTTTCGTTGAGAACATGGTAGCAAATGCTTCCATATTGTCCATCCTGGCTGTCAGTGTGGAGCGGTACAGGGTAGCAAGCAGTGCGCTTTATCAACACGGAAGCAGCAACAGCGTCGCCCTCAAGACTATTGTTGTGATCTGGATGGTATCAGGAACTGTTGCCTTTCCAATTTTGGTAATCACAAAGTATAAAACTGAAGTCATGTTAGACGGAACGCAAGCACATGTGTGTACGACTATGCTGAGTGTGTACTGGCAGAAGGTCTACGTCCTTTCCACAACTGTTGTGTTCTTTCTAATCCCCTTCGTATTCCTGGTTATGCTTTACTCTCTGATATGCATCAAAGTGTTGTCCTCAAGAAGGAACGAAGTAATTCCTCACAGTCAAGAGATCCAGCGTCTCAAGAAACAGCTGCTGCTAATCGTCCTCACTGTTGTTCTTGTGTTCTTCATCTGCCAGTCGCCTTACCGAGCCATCATTCTCTGGATGTTGTTTGACAAGTCTAACAGTGTGCGTAACCTCGGCTTTGTTGGATATCTCAGTTTGATCTACTTCACAAGAATTCTGCTGTACCTCAACCACGCCATAAACCCTTTTCTCTATAACTTCGTCTCAAGGAGGTTCCGTCGTGCCTTGGTGGTATTGTGTTGCAAACGGTACCGGAGACAATCGTTCGAGGACCTGAGAGAACGTAAGAGAAAGCTAGGGTTGGTCATTCAAAATAGACTCAGGCGTGGCCATCTTGAACACTGTAAGTGCTTGTCGCCGCGCCACAGGCCTCGACATCGACAAAATGATTTTTTAATGTTATATGAAAACCTGATAGATTGACTTCGTGTTCAATTGCAATAGGAGCTTGACAAGTATATAAGATACTTCTTTTGATTCACAAAATGCGGAAGTGTCCACATCTATACAGTTTTAAAACAGACCGCTTCCATTGTCAACCTGGCTTAGTGAGGGGAGCAGAGTAAGGGACTGTCGTTATTCTAAAAATGCCGAGGCGTACAGGGTGCTATACATTGAAAGCGTACGTTGGAGAGCCTTTAAACGGGTCAACGGAAATATACAGACGAAGACTCATTGTAATTCCAACTCCAAAATATACAAAGTATTTAATCTAACACAGATTTATGAAAAAAGTTACATAAAAGCATTAATTTATAATCACCTATTTTCCATTGTCATCTGAATAATGTACTAATCAAAATTAATGGATTCAGATGCTGCTGCATAGCTAAGGGTGATAAGAATATAGGTAACGTTCTTTATTGATTCAATCAATACACTTTCTAAAGTTTGAATTATAAACTTATTTTAACTGTATGTGCCATTCTTAAATCAACGGCTATATCATTAAGATATTTCTACTTTGTATGTTTTACTTTTAACTTCAGTTGACATTGACATAATCGACATTGGACACAACCAAGAACAGCGATCGATTTTATGTATATGTGTTCATACATTAATCTTATATCTAAATGTCGACAGTGTTCTGTTATATACGCTAAAACACTTTATTTTTAAGATTATTATGTATATGTACGATGTATGTGCAAATTGCCTTTGAATTCAAGAAATAAAAATGACTATTTTTTAAAGTGAGCTGTTTTGGTAACATCCTAAAAACTGCTTTCAACGCGTACATAGCAGTAACATATTTAATTAAAGACTTGAAAGACAATGTTCATTTATGAGGATGAATGAATTACATTTCAAAGGTTAATAAAAAAAATCGGTTGATATATGAAGTACCAGAATTGTATATCTATAATACAATTGTAAATCTATAATCTTTTAACTTATGAATTTATAACGGAGCGAGGTTTCCCTACATAGCTTTGTGACGCGTTTAAAGATGCAGGTTTTCGTTATATATCACTATATATCACGCCACATCTACAATTCAGCCAGGGGCACGTAGATTTGTAGAGCATTGTACAAAGGATTTTAGATTCATATATATATTTATATAACCTCTGTAGAAGTCGAATATTTGCTTTAAAGATGTTGCCCAATATATAATCTTTTTTCTAAAGGACCAAGAATCCAAGAAAGCAGAATTCTTGTGAACAAGCGTTTGTTTAGAGACTGTAAAACTCTTGGATGCCCTGACTTCAGTTTTTCGATGAAAAAACCCTCAATCGTTGTACATGGCCTCTAACGTTTTAATGGAATATCAGAGTCAAACAAACTTAACTTAAGGGCTCTTGAAGGGTCATGTTATGTTTGTTATTCATCGTGTTGATGATTACAGTTCAGAACTACTATGTCAATATGATGTATAGAGGGAAAAGGGTGTCTTTTTTAACCAAATTCATGAAGTGTTTTTTTACGAACATTGTCTCCGAATCATTTTGGATAAATTGTATATCCAAATTAAATTGCCATACTAATTAGGAATTCTACACAATTTAAATGATAAAACATGGAAGGAGAACGAGAACAATTTTGAGGATATACAGATGACAATATTGTTGATTCATGAATTCGCGCCGTGAATATATACGATAACAGACACATTTCTATGTGTTACAGATCATACTCCCATGATCTGTATATACATGTTTAGATCCCAAGTTGCCGTATCAAAAATCAAAACCTTTAACAATTACAATCACTCGAAAACGTAAGCTTGTTGCAGATACCCTACAATTGACCTGAGAGAGTAATGCCAGTAACTGTAATTTTATTACAATTGATTAAATATGTTCTGTGATACATAGTTTTAAATACCAAAATCTGTCCAGTTCCTGCAAACCAAACTTTGAATAATCATCTAAACTGAGAAATCAGTTTTTTTTTGTAGTTTCGTAGGGTGGGATGAGATCTGTTGCAATCAGATAAGGCGAATTGTGGTGACAAGGATTATCAAAAAGATAGGAATGGAGTTTTACAACCTCTTGTCCTCCAATGTATCAAACAACAGCTGGACTTATAAACGCAGCTTTGCATCACAACAACGTCTTGGCTGGCCAGTTGACATAAGCCCGTTACGGGACTACCTAAAACTGCAAAGCTGAAGACTAGTGCCATAAGGCAGCTGGAACAATTTCTACTACAACAAATCACAGGCAACGTCAACTGTCGTCATCAATTCATTAACATGTTTTGGCATATGCATTGAATGATACATTTGGTTGTCACACTCATTATCACTTTAACAATTTATAATATAATAAGCGGATACATATATATGCAATAAATTCAAACTTACTTTGTGAAAATAAAGATTAAGAGACCGGCTTGTCTTTTGGTGTCGGTTAAACGGTACCTACGACTTGGTTGGGAATAAAATTGTTAACATTTACTGGGCGATTGAATTTTTTATTGATTTTAAACAAATGCTCATCTATGCATGCTTTTCTCTGATGGCAATGTTTGGTCAAACACACTGTTTACTTTCTTTTGAGCACGAATTTAGACTATATATTTGGTGACTGTGTCGCTCTTGGGCCACGCGATAAAAGAATTGTTTTGTATTTCCTCCAGGTGATACAAACAAGAAGTATATAGGGTTAGTAGATGTCTTGACTTAGGAGCCCTTACATTAACAAAACAACCTTTTTTCTATAAAACCTATTTTGGTCTTCTCCAGACGCAAAAAAAATGGCAAACTGAACCTTGGCTATTAGGCATTTTAGAAAATGGGACCTAGCGCATAATGCTCATTAGAGTCGTTGTTGTAGTCTATTTAAGAACAAAATTCCCAACATGCTGGGTTATTGTATACAGACAGCCTGGCTAATGGCATTTACAATACTTGTAGATGAAGTGACACTGACCCTGACAGGGGAAACAGAATCTAATCTATTTTCGCCTTTTTCCAGAACCCGTAGCCCTGAATAGCTGAAATATGAGAAATAAAGAATTAAAATCCCCCCGAAATATCTCCTCCAGTAATGTGCATCTAACGAGCATCAGTACCATACATTCGATTTAAAACTGCCATTTTGTTATAGAAAACATTTCTTTTCACGAAAATTTCCTATAAAACTTGCTTCTGCTCTTTATTCTTAGTAATATGATGTTGAAAGCTTCGAAGAAAAGTACAAAGCCAAAAAAATAAAATCAAAGGTCAATTCCTGCTCTCAAAACTTTACAATTATGTTTATTTAATGAATTTATCGAAAGGTAGTTCTTGCTTCTTTCCAACATTAATCCGTTAGTCTTGACTTCCTCTTGAGATATCGCTGTAAGGTCGTTGAGAGTTTCATCGCTGTTACATTTCATTTCAAAAGAATTCTCTAGAAATGGTTTAAAGTTACGTTGACGAGTGAAGTAAAATAACTCACATGTAGTTGTTAAATGAAGAAAGACGCGTATTTGTTTTAGATAGTGCCATGTTCTTCAATTGTCTATATTACAGTTTCATCGTAACGCCATGAATGGTTGCATCCATTGTTTTCAAAGTTTGGTACCCACTATCTCCAGTTGACCACCTGTCTAATTTTCAAAGTCACTGTCGCACTTTGACCACTGTCTAATTTTCAAAGTCACTATCGCACTTTGACCACTGTCAAATTCCGCGATTTCTGACGAACCTTTGCATCTATGAATTTAGAGATAGCATAACGGGACACATCTATGACACCAGTTTATTGCCAGTGACCGCTACCTCTACTTACGACAAGACGACACTGTTTATTTTCCAAAGTCTTGTTAGAGAGACATCTTATTGGACCCGTGCCTTCTTTTCAAAGTTTCTATTATGGTTAATTTCAACATCTCATTTAAGACTGCTTACCTAGCGTTGATTTAAGCTAGTAATTTGGTTTTAATTGATAAGTGACCTTTATAGTACCACATACATGTTACATTATATCATTCATTAATGTTGGTTCTTTGAAAGCATCAGCGACATAGCCTGAACAATTATTATATAAATATATTTTATATATATAAAACAAGAGATAGTTTAATTCATGCGTAACAATAAGAACTATTACCGATTCTTACTTCAGGTCTACAGAATCGAAATAAATGAGTTTAAATTAGAATTTAGAATTATCGCTTTAGATACGCTTCAATTAGGCGGGATAGAAAAAAGAGAGCGATAATATGACGTCGCACATAAGAGACGCGTCAGAGAGTTAAAGAGCCACTCTGTGATTTTTATAAGTTATTTATCTTTGATACGAACCTTAATGTCATATGTTGTAATATAAAATCAAAAACGTTTGAGTGAGATGATTGTCCTTGAGTTTTTAAACAATACTTACAGAATATTTGAATTAGATTATTAAATAAAACTACTAAATGTTTGGGAGAATTTGAAAATAATTAATTTTCCGAATCTTAAACCAAATTTATGTGATCTAACAAAGAGAAAGAAAACATTGATATGCTCAATAAATTTATGTGTTCAACTGTCCTCAATAAATGAATAAATGGAATATTTACTTAGCAAAATAATATCTCAGGGCTTGTCAGATGTATGAGTGGCAGAGTTTAATTTAATAGGTAAAAGAATTAGGATTAAAGAGCCACTCCATGATTTTCATAAAATATTATTTATCTTTGATACGAACCTAAATGTCATATGTTGTGATAGAAAATCAAATCATCTGAACTTTTCATGTCCAAAAGACATATATATGACAAATACTGGTTTTCCATGAAAATATAAAAACAGCCTGATAAATGCACAGAGGTGTAGATATCACGTCCAATTTACATGGATACTAGTTATATAACCTATCAAACACTGTAAACTCCTAACTGCCCTCCTGGCTGTTTTAGATAAGTCTCCAAAATTACGTTTGACTATTTGACGCGCGCCACTGTCCGGTTTTCGATCATAATTGCGACGTTCTACCTTCATATTGTCGCTGTAAAAAACCAACAAGCTATAAAATGTGTCTTTTTGGTAACAGTTGATACTTCTCGATCAAATGACTCCAACAACAAACGGAGTGGCTCTTTAAACTCAATGAGGTTACACTATGTCGACAACATACCTTATCAACATCAGGTTGATATCAATATTTCATCAATGTGTCAATTTTTTAAACCCATTTAAAACTAAATCAGCTGCTCCTGTATGAACATTGATAGAAATTAGTGAAATCGTGTATACCGTATAGACAGCTAATTGAAATCATTCAATCTAAACTTCATCTGGCAGTATTTTGATTTTGACTGTGTTGTTTCATAATGCTAAAGTTTCATTAGCTTACGAAATCTAAGGCTCTTCTGACAAAAGCGATTGGTCAATATATCATTTCAATGTAAGATATAAAAAAAGTAATGTATCCTGGAACACTAATTAGATCTGCTCACTTAGATAATGATAGTAAGAGTATGTATCCTCTAATTAAATCTGCTCAAGGCGCTACTGTATCATCCTGCTAAATCAGCGTATAGGAATCCATTCTCGCTCCTTCCTAATACCCAGATTTCTTTCGGGCTAAATCCCTCGTATGGCTGGCGGCTTGAAAGAGATCATGGTAGAGAGCGGATTCATATACGCTGATTCAGCAGGATGCTACTGTGTACGCTTTATATATTTTCTAGTTCACAGAAGTCAAAGAAATGGTATGTGTAAGTAATGTTTCTTAGTGTATTTTATGTGTTTCTGAATGAGAAAACTTTTAATGTGATATTTCATAAATTTATTGTTGTTCATCAAAAGTCTGAAAGGAAATATAAATTTGATATATACCTGATAACAAAATATATTTACCTATATCCAAATGTCAAACGACCATTCAAAACCAGGTCTCAGTGAACATAAACCGTATTACCAGTCGCTAGCGAAAATAACATTGGAACGTGTTACCAGTCACTAGTGAAAATAACACTGGAACGTGTGACCAGTCACTAGTGAAAATAACATTGGAACGTGTTACCAGTCACTAGTGAAAATAACATTGGAATGTGTTACCAGTCACTAACGTTAACAACAATGGCTGACTTCATCAATCAATGCTCTGACCACAATCAATGCTCTGACGGTTTCGCTAGGCTGAAGTGAAATATAAACCAGAGAGTCAGCAATCTTTAAGTAATATAAGTATAATGTATATGAAAAACAAATCAAACACCAATCAAACGAGGGTGTCGCTATCAATAATTATCAGATGAATAGTTTGTAATTGTCTATTTCGACCTACACGAATACAATAAACTTTTATACTGATTTACATGACAAATTCTGCTGAGGTTGCGTCTAGTGCTTTTATATGACCGAGTGACGGTATCACTTTCAGTATGAATAATTGTATCGTCGAGGTTTTTGGCAAGTAAGTACATTAACGAGAAGCTTTACCAATATACGATTACAGGATGAACTCTAATAAAGAATCGGCGGCAAGTTACTTGTTATGGACTTGAGATTAAGCCATGAATAGAGCAATGCCATGTCTTACTTTTACAAAATGGCCTTTGTCAGTCCTTTTAAGTTTAATGATGAAAAAGGGCTATTATGAATTACATTATACATATTTCTATAATATTGCTTATTTTCAATTTCGCGTGCATTCAGATAAAGTCGCAACTTCTGTAAGCAGTCATTGCCGAAAAAATTTAAACAAGAAGCAAAGCTGATAGAAGCATTTGATAAAATAGTTAATATTGAAGGGAAACAAGTAGGTCACGATAATGTTTTATATGATAAATTTACATTCTATAAAATTAAAAACGAATGCAAGCTGAGTTATAAAGAGTAAACCGCTTCATATAAATGTTGTACTGCTTCCTTAAAAACAGCTAAAGTATATCTTAAGTACATGTAGTTCCAAAAAATGAGTTCAGTTAAGTTACGGGAATCCGTTTCCCTACCTCAAATAATTAACAAATATTCACACTAAAATAACTTAAAACAGTTTTGATACTTTGATACTTTTTCTACGACTGCAAATACACCCTCTTAAGATAATGTCTTTAACATAAAACAATTTAAGCAATAGCATTTCCAAAAAACGCGCTAATGCGCCTTTAATGGATTGATGTACACAAATTTGATTAAATGAAGTTGGTGATTGATTACATGAGCCTCAAACTGGGGATCTGCATTATGACAGAATAATGCGAAAAACATTAATGAGAACACGGTTTTCATCAAATGACGTTTTGGATGTTTTGCTGTTATTAATGAAAAACTTTCAAACTTTCCCTGTACCATTCTGTCTTCTTCACTCTGTCTCAAAGATACTTCAACTTATTGGCCTTAGTATGATATAATTTATATCATGTTGAGATCACATAGTTTACATGCAGAAGATATATTCGAGAATGATAAATGAAGATTTAAACATTTCTTTCACTGGAATTCAATCTGCGGATTGCGTTAAAATACTATCTCAAATAATGCTATTGTTTTTGTGAAACAATAAGTCCTTGTCAAACGAGTTGTAATTCAAACATCGTTTTTCAAGGATAAAATGAAATTTTGAATGCCATCATGAATTGAATAAATTACTTTTATGAACACAAAATAAATATAAATTACATAATCGTATGAAAAAAGAGAAGGCTAGCCGATACATAAAATCTAATTACTATCTACAATAGAGCACATGTGCATTAAAAACCCGAAATTTGAAATATACATATTCTGATCATTGAATATTTTTAACAACATATTTCTCAATACTATAGTATGTATTAACAGTCATATCTTAGAAATGAAAGATATAAATATCATTATAAAAAGATAAAGAGACTGCTTATATCTTAGCAACCGTACGAGGAATAATGAAGACGACATTAACATTTAAAACTTCATGTAGCTTTAGCTGTCTCGGCCAACGTCTAATAGTTACTTTTCAATTTTAATTCAAAATTAAGTTATTATCTATACACCACCATCAAGAGTGTGAAAATTCATACACAATTCTTCAACATGCAATGCAAATGTAAATTTTACAACAGGTTGTTTTATTTAGCGTTTAAAACTGTGTTATATGTACATTTTCTTAATAAAAAACTCTTTTCAGAACATAATCCAATTTTTAGCTTATCAGTCGATTGAAAATACATAAAGATATTCAAGTGTGTAAAGTTATCTGCTATCTGCTTTTGGCCTAAAGGAGATCAGGGTATATGGAAGGAGCTCGATCAGCGGATTCAATTACGCTGATGTAGCAGGATGTTTTATGTATAACACGAGACATTGCTCACTGACGGTCGTCGACAATCAAAATATAATGAAAAGACACAGAAGTCATCAAAGACCTATGCCTCTTTTATACTCTTGTGAGCTAACAATACTTGAAAGGGAACATATCCATCACCAGTACATAATGGCTATCATAAACTATGGGCGCACGAGTCAATATCTATCGTCCCATTATAAGACACTTACAACTATCTATACTTACCATCTGTTACCATTTGAAGCAGCTGCAGGTAAAAGCTTTCGATTGGCTTAGGCTGTAATGTCCCAAATCTCAGGTCGGTTCAAATGATGTTTACATCGTATATATAGGTCATTGCTGTCATTGTGCATCGCTCCATTATGGCATTGAGAGAGTGAGAGCAATATTATGATGTCAAATGTTTAATTTTGATAATGCTATTTTGTAATAATTCTAGTTTAGTGTTATGCAAGTTCATTGATAAACAACTTCGTTACAATTGCAAGGTCACGTTAGGACATATATTCAAATGTGGCTCTCTAGCATGTATGGACACTTGCTTTAAAACAAGAGAAGTATCGAAATAGAAATGTTTATTGAAACGTTGCTTTCAAAGAATATAGTTAAATTTTTGTATCCATAATTTTGCCCTTTTCAAATCATAGTTCACGTGTCATTTTTGTACGTTTATATTGCAGTGCCAATATCTGTTTCTATGTTCATTCATATTGTTAGATCTTCCTCTGTACTTTATTTTTATATTTTTTTAAAGCTATAAGTTAATTTCCACAGAACCGCCGGTGTCTTTTGCCTATTCTAGTTCTCAACTTGGCAATCATTCTGATTAGAATCGAACGTTTTCCGAGAAATAAAAGTTTAAAAAAACCCTTCTAGAATAGGATCTCATTTTATGAAGGGCTTTCCTCTCAACAACGGTCTGAATGCAGCCTCATTACTCGTTTATAGGGTTTATGGGCGTGTCCACTGTGGAATTTTTAGGGGCACCAGGGTCACAATAATGTTATAATCGTCAATTGGTCAGGGAATCTGTAAACAACATTTCAGCTTTCCATGCATTTTTATGGTGGACGAGAATATTGAAATAGCTTTAAGGCGGATCATTGTGGTCCTTAGAAGTGTAAAGAGGGTCCCCCAAATCAATAAATCATAATTGTCAGTAGACACAATTTGGCTTCTGGAGAGTAAGATGGAAATAGGTTTGAGGTTTGTGGCCCTAATTAGGTTCCTTAGTGTCACTAGACCGAAACCTGAAGCTGCCATAGGTTGTGCTAGGGAAAACTAATAAGAAGCAGTATTAGGATCAGTGAGGATTTCAGTTTCAGTCAGACAGAAGAAGAAAGGATAGTAAAGATGCTTCTCTCACATTTGACAATTGATTGATAGAATATCATATGAAAGGGATGGTACCAATAGCAACCTATGTCTTTGTAACAAATAACAAATTGACAAAAGTAACATTGTATAAAACAAAAAACAAAAACAATTTCAAACATTCAAAAGCAAAGTCTTTTAGTTTGTTTACATGGAGCTTAAAGACTAATAAAAGCATACATGATATGATATCACATCATGCTATTGTGGGTTTGTGGGTTTGTGGGAGATATGGAATGTTCCTCTGAAACCAGCATGAGCACCTGTTAGCATGTGTTCTTTTTGAAATGCATTCAGTCATAATAACTTCTGTGATTGTCAATATTTTATATAAAAAACCCAGAGCGTATGTGATTCAGAGAATAGTAATAAAGTCAATATGTACCAGTACACGTTGGAACACTGGCCCAAAGTAGACCGGCAGCACTGGCTCAACCAGGCCCAATGGCCAATAAGGGGATCACATGCCTCTGTATACTATTAGTATAATGAAATAACATGTCAAGTAGTTGCGTGTTAGAACTTCGCATACTGAAGGAAATTTTCAGAACAATAGGTATCATCTTAGTTTTGTAAACCATCTTTACATCAGAACTTAATTACTGAGATGCTAAAATTTTACTCCAACCAAAGAAATGCACATGTTGTTTTGTTTGAACCACATCACATGTTCAGCCATCAGCATCATTTTGCACATGGTGTATCATTTCACTTCACACTTTTTTGTACCTAAAATATACAAATCTCTTCGAAATTATTTGCACTTTAACAAACACCGCTTTTCAAATTTATATATACGAAAAAAGGCTTTGAGTGAGTGAGAAATGGCCTCCACGTGCAGTTAATCAAACATTGATCAAGTGTTGCCGATGGGTTCCATCACAGGAACCGCTGCACGGGCAAGGTACAACAGAAACAACATAGACATGTCATTGCGGTTGCCCTCAGTTGCCATTTTCAATCTTCAAACTCTCTGGGAAAATTGAATTTTGAAGGTGATTCGTGAAGATATAATCTACCGTTGCCTTCATTCATATATATTTTAAATTCGATTATCGACTCGAAATGCATGAATAAAAAAAAAAAAAAAAATTACTGTTATGGTTATCCCCATACAGTTTTGTATATAAAGGAAGACATGTAGTTGTTGTAAAAGAAAGGGGAGCGGCGTGCTAAACAAGTCAACGAAAAATACATTTGTTTTGTACACAACATTTCCCCCCTTTCTTCCTTAATGTTCATACTCGTTAAACTCTCGCGTGAAATGGCAAAAGTTACTTTAATAAACATTCATGATTTATAATTTGTGATATTCATTTTATCGCCTCGAGCTCACTCAGCGAATCTAACAGAATATAAACGTAATGAGTTTTATGATCAATTATTTCCATTATTATTGATTTTTCCATTTAACGTTCCCAGGAATAGTCTAGGAACTACGACATGAAGCAAGGTATATTCATTTAACACAGTAAGCTATTTTGTGGCAACATTTTCATATTTCGATCAGTAATCATCATATCATCAACATGGAACAACTCCCTCTACAGGTCCAGATACAGTCAAATTTAGTCTACTGGTGACGAAAAAAGTTTTTTTGTACCTAAAATATACAAATCTCTTCGAAATAGTTTGCACTTTTACAAACACCGCTTTTCAAAATATATTTAGATAGATCGAAAAAAAGAGTACAGAATTTACTTTCACCTGTCTGATGTAAGAGTATGTTATCGATATTGTTTTAATAGATGTTATATACGGCCTTATAACCTAAGGATATCCTCCTCTTTAGGATTAAACCATTTACGGAACAGTCAATTTTAGTGCTGAAAACAGCTTTACTGGTCACGAGAAAAGGCTTTGAGTGAGTGAGAAATGGCTTTAACGTGCAGTCAATCAAACATTGATCAAGTGTTGCTGACGGGAACGGGCATGGTGCAACGGAAACTACACAGACATATCATTGTGTTTGCCCACAGTTGCTTTTTTTCAATCTTCGAACTGTCTGGGGAAATTAATTTTGAAGGTGATTCGTGAAGATATAATGTACCGTTGCCTTTATTTATATATATTTTAAATTCGATTATCGACTCGAAATGCATAAATAATTTTTTGAAAAACTACTGTTATGGTTATCCCCATACAGTTTTGTTTATGGAGGTAGATATGTAGTTGTTGTAAACTAAAGGGGAGCGGCGTGCTAAACAAGTCAACGAAAAATACATTTGTTTTGTACACAACATTTCCCCCTTTCTTTCTTAATGTTCATACTCGTTAAACTCTCGCGTGAAATGTCAACAGTTACTTTATTAAACATTCGTGATTTATAGTTTGTGATATTCATTTTATCGCCTCGAGCTCGCTCAGCGCATCTAACAGAATGTGATGATGTAGGTTGTACGTATTGATGTCGTAAAGATGAACGTAATGAGAGAAAAGTCTGCACGAACGCTGTGAGATATACGATACGAGGCCCGCTTGTGCTGTGACCAACTGCCTTATATAGAGTTTGAATGTACCGGCAACTTCATGTTGGAAATCCATCTTGGAATACAACAGAACTGACAGAGCAGTCCTATCAACCCTTATGGCATGCAAAACGGTACTATAATCGCTATTTATTAAGCATACTATTTCGAATTAGTAACCCTAATGATATGACCATGTTGCCATATCAGTCACTACTAACTGATATCATGTTCCTTGTTGATGGAAAATACGATAATTTTTCAATCATAGTTCCCGGTATTTCACTAGAATTCGCATACACAAAGTATGGTACAACTTTTACCTACTTTGTTCTAAGCAAAAGATGACAGCTTCATACCGTCCAATATTTAGCTTGAAATGCCCGATTGCCTTATTGCCTGGCAAGGCGGCTATGCGTAAACTTTCCGTTTTTCGGAAATCTTCACTAGAACCACTTTCTTTAAGAAATTGAAATCTAATATGAAAACTTCCTTGATCATGAAGATTTGAATCCATAGATTTGTTGACCGTATATAGCGTTTACTAAGGGTCACTGGAGCTGCGCCCTGAAAACTAATCCCCATTTTCTTCTCCAGAAGCAATAGGCGTAGAGAGCTGAAATATTCTGTACAGACTTCACCAAATGTTACCAACGTTAAAAGGAAATCTGTACAATAACTATCGGAGAAGACAATTCTTAATACCCAATTGCATAAAAAATGAATTCAATGTGGTATATAAAAAACCACTGTCCATCTATCATTGCATTATTTTCTTATCAAGTATAGAAGCAATCACGATGGCAACATTAAACTTAATAAAAAAATACTGGTCGCCGGGAGGACAGAATGCCGGTTTACGTTTTACCTTTGTAAAGATGTTAAACTATTGTATGAGCTGTCCATACGTTTTTGTTTCAGGAATTAGTCTATCGATTTCTGATGCTATTCTTAAATATAATGAGGATTGTCATCTGATCGCTATTTATGCGGTGGATATTTGGCTTATTACGTCGTAGCGGGGTTATATGGTGCGCTGCGTGTCCGTCCGTGCGTCCGAAATCGTTTCAAGGGCATTACTAAAGAACTATATGACTTTGAAACTTCAACTTTGGTATAAATGTTACCTATTGGATGATAAAGTGTCTTTTAGGGATTAAAACTCCAGGATACCAATAATTTCTGATTTTTCCCCCCAAAACAGCCAAATTTTACGTCTTTGTTTTTTTCCTGCATTTCTCGAAAAATTTGTGACATGGAAACGAAAGAAGCTATGAAGGATATCTTTGGGGTGCTTTAGTGCCATTTAGGGATTAAAACTCAAGGATGCCATTAACTTGAATAATCTAATCTTTAAAATCATGACCAAAAATAGCAAAAATACAAGTTTGATCATATATGTGCTCACTTTAGGCTTGTAGATACTAAGAGTGTGGTAAGGAAAATAAACTGCAAACATGAGTTCAGATATACACTAATCAAGTTTTACATAATGTGTGACCCGCCTCCAGATTAAGCGTTAATATCAAACTGATGATGGATAAATGACATTGAATTATCTATGGTTATGAGGAGGAGGAAAGGGGGGGGGGGGGGGGGGGGGGGTGTTGTCGAGCATTGCCGTTCCTTGCATGATTTTCTAGCGTTTACCACGTTCATTAGACAAGACACTGACAGTCATACTAAAATTGACATCTTAAACCGTTTTCGAATCAGGAAAGGAACTCCCAAAGAGTCTGCTGATACCAAAAGGGAGTTGTTGAAAGTTATCATCATATGATTATATATCAAATCGTTAATCATTAAAATGAGGCACTTTAAAATTGTCGATATGAACGCTGCATAACTGATCAAAAAAAGGCCTAAACTGCAAGAATACAACATCTTCCCCCGCATGGCTTTAAAATGCACCAGTCTCTATCACTGGCTTCTTTAAACCTTGCTTCAAACTAGTCAAAATTCGTGCTTTTAGTGCAGCGCCCTTCGGCGAAATATTGCAACACATATGATTTCTCATTGGAGCCGTCGTAGCATACTTGACGACAAGGACAGAAAAGTACAGGAAATGCGGCAAGGCCTATCTTAGCAAGTCAAGCGTGAAAAGATGAAATACAAAGGTTCAATCTGCCTTTCTAATGACGCGGATATTCAACCGTGCATTAATAAATAAAATGCGTAAACAATTATGTAAGAAATTACAACAGAACTGAGCATTATTTTGCCATAAATGTGACCAGACAGTGCCAAGACACTTCTATCGCGAATAAACCCGATCGAACATCTTTTTACTCACTGTTACCCAAAGTAGTTTGACTGACTTATTCATAGACTGTGATTATGAAAGGTCATTGTTCCTTGCGTTAGAATGTTACGTAGGAATTCGGGAATCAACAAGCGATATTCTACTTTATTTGTTGATATTTGATGTTTTAAGAGGGCAATTTGCAATCGATTTGAAGGGAAGTAACTCTCGACCTAATGCCACTGGTAAAGCAATAATAAGGCGGAATTATTTTGTGTTAATTCAACATGTACAGCAAAAGAAATTGCACTGTTCACTTGTATATATCAATGTGACCATAAGCACGCAACCTCACTAACCATGATAGTATTTTCAGGAAAATTTCCGCGTGATAATTGAAAAATGACAATGTATGATAAAGAGGTTATCATGCTCGTATGCTTTGTGATGGTTATAATTCTGCATTAGGAATAAAGACTATGTATCTAGCTGTCCAAGGCTCGCAAAATACAATGTTTATTTCTAATGCAGAATTATAACCATCACAAAACAAAATCGCATGAGAACCTTTATTTATACATACATAGTTTTGGGTAGTCGGACGTATTTACGGACGCACTGATGGCGAGAAACAGAAATTCTCTAAGAAACTTTGTCGGAGCTGCATTTATTATGATACGTGTTGGTTACACTTTAGGGTAGGCGTGGATAACCTTACGTAGGCACTCGGAAACCATATCAGGGGTCCCAACACAGATGTAAGCTACGTATGTAAGGGTATGGGAACTATTTTGCTTGAAAGGCTTCTTCCTGAAAACAACATTCCATTTGTTGCTCTTGTTTGCAATGGGTCCCCTAAAATTCCACGTGGCATAATAAACCTTGTAGTCGGTATCTTGGCCGTCTGGTGCATAGACACCCATAGCGTACCCGTGGTCTCCAGATATCATTACCGGTGGCAGGCTGTTGGAGGTGTGAGGTTGAATCTGTCCATTTCCAGGATTGAAGTTCATGACGTTCTTGAACTCACCAACCAGGTACGCCGTTGGTGCCTCGAAGCTTATATATTCATAATTTGGCCAGTGGCCTGCTATTTGGAAGTGAGACGTGAACTTGATACATGTGTTTAATCCAGCGCATCCTATGCTAACCTCTTTAGAGAAGATGTGTTCATAGGTGTCCACTGTGTTGATGGGATGTGATTGATGATGACAAGGGTGGTTATGTCGTTCCCAAAAAGCAGGCAGGACCTTAATTAAAATACGTGGTATAAGATAAATCCATTTAAGGCATCAATAAACTTTATTCTATATGAACACGCGGCCTCATAATAAATATTTTGTTTTTGCAATGAGTGAGATTATATTCTCTGATTAAACGAGACACTTCAACCTTGCCAAAGACTCGAAATTAAGGCTAACTCACGCTCGTCTTCATTTCGCTCCCCTTTACTGATATGGACCGTAGTTTGGATTTGGTTGAATCCCCAAGACCATCAGTGAATCCACCTGCTTCCGTTGGGTTGAAACACTCCCCGTTAGGCTGAGCATTAATCGCTAACTGCAATTCTCTTCCGTGATCCCATGCATTGATGAACTCCTTGTAGTTCCAAACCAGACTGTCTATGGCTCCTGCTGTTCTTCTGGATGAGCTCAGGAAAAGATCCTTCCCGTTGGATATTGTGTACCGATTTCCGTCACCTCCCTCCAGATACCCCAAACGGTGCTCCTTGATTCCGTTCTCCAGGTAATGCTGAATAGCTAGTTTGTAGTTGGTTCCGAACATTTTTGACAGGTCATGGTACCTGTTATGAGTATTATTTAATACATAATAAATTTTGCATTTGAATACGAAATAAAGGTAAACATATACTAGTTAAAATAATGCAAGGAACAGTGGTAATCTTCGGTCAGAATACTTTATTTAATAAGCTTGCAAATTTAAATGGATTGGTTGCAAAATAATGATTTAATTTGCTCGACGATCATTACGTTAGGACAATAAACCAATAGAACTTAAAAGGGTTTGACTTTGGAAATGTGACTATTTTCATATTTTTGGTTTGCGAACTGAGGCTTTCATAGATCTCATGGTAAATGTTTCGTAATCCGAATGTATAGATCTACCTATGAATTTAAGGCCAAACATTTTCTGTCATTAATAATACTAATTAAATAGAACTTAATATATATCCTTGTACAAGCAAGCGTAATGTCGATGATACAACCTATTAGCAAACTACTCTTTCCTCGACTTTAACTGCAGATGATCCTTTTTCGAACATGCGTAGCATAGGTAACTACGATTGTTATTGAGAAATATCCAATGCGCGACGAAGCTGGCAATCTTTTGGAGCAAATTAATATTTAAGGGACCTCTGACTAGATGGCCACAGACAAGACAAGGTCGCCTTACACAGCCCCAACAGTAATCGAATCATAAAAGCAGTGAGTTACGAGTGATAGGCTGGAACTGTTTTCGAAATTCAGATGGTTCTTCGTTTAGTAAGTTTGTAAGTTAGATTCTTATAACACAACCACATGTCCTCAAAAGAAATCTCCTTTAACATCTATACACAGTCTGTTGAGTACAAATAAGCGGAAATCTGAAAAAAGGAGTGAATGTTGTTTTCACCTACCGTTTCAAATACTGCTGACTGTGAAAATTACCAGCACCCTGTCGACCCTGATCGATTCCTTTTGTTAACCAATGGTGTTTCGCTTCATCTGAAGTTTTGAATCCATGAAGGTCCCCATGGGTGTTGATGTAAAATATAGGGTTGAAAACCTCAGGGGACGCATAGTCAACAGCTTTAGTGGCTGAAGAGGACGAAATTTATGGCTGTTATTAACCCTTTCTCTCCCAACAGAGGTAGCTCCGTCATAAATTCTTGTACAACTTCAGTCATAATATGAACGTTTCTCGGTCTAGAAATGTAGAAACTTGTTTGGATGCAATAGGAGTTAATTTTGCAATCAGCGACGCCGTTTCAAAAGTTATCATTCAAATCGCCCAAATTATTTCCGTAAGCTTTCTAAAAAGCTAAACTTTATTCGAATATGCACCTTGCACTTTGAATCTTCATACACATACGCCTTATGGACAACTGCATCATTGCATACGCCTGTGTGACAACAAATATGTTATTCATGTATTCGTTGTTTTAATTGCCTGAATTATTGCATGGTAGCTTACGTTGCAATGTTGCGCCGCTAGGGGAAACTGCCTGAAGCTCGAGTTGAGCTCTTATTAGAACAGAGGTTACAAAAAAATGAATGACGGGAAGAGAATGTAATTAACCATTCTGTGACATTTAGTAGTGATATGATTGTTTATATCACTTTTGGCTATATATACCAACGAGTGTTTCAGCATCTTTGGCTGAGAATGGTTGGTGAACAAATAATTAAACTCTAAGAGGCGTCATATGACTTCAACGAAATTCAAACTGGCCCTCGTAATAAAACAATTCACACTCACATCGGTAAAGTTATATGACACAGTTCGGTAATCACACCGGGTAATAGTATCTACATTAACATCCTTTTTTAATGGAAATATAGACAAGATTTAATATGATCAATAAAACATTTGCGACTTTAAATTCAATAACATTCATGCTCATTGTCCTGGGCCAAAATCTCGTTTTACCTTTTTTTAATTATTTTATAGATGAGGTAACAACGAAAAAAATAACATTGAAAATGAAGTAATCAAAATAAGGTAATATATGATCCTTCACGAAAGAACACAACTATCGACGTGTTCCTAATGCTTCACGTTTCCATTAGATTATATATATCGTATAACTTTAAATACTTAATCTTACCTCGTAAAACAGCAAGGAATACAAGGTAGTAGGTGTTCATAATTGTATTCAATTTATGATTGTACTTTGGTGCCTTATCTAACAGAAATCGTGTCTAAATTCACAGCCATCTGTTAATCTCACGGAACTTTCTCTTTCTTAAGATTTAAATATTGTCTCAAATATTTTTGACTGTCCTTACTAATCTCTTAGATATTTAAGATAGCACAATTAATTTTATCAAATTAGTATCTCGAACTGATCATCAATGCGTATATTAACATTGCTCTGATAAACGTCAGATAAACATTTATATATCTGAAGTGGAAGAAAAAGGTAAAAGAAAGTGCTGTCAAATCCCCCCCTTTGTGATCGCCTTTTTCAGACGGGAATTAATCGAAGGAACGATATCTTAATTATCCGAGCGTTGTTGAACAAACATTGATCCAAGGTTTTTATGGTAACAACACATTTTTAAGGAGGTTTGATACCAAAAGATTCTTAAGAAATAGCTAAATTTTGTATAATTGGTTGAGGAACATGCCCTGAATGTAATTATATCGTTAAAGTACCCTTTTACCGGTGTATTTATTCATTAGTGCACCAGGAATCGAAAACAACACATTGACAAACTCATATTTTTATGGAAAAATGTAGAATTAATATAATCAAGTTTGTATTTTTCTATTGACTCCGACTCATGCAATGGTTTATTGAGATGGTATTATACAAACAAAAACCATATCAAGGTAATAGGAAGTACTTCACACATAGATAAGCTTTTGAAAAACAACGATTTTTCGACAAAAGAAACTTTCTTTGTAAGATTAAAAAAGAGAAATCTTTTATAGTAGATTCAAACTAAAGTTGGTCTCAAAACTCATCGATGCATCTGTTCACCCACTCCCGTGGGAGGCTTATCGAGGGAGTGATCAATACATCACTACATCTTACTTGATAGCGGCAGAAGAAGCAATACCGAAATGTCGCTCTCATACACATATAGAAGATGATCATAAATCTTATCATTATTGTGTTTTACAAATTCTAAATGCCACTCAAACAATTTAACCCGGGGAGTCCCAAGCGGCCAGTCAACACCAATCGCAACCAATCACTAATACAAACAAATTAAGTGCCCAACTCAGCTCCTTCTGCCGTGGCTACTTATCAGCTCAACTCAACACAATCAACCCTATTTCTTATATTAACTTTCTTAATAAAGCCAATTGGCCCACCTTATATTTTCTTCTTATTGTAATGCAGTTCTATTTGTACATCCAATCTTCATTGTATGAATAATAACAATGCACTCGCCACTTCAATACAGCCTACTGACCTTTGTTTATCTTACCACTTATGTTTGTACCTACCTCATACTCTACTGCAAATTCAAATTGTAGTACATTCTCATTTAATGAATCTCCCTAATTAGATTTCCTCACTATTGTTTAATGTTTGCTTGAAATGATATACATATATGTACGCAATTTCATTTTCCCTAATACCTTCCGATAAAAGGGTAAGCATATACTTCGGAACGTCGTCAATTTCACATTAAAGAAGATGTTGTCCTTCTAAATGATACGTAACATGAGGATATAAGAGATATTCACAATCAAGGTCAGGTACTTTTACATCAAGGGGGGATAATTCGTCTTTGGAAAATCACTCTCTTATTATATTGTTCTTGATTTTAAGGTTTTTGAGGGATTTTATGAAGTTTATTCAAACACAATTTACGCAATCATAATAAACTTGTTACGTTTTATTAGAAACGTAAAGTATTAATAATAAATAACATTGTTACCAGAAAATAGACCTAAAACTAAGTTTTGCAAATCTGTAACACTTAAAGATGCTCACAAAGAATCTAACCTCCTTAAAGGCACCATTACATTATTAGGCATATGAGGACAAAGACACATGCTTTAGCTTTTCTTCGGTGAATTTAAGTATTATTCTTTAAAATTCACCTGCAAATAACAATGAAAGAGTTCAAACGGCCGAAGTCCTCTGAGGGATATGAACAGTCTATTTTTAGTTTTGCACAAAATGGAAAAAAGACTGACAGTTGAAAACGTCTGATATAGTACAATGTGCTACTTTTAGATTAACCTTAACTCTGAACTCAGAACAAAGTATGAAATATATTGTTTATTTTATAAATCTTGTAATTTAACCGATTTCATAAACATAGGATTGGTATTGTGAATCGTTTAAACATAACGGCTGCAGTTTTTCGCTTTTGTGGCTGTTTGAATATTTCCATTATGATGATTCATGCAGATATTGCAACGTTGCATCAAATACAAATGTACTTCCGGTCTTTTAGAATCAACTTTATTACATATAATACGTTTGTAATTGCTAAATACTTACATGGTAGATTACCTGGGTGCGAGTCGTTAGTATTATCGAGAGATATGCATTATTTGTGCATTCGTTGTATTTACAAAAATTGTGCCTTTTAAGCAGCCATTGGCCTTCATTTATTCTATTGTTGGTTACTTCCTTGAACCATTTGCTGTGACGTCAATTCAGCGTATCTATGCATTTGTTACTTGTCATATCCGAGAAAAACGGAATGAAAAAATCTTTAAAGCATAAGGTACACATATATGTCATATGACATTACCCGAACTCTATACATTTCCATATTTGCTCGTTTTGACAGTCTTCAAAATAAATTTTCTCAGTGTATCAACAGCTATAAGATAAATACCTTGAAGTCATCATCCACGTATATTCTGACTCATTTTACCTTTCCATCACGGAGATTTAAAAACGCAAAAGCCAAAATGGTCGATGTTTAATAATCTATTATTCTTTCAGATATATCATTGTATGACACTATAAGCTGAATACTTACAAACAAAAAGCGAGATTTCAAAGTAAAAGGATAGAATCCGTTGTTTGATAGTTAGCATTTATAGATATAGATCAACATGGCAACATCAGGTCGTTCTGAATAATTCTGTAATGGTCGTAGCTCTAGGAAGTAGATTTGATGACTTCCCTCAGACATGCCGAGACCATGTTAGGGGTTCCTACACATATGTAGGCCACGTACGTCAGGGCATGAAAACTGTTATCATCAAAATGTTTCTTCCTGAAAACCACATTCCCTTTATTGGTCTTGCTGGCAACATTTCCAACGAATTTCCAGGTTGCGTAGTGCACCGTGTAGTCAGTATCTTCTCCAGGGGGTGCGAAGACTCCCATGGCGTACCCGTAACTGGGGGCAGGCTGTTTGAAGTGTGGGGTTATATCTTGCTAGTGGCAGGATTGAAGTTCTTTATAACCGTGAAGTCTCCGCCAAGGTAACCGGCCGGTGCTGCAAAGTTTATGAACTTGTATTTCGGCCAATGACCGGCTATTTGGAAGTGAGAAGTGAAATTGATTCACGTGTCAAGGCCGGCACACCCTATGGTAACCTCTGTAGAAAGTACGTGCTCATATAGGTGTCCACTGTGTTAATTGCGTGGGCTCCATGGTGACAGATCTTTCCTGTATTGCGATGTTCAATGTCATTGTGTCGGATCCAAAATGCCGGCAGGACCTTGATGAATATACAGAATAAATACCTTCACAACTAGGCAAAATCAAAACCCGAAACTGCCCACAATAATACGACTCGGCCCGCAACCTCGCTCATGCATTTTGAATCTCAAGTACACGGAAAACGAAATTTTCGAATATTATTAAATTGCTCCATCGTTGTCCAAAATGTTCCCTTTGAATTTGGGATATCCCTAAACCTAAATAACCTAAATCTTGCTCTTTGGGAAATACAAATTATAAAACTTTATCCCCAGAGTGACCTTCTAGGTATAATACATAGCATTTACATGGAATGAAAATCTTGGCAGCCTCTAGAAACACGTTATGATTGGTTGAAATAATCTTCATTCAGCCGATTGTGAGCTCGAAATGAGGAAAAAATCTGATGGCCGGGCCTTCTAAGATCATTAACCTTCGAATGCAGTTTAGCAAACTTATGATCTTATTTTCATAGCATTCATGAAGAAGCGATGCGGGGGTTGGTTGTTTTTACTGATGGTTATTTACTCTGAGAGCCCCATTCCTAGCTGTTGGCCTTGATTCAATCTGTACCCAACTTTGACAAACAAGTTTGTGTATACAAATGAACAGTATTTGTCTTACACTTGTCTTCATCTCCTTCCCGCGGACTGTGACTGACTGGAGGCGAGACTTGGTCGATTCCCCTGTTATGTCACCTACACCTCCAGCCTCTGTCGGATTGAAACACTCTCCGTTAGGTGGCGCATTAACTGCTACCTGGGGTTCTCTCCCGTGATCCCATGCATTGCTGAACTCCTTGTATACGTAGTTCCAGACCAGACTGTCTATGGCTCCTGCTGTTCTTCTGGATGAGCTCAGGAAGAGATTCTTCCCGTTGGATATTTTGTACCGATTTCCGTCACCTCCCTCCAGATACCCCAGACGGTGCTCTTTAATACCTCTCTCTAAGTAATGTTCGATGGCAGCTTGGTAGTTGTTTCCATAAGCTTTTGCAAGATCGGGATAGCTGTAACGATATCCTAAGAATATTCAATTACGTCTTTTATCGTACTTTTACTAACTTTCATCTAATGGATCGCCTGGACCAGCTATTCTTATCCAACACCGAGTTGTTTCCCCATCAAATACCAAACGAAGTCATTTCAGATTTGTTAACTCAATTAATCAATACAATTCAAATAATACATTTTGAATGCTCTTTGAAACTCATCAGTGAGTGAAAAAGTCTGGTGGGCGCATGGCATCGTCCAACTGCAATTTTGTGTACGGGCACATTGACCAAGAATTCAACCTGTAAAGGGCTAACATTGCACATTTGCAAATAAATATCATGAATTCTATATATCTTGAACAATGTAAGTCCCTAGAAGGCATCAGTCCTGTAAAGCAGACACTTTGACCAATTTGGGTTATCAACATCCAATTTGCTGACTCTGTGGGGACGCTTGTAAAGGTATTGGGTACATGTATGCCCATCTTTCTCTTGATAACAAATAACATTAAAAAGTCTGTAATCTTGTGTACAACATCACCGGTGACATTGGGCTTAATGTTCCAATACTCATTATATATAATAACATCAACCCTATGACTTTTCATCACAAACAATTTTGACTGAAATTACCTCCCGTTAATTTAAGTAAGCCAATGAAACTCCTACATCGATATTTTATGAACCCCCTTTCGAATGTCGTTTCCATTAAAATAACCATACAATTTTGTCTTTAATTATTAGAGTCATGTTCATGCGGACCGTTTCAGATACTGATGACTCTGGAAGTTGCCTGCACCTTGTCGTCCTTCGTTGATTCCAATAGTAAGCCAGTGATGTCTCGCACTGTCGGCGGTAGTGAGTACGTGCAGATCCCCGTGGCTAAAACCGCGGATCGAAGACTAGTGGCGATGCAAAGTCAACGGCACTCGTGGCAGAAGTAAAAGATAGGTCAAGGGATTGTGAAATTGTGTTTCCATTTATACTAGTACGATTAAGATAAAAGATAAAACTGTTCATGTGATTGAAATTTTGAGATTGTAAAATTTGATTAGAAATGTAATTAATTAAATCCTAATTTCATGGCATCATGGGAAAAGCTCATCAGAACAAAGGCAATACTTTGCACGAGTATCTTTACCGTTGTTAAAAATACAGTCAGGTACATAAATAACTAGATATAAGTATGATATGTGAAAGATATTGAAATTAGAAAAAGTATGTACAATTACGTGCACACCAGTGTATGGAAAGGAGATTCTTTAATTATTATAAAAATGCTTAATTAATTATGTAATAACAGTTGTATCGCTCTTTCAAATATAAAAACTTACATAAGTTCTCACCAGAAATTACAGCTGCTAGTAAGATACATGCGTTGAGCAGCATGCTGTTCCTGTTTCTTTAAGGAATGTGTTTTACCTTGTAGTTTAATTTTTGCTGTTTTGGATTACCAACATCTGTTTCTCTATCGCGACATTGGGCAGCGTTATGATACACGTACGTGAAGTTAGGTAACAAGACTCATAGGTGCAGTTGTTTCAGATAAATTCTGCTATCTAGTTCAATGGAAAGATAAAGCACACGTCAATCGCAATAAGGATTTGATGAATGGCTAAATCCTTTCTAATGCGCTGGGTGAGGATATGATCTCTGCTATTAATAGATCTTTATGGTAGGGTTGTTGTTGACAAACTGTCTCTGCGGAATTAAGTTACGTTACGTTGTCATAAAATAAGGTATAAATGAGCGTTTATCAAAATTAACGCAATCACATTTTTCACATGCTGCTTTTTGAGGAATGCAGATTCTCGAAATGGATTTTCTTGGTGCAAATAGTTTATGGTATTATTACATGAGTTTACATTTGAAGTAACCAGGATGCACTATTTAGACGTGTTATCAACCAATAATACATTATCTATTGTTCGTTCATACGCATAAAAAGAGTTATCAGTTATCTCTAGATCTCTATCATACAACGATATCACTAAGTGCAAACATACCATGAGATGCTTAACTTTGTCCATTCAGCATACATATATTCACCTTGAAAAATTTATTGCAACAACGTCATTAAAGGGTAATTAAGTTTAGATAAATTGATAATATTTGATTTTTAAGCCCCCCCCCCCCTATTAATTGTTTCCTTAACAAATCTTAAAGTACGAAAACAAGAAAATATCCAGTAAAAAGTTAGTTTTTTCAAAAAGCGATCTGAATAATTCTAGAAACATTTTTAAGATAAAAATTAGCGTGACGCAAATGTTTACTTTGAAGAGTTAGTTTTACATGATATCAAGAGATACTGATGATCCCAATTACTGAAGACAGTAGAAAGTGAGCCAAATCACGATTGATTGCTATTGAACGTCTTGACATATGTCCTTACATGGGTTGCAGAGCATTAGGGGTTTCCAAAATTGTTTCTAGGTGTATATTTCAAAAGCATTGTTAATCGAAGACCAATTTTGAAATGAGAAATGTTGTTCAGGAAATAATAACAATCATATGTTTATAAAGGTTTAATCAAAGAATCATCAGTTTGTCTTTTGGTTTCTAATGTAAGACAAATATGCATGACTTGTAATTTTAAGGCGACGCCGTCAATCACTTCTCAGACATAGCAAGATAACACTGAGTCGCATCGACACTGTGACTCTTATTGAGTTAGTTTTATGGAAACGGAATTAAAGGGGACATTTATACATGTGTGTCATAAACGCATGCTTATTTTACTATCTACTTGAATTATGTCGTCGAGTGTGATATCTTGCATTGGTTGCTTAAGATTTTGTAATTTTACAACGAAAACCGCGCATTTGGGGTTAACTAACCAATACATTTTATTTTATTTATTCATCATGTTGTGAAGCGACATTTTGTAATAAAGTGAAGATCCGCATGTTAAGAGACACACACATCTTGGCAGTTTCCGAGTTTTGTGTGTGTATGTATGGTTGGGGGAGGGGGGGGGGGGGGTTGTGCTATGGCACATCCGGGATTATTTTGTATGTGTAAAAATTTTTACTATTTTAGATGCAAATTTTTAATTTGTCGGATGCTGTGTGATATTATTTTAGTATGGCATTACATGTATGCGTACGAATATTAGCTTGTCACACAAAAATAAAATAGTTTTTTCTTCTGTCTCTCCATATCTCTTTTTCATCAACTGCCCACGAAGTAAAATACTATACATAGTTGGCAATTAACTACTGAGGGTGAATCCCAATGGAAGTATAGGAATAATGAAAAAAGGCCCAAGTGTCGGCACTTTCGCGCTGTAAGTCGCTATCTCAGAGTGTAAGACATGTGCACTCACTATGGTATATCTTTCTATTAAAGCATTAAAATACTAATGATGTTAAAAGCAATAGTGCACGCATAGCTCTTATTGGCTATTTAGGTGCCAATATGGACAAATGCATTTACTTTGGCTTTCTATCTTTGTACATGCAATAAGATACTTGTTTTTATTTACATATCCGCTGCACAAATATGAATATTAAATAAGATATGTGCAGTTTTCGTATACAGGGTAATTTCATAAGAGAGGAAATCGGATACTTTATTAAGTTATATCTGTAACTTCACCAATTTCTTCTCCACAGTAAAGACATGCCGTTAGATGAGCCATAGTTGCTGCCGTTTTGGCTTTTCAGGCTGTACGCCAAATTTGCCGTAAATCTTTCGACTAAATTGCAAAGTTGCAGTAAATACGTTCGGTCTTTTAGAATTAACTTTAAAGCATGAAGATGTTTATTTTTCCGAATAACTTATATGGTAGATTACCTCAGTGGACCTTGTAAATGTTATCGAGAGATATGTATTTATATTTACGAAAAATTGGTATGAACTTGTGCCCTTAAGGAAACAACCATCAAGAAAAGATAAGCGAGAAACTGTCAGAAACGACAGATCACATGGCGCCTATATGTGTAATGAATTACATTCAGTTCATAAAAACGTTGAAACTTGAGCTCAAAATAAGTCTTCATATTTTGACATCATGGATTTATATTCAAGCATTTCACGGTATATTTAATTAGTGTGGTGGGAGCACTTGACCCAATGGTCAAATATAAACACTGAGTGCTTGATCGAATGAGCTCTATTCACAGATAAGTGTTGCCTCAGTGACGGCGAACAAACCTTCCATTCAAGGAGTGTTTTCATTGGCTGTTTTTTGCCGCTAGGAGACTCTCCCGGAAGACCTAGAAATGCTCTATTAGAACAGTGCTTAGGTTAGGATTTTATGATAGGTAGAATTGGGAGAGAATGAATGTCATAGTTCGCAGGCTGTTATGGTCACTACATTTCGGTAGTAAGATAATGGTGTATACTTTGTCATAGGAATAAAGGCTAGACAGCTGGACAGCTGGCTAGAATTAAGACTATTAGACTTGCCATGATAAAACATAGCTTGTGGACACAATTTTCTACAAATAACGTCAACAGCTGGCTAGAATAAATTATCTCTACTAGCCATGATAATGTTGCAGGCAGTTGTATACATGTATATGTATAATTATGATTTGTAATAAAGTTGTTATTCATGTCAAGTCTTTCTGTTTTAATTCATGTTTTAGTTGTCATCACTTCCGGTTATGTCGTCAAGCGAGTAGGTAGGGCGAGAGAGCTGCTCCCCAAATCTGAAAACATCTGCCGTAATGTCTAACAGGAAACGAAATAATAAAACTAAACATAATCAAGACGCAGAAGGGACAGAAAATACACAGAAATTAGACAATTTTGTCATTACGAGATCGAGTTCGAAAGAAATTCGGATTCTCAAGTCACCGCTAGGAAAATGGCGACCGGTCAAACTGAAACATTTGAAGACATGAAAGCGTGGTTCGAAAAAGTTTTAGAAGCACAGACAAAAGATATTAAGCAGGAAATAAAGAGCGTTAGAACAGAATTAAGCGACATGAGAAAGGAAATAGGTGAATTCGAGGGCAAAATAGAAAACGTGATAGCCACTGTAGAATTTAACGAGACTGGAATAAAAGAAAATATGTCCGAGATAACACATCTGAAAGCCGAAATTAAGATGATGAAACGCAATTTTTTGCTGCAAGAAGCTTATTCCAGAAGAAACAGTCTGCTCGTTTACGGAATAGCTGAAGACCGGGACCCTGTCCAAGCCATCCGGGATTTATTCGTCAACATTCTAAAAGTGGAACAAGCTGATGAAATCAAGTTTGATAATGTGCATAGGTTAAACCGAAAAAGCACAGACCCCAGTAACTTTCGTGCCGGAATGCCTAAACCCATAGCAGTTCGTTTTATCTCGGCAATTGACAAACAACGTGTTTTTCATGCTTCGTTGAAATCGGGAAAATCGCTCAGTGAAAAGAAGATAACTGTGAGAACGGACCTTCCAGTTGTGTTGAAAAAACAACGGGGACAACTAGCGAATAGGGCATACGAATTGAGGAAAACGGAAAGGGTCCAGACGCGCATAATTGAACGTGATATAACTCTCAAACTGGAAACCAGGAAAGCCCCTGGACATCCATGGATCACAGTGCAAGAAATAATCAACTGAA
Source organism: Phorcus lineatus (assembly GCA_921293015.1). Taxonomy (NCBI): domain Eukaryota; kingdom Metazoa; phylum Mollusca; class Gastropoda; order Trochida; family Trochidae; genus Phorcus; species Phorcus lineatus. The sequence continues at coordinate 45,139,110 of OV121090.1, read as the reverse complement.
ATGAAACACGATTCAAGAAAGTTCGTTCAAAGGATGTGTTTTTGTGTTTTTTTTGGTTTTTTTTATTTTTATTTTTTATTCTTTCTTTCCTTTCTTTTCCAAAAGGATTATTCAAAGGAATTTGATATCGGCTGATATCGTGTGTCAAATTATTCAAGATGAAGCTCGGAAGCGTGACAGTAAGTTTTTATGTTTTATTTATTTATTATTTTTTTTAATGTGTTTGAGGCTGACCTGAAATCAACTTGATAAGGATTTCAAGACCTACTGTACCAGTTGAACATTTTACGAGAGACTCAAAGAACTGATAACGCAAAGCATTGATGACAGTAATTTAAATTTGTCATATCTGTGTTTATTGGATTTATTGAAACTTAGTTTCGTTTATATGTCTATATTACATTGTTTGGTGTGATCTATTGAGATATGAATATCAATATAGAGGTATCTACGTTAAGTTAACGCTGACCTGTGTGATAACACTTCTTATTTTATATATTTGGACAGCCAACATAATACATAAATGCTAAATTTTTTAACAGATATAGTTATTAGTTTTAGTAAAACTATGATGATTCCCACCGGAGTAGGGAACAGTTGGTAATTTCTGTTGTTTTAAGTGCCAATTTTTTACGGCCAAATTTCAGAGTAAAATATTGTATTGATAAAATTGGGGAGCAAAACATTGCTGAAAGCACAATTGACAGGTTAAGATTTTTTACCATTCTTTTTTTAATTTTATTTTGTTTAACATTCATTTCCCAATTCCAAGAATGCAAAGGAATTTTTGTAAATACTGTGCTTTATATCTACAGAATAGGAAGTGATATACAAAGGAAAACCATAGATGTTTTGGATATATACCAGATATTTATTGCTAATTGCAGGTATACAAAATATGTAGCTGTAATTGAACAGATTATAATGTCAGGATGCTGTAATGATGGAAAATAAAGACAAATTTAAGATTTTATCCTTAAACTGTAGAGGCCTTAATAATAACTTCAAAAGAAAACAAATTTTCAGGTTTTTGAGAAAAAAGAAAGCACAAATTTTCTGTCTCCAAGATGTACACTTTACAAAAGAGCAGGAACAATTAATTAGACAACAATGGGGATATAATGAATGTTACTTTAGTCATTTCATTATAGAAGCAATGCAAGGGGCACCGCCATTCTTTTCAATAATGATTTTCAATTTGATATTTTACAGACAGTAATTGATGAAAATGAAGGGAATTATGTAGCTTTAAAACTAAAAATTAATGAAATTATTTATTCATTGGTCAACCTGTATGGGCCAAATACGGATGAACCTGAATTTTATAAAAATATTAAAACAGTCGTAGAAAATTTTGAAAGTGATAAGGCAATAATTTGCGGTGATTGGAATTTAGTTTTAGATACAGATATGGATACATACAATTATAAACATGTGAATAATCCAAAAGCTAGAGAGGAGGTAATTGAGATAATGGATTTGCTGGATTTAAAGGACCCATGGCGTGATTTACACCCTAATGAAAGGCGTTTTACTTGGAGACAACCAACTCCCTTAAAGCAATCTCGTTTAGATTTTGTTTTGGTAACACATAACATGATGTACTCTGTCTCAGATACAGATATAATCCCAAGTATTAACTCAGACCATTCTATTGTGACAATTACAATTAACTCATCACAAATGGAAAGGGGTAAGGGATTCTGGAAATTCAACAATTCATTATTACGCGATTCAGACTATATTAAAAAGGTAAAGGATACAATTAAAACAACTCTACTGAAATATCAGATTCCTGATCAGCAGGAAACAAAAGTAGAATATGAACTAAATGATCAGTTATTATGGGAAATGCTATTACTTGAAATTAGGGGCATGACTATATATTATTCTTCTACAAAGAAAAAAAAGAGAAATAATAGAGAGTCAGATTTGGGGAAAAAAATGCAAGAGCTTGAAATTAATTTAGATAATGAAGAAAATTTGGGTGAGAAAGAAAATATTCTAAAAAATATTAATGACACTAGGGGAGAACTAGAAGAAATTAATAAGGAAAAAACTAAAGGACTTTTTATTAGATCAAAAGCTACATGGATTGAATATGGTGAAAAACCTAGCAAATATTTCTTGCACTTAGAGACTAGAAACTTTTTAAATAAATCAATTACAAAACTTGTTAGAAATGATGGTTCTGAAATAAATAAACAAGAAGACATACTCGATGAAACTAAAAAATTTTATGAAAAATTATACTCTAAGGAAGAGTGTTCAGAGATAGACCTTGAATCTTTGTTCTCAGATACAAGTGTCCCAAGATTGTCTGATTTGGAATCATCAAATCTAGAGGGCAAAATAACTTATGAAGAATGTTTAAATGTACTGAAAAAAATGAAGAATGAAAAAACGCCAGGACCTGATGGATTTACAACTGAATTTTATAAATTCTTTTGGTATGATTTAAATAAATTCTTGATTAATTCTTTAAACTATGCTTATGAACATGGTTCCCTATCTGTAACCCAGAAACAAGGATTAATTACATGTTTGCCAAAACCAAATAAACCTAAACAATATCTTAAATCATGGCGCCCTATAAGTTTGTTAAATACTTCATACAAAATTGTATCTGCTCTGATAGCAAAAAGGATTAAACCCATATTACCATCAATTATTAATGAAGATCAAAAGGGCTTCGTACCAGGTAGATATATAGGTGAAGTAACTAGACTGATTTATGATATTATGGATTATAGTGAGACATTCCAAACACCAGGACTATTATTATTAATTGATTTTGAGAAGGCTTTTGATTCTGTGGATAGAAACTTTATCAAGAATGTACTTAGTTTCTTTAACTTTGGACCAAGTCTATGTAAGTGGATTTCTGTTCTTTTAAATGACATTGAATCATGTGTTCTTGTAAATGGATTTGGAAGTTCTTTTTTCAAAATAACAAGAGGTTGTAGACAAGGAGATCCGGTCTCACCGTATATATTTATTTTATGTGTAGAAATCCTGGCACTTATGATAAGAAAAGACAAGAAAATAAAAGGTATTAAAATTGGTAACATTGAAAGTATTTTGGCACAGTTTGCAGATGATACCTCTTTAACGTTAGATGGTACAGAAAAATGCCTCTATGCAGTACTTCACGTGTTAACATTTTTTGCAAGATTTTCAGGACTTAAAGTAAATACTGAAAAAACAAGATTGATATGGATAGGATCAAAGAAGAGATCCAAACACAAGATGTGTAAGGATTTCCATCTAGATTGGACACAGTCACAATTTAATTTGTTAGGTATCAGATTTGATGTAGATCTAGATTTAATGGTTGATATTAATTATTCAGACAAGCTGGAAAAAATTGAGAGAGAGATGAAAAGCTGGGAATTAAGATCGCTGACACCCATGGGCAGAAATGTTGTATTAAAATCACTATTGCTTGCAAAGTTAAATCATCTCTTTTCATCATTACCAAATCCACCAGATAATATTATTCAATCTTTTCAGAAAAGATGTTTTGAGTTTGTATGGAAGGGTAAAAAAGATAAGATTAAAAGGAGTGTTATTACATCTATTGCCAAAAATGGAGGAATCAATGTTCCAATAATAGAAAATATAATAAAATCGCAGAAAATAATATGGATCAAAAGACTGCTTTATAACAATTCTACATGGAGTAAAAATACTTCAGTATATATTACAAATATCCAGAGACTATGGTTTGCGGATAGTATTTATATTAGCAACTGTATGCTACCTACAATTTCAAATAGATTTTGGCAGGATGTTATAAAGGCATGGGCTGATTACTTACTGGTATGTTACCAAGAGGATGGAGACTGCCCTCTTGTTTTAAATCAGTCTCTTTGGCACAACAGTAATATTCTAATTGGTGGGAAAACAATCGTCAATAAAAATATGGAAAAGGAGAGTATAATATACTTAAGAAATATTATGAATGAAACTGGTAATGTTATGTCCTTTGAAGAATTAGGTAACAAATATAATACTTCTGTTGATTTTCTTACATACCAGGGTATAAGGAGAGCTGTACTCCAATACTTAAAAAAGAGAAATTTTAATTTTAGTCAAGATATAAATATACAATGCTATCCAATCCTTCCATTTAATGTTTCCAAACTTGCCAATAGTAAACATTTGTATCAGAAATTATGTCAATTTAGTTTTGATAAAACTACTGGCCAGCTGAAATGGGAAGAATTATTTGTAAAAAAATGTCAACAGAATGAATGGGAAAACATTAATATGATGCCTAATCGGTGCACACAAAGTGTGAACTTGAAATGGTTTCAATATAGGATAACTCAAAATATTTTGTCAACAAACACTTTATTGTATAAGATTGGATACATTGATTCTCCATTGTGCTCCTTCTGTAAACAGGTGCCGGAAAGCATTATTCATTTATTATGTGACTGTAATCATGTTAAAAAAGTGTGGAAAGAATTGACAGAATGGCTAGATGACTTGGCTGAAGGATGTATTGAATTAACACCAGAAAATATTATTTTTGGTTTTAAGGGTAAAAACAACAACCCATTAAATGCCATTTGTTTGCTGGTAAAACAAAATATTTACAGTTCTAGCAGAACAGGACAGAAACTAAATTTTTGCTCTATCCAAAAAGAATTATTAAGATACTATGAGGCATGTAAATATATTGCTTTTACAAATAACAGTAAGCCGAAATTTTATTCATTTTGGTCCTCTTTTCACACTTTATTCCAGCGCATCAAAACTGGTACTTAATCTTTATGAAGATGATGTTAACTCTTGCTTAAAATAGCAAATGATGTAAATCTTGAAATGTACACTGTTGAATTACAATTTTCACACTTTATTCCAGCGCAGCAAAACTGGTACTTAATCTTTATGAAGATGATGTTAATTCTTGCTTAAAATAGCAAATGATGTAAATCTTGAAATGTACACTGTTGAATTACAATATCTAGCAGTGATGGTACTGAATCTGTATATTCTATAAGATCCTAAGAACTGAAGATGATATAAACTTTAAAGTGAATATTGATTATTACCTGCAATAAGAATAGTGAAATGTGAATATTATTCTTCCTTTGTTTTGTATACAAATACATAATGTCAATTGTCATTGTTAATATACAATACACAAATGTAAAATGTAAATCATCTTATGGGAAATAAAAACATAAAAAAAAAAAAAAAAAAATGTTTTAGTTGTAGATTATTAGTTTCCAGTTGTTCTGAAAGTACTATCCATAGGTTAGGTTTGCTAGCACATGGTCGAGTCTATCTATATATAGAAGGGAGGTTGGGTTAGGTCATTTCAATGTAATCTATATCTGTCAATTAACCCAATCTGTCCTCTCATTGGCTGATTTGAATCAGTCAATGTTCTGCCATATTGCACTTCTTTCATGGTCTTTGCACAGCACAGCAACTAGCACTGACAGACGATTTCAAGAATTATAAACTAAGGTTAGTAATCATTGAAGTTAACAATATTAATGTAGTGTATAGGATTGTGTAAAGTTTTAATATCAAATAACAATAAATCATATATTTAATTAACTTTGTAGGAGTAAACTTTATAGCTGTAATTGTAATGGTGCATGTCGCCATTTGAATAACTTTCTCAGGTAACTTATCCATTTCATTTATAGTGTTTTATCCTAAACCAATCTTTTATTTCTTTCTTCTCTTTGTATGAATGTATTCTTAGTAAATGTGAGATGAGATGGGTGAAAGATTAGCTTTAATATCTTACTTGTGTGAATAATTCATTAATGGTGAATAGCATGGTTTTTCAGTGTATGTTTTATCAACTTGCCATATTTAAGTGTTATATAGAATCTATATAATGTACTAATACTACATTTAGGACATCATTATGACTGCGGGTCGATACGTGGTTTTGGATTGAGCATCCCGGAAACACATTCAGGGTACGCCATTGGCATATGCATCTTTTACTTATATATTCTTATTTCCACCATTGTGCAATCATTTGCAGAATGTTATGTTCATGTTCTCAATAATAATTATCATGATGTGATAATTAGTGTGTGTGAATATTATGTACCTCTTTCATAATATTAACAATTATTGTTTAAGAGAATTGGAGTGAACTATGTGTTATCTCCCTTATTTGGTACGTGTGATATCAAGCACTTACTCATAATGGTAATTCATTATGTATGTCATAGCTTCATTGATAATGTAGGAGTTATGAGTCGTCATTACTTATAATCTATCTATGTGATGTTTTATTACATAATATGATATATTGTGTAATGATGTATTTATGAGGGAATTATATCTTTTATGAATGTTTATATAATGTTGTGATTGATTTTATATTGTATGCAATTGTGTTTTGCAGGGTGTCGTTATCCATACAGTGCATTTCATGCATGAGTCAATAAATCCTTGCACCCCGTGACCTCTTGTTGGGTTTTCATCTTGTCTCGACAAGAACCCGGTTACAATAAGAAGATAGGTTATGGACACAATGTTCTACAAATAAAGCCAACATTTGCCGAGTAATCGAATTCTCGACAATAAAGCATTGGCAATTTGGACGATAACTAGTCTCCTTTTTTAATGTTTTTAATGTTTAATGACAAATGTTGGTTTCGGCGAAGCTGTCTGCTATATCAATGATGCAGAACCACATTTATTCATGACTCCTAATAACTGGTTATTAAAAGGTAAATATTCATTTGCAAAAGACTAATTCCAAATCTTAATCAAAATATTGAATAGCAATTTCAAGAAATTTATTTTCATATCATTTTATTGGCATGAAACGTATTAATTTTGGTGAATTAACAATCTGCTTTATCAAATTATCAACATTATAAAGGAAAGTTAATATCATTCCATGATTTTTGTGACGGTATTCATCACTAATGATTAGGAATGACAAATATTGTTAAATGAATTTAGATTATCAGTCACGTCACAATTGGTTCTCTCTATAGTATTTATGTCAAGCGGCTTGATTTATTACACCGATCAAGACAGAATATTCTATGTGTGCATCATTTGGAAAATGGACATGGCCTGACATGACAACTATCAAGTGTCAAGAAAGTTCTGTTAGCCAAGTGGAATTTATCTTAATTTTAAAAAAACTATATGGCAGCATCATAGCTGTAAATTTGGGGTATAAAAGTACAAAATAAGGATACAGTAAGGAAGGGATTTTACATTGTTATGGATGATCGTTTATCATTATTTCAATAAAAAGATCATAATTTGTACTTTCATAATTAAAAGTATCCAAAACTATTTTAGTCAAGTTACAGTACCGAGTGATTCTATAAAGTATATAAATGTCATATACTACTCAAGCAATTCAAATATTTTCTTTTAACACAAAAACGAAAATTCGTTAATATTGTTTTTAATGTATAGGATACAATATAATAGCATTCAATGCAATCTAATTAAATTAATGACGTTTTCGTCTTCTGTTCATCTTCTCGTAAGTGTACATTATTCAAAACACGTTACTTCATTAACTGACAAAGCAGATATCAGACATTGTGAAGACATTTGACCGAATAGCTATTTCTATCTCTTCTATTGAATTGATCCATTTTATTGGACATCAAATAGACATCGATGACGCTTACAGTCATGAATGTACATGAACACGTCTGTATTTCAGGCTTAGAATAAGTTAATCGTCTCAAATAAGAGTGAAAATTTACAAAAACCGCACTCAAACATGTCTGTCCTGATCAACCCGTTTTCCAGGACAATATCATCTGGCTTATGTCAAACTTTATAGTTAATCGTGTTCACAGAATGTCATCTCGCACACAATGCCCCATGTGAGTCCTGAGTGTATCTCAGTCGATTTCCGCCAGCGAGGACGTGGTGCCATGAACTGCTGTCTTGCCTCGTTCTGACGCAGTCTGTTTGAGGGCTGCGCACCGGAAGACGTCAAGCAGCTCTTTCCGGAATCTCTTCGAGGATGCGCTGTATATCAGCGGGTTGATAGCATTACTAAGCAAAGGCGATAATTTCGCAATATCTGTTATCGCTTTTGCAGCTGGCGACAATGCTCCAGAAGCAGCATCAAACAGAAATATTGTAACGGCGATAAAGTATGGGAAATAACTACAGAAAAATGCAACTGTAACTGCAAAAAATATTTTAGCAGACGTTTTATGCGATCGAAATGGTTTAGCTTTGGTTTCCACGGCTATAGTAGAAGGACGCCTTGCAGTGTGGATTTTGAGGGCACGGTAGATGGAGCAATACAGTACGGCCAAAATCACTACTACTGACATAAAGACGATACCCAACGCTGTCATGAAAATCCAGAACAGTGGCGTTCCATCCATTTTCTCCGTGAAATAGCATTGAGTAATGTTAAGCTGGCCATAGGAGTCCTCAACAAGGAGCGCCCGGCTGCCGTTCAGGAGAATGCTAGGCACTGCCATCACGATACCAGCTATCACTGCTATAATGCAACAGTTTCGTGCTGCCTCGGGAGATATCTTCTTTTCAAGAGGTTTACAGATGTTCCTATTCCTGTCAAAAGCAATAACTACAAGAACAACGCCGGATGCCATCACAGTTGTTATGGCAACAAAAGAGCTCGTCTGGCACAACACAGTAAACACTTCGATCTTATCGTTGATGGTTATCGCGAAGAACAACGGAATCGTTATGCTTGCGTTTATCAAGTCCAGCATGGCCAGAACCTCAATAAAGAAGCTGAAGTTGGATCTTCTCCAGCGAAAGTGGTAAATGTACATGACGAGAATGTTACCAAATATTGCCAGAAAGAACATGAGACACAAAAAGATGATTTCCGCTCCGTGCCATTTCCATAAATAGGATGCTGTTTGACCGCCCGTGTCCGATGATTTGTTTAGTGTTAATGCCATGACTAGAGAGGACTTTCTCAGCTGAAACAAATAATGATTTTTATTAATATTTCAATTTCAACATTACTTCTTTTTTAAGGAACAACACGTTTCATTCTATAGTCATTGTATTTACACAAGATATCAAATGTCAGTATAACAATAATATCTCAAATTGACCTTGCAGTTGATGTTCTCAAAACATTTATTGGGGCGAAAGGGCAGATGCATCGATAAACATACATGGGACATATAATAGAGAATCATTCTCGGCGTCCTGTGTGTGTGTTTTTTGATATATTTTCCCGTTTACCTGTACTATTCATACAACCTACACAATATCGGGTTCAGAATGTACTTAGCACTCGCCGAACAATGCAAAATCAGACATTAAGCTGCACAACGGATTCATTAAGTCCTCCTAACTTGATCAGTTGAAGAAAGACAGCCGATTTAATGTCTACATAATTTCAATGATAATGCAACGGTTAGAACCTGAGCACCTTCCTGTTTTGAGTTAGTCGAACTCTTTTGCATATTTGGTAACGCAGGTGTTAGTATTACGATTTTCCAACCAAAACATGCACATGTTTTTGGCAGTCGATTGATTAATTGTTCCTAGCTAAGTTTCGGATTCCTGACTTTGTTTAAGTCGACTAGACTGTATTTTCTTGCAGTTGATTTAACTTAAATCGCATCATTCGAAACATTCGAACATTGATGCGTTTCTGAGATTAGAATCGCTCAATGGGAGCCTTGTCAATTAAACTTTTATTTCAGCCAATCAGCGGTAAAGCCAGAAATTCAATTACTAAAACCATAGGCATCATTTGATATCTAACCGAGCCTGTGATTGCTTGAAATTATCGTAGTGTAAAATAACAGACAGACCAATCATGGCCCCTATGGAGCAGTATGCAGCAAGTTATTGGTGTCAAGTTATATCTAAATGAGATTGTAATTAGAGTCAACTTGCTAATAAAAATCGGTTTTTAACTAGTGTTGTCTTTTGCATTTGAGCACTAATAACTAATTTCACGTGCACAATAAATAATAACAAATATCCCATACCATTTTCGTCAAGTACATTTAAGAGATATCGACCCGGAATGGACGACATCGTTATCAATAATATTTATACGCAATTGTTCATAGCTTTATTTACTTTAGTAAATTGTACTCATAAATGTTTCGTAAAACAACTGATCAAACATCCAACAAACACTCATATTGTAGTCGTCTCATCTAACTCGGACACCGTTAGAGTTTTCTGCCCTTGCAAAACATTTGAAAGTCCTTTTAATCGAACATATTAACGTTTTGAGCTGAAAACAATCTCTTCATTTCATCTTTAGTAGTTGTCATTTTAAGTGTTTATTGTGTCTAACTGTCATGTAAAACATATTCCTATGTCTTTAAGTGACTTCAGGTGTTCATGTTAACATAAAAATTCAAATATATCTTGAAATTGATTGAAATTTCCCATCTCACTTCATGTTCATGTCTAAACGATGCATTAGTTCTGAAAATATTATTCTCTTCAATATCCTTTCATGACTAGTATTTACTTTGTATATTTATTTCATAACTAACTTCTTACAGCTGCTTTACAAATGTTTGTTCCACTATTCATAATTTCTTTTCAGATCATCATCATCAAAATTTCAAACTTGTCACCAAATTTCAACAGAACAATTTACAGACGATACTTTTGAATCAATATCAAATGTGGCATTACCAAAAATATTTAAGTATATGGCAAGAAACTGATGGTTCTTCATCTCCAAGATTTTCAAGAAAGATGATTAAAAAAGACGAACTGTACTGATCATCGATTTACTAAGTAATGTAACAAACTTTTGTTCAGCAGCTGAACTGTACAATAATAAATATAAATTACAATAAAATATAAGTTAGTGTCGCAAATAAACATTTGTTGGTTAACATACACATAATGTTACACATATTTGCAATGGAAACATTTCAAAGAGGTATCTCACCTTCGCTAAGCTAGCGGCAGAATATCTTCATTGAAGAGCGGGGTGAGACTATAACCTCACATTTAGTACCGGACATACGTATAGTCAGACGGACGTCAGCTCTTCACCGGATGTTTATGCTACTGTAACAACTTCAGTTTAGCTTATCGACAAATTGACAATTAAATTCGAATAATATATAATTATAATATTTATAAGAAACATTTATCCTCACAATTAAACAATTTCATAAAAAAGATACTTCATGAGCTGTTAAACTCCAATTTGTATATAAATGGGGAAAATGAAATATTCTATGAAATAGTGAGAACGTAAAATAGCTTCGATCAGTTACTTTTTGAAGTAAGAGTAAGTGGTTAATAAACTAATTACCTTTTCCCATACGCCATGCTGCTCTCTGCAAGGATGGGGTCGTTATTACTATCAAAAATGTACATTAGTAAAGGTTTATGTTCATTGGAAAGTGTTGAAGCACAAAACGCAAGATAACCCTTACCTCATGCTTCGTCAAGAAACAATGGCTGCATAAATGCCTCAAGTCACACGTTATACTGGATAACGAACAGAAGAGGACGATCCCCTAGTATATACATGTATACATTTCACAATTTTTATTTTTTATAAAAGATTAATTATTCAAGCATCTGTTTAAACAATGACTCGTCTTCTGTTGCTCTCTTCAGCTACTAAATAAATGTTTCGTTGGATAAAATATTTCACTTCATTTACAACATGTTATTTCGATAGTCGTATATTGACCCTACCGTTTATTTTAAAAAAAACAGAGCCAAATTAAGTTCACAAATACCCTAAATGATCAGTATAGATTTTATATTTATTCTGTTATGGATAACATGATCCACCACTGCATCCACAAATTGAAGAAATTCCTATTACCTAATAATAATCCAAGGTAGGTTTTACCCCAAAAGCTACCTTTGGGTTCATAATTTATTATGGTGTCAGTGGTAATGGTTCCAAAACGAAGTTTAAAAAGTAAACGCATGTTCATCAATTATGAGGTTACATGACAGATTTATGCCATTGGCAAATCTACACCTCATAGTGATTACAAATGTCATTCGTAGCATTTAAAAAATAAGCTTTGGAGTTACGAGAGGAAAAAGAATTGTCGATTAAGCAGGCATCCTGATCACAGTTTACCCCGACTACTTCATAGAAAAAAAAGAAATCAATCATGTACCAAATAATTGTCAAATGCTTCCGCATTATATGAGCTGGAGGTCTTGAATGTGCTCGAGGTCTCGCCACAGTACAATATGCCGGATCTTGAGCTTGCACAAGGGTTTAACCGGAAACAGCCAATAACGCACTCTATAAGGCCTTCATTGTTTCTATGTCACTTAAATCTTTGTATGGGTGTTTGATGTCCAAATGAACATAAATTCACATTAGAAGTTATGTGTATGTTGTTGACTTGTATAATTTGTTCATTACATGAATTAGAATTATTTGAAGTACATAATATAAGCAAAAAGTGGGTGCAAGTAATCCATATCCGTCTTTTTCATAATAGCGTCACAAACAAATAACTTAAGAGTTTAGATGACGTCATGACTGTCTTATATCACGAAGTAGGCTTGTTGACACTTGACATCATTATCTTAAAGTGTATCGATAACTAGAGTCAAAGAAATCGATATTAAAATTGCCTTTCAATTCTCTTACAATGTTAATGCTGATATAGAATAATGTGTCCTATTGAGTAATATTCTCGCGACTGACTGACAACTGCTTTCATTGTAATGAAAATATATTTCTCGAAAATTTCAATGTCAACAAGCAAATAAATGCTTAAATAAATATGAATGCCGTATCTCGTAACTTGTCCAGTTACGTATACCCCCTGAAGGGGGAAGTAAATCCTGAAGAATACCTGGAGAAAGACCTCTCTGAATGTTGTAAGACCAGTTACAGTCCGAGCTGCTTCTAGTTGAAGTTTTTCTAATTTACTAGCTTGTTCAATCAAACATCCATCCCATACTTCACATGCGTATTCGAAATATGGCCTTGTAAATACAGTATATATTTGAGATTATGTGGTTCTATTAAGTAGAAATTCTAATTTCCTAAATGCTCCGATCATTTTGGAGTTTTTGTGAAGATATGCTCTATGTGATGGTGCCAACTTCCATTTGACGAGAATGTTAATATATTTTTTGTTTATCCAAGGATGCTCTGCAAACGTTAATCAACATGCACTTTCTTCTTAAGTTTACATGCATTGAACTGTGCATGATAACGATCGTCATGATAATAATAATAATGTAATTATAATAATATGGAAAGCGCACATAAAACATTATTACCTTGGTCTGAACTAAAATGATATATTTGTCGCTTGAAGGTTACCACAATCTCACATCTTTAACATCTACCCATTTCCTGCGTAGTCAAAATAAGCATATTTGGAGTAAAGTTTCATGTCCAAATTCACAACACAAGTCTGCTAACTCTCGTCTGAGTGGGGCAGGGATTCACCCTTCAAAAGGTTGCGTACCGATCCGTCGAATTCTTATTATGAGGTTAAGAAGACCAATTCGATGAATCGGCACTGTCAAGAAGCTATTAATTAGCTTGCATATGATTCGGACGTACCAGAATAAGAAAGAAGGCGCACGCACGCATACATACATATCTTAATGTGTAGAAACACATTTAAGATACCCCAAACCAAATCGTCTATGGGATATATTAAATAATATTTAGAAAATAATTTTCATACAAGGGGAAGTCAATAAGTCCATAGTAGTGAGTATTGATACACCCCTAAAGACGGCATCGTTGATGTCATTTTTGAGACAACGCTACCAAAAATTTATTGAAATTTACAGCCTGTAAACATAGGTACCTTCATGTAATCATGGAAAGTTCTAAAGCTGAGCATCTTGCGGTTTCAAGTTATTTTCACGAAAGAAGGGGTGAATGCGACCGAAATACATAAACGTATGACCAATGACCCCTCAATTTTCTACTGTTGCAAAATGGCCAACTGAGTTAAGCGGGGTCGCAGCTCCTTGGACGATGACCAACCGTCTGGTAGGCCTGTTGAAGCCATTACAGATGATATGGTGAGGTGAGGTGAGGTGAGTTGGGGTTTAACGCCGCTTTCAAGATTATTTCACTTATATCGCGGCTGCTAGTATTATTGCAGGGAGAAAGCCCGCAACACTATTGTGGTTATGCATTGCGGTGAAACCTGCGAGCATCGGCTGGAACTAGCGAACCATGGGTGGTACTGCGCTGAATTTCAGTGTAGCATTGCACCCAAACCTGACTGCGTGTAGAACAGTTCTCTACTGCAGACAAAGTTGCCGAGCCCCTGGCGGGATTCGAAAGATGATATGGTTGCGCGGGTTCAGGGCTTAATTATGTCCGATCGTAGAATAGATAGTGTGGCATTTCTTATAGAGGTGTTATTCATGAGCATAATTCATGAGCATTTGCACATGTCCAAGGTGTCTGCAAATTGGATGACACGAAACTTAAATGCACAATATCGACACCAGAGAGTTGAATCCAGTCGTGAGCTTTTCTACAATGCTGATCCCGAAATTGTTACAGGGGATGAACGTGGATTCAACACGGGGATCCTGACACCAAGCAAGAATTCATGCAATAGAAGCATAAGCAATCTCCTGCCCCCAAGAAGTTCAGAACTCAGAACAACGGCTATCAAGAAGAGGCGCTTCATGTTGACTTCATGTTGCTTCCGCATGACAATGCTACAGTGCACTAGAATCGTATCGCACGGCCTGCACTTCAACAATGTGGCTTTTAACAACTTATCCCTCCCCCTACAGTCCAGATCTGGCCTTCACTATGAATAAGACTTACAACATAACTGATGTTACATAACAGTACATTCATCGCAGGTATCACAAAGAAAATCGTGGTGACAATAATTTCGTGGCTTTGTAGTTGTAGTGCTGATTCCTGCTGTATGTGTAAAGGAAATAATTCAACAGTTGTTTGTCCATATCATCACTCTGGAAAGGCAAATTAGCAGTTACCTCTCTAGGTTTTCAGTCTTCAAACAATTACCCTTCTCCAACAAAATGTGTTGCTCTTCTCTCGTTTGAAATATTTGAATACAGATTGTGATCAATTAAACGCTGCCTAAGGGATAGCATATCATATATTCATTACATGGTGAATGCCCAATTCATGTTCCCTTATATCTTCCAATGTTGTGTTATGCCCTATTTAACAGTTTTATTATCATGTAGTATTTATGTCAATACCTATTCAAGTGAAACTAAGAAACACAACTTGCTATGTTCTCTTGGGCTAAGCCAACAACTTACTGACTGGCGTCGTTGACGTCCGCACTGAGGGTATATATACCTGAGTCTGTTTTAATAAGGTAGAGTCCGGCTTTAGGCCGGGAGGGGGCGTAACTGCTGAGAGAACAGGCGGACGTGGTCTCTTTGGGACGATTGATGTTAACTTTTCTTTGTTTCTCGGTTTTTGGAGTATGTGATCAAGTCTTTTAACAACAATACAGTTCAACCTGACCATCGCCATCCCTTAATTTTAATAAGCTCTGCTATACTTACTTAGTATTCTTATTATTTTAGTCACTCAAGTAGTGATCTCATGGGATTATCATGTACCGTGTACATGCTTTTATTCATCCCTATTCATTCCCTATGCGTCTACTCGCCCCGCAGGTCCCCTGTTAATAACGCCAGTGTCGATTGTTTTGATTTACTCACGTTAAGACGGCAATTAGCTGTGACCTGTTATTTAAAGGTCCGAGTTGGAATTACGCTGGAGTGTTTGTTAATTGTTTAATCACGGGTAGTTGACTCTCATTAGCCTTTGACATATTTGACTGACTCTTACTTTTGTTGGTTTTAATATTGTATTGTTTTATAATTCTGTCGGATAGACGGGTCCCATCTAAGTATAGATTTAGTTACACTGTGACTGTGACACCCGCAGTGTTTATCTTACTTCACAGATTTTGAAATCCTAGATTACTTACCTCTATTTTCTGACGTACACTGTCCTGGGCCCCGTTCCTCAAAACGATCGTAACCTTACAATAGTTGTAAATCACTACAATCCAATTGTAAATTTTTCTTACAATCACCACACTGTTCCTCAAAGCAATCGTAAGTTACAATAGTTGTAAGTTACAATCACTTCCGTGAGTTGCTTATGACCGACTGTAACTTACTTACGATCGATTGTTGTGCATTACCAAGATGGCGTTATTTGCCCTCCTTCATCAACAAAAACGAAGAAAATTGGCTCCTGGGAGAATATTTAGAGACCGCACTCGTGTCCTTGATGTTTTCAACGATGCCGAAATTTTCGCCAGGTATAGAATGACAAGGGATTCTATTTTTAAACTAATCAACAAGCTGGAACCTCGGTTGTCTTCGGACACACAGCGTTCCCATGCATTTAGTGTTGAAACGAAAGTTCTTGTTACTTTGCGATTTCTTGCAAAGGGTGGATTTTTTTCTGAGTTGGGAGACATTCATGGCGCAGTGAAGTCAAGCGTATCCCGTGTATTCCACCCAACCTTTGATGGGATCATAGAGGTGGTTGATACGATATCTTTTCCTACCTCTATTTTCTGACGTACACTGTCCTGTAAAGTTTTCATAAAAGTCCAAAATTCCAGATAAAGATATCGAAACAAACATAAATGGTATGGAAGGGGATGTGTGCCAAAAATGAAATCATGTAAACTCTTAATTCGCAAGTTGTAACATGTCGTTTTCAACCATGCAATTCTCGAAAAGACAAGTCCAAGTATGCAAACCTAACATTTCAACCATGTAAAACTCAACTTGCTGTTCTTAACTTTACAATAAAAATAAAATGGTAATCCAGATAAGAATCCATTTGAAAGTAGAAAACCGAAAAGGTATGACACTGATTTATCCTCCATATTCCGTAGCAATATCAATCAAGGTAAGATGTGTGAACTGATTGAGCAGGCACGTGCAGCCCGTGAATCTCAGGTAAGCGAACAGGTGATCAACAGGGTGACTCGCGATGTCGGGAATGTGCTAGTTGACGCAGCGTGTACAACATTTTGAGAAAGATCATATATCAAATCAAATACCACCCGTGCAAAGAAAAAGGATAAACCTTGGTTTGGTAAAGAATGCAGAAAGAGTAGAAAATTGTTCCAAAAAGCAAAGTATAAAGTTAAAAAATCTAACTCTGCAATCGATAGAGCACTCTTTCGTCAATCGTCAAAAAGTTACAAAAATCGAGACATTACTTGTGAAGAATACAATTTGCGGTAAGGCAATTAAAAAGAAACAAAGCAACGGGAGTTGATTTTATAGAAAATGATTATCTTATTGATTCAATTGATTTATTAATGCCTTTGTTTTTAGAACACTTTAATCTTGTACTTTCATCAGGTATTCTCCCGGAGACCTGGCTTACAGGTGTTGTCAAGCCAATTTATAATGGTAAAGGGAGTAAATTGGATCCAAATTCGTATAGACCTATAACAATTTTAAGTTGTTATGGTAAACTATTTACAAGAGTATTGAATAATAGATTAAATACTTTCCTAGAGAATTACAGTATACTTAACCCGTCACAAGCGGGCATCAGGGAGGAGTTTTCGACTTGCGATAATATCTTTTTTATGCAAATGATGATTCAGTTATTAAAACTATCTAAAAAGAAACTCTTCACTGTAATTATAGATTTCTCAAAAGCATTTGATAAAGTATGGAGAACTGGACTGTGGTATAAACTAGCAAAATGTGGAACAGCTGGAAGATTTTTTACTCTCATAAAAAATATGTATCATGATATTAAATCTAGAATTATCATTGGAAATACCATTTCAGATGAATTTCAGTGTTACGAAGGGGTGAGACAAGGTGAAAATCTTTCACCGCTTTTATTTTCCATATACTTAAACGATCTTGAACAAAACCTTCTTGATAGTGGTTGTAACGGCTTTAAATATGAATCACAAGCGGATTATATTGATATTTTATATCATATCATTCTACTGCTTTACGCAGATGATGCTGTATTGTTCAGTGAAAATGCAAAAGATCTACAAAAATCTCTGAATGTCTTCGCTCATTACTGTACAAAATGGAAACTTAAAGTAAATTTGTTTAGAACGAAAGTAGTGATTTTTGGTTGCGGCCCTGCGAAATCCTCAAAATTTCACTTTACGTATGGGACGAAACTATAAATATTGTAGACACATATGACTACCTGGGAATAAAATTTCATAGAAATGGCCGCTTTGTCCAAGCAATAAAATCACTCGTAGAAGGTGCTACGAAAGCCATGTATTGTCTATTAAAAAAGTCAAGAAATATCAATTTACCTCTAGATTGCCTTTTAGACGCCTTTGATGTTATAGTTGTTCCCATTCTCTTGTATGGTTCAGAGATGTGGGGACATGAGAGTCTCGAAGTCGTAGAAAAAATCCCTTTGAAATTCCTTAAACTTGCTTCGGGTTTGAAAAACAGCACTCCAAATTTTATAACTTACGGTGAATTTGGTAGAGAACCGCTGAAAATCAAAATATTCAAACGATTTATATCACACTGGCATAAATTAGCCTCTGATAGCACCCATTTTAAACCATCGCAGCTGATATATTATTTAATAACTCACATCGCTGATAGTACAAATAAAATCCCATGGCTACGTTTTGCAAAACATATCTTAGATAACTGCGGTCTATCCGATGTCTTTGTAAACCCGTCGGTATGCTCAACGCTTTGGCTTATCTCAATGGTTGAAAATGTTTATAGATCACAGTTCCTTCAAAATTGGAGAGCTCAAGTTTTATCCAATCCTAAAGGAAATCTTTACAAATACATAAAAAACGAACCTATCTTAGAAAAGTATCTCCTCCTCCCAAAAAACGTATATTATCCCATCTTAAAATTCAGAACAACTAATCACCAGTTACCATTCGAGACAGGTCGATGGTTGAGCATTCCACGTGAATACCGAACATGTCCACTTTGTAGCTTCAATGCTGTTGGAGATGAGTTTCACTACTTGTTTAGATGTGAAACTTTTCTCCAAATTCGTAAAGAATATGTAGATGATAAATACTTGAAATTCCCAAACATGTTCACTTTTAGAAAACTACTAACTACCACCAGCATAAAAGATCTTAAAGGCCTATCTAAATTTCTCAATCATGTATTTAATGCTTTAAGAAAATGAATTTTCATATTGCCAGTAAGCTGCTATCTTGGATATTAAGTAAAATGTATATATGTTTGTC
Source organism: Phorcus lineatus (assembly GCA_921293015.1). Classification (NCBI taxonomy): domain Eukaryota; kingdom Metazoa; phylum Mollusca; class Gastropoda; order Trochida; family Trochidae; genus Phorcus; species Phorcus lineatus. The sequence goes on along the minus strand of OV121090.1, from coordinate 45,119,950 downwards.
TCATGTTCCGCCGCTGGTGGTTTAACAGAGAATAAAGAGTTTGAGTTTGAGTTTGAGACAGTTTTCAAAAGCGAATTTTGATTACACATTACACTTCCATTTGTATGCTCAACCTCACAACGTAGACACGAGGCTGTAAAACCATGCAGTCACATTTAATCAGACCGCCGGTATATCCGGTTATTGATGATTGAGATTTATCAGAACATCTACAGTGCCTTATCGGCTGAACCGAGTAAGTGAGTTGGGGTTTAACGTGCTTTGAACAATAATTCAGTTATTAAACACGTGGATGACAAGCATCCAAAAGAGAGTGGACAGATCAGGGAGAAAGGGATCGACAGGATGAGGGAAAAGACGGAAAGAAAGGCATAGTGAGAGATAGAATGCAGGTTTTAGAAGGACTCGAATTTGGTCTTGCTTCTACCCGTCGACTTGTCCAGCTTGGGTGTCCCTACCAGGAGCATGTAAGCTCCAGCTGGCATAGCTCTTGGGGTCTCTGAAGCACGCAAACCACCACACCTCGATAAGGTATCGAGTCCAGTGGTGGAGGTTTTAATCTAATGTTTCCGCTGATACAGTAGTCGGAATCAAATAAAACACTATCGAAACTGGAGTTGAATAACCGTATTTCAAATTTTCTATTGCAAGAAATTTAAATTAATGACAATCCAAAGGTAGTATGCAACCTCGATATTATGCGGACTTATTAGACTTTCTTGTTTTACAATAAAATGTTATAGTTTTTCACTCGTATATTTTAGAATTTTTTGATAAAATGAATTAGTAATTATTTGGTCACGCCCTAAAATGCGTGCATACATGTAGCTGATGCTTTATTAAAACTGATGCTCCCATGGTACCCTTGCAAGCCTGTTCAACGCCTCTCATTGATTATTCTTTATAAAACCGCGCCATGAGTAAACGAAAGAAGAGAAATCGTCACTGGTTGTTAACAGATTTTTTATTACGCAAAAGGAGAAACAAAGCGACAATAATAAAACGGAAATACTTTTAAAAAGTTGCAATTTTTAAAAATTCAATCTATTTAGCCACAATATTTGGTGATAATAAATTCAATTATCTATGGGTACACAGGGTTATATGAATTCTCATGTGAACTTGATTTTTATACAAAGTATACCATCACTTTACATGTGGTATAGTTTTGTCGAGCCTAGGTAGGTCTGTAGCGTGCTTGTGGAGGTAAAGATAAAACCCTCTACTGATTCTAAACAGTTCTAGTGTGTATTCAGTAATGTGTATTTACAACATGATTTACAGTAATGATATAAAGGTACAATCACTCATCAAAAGTGCGACCACACATTCATGATTTAACATGTATTTAATGTGAATGATTTTCGAACAGTTTAAATGATTTAACTCTATTAATCGATGGTGGACGAAGTATGTGTCTTTACATGAACTTTGACCCGAACGCGTTCGGAAGGTGTTCGCGTGAGCGCCACACAGCGGAAAATGTCGAATATCTCCCGCCGGAAGCGCCTTGAGGATGCACTGTAAATAATAGGGTTGATTGCGTTACTCAGCAAGGGAGACAACTTTGCGATGTCAACGATAGCCTTAACAGCAGGGGAGAGCACGTGTTCTTTTCTGTCAATAAGAAACACCATAACAGAAATGAAAAATGGAAAATAACTGCTGAAAAAAGCTACAGTCACAAGGAAAAATATTTTTGCAGAAGTTTTTTGTGTCCGGAACTGACTTGACTTCATGCTGACTGTTGATGGGCGCCTACTGCCAAGAGATTCCCGTCGGGCCAGGTGGACCTTCAGAGCTCGGTACATGGATATATACAGGTAGGCAAGGGTTGTCATCACCCCTTGGAATGTGAGACCCAGCGTACACATGAAAAACCAGAATAATGGAGTGCCGATCTTGTCATCAGTGAAGTAGCACTGTGTGATATTAACTCTTAATCCATTGTCTTGAAACTGAAGTTCTTTCCGACCGTAAACGAAGATGCTTGGGATTGCAAAAAGCACTCCAATTATAATCGCCGCTAAGCATAACCCTCTCGTTGTGTGAAATGGAATTTCCGTTTTCAATGGTTGGCAAATCTTCCTGTTCCTGTCGAAAGCTATAATGACGAGGATGACCCCAGAAGCCATTGCAGTCATTATAGCCACGAAGGAAGACCCTTGACAGAGCTCAGCGAACTTGTGGTGGTCGTAATTGAGAGTAATGACGATGAAGATCGGGATGGTAATGCTGGCGTTGGTCAGGTCGAGGCAGGCCAGGAGCTTTATAAACAAGCTGAAATTTGATCTAGTCCACCGGAAGTGATACACATATATGACCAGTATGTTGCCAAAGATTGCGAGAATTAGCATCGCGAATAAAAATATTACTTCTGCTCCATGCCATTTAAAAAAATTGGCATGTTCGTCATCGTAGTTGTATGGTGTTTCGATGCTGGAGTTGTTGTAACTGTTCGTCGTTTCTTCTGTCCGACGATTGAACGTTGATAAACCAGAGTCTGCGCTAAATGGCGCCACCGTGACAGTCGTGTTCATCGTGAAATTCTATATTGAAATAAAATATTATCATTACTTAAATATGTTTAGCGTTGTTTACAATATCATCAACATTCATTCTAATGGTCAGATTATTTTCGGCTAAATCCAAGGATATTCACGTACATGTAGGCATGCATATTCTCGTTATAAACCGTCACCTTAATTAAAAGCTAAATGCTTCTTCTACACAAAGTTTATTTAGAATGTCTTTAACATGCATTCTTCAGTATACTGTTTAAATATAATAAAATCTGTTAGTTTGGTAAAATACTCAAGTGTTGATTGAATCTCTTTGACCAATTATGTTTTATACAGTATATTTTGGTTTAGTTCCTATGAATTATTCATGAGTTAAAATATTCATAGAATGTTGTCGACATAATGTACTACATTTGACATAAGTTCATTTTGATGTTGGGCGTCATAAGGTATTTTTTAAATTTTATCTCCTCTACCTTACCTAGTTAAGCAGATAAAACAACAATGATATTCAATACCATGTTTTAAGAAATTTCAACGGCTAATTTAAATAAATTTATAGATAACGATGTTCGCTTCAAGAAGCACGATACAACTATCTATAAATATTCGCCACATATTCACTCGTGGGTTAGACTATTTTGCATTGTTAAAGATGAAGAATTAATTTCCCTATTTATTTAATCGAGAACAATAGACTCGAAGCTTTTTGCATCCTTCTTCATTAGCGTAATCGAATCCGCTGATCGAGCTCCTTCCATATATATCCTGATTTCCTTTAGGCCAAAAGCCTCGTATCGCTAGCTATCTGACCAGCCAATGAGACGAATCGCATCCAGCAACAGCGGCACAACCCGGATGGAAAATTAAAAAATGTAGCTTCAAGCCACAGGCCCTCGGATCATTAAAAAAAAATATTTAAAAATTAAAAAATTTTTTTGAGAACACCCCCTGAATAGAATTGTTCCTCTGTTAATAGTATATGGAAAGGCCAGACACTCCATTCGCCCCAACCCGCTTTCTTGACCGAATGCTACAATAAATACGCACGCAATCAATATAAAATCTATGCAGACATGATGTCAAATGATTTGCCTTTCTACTCCAACTCACTTAAACAAATAAATCTTTGGGGTTATTTAACGATGACGGCCGAAAGACGATTTCCACGCCCAACTTAAAGCTGATGGGACAAATGGCCGCCCGTCACCTTGACCTTACGGGGTGTGTGGCCGCAGCGACAGATCTCATTGGTTTGATGCAAAGTTAGGAACAGATATCTCATTGGTTGCAAGAACGGAGAATTCGAGTTATCTGTTCTTAACTTTGCATCAAACCAATGAGATCTGTCGCTGCGGCCACACACCCCGTAAGGTCAAGGTGACGGGCGGCCATTTGTCCCATCAGCATTAAGTTGGGCGTGGAAATCGTCTTTCGGCCGTCATCGTTAAATAACCCCAAAGATTTATTTGTTTAAGTGAGTTGGAGTAGAAAGGCAAATCATTTGACATCATGTCTGCATAGATTTTATATTGATTGCGTGCGTATTTATTGTAGCATTCGGTCAAGAAAACGGGTTAGGGCGAATGGAGTGTCTGGCCTTTCCATATACTATTAACAGAGAAACAATTCTATTCAGGGGGTGTTCTCAAAATTTTAAAAACAATTTTATATATTCTTTTTTAATGATCCGAGGGCCTGTGCTTCAAGCTCCTTCGATAACAACATTTCATTGGCTTAAACAATAACAGGTGAGCACAGCCACGAACATCAAGCCGCGCTAGCCGTACCAAAGAGATCAGGGTATATGAAAGGAGCTCGATTAGCGGTTTCAATTACGCTGATGCAGCAGGATGAACTTTTTGTGGAAGGTTTGCTAAGTTTCAAACTCCGTAGTTACAGAAAGGAACTTTTTGTACAAAGCAAAATGTTGTGGCAGTTTTTACAGTCGCTTACCGAAAGTTTGTTTACTTACTACTGTATGTTGATGCAAATATAATGTAAGTTTGGTTTATTTCGGACGTCAATTGACAAAGAATTATAACAGAACTTACAAAGGATCGTCAAATTTCCATGTATAAACTAGCCATTCTTTAACTTATTTAGTAATAATCTGCTCTCTAATGTAAAATATCCGAATTTTGGTATAATGAAATACACAGAAGAGGTCCACAGGCGCCAGAACTGAATTTACAATATCATATATGTACATGTGGCTATATAACATAAACAAGGTCTGACAGAGTCGTGTCTGCAATAGGACCGAAATGCGAAATGGGATCTGTCTACGAAGTTTACAGAGGGTTACCGAGCCAGGAAACCATTTCCAGTCCTATTGCAGACACGACTCTGTCACTAGTGTCAGACCTTGTTTATGTTATATAGCTACATGTACATATACTTACATGATGTTGTAAATTCAGAGTCTGGCGCCTGTGAAAAGGTCACATTTTCCCAAGTTTCGATTCCCTTAAATTTCGATTTAATCATTCCAAATCGACTGTCTGAGGAAAGGCCAGCACAATCACGTTGATTAAATGCAACAGTATTGCTACGATGCAACATCTCAAATAACATGATATTTGCACTAGGATATGCAGATATGTGAATAAACTTTCAGTTTGAAGCTGTAAATGCATTTTTACTAACGCAAAGTCGGAACAAATGTCATAAAAGAAACATGAAAAGAAGATCTTTTGCAATAAAAGCTGATAACCAGACAAATTATTTGAAAAATGCTAGCGTATTGTTACCAACATGTTTACAACAGGAATACAAACGAATCCCCCCAAAAATGCAGATGAAATTATCATTACTGTTTAGGAATGCATTAGGAAAGCTCACAGTGCCTTTTAAGAGACTGTATTTCGTTATATAGAAAATAATAGTAATTGAAGATTAGACCGCATTTATATAAGAATTATAATCATTAGTTACAGTAAATAAAAATTGTCTCAAACTTACGATATGATTGCACGCAGATAACGCTGAGGCTATGCGAGTCCCAATTATGAACTTTTGTTTGTTGGCGACAGTGTCGACCAGGACCAGGACGGAAAATGCTCGCTACAGGAAGGGATGATAGCTGAAATTAGACATTTACTCAGAAATTCCATGACACATTATTTACATGCAAATATTATTTCCTTTTGTAACTAGCATAGGATTACCATAATAATTAATTTGAATTCAGTTAACGACAGTTAAAGACCACAATTTGAATTCATTTAAATAATCACCTTTCACAAACGTAAAAACTTATTACATTGGATTTAAACCAGTATTTTGTCCTTCAATCCTACATGTATGACTTGTGTTAGTACGAAATTTAAGCCTTTTTAAAACCAATGAGTTCAATGTGGGCTAAGTTGAATTCGTGTCATAGCGTACGTTACCATCTATTTAACGAACAAGCGTGCACATTATACCGTTTTTTATATTCTCGCTACTATTTTTTTCTCGTAACGAATTTGTACATTTCTCTCAAGAATATCGTTTTTATTTTGTTTCATCGTTCAATAGTGGTCGTAAAAATAAAGTTATCTTCTTCTGCGCAAAAGCGAAGTCGAAAACTCCATTAAAACTCAAAACAGGATCTAAAGTCCCTAACAATGTATCCAATTTTTATATCATTGATATGGGGCTTCCCGAAATCTGGATATTGCGCTTTATAAATATCCAGATTGTTATAATTAACATTATTTTAATCACTGTAAATCCACTTATAGATCATATCATCACTGATCATTTAATCATCAACCAGGATGTATACGAGGAATAAACTATGTCACGTGAAGTTCGTACTCAAGAAACAGTTGAAGGGAAGTAACCGCACTTAAGACTTCACGATTGATATAAACGGCATTAAAATATCTCGATATGTAGGAAATATGTACAAAATTTCGTTTTAAAGTATCAGGTCAGAAGAATACATGCAGTAACAATTTAACTATTAACACTATAAATGGATCAAACAGGGAAATGGGTTCCCATTTCACACTAGAACGGGCAGTGGAAACAAATGCGGGTAAATTGAAATCTTTAGAATTAAAAAGACACACCGTGTTTCATAATATAATTTTAGGTAAGAGACGTACACAAATACATTCTTTAAGTTGTAAAATGAAATTTAAGAAATTTAAGAAGCCTTAAGTCTCAGTCTGATTAAAATCGACCGTGTTCCGAGGAATAAAAGTTTCAAAATATTGACTCTATCGAGATTCGAACTCTATCTGTCTAGGCTATCCTCTCCACTAGGTCTGACCGCACCCTACTGTAGCGCACGTTCTTGCGTAAAATAAGCTAACCAATCACAATGCGTGCGGCAAAAGCATTCGGTATCAGTAGCTAGGGGCAAGTAACTCCCATTTACCATTCATTAACCTTGATCGCCGCTATCTTTATTTTAAACGCGATGATGTGATTGGTTCGCTATTGACTAGGTTTTGTCTGCGCTAAACTGGGGTCAGCACGTGCGCTACAGTAGGGTGCGGTCAGACCTAGTGGAGAGGATAGCCTAGACAGATAGAGTTCGAATCTCGATAGAGTCAATATTTTGAAACTTTTATTCCTCGGAACACGGTCGATTTTAATCAGACTGCCTTAAGTCTTGTACAAGACATCTCTGTGTATATGTTGAAAAAACTGATTGTATACATGTTGTAACTTGTAAAGTGTTATCATTCAACTTTTGTGATTTCACATGTACAACCTATTTCTATCTCTTTGGTATAACTTGTACAGCAAGAATGTTTAAAATCAAAACTGACATAAATCAACAAAAGATCGATAGTGTGTAATATGTTAATATTTCTACATTTAAACTTCTCCCTGCTGTAGGCAGGAGACCATGACAGGCAGACTTTGACATATTGACATGTCAATGGGATTTGTTCCCTTGATGTACATTCATCAAAAGTGTGTGACAAAGTTTCGTAAATCTTAGAAAAGTAAACATTTTCTGAATCACAAATCAGTGGGCTTTCAAATGATGAAAATATTATCACTATAAAAAAAATTGTATGAAGAAGTGATAAATTAAATTCTTCAACGTGTTTGAAATCACAAATCAACGTGCAGGTGATCGGATTCATTTCCAGTGCAGGGAAACTACATAATTGTTGCATCAATATTTACATAATATTCTATCCTTGACTCTCTCAAATAATGACAGCAAATACTTCTTCGTTAGAAAGATTTACAGATAATATGACTCTGTCGTCAAATGAAAAGATCAAATTTTTTTTTAAAAAGTGTGTATAACAATCAACCAATCAAAGAGACAATTATCATACTCAAATACATCCTCGGTTATCCGTTATAACAACTACATATTCTAATGAATATGATATAACGTGTCATAACCTAACCTCGTGTTCTGCACGCGAAATCATTATGTTTACTTCTCAATGTCGAAACTTATCGCCGGATCTATCTTTTCATTATGAGGTTACTAAATTCTTGTTAAAACCTCTCGGTAGGTTTTACAATGAATTTGAGGTTTTACAAACGTTGAAATTTAAAATCATACTAGGTGATATCTCGAAGTTTAGTAAGAACTACAAACCCAAACTAAGATTTCCTTATGGGCAATACTGACGATCTTCAGATTCCGTTAGAGTAGCAAGGTCCATTTTTTCAATTGTGCTATACCGTTTGCATTTTATGATACACGTTTCAAGTCAAGGATTTACAGCAAAAACACCTTTGGTACAGGGTTGGTCAATGATTGTCTCTTATAACGGTGGATTTCGAAACACAAAACATTGAAAAAAGTCATTCCGCTCGAACTGACTATGGCAAAATAGGCATTTTTTAAACATGATATCCCTCACAAAGCGAATAAATCAGTTATGGCGCATAAACTATGTATGCTACCGATTCGCAATGATTTACCTTTTAGCTTGTAATGTTATTTCGCATCTTTTAAAACAAGTTACAAGTCTCTATATACCTTTTGAGAAATGGCCATATATTTATTTAAAAAAAGCAAAATTTCAAATCTTTAAGCTTTATAATAACCGGAAATAATTGTTTGCGATCGATGTTATTATTGATTCTTGTACATAACATAGATGTCTTGCTGTCCTGCATAAAAATTGAAAAAAATTTAAATTCCTCACCTAGGTTTTTAGAGTTATTTAAGTGCCCTTGCCCTTGCACTTTTTCATTTGTGGATAAATTCGAATGGTCACTGTGAAAAATTATTAGGGTAACTAAATTCTTGTTCGTACCCTGAATTTAACAATGCATCAGCTGCATTAAGTAACGATTTCAGCCCTCTAGTGCAGTCGTCTTAAGAGGAGGGGAGTTGCAAGAGTGGGATCGGATAAAATTGCACTAAAACCAAAATGGCCTCTAAACCATATGACCTACGATTTTACTCCTGAAATGTTACTACGCATCTTTTGAAAAAGGTTCAAGTTTCTTGGTGCTTAACAAAAGGTCTGTCTATGATAATTTCGGAAAACTTAAAGGAATTGTACAGCACTAACGACAGCCGATAGTAGGGATTTGATTTCATAAATTTCAGCCCGGATGCTTTCGTCCATTAAAGTTTAATTGAAATGACTTCAGGAGTTTTATAGCTATAGCTGACACAAAATCGGATCAAATGAGTGGAACCATAACAGTAGGTCTCTCATACTTTTGTCTGAAGATCTAATTACTTTACATAATTTTTTACTTCTATTGTTCTATAAGTTCTTTGTTCTACAAATCATCGTCTTTATGTAATTGTGCATCTTTATACCAAATTTGATGTTCTGAGGCGGACAGGAATGGCAACAGTTTCTAACATAACTATTTTTCGACAAAATCATTCTACCTTATAAATAATCTCATGTCATTGCAGCCGTGATTTGCTGGTGTTGTCTCTTTGTCAAAATATGTGTTAAAAAGTAACAGTGTTGTCAAAGGTTTTAAACAAATTTTTCAATATCAATTCTAGCGGTTATAATTTTGGATCATCCTGACTCATGGTAAGACGTATAGCTGACGCTCCACTCTTCTTACCCTGGGTGTAAACCCCAGTATAAACTTCGCACCGTGATCTATTCATCTTCCTACGCAAAGCTTAACTATTGCCAGTCTCGAACTGTCCAAGTTAACTTAACCTTGGACAGTTCAAGACTGGCAATAGTTAACTTAACTTGGACAGTTCGAGACTGGCAATAGTTAACTTAACTTGGACAGTTCGAGACTGGCAATAGTTAACTTAACATGCACAGGAGTGCAAAGGTAACCTGACACACTCCATACTAAGCAGTAGTCAGATCCGAAACGCAGTGATGATTGAGTGATATTTTGAGCTGGTGTCACTGAGATTCTGACTAAAGACAGAGAATCACATAGTAATTTTTGAGAAGAGGTCGAAACTACAAAAAGATTACGAATGGACAGATCGGCTGTAGGTGTCACTTTGCAAAAACAATAAATAAAATTCTTTATATGCGCTACTAATCTACAACGGCACTATTGATTTTGCTATGGACAGATCGGCTGTAGGTGTCACTTTGCAAAAACAATAAGTAAAATTCTTTATGTGCGCTACTAATCTACAATGGCACTATTGATTTTGCTACCCTCTTTAAAATCACATGTTCGATCGGATGACAAGAAGATTTACTGAAGAAAAGGAATCATTTAATTTTTTAGAAGAGGTCGAAAATACAAAAGAATTTCTCATAGATAGATCGGCTGTAAGTGTCAACTTTGGAGAAACATCAAGTAGGATCCTTTGTACGCGCTACTAATCTACAATGCCAATATCAATTTTGCTGCTGCCTGACAATCGCATGCTTCAAGCGCACTTGTCAATTAGATAGTGACCAAACAGGAAGAAAACATGACACTTATAATTCCATTGTGATCCCTTGTCATGGTTTGTGATGATCAAAAACCTTCTTAATGTGAAACTAATTATAAGTTTTGACAAGTTAGTCTTGACTCCAGAAAAGGTGCCTTCTCCCTTCAAATCCACGCGTCAAACAGCACACGTATGAAGTTACAGTTTAGACGAAACAACACTTTAAAGTTTCATAAATGTTATTGTTTCTTTGACAGCCTAAAAGGAAAATTGGACTCGATTATTTCTATCGCCAAGAATGTCAAAATACACATTTTTGTCACCTCAATGACATTACTATAATTATTTTCTGAAGTAATAAACTCAGTAAGTTTTTAAAATCTTTTTTCACTCAAATATGATTTCCCTCGTTTTGCAATTTTATCTTACAGTTCGGGATGATAACAATTACACATCCACAAATCTTCAAATAATGCGAGGAAATGAACACTATCACACAATTTAACATACCAAATAGAACAGTAGTCTAAATTCACAATTTAACGGGTTTTTTGTACGTTGAGAGTAGAACAGATCAAAGCACACACCATTGTTCCGTCGTGGTTTGAAACTTATCACATTAGCCATAAACGAAAATGACGGTTCATTTTTGGATCATTAGAATGACTGCATATTGCTACCAGCCACGAAAGATTGTTCGCGAGACGCCAGCCAAAGGGAGTTCGGTTCCTTCATGTTGTTGGCGTTCTTCAGTGTAGATTTGTTATTTCGAAAGTTCAGCAGCATCCAGCAGGTTATGATTGTCTGAAGGTACTCATTTAGCTAGCAAGTGCTCAATTGCCTAGGTAAAGACATGTATATTGATAATAATAGGGAGAATAATTGGTTTGTACAGCCCCTAACTGCAGATGAATAAAGCTACGCAATGGTAACATTATTCAACAGAAGAATGCAAGGTTTAAATGAGAATAAGATCAAAGAAAGGTTTCATGGATACCCTACAGATGATCGAGGATATATAGAATCGCTTAAGACCATTCCATTAAGGTGATATGTCAAAACAAACGGATTAAATATATACAAAAGTGCAACAAGGGCATAGCATGAAGATAAACACGGCACGAGTAGCTATACCGATAGTTACCTGTATCAAGATACAAGGGCGGGAAACAGTTTTTTAAAATGGCAATTCCCATTCTTGATTGTGAACATTATAGGAACTGGTAGACCGAGGATGGGATAACCGAATGACAGTTCATTGGTTATTTAAGATACGAGAGGTTCTCCAACAAAAAGAATCCTTGATATATTCAGTGATTCATTGGTCAGTTTGGATGTGATGCTGTCCTCACTTTGAAGGAAAGACTCTATTAAAAATGAAGTTTCATCCTCTCCATGAACTCATGTGTCGAAAAGTATTTTTTTGTTCATGGATGTTGAGTATCAATACTGTGCGTTTTATCAAAAAACTGTAGGATAAGATTGGTGCACTATGGTCTGAAGGGGAGCATTAAAAAACCTGGGATGTCACATGATAAACTTTACAATGGGTGAAGGTTAAAAACACAAAAATGGGTTGCCATTAAGGATCTCAAATCATATAAAAACGTATTCGAAATCGGTATCAGTTGAAAAGGTATCATGTGTATCTAGCTGCTCATTTCATGAAAATTTAATGACAGATAATTTATCAAATATCAAAATTAATATCTCAATCCTAGAAGCATATTGTGTAAAATCTTTGAAATACATGTATGCCAGTAAACCATATATTAACGAACTTCATATTATCCATTGTGCTGCCTTGGCAAATGTTAAAGGTTTAAACATTTAGCATGACCTTTGTGAAGCTTAATCATCTGACAAATGTCGGTTTGCTGATTAAATGCAAAAGTTAGATTTGACAAATTTTGTTCTTTGAGACTAACAATTGTTTACTTATTCAAACATTCAAGAATCATTGATGAGATTATCTTTTTCTAAACCGTGCTTACAATAAACAAAACTGTTTCTTAAATGATCATTGATTTCAATAACATAACAGTATTATCACACACCGACTTCACGTGAGGCCCAAGTATCTGTTAATCTGACGTATCACGATAATAAGAAAAGGCAACAAAACTATTCAGCTCTTTTTATTTCATAAATGGCATCTCCTACAGTATATGGATACTTTTTTGCAAACGCAGACAACCATCCAACAGAAATGCCCAATCTTAGTTCAAGCATGATTGAAAATTGTTTTTTACCTTTAGATTATTAACTTGCATAACACTGAAATAATATAAAACATTGAAAATGGATAAGGCAAAAGTAAGGAATTCAATATCTTTGGAAATATGATTAGCTATATTTTTTAGATATGCAATTTGCGAATTCATGAAATATTGTCAATTGCAAATATATCACGTTGATTTGAAAATTCTTACAAACTTATAATAACATGACATGAGAAGTCATATTTTATTCCGAAATACCAACAATTTCATTGCGCAAATCGAGAAATCAATAACAGCAAAAATAAGTCATTTATGTTCAGAAATCACCGAGTGTTCCTATTTCCGAGTAATGTCCTAATGACCTTTGTACTACCCTTATATCTGTGATCGGTTAGTTTTGAGTTTCATAGGACTAAGCCTGGCTACCTGAGCCACTGTGAACGTTCCTATCTTTATTATAATTAGATAACTAGTTACTTAGATAGTGCTAATATTAATTTTTGGTGTAGTGTTTTGCTAAGGCGGGTGTGGCCGTTTTAGTAAAGTGTTAGATTACGTCAATGACGTTAAAGTAACTCATGTATATATATATACAATTAGAAAATTTTGTGATTAAAATGGAACCAATTGTCCAAAATACATTGACACATCTGTCTCGCAAAGACATAAACATGAAGCACACACCACAAGACTAAAAATAGTTAAGAGAGTAGGCATTCCTTTAATGGCACAAAGTGAGGATTTTCTTCTTTAAGCATAAATGTAGAAAGCTAAATACTTGTACTGTGTTATGAGCAGGTGTAACCTTAAGAAATAAGGCTGTCTACCTCGTAGTTTGCGTCAAACGCCACCTGTTCCTATGACGTTCTGTGTATTGTAACAACCTGAATAACAGAGTAATATGGGACATGAGATAATAAGCTAATCAAACACAATTATATATTTCCTTATTTTCCTTCGGTATATAGGCACTATAGCACACGATTCCAATTGGTTGATTTAAATCATTTGCGGACAAATACTATTATTATATCAAATCACGAACAGTTGAAAAGGGCTGAACTATGAATGTGAGCAGTTTATAAATTTACCTTAACTCTGAACTGAGAATAAAGGATGAAATGTAGTTTATTAAAGAAATCATGTAAATTTATCAATTCAATAATAGTTTTAAGTTTGTTATTCGATTAACCAATGTGGCTGCCGTTTTCAGCTTTTCGGGCAAAAGTTAAATATTTCTGATATCGTATACGTAATGAAGTACACGTTTTTATGGATATCCAACTTCTTTATTAACAGATATCCATAAAAACGTGTACTTCATTACTACTACAACTTCTAGAATGCCACTAAAAGAGTTTATCGTATACGTAGTTTATGCGGATGTAATGCAACGTTGTATCACATACCTCCTTGTCTTTTAGAATCATATTAGAAGATTAATAGTTGCGTTTGCAACATTTCCGGGATTCATTGTTATTCAACACCCGTAAATTTAGTTTAAAACCGACAGCGTTAGCCGGAGGTTTTAAACGCTTAAATTTGCGGGCGTTGAATAACAATGAATCCCGGAAAATTTACAAACGCAACTATTTATCGATATTGTAACATGACCGTTAGTTATTAGAAGTTTAAGAGCGAACTCTGTTTTTGCGTATTTATTTTTGTGTGCAAAGGACTTTGCGACTCTTCTATTGCCATTAGAGGTATGATAAGGTTAAATTGAATGTGAATTCCCGGCATAATTTACATTACAAACATTACAAGACAACTGTCACATCGGAGTACGGCACGAATTTTCTAAGAAACTGGAAAATTAAATTGAGTCGGGCCGGCACAAGTGAACATGTTGTACCAATTCTCGGTGATTTGCCTTAGCTAAATTGCGGGTATTCCTTGTCATTCAACATGTTACAATATAACTTGATTACGTACAAATTTGGTAAATAATTAACGAGTTATATTATCTGAGATCAGATCGTTAATAATATCGACAGATGTGCATAATCTATGCATTAGTCGTCTTTACAAAATGTTAATGTGGGCTAGTGCCTTTAAAGACTGCCATGGCAGTACAAAAACATCCTGACTGTAATTACAAGTATGGAGGACCATTATCTGTGACCCTAGCTAACCTCTATTGTTCTGGATTAAATATATAACGAAATGAATTCTTCAGCTCTAAAAATAAAGATAGTTTTACCAACGAGCGATAACGTGACGAATTTTGATTCATAGTTGTATCATGCCTGTAGAGGCTAAGGGAAGTATCTATAAATTTATCAAAATAAGCAGTTCATATTTCTTAAAACATGGTAATGAAAATCATCGTTTTTTAAAAGTAATTCTTCTTAACTAAGCAAGATAGAATCAGGTACAATCTAATCAAGAAGGACCTTCTTTTCCGACAGTTTTATCATCATTTCTACTAATCAGCCTTTGCCTTTTCGCCGTCCAACGCACACGGGACTGGGGTCAGGCCGAGCGCTTTATTAACATCGCATCGCTTTACCAGTTTTAAATTATACCTTTTCAAGAAAAGACAGAAGCAATAGGTTTTGGGACAAATGAGAGCTTTTATTACATAACATGAAGCAATGCCAAATTAGGCGAGTAATTAATAATGAGATATTATTAGATAAATATCAATTACCAATTATGCAATAATAATGAAATGTAGTTTTGTAATATAATGTAACAAAGCTCCTATACTAACTACAACTAAATCAAATCAAGCTTATAAAGCGATGTATACATGCATATATATAAGGAGAGGGTGGGTGGGAACTAAAAAATGATTGCTGCCGGCATGGGGTCTCAAGCACAACTGACTGTAGTGCGTACCGAGAAACTCTGGTACCAAAAGGGAGCCTGCTATTGGTCAGTCTTTTCCCGCCATCACTTCTTGCCCCCCACCCCCGGGGGTAGATTCCATTCCCCTGAACCCTGGGAATGGTGCTGCTTGACCTAGGCCGGCTGATAACTTTACGGTCAAAGAGAGGTGACCAACAATAAGGCAATAAAACATAAATGCCAGATAGCGACTTGAACTGTAAATTTAAACAGTAATTAACAAATTAATTCCACACTTAAATTATACCTTTTCAAGAAAAGACAGAAGCAATAGGTTTTGGGACAAATGAGAGCTTTTATTACATAACATGAAGCAATGCCAAATTAGGCGAGTAATTAATAATGAGATATTATTAGATAAATATCAATTACCAATTATGCAATAATAATGAAATGTAGTTTTGTAATATAATGTAACAAAGCTCCCAAATATCCCAGTACGAAGTTATACAGTAGAGGTAGGATTTATTGAAATAATTGGGGAAAGACATAGTTGCACAAGGGGGAGTGATTTTACTAAGTGCGTCATGGCTGCGACGGGGGACTGTAACAGCACTTCTAGGTAGGCCAAATAGGTTTCGCATTTCCACTCCCCTAGAAGCCTTATCCACTCCCCCGGGAGACCTACAAAATGATACAACATTGGTGCCCATGTCTTACCCGCTCCCCGTGGAAGAAAAGCTGGTGAACCTACGTAAAATGTGAAGTCGTCCAATTCCGTTTTGAGGTCCACATTCGTACCTGACGAATGAGAAACAACAGTGTTTTTTGAGAAAGATGATTACCCAGCGTGGTAGGAAGTAAAGCGTGGAGACCCGGCAAACCTACCATCATCGAGCTTACTCTAAATAGATTGGTAACCCGGTGCATTCGAGATAGCAGGTCTGCCATTGTGTTGAGACATCCTGGTAAATGCACCGCTATGATATAAAAGTTATATGTGGATGACAACCAGAACAGCTCTCTTAATGCTCTCATGGTATTCGGGTTTGTCGAAGTTCCTTTATTAAGAGCTGCTTTTGCCGTCATACTGTCCGTATAAACAAACACCCGTTGATTGCGCCAGAGTGAGGCCCATCTCCGAGCCGAGTATAATACTGCAAGGATTTCTTTGTTGTTTATGTGAAACCCAGCTGCCTGCGGAAAGTCCTGAGAGAAGTTGACATAAAACCAATCCGTTTTTATCAGGCCCGCACACCCCTCATTGCATGCATCTGTATGTAGGGTTATTGCCCGCTTGTCGTCCAGAAAGAACGATTTGCCATTAAAATCCTCGAGGAATCGTTGCCACCACACCAGGTCACGACGAAATTCATCCCCGAGTACTGCTTTATGCTCTGCTTGCTTCAGATTTGCCATAGTATCTATTATTCTACGGAGGTAACATCTACCACCACGGACCACAGTACTTGCAAAATTTAATTTTCCTGCCAACGACTGGAGTTGTCGTTTTGTAGCGCGCCTTTTCCTTGAAAACTGCTCAAGGAGATGCTGAAGTTCTTCTATTTTGCCTGCTGGAAGCTCCACAGTTAGATCTGTAGAATTGAGAACGATACCCAGGAATGTAATAATCTGAGTTGGATCAATGACTTTCTTCCAATTGATAGAGAAGCCTAGTTTTCGTAATAGCCGAAGAAGACAGTTAAGCGCCGATTGACACTGCTCGCGCGATTCACCTATCACCAGAAAATCATCCAAGTAAACCACTAATGTACCGAAACCTCTGCGAGCCATCATGCGACGGACTGCTTGAGTTATTCTATGAAAGATACCAGGTGCTGCTTTACTGCCAAAACATAATTTAGTGTCAAAAAGATAAGTAGCATTTTTTGCACCTTTGAATTTCCATTTCAGCCCTGTAGCTGGATAACAGTCTGGATGTAAAGGGACGGATCTATACGCTGCCTTTAAGTCCACCTTAGCCATGTAAAAACCTGATTTTACTAGTTTAGTTGCGTCGTGAATTGATTGGAACTTCTGTTTATCAATCTCTATATGATCATTAACTGCCTTACCTGCTGGACGGGAACAATCATGTATTAGTCTGATGTCACTGGAATCCTGTTTGGGGATCGCCCCTAGCGCACTTACAATACGGGGTTTAACATCCGACACTACATAATTACCCTCGTCAATCTCAACTAAAATCTGCTGCTCTACCTTACCGCGGTGGTCCTTGCACGTAGCAGAATCATAATTTTGAATTTCAACATCCTCAAATTCAGAATTTGTGTTCACAATGCGAAAACCCTCTAATATGCCCTCGAGGATAAAGTCCTTATCAGTATCGTTCTCTAATTCCACCGACCACTCTTTGAACGCTGCTGTTAAAGGGTTACTGGGGAACTTGTGGTCCGTGGGGTCTACTGGTTTTTTGGCTGCTGCTCCCGTGAGTGGTGAAGCTGAGAGTGGGACTCCCCGCACTGTAGACATACATGCTGGAATCTACAGGCCTGGCCAAACTTGCACCCCTGCTGATTTGTGTTGAAGAGCAGGCACACCTCTCTTGGTCGCTGTGGTCGTCTGCCAGGGTGGTGAATTCCTTGGCTATGATGCGGTCGATTTGGCAGCCCATTACTTGGATGCTTGGGTTTAAGCATCACCGTTGATAGGTGCTGGGAGTCAGCTCCCCAGGGGAACTGGTAATTCGCCTGCAGGTGTCGATACTCCTGGTCATACAGGAGCACACTGACCCAGTCGTATTGCGCTGCCAGCTCGAACACCTTGACAGAATATGCCATATATTGGGACACACCCGTCTCTGACAGCTTGTTCCGCCTCATTAGCTCATGCATGATGCGAAAGTTCGATGCCCCCCACTGATCCATGCTGACATTCTGTAGGCTTGGTCGTTTGGGGCCTACTTGGAGAACCAACCGTGATCCATTGTCGGACGAGACCACCTGCTCCGAATTTTCCGTTAAACTTTGCTTAATAAAGTCCACGATTTCGAGAGGTTTCTCACCTCTTTGGACCTTGAGAAACACCGTTGGGTCCTGGTCAATCCTCGGCAGAGTTCCTGACGTCAGTGATGGGGCCTGGGTTGTGTTGACCAAGGCGTCATACGGGGCTCCTGACGATAATGCCTCCATGTTGGCAAAAGCCTGCGTCAGGTTGGCTGTTTGGTCCTGGATCGCCTGCTGCACCTTATTTTCCACTTTTCCTTGTAGGGACGCCACGGCGCCTTTCAGTGCCAAACTCTGGCCCAGGCTGATGTCGAAAGTCTCGATATGACTTTCTTTCAGATATTGAAGAGACACGAAGTCCAGTTCGTTATCAAGTAGCTTGGAAATCGTCGTCTCCGATAAGCCCATGCCTTTTGCCCATGTTGAGAAATCCAACTGGACGGTTTCTTCTTGGTTAGACATAGTTAAGTTTTTTAAAAGATTGGGAAAAACTAAAAAATGATTGCTGCCGGCATGGGGTCTCAAGCACAACTGACTGTAGTGCGTACCGAGAAACTCTGGTACCAAAAGGGAGCCTGCTATTGGTCAGTCTTTTCCCGCCATCACTTCTTGCCCCCCACCCCCGGGGGTAGATTCCATTCCCCTGAACCCTGGGAATGGTGCTGCTTGACCTAGGCCGGCTGATAACTTTACGGTCAAAGAGAGGTGACCAACAATAAGGCAATAAAACATAAATGCCAGATAGCGACTTGAACTGTAAATTTAAACAGTAATTAACAAATTTATTCCACACATCATCAGTTTTATTGACGCCTCTCTTAAGCCCGGAATGGAAAGAGTAGCCTCCCCTGGTTTAACTGTTTGTTTTTACAACACACGTTTACCTCTTGCTATGTGCTATATTCTAGATTTGTTTTCAAACTACCAAAATTGCGTCATCGCACTCGAAAAGCATGTCTATGTCCACTATGTCTAAATGTCAACGAAACTATTTTATCATGTTTCATATAAGCGATATAAGATAATACAAGTTTGAGCGCTTCTCAGGGTAAAACGTATACGCCCTCGCTACACTCGTATACCACTGGGATATAACCCAAATAACACTTACAGGCTGTGACTTATGATTCAGCCAATCAAACAGTTTTATCGCGATGGTTTATTAGCGTGAGACTGAATGCATCTCATATAACCCCACATCTCAAAATGCAAGCAAAATGGTTGATTTGACACATTTCATCTCTAACTACAATCGCCCGGAAAATGTTTAGTTTCAAACCTTTTATACAGTATCTCTTTTTGTCACAAAATGTTTTAACCCTATTAATACGACAGTTACTAGAATCAGATTAAAGACTTTTAACATATCCAAATAACAATCAGTTACAGGCAATATGGCTGACTCGTCAATGTCATCTCTTACTTCAATCTCCCGGACAAGTTAAAATAGTATTTGTCAAGCTACAAAAATTAATGCAATACACCCGGACACAATTTTACACTCTAGTTGTGAATGAATATTTTAATCTTAGTGCTTACACTAAACAAATAACATATTTAATCTCGATCTTTACACGGGTAGAATGTCTCGAGAACAATAAATTTGTTTACACTGGTCAACTGGTTCATCAAGAGCATCACCCCCCTCCTCTTAGCGTAATGACAACACCCAGTCGCCGTGTCCGACAGACGTATGAGCTTCAGATGGGGTGAAGCGCGTCCCTCTTAATTAGAGTGTCCCTGATAGAAGAGGGAATATAACTTTTTTCAAACATTGTGATGTCCAACATCAAAACGGATTTAAGTCACATGTAATACATTATGTCGACAACATGTTACAAATATCTTAATTCATTAATATTTGCAGTCGTCCCGACTGAATTGTAGGTCAAAATCAATGTAGGACAACATTTCATAACGTTCTAGTGTATCTAGTTTAAATTGTTTTCCCATTATATAACTAAACCTTCTTCAGTTGCAGTGGACCCTCTTTGAATTGTATTCACTCATTTACAGCCAATACCCTTCTAGATAACAACCTGTCGTGCACAAGCCCTCTCCTTGTCTGCACAGGTTACTTGTGTTCTGCCGTGCGATGCACGCATTTATTCTATGTCATTGGCCGTTATAAAATGTACATTTTGTACCTATTAACCCTGAAGAAGAGATCATGCCTTTGAAACCTACTTTTGTGCTCTTTTTTCAAATCTCAAAACTCAAGGAACAAAGGAGGTAAACCCCTACAGCACTGCTACAAAGTGGTCTTGGTTTTGTTCCACGAATGTCTCTGACACTTTTGCCCATTGTTACTAAATTATAAAATGTTGTATTAATGGATATTTTAAAAATATATTCACCTCATTTGGATACATTTTGAAAGAGTAAACAAAGTGTTCTTAGTCATTGAAATACTTTAAAGATGATACCATATTTCCGGTCCCTTACTGCACACGCTAGTTTCAACAAAATCATACCAACCATGGTCCATTGATGAGTCTGTCTTTGGTAAGTCCTATATGTGATGATTGTTTTTGTTCATGAAACCATGAACTGAACAATTACTATAAAATTTCCAAAGTTTGATTACAAAAAGTTCACTTTGTGAGTTAAAACGATGTGTTATGTTTTGTTGCTGTTTATTTTTGCCTTAAAGAGCCACTCCGTGAGTTGTTGGAGTCATATATGCCAAACTGAATCAATGGTGTCATTTGATCACGAAATATCGACTGTTACCAAAAGGACACATTTTTAAGCTTATTGGGTTTATTACAGTGACAAAATGAAGGTAGAACGTCGCAATAATGATCGAAAACCGGACAGTGGCGCGCGTCAAATAGTCAAACGTAATGTTGGAGACTTATCTAAAACAGCCAGGAGGGCACTTAGGAATTGATAGCGTTTGTTAGATTATATAACGAGTATCCTTGTATATTGGACGTGATATCTACACCTCTGTGCATTTATCAGGCTGTTTTTAGATTTTCATTGAAAACCAGTATTTGTCATATTTATGTCTTTTGGACATGAAAAGTTAAGATGTTTTGATTTTCTATCACCACATATGACATTTAGGTTTGTATCAAAGGTAAATAATATGTGATGAAAATCACGGAGTGGCTCTTTAAGCATATTCCCTCAGTATTAGTTGTGAACACAAGCTTCATGAAATAAAACTTGATCAACCATGGTCCTTGAATCTTACGTCTCTTTATACACCATTTATTTCTGACATAATCATATGTATGCAGGATTGTGATGTTTTGGGGTTTTTTCAAGCTCTCTGATCAGTTAATTCCCGCCACATATGTGGTTTGTTAGGTTCTGTAGAAGACTTTTCTCCAATGCAACCGCTGAGTTCTTCATTGAAATACAGTGCGTTACTAATCAAATCCTAAGCCAATGGTTATTATCAATTGTAAATTTGACGACATTGGTTCATTGGACATAAAGACTTTTGGAGACACGGACAAGAACGCTTATTTTCTAATACTTTTATGAACTTAAAAGTACAACATCTTTATAGCTAAGGGTAGAAGTTAAGGTAATCGCATAACTAAAGTTGCAGATAAGGTGACCCTAACCCTTCAAATTAAACCATAAAAGCTGTTCATGTTACAGAAATTATAAGTTTTTGTAGTTAATCAGCCAATATCTCTAATAGTTCATGCAACAAACGGATTGTGCAAATATTCAGTGAGAGAACTAGAGGATTTTGATAAAATCAACCGACAAAACATACTTTTTTGTCCTCCAATCCCTGTGTTTTATGTGTTTTTTGGGAGCTACTTAACCCTAGTTACTGACACAAAAGGCTCTTGTCGGAGTCTAAGCGGTAGGCTAATAGAGATTGAACATGCGACCGATGTTGCTGCTATCAGACTGTCGTGGTGAAAACAACCCCTAAAAGAACGAGTTCGAGTCCCGGCAGGATCAATTTAAAGACTAGTAATCAAAGAGGTGAGTGTGCTTTCTTATGATGAGGGCATAACTGTACATACAAATTGATTATGCTTCCTATCTCTTACTGTATCTATCTTTCCATCGTTTTCTTTCCTTCCCTTTACTGCTAGTATCCTTTGGATGCCAACATCCACGTGTTGAATAGCTGAAATACAGGTGACAGCACGTTATTCTCACTTTCTGGCATATACACTTTACAATACACTTTTACAAACTGATATTGTTTGGTATAGTATGTAATTAAGTAGGACCAGTACAGCCGCATTTTATAGATAGCATATTTTCAACGGCAAAAATATATCGTCATATAAAAATAAAGTCAGTATGATCTAAAATCTTAGGCGTGATGTAATCTGAATTATGGACTTCACGTCTTTGAAGGTTTCATGTAATCTTATTAGAACGCACGGTTTTCAGAACAAGATACATTAATCTGTTTTTGTGATGTATTCTAACATAAGGAAATGAACCAGTTTCCTGACGCCTGCCACGAAAATTTAATAATATCATTGATTAGAACTGATGGACTGTGTAACATTAATGCGATATTTTTTTATAGGTATATGGTTATTTTCAACTACACGCATGTGCGTGATATGAATTAATGAGTTTGGAGGTTTCTTCGCAATTGTTAATAGGAGCAACGAGCGACCATGCTCATAATTACAATATTTAAAAAACAGTTTGTTTATTTCATTATTGATTCATGTGCAAGCATGTTTATTTTCAGTTGAATTTTAGTTTCATCGTTATTACCGCTGGATATGGTCATCGCCCAGTCTAGTTTTCCGTTAGTCCGTAATCACTTCGTTTCCAGGGCAGATCTACTTTGGTGTTCATTACATCTTTTTGAAATGCTGTTATTTGTTACCCATTTCCTGGTGCCTTTTTAAATCTTCATATTTCTATTTTTTTATTTCTATTAATTTTCTATTGACTCTATGCAGGGTAGGTTTCATTCTGAGGTAAAACTCCCACACCAATCATTATGTTCGAAATTTGATGTGTGAGTTGCCTCACTACTGAAGTGGTGCAAAGTAATATTCAGAGATTTTCGAAATTTCGTTGTTGTAATGTTTACATTGAAAAAAGTTCCATTTGAACTCTATACAGTACGGTTCGTATCTATTCATGAACGCTTTCTTTTATTCTGCAAAAGCTATGTATTTATGTTAGCCGTTGCCATTTTCCAGACCGTTGAAAATGTCTTTTTATTTTTCATTTTTCCATTGGAAACAATAAGGGGTTTATTTAAGATTTTAAATAATATTTAACGATTTACTACGGACCGGTGCTGACCGAGATCCTTCTGTTGACTTTTGTTACAAACTGTAATATCACATACATCTAACACGTCTTACTTTACTAATTTTTATCATGTGAGTAACTTGACTCTTTACTCTGTTGATTCAAGCAAGACATTAATTACTCCGTACAGGAAATCAAAGCATTCTATAAACAGATTCATTATGATAATGTCTTTGAATTTTCTAAATAAAATATTAGTAACCATTACGTTTCTTTCGTTATGCATTGCTGTGAAAGCGTAGTGAAACCAAATATAAATCAATGCAACTGGAATAACAATTCTGTATGTAAGAAATCGTAACAGTTACAAACATACTTTAATAAAGTAGTCCTTTTACTCCACTGCTAGTTACAACTTTCGGCATCCGGAAAAGCTGCAGCCATTAAAAGTTAAGCCTTTTTGGCAGATACATTGTACCATTGATTTGCATAACGAATTCGTTTCAATTTGACATATCCCCTATCTCAATATTTTTGATATTGATTGACAAAAAAACCCTTAACGAATGATAGATCGACTACTGTGTAATTAAGCATGTACAATATTCGAATATATACAATGACATGTAATATATTTCCACGACTGTTCAATAATGCCTCTAAATGTCCTGGTTCCAAAATCCAATTCTCAATCTTTTGTTGGCATTCTGTCTAAAGGAAACGGAATTTCAATTTTTATAATGAGAGGCCGTGTTTTCTTAGAAATAATTCCCTTGAGGATGTTCTTCAACATAACAAGCAATTTGAAAAAATATTGAACTGTAAACGAAAGTTAAAAAATGTGGGGAATCGAATTGAAAATATTCCTTTTGTCATGAGATGATAATAAAGTAACATATACCAATTCATTCATTTGAGTAGATATCCTGCCGTATTTCGTAATACACTTCAAGCACGTTAAATTACGTTTTCGTGCTAAAGTCAAATTTAAGAATATTTACGGTACTCATGGAAAATACATTCGAATAGGCGAGATGCAAGTTAACTCGGTTATTGTATTCATCCGCGCCGAACAACGATTTTGGTCTTCATTTGCACAGTCAAATGTAGATTCAGCAATCGTAACGTGTTTATGGATCATATATTCAGCAAGACAATTTTATATGAACGAACTAGTAATACACACAACATATAAACACATAACGTTTTATGTTATTAAATACGAAAAGAAACACTATATCTGTTTTGATGTCTCGTTGACACGTTCATGCCAATCTTACTGAGCGAATGAATAGCAAGTAATTCCTTCAACCAATCATATCTCAATCATATATTTAGAAAACCCGTTATCACAATGAACATAATGAAAATTTTATTATCCGGCATATTTGTGCCTGCTTCAGTAAGATTGAACTTCTCTCACCCATGACTAATAGCCTAGCTTAGTGCAGATTCTATTAACAGTCTGGCGCCTATCAGCCCCTACTTATTGATGTTAGCTGTGCGTCTTGAGATCCAATCAGCAATGCCAGGTTTTCCTTATCATACAGCAGATCAATCTTGATTTGTAGAGCTCAAAACTAAATTTAACCAAATGAACATGTCGTCAGATATTTTACTTTTGTTAACCACGATTTTGTGTACATGGAATAGAGTAAAGGTCATGAATAGAGTGCAACTTCAACTATAATTTCATATGACTACTTGTACAACGTAAAGTGAACAGGAATCCTTTTAAGTCTCATTAGGTACTAAGTTGCACTGTTGTGGGCGAAGAGAAATAGAATTCAAAACAGTTGTATTGCTGTTATTTGTGTTTGTATTTAGAGAAACAAATAAAAAAATCAAAACTTCCTCAAAATTCAATATCAGAATTCATAAGAAGTAGATATTGCAATTACTCGCTTATAAACGGTTCCAAAGTTCAATTAAAATTGTAGTATGAAAGAGTTTGCACTCTTCAAAGCATTTATAAGCATGTGGACAAACATCAAAACTCCAATGCAAACGTTCCATTTTTTATGTCCTAGAATGTGAGTTCGCTTAATCCTGAAAAAACAAGCAGAGGAGCGGACATGAAATTCCAGCTGATCTCTGGGTTATTATGTGCCTCTGTTCGAAAGCCGCTTCATATCAAGCTGATTACTTGGCTTTTTAAAGACACGCTGACCTCTCACATGTTATCTCAAGTGCAAGGAGTTGATAAAATACGTGGTGTAAAAAATAAATCATTGTTAACGTCATTACGACCGTTGCATTTTCGCACTAACTTATTTTGTTATGTAGAGTCACTTCGTATTTAAAAAAGTATTGTACAGAAAATATCACACACGTACTATAAAATTATTTTATTAAGGTGTTGGATATATGAATGCCTAATTTCGGGATGAAATGATATAATAAGGGTTGATTATTTCCATCTTTCTTTTTAAACTAGACTACCTTGCCCTTCACGAAAAAGGAGACATTTTACTACACTCGTGCATAAAATGTGTAAGAAAAATGAAGAAAATATATTATTCCTTTAATATTTTACTTACAAGAACGCGGGTTGTTCATTGATTTGGAAAGGCGTAAATGTTAAGGATGTTGCAATAATATCAAACAATGGAGTCATCTACTGTAGTGAGGCAAGTACAAGAGAGAGTGTAGATAGTTTTCAACAATGCACAAATATTGTCACTTTTCATTGAATATTTTGTAATCACTCTATCAGCAAAAGATGTACCGCGTTCTGATATTTGATCAATAGGAAAAGTGAATAGCCGAGTTACTCGTGCCATCTCAGAAACATCACTTAGATCCTATGTTATCCTATCCGCCCTTCTGTTCCCTCATTTCATCCAGATGGAACAACTGGCATTGTCTTTATGAGGAGACCATTTACGGACAGTTGCTGTTCAATATCAACACCACATAAGTTTATTCAATCCCTTCAAAACACTACCGCGAGGTTCACCTTCAGAAAATCGAATTTTGGCCTGATTGTTGTTTTACCCTGTGTTCGTAACATCCTTCTTCGGACACTTTTCCTCCATTTCATAAAATCTGTTTTTGAATCTTTAGAATTTATACTCCAAGACAAGACAATCAACACGTGTCAACATTCTAAAACAATCCAATCAACTGTGTTTAAACTCAAATTCGTCCACTCAAACTTTTCTTGCTGCAGGTCACATTGATGTTGCGCAGGTACAATCTTATCAATTAAAATTTTGATATATCTGAAAATGGCAATTTAAGATATAAATTAATTCTGGGAGTTGATAGCTATTGTTAAAATGCTTTATAAGTTGACTCAGGATTTGCCAGTTCACAGTGAGTAGTGACATGAATGTTCCATCAACTGACAGACTATTTCTGAAGTCTGTCTTGTTCTTTCTCACCATGCTGAATACCCTCTCTTCACCAGCATTTAAATGGGGTATTACCAAAACAAGTTTGGCTACAGCCGACAATTTGGCAAGTCTTGATCTCCTCCAGCATGCTCCATATGCCCAAGAAAACCCCAGATGACATACATGCGGAAGACATTTTTCTGCCCTCCTTCCTTCACAGCAGCCTATACAAAGGCAGGAATATCTTTTTTATCCAGAAGGTGATAGTCTGTGAATTCTTCCTGCAGAGCAGCATTTTCTTGTGGGGTACTGTAGGGCAGGAGATGGCTGTATCTTCTCTGGAAAAAGAGAACATCTTCAAAAGAGGCTGCTTCTCTAGCCACCACATTGACGAATCGGGCATGCCTAAGCAGATCATGTTAATCTCGCCATGGAAACTTGACCGTGCTGGTGTTCACATCATGTATCCTGACAGTGAGAGGGTTCATCTTCTTCAAGCCTGTGTCATTGGATCCATCCACAGCCAGCGAGTATGGCTGAGTCTTCATCAGGTCAACAAGCAATGTTTTATGAAGCTGCAATGTGAGGTCAGGACTGAGGTCGACCTATTTGATAACGATCACCAACCGTGTTGTAAGATTGTTGAACGGTTAACTACCAGTTGTGACGAATGGGGGACGCTCAAATAATCATTGGTCAATCCTACTGCACACAGTCGTGATTCATCACCCAATTGTGACATTTCAACAAAATGACATTCACCACAATACAAAAGTATGCACTTGGTTGTTTGCTCAGGGTATTCGTTTTATAGGCAAGTTCTATCACGTGTGTACTTCATGGCTTATGTTTATATGATATTTGGAATCCCTTTCCCAGCCTAAAACGAGTCAGATTTGACGTCCCGACAACATTATGAACCGGAACTACATGACCGTTTTAGCCAAAAAAGTTTAATAATGATCGCACGAAGCATTTACAATGTGTAATAGTTTAATACCTAGCTTAAATATATTTTTTACTAGTAACATTATATTTCAGTGTCGCAGTAGTTTTGGATTTCAATATATGATTTATGTAAGTGTTGAACTAATCAAGTGTTAGTACTTGTATTGTATACGTTGATGACGTCATAGTTACATATATATGAATATAAATGTACATGTTCACTACCAACATGTACATATGATAAAATCTACGTAAATTAAGGAATATCTTATAACACTAGATGCAGTTCTTCAGTTTAATGTTAGCAAGAATAAAGACACCGATATCATTATTCCTGAAGGTTTTGAAGAGAGACTACTTTAGATTAACGAGATTCCACCTACGGTTTATCCACTCTTACACAGATACGTTTTTCGGGAATTCAATGTATCATTTCATTAAGGTGCCATATTTGTTTGGTTTTGTAAACGACCTGGCAAACTGGTAAGCGGACACGCATGTGTGTCGAATGGTGCACATGGTGAAGAAATACATATACAATGTATTCAAAATAAGTATTTATGACATTCTTTGACCAAATTATTGCCAAATTCCATTTGTGTTTACAAAGTAGCCCCGAGATGAATTCGCATTGTTGTCAAATCTCAATACAATTCTCATGGGCTTTAACAAATGCCTCTGAATGAAAACTAATATTGAGAGAAAACAAACACCAGTATGTAAGTTTTATGAGTTTCTACCTAAAAACGGATCAAAAATCAATTATTTTAAATAAAAAGGAACGTTAAAATTTTATTGAAAATAATTGATACTGAATTAGCGATTTTAAGGACGATTTACGCACCTCATGGCATTACGTCACAAATACTGCCAGAGGGAACATTGATTTGAATCGAAAGACATTTTTTGATCAAGACTCATTTCATGTGTTCCATTTATTTGAGTAAATATTTATTTATATTGATTTATAATCAATGTAAGTTTTCTCCAAGAGGGTTTAAGTTTAGAGTAGGTTACGGAATATATCGCAGGGATTTTTGACTATTACTAGTCAGAACCAAGTTTCTTGCGCTACGCGCACCATAAATTTTCCAGTCTTGTAATAAGGTATTTCCGGTTTTCGGTTTCGAACAGACAGACCATGCTGTCACTCAGGTCAAAGTGTTTTGCACTTGTAAAGAGTATGTTGGGAGGTTCACTCTTCAGGTAACTTTCATTTCTTGCTGCAATAACTTTATGTATTATATGCAAGGTAAAAATTCATTTTACCAATCTTTCTTAGTAATATTTGAAGTATTTTCAAAGTGTCCCTGGCAAGTTCATGCTTTGGCGAGTCCATTATAACTCAGGATAGCGCGGTTAGGTATTTGCGTATAAAATAAGATGTTTAGGATTTCTTTTCAGTAAGTAAGTATAAATAAGGTGTAGTTTTCTATTTTAAAGTATTTGTTAGGTCTAAATTGTATTTTGTAATGAGAATTTTATATATTTATCACATGAGATTTACATATATTTTCACCCCTTTTGAGTAAATGGACCAATCCATGAGTTAAAAACAGTTTGAAATTACAAGTACATGCATTCTTTTTATTTTATTTAGAGAATAGTAATTAATTTCATAGCTTTATCCATCATTTAAATTCTTTGCAGAGTTAGGCTTACCTAAAGTTTGAGGTTTTCTGTGGATATTTTAGGAGCGCTTCATTTACATTGTGTGAGTGAAATAAGTGTTTGCATAAGCGATGCAAGAGTAACTTCCCTTGAAGAGTTGTCTTATATTTCAAGGAAAGCATATATAGCATTATTTATTTATAACAGATAATTGTACATCTGTTTCATATTGATTTATTATTGTTTTTATATTCCACAGAACTCTAACAATAAAGTGTTGGAAGAACTCCCAAGAGTCCTAGTTTCTTGACCCAATTCAAACCAAACATGTCAAAATGCAACTGTTGATTTGATCTTTTTCTGGTGAGATTAGGTAAATATGAAGTCTTCTGCAACCAAATTGATCTAGTTAGCTTTTCAAAACATAATTTCATTACCTGCAACCAAATTATTATTAGCCAAGGCATGGAAAATGATGAGGTTTTGAAAGAAATAATTGCTCGATTTCATGATGATTTTCCATTTTGCAACCAAACTCCAGGATTCCTAGTAATACACCGTGTTACAGTCAATTTTGTCAGCGTTCAGAATATCTTCATCCGAACCATTTTCAAGGACTAGGTTGCACTTTATAGACGTTTAAGATACCCCGTCATTCGGATCCCTCAATTATTCTTTGGCCTCTGTCGCCATTCCCGTTTAAAGGATTCGAAACTGTATTATGTGCTCTTTGCATAAAAAGATTATGATATGGTGCTTTTTCAATGGCTTTCTCTCCTTTTAGTTATTGCTATGAAATAAAGTATCAATACTATTAAACGTACTTTTAGAAAATGATTAGGATTAAAATCGAAACAAGTAACAATAAATAACTGCGAGAATGAGCAGTAAATGATGCTTCCATACACATGTATAAAGCAGAAATTGAGTCCCAGCAATGCAAAGGGCTTATGTATTTACATGTTTTATACACAGCTGCACACCAAAACTGTGTTCACTTACTACTGTTTCTTTCGTTTAGTTTGGACGTCAATGAATTATCTTCAGCAAAAATAAAACGGATCGCCCACTGTTCATGTATGATAGCGATTCTTTAACTTAAAAAATTCGCATCCGGTTTCGCGTAGCTATAAAAGAAATAGTAAAATCATTACATTTAAAATTGGAAAAAATCTCAATCGTTTATCGGCTCTCCGCCTTCAGGGAATACACCTATTATTTGTTCCGAGAAAGGTCAATTTAAACTTATTTCCCTTGAGCATAATAATGTCTTTTTAGAATATTTCGCTGTCCTTGTTACCATACTTCCGAACAATACTGAGACTTTTTCTTAGTTGACAATGAATACCATTATGCACTTAATAAGGGACAGTATTTAGAAATATAGGCTTTATGCATTCAGATGTGAATCTAAAAATGGGTAGGTTAATGTATTTAGTTTTCTTCACTTCACCAGAGGTATACCCCTAGGCAGAATTTAAGCAACAGTAATACAACAGTTTAAGTAATTTTTCTAATCTGACAAAACAACCTATGAGAACAATTCCTATAGCTTAAAAAATATATCGAGTGTTTCTCAACAAAACTTTCATAATAAAATTTCACTCTTTCACTCTGTTTTCTAAGTATTATAATATTTTACTATCCAAGGATAACGTCTGTTGCTACAAGGAAAATGAAAGTAAGTGTTTGTCGCTGATGTATGATAAATGAGATTCTTTTAAAAATTATCCATGCTGCGACATTAGCTTTATATCATCCGCCAAACTCCTACAGTACCTAGATATGTATGAAGGCATATGATGAGCTCTACCAGTTTAGCTACATCTCTGGTGATATAATACTTGTGTATTATAAAAGTCGTAAATATTGATGACAAGAGTAATGATTTTATGTAACATTGATGTTCTAATCATTATTTGTTGATTGACAGAATCTATTTGATGCGGTAATTTAATCATTAGAACTAAGCCAAAACTGATCTAGTCACTGGTAACTCCGATTTATGAGTGTAAGCTGTGTTGCTCGGCGGGCAATCTATACGCTCTTCAAACGCAACTACGATTAACAGAAGATTCATTTGATTTGTAGTGGTAATTCCTAATCAACACGAAATTGCATCTATATCTTTCCAGATTTATCAGTGTTCCAATCTTAATAAAATTCCAAGACATATTTTTTTATTGATATCAAGATGACGACATAATAACAACTGTACAGAAGACTGAATTCTAAATAGGCCGAATGTACAAAATTTCAACATTAGACAATTTGAATATAGTTACCTTTTCTTAATGACAATTACTTGTACTGAGAGCAGAGAAGAATTTTAATATTTCTTTTCGTGACGGACACAGGGAACGGAATGAACATTTTAACATAAAGATATCACAGTGCACTTAATTTTGAAACAAACACTTTTAAACACATGACAGATATATTGTGCCAACATGAAATAATAATGATCATGAAACATTACATTTTATTCCAGATACCTACAGTACCTTGGATGTAAAATATAGATATATTGCAGCATTTAAAATCTTTGTTTCGATTCTACTGTTTTGTGTAATAATATATTTTTAAAAAAATGAAAATTCAATGGTTCTGAATTTACAGTATATAACGTGACCATTGGCTTTGGGTATCAATATCTTGTAAATTGTGATGAATTATTTTATTAGCTGTAAACCGATCTACTGAGTCATCTACTGGTACTCATGTATCAGTTGTCATGGGGACGAGGGGATCTAATTTTCTCTTAATGTGTAAACAACACTTTATGTAAAGTCAACTGTAAATGATCTATTGCAACAAAACCCAACTGCAATATACAAGCGTCATAAATAAAGTTCATTTGAAAAATAGTCATATATATTTCAGAATATTATAAACCGATGTATGCTCGCAATGAACACACTTTGTAAATAAAGCATACAATTAATTTTACTATCATGAGTGAAAATAACGTATTCTATTTAGTAATGTATAATAAGCCATCTAATCAATAGTTGGAAACCCTTGCCAAGTGAAAGAAACATTGTCAGCTCAGGTAGATCCTTTTACAAAACTTACTTTCCTTACAAGTCTTAATTTAGTTCCTGAATCAAGATTAGTACATCTTAAATGTAGTTCGAAATGCATAACGCATAATGTAGAGAAATTATCCTTCAAGCCCTACAGAGAGGGTCCATCTGTACATTTATTTGCTTTCAAGTGCGAATTCCTAGACGTTGTGTCGCCGTTACCATTAACAGTAACTAAAGGGTGATAAAAACAGAAACGGGGTATTTTAGTAGAAAGAAACGTTACTGAGTATAAAGGAGTAGTGGTAGGAATCAAATATCTTAAGTTCTTTGTTTCATGAAGTAATGCATTTATGATAGAGATTACAGGTATTAATTGAATATTCACAATAATATAACATGATATATGACTTTATTTAGTATATTATGGAAGAGCATATTGATTGGAATATGTACCTGCGAAAGGGGGATTATCGTGAACTACGTTGTAAAGAAGTCATTTATCATGCTTAAAAATTGAATACCAAAAAAATGAACACATACAGAATGTGATGTAAAACAATACATTCCTGGATTTGCGATAAAACATTATGTGCTTACACAAAACAAGCTTCAATAATTTGATGGCAAATGAAACCACTCATATTCGATCATTGACAGGTATGTTCTTCAACTGCATTATAACAAACAAATGGTTGAAAGTAGGCTTTTCTAAGTAAGTTCAATTTAGACCCTTGATAAGCTGGTCATACAAGGGCATGCCTTGGTTAACTGATAAAGCATGAATACATTGGAATAAACATATATGCAAATTCATGTATATCTGATTTTGATGGGATTGTAGCTTTAGCTTTTTGAATTTTAAAACTTTAAACTGTAATTGAAATATGTGAAATTAGTTAAATCAACTCATCAGTTCGTGTCAAGCATTTTAATATATACTCTTACTTCAAACTTTAAAGATGTAGCAATCTTGAATAAATCAAAGTAAATGTATCAGAGATATTTGAATAAATCAAGTGATCTCATGAAAACGAAATTGCAAGACAATATTATTTTTAAACAAAAGAAGCAGCTTTAAAACGAACCTACCATGATCGGCTAAACAATGCGAATCCATTTTCCAACCTCACATGATTAATAGGTGTTCACACAAAAATGGCCGCCAGTTTTTCTTGATACTTGATTATGTCTTCTTCCACTACGGATACTCTGGTTGATCCTCTGAAGATAATACATTTTGCATAAACCAATGTTTGTTTGGAGTAATTTGAAAAACTAAATCTTCAAAAAAACGTACTACTGCCCCTTTAATAAACCAGAGATATATTTACATTGTTGCATAAAGGGGGCATAATGTATTTTAAAAGTCTTTTTATTGCAATAATATCTTCCTGTTGTAAGTTCAAATACTTAAAAATACGAAGTGTTACATTTTATCAAGAGATTTAAGAAGTGAGAAGTTTCTTAAATTTCTAAATGAGACTTTGAAAAATTCCAGACAAGAGGGTATCACAACAAAGCGGGACAAAATGCACTTTCCTTTAGTATACCTGTATAATGTTATTATCTTCATCCTCGAATTCCTAAAAATGTTGTATTTGTTCAAGCTGCTTTTCAATCGGACATGGAATGAAATGTTGGTATTAGTATTATATATATGTTATTATTGTGTGTAAATATATATCTATATTCTTAGAAAGGAGTTTGCAGGTTGGTCGCTAATTAAATGATATATCCAATAAACTAGCATTTAATATTTATCAAAATTGAAAAAGGCAAAAGTTGGTCTATCTACACGGTAAAATGCAGATTTCTTTATATAATCGAACCACATTGATATTCAGTTTCATTTTACTCCCTGTTGTCTGTACCTCGATCAAATATGATGATTTCCGACAAGCAGGCAGATAATAAACGGTTCAATTAACTCGGAAATCTGAACACTTCTCTCATTCAGTAATACGCATAATGAATTTTGGTCTATGTGAGCGACAACGGGGGTAATTTAGGGTTATTTAAGATGTCACAAAACGTAATATATAATGAATAATGAAAAGAAAAGTTTATCACGTATAGGAATTTATATTGAATCGTCGCTGTTTTCATTAATCAAGATGTTGATAATCCATAAAAACGTCTTGTCTTCCTCATTTGATAATGTTGGTATCTTTGATAATGATAATTTTGGAATGATAAAATGTGCATGTTTAAAGTAAATATTTGCGAACTTTCTTAAATTGACTCCAACATATCAACCATGTCAGTTTGGACCACTTTTGAATTTTCTGGAATTCTTTTTTTTTTTTGTCGTTTCCATGGAACCGTCATTTTTTGGGATTTAGGTATATGGTGTACAATGGGGTTAGATTTTCTCAGAAACTATTACACCTAGAGGAGTGATATTCTGGTTATGGATACACTTGACTATGCTCTTGATGGAGTTGGAAAGCCATTTCCTAAATTTTGTTTTTTTGAAAGAGTTATGGCCCTTGCTTTTGGAATTGGACTTGGAGCGATTAACAGGTCTGATGCTTAAATGTGGACAAGTTTTCTCAGACAGTATGACACTTAGGTGAATGAAATTTTAGTTTTGGACACACCTGTTGATGCTTTTGATCGAGTTCGAAAGCCATTTCCTAAATATCATTGTTTACAGAGTTATGGCCCTTGAATGCGCAATTCGACTTTTTTCTTGTTGAACCTACCTATACTCCCCGCTTAATGTTCCTCATATAGGAAATCTAACAAACTCTGACTTAAGTTATCTTTTCAGTGCCCTCAAAGGGGTTTTTCAAAAGAAGTGAACGTTTCTTCATTGAAATTTGAATTATCCTTATGTTATTATAATTTAAGCTTTAGCCTTTAATCTCTTGCTGTACACTGCAAAAATGGCGTTTTGAATTTAAACATGTTGCGTACGTGTTTTACTCAAAACATGTTGCGAAATGTGTTTAAATGCAAAACACATAAAGTATTATGTGTTGTAATTCAAAACATGTTTCAAATATGAACACATTGCACTATACTTCAAAAATGGCGTTGTGATTTTAAACATGTTGCGTACATGTTTCACTCATAACATGTTGCTAAATGTGTTTAAATGCTAAACACATCTTTTATTAATAGTTGTAAATCAAAACATGTTTCAAGTACAAACACAGTGTACTACGCACAAATTATTCTCATATTAGTTAAGTATAAGAAAGCATGTAGTCGTGATAACATGTTGAATGCGTATATGTTGCTATAATGTATGCTTTGATATATCGTATATCCTTTTTCTGAATGTCACAAAAACACAATGTGAAAATATCAGTAGGTGTTACATTCATATTAAATTTGACGACATCGATGATGATTATATTATTATCATTATTATTACTTCTACCATTAATATCATCCAAAGAATCAACAGAATAAATTACCCCCGTGTTACCTGTTATGAGTATAAAGAACTGTACTCTTCTATTGATGTTATTGCCGATTATAACATACATCCTGAACAGTATAAAGTGATAAAGTACATATCTTTTCACTGTTTCATGATAAATAAACAGTTGGTTTATTCTTGTGTTAAATCTTGTTGACATTTTAAAAACAGATGACAATTTTCACCATTATATTTGGTGTCACCCGTTTTCATTTTATTTCTATAAAGTTAATTTATGACAATACAACACATGCCACAACTTCAAATTGTTTATGTTTTTAAAACAAAAACACAGATCGATAGTGTACGTTTAGCATTTAAATTTATGTTGATATGTGTTTAAAATATTTACATGATCATTGAATTATTTCATTTTCACAAATATTTTGCAAAGTATTATTATTTCTTGTAAAGTAAAGAAATCATTCGGCTGTTTAGAGTTTTTTTATAGTATCAGAAGAGCTTTTTGTCATCAAACACCTTGAATTTCATGTACTTAAAGATTAAACATGAGCAAGCAAAGCAAACTGTTCAAAAAACTTATATTAGTTTCCTTGCACCGCAAAGTCAAACAAAATAGCAAAAAATGAATAAGACTTAACAATTCTATACTTTCATATATTTATCAGTTGAACAGGTATTATATTCAAAAGTCAGGTGATTCGAACAGGATTAGAATAACAGTGGTCAACTGGAAAACTTTTTCGCAAAATATGTATATATGTTTTAGATTAAAAATAAATGTTTAAAAAAACAAGCACGAAATCTCAATGATTTTCAGAACTGGTCAATAAAATAAGCGTTAACTGGCTGGGAGCGGTAAGGGGTTTGAGAGAACATACAGCAATTGTAAATACCACGAAAACGGGTGACAGGTTGAAAACAGGTTACTCCAGTGTACTTTTAAAAACTAAAAGTTAACTACTACTAGTTGAAATTTTACCAAAATTGTTTTCACATTTCCCCCCATAAATTGATTTTTAATAAATATATGAAAACAAGATATATCTTGTGTGTATGATAGGAAACAAAAGTAAAGTTTCAGTTCTCTTTGTTTCGAACCTATTACACGGGGTTCAGAACAAAGGAATTCAGCGTTCAACAAATGAACTATATTCAGACCAATGAATCAACATTTTGCAAGGTAAGATTTGGTTCAATACACGAGACGTCACAAAATTATGTTGCTATAACGAACTCATATAATAATGAAAATAGGTTATAAATAATAGAGTGTTTTGTCGACCTGACATACCATGAAGTAAAAAACAATACTTGTTCAAAGCTACCATTCGAATATTACAGGCTTCTCTTACAAATGTATTCATATTGATAATTGTTGTATGCATTAGATTAATATTGTAAACATTGTTATTTCCTCACTTGATCAAATAATCAATTAGTAAATTGTGTACTTATAGCTATGGGGATTTCAATTAAATTGCCTAAATGTTTTATGCTGATCCAATTAATAACTTATTTCATGAAAATGATTTTTGCTACGCGTTTTTTGAAAGAAATTTACCTTCAATTTTTACAAAGAAACATAATTTAAGTCTATGCCGAATGTATTGTCTCCGGACGGTCAAAACTTCTCGTTACACAACCCGAACATATGTAGTATCATGAAATAATCAGTTGCGGCCATTTGTGTGAAATGAAATTGTGTAATGGATTATCATAGCTTAACCAAACATTGTATGTTGATTTAAAAATCTTTCTTGAGATTAGAAAAAAACCATTGTCTTGCAATTTGAAACATTTAATTTTGTTTTATTGAGATCACATTTTCCATCTTAAACAAAGTGGTACATTCCTTTTAGTATGTATAGTCAGGCTTTGGAAATAATGCTGATTATTTATGAAGAAAGCACGAAATGATAATTATATTTGATAGAAGAAGACACTTGGATGATATTCCTTATTTGAAGTTCTTCACTTAAATTCAGTAGAACAGTTAGTGTAGCATTTCTCACTTTTCTTTTTAGTTGAAGAATGATGACCTGACCAGCTGCCACAAGGAAGCACCCCGACTACTGATTATCACCAACAACCCATTTTGATCATCATGTAATCATGCACAACTTGAAGAGCCACAGTGCCACTAGCTCTTAAGTTTGTTGCTGTCGCTTCCCATCTGTAATTTTTAAAATTTTGATCAGGTCGAATTTGGCCGTAAAACAAATAAATATTGTGAACCTGTCATATGTCTTATCTTTTCATTTATTCTTTGTTTTTAGCATATTTTCACATTTGCAAGTTACTTCATATTATGTTGCATAATGTTTTTTTACTAACTTTAGATTCCTTTTGAAACAACATCACATTTCATATTATTCATAAAATGATCGGTTATCAGTTATTGATTTCAAGTATTTATGGTGTTAAAAGAAGTTATTTCATCAAAATGTATTAATATTATTTCTATCCTATGGTGAGGTGCTAGAAGGTTTATGAACTAAAGAAAAACTTGCAAAACTAATATTCAATTCATTGCCGTTTGTGATTGTTGTCTTTTTGCTTAAGATTACATCTCATTTTCGTTTAAGGTCTTGAATATCTTAGAAATATTTAGTTTAATAGTTTACAACATGGTTTATACCAAAACACTTATCAGAACATGTTTAAAATTAAACACATTTCACAACATGTTTAATACCAGAACACTCTCACAACATGTTTAATACCAAAACACTTTTCACAACATGTTTAAAATCAAAACACTTTTCACAACATGTTTAAAATCAAAACACGTTCACAACATGTTTAAATTCAAAACACTTTCTACATCATGTTCTAACCCAAATGTGTTTTGATATTAAACACTTTACGGAACGTGTTTAAACATGTTTTGAAATTCCATGTGTTTAAAAAACAGGACAAGATATGTGTTTGGGTTTGTGTTTAATATCCAAACACCATTTTTGCAGTGTATATACCTGACTTTAAACAAATACACTCCAAAGGAAATTCATGGGGATATGTTACAAACATTAGTGACTCTGCTTGTTCATATAGCACCATTAAAGATTGGTATGCTGAATTTAAACGGGGTAGAGTAAGCACTAAAGACGAGGCCCGTCCTGGTCGTCCATCTGATGTCACCACAGGGGAAAACATTGAGGCTGTTCTTGACACAATAAGGCAAGACAGGCGAGTGACTATCAGATACTTAGCTGATACTCACCACATCAGTAAAACATCAGTTTTCTGGGGCTCTCAAGGTGTATAATAAAGATTGATTATTTAAAGAAAGGTCCTACAATCAATGGCACTTATTACGCAAATGAAGTACGACAATTACGAGAAACAATCAAAGAGAAACGAAGGGGTAAACTGCGCAAAGGTGTGTGGCTGTTGCAGGACAATGCTTCCGTTCACACCACCCAAATTGCCGTCAATGCAGCACAGGATTGTGGGTTCAAGATTCCCCCCATCCTGCTTATTCTCCAGACCTAGCCCCCCTCAGACTTCTTCCTCTTCCCTCAACTGAAAACAGAGCTCCGTGGCCAAAGTTTTGAGACTGACGATTACGTCATTGCTGAAGAAGAGGAGTTTTTGGGTCTCGTGATATGAAATGGTTTTCAGAGTGGTTGCAGATGTTACAAAAACGCTGAAGCAAATGCATTGAGGTCAAGGGTGAATATGTCGAAAATTAAGTGATAAACATTTGACTGTTTCTTTGGTTGTTGATGGTCAGACCGGAAATATTTGGGACACCCCTCATACATCTGCCATCCAACCTACTAGGCGGACGCGTCATACTGCTTTGAGAAACTATTTTAATCTAATTTATTCTTTAAGCCTAAAATAAACTAAAACTTAATTTCATTCCTACAAAAACTGTTAAACCAATTTACGAGCATCATAAGTAGAGTGGATGCGACGAGGATTTACAAATATGGGTTAACATTGCCGAATCACGATAACACCTTTGTGAAGTGAAATGTTATTCGATAGACAGTCAATCTCCTCTTGCTGTGTGCTTCCGTGAGTGGTTGAGACCTATATTCATCAAGAAGCTAAAGGTTCTACCTAACTAGGATTTTTAAAAAAATTGAGCTAGGCGACGATACTACTTCAGCATGATTTAACTGAATAAAAATAATAACTGCCAGTCACACTTTACTCGACCTACGAGGTATTCGCTATCAGGTCTATTTCATGTCGACACACCAAATCTTTGTCTGCTCATACATGGCCCAGTTTTTGTAGCATATAAAAACTAGATATAAATATGTCTTTTTTATCATGAACACGCAGACAAAAATTGACTCGTTTTCGTTGGATACATGCATTAAGATACGTGTTTATGAAATATGAACAGTAAGGCTTTTGGAGTCTGATTAATAGAAATAGTTAATCGCCGTGATATTATAAATTAAATAAAATTACCCGAATTTTACATACATACTAAGGACAAATGACATAATGCGATTTAATCATCAAGTGCTATCGCTAAAATACATACATGTAACATTCTGAATGACATGACGACCACCCCTCACTGTAGTTAACATATGACCCCATGCTCATTAGAAGTTGTCATTGTCCCAACTACGAAGGTGCTTTTATCATTCTGATAAAAAAAACCTAAATGCACTAAATGGCTTTGTTAAAACGTAGCCATTGCAAAACATATTGTGACATTTTTCTATAACTGGTTAATGTCTTCACAACAAAATACGTAAAATGTCTTAGCCATTGCACAAAAATGTTAACGCTACCGAGAAGGAGGTTGTAACACGATGTCATACGTGACCAAGGATCTGATGACACATAACTGCACAAGTCAATCAAACACATGTTCAATTCTTCACTGCCATGTAGACGTCAGGAGTTTTTTCCAAGTAAAATAAGCAATTTGAGAGGTGAGAATAAACGTCAAAACCGACTTCAATGATTGTTACAACGCAGATGTGCGTGTTTCTCTTTGTGTCACGTTATTCTCAAGGCAAAACGACTTACATAGCCAATCTTTAATTATGAAACAACTCACAGAAGACCACGTTTCATAACCGACTGTGTAATCAATCGTGACCTGTTCCCAGACAGCACGAATTGTCTTTTGTTAAATCTTCAATAAGTTTGGAATTGTTGAAGAGAGACTTAAACTGTAGATTATTCTATTTTTCTATCGATTATGTAAACATGTCGTAAGTGTTAGTACATGTATATATGAATGACTCATTCTTGTTGTGAAGAACAAGCTTAAAGTGACACAGAGTACTGAAAATTATATTACTTTATAGGACCTTAAGCTAAGGGTCTAGTGTTATTATTCTCAATATATGTCTTATACCGTCTAACTAATCTCTCTTTATTCTGATCTATAACATTCTGAATGTTCTCTGAAATCAAATGATGTTTGAATTTATAGTGTCTTCAATATCCTTGGAAACTAAATAAAGTTGCTAATATTGCTACAGTACCCTGATTTTTATTAGTTATCGGGCTACTATATCAGCTTCGCAGTTTTCGTGTGAATTATAAGAGCAGTTTAAATTTCATGTAACGAAAATAATTAACAAAACTATTTTTATATATGAAATAACCATACAAGCTAGATTGAAATTTGAAATGTGCCACATTTATTCAACCAGATTCATGAAAACTTCTTATTCATATTACTTCACAACTTTTCCAGATATATTTATTAAAACAATCATATGACAATCATAGTGACATACTTTCAATCAATAAAATATTTAAAGTATATATAACGAGCTTCTGCTTTAATTTTAAGTTTATTTCCCGAGTGAAAAATTTTTGCTTTTTCCCGAGCCTTGGGAAGAGTAAGATATCCTGTTTATTATTAATGTTTTGTTTTTCATACGATCTGCTGTTTTTTAAACAATACCACGCCACAGTCTCAGTATTAATTAATTTACTACCTTAGATATTCATACCTTAGATATACCATACGTTTATTCACAAAGTGCTGTAAGATGAAACGAGTTACCATAGATGAAGCCACCATAGATGAAGCGTACTAAAAGAAATCCTTTCACTCAGGAACAAGTGAGAATCATCTTTCTTTGTATAGCATCTTGACGGCCGTATTTGCATGTTTCTCTTTGTGGTTGTTCGCAATTTGTAAATAAAAACATGTTCGTTTTATGAAAGAATAAAACACTCCGGGCAATGTCAAGATTATCGTGAGTCAATCAAATCACCTGACAGTGTCATACCACATAATTTATGTGTCATAGCAAATCGCTATGAAAAGCTTTTACGAAGTTCCACGTGCACGTTGGTATTAATTAAAGATTACATAATCAATCAGATAATCGATTTTGATGAATTGTTTTTTTGTATTTTAAAAATTTACATTGTTTGATCATCCTGTAAATTAACTTATTTAATTAATTAGATATGCCTGGAATTACATGATTTCTTTAAAAAGTATACTACGGACCTCGGAAATATTGCAGTCACTGCTTGTTTTATGATTATAGCATAGGTTTATGATATTCCTATAAGAACCTAAATCAATAAAAGTTTTTGAATAAGTTTAAAGAAGTATTTTTTCCTTTTTTTATTTATAAGGTCATTTATATCGACAATTTTTTTTATCAATGTCTGACTGTACTAATGTATTGATAATCTCTCGTAGAAAATTTCTACATTCATTAGTAATCACAAATTTATACAATATAAAATAATAAAGTTAACAATTTACAGTAATTAAAAATGTCTAAATAACCGAAAAACAAAATACCTCTTACGAATTTTTCAAAGTAAATTACCCAGTCTGTTATTTAAATAACTGTTGTCAGAATTACTCTCGTGAAACAATCTGTTATAACTATGCTCTAGAAGTAGAGGTTGTAGAGGACCCATAATGACATAGCCCCATTGCTGGGAACAATTTACCACAATTCGATGCAAACCCCGTCAACATGATCGAACACAATGAAGACAAAACAAGATTCCTAAACTTTAGGCAGCTGGTTCCATCAAGTTTAGGTAATAAATTTGTTAAAAGCGCTTAATATACATTGAAAAGACTTGCATTTACTTCAGCTGAGCAATATGTTTGAATTGAGATTCATTTGCTTGTTTCGATAATTTAATCATAAGGTTTAAAAACGTCAACAGCCTGTATATTCAATACACCTACATCAAAGGTGTACTGTTAGGATTGTACTTTTGACATACAGTACTTAAGTAATGACGTTTTCGAATCTGTTCGAATCAGAAAGCTATCATTTAAAAAATAATTATATTTCAAAAGATGCTGTCAAGGAAAATAAAAGGCTTTAATCCGATTTATGAATACTTTTCATTCTATAAGAAAGGAAAAAGTAGATCAGTAACAGTTACCTTACTGTGCTAAGAAAATGTGAATGTTTTATCATCGGACTTTTTCATTATTCTGAAACTTGATCATGTTTACAGTTTAAGTAAATGTGTACCATTCTCGCATTTGCGTTTTTATAGAGATGTCCTTGATATCGTATCCTTTCAGAAAAGTCAGATTAAACCGCATAAATCGGGATCTTTAACCAATTTCTAAATTCAGAACACTTCAACCATATGCAGAAATCTTATGAAATACAAAATAAATTTTCTGATAAATAAAGACTTAAGATAAACATTCGTTAAGTTTGTGATACTTGTAGTCGATTATTTATGCCTGGATTTAAATTGGAACAAGTGTTGTCAAAATACGATTAATCTTTTCAATTAAACTTTATTTTCATAAGCAAGATTATTCTTGGAAGAAAGTAGTTTAAGAGGCATGGTTCGATTAAATGGATACTATAGAATGTTGTTCAAAAGAAATATAGATTAATTTGATTTTTTTGTGCAATCGAATTTGCTTGCTTGTAAATAACAACGAACTCTGAATGCCAAGAAGACAATGTATTTCAGTGTGACGTTTCTTACAATCCCAAAGGCTATGAATCGAAAATAGAGATTCACTGCATCTCTTGAATAATCTGCCAAGGTTATGTGAATGCAATGCCCTATTCGAAATGAGAGAGATTCCTTGATTGCTCAAAATCCTAACATATGACTTTGACCATGGTGCAGAAAGCATTTCCAGCATTAGTTTTACAGTGGCTGTCAACCAACGTCGCCATATAACATGATGATTTTGGAGAATTTCAGCAATTGTCTTATTTTAGTGGATCTCTTTTTCATGCAGATCTTATTGAGCTCTAAATGATGTCGGTATTACATTGTAGTGATTTCCTTCAACATTCTTAGTAACTGAATATCATCTCTCAGGATTGTCATCTAGGTTATTAGTGTTCACATTGGATGAGTTACCTGAAACCATCTCGGTAATTTCGTACAAGGGTATAAGGTTTCTCACCAATATCGTTTGAAAAGTTACATTTTAATACTAATTGATTAACGGATCAAAGTGTCCGTAATTACTTTCAATGGTATCTTGGAGTTTCTGTTAACTTATACAATAAAAATCAGTGGTGTGGTTTACACATATTTATTTCCTTAATCAATAAGATTAATTCATAGCTTTCAACATGTTCAAAGGGCATCATAATACCAATAAAGAAAGAAACATTGTGCAGAAATCTGTTTTGACACAACGTATGTGTAAAGACTTTACTGTCCTCCCGGAAGCAATAGTTACCTTACTATCCTCCCGGAAGCAATAGTTACCAAAGACTTTTTGAATCGCAGTCCTTTATCTTTATCTCTACTGTTACCATGTTAGAAAAAAATGTAGAAATGATCTAATTGACAATAACAATAAAGATCCTGGAAATCCTTAGGCACTTGATACCCTACCAGCATTTAAACTTGTTCCCTTACTCTTCACTTTATGACTAACGTCTACCAGCAATTTTTAC
Organism: Phorcus lineatus; assembly: GCA_921293015.1. Taxonomy (NCBI): domain Eukaryota; kingdom Metazoa; phylum Mollusca; class Gastropoda; order Trochida; family Trochidae; genus Phorcus; species Phorcus lineatus. Next base: position 45,075,248 of record OV121090.1, on the reverse strand, counting down.
CAACTTGAACTTCAACTTTGAGCTTCAAAAACGACTGTACAGAAATGACGGTAACAAATTATCGGGGTTATTTAATGACCTGGGGCACTATCTAATCCATGTGACGGTCGTATTTGCTTACACAAACCAAAGGCGGGTAATTGAGATAAGTTTTTAAATTGTCTTGATCTAGTCCAGAGAGTAATTTGTGAATAGAACAGGAAGGAGAAACCCAGTAACCGAGGATAATAGTACCGTTGGATAGAGTCATCCTGGCTTTTCGATTTGTTTTCAGAACAAAACTTTGCGCAAGTATTATCCGCCTAAGTTAACATGACATTAATATAACAGTGAGTGAGTTGGGGTTTAACGTGTTTTGGACAATATTTAAACGTTATTAAACACGTGGACGACAAGCATCCAAAAGAGAGTGGACAAACAGGGAGAATGTGATCGATTGGATGAGAATGTTGTGCTTGCAGCGACTGCCATAAAAGTTAAGGAAATAATATTAAAATCTAATTCACCTAAAATTTTCTTTTAAACAAATCAAAAGCTAAACCTGACCCTAAAATTGTTTAGTAATAAAGACAAACCATTCTACGCTGCCTATGGCATTACCCGGCTAAGAGATAGACATTATTGGATTACATTTTCAAGAGTCATATGGTTCATTATAACGCTTTTTTCTTGGATTAATGACATGAAGGTTTCCATTGACAAATGCCATAATATTGATATAGACTTGATGACTGTTGTTGGGTGCATGTATTGAAGGCTTTTAAGTGTTTCAAATGTGGGTTCTGTACCCTTACCTTTTTCACTTATCAAACGACCCCACATCATTAATGATATATTTGATAAATATTGTATTCTTCAAATATTGCGGCTCATATAAACGTTGTTATAGGTTCGTTTTTTTCACGACGGCAATATACAGTAAACAAATCATCAGTTCTTTATGGTCAATAACTCAACTTGTTTTAATGTCTGAGCTCTCTTGACTATTTGAGTCTTTGGGAATTGTTCTATTTACTGTCTGTGTTCTAACATATCCTGATCCAAGTCCGTTTGATGAAAAGAGTGTTGAGCCTTCAGTAACACGAGGTGACGAAATCTCCTTTTCTCCAGGAAAAAACTGCATTAACTTCGCCTTCCGTTAGATGTGCTTAATGAAGAAACATGATTTTTTCAAAGTATGATATTAATTTTTGAAAGGTTCTTAGAGCATTTAACTACTTCAGTAACAATTATAATCACTAATGATTAACTTTTTCTCAATTAAAAATAGAGATTCAAAGAAAATTCAAAAGTTAATTCAAAGTATAAATAATTTTATTGAATAGGGAGGTTCCACATTAAGTCTTTAACATACTCAAGATGTATATTAACTACTGATACATATACAATAAAACATATTACCTGTAGAATAGTATATTTGAAAATGAAACGACATTATTTAGATACCATTTCCGAAGCCATAGTTGCCTTAATTTCATATTATTTGTTATTTTCTTATTTCCCCCCCCCCCCTGAATAATCGATGGCGTTTTAAAATGTCGCTATAAATAATCTCTTTTTTTCTTCTTAGTGATATGAAGCTGTCAATAATCTCAAGACCAATTTGTCAACGAATGTTGAAAATTGTCTCCACATCAGTTATTGAAGCTTCTACTTCTCATATATGTTGTTTAATTTGCAGATGGTTTTGATGAAGCTAATTTGTCTGTTGCTGTGGATTCACTTCCATGATTGACATATATCCTTACAAAATGATTTTGAACAAAACGTCAGAATGTATGACTTATTTCAATATCTAATGTCTGATAATTTTCAGCTGAATACATGTTAATATGACAGCTGCAATTTGATGTAGATCTCATAGTTATAAAGTTATATAAAAAGCTTTTGAAGATATATCCTGTTGGACGTAGTTTATTCTTGTAGAAAATTAAAATAGAGAAAGAAAGTCTTTGGGAACGATAAACAAATGCCTCGATATGAAAGAAACCCTATATTCAAGCTTAAGTTTGACAGACCTGTCTATGCTATGGAAGTCATCGTGTCCCAAAAGTTTTTTTACAAGTACTAATTGCGTCTGCTGTCAACGTTCTTGCACATGGGAAGGGTAAAGCATTGTCAAGGAAGTCTTCACTTGAAGTGATTTATCGAACTTTTCATGGCTGTCCAACCTCAATAGAATGTTAACCGAGATTGAAAAGGAAGAGACCAGTAATTTTCGAACAGCTTGTTCCATAAGATTAATGCCAAACAGTATTCCTGACGCGAAAATTCTATATTCAAGTTTGTATAATGAATTATAGTTAAACGGTAGAGCGTCATTAGAGAGAAGGTTGTTTAAGAAACATGTGAAGGTAGAAAGGCAAATCGATAATGCAAATCATTTCAAAGACTGAAAGTGAAAGTGAAACAATTATTATCGTCGTGTCTCAATAATGTAACTTTTCTCAACATTATCAATCTTATTGACATCTGTTTACAATAAAATGCTTCTGAAGAGATAATGAAAAAGTCAAATTAATAGGTTTAAAACTTCTTCAGAAAGAAACATTTTGATATAAGTATAATGTTGTTTTCACAATGAAATAAAAATATCCATAAAATTTTCCTTATTCATTGTATACAGACTTGTTGAATGGCAATCACGGAAGTAATTAAAGATCAGATACAAATTTCTTCAGCCTATTAGTAGCAACTTCAAAGAAATCATGTTTATAAACAAAACTAAAAAGCTGCAGACAGACAGTTACAAGTCAGTTAAAAGTCACTGACCCATAATACGATCATAAGCGGTTAAATATAGCATGAGCTTCAAAGCAAAACATTAGAATTTCTTATTTTCTTAACTTAATTTAAAATTGGCATAAATTGTCAATAACATCTTTATTCGTTGATGACATAAGATTAACAAAAGTGTATTGTGAAATTGGATGTTTAAGAAATATTTTCCCTATATCTAAAGAGGGTTTACAGTAGAGAAGAACATGTATTTTATCTTCATTTAAATCAAGATTAGACCTTTCACAAATAGGGCAAAATCTTGAAGCATAAAGGAAAATGATCTATCGACCAGTCTCTGAGACAAGCTTAAGATCCAAGTTCCAAGATTAAGGAGACTTATGATTAACACACATTGTTGAATTTTGGAGAAATGAATGCCAAACATGTGAGAGATTATCAGACAGCCTTTGTTTAAAGACAGAAATAAACCCATTAATATCACCAACATCCTGAGAAATTCACACCCAAATTTAAATAAGACACTTTTGATATGAGATGCCTATGAAATGCGACCAGATTCATCCAAAGATTTTAACCTACCCTTTTTTGGTACCTATAGATTGTCATTACAGCTTTATTAGCTTGAGAAGCAAGAGCTTAGTCCAAACTAATCTAGGAGTGAACACTATACCCAAGTATCTATATTAAGAAACCATCTCTAGTTGCTGTCCATGAAGAAACCATTTTTCATAATGTCTAATTGGTCCACTATTTCTGAAAACAATTACTTTATTCTTATCGACATTAACTTTCATACCAGTAAATTGACAAAACTTTTCCAGACCAACTATTTAAAATTGTTTAATTATATTCTGTCCTTTCTTCCAAGAAAAGCGGTCTGTGATCATTGATATATTTAATGCATTCCTTATGTAATAACACAAGTTTTAAAACGTTATTGTAATTACATTTGTACACACTGCCTATAGTTGATATATGTTCTTCTTTTCAACAAAAAAATCAATTAGCAATGATAATAAAAAAAGATGACACTATAGATGATACTTCAAAAGTCAATGGCTGAAGCTACTAAATAGTAAATGGTATTAATAAGATGATAATGTTAGGAAGAGTCAATCTTTAAAAGTAAATGATTGTCCAGTTTAACTCAATGGCAATTGATGGTTTATTCTTGATATCATGTTAACGAGACTATATCTTTTCTGCTTTATCTGCTACGGCTTAAGTCGTCAATCCAGATTCCTTGCAATGTTATATTACTATCACTTCTTGCAGTTCTGTATATCTTGTGAAGTAACGATACAATTAAACCTTGTCAATTTAGATAAAACATCCACAACGTCTATTGTTTTATTTGCAATAACAATATGGTTTGCATCAAACGCTTGATGGCAATGACTGTATGTCCATAGACACTTTGCATTCACTGCAATAAAATAAATGTTGAAAAAAAGATAACTTCCATGTAAATATGGGCAGATATAAAGTGTACGTATAGTACATCATCCTTGATAACCACGCCTGGTAAATAGGAAAAATTAACCTTTGGACAACAAACTCCATCTATTGTCTCACCTTTGCAGTCATTACTAGAGTTCTCTGTAACAATTTTCATTGCCAGAGTCCAAAAGCATTAGTGACAGTAAAGATAGTTTATACACTAGAGACGAAAGTATATTCAACTCCGAGGCTTTTAAGATTCTTTACCAGTTTATTAAAAGAATCACAGGTCAATTTCAGAACAGAAATCATTCTAAAGCAGAACTTAGATTGATATATGTACTCTGAGGTATATCTTATTGCCATCGTGCCTAACGGGTTGTAGTATAAAACATTCATGAAACGATTTAAACTCTAGGTGTTGTGAAGTACTTGAAGTAGAAAAATATTTGCCTTTAGGGCTTTTACACTAACGTCAAGATACTCTAATTCGATATTGATTTTGAAATCATCAAGGACATTACAAAATAGAACAATACCAGGACAATCTCACTTCAATAGCATCAATTGCAGAATGAAAGCATAAAAAGTGGTAAAGTGAAAATATCAATATTGGCATGCAAACTGAATATGAAAAAATAAATGGAATGGTTTTTTCTGACAATAAGTTTACATGTTTAATAAAAACTTCTATCAATTCCGAGTGTAAGGCCTTGTTCTACTCTGAACGACTTTCTTGTTTCTCCTCCATTATGTTGGCGGAATTACTTTTTATCATGATGTTTTGAAGAACTTTTGAAAATTTTGGATGCTTGAAACTTTGATGATTTTGATGCACCCAAAACTTTCACCTCGGACGCAGGTTTTCTTTAGTCTATGATAAGCCTTTGACATCTGGTATTTATGGTAGAGAAAGTTCACCCATTATGACACAGGTCCAAATATGTATAAGATAGTGATCAATCTAAAGGTTCGGTGCTAATACGTGATACATCATTAACAATAGCCTCTTATGAAGTTCATAAAATAAAAAATCTTAATTTAACGAAAGCCTTTCATATTCACTGATTTCATACTCATTTCTTGAAACTTGGAGACGAATTAATAGCAAATAATCTTTATCTGTAAATTTATATCAAATACAGTCGAATACACAGACATTTGGATTTGACACTTTTAAGTTGTCAGTTGAGATAGAAAGTGTCAATTTAATGAAAAAAATGGTGAAAACATTGAAAGGCCTTATTTTATTTTAAAACTTGTTATCTTTACAAGAGGGACGTGTTTTACAATAAGATGATTATAGGTACAAATGTTCTTCTGGCGATATAAAATCGATTTCTATTCAATACTCGGTTGTCATTCCGGTTGCCCACATTGTTTAGCAGGAAGTAGAGGATGATGTAGAGAGCTTGAGTGACATCTCTAAAGAAGGAGGTTAAGTTACAAGCTATTGAAGTATGGCTTTTTAAAACTGTTTTAAGAGACATACCACATGTAACCTTTTTTCTGTTTAATAAATCACTTATATGTCGCACGAGGAGCAGTTCTGTTGATTTTCAACTTCGTTATTGCAATTATAGGCATCCTGCTAAATCAGAGTAAAGGAATCCGCTCTCGCTCCTTCCTAATACCCTGAACTCTTTCGGGCTAAATCCCTCGTACTTCAGTGAAGTTTAGCCTTAGATATCATTACAAAAGCTGATTGCAAGTTAATTACAAAGCTTCGGAGTTTATATGGCATTTCTCTGAAATTGTTATATCGGTTGGAATTCATTGAGTGACTGTATATACTAAGCGTGATCTGCACAACCAATATTCTGTCATCCGTATTTACTAAAGCTTTTGATAAGTTTACAGAAAAGTCGAGGTCGAATCGTATATTCGTTTTGCCTTTAAAATAAGGTGACACAGAAAATACTTAAATCTGTCGGTAGCAATCATCCAAGTCGGTTTTAGTCATTATGTCTTGAAATGCTTATTTTCTTAGAAACAAAAAGATGTCTGCATTGTAGTGAGTATTGAACATGCGTGGAGGAATATGTCATTCCTTGGTCAATTTGGCATTGTTTTACGATAGTATTCTTAAAATCAGTATATTTTTGTTGTATAGAGAATGAAACGAACTTTGGAAAACATCGCCTTTTTAAAACATTGAGCAAAATGTGACAGTGTGGTTGTTATCGTTATGTTTTAACAAAGCCATTAAGTGCATTTATAAGGTTTTATTTTGAGAATTTTACAAGCATCTCCGAAATAGGTTAAACTCTAATCATCATCTAATCTAGTCATCAAGAATTTTTGTTTGATTAATTAGTTTCGCAATAACACTTGATGTTTCACTCGCATCATATCATCAGTCATAAATGTGAATATAATATTCGGATATATTTAATTGTAAAGTTACAGCGAATACTAGATCTTTCTATATATCACACTCCGACTGACTTATTGTTCATATATCATTAGCACGTTAATTATTGCGACAAACAAAACGAACAATTCAATTTTATTGCTATTGTTTATGACAAAGCACATACGTTGGATCCTTATACCAGCCTTCGTGTTGGCAAGACCAATCTCCGCAAGTCCAGGAATTTTGGAATCTCAAACAACTTGCTTCACTTACATTATATTGGCAAACAAAATATTAATAAGCTTAAACATTTGAATTCTATAATATAAACTAGGACATGTACATATATGTTTGCAAAAACGACCTAATAGCGAATGGCTCGTATTCCGAGTCAAACGTAATTGGTAGTTGTGCGTCGTGCCGGTTTTTATTCACTTAAATCAAGCTGAAGTAGTATTGTCGCCGAACTCACGTTTTTTCGATCGAAGTAGCGTCTTAGTCAGACAGAACCTTTACCTTTCTAATGAATATAGGTCTCAACAAAACACGATGGCTCATAACAAGAGGATACCGAATGTCTACAGAGTAATTTTTCAGACATGTCATCAATGGTGTTATCAAAGGCCGGATATAAATGCTGACATGGTGATTTGGCAATCTTAATTAACCCAGATTTGTTAATCCATCTCATGGCTCAAGAGGACTTTACAAAATGGAAAACATTATACTGGATTATAAGGGTGTTGATAGAATAAAGCTTAATTCATTCTGCTACATCAGCGTGTATGAATCCGCTCTCGCTCCTTTCTAATACCCTGATCTCTTTCGGGCCAAGTGCCTCATTTTATTATTAAATTTATTTTATTGAATTTATACCGCACCAAATGACTTCATCTTGTTACGGCGAAACAATTGAGTAAATACAAGATGTGAAGGGTTGTTTTTCTATCAAATACGGAGATTTTCATTCATCCAAAAAGTTGGAAGAATTGTGTAGCTCGGGATTATTTTATGTAGACAACTCACTAGGAGAGGGAAACAAAATCAACCAACAAGACTTTTTCCTCTCATTACTCAACGCTAATGGCTAGAATGTCATGAACTCGATTCTATTTACTACTATGAAGTGTACATGTGCGTTTTGTAAGTTTCAGTCCTAATTTGCTTTATATATGAAATTTTTCTCAGGTTTTTGTCAAAATTTGTTCTGTTTATAATTTGAACAGTCATTGTTGGAATGTAAAGAAACTTAACACATTTATTAACTGTGATGTCAAGATGTCTCCTTTGTTTGTTTCAGTCCTCGATTAGCGTAATCTATGCATTTTTTTCTCACTTCTTCTATCAAAATGTCCCTCTCATAACTCAAATACTTATTGTTGGAATGTCATGAAACTTGACAAACTTGTGCCTTTTGTATCTCTCAGTCCCAAATTGGCATAATTCCCATTATTCAAAATTTCGTTTGCTTGATACACAAGTTAATAGTCATAGGATGATTTGAAGAGATGGGTTTTGAGGTGGATTTGAAAACTGTCAAGAGTTGGTAAGAGTTTCAGATCAAGTGGTAGAAGATTCTAGAGTTTGCTTGCTGCAAAGTCGAACGCTCTTGTGCCAGTCTGGAGATTGCGTGAAGGGGTGGTGAGCAATTGCTGATCTTGTGATCTCAGAGAACGTCCTGGTGCATAGGTGGAGAGAAGCTCAGTGAGGTAGGCCGGTGCTCGGTTGTGGAGACAGTTGAAAACAATACAGACGATTTCATAGTCAATTCTTGCTTTTACTGGCAGCCAGAGTAGTGCCATTAGGACTGGTCTGATATGCATATGGCGTGTCTTTGATGTGAGGCAGATGATACGGGCTGCAGTGTTTTGTATATTCTGGAGTTGGTGAAGCTGATCTTGAGTAATGCCAACAAGTAAACTTTTACAATAGTCCAGTCTTGATAGGACAAGTGACCGAACTAGGACTGCAGCACAATCCTTGGTTATAAACTTCCTGATTTGACCAATTTCACGCAAATGATAGTAGCACGATTTGCAGAGGGAATCAACCTGACATTCCATGGAAAGCTCAGAATCCAGCATCACACCGATGTGTCAATAGTATCACTCTCTACGGCATCAAGCATGCTTTCTCTACATTACTTAATGCATTTTGAACTACGTCTGTCTTGGAACTTGGGAAAAATCTTGGAACTTGGAATCTCTGACACTATGTTAAAACATGCTTGGAAAGTAAGATTCGAAAATGGATTTAATGGTCTTATAACCCGTCAAAGATTATTTTTATTGTAGTATCAAGGGATTCAAACTTTTGATTAGATGGTTTATTATACATGACAAAAATAGTACAAGGCATCATTTCCAATTATGAAAGTGGAAAACAAGTGTATGCTTTACTTTTTTGATTGACATGCTCAGTTGATGAGATGAACAACATTCTCCTATCCAACCATTGTGCATCAAGGCTATTAAGTGTATAAACAACGCCTCTCCTGTATTTATGAACAGCTGCTTCATATATTCTCTCCACTCTTTTCATTACTAGCTTGACAACATTAGAATCTGTGTCAAAATGTCGCTTTCACATAATGAAGAAGTCGCTTATCCATAAGAACTATCCGTATTGTGCAATTGTATGTTTTGCTACATAAGTAGGGATTATGATCAATGTGTGTTCCCTCTATAAACGTCGTTTCAAGTCATCTCAAGTCATATCTATTTCAAATAAACATTAGTTATTACACTTGGATATTGCAAAACCGTTTTAGTCTCAATAGTTCATTGATAGTTTGTCTTACTCTTGACGTTACCATATAGTGCTTTTAACACATTTAGAGAAGGTTTTATCCCTTCATTTCCCTAAAGGTTGACTCTAAATAATCAGTAGATGGGTTTTCATTTTGCAAAATGATTTATCACAATTTACAAATAACTGACACGCTAGAAAAAATGTATGATGTTGAAACCATTTCGAACCATTAAAGTTCCATTCTTCGATATACACAGTAATCTAGTTCCAAAAATATTACATATATTACACAACACTGCAGAAATCAAACAACTAATTGTTTTGAAACTTTCAAATACATGCTTTTCACATACAGGTTCGATTATGTAACTAGAATAAAGTATAATGTTTTATGATGATTGTTATTTCATTTTGTCAAATTTCATCTTTCGGTTAAAAGTAATCGTTACCAAATTAAGTGCATTGCAAAATCTGTTTTAAATGTTCACTATGTCTTTCGTCTTGAAAAAGGAAATTGCAACTGTTTATTTGCTCAGCACATCTATGTAAATTAATTTCTTTCTAGTCGTACCAAAGCCGTCGATTAACTAAGAACATTTTTTTTACATAGAGCCCATTTAGATTACCATGGTTTATATAGTTGTATAAACGACATTAACGGTATAATTTTGAATTTGATTACCACTGGCACATTAGTAAATCTTGAAAAAGTACATCTAGTTGAAATTATTTGTGTATTGATTAGGGAGTACCACTACAAATAGAGATGAGTCTGCTGCAAATCGTAGTTGAGTCTGAAGAACGTATACGTATTGATTGTCCGCCGGGCAGCACATGTACAGCTAACTCATAAATTGGAGTTATCAGAGGACCAGACTTTATCTTCTTTTAGCTTACTTCTTATGATGCCATTACCGTATTGAATAAGATTCTGACAATACATGCTGTTGCTAGGTACTCTTGACATAAAGTCCTATGCAACCTCTGTCTTAGTACGAAGGTTTCTCGGGCTTCCGGCAGTTTTCCCTAGCGGGACAATATTGCAACTGAAACTACCTGGCTATGTTTCAGTCAATGATAACAACGAATGCATGAATAACATATTTGTTGTCACACGGGCTTGTGCAATGAAATAGTCGCAAAATGATGCGTTTGTGTTCTGTAAAGACGACTCAAAATGGAAGGTGCATATTCGAATAAAGTTTAGCTTTTGAAAAGCTTACGGACATAACTTACGCGATTTGAATGATAACATTTGAAACGGCGTCGCTGATTGCACAACTAACTTTGATTGCATTCAATCAGCGTTCTACATTTCGTGACCAAGAAACCTTCGAATTAAGACAGGGGTTCCAGAGGAATTTATGACGGAGATACATGTACCTCTGTTGGGAGAGAATGGGCAAGCACAAATTTTGAATGATTTCATTTGGATCAGTTACTAATCAATATTTTAGTGAAACCCGTTGTTGTATGGCAATAAAGAAATGGTCAAAATCTCAAGGACAAGCAATTGTAATTGGGTAACAAAACTAAGTGTATGAATAGGAGTTGGTCTATCATAAAAAGCCACCCATTGAGATAGAGGCGCGAGACTTGCATCAGAGAGTGAGTGACGATGAAGAAATAATAAGTTTAAAAAGTCATTGTTTTTTTAATATCTTTATTGGATGCAAGTCCATTAAGTTTAATCACGTTGAATGCATGAGCGTGTTTACAGTCAACGGTACCTCCTGACTAAATGCTTAAGCGAGTTTCCCCCAAGACATAGAGCAGAGTAGAAGTCAACCACTTTTACGCTGTAAAATACTTCTGTACATATCACATAAGAGAAATAAATCCGAATATGATATAACGCTAATGTAACAATATAACAGTAGCTATCAACCCCCAGATTTAATATATATTTTAAATCGCCATTTTCCAGATATATCTAAACATAAATTCATATATAAGATTGTATCTGACAACATCAATTTCACTTGCAGCAAGAAACGTTTAATGGATGAATTTGAGATCAAACTCATTTTAGTTTTATAATGTTGACCCTTGTTTGTTGTCTTGTCACATACTAAAGATTCAAAAACACATTTGTTAAAAAAGGAGCCATGTGAAAGCATCTGTATAACTATATTACAGTCAATGCTAGGACAGTTGTGTGTTGATGCTAGAAACAGCGAACTGTTGGAAATTTTTAACAAAACTAATTTAGATGAGTAAATTCCTTCAAATGTTTGATATTATAACAACATTTCTTTACATTTTCCCTTAAACAAATAAATGAACAATCCGTGTTAATGTTAGTCAATGCTTGTACTGTAACCGATTAAAGTAACAAAATATCTTCTTGATTTTTCTAACACATTTTGAGCACTTTCCAAAGAAATACACCGTTTAGCTAATAATCGACCGGTTTTCCACTCGATATTCGTCATTCACATATCCGACTCTAAAATGAAATATTTATGTTATAGTACTGGTATGATCTTTTACCTGTTTAAATACGAGGTCACACTACATGAGAAAAAGAAAAGAGTAAAAGAATGTAACACGTTAACAATAATTTATTTAAACATCCATGCGCTATCCTTGCACTTGGGATTACATGGGAGAGGCCAACGAGTCTTTAAAAAGTCAAATAATCAGCTTGATATGAATCGGCTTAAAAACAGAGGAATATAAAAACCCAAAGATCAGCAGGAATGTGTCTTCTCATCTTCTTGGTTTTCAGGATTAAGCAAACTTCCACTCTAAGACATGAAAAACGGATGGATTCTAGTGGAGTTTTATCGTACTTGACATTATTTGTAGGTGACATTCAACCCCGAGTGACCAATTCATCAAAGATTCATAAAATGTCCATCAAAAACCGTCATCAGGCTCAATCCTTGTTATTGTTGTGTATTTGTATTTATTCCACCTATTTTTGTGGAGCCTATTTAGCCAAAACGGCTGAGGCGAGTAAAGCCAAATTTTCTTGTCAGGTAGACTTTATTGAGGAATGGCGAAACTAAGCTTTTGAGCCAAATCGGCCCAGTTGGACCCCAAATTATCCTTGTTTTTTTTCAAAATGCACGTAGTGACACGAAACTTTTTTTAAGTAATGCGCAACAAAAAAAAAGTCGTAGGTCCTGTGGTTCCGGCGCCATCTTGGTTTTTCACACTTTTTGCAAGTTGCATGCACATTTGAGGGATCAGTTCTCTGCTAATACTAACAGTAGACAGCCAATACTTACATGGTAACACAGCTAAAACATTGCCCTATAGCAAGTTTGTCTCAGAATCTGATAATTTGCAATACTTTCCCCGCAAAATTAGTGAATTTATCCAAAATTGTAAACTTCAAGGGAAGATAACTATAAAAACCTACCCGTTGAATTTCATGCTTTTTGCATGAGAGTCAGACATGAATAAGGTCTTTAAGAATAAAACTATTCATTGACATATACATCTAATGAAATCCAAAAAATCCGTTCATTAAAAAGGTGAAATATCTGAAGACAAGCGGATTTGGTTGCATTTACTTTTGAGCAGGGATAAGTCGTACAAATCAAGATTGATCTGCTGTAGGATCAGCATTGCTGATTTGGTCTCAAAGTAGCTAACATCAATAAGCAGGAACTGACAGGGACTAGACTGTTAACAGAATCTGCACTCAGCTTGCCAATTACTCATGGTTCAGAAGAGGCCAATAAACAAGATTACCATCACCTACGCTGTATATCATCACTATCAGAACTACAAATTATACTTTTTCTGCCGCAATTGTATTTAAAATGCTTCGATGTTTACCAAATATGTTTTAACAAACAGCGTCATATGATAACGTTCAATAATTGAATATGAACATGGTTCAAATAATCCCGAAAGACTTACAAATAAAACTGACTTGAACAATTGTTATAACGAATTCCTGCATATCATCTACTGAATTCCGTTAGTTACCAGTTATTATCTCATCGTGAGACTAATATTTACCAAATTTATTTCTTTGACAAAAGATACAAAATACATTTGCAACAGTTTTTGCAACACTAAAAAACACAAATTATCGGTAAAAAAACAATTAATGTATCCAAATGGTTTATTATTTTCGAAATTTATCAAATTGATATCTTAGTTTAATTAATACAAGTTTAAGGTTTATATTGAAGTAATTGTTGTTGAAAAGTAATTTTCAACCTTGAGTTTAATCCGATATATTCCAAATTTTCTTTGCATGAGAAATCAGGATTTGTAGGGCGTAATTGGCCTGCTGGCCGTTGCACAAAGCAACTTTACCCTAGGTTTAATCTTAGTCCCAATCTTTAACATTGCATTAAGGCTACCATCGTGAATTACGATTACCGTTGTGTTACGTGCAAGTGGACCCTGAAATCGATGATGAACAAGACACTTTTATGAATGGTTGCCATGGACAACGATTTCTAGGTGGAATGTAATTGTGAATAAACACCAAAGTCAACAAACATTGCTTATCTAGTTGGAATAGTAAAGATGTGCAGTGATCATTATCATTTCCTAAATACCTGAATTTTTAGTACACAACAAAGTAAATCGTGTTTCAAAACAATCAAAATCTGTAAGAGAGTGAGAGAGTAAGATATTGTTTAATGCTGCTTGGAAGATATTTCAGCCATCAGAGGCGTGAGATTTAATGAAACGAAAGTGAGGTGATACAGTGTTTAACGCCGTGTTCAAGAGTATTTTACTTATATCGCAGCTGCTAGTATTATTGCAGGGAGAAAGCCCGCAACACCATTGAGGCTATGCATTTCGGTGAAACCTGCGAGCATAGGCTGGAACTAGCGAACCATGGGTGTAGCATTGCACCCAAACCTTACTGCGTGTAGAACAGTTCTCTACTGCAGACAAAGTTACCGAGCCCTAGGCGGGATTCGAACCACGGACCTCTTGATCCCAAGCCGAACGCGCTAACCCGCCCCCTTTAATGAAATGAAATTGAATGCAACAGCAAAACAGTGATACAGCACGAAGCCTGTAAAAAAAATCAGCAAAATATCACAGATTTTCTTAAAAGCTGATATAGACTCTATAACTTATCAAACAGATGTCTAATGTTAGATGTGATAGCAGGTTTTCAATCTGGAACGTTAGTTTGTGAGATCTATTTGAAGTTAAGAGCTGATTTAGCTGCTGAATCAGCTTCATTGTTGCCTCATATGCCTGGGAAGCCAACAAAAAACGATGTCGCATTCGAGAAATGTAATGTGAATGGTTAAAATATTTCTAATAATGGGGTGATCACTTTTGCATTTGTAAGAGAGAAAGATACAAGTTACTTATATGAATGTATACAAAGAGAAAGTAAGAAGGTTATGATCTCGACAATTTAAAACAATAGTCAACAGAATATGACATATTGGTCCCCGAGGTCTTCAATTAATCCAAACATTAAAATTGCTTGATAAGATTACAGTAAAACCTAGACATGGAAGTCCAACATTCAGATTATATTAAATCTTTAAATCACCTGTCAAAAGAACTAATTGCCTTCGCGCAACCTGTGTTTTTTCTACTGAGGTGCATAAGATACAATCTTTATTTGCTTAATTATTTCACATTCATTTCTAAAAAACTGGGTTTACATTGATGACATAATGACATCTAACACCTTCGGTTAATAATAAATGGTAATATACCCATCAAATGAGTAAGTCAGGGTGTTAAGCTCCAGGGCTGGTAACTATGAAAACTAACCAGCCCTCCTTCCTATTTTAGTTTAACATTTTATCTAAGTAAGAGATTTAGGGCTTGCTTTATCGCACTGAAGATACAAATTGCAGTTAATTCCACGATAAACATAATGTGCCTCAGACAGTTAATTTTCCATTCTTTTAAGTTCATTTTCCTTGCAGGATTTCCTATGTTTGTATGTATGACCAAGATCAATGCCATTTTCATGTTGACAGAACACATCCTAGAAAAGTCTTAAAATGGTCTACTGAGGATGACAAGCTTAGTCGTACGGAGCACGCATAACACCGTAGACACAGACACCTGTATTAATCCTTGAAACATTCATCATATTACTAGTACTTAGAAACAATCAATGCTTGGTAAAATTAAATGCCTTATTTTTTTTTATTGTTGACGTTCCCATTAATTGTATCAACTATCAAAATTTGCTTTCAGCAGTGTGAATGAACAGACCTTTGCTATCCCTTATGACTTCTCATGTCATGTTATTATAAGTTTGCTTTTTTTAATTACACAACTACATTTCCGTAAATTAGACATCAATATTTAATCCATGCGTTAAAACTTTTAAAAATACAAATTGCACATTTAAAAAGCCAGTCTATTATTATTTTTATGTTGAGTCATTATCATTGTCTTCTAAATGTATTTTCAATAATTTCAAATACCATTGAGATTCTGTATACATCAAGCAGTATTAGTATTGATGCTCTTCAATTGTGGATAAGTGAACACTTTAACAAGAGTTCTTGGAGAGGTTGAAGATGAAACTGCAACGTGAGAACCATATCACATCCAAACTAACCAATGATATACACTGATTACATCAAAGATAATTTTTATTGAAGAAGACCCTTTTATCTCTGTCTCTTTCAACTGCAACTCACTCCATCGTCAGTCGATCAGAGATTGTTCTGACAATCTTCACAATCACTAATGGGAATTCCAATCAGGAAGAGTGGACTCGAATTACCCATTTGTTAGTTTAATAGGAGATGGGAATATGTGTAACGCTGAGTTTTAACATTCGTCTTCAGCGCATTCTTCGGATTTTGAAAGCTGAAATGAATTTTCCTACTGATTGGCTGATTGCACTGTAATTGTAGCTTATTTTCTCAACGCAAGATAATTGAGTGTGTAGTTGAGCGTCTTTTAAGAAGCTCGCAGGTGAAAACGACTTTTCTTTAATTGGCCTAGTTGAAAAAGGCGGGTAATGTTTTTAGTAGAGATTTTCCTGAAGAAAAGTCCCAGGGGTTATAAAGGAAGAACATCTGAATATTTGTGTCACTATCACATAATTGAAACAAAAGTCAAATGGTAGTTAGAACGGTTTCATTTCTTTGCAAATGAATTGCATGCAAGAGGCATTCGCATTCAAGTATTTTTTGTATGGACAACAATATGAAAAATTATGTGAAACAAAAGGATTAGAATCAACCATTGTGTCATTTTTTTCTGATAAAAATCGAGCGTGTTCCGAGGATTGAAAGGTTTTTAATATTGACTCTAGCAGGATTCCAACTCTTCAACGGTTTGAAAGCACCCTTGTAACTCGCACATTCTGACCTTTTCTCAAATGGCCAATCACAAAGTGTTCTCCTTGGTTCAATGTGTGACAGTTGTCATAAAGTTCTTAAAAAAACGGAGATTTTTACATGGGTTATATATACAATAATATCTTCCAGGTGTATAGTTGAAATCCTTGACTTATGCGATGTGTTGCATTTCATTGAGAGAATTATTTCTTCTCGAATATGTACGAGTCAGTCCATTGTCATGGCATATGAAATATCTTTACTCAATCTGCCATAATCAGACGCAGACAAAACCCTGGTCAACACATCTACTTCCCGATCTGGTTTATAGCCAAACGACTATTATCTTGAATATGAGTCTCTTCTGTGTGCAGGTGTGTGCTCCCTTCATCCAATTCCATATGAATATGAATCCAGTTGACATTTGTAGACTGAGATCTCCTGATCCATGTTTAGTAATCTTGATTGTTGAGAAGCTTCATTTAGACATAGAGTGAAAATAGGTTGCAGGTGTCTCTTAATTGGCAAATGTTATGCCTTATAAACAGAAACCAAATAATTTTTCAAAGTTTAGAATTGATTTCTATTTACACCGTAAAATGTAGATTTCATAGACATAATGGAACCACGATTTCATTTTACTCCCTCTTGTCTGTACCTCTATAAATAGTAATGAGTTCGGGCAGACATACAGATTATACGCGGTCAAATCAACAGCGGCATCTTAACCTTTTTCTCATTCGTGAATACGCATAATGAATGTTAGGCCGTATGAGTGACAATGGGAGATATTTGGTGTTAGAAGAAAACGTAGATGTTTTGATATTGACTTAATGACCACAATAGTAAATACTCTTTGATAATCATTAGAATCACGTTGGTAATGACATGTTTGAGTGGCATTACAGAATTCGGAAGTATCGGGAAGACGGAATAAACTACAAGTCGATTTTTTCCAAAAATTGAGAAGTTGATTATACATAAACACTCATTGTCTTTCTCGGTTGGAAATGCTGATATCTTTGATAATATTAGTTTCTTAAAATTTAAGAATAAAAAAGTATTATGTTTATAGTAATCAAATATGAACTTGTTAAAATGAATTCAACAAATCATCATACGAAAAATCCTCAAATGGCATTTTTTTACCCATACCTTTTCTGTTTCTTATGAAATTGATGCTCTGGGTGACAGGCGGGAACTGAAGGGCCATTCTTTATTGCAGTTGCTTTGTCTCCAAGCTCAGTGTTCCTTTATCGGTAATCTAATTCTAATATTAACGATGACTTAAGTTATCTTTCAGTTCCCTTATAAGTGTCCTGTAAAGGTTATGAAGGTTTCTTCATTGAACTGTAACTGAGTTTTATTATCCTGTAATTGTAATTTGTCTTCCTTTAACCTCTTGATTTATGTACATATCTTAACACATTCTATCCTCGAAGCTTCAATCGTTCAACAAGGGCTGGTTCAAACCTAACCTTAAATGTTGTTATGTCATTTCAAAGTCGATATAAGAATAACGTATCATAGATGAATTTACACTAGACTTATTTCTATATCATATCTATAGTTCAACTTGCTTGCATAGCTTCACCGTAATTTAAACATCTGCTATGTTGTAGATTTGATTTTATCATGTTTATGTAGGGATATTCTTCTTCATTAATTGTGGCTTTAAAACGTATTTACAAGCCGTTTGAGCCATTGTTACCCAGTATGCCGGTTTCTAGAATGTCAGAGGCTGTCAAGTAGCAGATTGGTCTTTTCGCAGTGGGTCTTTCTTTCAAGGAAATTGCTAGAACTGGACATCATTACTCTACCTAAAGTCGTTTAGCAGGACGTGAAGAATCGCACATCCTCAGGCAGACCACGTATCACGACCGTGAGAGAGGATAGATCATTGCTAAAACTGCCGATGGCATCCACACCGTCTGTCCAGTCACCAGTCAGAAATCGACTCAAGGCCGCCGGATTGAAGTCCGGAAGAGTTATCAAACTCAATAACAACCACAAGCAGTTGCGTCTGGCTTGGTGTAGAGAAAGACTTGGTGGAATCTAAGATCATAGAAGAACGTCCAATGGTCAGACAAAAGGATGTTCCTTCTGCACTCTGTGGATGGCAGGATCAGGGTTTGGAGGCGTCCTGGAACAGCGTATGCACCACGAAACATGATGCCATCATTACCTAATGGCAGGGGGTCTGTGATGGTATGGGGGTGCGTCTCGTTTGATTGCAAACTTGATCTTATGACAATACAAGGTAACTTGACAGAAGATCGCTACAACAGGGAAGTCCTAGAACATGTTGTCGTGCCCCATTTCGACAACCATGCACATGCAACAAGACATGTAATTACAGACGATAATGCTAGACTGCATCGTTCACGAGCTGTGCAGCAGGTATCCAGAACAATGGAACACTTCTATCACTATGTACATCATTTATCTTTATTAAAATTTCGATCAGCCTTGCTTTATTCAAATGTGCTTCACATCAGTTTCAATTTGTAACCGGGCATTCAACTCATCAACACAGACAAATTATAGATTATGCCCTTTTTGTAAAAATATCTTTATTGTAAATGCATTTCACTTCTTGTTTGTATGTAAATGAGACGCTTGAATTTACCGAATTATTTCTATTCAAATCCAACTATTCAGCCCATATCAATTTCAAATCACGATCATGTCCAAATTATTTATACACAAATAATTACTCATAGATGTTCGATGTTACGCCATATGTCTATTTATCATGCTTATTAACTTATTATCGATTATTTCGACTATATACATTTAATGCAGATATGAATCACTTTGTGATGCTGAAATATAGACTGAGATTGATAGATCTTCAGAGAGAGACACATATAAAGGCCTCTGCATTATCCATTTTCCATTCGGACTTCACATACACATTTGAGATCTCAAATAGAGTTAATCACAAAGTTTGGTGTTTAATGTCATTACAGTCTATGTATACCTTTCATGATGTTCTACCCTTGAAATCATTTTGATCAACTTCCAATTAATCGTTTCAGGAATAATTTATGTCATTAACATTAATCTCATAGCACAATTTTTCAAATTGATGTTCTTGTCCTTTTCACTTTCTAGGTTAATCTTTATATTGAGGTTAGACAGCAACAGAAAGTTATATCAGTGACTTCAAGTGAAGGCGTACTTCCTTGACAATGATTTGCCTTTCCTTTGTCAAGGAACGTCCAAAGCAGACGCAATTAGTACTTGTAAAAACCCTTTGGCGACACGGTGACGTCCTTAGCATAACCAGGTCTCTCAAATTCAAGCTTAAATAAAGGTCTTTTGTCTTATCGATGCATATGTTTGTCTTTCCATAGGTATTACAATATTGATTTGAACATTTTACCAGATACTTCTACTTTTTACAGATAAAATCATTAAATATTAGGTCTGTGTTCATAACAAGGCATTCGTTTGTCTTTCCAAAAAGTGTTTCTTTTTCTATTTCAATATTTGGGAAGACAAAACTACGTCGTACTGGTTAAACCTACAAAAACGATTTATACTTATCGAACTTTATCAAATTAAAGCTGTAAGATCTTATACAACAAATGACAATTTCCATGTTTATATTTACATGTGTTCAATTTACAATTTCAGACATTTGACGTTGAAATGAATCATAAATCCTGACGTATTCATTCAATATTAGAAAATCATTTGGTAAAGACATATGTCAAATATGAAAGTGAATCAAGTACTCAAGACAAGTTAATTGTCACAAGCATCAAGTCAAATCACTTGTATGACAAGTATAACCTTTATTACCTGTTCTGAAATGACGTTTGGAACATCCGTTGACAAATTGGTGTTGACAGTATTGACAGTTTCTTAACACAAGGAAATAAAACAGATTATCAATAGGTAATTGAGGCAACATCTTTGCATTAAAGGCTTGGGAAATAGGAACTTATGATTATCATTTCAAATTAAAACGTACTAGTCTCAAGGTTTTACATATATTTTGTTTTATTTCAGTCAGTATTTGGAATACATCTTGCATATGTTACCGACTTTAATTTTAATGGGAACATCCCTTTTCACACTTTTTACACTATTTAATTATACTTTGATTTAATGCTTTCTTTGTACCTATATATTGCTCAATTAACGAACGTTAACTTAGCAATTATAGTTGTTATTGAAGTAATTCAATGCCCTTTCATAGTAAATAACGAGGTTCTTTCACAAAGCACAGCTCATATAACGGAAAGCGGAGTTAACGGGTACGTACGTTAAGTCTTTGAGAATAAGAGCTTTCATCAACTGTACGTGTGTAACTGAAGGCTCAACACTCCTGTAATCAAATAGAATCGGATCAGGATATGTCAGGACACGGACAATGAAGGGAACCATCTCCATAGAGTAATGGATGCTGGCTCAAATAGTCTGGAGAGCTCAGACATTGAAACAAGAGGTGTAATTGACCAACAACAACTGTAACTTGCAACTGTAACTTAGTAAGCCACTACTAACTTATTTGGAACTTTAGCGAGATAGATAAAGGCCAAACTAGTTTGGAAAATATAACAATGTAAGTAAAAGTAAGTAACTTTCTTATTTCAATTGCAGCTCCAGATACATTATTCTCTTCTTCCTCCTCTGCGTTGCGAAGTTAAAGAAAAACATAATGAATGTCACAAACTATATTGGTGTCGTACAAATTACATTGGGTTTTTGAAGTTTCAGGAAATGATGGAGATATAATTATAAGAGATCTTTTAAATTCGGTCACCCGGTTTGTTGTTTCTATGCTGTTCACATGAAGAACGGACCTGCCAATCACAGGACCCAGGTCATTAATTTATATTTATAAATGATCAGTGAATCAATTGCCAAAAGATTTCAAAGACCATTAGCATTATGGTCATTTGAAACATTTCAACATCATTTCGAGCAAAACAAACGGTACCATGTATTATTTTCCTGGAAATATCAAAAACTTATTACATTTCGTATTTCATATCTTTTCTGAAAACAGATGAACAATATATCAAACAAAAACATTATAGTCTCTTTTCGATCAAAGTTTTAAGTAAAACTCCTTAAAGTTGACTCATGAAATTGTCGTCATTAGATCAGCAGCTAAGATTGACGTATGATGACACGGTCTGTCATTCCTTTCCGAGGTTTGAGCAAGTTCTTGGAGGGCCTTGATGACGCAAATGGTCCCGTGATTATTCGATAGGTAACAGGTCAGATGAGCTGACAGGCTATGAGCGCATCATGATATTGTTTCTTTGCACTTATTCCCTGAGAATGCGGGTTGTTTGTGGAAAGACATTCTATTGTTGAGCTCCTGAAAGAGAACTGGGCGATGATCTGATCCACTGATGTACTTATCGCTCTCTTAGTCAAAGGATTAACTATCAAGATCTTAATTTTCTTTTTCAAAGGATATTAGTGAGAATCTGTAGAATTCATATTTGTCTAAACCCCTTTAAAAATATTAACGATACGGTTAAAGATAATTCCTTCAATGTAAACATTTATGGAGTGTATTCTATAATTATATAACTGTGACATAAGCACAATGTAACACAACTTAAGGATTTAATGTCATGTTATTGTTATTGGCAATTCATTTGCGAAACGCAACTTTGTAGGATTAAGAACATTTTTTTGTTTTCTTTTATTATCTCATTTTATAAATGTCAGAGAGATTCTTGGAATCTTTGGAAACTTGTGGCTACGAATTGTATTCACAGAACACAGAGAAAGATAATGTGTTTATCTGTCTGTGCAGCTCTAAACAAAACAAAGTTAACAAAATTCTTCATCAAAGAAAAAAGGAGTTCGGCTCTGACTTTATTGAAGCTTGAAAAGTTTCTTTAATCTAATGTGTAATTAACAAGATGTCAGTCTGGTTACAGGAGCATAGCATCAAGCCTAATGATTGCGGAAGAACTGGTTTTCTTTAAAGAGAACTGAACGCATTTTTTGAAAGATTTATTTCTCAATTTGTTTCTAAGAAAACATTAGTTTATTCCAAATGTATTACCTTTAGAGGATCCAATTATAAATTATCCCCTTACTTAGCCTGATTATTCGTAATTGGGTCAAACATCAAGCAAAAACCAATAGTGACCATTTTTGTGTTTTTAATCATTTGAGGTAGGGAAATAGATTCGCATAGCTTAACCGATCACGGTACGTTCGTTTTAAAACCACGTCATTTGATGAAAAAATAAATCTTTTGCAATTGACAACTTTACCTTTTTATATTTGCCCTTTGTCCCTTAAAAAGCCACTCCGTGAGTTGTTGGAGTCATATATACCAAACTTAAGCAGTGGTGTCATTTGATCGCAAAGTATCGACTGTTACCAAAAAGACACATTTTAAAGCTTACAGGTTTTCTACAGTGACACTATGAAGGTAGAACGTCGCAATTATGATCGAAAACCGGACATTGGCGTGCGTCAAATAGTCAAGCGTAATTTTGGAGACTTATCTAAAACAGCCAGGAGGGTAGTTAGGAGTTGACATAAACAATATATTTTACAATCTGTTAACATTTAAGTTGTAAAATTCAAAGAACAATGTTCCTTCGTCACAAGAGGCTTATAAAAATGTAATGTGATGACCAAAGGAAAGCAAATCCTATTTCAATATCAATAATAACTTCACAGTTTACATGAACAACTTCGTCCAGAATAATCATGCATTCTCTCTCATTTTGAATAGGTCGTTGCATTCAAATAACCTTAGCAGACTGTTCACGAGATGCAGTAAATCTCTAATTTCGTTTGATAGCCTGTGGAACTGATATTTGGCTTCAAACGTCAAATTGAAATACATTGTTCTCTTGGCATTCAGAGGTCGTTGATATTTACAGGCAAGCAGACTAAAACGCACAAAAATCTAATTAATCTAGTTTTTCTTTTAGATAACGTTTTATGATATCCATTTAATCGAGCCATTTCTTACAACCTACTAGGGTTCTTCTTCTATCCAAACAATCACGTTGTTTATGAAAACATGTTTATTTAAGATTTTAATCGTATGTTGACGACATTTGATTCAATTTAACCCTCAAAAGAAGAATAGGCTACAAGTGTCACAAACTACTAAACGTGTGTTAATCTTAAGTCTCCTATTTAGCAGAAAACATTCCTGTAAACCATAACATGTCTGCAATTGGTTGAAGTGTTCTAAATTCGGGGGTGGGGGTGGGGGTGGGGGGGGGGGGGGGGGCAGTGGTTAGCGCGTTCGGCTTCGGATCAGAAGGTCCCTGGTTCGAATCCCGCCAGGGGCTCGGCAACTTTGTCTGCAGTAGAGAACTTTTCTACACGCAGTCAGGTTTAGGTGCAATGCTACACTGAAATTCAGCGCAGTACCACCCATGGTTTGCTAGTTCCAGCCAATGCTCGCAGGTTTCACCGCAATGCATAGCCACAATGGTGATGCGGGCTTTCTTCCTGCAATATTACTAGCAGCCGCGATAAAAGTGAAATAATCTTGAAAGCGGCGTTAAACACCAACTCACCTCACCTCACCTCTAAATTCGGCAAGTATTTCCGATTTCAGTGCAAATTCTCCCTTTTTAGAGTACGTTGTGTGTGTAACGGATCTGTGTTAATAAACATGACTACGTGACTTGCAGCTTTACTTTTGGTTAACTTCTAGTGCTGTCTTGCAAGCAGGTTGTTTTCAAAACAATTCCATAATTTGAAACTGCAAATTGTTCACAAGGACAGGATATTTCACATCGCTGTTCCCTTGTTAACTATTCTCAACGACATAATCATTTCATTGATTTTACGAATCTGATAAATCTGATATTTCTAAAAAGATACTACATTTATATAAAGGACATTTCTATAAAAACGCAAATGCGGGAACGTTACACATTGACTTAAACTGAAAACATGATCAAGTTTCAGAATCATGAAAATGTCAGGTGATCATTAAAAAACATATTTTCATAGTTCAGTAAAGTAACTGTTATCGCACTACTTTTCCCTTTGTAATACAATGGACAGTATTCATAAATCACATTAAATCATTATATTTTCTTTGACAGCATCACGTGAAACAGGGTTAGTTTTGAGGTATTATATTTCTAATTTAAAGTACGAAAACGTCCGTTCATTAGAATATTGAAAGTTCATAAGTACAATCCTAATACTGTACCTTTGATGAGTATTCTTTTACTTACATTAACAAGTTGAGATTGGGCAAGTGCTATTGTTGCTGTAGATCTATTTATTTAAGAGGCGTATGCCGTTTTTGAACCTTATGATTATATACATCTATTAAAAAGTATTGAAATACTCAAACAATCTTGATTATTGCCCAGGTTCCGCACCAAATGGTAATGCACTAGGCGTTTCCATATATATTAAGTGCTTCTATCGAACACATGATCTTAACCCGGCACCTTTAAGAACCTGATTTTGATTTTGAAGAGGAGATATTTTACTGCATTCGTTCGTGTTACGGGGCGCCTTAAAATCTTAATTTTACTGTGCTATTTTGTTCCCAGTAATTGGTTGTGGTCATTTACTGTCCTCTACAACTTTTACAATGAGATTATTATTCTTATTTATTGCTTTACAAGAGTTACACTTATAACTGCTCTTTGATTAATAATATGGGTGATTTCCTACGAAAAAATCGTAAGAAGCTGTTGGTTTTCATAAACAGCCGAGTCGTTGCTGTTATTAGTTATTGTCCGGTTTCCATCACCGCTTCTGCGTGTTCTTTTGCTATATTTTCCACACTAAGGTTTCAAGAATGCATTCAGGTATACATAACATCGTATTGATACCCATGCGGTACTGTTTTGACGTGTCCAAATTTATAGTCAAAAGGCGCGAGTTATGAAATCCTTAAAAAAAATTCTTGTTTAAACGATAACGATTTTGTATGTATAAACTACTGAAAAGTACCAAGGTTTGAAATAGTTAAAGTTACAATCGGTCAAAGGTCAAGGTCATAGCGATAGCTTAAGATTAGGTTTGCATACATGCTTCATTTTAATTGCGAACTTGTTTAATCATTAGATGATTGTTATTGGCAATAAAAAATGATTATTGATTCCGTGACCTTGAATGTCAAAGGTCAAGGTCACTAGATAAGGAATATCCCCCCTATCTAGCAGCAGTATTGGGAAAGGGACACCTTAACAACCTCCCATGCCATATGAGCTGTGCGGTCGGGATTGGTGTCCAGAAGGTGACGTCTACCTGGGTCTGTTGCAAACCTTCTCTTCCAAGCCTCTAATTCTTTCAGTCTCATTGCCAAACAAAGTTCCTTGTCCTCCCGTATTTTCCGGTTTCCAACTTCAAAGAATTCTAGTTTTTGTTTCCTATTGTTGCATCGAAAGAGTGACATAAACATTTGCTGGCCATAAAGGATTCCTTCAGTGTATGGTTTAAGAGAATTACGAATTACCAGATAATACAATTTAAACATAAGTATTACAATATTCTCCGTTTGTTTTCTTCAGAATTCAAATCCATTTATGATGATACCTTTCAATTACTTCAAGCAGTTGAAGTGCAATACTGAAAATAAAAATATGTGATTAAGAATTTTAAATGGAAGCTCAGACATTATCAGACCGCTTTACTCATATCCTTAGATATAATGAAAATAGAATTTCAGAATTGTAAAATAGTAAAAAATAAAACATTAATTCTATGCAGTAGACATATCATGCTTCAAAAACATGTTATGAAAATTTATTGTTCATTTTTCCCAGATTCAAATATTTTCCAAAAACTCAAATGTCAAAGGAACTTCCTCTTCTGGTAGATAATATTTGTGTTGCAAAGTTTTAGTTTTAGTTTAACCAACAAATAACATATAAAAAACGCCTGCAAAAACAGGATAACGATTGTTAATGCTTGGTCAGTCGGACACCTAGACATTCAGTCTGCTTCGGTAGACACAGACATCTCTTGTGAGAATTGTAACCTTTTAAAAGTGTAAATGAAAGGCATTCATTTATCATTGAACTGTATAATAACATACAGACATAAGATTAAATAAGGAGTCATGAAATCTGAAAACTATTATCTTTGAATTATCTATTATTTAAACTGTAATTAAATATATTATGATATTGTATGATTTACGATTGTATTATATTATAATAGTTATTCCTTTAGATGGTATATGTTTGCATATAGTTGTATAACTGTTTTCTAGTTTTGCAATATGTCTATTATGTTAATTATTGTTCTTACAGCTACAATACGTTTCCTTAGGTTTCCTTTCTTTTCCGTAAGAGGTGTGTGTTATGAAAATGGGATTGGTTAAATGTGTGACAAGGTGTAACAATTTTGCTCTTTTCAGTGGGTCACATTTATGTTCCTAGAAATCTCTCTGAGTATCCTGAATATCTAAGACTATTTGTTGAAGATTCTAGATGAGAAGTTTCTGGAATTTTGTGGTCTATATATATAAAGGCCGGCTATTAGAAAGCACACACCCACATATTTGATCAACCTGGTTTCTACATTTGTCTTTGCAATCATTCATCTGCGCCATTTTTTCCTACACTTTTGGAAACTGTTTACAACCGGATCCATCAAGGACAGGAGTCACTGCTACTTCATCAAGGACTTGGTGAATATTACCTTCTTAAGCAGTCTTTTGACCCATTTGATATCATATAACTTATTCATATTAGTCTATAATGTACTTTTTGGTATTCATATTGTTTTGACCGGAACACGACCGGGGACACAAAACATAATAATGTATGATTCACTTTATAACAATATGATTGGATTGGTACAAAGTCCTCCTGTTTATAAAGTCCACAGTTTGGAAAGGGTGAAATAAGTTCAATATTTCTTACATCCTCTTTCTCTCCTGTGATCCCGAGATAGACAACAAACCAGTCCATGTAATCTTTGTCGAGTGCTGAATCAATGAGTTCTCCTGTGATCCCGAGATAGACAACAAACCAGTCCATGTAATCTATGTCGAGTGCTGAATCAATGAGTTCTGCGGTGTAAACATAAAACAGATCTCCTAAGGGTAACAAAGACAGGATACTTCAACAAGTTTAATCATTAAGGTTCGTTTATTTGATGTGTGTTAAGTTGCTTGTATTCTGCAATACAAAATAGAACATTGAACATATTGAGAGATGTTCTTCGTGTTCAAGGATACTTTAAAAACAATGCATCTGATGACAGTTATGGGTGTACAAGCGAACCTGGAAGATAACTTTTTTCATTCCAAATGTTTATATAAACTTTTCCAATTTAGTAGCAAGAAATTACATGAAGATTTACTCCTTCATAAGGTACAACTATACACATTAATTCCCGTAAATAGATAAAATCTTGCATTTCACTGGCATTTCTTTCTCATAGTCGGTCAGATCTCTGAATACATTGTCTGTCTTGTTTCCTGCTGACTTGACATCTGTAATGCTTTTGGTTTTGGATTACACGTTATTTACAGGATAAAATGTCACCATAATTGACCGCTGGAAGAATATCTTCGACTCTGCTTAGTGTTGTTGTGAAAATGGATCTTAATTGACTTTACTGTCTCTCTCACTGTTTTAGTCCCCTGTGTACTGCTTTGTTTGAGACATGTTTTGCGACTTGTGTGTTTGTAATGTAATGACCCCCTGATTGCTAACTGAGGTGCCTAATATTATGGGAAATAACCCTTCACGATAGCTTGAACTAACTTGTTACCAGTACCACAGAAATGGTTCTTCTTTATCATTGTTTTTGGCTTGACATTGGAATAAACTTGGCGTTAATGACATTAAGTTGAAATATCAATAACTGAAAGCAATTAAGAAATCAATTCAATTGTGGCAATGACGATTCAATTTCTACCATCATATACGTACGTGTGTCACATATATTATTACCATAAACAGCAACATTCACATAGTGAACAATCAGTACTTTTTGTATGCCTTTATTTAAAATCTATTGTTTTTTGACAACGCATCGAATTCAATGCAGTTTTTGTACGAGAATAAAGAAAATAGTTAATATTGGTAATACAAAATTATTGCAAGCTTTGAACGAAAATGAGGCTGTTTAAGGATGTTAATCATTCTAGGAATGAGGTTTTCTTTATACCCTTTTGCATTTCGATATCTGTGACTAGATTTGACCCTGCAAACAGGTTCTAATGAGACATCTTGATTATAAGAATAGCAATGAATGAATACTCCATAATAAAATCTTTATATCCATTTACACAACTTGACAAAAGCAAAAACACCTTTAAAAGTTAAACGCAACACAGGTGTAATGATTGTATATAAAATCTTTGTTTTCCTCAAGGACAATCACGTTCTAATGTTCTTATGACTTACTAAGATAAAAAGGAGTTCTTAAATGAATTTCGTAATAGACAGAAAACAATTCTGGTGCCGAGGGCATAACACTTGACACATGATTGTAGAAGAAGTAATGGTGTTTGAGAACGACATGAACTTGTAAACATCTGTGCCTACTTCATAATTCACGTTCAAAACATTTTTCTCATTTAGTGGTGAGCTTTAAAATTACCCATTCTCAGTTTCACAAACATTGTTTTCCTTACTTCACGAAAATTACTAAGGGTGGCAACTCTGCGCTCCTCACCTTACATTAATTGCGTACCGCTAACAGATTATTTACCACAAAATTACTTGAACGAGGTCTTGAATATCATTCATCATGTGTATTTCGTTTTTTATATTTTGTAAGGCAATATTGAATTGTATACGTTAGCTTAAAAACCGTGGTCGTCACACTTGAATGAACTCACTTAAGCACACGGCACCTGCATGTCGGTTAATTCATAAGTCACTTTGACAATTAAACAGGTGGATGTGTTACTGTCCGTTAAGTAAGTAAGTTCGTTCCGCTTTTGTATGAGGTCGAGTTTAATTTGATATATGTTAATATCAATTTGAAAAGATGCTCCTTTTCATGAGATATTTTGGGGCTCGGATACGATCTTAATACCATATATCTTGATATCATATTCTAAAAAAACACTTTATCAAACAATATCTTGATATCATCTTAAAATTCATATACTCAACCCCGAGTGCTAACTAGTGATGAATTTATAAAGATAACTAGTATTCACACTTTATGCACTAATTCATAGAAGACAAAATCATGTTAACAAATTTTCAAGAATACTAAAATATGATCCATCAAACACTCTCAACTGCTCGTTTGCCTTCTGTGCGTTAATGACTTTCCCTATTTACTGTACGGTTTGGCGTTCGTTTGTTCTTTTTCCATAATTCATCTCTCTGACAATTCGATTCTCTATCAATTTACTTTTAATTTTAGGAACCCTTCCATTTAAACCAGATCAAAAGATAGGACAAAATCCATTTTACAGGCGATTTTTTAATTTCAATACTAAAATTAACTCGAAACCTCTAACAGTATACATTATATATAAAATGTTGATCTTACTCTTAGTTTCTGCAGCTAACATGTAAAACGATTTCATGTGTTCTGAAATGTGAAAAATAAATCTGAATACTTGATTAAACTATTTTCTTGTTGTTGTGTTAGTATTTTCGGACTAAACCAACGATATTTTGATGAATCCATCAAATAGTTAATACAAAGCGTTATGTATATAAGAAACATTATAGTAGGTCTAATACATTTTGATGACATCCATCAGGCTCATGTAATTATACACCTTTGTTTGTTGCCGCACTCAAATCAGCAAATTGGGGCCATAAAACGCCTGTGTATTGTCAAGCAACTAGGTCGGAGAAAAGGCTCTCTCCTGTACGAGCCCGATACTCAGCCAACCGTAACATGTAATGTTACTTACCGAAGGAGAGGGAGAGGGTTTATTTATTTGAAATCGTTTTAATTATTTTGTCTTTTGAGAAACTATTTCTTCTGTTAATAAGAATCATTAACCATAAACATATTCTTGATATTGTAACAGTTTTTTTATGAGGAATTAAACCACTGTAATTCATTATTAAGTATAATTGAATATTGCATAGAGATAAATATCATATATCGTCGGAGGTTGTTTTTTTTAGTAGTTACGTTCTATATTTTTTTCGTATTCTTATTAGTTATAAAACTGGAAAATAATTCGTCTTTCATATGACATATTCACAACATGCACGTACATTCTTCAATTAAATTTAAGTTTCTTTATTGGTCAGTGTATACACATACATTCAATGAATATGATAGAATAATGAGTGTAAGTCCATATAACAATCATTGGCTTAACTCGAGAAAGTTCGGATTATAATAATCAGAAATATTTCGTGATCTTGAAACACCCGAGTGATTCCGATTGCAAGGCAAGCTCCTCGCACGTTTTGTTGCTAGCGCTGTCATGGAGCTTGTACAACGGAAGTCGTGATCATCACTTGTCAACATGACCCCCAAGTCTTCTCGCAGAAGAAATCGAGTTGATATCATCGATGTTTTAATCATTCTCTACATATCTGATTACATCAAACTTATAGTCATATTTGGAACTGCCGTGATATATCATCTTCTGATGAGATTTGATTACAAAATGCTTTATAGTGTGTTTCACCCCACAATTGATTTTTTATACATATGAAGCAATTCAGTCATATTGGGGACTGTCATGATATCTCATCTTCTGATGAGTCTTGATTAAAAAATGCTCTTTAGTGTTTTTCCACATAATTTCTTTTAAACTTTTTAGAACAATAGAATAACACTTTCCTATACAGAAAGTTCTTCTCATTAAATTGTTTTTTGTTGTATCATTCACCATTTCATATATTCAGTTGCCCAATTGGATTCACAGGATCAGGATCAAGTGTGTTGCTGTGAGTTTGTTTCCACAAAAAAACAAGTTAGGCCAATGTCCAACTCCATGAAATGGAAATGTTGATTTGAAGAGCAGGGCTTCCTTTCACAAAACCCTAAGGTGATCGTAAGTCCTTCAGGTAACCTTAGTGGGTATCGTCCCATAAGACAGAATTCCCAAAAGACAGAAAGCTTAAAACAACACTTTTCATGGTTGACTAATCTTGTGTAACATGGGCACTACCCTTTGAAAATATTGGAATGGTCCAGATAAATTCCCAAAAGACACCGTCAAGATACAGCAGTTTTTTTCAATTTCACATAGGGTCTCTGTTTACATATATATGGGTTATTTTAAACATTTTCTGCCCAATTAAGATTTTTTTTAAATTACTTGTTTTAAAAGGGTTATTGTAGGAAGAAAACAATTATACTTGTCATTTGGAAAGTTTTGATAAAATCTGCTTTATGGTCAAAATCTGGACAGATTTACACTATGTAACATTACTTGTTTTAAAAGGGTTATTTTAGGAAGAAAACAATAATACTTGTCATTTGGAAAGTTTTGATAAAATCTGCTTTATGGTAAAAAAATAATGCTTATAATTAGAGATCATTTATGTTAACAGTGCAGTTGATGTTTCAGGTACCAATGTATCTCCTTTTTTCTCAAAACAAAGTAGTTTGTTGCCTAGAAATGATAGAAGTGGATGGTGTTTCACTTTTGGGAATTCTGTCTTATGGGACTGAACCCCCTTAGTGCAATGTTAAAGCATGGGAGTTAAGGTTAACCTTAGTAAAGGTTGCTTTGTGAAAGGCGGCCCTGGGTATGTTAATGTGTTTATGGATTCAAAGTCACTTTAGTTTTGTTATGCAAATAAAACAATAAAATTATCAGTTACAGTGAATACTTACTATCGAAATGGCCTCCCATATGCTAAGGTTCATTTAATCTTTCAAAAGATGAAAGCTGACTATTAAACAGATGAACTTCGACAAAGAGTCAAGGTAGCATGACCTATGGAAATCTAAAGATGGTGCAGTGTCATTGTGAGTTCAGAAAGGTTTCAGCTTTTATGGGCGAATGGTACTCCTATGGTGTATGATATTTGCCATTCGCGTCTTTGCTATTTCGTGATATCACAACCTAGGGCGAAGTAGCAAAGACGCGATGCGAAATAGCGATGCGAAATGGCAAAATGGTGATCCGAAATAGTGAAAGGGCGATGCGAAGTAGCGATGCAAAGTGACATATCAATACACACTAGTTCTTTTCTTAAACGTTAGTCATCTTCCCATAGGAGGGCCTGACTTGGGCCAACGACATGCTATTTTAAATAGGCCTCGCATTATTTCCAACTTTTCTTATCCTGCCGTCAAGGCTGCTGCAACAAATCTTGATAATCCAATGAGAAATGTAATGAAAATTGCAAGTTATTGCCATTTTGGACAATTATATGAAAACACAAATATTGACAGGGAAGCAGCAAGGTTTGGATTAGCCAGTGACGAATAACTGCGCAAGTTGAAGCCATGGGGAAGTTTTATTCCATGTTCATTTCATGATGACTCATAGTATCTTTTGTATGCAAATGCAGAGGTGTTTACCATGCAGACTGGGTGTTCAGTATTAACACTGGCAGGTCCAGCTGTGTACACATGATATTATAGTAATTTGTATATTGAAATTAATGTTAGTTTATTTTTTTCTTTCATAGTGAAGTCATTCTGTTAAATTGCAATTTATCATTACAAGACATATACAAATGTGGCAATCTAAACATGGGATCAAACCTGGGACTGTAGGTTTTTTTCTGAACTGGCTAACCATTAAAAAGTATATATAAATATGCTTAAAGTGTGACAGAATTTCTGTTATAAATGATGATGATAATCATCAAACATCTGAGTTTTGTAAGGAAAATTTGATAATTTATGACACAAAGGATTGATTTTGACCTCGAAGATCATTATTGTCAAACAATATTGACTATCTTAAAGCTTATGTTGAATCAAATCTTGCATTTTGGTGAGTCAGTTTAGTAGACATTTTCCATTTTTTTAATAGGAAAGCTGAGTAGATCTTTAAATGAATATTCTATAATTCATTGAAATAAACCATCTCTCTT
This sequence comes from Phorcus lineatus, assembly GCA_921293015.1. Taxonomy (NCBI): domain Eukaryota; kingdom Metazoa; phylum Mollusca; class Gastropoda; order Trochida; family Trochidae; genus Phorcus; species Phorcus lineatus. The sequence continues at coordinate 45,041,772 of OV121090.1, read as the reverse complement.
TTTGTGTTAAGGATACTAAGATTTTAAAAATGTTCTTTCCTTACTAAAAAGTAAAGGGACTTTACTATCCACTTTAAAAGTTAGTGGTTGATAAAATGTAATAAAATTGATCTGGTAATAAGTAATAAATATTCAGACGAGCAATGTTTATGGCACAATTGTATAACCCAAATGTCATTGTATAAAAATCAAATCAACTGATCTGTCAAGCCACTTTTTGAGATACACTAGTAATTGCATGTATATTGAACTCATTTTGGGTATTCCGTCAATATACAAATTTATTACCATGTCTAGTTAGATCTTTTCTGTAGATGCTTGTAGCAATAGGGAAAGAGGTATGTGGGATATGGGAGGTTAGGTGTACTAATGCCTACAGTGATTATTGCCTTACATGGCATAATAGATACACTGCATGCTGTGGTTATGAGACGCTAACCTGCACACAAGTAAACTGATCCAATTTGTATAAACTGTTCCATTCAAACTATCGATCTCACGCATTCTTAGGTTTAAGATAATAGATCATGAAATAATGACATTAATGAATAAAAGGCTTTGGAAAAATGTTTTTAAAAATTGTTATATTGACTTAATGACATAATGACCAATATTAAAGTCATTTCGATGACAACTATGCTTTCTTGAGGTAAAAGACTTTGAAAGACAAAAAGCTTGTCATTGCTTTCATTAACTATATCACTATGATACTATGCCACCAGGCTCAAAGTGTAGGATGTGAAAACTTAACCCTGTATTTCCTGCAAAATTCTATATGTATGGAGGACAATATTTACACAAAAGTGATATAAATTATTATATGTATTTGTTTATGTCAATTTCATTGTAGTCCTGAAAGGCATTTTCTCTACAAGCAATTTTTCATCAAAGTATTATTGTCAACAAAGTCAATATTTCATCAAACATATGTATCAACATATTAACTAAGTAATTCAATTATTAAAAAAGTCATTTTTGATTCATTATTTTCTTTTTAAAGAAATTTCATAACAATCAATGTTTCTTCAAACTGATTTGTTCATAAATTTTTTAATCAGTCTTTTTTAATGAAGGTGATTTTAAAAAAAAAATTAGTTCTCAACAAATTCATAATATATCATTATTATCAATGAAGTAATAATTAACTATGAACTATACCATGTGAATTAATACTAAATGTCTTGTTCTTTATTTTCATTGTAGGCATTAATGCACAAAATAATGGATGATTCCATTTTGATGGTAGGTTGAATGCAGTTAAATGCTTAACCTATAGTCGTTATTCCCTATAGGCATTAGTAGATGCGACTCCCACCCCCTGCATCCCCTGTGAAATGCATCATATCGGATAAAAGTAGCAGTGCAACACATGTGTCTCTCTCCCCTAGAAGAACATAGAGAGAAAACATAGTACAACATAGTGCTTCCACCCCCTTTAATGACCCATGCCTTTCTCTCTGTCCTGATGTTTCTGTTCTCTGTGAAAAAAATATTCAAAAAATTTGGTTAATATCATATGATTGTATTTTCATGTATGAAGATGAAGACAATGGACCAATATGGAGTGACAGCCATAATACCAATTAGCTGATCAATATCAAGATGTATTTTGACAATACAGAGACAGTACAATCAATAAGTTTACTCTAACTTTGGGATATCTTATTAACTCAAGAGTCTAAATAAATAGTACTGTCATGCACATCTGTAAATTACAACACTCAAACTTTGTTATTATATTGTGAAAAGTAAAATATTTGTCTGACTGATTATGAATATGTCTATTAATACATCAATAATTTTAACTAGATTTGAGTTCCCTCTGCCTCTGATGTCTCATTCATTATTCCCTTTCTTTCAGTAACCTGTTGACTTGTACCTTCCAAAATAACAATTTGGCTACATCAATCCTGTCTCAGTCTGCAGTGCAATCAGATTCTGGTCATACAAGATTCAAAATGATAGTCCATCGACATTACTCAATCAACAACACTGCTTCTAGTTTAGCCCATCAAAGCAAATTAAGGAAAGATGCAAAGATACAAAATACTTTTCCCTCTGTCCAAGGCTTTATACTTGTGAATCAAGGAAAAGATGTGCTAAAAAGTCTTCATTGCAAAACATCTGTAACTTGTTTTGTCTAGCTTCTCTTTGACTGAAGGAAAATGCAACATCCATTAGGGCCAATAGAAATGGATATTTATAGTTTGCCTGTTACAGGAGCATACAATCTCCGAATTAGCTTCACACACAAAAAGCAAATCCTTTGTTTGTTTCAATCTAATTAGTCAAGGTAACATATGTAAATAAGCTTGTCCGTTCAAGCGTGACTACCGTTATGGAATACTGTAGACAGACAGATTTGTACTTAGCTCTCTGAAACTAAAAAGTTCAATTGAATTTGACAACTGTTTTTGAAATTGTAGTAGGATCCTAAATATAACAATGTTACATTTTTCACTATCTAAATTGCATGTTGCTTTAATTTAATTTTAATTTGCAATTTACTTGTTTGGTTTAGTTGACTGTCAAGGTTAAGCTTCAAGTAAAGTGAAGTATTTTTTAGTTTTTTCATTTGGGACAATATAGAGAAATATTTTTAAACCTGAAGTTAGCTCATCAGACTGCTCTTCAAATATTGGCGTAGCAGGTTACCCGAAATCTTCTGTCACCTGATCTTGATTTTGAGAGTGTAATCATTGTAGATTTACAAACCTCCTCTCCCCCCCCCCCCCCCAAAAAAAAATTAAGGCTTTGGCAGGGGTTTATTTGAAAGCTTATTGAAATGGTCAATGTAATCGTATTCATGTTCTAATGAAGATTCAAACAAGCTGAAGTTCATGTCATTATCACAATTATGAAGCAAAATATGAAACTAAAATAGGTAGCAATGTTACAGTCTATCACCCACCTCGTTAAGTCTGCAGTTTATTATTAGTGGGCTCATAGTAGCTTGGGACAGGCATGCGAAAACCTGACATCATTGCGATTTCTTTGCGAATTCGCACGGGTTTGGTTGATGTTAATTAGGGATGTGTGGACAGCAAATTGAGAGTCAGTTGTTGGATGTAGAATGTTGGTTAAAAATGATATTTGAAGTGCTTACAGAAAGTATTTCTACAAGATATTAGAGGGGAAAATATATATAAAACTTGTACTAGACAACTAATATATTTTATTTATATGACTATAAGTGTGAATAAGAATAGAAATATAGTTACTCCCTATCTGCAATTTGTAAATAGGATCTGCTTTCTAATTTGTTCCCTGACTTAAGGAATAATATATAGTTTTACTGATTTTCATCTATTTTAATGTGAAAGCATCTTGTCCAATGCACTGATATTGGACAATCTTTTTAATGTATTTCTATTTGAGATCTAAAAGGTATAAATCTAAGTCTTGAACATCAACGATACAAAGGTTGATTAGCTACAGAGACCGTTGCTCTAATTTTGTCATGGATGTTATTACCCAAAATGGTGAAGTCAATTCAGTATTAAAAGAAAATGGAAAAATTGTCTTTTTACAAGTATGAAAAATAAATTCTGCTAGAGATATGAACCTTTCATAGTTCAATTCTTGACTACTCTAGAAATAAGACGGATCCGGTAAGGTGTCAGGCAACGGATCCCTGTAATCTCAACTACTAGGTATACGTTAAGGTATCCGTTGGAATCCGGCCGGATCCGGGATCCATTAAGGAAGCCGTCACCGGATCCCAGTATACCAAATTTGCAGGGATCCGAGGGTCTCCGGAAGGAATCCGGTAAACGGATTCCACTACTTTTTGTCCTGTGCGAGGAGTCACCCGATTCTGATATTCTGAACCGTAAAGGTATCAGAGGCTACAAATCATGCGCCTTTGGTAGTGAGATGTTACCGTTGTCAGTAAATATGTTAAGGGGGTTATGTAGTTCTTAAGAAAATCTTTTGACAGCTCATTTCTGTACTCTTCTAAATAAAGTTCAGTGAACTAATTTTGACCCCACATTGTCTTTTCAAAATTTGAGCATCAGGAAGTCACGAGGTTTAGCACCAACCATTTTCTCCTATTATTATATAGGTCAAACATTGGTAGGTGTTCACTTATTTGAGTGTCTTCTACTATCATTTCTTCTCCAATTGCGGTATGGCACCACGTGTCAATGTTAGGAGTCATCCAGAGTTTTATGTAACATACACATATATAATGATATTACGACTAGACCTCCTACACAGTCAACTCAGGAGTTTGAAAACGGGGCGGCTGAAAGATGTTCAACATCTCTTCCATCCTCTTTGTCTCCTGTGATCCTGACTTAGGGAAAGAACCAGTCTATTTAATCTTTGTTGAGTGCTTAATCGATCGGTTTTGCAGCTGTAAACATAAAGCAAACCCTCTAAAGGTAACAAGACAAGATACCTCAACAAGTTTCATCAGTAAGCTTTATGTTTTTGATGTGTGTTAAGATGCTCGTCTGTTGCAATACAATATCCATCAAACTATTTGAGACGTTTTTCATGTTTAAAGATACTTTAAAACGAAAGCAAGCACCAGCTGATTATTTGTTTATTTTGTTTATCAGACCCCTTTACTCCATTATTTGTAAATAATGAAAATGAAATTTAAGAATTGTGAAATATTAAAAAGACAAAACTTACATATTTGGCACTCCACATACACTGTTTTCAAAAGATGTGATGAATATCTATATTTCATTTTTATCCAGATTTTGCAATGATTAAAGATATTTTTCTAGAAATCTGAAAATGTCAAAAGGAACTTCTTTCTCTGGTAGATAAACTTGTATTGCAAAAAATATTTGAATCAAGGTTTCTGACTTCTGTTCTGCCGCGCAGTATTACAGACCAACTAATAAACAAGATGATGGCAATTTCTAATGGTGGGAAAGTAATCTTGAATTAATCTATGCAAAAGTACACTTTAATATTTATCGCAGCAAAAATTACGATTTATGTTCCAGTTGGCATATCTAAACTGTCAAAATTAATTAACGTGAAATCATAAACTATTCAAAATAAAAGGTTATAATAATATATTACCAATGGTCAGGCTATTTATTATTTATTATACATTATTTCACAACCATGTAAAAGTGTTTAATTAACAAATGACATATAAATAACGCCTGCAAAAATTATGTGATTTGTTAAATGAACCATCATACCCGGATAATCATTATTATGTGCTTAATAGGTCAGAGATACCTAGACATTCAGTCTGCTTTGGTACACATAGACGAGGCAAAGTCAAAGTCAAAAGATGTTTATTGTATGAAAGGCCTCCGGCCCATATACATAAGAGTTACAGCATAGAAAAATGGTAGCATACAATATAATATAGCAACATGCATCCTGTTTACAACGGTATTTAAGAGTTAATAATTTGATTAATGAGACGGTCTCTTTAAGCTATTGCATGCTTAATATATAAAGACAATTGTACAATAAGGTCTTCATTATTTGTTTGTAGCAAAGATATATATGCATCTATTGGTTAGCAAGTGGTTTGGTATATATTTCTCTCGTAAATCCACATAAGAAGAACATAAAAATGTAAAATGAATTTCATTCTCAATACCTCGGTTACATAAAGGACAACACCTACTTTCTTTTTCGATAGAAGCTTTTCTTCCCTCATTTATCATTAAACCCAACAAACCCAAACGATATTTTACAAACATTCTTCTTAAATGATATGTTGTAATTATTGATAGATATTTTTCCGGTTGGAGTAACGTTTTAAATGACCTATAATATTCATATCGTGAGCTTGAATCTAAAGTCGAATTCCAATCTTGACGAAACATATCTATTGATCTAAGACGAAACTCATTAAGAAATCTATTAACATCCCCAATTGTCTCGCACATCCATATGAACCCAAAACCGTGAGAAAACAATAAATTTCTAATGTTTCCCATGTTTACTGTGAGCATTTAAAAGTATAAATGAAAGGCATTCACTTATCATAGAATTGCATAATAATAACACATATATTAAATAATCATGAAACTTATCTTTAACAGTTGCAATTGGCTTAACAGATTTCAATGTAGAATTAAGATATTACATTATTCAAATAGTAATTATATGTTACGATTTATCATTCACTCTTTAGTTATATAACATTATTTCATGGTTCAATTTAATATTACAATTGGATCTGTCCAAAGTCATCCTTTTATAAAGTCCACAATTTCGAAACAGGACGGCTGAAGTAAATTCAACATCTCATCCATCCTCTTTGTCTCCTGTCATCCCAAAATAGAGAAAGAACCATTCTATGTAATCTTCGTTGAGTGCCGAATCGATCATTTCTGCAGCGTAAAACATTATGCAGATCCCCTAAGGGTGACATAGACAGGATACTTCAACAAGTTTAATCAGTAAGCTTCGTTTTTATGATGTGTGTTGAGATGCTTGTTGTCTGCAATACAATATCCAGCAGACTCAATCTGAGGTGTTCTTCGTGTTTAAGGATACTTTAAAAACAAAGCACCTGATGGTTTGTTTCTTAAGATAATCAAGACATATTTTAAGTACAACAAAAGGTTATGAAAGCAAACTTGGAAGATAACTTTTTTTATTCCAAATGTTTATAAAAACTTTTTCAATTAATTGGCAAGTAAAACATGAACACGTACTCCTTAATAAGGTACAACTATATACATTAAATCCGCCGTAAATAGATTTGCATTTCTTTCTCATAGTCAGTCCTCTAAATACACTGTCTATCTTGTTCCCTGCTTACTTGGCATCTGCAATGCCTTTGGTTTTGGATTACACGTTCTTGACAGTGGGAATATCTTCGACTCTGTTGAATGTTGTTGTACAAGTTGATCTTAATTGACCTTTATGTCACTCTCACTGTTTGCAGTCCCCTTTGTACTGCTTTGTACTGTGTTTGAAATTCAGTGGCCCTCTAACTGAAAACAGAGGTGCGTGATAGCTTGTTACCAGTGTCATAGAAATGGTTTCTCTTTATCATTGTTTATGGCTTGACATTAGAATGAACTTGTAGGTGCTGACATTTAGTTAAAACAGGAATAACCAAGATCGATTTAGAAATCAATGTAATGAGTACTCCTTTATGGCATGGTATCTTAATGATGAAGTTTCAATTCCTACAATCATATACGTAGGAATCATTTATTATAACCAATACAGCAACATTCCTATAGATCAAGGGGGCAATCTGTACTCTTTTGCTTCATATATTTTTCAATGACAACACATCAAAATCAAATGCAGCTTAGGTATGAGTATAAAAAACGATATTTAATCTTGGCAATAAAAACTTATTGCAAGCTTTAAAAAAATGAGGCGGTCTAGATTTGATCAATGAGAGTCAACGAGACATATTGGTTATAAGAATATCAATGAAGTACTTTTATATACATGTAATTTTTATATCCATTTATGCATCTTAACAAAAGCAATACCACCTTTAAAAGGCAAACGCATCACATATGTAGTGGTCCTATACATGAACTTTCCCTGGGGAAAATTATAAGTACAGAGACTTAAAGCGAGGTCTTAAAAAGAAATTTGTAATAGACAGGAAGCAAGTCTAGTGCCAAGGGCATTACACGTAGCAACAATATTTCTGATGAAGGAATGGCTGATGGCACCATGAAATCGTCTACATCTGTCCCTGTTTCACGATTGTATTTAACATTAAACAGAGCTTATCTTATGACACTCCATCTAAACTTGAGAAAAAGAAATTAAACCCATTGTTTTCATGAGATGACTGTTCTTTAGGTTAATTGGTTTAAATTGTAATCAGTATTTCATCCGGGGAAAAAACAATAATGACAATTGCATGCAAATTAACTTGAGCTTTAATGTTATTTTACTAACTAAATCAATAACCATTTAAAATCTTGATGCGTTTCAGCTCAAAAACCAAAGAGACGATTCCTAAACTTGAAATGATGGTTACAGAAATATAATGGTGCCATTTGTCATGGGCGTTATCACAATTCAACAAAAATCTAATTATCTCTTGACAGTTCATTTCTGTTCGAATCAACATCTAACAGAATGAATTCCAATGAACAAATTTTGGTCCTCCACTGTCTTTTCATAGTACGGGCATCAGAGAGTTAGAAAATTTAGCACAAAACATTTTATCATATGATTATTCGGTGCCATCTACATAGTTAATCACTTATTTGAGTGTTTCTAACATCGATCATTCCTTCTACAAATACAGTATGACATCACGGCGAAAATGTCTTTCTGTATTTAAGGATATACAACTTGACATTTTCAGTAATCAAAGTTGACCATCATAGTTTTGATAGCTGCTGATTTGGAGTCGAACTTTCGGAAAAAATAATTTTCACTGTATAGACTTCAAACTGTCAACATTAGAACTCTTTCTGTAATGAAGGATATACCATTTGACAATCAAAGTTCATTCAGAAAATGTAACTGTTACAGCGTTGGCAGCTCTCTGAGTCGAGCTCGAGTCGAAATTTCGATAACATTTGTTTTTATTTCTCTGTAAAATTTTAAGTAAGTCATTATTAGCAATTCAAAATTTGACTCATTCGATGTGTTTGTGATGATAGTGTAGTTAACTTGAAAAGAGGTTATCCTGTCGTCTGAAAGAAAAGTGGTTTGTATCGATCGCTGACTACTCAACCGCCATTCATCTGATGTCTTAACCGTTAACATTCTCTTTCAATTCACTTGATGCATTAGGCCTGTTGTCAGTGATGATGCATCTCTACAGAGCTATTTTGATTGCTGGTACTTCAGACTTCAGTAGGGGTTCCAATCACTTCCTGGTTTGTCTGCGACTTTTCAGTGTTCAACAAACATCGGTTTGAGAGAAAAACGAAATTAAGAAATGCTACTTAGTTTGGCAATGAAAATCCAAATCTAAAACTGTAAATTTTATTCTGTGACTGTGATTTTTCAGGATTGATCAACCTATCTTTTATTTGAGGAGGATAGTACGCATCGGAGAATTTACCCTTAACATCAGGCAAAAGCGCCAACACTGACCACACCAACAAGGTTATGAGTATGTTACAGTTCATATGGTCAACATTGTATAGCATTGTTGCACCGTCCAATGGGTTCAAACATTTGATCTATTTATGTAACCTTGCTTATTCTGAACATTTTACTTTTACTTAGCTGTTACTGCTAGAAACACATTCAGAAGTCAATAACCTATGTAAGGGTTGTTTAAAGAAAGCAGATTCATTGAGATTTCTGGATCTTACACTTGACTTATAACTTTGCTGCACCATTGTTTTCCACTCTTAAATGAATCAGGCCGGTTTCATCCAGCAACTATTGTCAAGGCTTTATTCACTACTGTGTTGAACATTGACTTTGGTGAATATAGTAATGTTAAGCTAGCTTATCAATTATGATTCATTAAGTCTTCAGCCATCAGGCTGAATCACATGATAAGGTGAATCCTGTTATTGTCCCCTAAGACTATATTTTAATATTGTATCTTTTTATTTGTAATAGCTCAATATTTAAACCTTAAACCCTTTGATTGTATTTATTAAATTATGATAGTCAAATTCAATTGTCACATTTTGCTGGTTTGGAAAGGGGCGGTTTCCCATTCCCAATATACACGATCAGACTTCAGAAATCACAAGATAAGTGTATTTCACTTCAAATGTCCTGGATTCATGCTCTGAATTTCCTTAAAGCTTAAAATGTTACGACCATTAAATGGATATGTTCATACATACCTCGTGTGAACAGATGCTTTATAAGGCAAAATATATAGGGGCGTTCCTCATATCGAAAAAAGTATCGCATCATTATGGTCGTGCACGTAATAATAACACCGGTTTATGTTTTTGTATATGACAAAAGAAATTCCAATAATTCAACTATAAGATGCAGTTTAATGTAAGATAACAAAGCAGAATGACAACGTTTATCCAATTTTTACATTTCATTATTCACTTAAATACAAATTAAAAACTAGATGCGTAACATGAAGCATTTCTATATCCCTTTGACGTATGCTACATCGCAAAATCATCCTTTACATATTATATACACTATTGCTGTAAAAAACACCCTCTTAATATTTTATTTCAAATGTTAAGATCTTAAGACGGATGTTGCGAGCAGTAATGTAGTTTAATGCTTATGCTTGTTGTTCAAATCCAGGTACAAAAAACTCACGGGCAGATAACAGATATCATGCTGTTGAGAAAATTTATACCAACAAAAACACGCTTATATGTGATTAAATTCACAGCTTGTTAATATATCATTAAGATATATCATTATGTTTTCTATATTTGGAGACTGATTTATGTTAACATGAAATTTGGCTTACGTAACTAAGATCCGTTTCAGCCAAGTTCATTTAAAACAAGTAAGAAAAAATATTCTTAAGTACTTACGTTGTCTGGGTAAGATTAACATATAATGTTCAGGGAAGATTGCAACGAGTCATTAGAAAATTATAGTTTCATCGGTTTGACTTAAATCATAAATCATATGTATATATAAAAAGATATGTATTTTCAATCATGTTTGTGATCATGATAGACATGAATATACAAATAGACGAACAAACAAAGGCCGAGAAGACTGGGTCATTTCAATATTTTTATGATGATACTATTTTCATTTTACATTATCACATCTTAAATTATGTTTTTCAAATTAACCTTTAGGAATTTCGGATCTCTGTGGTGAATTTTGATTTTTAACGATCAAATTTTAAGAACTGTCTATGATCAAGACATGAGTAACATTTTCCTCAAAATACATGGCTTTTTATTCCAAAATATGAAATAATGACACAACTTCATTTATTCAGCATCTCATACCAACTTCAATCAAAATAAGATGATTAGTTCATTAATTGTGAACCGGAAAAGAGTTGTAACAACTTTGTAACAGAGACACCAGATTTTAAAAAAATTTGTAAACATAGTTAATTACGACTTTGAATAAAATCTGATGATAACTTTAGAAGTTATGGGCTGGACAGGTTATGAAACAGTTTTCAAACATTGTCACCGCTTTTTACCAAAATTACCAATTACCAATTACCAATGACACATCTTCATGAAATTATGTGTATTCCTATCAAATTGGATCAAAATTAGATGATTAGTTGAGAAATTGTGCACAAGACAGGATATGAAACAGAATCACGATTTAGTGTCAAAATTATGCAATTTCTTCAAAATTATCAATCCTGACACACCCTCATCAAATCATGTGTCTCACTACCAAGCTTTATCAAAATTAGATGATAAGTTAAGAAAGTAGGAGATGGGCAGAACTTGAAACAGTTTTCTAACAGAGTACCATTTTTTGTAAAAAAACGTAAAGTTTTATGAAGATATTTTCAAAATTGTCAATCATGACACACCTTCATACAATTATGCATGTACGTACCAAACTGGATTATCAATTTAGAAGTTGAGAGCTTTATAAATATAGACATTTCTGAAGCGATATTTCTTTTAAGAAACGGAACGTCATATGGTTTAGACCAAATAGTTGTTGAAATGTTGAAAACTTCACGTCTTAGTATAATGCCACTCTTAAATAAGTGTTTCCACACGCTTTTAGGAAAAGCTATTTTTCCAAACAACTGGGCAATGTCAGTGAGTATTCCTCTGCATAAGAAAGGAGATCGTTGGTAAAGAGATGGGTAAAGTTTTCAACACCATCCTTAAATGACAGACTTTCTAGGTGGTCAAATATGAATATTATCTCGGAATCGCAAGCCGGATTTAGAAAACAATATTAAAAAACAGACTATTTATTTTCACTGTTTGCACTAATACAAAAATCTTTATCTCGACGTAAGCGTAAACCATATGTTGCATTTGATGATTTTCAGAAAGCGTTTGATTCTGTTGATCGATCAAAACTATGGTTCTGTATTAACAATGCTGGTCTAAAGGGAAAGATGTTTACCATACTGAAAGCATTGTATGAAAATGTTAAAGCTTGTGTACGTTGTGGTAATAATGTGACTGATTTCTTTTATTGCCCAATAGGCTTACGACAAGGTTATGTTCTCAGTCCTATTCGTGTTCCTTCTTTATTCATGATCTATATCACAATATTACCGCAAACGGGTAACATGGTGTTTGTATGTTTCCAGATCTCTTAGACATTTTATACTTTTATTTGCTGATGGTGTCGTCGTTTTATCAGAATCAGTAGTTTGGCTACAAAACCAGTTAAAATTTTTTAGAATGTTACTATAAAACATATAATCAATCTGTAAATCTGGATGAAACAAACATTGTGGTTTTTAGAAAAGCTGGACCGATATCAAAGAAAGATGTTTTTATGATAATCAACCCGTGATTGTAAGAAATCAATAACCGTATTTGGGATTTACTTTCAACACAACAGTAAAAAAAATCGCTTGATGGAAGGAAAGCTTTAAAAAGTATGATGTCACTTATGCATAATTTTGGTGTTTTGACGCCAAAGATTTACTTCAAACCAAAACCAAAAAAGCTTATGATATGCTTGGATACTTGGATGATCTAGGTAAAACAACATGGCCATCTCAAGTACGCAATCTTTTATTTTCTCATGGTTATGTCTTTTTGTGGCTTAGGCTTTTCCAGTATCGTTTTCGTGATACAACTATCGGTATGTTTAACCAAGATTGGCGGTCGACATTAGATAACAGTTCAAGATACGATTCATATCGAATTTTTAAAACCTTACTCCAACATGAAAAATATTTACTGCAATTAACATCTAATAAGCTAAGACTTTCAATAATTCGCTTCAGATTAGGACTGTCAAACTTAATAATCAATGAAGGAAGACAAAGTTCGATCGATAGAAGCAAAGAATATGCCCGATATGTAAAAATGGTATTGAAAACGAAATACACTTTTTGTTTGTTTGTCATACATACGAAGATTTGCGTAAACAGTATATATTACAGATTGTTACCTTTCCAAGACTTCAATCTTAGCTTTCAAACAATGTCTTTCTTCTGATGTGAATACTAGCATTCTTATGCTTTCCCAATATGTTACCTGTGCCATATTTCTGAGAGACAACCCCTCAAAATCTACGTTGTAGCTATACTTTGTGTATATGGGCCGGGGGCCTTTCGTACAATAAACACCTTTGACATATTTGACTTTGATATGACTTGTTTACTAGTTTTCATACATATTCGTCACGTTTTCTACAAAATCCAAAAATTCTTTGAAAATATTTTCAAAATAGTTGATAATGACACATTATTACATATACCTGAATATCCATGATATATTTGAAATGAAATGGTTGATTAGTTACAAAGTTATGAGCCGGACACAATGTGTAATATAGACTTGGAGACACGTATCTATCAAAGCTTTTATTTGCCAACAGGCTACATATAGATCAATTTTATGTGTTTAAAAAGGTATCAATTTGAGCATAACAAAACTCCTTTATAATATAACAGTAACCGTTTCTCTTATAATGAAAGACATTGTGTGATCGGTATTCAACACTATTTATTTTCTGACGTTTCTGAAAAATAAATAGATTGACATCTTTAGAAAACGTATAATGTAAATAGTTTGTATTGAAAAGCATTGTCAATTCTTAATTTATTAATTTGTGTGATATGGAAATCTAATAAAACTCGTTGTAATAATATTTTTTTTAGAATGAACTGTAACATTTTCAAAATTGATAAAATATGTTTGAAAAATAGTTCAAACTAAACAAATGTTCTTGCAAATCCCCATGGATAGAAATGCCATGTTCCTCTGTCCTTTGCGAAGTTAGTCAGTCTATCCTGTTTCCTGCTGACTTGAATGCTTTCCGTATATGATTACACGATTTTGGAAGGTTGAAACGTAAGTTATCATTACCAGTTCGAAGATTATCATCGACTCTGCTATTTTGTTTTGTCAAAGTGGACCTTAATTAATTCACTTTGACGTCACTCTTACTGTTTTTGCATCCTTTTTGTGACATGTTATGTGGCCAACTGATTGAAAACAGAGGCGCTTGATATTAACACATGTTGCCTTTCACCATAGCGGAAAGTGACTTCTTATCAGCGTCATAGAAGTTTGTTTTTAAAAGTTAATGACTGAAACTGCTGTCAGATAGCAGTTTACTTTAAGTTAAAACTTACCTAACCTTAAGTGATTACGTAGTCAATATTAATGACTGCGATTATTCAATTAATTTCTTTTTTAATTTATTGGATTAGATTTGATGGTGCAAACTGTCTCAAATGGGAAGCAGATATCTGTAATTTCTTATTTTAAACTGACATATATGTTCCTAAATATGGAATAGTCATGTGATCAGAGTTTTAGAGGTTCCTTTTACATATACTCTAAAAATTGGACACACTCGTGTAAATCTTTATAGCCGATCGAAATCGTTAACTGGAAATACTTTCTTGGTTGCTTCATCAAATATGCATTTCTTTCATGAATATCATACGATAAACTATAGTTTGAAAAAATATATTACTAGCCTACAACAATGTGGTTAACATCTAAACTTCATATGATAGAATGAAAAGAGGAATGGATAATCACTTGCAAAATTCATCATTTCCGTGACAAAGAGACATCATTACAATTTTTGGACTATATTGAAGTGAAGTGACAGTCGTATGATAGGGAGCTATAAAGGGGACTGCACCATAACAAAGCAAACGTAGAGAGCCTAACGAAAAAAGACTTGATTATTTCACTATAACTGTTCTCAGTATGTAATTTTTACGTTTGGTTAAATGTTAATTGTAAACATACTGATATATGCATTATCCATAACAACATAGCACATATAATACAACATGACAAATGAAAAGTACCAATAAGGAATACAAGCGTTATGCTATTTCTTGATTATACAGAAACATTGTTTTCCCCAGGACAAGCAAGCTCGCCAATGTTCTTATAAAGTACTAAGGCTTTAAGCTAATTCTTAAATGAAATTCGTAATAGAGAGGAAGTAAATCTGGTGCCAATGGCATTTCAGATAGAAACATGATTGCTGAAAAAGCTAATGGCGCCATGGAGTCGTCAACTTCAATGCCTGTTTCACAATTGTATTTATACTTTCAGAGATAGTCTTTTGACACTTTTCATCTACTGGCAAAAAAAAAAAGAACAATGATTACAAAAGGGATGAAAATGAATATTGGAGTGTTAATTTCATTTACTGATCAAATAAATAACATTTTATTTCTGAATATCTCAATACTTTTCGGCTCATAACATCAATAGACCTCTGTTAAACCTTTAAAGTATTGGCTACAGAAATGTTATTCTTCAGGTCGACAACAACGTTACAACAGTAGAAATAACTGCTTTATAATTTTGTTGGCAAAAACTGAGTACCGACACAGTGTCTCTGTATTTAGAACTTCATACATTCATACAAAATTCATAGAGTGAAAGTGAAAACAATTTCACTTCCAATAGATCATTACATCAAAATGGACTTGAAGAACTCTCAGGAGATTAAATGAATCGATCTTGCGAGAGATTATGCAGGGGGATTCTTATGACAACGTTTAATACAATACAATCATTACATATCCTTCCAAAATGTATTATTATGATTATTAACATATTCAGTGCTCAAACCGAAAAATGTGGAGCTTTTTTTCTTTAACAAGCATTCCAAAAAATCTTATAGAAAGCATGATAATTGAGTGGCAGGGCAAAGTAAACTTGATTTTAAAGAGGGTTTTAAGAGCTGTAGTCTGCAGGGTTTGCTTCTAGGATGCTGATGTTGTTCCAAAATATGCGTTGGTCAGGGTTGACTTGGATGTGGTTAATCTTGCGAATTTTGAATTTCTGTTCAGAGATCTGGCGTTCTTTTGTTATTCCCCGCTAAACGAAGTCTATGGGGAACATAAATGACCACCGTCCGTCCGTGCAATTTCTTTTCCGGTCCAGAAGGCATACCTCATTGAAAATTGGTATGTGGAAAAGTCATCATGTAAAGTGGTACATTTTGGGATTTTCATTTCCTTCTTACCTTTATTTTTGGCCGTTTCCATGTAAACGTAACTTGTAATTTCGTTTCCGGGCCAGAACTCAAAAACCTTACACATTTTTCATACCATATCCCTGGAAATAACATCTTGTTGATATATATGATTGCAAATGTTGATATTGCAGGCCGGTAGTAGCGCGCACTTATGCAGTCCTGTCGTTGAATTTAAATAACTTGTTCGACTCCCTCTATAAAACAATTCACAGTTACTTAACAGTTGTCATGCTGGTTGAGATATGTTACGCCGAGAAAAATCACGTTCGCGGTTTAGCTGCATTGACGAATTTTAAGTTTGATACATAAGTTTTAAAGAACTAACTGGAAAAACAATTTCGAGATATCGGACTTATGTCATTAGCTGTAACAACTCTTTATTCTAATTTATTGTATATATATTATTTATCTTTTTTTTCTAAAATAAAATGTAGCTTATTCATGATTGTTACAGACTTAAATATCGCAAAGCGGTGTATGATTTGAAAATCTGTAAACCATGGACTTGTCACGTCAGACACACGATTTATTATTTGCTTAAACGGAATAAAATAGAGTGTATAAAAGATTCGACATTAATTCAACCATAATAATGTACCTAAATATGGGTAAAGAACATACTTGAAGTATAACATTCGGCCACTATTCGCCTCGAAGACACAAGTAATTAATAAACCCATTCCCAATATCATTAGTTACTAGTCAATCGTAATAAAGTATCTGAAAGCGTTAAATTAAGTGATGGCCCTTAATTTGGAAGAAATTAACTTGTTAATGTTTGACGAATCCCTGGTTTGTACACAGACAATGTGAGCCTCTCAGTCCTTACGTATCGCGGCATTCCTCGTATCGATCGTATGTCGGAATGAGCGAGTAGGACACGCCTTAACGCCGCCATTGTCGCTTGGCAAGATATTTAGGTCACACATGCGCATACCGCGCAAATCTGCCAAACTAGGACAAGGCGAAGCAAGTACTCTCTTACATACAGTGACAGCAGGAGATCCGTCCGTCTTGACAAGGTAGAGAACTAACTGTTGTCTTGGTACTCGTTGATAGAATGTTGTTATACTAGTTATAGTGAATGACAAATCAAATCGACTCAAACGCAACTTACAATTACGCGTTAGTCATGGAATCGAGCAGCTATAAATGTGTATATGAGACGGAAATGCTCGAACCTAAAAGAGGTTGATGGTTGTTGTTGTCTCAACGCGCCTGTGTGATACAAATAATAATTGGGCGGCGAGGCCGTTTGGCCATAACGCCGTAAGGCCGTGCTGTTCATGTTTCATGTACGCGAGGGTTCATCTAACTTTAACCCGAGGGCGTTAACACTACCTACATGTAATCACGACATCAATCTACAATCAAAACGAAGCAGATATTGATGATGCAGATAATCGTACATTGTAAGGTTGTCTAAACATATTTTTAATTGCAACGTTGACGTCTCTCCCACTGAATTTGAGAAACAATATATATTTCAGGTATCTGACGTAGGATAGGGCTTCTTGTGCTACACACGCAACCAGTTGAAATGTAATAGCTACCAAAACAGACTGAATGGCCATTGTCAATATGAACCATGTTAACAAAGAGCATAGCACAATTTTGATATGTTATATACATTTTGCACCAAACATTGATTATACATATCAATTTAGTAAGAATTACTAAAAGTAATGTTTGACTTTAGGCAATTAATGAAACATGATCAATTGGTCATGAAAAACATTCTGTTACTTTAACTGACTTCAGTGTTTATGGTTAGTTCTCTTGGTATGAAGGTCATAGGTTTAACACATGTTTCGACCCATACATTTGTTATTGTCTTTTTTTGATAAAAATGCAATTTTGATGAGTGTCAATGCTTTTGTTGGAAAACAAAGTTACAACTTACATTAATTTCAAAATACAATATTATATCGTATCACGTCTTCATGGCAAAACCAGCTATTTATGATTAACATCCACTATACATAATGAAAACCCAGGCACGTGCATACCGTAGGCAACATGACTTTGAATGAAACATGGATACCCGAAAAAAACAACAAAAAAAGGCATGTGCGGAAATTGTGATGTCATGTCTAAGTTAACGACTTGAAACTAATCGCACATTTACTTATTTTAGGTAAATGATATGATTAATTACACTCTAACAAACACAAGTTCAAACAAATGGAAAAGTAAATCAAGTCTTCAACTTTGATCTGAAACGCAATTTCATGCATTATTCACTTAAAATATTCATGTCACGGAATCATGAGAGTTATAGTTACAGTCAGGCGAAGGTCAGATGGTTATCGGAGAATGATATGAGATAAGAATCAATCTATTCGACATAGCCATGGCCTTGAGTAAGTACTAAGTAGAAACATTTTACTTATGTCTAAAAAAAAAACATACTATTATGACTTATTACAAGTTGTATCTTTGACCTGTTCGTTGTGAAACATGTCGGTCAGTTTCAGGTCAGGACAAAATGTCAGTAACGTGGCCTAATAACGTCTCCCCCGACCAATGGCTGAAGGACAAGCCGACGTCATTATGGAGGGATATGTTTGATCGTGACGGATACTTGGTATGAAACTACAAAAAACATTTCTTTGACATTTGTATTCTATGTTTCCATTAAATCAGTCCAACATTGCCAGGTGCTGACACATTTCGAAGTACATGTACTTTTTGTTCAATTTCCCTGGTACGCTTATATTTTTTGTACATAACCTTTATTATGTTTGTGTAACATATAAATTTTTCTTGTACGAATACATTCTTTACCACTTATTTATATAACGCAAGGGGCGTTTTCCGACATCTGTAATTATCACTTATCACATTATACATGATACATTTAATGTGTTATGGCCATGCAGATTATTTTTACGTTAATTGTATCTAAGTGAAACGTACTTTAACAGGCTCTATAAGGACATTTGTATTCTTTTCTGGGTTTATTTTCATAAGTCCATTGTTGCATTTTTAAAAAGATGTACTTCAGTTAATCTTTAACGATAAATTCACTTTATAACACAATTGTAATATATGAAAATAATTGAACCTAGTACAGTGCTACACTGAATTTCAGCACAGAACCAGCCATGATTCGGTAGTTCCAGCAGATGCTCGCCGGTTTAACCGCTAAGCATATCCACATTTTTGTTGCGGGCTTTCTCCCGACAATAATACTAGCAACCGTGATATAATGTTAAATTCTCTTGCAAGCGACTTAAAGTTCCATATCACTTAACCTTGAGCCTCATTTCACTTAACATAGATATTCGACTGCAGTGAAACGATGAATTCTTCATTCTAAGTCTTATACTTCTTAATATTTGGAAATATCTAATTCATCAGTTATGACACCGAGAAAGTAATTGGTTTCAGAAAAATATTCTGAAGTTCATTTTACCACTGTATGAACAGTTACTAACAATTAGTGACATTTCAAGTCGGTCCGTTGCGCAAGAGATAGAAAATAATCATTATCTCATAGCATGTAAGGTATAGATAATAAGATCCTCTTTCGTACACATACAATATATACGAGGGGAAGTCAATAAGTTCATATTGCTACAGCCCTGAAGACATCGCCGTTGATGTCATTTTTGAGATAGGCCATCTGCCGAGAGTTTACAGACATGAACAACCCATCCCCTATCATTCACTTTGAGATTAACAGCCTGTTGAACACAGGTACCCTCCTGTAATCATGGGAAGTTCTACACCTGAGCATCGTGCATCAAGTTTCTAACAAAAGAAGGGGTGAATGCGACTGAAATACATAAACGTATGATGTGTATTGGAAAGAAGACCCTCAATATTCTATAGTTGCAAAATGGTCAGTTGAGCCCGATTGTAAAATAAAGTTAGAAGAGTTTAGCATTTCTAATGGAAGTGTTTGCATTATATTTCATGAGCACTAGCAAATGTCCAAGGTGCCTGCAAGATGGGTGCCACGAAATATAAATGTACAAGATCGACACCCGAGAGTTACGTCAAATCGAGAGCTCTTGGACATCTACAATGCTGATCCCGATACCTTTTATGCCCGACTGGTAAAAGAGTAATGAGTTTGATTAATCAATGGGATCCTGACACCAGACAAGAATCCATGCAGTGGAAGCATGAGCACTCTCCTTCACCCAAGAAGTTCAGAACTCAGTCTTCTGCTGGCGGGATCTTGCCGACCACCTTCTGGGAATTAAGGGGCGGAGATTTATGAAAGTATATAAAAAAAGGAGCCTGCTATGCAAACCTCTTGTAATTGTAGCAATTGAAAAGAAGAATGAAGAAGAGGCGCGGCATGTTGACTGCTGGAATAATGCGTCATCATGACAACGCTCAAGTACTCGATGATTTAAAGGATTAGTGACAATATTTTTCCCCGCAATGCATAAATGAGTAGCAAAAAAAGACAAAGCATCCGTTTCTTTAATATTCGTTATATTTTAAGTTGTTTTCTGAAACGAAATCTTAATTCTTCAGATTGTCAACGATCTCTTGACGAAAGAGGAACTGGAAATTTATCAGAGTAAGTAATGTTTTCTAATGTTATAGAGTCCATTGACCAATCAAACAACCTCAGAGTATTTTGATTTTGTCACACTGACATTACTTTAGAAAACTATCTTTAGTGAGGTTGCAAGGCTCAGACCTTGACCCTAATTTCAAACACAGGAAACTGAAAATAATCAATATTTATTAGTACTTAAAGCCTTTTGTACGGGTAGGGTATATTATATCTTTAATTTATAAGGATACAAACAGTTATTAGTTTCAATCTGCGATTGTTTTAAAATAATAGAAAAGATTTGTCTTACTCAATTGTGGAATTTGCATGTTTTGGTTGCCAGTGTGTCCTTGATTTATTATTATGGTCGTGTTTTAAACAGATATGACCATGGAACATATCGAGAGTTCAAGACTTAGCCATATTTCTATTGACACATACCTATTTAGCCACGACCTCTACGTTCAGTTCTCCCTGATTTGGAAGCTGTGGTTTACGTCAGAGAGTCATGTCTCATATATTGAAAATGCTTGTTTAATGTATTCCAGGCTCCTGCTCAAAGATGTTATCGGGGGAGATCGATACATCAAACCACAGACACGACCTCGGCAATTCAGGTATACTTCGTTCAACTCTATCTGTACATTAATTTATTTATAAGTATTTATTTCCTTTGACAAATCATGAGTTATTAATGTCTTTGAAATATACGTTGAAAATGTAATGTATGAATATTTTCCAATGCAAACTTATCTTCCACAGAGGAAAAGAAGACTGACGCTGAGAATATCTGTCAAATTCTATGGCCGAGTTTGTACGTCAAGAACTTTGATAAGGTAAATAAATATATGAAATAGCCTAACATGAAAGCTGGAATGTTGTCATACGTACATGTACACTCTAACTACACTTTATGAACAATATTCGAAAAACTATCAATGTTTAGCCTAACTACCAAATAACTTATATTTGTTTATTGGATTGTTTGTAACATGTGACATTATAAAATGTGAAATTTTTTATGTCATGTCCATCCGCTTTTTTCAGGAAACATTCCGACTGTTAGTTGTGTCACAAATGACAATTTATGAATGATGACATTTGTCAACACGTTATGACTGAATCATTTGCTTAAAGTCAAAATTCTGATCGAGAACTGAAAACATGATGCGCATCAATCAGCCAAACGTTTTTTTTCTATTTAGAAGCTAAACTTTGAAAATTATGTGAGTATGAGAAGCTAAATAGATATCATGACAATGTTTGAGGTTCTCTTTGATTTTAAAGGGTCCGGTGCATGAGCGAGTACTCGCTATATCTCGCTGTCTTCTTGGCGATGACACCGTCTTCGATCACGACATGCTCATGGTGAAGGTAGTGTATGAAATATTAAGGTACATTTATGCTTATCTTAGTCACGGTTTTTAATCAAATGTAAATGCCGCCCAGCGCGTGGCTCAAATTATGTCTTAAATAATGTCACAACAAGATTACAAACGTTTAGTAATCAGGTCTGACAAGAGTTGCCCAGAGGACGGGCATTGTCGCCGAGTTTTCAACATCAATACATGTACATCCGCTTGCTTCAGGCTCCTAACACGGACACTGCGACACCTTGGCACCAAGACGAATCTTACTGGCCTTCGGTTCCAGACAAAAGAGCTCTCATGTGCTGGGTTAGGAACATTGTTGCTAATTACATTTCCAGTATACTCATTGGGTCTGAAACTACATCTAATTGATGTGAAGAATTTACCTCAAATCAGTTGTAATTTGTAAAACTGTGTGTTATTTTGTATCCTAAATGAAGTCCCTTGGTTAGCTTCCAACAATTCAATGTCTTGTAAAGCACCTGTTACTTGATTAGATTCTCTCCTTATTAAGATGAATATGATCAAAGTTATATTTGTCTTAAACAACTTTTGTTATGTAAAGTACCAAGTTTTGAAATAACGATTACAAAGGACGGTTTTGTATGTTTAATCTTAGTTCTTTGCTATTATCATATATCACCATAATGATAACCCATAACCAATTACGTTACATGTATGTACTCGTACACCAATTATCTCGAATATCATATATCATGAATATAGTTCTTTAAAATTAGTTTTAACGAAGTGTATGTCATAAATACTGTCGACATATTAAATTGTAGTAAAGGCCAATGTTAATCATATGTTTACCATGTCCAGTTTCAAATTGAGGAATATTTCCTTCCAGACTGCACTCGATGATGCGCACAAAGAAAATGGATGCATGTGGTTTGTACCAGGTTCTCACAAAGGAGGAGTTAGACAACATCGGCCAGTAAAAGAGGGTTGTCATGTACTGACGTGTGATACCACTGAGGTAAAGGTTAACCATTGTACATGACTATTGATTACTAGTGCGTTAATAACCTGTAACATATGAACAAAGATATTTCAAGCATAAGTTTAGTAGTTGTAAAGTAACCGTAGATTATAAACAATGTCCGTAACTTTATCATTATATCTACACTATAGTCCCTTATTGCACGCCTTGTGAAATCAACATCAACTTATCTCATCATTAATGGATATCAGTTCCTTCGGATTACTGTTTTCTGTGTTTGACTATGTTAAAATCAACATCTTATTTGACCGATTGACATTATTAAAATGGATTTTCAAATGATTATAAAAGATTGTAATTGCAATATAAACGATAGCCCCTTGGTTAACGGTCTGAACATAACAATGTATGGTTCGTAAGGGACGTACTAGAAAAGAATACCTAGTTATATACTTTCCCCTTAACGTGACACAGAGTATGTTTCATACTTCGTTATGTTGCTTAGACAAAAGCAAAAAATACCATATTGCTTGATTTATTTCAAATTGTCATCCAAAACATGCATCTTTATCTATTAAATGCCCTTATTATGAGATTTTCTTGTTTCAATTGTAATCGAGAAACGGCCAAATAAATTCCACTATATCCAACTTCTGCGTCACATTTACATTATTGTTAGTTAAATGACTTACTAGACACTACCAATCTACATTCGTATTTTTGTCCGCTGTAAATGAGTTTTAAAATTGCGCTTGTGCCAATGTTCCGTTGTCAATCTTTAATCACAAACTACGACTGTAAGTGTCGGTATTTTGAAATGATAACGATTAGGATGGTATTCTTCAGATAAACTACCTCTCGATGAAATGATATAAGTTATAAACATTGACAAAATTCAACTCCAACAACATACATGTACTTAGCTGAGCCTTACATGGCGCAAGAAGAACTGTTAGTGAGGCAGCTTTCTGAAATAGGAGAGAGGTTTTACAATGCACAACACGTACTTTGTTTTATTAAGGATGACAAGAAAGTGTGTGCCGAAATCAAAGCTGGGTCGTGCACATTCCACCATGGACGAACTCTCCACTACACACAGGGAAACTCTACAGATCATATGAGGCGAGCAATAGTGACGTCATTCAGACCGGAGGCAATGCTTGAAGCGTTTCTACAAGCTGGTCATGATCATGGGAAGAAGGTGAGAGTATTTACCTCGTATTGAATGCTTATGAAGTCAAATCAAATATATTATTACCGATGGAAAATAAATTACTAATAACATTTTGATTTAAAGTTACTAAACTCATTTCATACAAACTGAACGACATCAATCATTATCTTACCCATGTATGTCTTAATCGTGAAAGAAAGAATCAAAATTCACAGTGACGAAACCTGTTTCAGGGCAAGAATACAGTGTTGCGGTCGGGGCAAACTCACGGAACCAAATGACAGTTCAATCAGCAGGCAATGTAAAAATAGAACTCTAGCATTTCACTTTTCATCCCAAAACAAGGCTTTGTTATTTTATTTCGTTACGCCAACGTTTGAATGCCAAAAGCTAAGTTCAAAATAAACATCCTCAGATAGGTGAATCTGAATTACTTAAATTCATGAAAGGTAACATTTTTCTGCAGATCTATCTGTAAAGGCTGTATCTTTATCTTTTTGCTTAGATTTGTTTGCTTATGAAAGCAGTTAAAACACGACAGCCTTATTGTTTGAATTGTTATTTTACAAGGTTTAACATTCCTTTATCTGAGGACCCTTTGAAAAGACAATTGTATCAAAAGATAAAGAACACAGTTAAATATAAAACAGACTCTAATCTATACAGATAAGAACGTTGATTCAAATTAAATGCGTGTTATTTAGATGAATATGATATTTTATTCAACTCTGTATGCGGATATCAGCTTATTAAACAAACTAAACGATTAAATGAAATATTGATGTGATATATCCAAATTATTAAGGATTTTCCAATAAAATTTTACTTGTTTTGTTAGTCATGATTTTCAAATTATTTTTTCATAGGCTTTTAAGCGCTTAGCATTGCAGGTGTTGGACGAAGGTAAATCGAGTGCATGTTGGAGTCAACACTGATGCGCTTTAACTTTACAGATATAACAGCTATATATTTGTTTTTAAAACGGTTAGTCTTATTTTACATTCGTAATAACAATGACGATTTTTTTCAGGCATAAAATACCAATTGTAGAGGATTTTGAAGCGTAACGAGATATTGATTGATTACATAAAATTACGATGATGGCATTTTAGGTCTAATATACCAATTGCATTAAAGTTAAAGCGTAAAAAGACATGAAATAACATCAAATCATGAAATCAAACCAGCATGGATTACTCACAACTCGGGCTGTCAGGTAATCTTGGACTCAACTCCGCTATTACCCGTGTTTCACTAATTGCCACGACGGCCAGTATAACTGTAAGCTAGCAACAAGTTTGATATTGATATGGTATTGTCGTGAAATATATTGTAGTGTTTGAAAACACAATGTAATGCCTATTGAAGCGTCCCTTCCGTTGGCCAGCCAAGCCAAACGAAAGCCATATTCGCAATGTGCCTAATGAAATACTGTTCTGAGACGTGTACCAATCAAATAAATAAATACTGCTCATTTACTATCATTTCAGTGATTGATATAAAAATCTCTTCTGTCTCTGGGGTCCAACAATATGTTGTGTAGAATACATTACCACTGGCCTGCGAGTAATAATATTTTGTAACCTGACGTTAAACACAGCTGAGTCAAGTTCAAAATAAAGTTCCTCGAAAGATATTTCCAAAACACAAGTTTATTTCTGACAATTTATGTTCGTAATGAACATTCAATTGGCTCTTAACTTCAAATTGCTTTATGCGGAATTACAATCACGTTATATTACAATTGATGTTTGTGGGAAGCCTAAAATTTTATAATCTTTTCACGATTACATCCCATCGTAAAAGAGAGTGCTTTGCGATTGCCAATATTGAAAACACAATAAACCCTATGCAAATTGTACAACGGACAAATATTTTGTGGTTATTTTGTAATAAGCCTCATTTTAAGAGTATTTGCAATTCAATTACGTTTTCGAGCGTTGAAGAGGAAGCACATTAAATCTTTGTTGAGCTGATTTAAGATATCACTGCAGCACCAATTACCTGAGACTACGGAATCGTGGAAAGTCTCGTCGAAGAACGTGAATCCAATTCCAATGAAGGTATTGATCAAAGAGAACAATACAAGAATGTCAATCTAATGACGCACATTTGAATTATTTTTGCCATTTATTTTGTGAATAGGTAACGACAAAACAGGTCGTAAACTAACTCAACGAATATTTGCAAAATTTATCAAAGTAAAGAGACAGAAAAGTTACTTTATAAAAATAAACGTTTATTACCTCTCAAATGTTTACTGTTGTAAAACGATAAGGGAACCTTAATGGCTAAGTCAGTCAACCCTATCATTTTTAACGGTATCATGTATGGCTAATCGGCTTCATGGTATCTCTTTTCAAGTTGACAGATGTTTTGATGGTTATTGTTTTAAACTATATTTTCATTTGAAAAAATGAGCCTCGCAAATCGAAAAGCTTCAAAATCATTACGAAGGATCTCCAGTAAATAAAACTCTAAAATACCATAGTTTTATTATATTTAAGGAGTTTGAATTTAATTGAGGGTATTCAGACAGGTAAAAGATTTCAGTTAATTTATACTTTAATGTGTATAACTTATTTTCATTGCTTTATGTAATAAGTTAAAAGAGAATATAAGTTTTTCAAGTACCAATCTGTTACTGGAAATTGTTTTCCAAGGTTTATACGAATTTTAAAGGTGACTTTCGAATTAAACTGATAACATAAACTTTACTGCACTTCATCAAAGTCACGTTAATTCTGTTATAAATCCTCAAGCCGTCAATCTGCCAACTCCGATGTTTATAACGGTGCCATGATTTCCTTGCAGTAATCACCTTAAGGTAGATTCGTGAGGAACCAATTTTCGTCATAAAGATATGAAAAGGAATAACTCTATCTGCAGTTAAATTTAAGTTCATTCTCTCGCAACAGAGGTGGCTCGGTCGAGAATGTAGAAACCTGATTGGATGTATTAAAAGTTAGTTGTGCAATCGGCGACGCCGTTTCAAAAGTAATCATTCAAATCGCTAAAGGTTATGTCCGTCAACTTTTGGAAACTTTATTCGAATATGTACTTTGCACTTTGAGTCTTCTTTACATTACTCATTCGCCTTCTATAGCGACAAATGTGTGACATCAAATATGTTATTCGTGCATTCTGTTTTCATTTGCTGTCATATTGCAAGGTAGTTCATGTTACTATATTGTTCCGCTAGGGGAAACTGACGAAAGCTCGAGAAGAGCTCTTTTTATGACAGAGGTTGTATAGGAACTTATGCCGGAGCTACCCCTGTTTGGAGAGAATGTCTGATGATATGATTTTACAATTTTGACAGAAGATGACGACTAACTGAAAGATCGAATATAACCTGAGTACTTGTTGAACAAATGCTAAATGTCATTGTATGGTTCTGAAATGTACAAACGTGAATAGATATATAATGATTTGCTATTGACGTTGTTAAAGTTAGTCTCATGTTAAGTATTTCGAATACTGATGGTCAAAGGAATTGAATAACATATTTTCATTCCATAGTAACCGCTTACATTAACTAATATCATTTTCAGTCGAGCAAATTGCTTAATAGAATAGAAAAACAAAAATAAGAAAATACTAGATTCGTAACATGAAACGGACCAATTATAATGTGAAGCATCATGACTGTTAAACAATACCTTGACCTATATAGAAATAGTGTGCAAACATAGATTTGGTGATGAACGTTTCATGTCTGTACATAAACAATGACAAACATTTGCTAAAACCTATGTAATAAAGCCGTCATTTTAGGCACACAACAATATCAAAAAGGTGAATGTATGTAGTTTCTATGCAATAATAAAGATCAAAGGCAATGCACAATGCGTCATGTCAGAAACATGAAATTCCTAACTAAAAGCAACAGAACTTGTTTCATGACATTTTATCAGACTTTTGAGGGAAACTGATACCGGAATAACCCGCCCTTATTTTGAGTAAGCCAATCAACTTGCTAAGTATACATGTATTGGGCATTTAGCCCGCAAAAAGGTTATTTTATGAAACTTTAGTCGTCCATTGAAACAGATGGTCAACAGTTCAAGCTGAAACTAATTTATTCCTAATGACCAAGTACGTATATTTGGACGTAGATAAGTTCTTGTGTTCCAAGGATAAAGGTGAATTGACTGGTTTGGACCTACATGACAGCCTAAAAGAATTATCTCGCAAACCTGTGAAATTTTGCTTTTTCAAAAAAATCACTGACAGCCCTGGAGTCCCCTCTTAAAATGTTTGCTTTCATCACAGATAATAGTTGCTTCGACATTTGAGAAAGGGCAAACTTTCATTTTGTTTCACAGAAGCTAATATCAACCTAGTTTTCCTCGACTTTCAAGTTAGTATGTTTGATTCACTGACCCTTTGATTCACTGATTCCCGTTCACAACAACTTTAATTTCATTCTTTTAGCTCAAAACATTGATGAAAGAAGAATGCAGGACAATGTCCATCATCCCTCCTCCATTTTGTGGCCTCTTATACCGGCGTGCACTTTGAGTTTTTTTTAGCTTTAAAATGTCAGTGAGGTTTTTTACAAAGGCATTTTCTCTAAAATATGTTAGTGTACATGTTTTAGTGTGGCATCAAAATACACAGAGCGAGTCATGTACATCACTCCCTAAAATCAGACTTTTACCCTTTAATAATGAAGCCTTTTAAGTAAGCTGTTTACAGTGCTATCATGCTTATATATCTCTCCATTGCAATGTGTCTTGTCAACATTTTTATCTTTATGTTGTAGACATAGTTCAGTTCCGTGAAAGAAATGCTATAGCACATCAAGTTACTCTACGGAAAGACAAAGACCCAAAAATAAAACTTAATTGATGGATTTTGATCCAATGCCAAAGATGAAGATATTATTTGGTGCGAATCTTTTGAGATATATGATCTACAGCTGCATACCGAAAGTTTGCTCACTTACCACTGAATCGTAGTGCAAATATCATGCAAATTGGGTTTCATTTCAACGTCAATAGAATAACTTCAGCAAAACTGAAAATGGATCGCCCACTGTCCATGTATGAAATAGCCATGCTTGAACTCATTTTGGGATCGTCTGGTCTTTCGTGCAAAAATTCGAATTTTGGCATATTGATATAGACAGAAGGGAACACATTTTCGAAATTTCGATTTCGTTATATGTCGAATAAAATGTTCCATATAGACTCTATGAGCTTAAAACCCTTATACTCACATTGACATTGTGCTAAGGAACAAATTTGACTAATTTTTAAAGAAGTTGATAACTTAAAAATGATTTTATGGAGAAAAATAAAAATTAGTGTTTTCGGAATTTTGACCCCTGGTCACTTCAATGGCGTGCCAAAACTGTTACGGGTAATTGTGGGGTAAGATAAACCTTTGCCTTAAAGAAGACTTGATCTTCATATGTGTATTGAAAATTCAATATTATACGTTTCTTTTTCGCAATGCAACGATACTTCAAAGACGTCTCAAATTACATGATATTTGCACTAGTATATACAGGGATGTGAACAAACTTTTGGCATGCAGCTGTGTAATCGACATTGCAAAACTTCTATCATAAGTTAATATTATGAAAGCAGTTCTATAAATATAGTTTTAAACTATTTGTAATATGATACTTCGCTCATGACGGACGTCATTTACAAGAATACAACTACTTTAGTTCAGGACAGGAAAATGCTATATGCAAAATATATGAAACCATCCAATGTTCGAAACTTATATTTTCTGAACATAATCTTTTTTTAAAAATTATGTATTAATTTATCATTTTAGCAAAACAAATCCACGCTTGCTTTATGTTTACTTTGAAGATAACATTATTAACATACACACCGAGTCACACTAAAATGAATGATACACTAAAACACGTGAAAGAGAGTAGATTTTTATATTGTACAACACGTTACACATCAGATGAAAAGTAATTGTTTTCAGTCAAGCTAAGAACTAAAAAGGGACTATAATTTTTGAAAACATCGTTAAGTCATTTTCCAATTTAACTTATCACTTATTTAGTTTTATTCACTTTCGCTGGTCTGCCAAAAATATGACGAATACCGCTTTCAGAATCAGCCGTAGTAAAACTTCTTCATTGAGGAAAACATAAGTCATTAACATTGTAAAGCCTCTTTTCACGGCGATCAATCATGATTTTATTACCTTAAATGTTTTCTAGATATAAAACGCGTTTCATTGGTAAAACAAGTCCAAGTTCACCGAAACCGACGATTGTTGTCAACAGTTGTAAATGGTTTGATACGACATGAGTGACATGTTATTTAAATTGATTATAATTAGATTATAATTTATTAGGCCTGATACAGGCAAGCAGAAACTGGTGTTTATTTGTGTATTCTTCTTCAATAACTTTTATAATGTTCAGCTGCAATAACTGCAGAAGATCGATCAATAGTAACTAAAACCTGAGATCACAGGGTGCTACCATTATTCAGACACGTGATTATTTGGTAAAGTTTTCTTGTCACTTGCAACCTTCAAAAGCAAGATAGATTTCTTGTTGTTCAAGGGATTGAACATATTTAGAAATTGAATTATGAATTATAGCCTCCTACAAGTCGGTGTAACGTGAAACCAGCGTCGAAATATATATGACTTCAACAGCATGACTCTATAAATAGGGTGTTGCCACTGAGGTGAGAATTGCAGAGTACTCCACGATAATTAGGACAAATAGATGAATATTCATATTGTTAATATAACAGTGGAATGTAAAGGAAAGGGACAGCTTTGACATAGATTAAGAGGGTCGTTACTAAACATGGTGAAGAGAAGACATGTTCATATGTTCAGTAGGATGTTCGACACTAAACATGATGAAGAGAAGACATGTTCATATGTTCAGTAGGATGTTCGACACTAAACATGATGAAGAGAAGACATGTTCATATGTTCAGTAGGATGTTCGACACTAAACATGATGAAGAGAAGACATGTTCATATGTTCAGTAGGATGTT
The DNA here is from genome assembly GCA_921293015.1 of Phorcus lineatus. NCBI lineage: Eukaryota > Metazoa > Mollusca > Gastropoda > Trochida > Trochidae > Phorcus > Phorcus lineatus. Next base: position 45,010,750 of record OV121090.1, on the reverse strand, counting down.
CGACACTAAACATGATGAAGAGAAGACATGTTCATATGTTCTGTAGGATGTTCGACACTAAACATGATGAAGAGAAGACATGTTCATATGTTCTGTAGGATGTTCGACACACACAGAAGGAAAACCAAGTGCAGACCATACGTTGAAATGATTCATATAGCTTATTTATCAATAACACGCAGTGGATCGAGTCAAGTTCCATTTGTTAATTAACGGTAGGATAACAACAAATCAATATTTGGGGAACTGAACATGTTTAGTCATGTAGGTAATGAATTAACACATTTTTAATCGATTTCTGTAGCATATCAATACCTAAACAGGTATAGAAAAGGCTATGGCATGATACATTTTGTTCGTTCAGTAACTTTTCAGTAGTACTAAATAAGGTTTGTGTAGTGTACTTTCTTTTTCTTGAAAGACATTCTCATTGAATTTTATATATACCCATGCCAAAAAAGTTTGTCACCCCCTCCTAAAATTCACAAAGCGGACTGGAAATGTAATGATAGACACAAAAAGTGTTCCAAGAGAGCAACAATTTAATTGCAGTATAAGTACGAATACATGGACAAGATATTCAAGTAAATCCAGTGGCTCAGTTAGGAATCCATTCACTTTCAAATCAATAACATTCAAATTGGGTAAATACCAAGGTGCAATGTAAACAGTTTTGAGCAGCTTGTGTCTTTACAACATCAAGCAGGAAGTGACAACTTATTATCAGAATGACTTATTTTAACACTTGCGCAAGTTCAATAACGAGTGGCGCCCCCGCGCGCTTCAATAGGAACGATAATCCGAGAAGGCATGCTGTCAATGAGTTTGTTGACATCTTGCAAGGCAACATCCTTCCAAACTCTCACCAAAGATGCCCCCAAATCGTATAAATCTGCTGGAGGAGGGTTCAACTTTGTTAATTGACGGTCCATGCGGTCCCACATGTGCACATAGGGTTCATGTTTAGGCTTTTGGCAGGCCAGGGAAGTCTGTTTACACCTCGCCAATGTTGAACTCAGATGTCCCTATGCTAAGTGGCCCACAGAACACGTAACCGGCTGTGTTCCGCAGTCATGCATGGTCGACGCAGAGGTCTTCTAGCCCTGTAGCCCCTTTCAAGCAGTCTGTTGTTCACTGTTTGACGGCTAAGTCTGACGTTAGTATGGCGACCCCATCTGTCTCGGAGTGACGTCGAAGATAAACGGCGGTTCCGACGTACTAAACGGAATAGTACACAGTCATCTCGCAGCGATGGTTTCCGATGACGACCTGTAGGATTTGTTGGGGCCAATGTCTGCTGTGTGCGATGTAGTTTTTGGATTCTCTGAACAGTTCTTTTACTAACATGGAGCTGACCACTTATGACGTTATTTGTTGCGCCAGCTCGACTCATTCTAATAATTTGGTTCCGTATTACAGTGGACGTTGGATTTGGCATTGTGCAGACATTAACTAAGAGCGGACGACATATAAATTGTGGTCGTGCAAAGACACATTGAAATTTCAATGAACTTCGTGTGTTTCTTAGCACGCGTAGGTTATGTTGAATTAAATGCACGTGCTTTGCATTTTATCACGTTCACAAGTTGCATTCGGTTGAATGTTTGAATCTCTACGAACACAAAAAGCTTTGTACCAATTTTAAGGCATTTTTTCGAAAATTGAGGAGGGGGTGACAAACTTTATTGGCATAAGTATAGTTTAGCAAAACATTCTATTGTTAACTCTAACTGAGCATACGAGCATAAGACAGTTAGCTTTCGCAAATATTAAAAGTAATTTTGATATTTTAAATATAAGACATAATGTATCAGCATGGAAGAATCCCTTGTAAAGATTTTTAACTTTACATATGGATTAATTTCCTTACCTTCTCTTTCCTGAATTAACCCAGCGAAATGGGCTCCTGTTGAAAATTATATAATGGTTTTGAAATGTAATAATGAGAAAATGAAATAGGAAATTGAAAATTGTTGTTGATTAACCAAATTCATGAGTTGCAAACGAAAACAGAAAATGCAGAGAAAAGCAGCAACAAAATAAGGCTACAATCCTTCAATTACCAATACTGTCATTTACACATATAGAATTTAATGCAAGAATAGTTTACACATTATTACCTTAACCTCTTCTGAAAAACCAATTGAAAAACTAATGGTGTGACCCTACATGTAGCAATACATAAGCTTAAAGAGTGCTAAATTTGCCAAACCAAATATAACCCGCCACAACATTTGAATAAATGTCTGTCCGTGTGAGTCCGAAGTTTTTCTTTTTCAGACCAGAACTAGAAATTCATCAACCTCAGACCATGTTGTCATGACGATGTTCGCCTGAATACGCAAGTGATGATGCTGCAGATGTTGTATAAGTGAGAAACCATTATGCCAATTAATCAACCGGAAGTAGTAGTGATAATTGGGAGTGTTCATCGGTGGGTGTCCAATTCTGCAAGCTGCTTGCTGTCCAACCTGTGTGTGGGAACTGAAGATTATTGAAACGTGTATCATATCCACCTGTCACAATTGCTCTCTCAAGCTCTACTAGCGATCTTCATGGCATTCTTCATGTAATACTAAAATTCAGAAAGAACCAATAACACAGTTCGTTTTCTTTTTATTCCCAAATATGAAACGTGCAACGAGGTGATCGTTTCTTGAAATCAATTTTTAAAAGATATTGACTCGAATCACAAATTCTCCGTTGTTTCAATGGACTGTCATATTATTTATTGATTCAGCATAACTTGCAGACCACAAAGATCATATTTTAGAAATGTGATTCCCCCCCCCTCCCCCCCCCCCCCCCCCCCCCCCCCCCCCCCCCAATCATAACGTGTTGATGGTTAATATTCCGCGCTTTCAACTTTTATATTTTTCTATAAAACACAACTTACCCTTCTGTTTTCACGACAAAACTTTACGAGTCTGACCTCAATGAAAATTAGGACGTCGCATAGTCATCTTGTGTAAATAATTAAATATTGTATCATTTTAAATATATTTACCACTATGGCTGGGAATGTGGTCGACTCTGTCTGCCTGTTTGATCTATGACTAATTTACAAGTCTAAAACTGTCCCCACTGCGGACTAATGCTATAGTGGATCTATTCATTTTTGGAAGTGTTTTTTCTCTCTCGGGTATAACTGACACAAGCTTGAAAGAAATACATAAATTTTCCTCTAGACATTTTAGCGTCTCGATAGGAGGATCCTTTGGTCTTTATACATAATGGTTATCTTTCAATATTACACCCAATGATCCAATGGGACACCATAAACAAAGTTCCTTGAAGAAAAAACTACTTTATGGCAATCTAAAGTTCTTGCCAGACTGGAACTGACACATAAATAGAAAAGAGTATGAAATATTTGTGTTGAAACACGCTCAGGACTTTTACAGTCACTGGCAATAACTATATGAATAAAACCAATTTGCTTAGAGCCATTAAACTTTCACAACGTTTCAAACTTTATACGGGTTTGCGCATACACACGAGAGGTGTCTTGTTTCGATATAAGTTTGGTCAGAGGTTTAAGGATGTTCGCTCCTCACCCACCATCTGCGCGCGACTAAACTGTCAACTTACAAGTCACAGTTACAAAACTCAAATAACCTTAAATCATAATGTTATTATATAATTAACAAACGTAGTACATTTATTTTGAAATAATTCACAATTGTGCTGACTCAGCAATTTTCAATTGTAACTATCATTTGAGCAAGTTCTATTAACTGTTTTTCTTAGAAAGTAGATTTTGTTGAATGAATATGATTTGTATGTATGCGTTCAGGTAGATTTTTAGATAATGAGTGAGAGAAAGCATGTTTTTAGTACATAAATAGCTTGAATGTTGATAATTTAATTGAAATGTTTCAATACATGTTGTGCCGTAGCGGCTAAAAACCCACACTACTATACATATATTTAACTTTTTCTGGGAGAAAATTAGGTTGTCTCTGACATATTTCGATTTTAAAAAATGTTTAATACAGTAACTTACCTATATTTAAGATTTCTCAAAAAAGGTCATCATTTCCCCATTGACTACCATGTAAAATTTTTGATTGACAGAGGGATCTTTGTCTTAAAATATTTCAAGAAAACCCACACTAACCCCCATTTGCTCTGCGACATAGTTTGGATTCTAGAGCTTAAAGAGCACTAATCTCCAAGATCATTGGCAGATCTTATTCCAATTTGGCAAAAAAACATGTTTTTTAAAAATCGTCTGAGGCGTCAAATTATGACATAAGTTGAAGATGACATATCCCACTGGTCCCAGATAAATCGGACAGAGTCGTCTATTGTCCCTTCCATTAAGGAACCAGTTATATATAATTAATTATTTTAAAATATATTTTTTTTTCAACTGGCCATTAGAAAAACTGAGTTTTAAATTGTTATTACGAATCTGATCTGTCCAACCTCTTTTGAATGATTGCCATCCACGTGTTTAATGACTGAAATTTTGTTAAAAACACGTTAAACGCAAACTCATTCACTCAAATGTAACCTGTAACCGGCATAAGTTAATAATTACACATTGCAACTTTCAATGACCATTACTCTCCAGGAAAAACGTGGAAAGCGTGGACAATATATTTGTTTACTAATCCTCATACCAAGTTTCATTGGTTTTTCAGTTTAAGAGTTCTGCTCCCGGAAAGAAATGTTAATGAACTGCCAGAATTAAAAATTTAAAGAAGTTGAAGGGTATTCGACTTTCTGAATTTTCCACAAGTTTTATTGAGCAACGTCTTATAGTTTTTCAGTTGTTCAGAAATAAAATTTTAAGTATCATTTTAAAAGAAAACCCTAAATATCTTAAACTTTCAAGAAATTTTAAGTTAAAAAAGCACATCTGCATATGTTGACACATGTCTGTTCAATGCAATCTAGGTATGATCACATTCTGCAGATTGTTCGAATCCAATGCGCTAGCCCGCCCCTGCATGTAAAGAAGAGGCACAAGTCGGGCATGTTCCTTGAACTTGATAGGCTGTTACATCATAGATAACAATATTAAATTAAACCATCCTCCTGAATCAGATCTCACTTCTTCCTAATACCACCACTGGACTCAATACCTTATCGTGGTGTGGTGGTTTGCGTGCTTCAGAGACCCTGAGAGCTATGCCAGCCGGAGCTTACATGCTCCTGATAGGGACACCCATGCTGGACAGGTCGACGGGTAGAAACCAGACCAAATTTGAGTCGTTCTAAAACCTGCTTTCTATCTCTCACTATGCCTTAGTTTCTTTCCGTCTTTTCCCTCATCCTGTCGATCCCTTTCTTCCTGATGTGTCCACTCTCTTTGGGATGCTTGTCATCCACGTGTTTAATAACTGAAATATTGTTCAAAGCACGTTAAACTCCAACTCACTCACTCAGTCTTCCTAATACCCTGGTCTCGGGCTAAACCACTCGTATGGCTCCAAGAAAAAGATAGTTAGTTTTGTTTAATGTCTAATGCATTTACATGCCTCACCCCATTAATGTTCCGCTCAAATGAAACGGATACCTTTAGGCTCAAATATGTCCTATTGTTTTTAAATTATCACTTTTTAAATTGCCTTGATGTTGATAAAGTGATACGAAAACCACAAATTGAGACATTGCAGAAAGATAGGACTGTAATACGTGTATGAAAGTTACGAATAACTGCAAATGCTACCTATAATACTGTATACATTCTCAGATAATTTTTTTTAACTACAAATGGGTTCTTTCGTGAAGGAAATTTAAACGTTGCTCTTCTTTCATAACAAATATGTTCATGCTTTAAAAACGTTCTGATTGACTAATCATAATTAACATTCGTACGAAAGTCTGTACTCGGTTATTTTTCTTTGGTAAATTTTAAGATCTATATAGCATCCTGTAGGCTTATTTAGTATAAAATCTATATAATCTCTCTACCAGTCTAATAGAGATCCTGTGGGTAAGAGGCTGCTGTTAAAATAATTGTAACTGACAGACTTGTCTGGGCACCAAATTATACAATGACCTATAGTAAAGCGACATTGAAGCATGTATTTAAGACAGAAATACCATCGCAAGTGCAAGAGAGGCATGTACTTTTGCCGTGTGGCGCTAACAAAATTGATTCCCTTATGATGACCACTTTAATTATATGAGGTTTGTTAATTATTAACCCTGGATTACCTCTGTTTTAACATTTATACCCTTTTTATGAGTACCAATTATTATTTTTAAAATAGCGGGCGGGATAGCGCAGTGGTTAGCGCGTTCGGCTTCGGATCAGGAGGTCCGTGGTTCGAATCCCGCCAGGGGCTCGGCAACTTTGTCTGCAGTAGAGAACTGTTCTACACGCAGTCAGGTTTGGGTGCAATGCTACACTGAAATTCAGCGCAGTACCACCCATGGTTTGATAGTTCCAGCCGATGCTCGCAGGTTTCACCGCAATGCATAGCCACAATGGTGTTGTGGGCTTTCTCCCTGCACTAATACTAGCAGCCGCGATGTAAGTGAAATAATCTTGAAAGCGGCGTTAAACACCAACTCACCTCACCTATTATAAAAATTATAGACGACTAAGCTTCTGATTCATCTATAGGGTTTATTGTGTCTTGAAACTTGTACACAACTTGGAAGCATCACTGACAAACACTTGAGACTTGCTTGATTGACAATGATGTGTATTGTTGCTTAAGCCTTGTACGGATTGATTGACTGTAAATTAAATAAAATACCTATTAAAATCATGTTACAAATATCTTTCTGTTGTTACCTAAAATTTTCCTACATTTACAAAGCACAAATTATGTATTATAAAGCTTAAAACTTGTTGAAACTACTCTTTACAGAAAACTTAAGGTCAAGGTCACTCCCAGTTAGCCTGGTTAATCAAGCGTGACCACCGAGCAACTATCAACTTTTGACATTTACATCAAAATTACAGCTCAAGAAAAACTTGACATTTGGCTAATATATTCTTTAATATTTATAATACATTATCGCTAAATATTATCAACAATAAAACCTATATTACCGAAGTTTTGAATGATCTGGGGCCAGCGACTGAACATTTTCAAACACATGGTCTAAACTTATACAATTAGAGTAACTTCCCCTTGACTGGTTCTACAACCTAGAAAATGCGCTCTTACAAAAAAAGAAGTGTCGTAAAATCACTCAAACGATAACTGAGAACTGACAACTATAGCTGAGAAAATTATGTGTAAAATTAGGTTAAATTTTGGCGACTACACACCGCCCCCTTAATTGAACCTTTTCAAGTGACAATTACCAATCCTACCATACTACAAGGAGACAAAATTAATTCAAATAATACTTATTTAAACAAATTATTTTAAATTTAACAGAAAAACTGGCTTACAAAGAGGCTTGACTAACTATCCGCACAAAATTACAGAAAATATGATCATAAAATCTTTCACCATGTATGTACTACTGAAAGCTAGAGTTCTAAGAACTTGCATCATACAACAGATGTGAATGTTCATGGATTATCCTCAGCACACATAAGGAGTACAAGTTTAGATATTGGTCGAACCAATTCAGTTTTGTCCGTTTTTACATGCACACTTCGTACAAATCCCCTTTTGTCCTGAATCACTTGAGTAACTCGTCCTAGTGTCCACGAGTTTCTTGGCGTATTGTCAATTAATAACACTACATCACCAATTTTCATGTTTCTTTTACCAATCAGCCACATTTGCCTTGTCTGAAGCAGAGGTAGGTATTCAGCCTTCCACCTTCTCCAGAATATGTCAGCAAGGTATTGTATTTGACGCCACCTTCGACGACTGTACACATCTTCTGGTGTGAAGGTTCCTGGAGGAAATCCTGCATCCCCTGGTCTCAACAACAATAGGTGATTTGGTGTGAGTGGTGACAGGTCCTTTTGACTACTCTGCGCTTCTGTGATAGGTCTACCATTGATTATCATCTCAACTTCACACATTAACATGGGCACCAAATTATACAATGACCTATAGTAAAGCGACATTGAAGCATGTATTTAAGACAGAAATACCATCGCAAGTGCAAGAGAGGCATGTACTTTTGCCGTGTGGCGCTAACAAAATTGATTCCCTTATGATGACCACTTTAATTATATGAGGTTTGTTAATTATTAACCCTGGATTACCTCTGTTTTAACATTTATACCCTTTTTATGAGTACCAATTATTATTTTTAAAATAGCGGGCGGGATAGCGCAGTGGTTAGCGCGTTCGGCTTCGGATCAGGAGGTCCGTGGTTCGAATCCCGCCAGGGGCTCGGCAACTTTGTCTGCAGTAGAGAACTGTTCTACACGCAGTCAGGTTTGGGTGCAATGCTACACTGAAATTCAGCGCAGTACCACCCATGGTTTGATAGTTCCAGCCGATGCTCGCAGGTTTCACCGCAATGCATAGCCACAATGGTGTTGCGGGCTTTCTCCCTGCACTAATACTAGCAGCCGCGATGTAAGTGAAATAATCTTGAAAGCGGCGTTAAACACCAACTCACCTCACCTATTATAAAAATTATAGACGACTAAGCTTCTGATTCATCTATAGGGTTTATTGTGTCTTGAAACTTGTACACAACTTGGAAGCATCACTGACAAACACTTGAGACTTGCTTGATTGACAATGATGTGTATTGTTGCTTAAGCCTTGTACGGATTGATTGACTGTAAATTAAATAAAATACCTATTAAAATCATGTTACAAATATCTTTCTGTTGTTACTTACATTTTCCTACATTTACAAAGCACAAATTATGTATTATAAAGCTTAAAACTTGTTGAAACTACTCTTTACAGAAAACTTAAGGTCAAGGTCACTCCCAGTTAGCCTGGTTAATCAAGCGTGACCACCGAGCAACTATCAACTTTTGACATTTACATCAAAATTACAGCTCAAGAAAAACTTGACATTTGGCTAATATATTCTTTAATATTTATAATACATTATCGCTAAATATTATCAACAATAAAACCTATATTACCGAAGTTTTGAATGATCTGGGGCCAGCGACTGAACATTTTCAAACACATGGTCTAAACTTATACAATTAGAGTAACTTCCCCTTGACTGGTTCTACAACCTAGAAAATGCGCTCTTACAAAAAAGAAGTGTCGTAAAATCACTCAAACGATAACTGAGAACTGACAACTATAGCTGAGAAAATTATGTGTAAAATTAGGTTAAATTTTGGCGACTACACACCGCCCCCTTAATTGAACCTTTTCAAGTGACAATTACCAATCCTACCATACTACAAGGAGACAAAATTAATTCAAATAATACTTATTTAAACAAATTATTTTAAATTTAACAGAAAAACTGGCTTACAAAGAGGCTTGACTAACTATCCGCACAAAATTACAGAAAATATGATCATAAAATCTTTCACCATGTATGTACTACTGAAAGCTAGAGTTCTAAGAACTTGCATCATACAACAGATGTGAATGTTCATGGATTATCCTCAGCACACATAAGGAGTACAAGTTTAGATATTGGTCGAACCAATTCAGTTTTGTCCGTTTTTACATGCACACTTCGTACAAATCCCCTTTTGTCCTGAATCACTTGAGTAACTCGTCCTAGTGTCCACGAGTTTCTTGGCGTATTGTCAATTAATAACACTACATCACCAATTTTCATGTTTCTTTTACCACTCAGCCACATTTGCCTTGTCTGAAGCAGAGGTAGGTATTCAGCCTTCCACCTTCTCCAGAATATGTCAGCAAGGTATTGTATTTGACGCCACCTTCGACGACTGTACACATCTTCTGGTGTGAAGGTTCCTGGAGGAAATCCTGCATCCCCTGGTCTCAACAACAATAGGTGATTTGGTGTGAGTGGTGACAGGTCCTTTTGACTACTCTGCGCTTCTGTGATAGGTCTACCATTGATTATCATCTCAACTTCACACATTAGGGTGCTAAGACCTTCATCGTCAAGTTTTATTGTTTGTTCCTTCAAAACTGAGAAGAGAATTTTCCTCACCGTGCGTATCATACGCTCCCAAACACCCCCGTGATGGGAAGCTGTGGGTACAATGAAACGCCAGTCTATTCCCTTGTAAAGAAGAAACGAATGTATCTTTCTCTCATTCAGACCCTGTAGAGCATCACGCAATTCCTTAGCGCAACCAACTAAATTTGTCCCATTATCAGAGCGAATCACTAGCGGCACTCCCCTTCTTGCTATGAATCTGCGCACAGCATTTACACATGAATCTGTATCTAATGAATGCGCTGTTTCAAGATGGATGGCACGGATACTCATACAAGTGAAAACTACACCATACCGCTTGACAGTGCTTCTTGCTCTTTTGACATAGAATGGACCAAAATAATCCATACCAACGTAGGAAAATGGAGGTTGGTCGGCCTTAAGTCTCTCTTCAGGTAAGTCTGACATTTTCTGCTGCACTGAGTTGGCCTTATACTTGAGGCAAGTCACACACTTTAAAATGAGGCCTTTTATGAGCTTACCAGCTCCTAGAATCCAGAATTTCTGTCTAACATAAGAAAGCATTGCATTTTTTCCCATGTGTCCTACGCTCTTGTGAGCTTCTTGTAGAATCAGCATAGATACTGGAGATGTGCTAGGAAGAATAACTTGGTGCTTTCTTTCAAATGCTATTTCCGCTCTTGTGAGACGACCGCCTACTCGGATTATGCCGTCTTTCAAGATAGGGTCTAGTTTAAACATGGCACTTGATCCTTTCATAGACTTCTTACACTCTAGATAAGGTTGTTCAACTTGTAACACCTTGAGCTCAGTCTTGAAGAACTGGCCTTGTACATGCTTGATCAAGACAATTTCTGCATTCTTGATGATTTCAGAAGTCATCTGCTTGTCAATTCTTTCTACAGACTTCCTTGATTTCGCCTTGTACATCAGGACTTGAATCACTAAAAGGATCCACCCTATTGCTCGTTTGAGTTTACTCCAGCTGGAATAGTGATTTATCAAGGCGTCTATAGCACTTAAAGAGCTAGGGATTGTGGTTGAGCTTACTGTCTTTTTCACTTCAGGGTCTGCACTATCAACACAAGTCTGGATGGAATTTGGAATCTGTGGCCAGTAACTTTCATCTTGACATAGGAAATCTGGTCCATTGTACCAAATTGTTGATGACTTGAGCTTGTGGATACTTAAGCCTCTGGATGATGCATTGGCTGGGTTATCACTTGTACTTACATAACCCCATTGTTTCACTTCTGTCAGCGACAAGATCTTCGAAATGCGGTTGGCTACAAAAGTCTTGAACCTTGTCTTTTCGTTTGCTAGGTAACGCAGTACGGAAGTACTATCTGTCCAGAACTTGAACTTGAGATCTGGATACTCTAATTCCTTGAGAATCACCTTGCTGAGACGTGCAGCTACTGTTGCTGCTGTAAGCTCCATCCGTGGTATGGTAACTTTTCTTAAAGGTGCAACTCTTGACTTGGACAGCAGGAGGCTGCAATGAACATGACCCAGTTCATTGGTGAGTCTCACATATGAAGCAACTCCATATCCAACCTCACTGGCATCACTAAATATGTGAATTTGATAGTCTATAACATTGCCAAATCCAGTAGGTTTATGGCATCTTGGAACTTGTATATTTTCAATGAATGGCAACTCAGCAGTCCATTGTTCCCAGTTCTGTAGTTCATTGTTCTGTATCTCTTGATCCCAAGAGTATTCTTGTCTACACAAGTCCTGCAGCAATATCTTGGCCTTCAAGACAAAGGGAGATACAAGTCCTAAGGGATCAAACACTGAACTAACAACTGAGAGAATCCCTCTTCTTGTTGGAGAGCGTCCTTTCGAAACCACTTTGAATCCAAGGGTGTCATTCTCAACTTGCCAGTAAACACCCAAAGCCTTCTCTGTTGGCAAGCTATTAGTCTCCAAATCAAGATTCTGGCATCCTTTGGCTCTCTCACCTGGTAAAACTGTGTCCATCACCCTATGGCTGTTGGTCACCCAGTTACTGATATGGAACCCTCCTCTTTGGCACAAATTGCTTACACCTTGGATCATGTCAATGGCCTTTTCTTCAGACTCTACACTTTTCAAACAATCGTCAACGTAGAATCCCTTCTCAACAACACTTACTATTTCTTCCGGTGTTGTGTGCTTGTTGTCTTCAGCTGTCCGCAACAGTGCAGTGTTCGCACAGGCGGGAGATGACGTTGCCCCAAATAGATGTACAGTCATTCTGAACACAGCTGGCCTTTGGTCCATGTCCGAGTCTGGCCACCAGTAGAAGCGTAGAAAATCTTGACTTTGTTCTGGTACTCTAACTTGCAAAAACATTGACTCAATGTCACCCATAATGGCATAATTTTCCTGGCGAAAACGCATTAGTACTCCAAGAAGTGAATTAGTCAAGTCCGGTCCACTTAGAAGTTGACTGTTCAAAGAGGTGCCCTGATATACAGCTGCACAGTCAAACACGACTCTTATTTTCCCTGGTTTGTGTTCATTGTACACGCCATGGTGAGGTATATACCAGTTCTTTCCGCCTTTTCCTGTCAACTCAGACTCAGACACTCTTTTTGCATAACCCTTTTCTATGAGCTTATTCATAAAGTCTATATAGTCCCTACAAAATGTATTACTCTTCTTCATCTTGGTCTTCAAACTTTGAAGTCTTTGCAGCGCCTGTGAATGATTGTCCGGCATCTGAACATTCTCCCTCCGAAAGGGCAAATCAATGTAATAATGACCATCCTGAAACACTAAACTGTCTTCAACCTTTCTAATGAATATTTCATCCTCCCTTGAGTGAGCTGTAAGTTCGTCAACTGTAGTCTCAGGGAAGTCGATACACTGAGACTTCTTGTACATGTTTTCAAGTCTCTTCAGCCCTTCTGTATCCTCTACAGCAAGAATGTCAATTCTATTCACAGTTGATATCGTTCCTTCTCCACAGTTTCGTAGAACGTTCCACACAATCCAGCCAAGTTGGGTTTCAGTGGCATGTGGGCTACCACGGGGTCCCGTGATAACTTGAAGGGGTGCATATGCATCAGGAATGTTGTTTCCTATGAGCAGACCAATTCCAGCATTGATCTTAGGAAGTTCAACAGCTTGTAGATGAGGCCATATTGAAATATCTTCCTTGGTTGGAACATGAGTCTTAGATACAGGCAGACTTTCCTTTGTGTACAGCGTTGGAATGCTTACACCTTCATTCTTCATCTTAATGTCAAATACTTCTATGCTATTTATTTCACAAGTGCTCAATGTGTGTGTATCACTCATAGTTTCAAGCGTTATCTTCTTCTTGCGACCTTGAGCTCCGAGTTTTCTCATTAACTGTTCACTACAGAATGACGCTGAACTTCCCGGATCCATAAAGGCATATGTTTCCACAACTGTCAAACTGTTCTTACACCTGACCTTTACAGGGACAATGGCTAGAGTACAATACTCAGAACAAGCTTTTGCTGCATAACTCAGACAGTCTTCATTTTTGTCGGTACACACACTTGATACTTGTTTAGTAGAGGATTCTGCATTACTTGGCTTGGCTTGTCTTTTCACACTTACTACGCCATCAGTATGAAGGAAAGTTTGATGTCTTTTCTTGCAAATGTCACATTTCACATCAAACAAACACCCTATGGCCATATGACCGTATGTCAAACATTTGAAACACAGTTCTTTTGTTTTCAAAAATTGTAACTTATCCGTAATGGAAAGGTCCTTAAACTTATAGCACCTTTGAGTATCATGCCTTGGTGATTCACAATAAACACACCACTTGGAGCTTGCAGATATATTTCTGGAACTGTCACTCTGAGGTGCATCAACATGTACTTCAGTTGCCATTGTAGTTGACTTGAATGACCTTTCTTTATCCCTTGGTTTGCTTGGTTTAATCTGAATCTGAGGTGTTTTGAGTGCATCCTTGCCGAAAATAGGATCTGATGCTTTTCTTGCTTCGAAGCGTACAAATTCAGCAAAATCCCTAAACTGTACAGCAATATGTTGTTCTCTCTTCCGAGCAACCACATTTCTCCATTTCTCCTGGTAAGAGAAAGGTAACTTCCTTGCAAACTGCTGCATGTGGTCAAGATTTCCAAGAATCTGCAATGCAGGAATGCTGTTAACTGCATTTTCACATTCTGTCAAAAATATTGAATATTCATCAAGGGATACAGAGTCATCTGACTTAATGGGTTTCCAGTTTTTGCCCTTTTCAATAAAAGCATTTGCAATATGCTCATCATTTCCGTATCGTTCTTCTAGAGCACGCAATGCACTTGGATAACCAACATCACCTTCAAGGACACTATATCCTGACACAATTTTATGAGCTGCTCCCACAGTATATTTCTCCAAATAGTTCATTCTCTCATCATTGTCATCAGAGTTGACAACAATCTTAGATTTGAATTGTCTCAGAAATCTTCGATACTTGAGTGGGTCACCATCAAACGGTTGAATATCAGGGGGTGGTTTCTTCATCTGCTTGACGACTGCCTCAAGACTGGTTTTCCACAAGTCATGTTCAATTACTGACTCTCTTGGAGCACTTGATTTCTTATCTTCTTGACCATATGTGAATTTGTCACCAAGTCTTATCTTTTCGGTCTGTAACAAAGGCACATCACCTAATTTAGATTTTATGTCCTGATAGTCAGATACCGAACCAAGCTCTTCTTCGATAATTCTTTCCTTTGCCTGAGCTATAGCAATCTTAGTCTTTAAGTTTAATTCTTCTTCTTCCAATTGTAATTTTAGTTTAGCCAACCGTATCTGGTGCCTTTTCTGCAATGCAACACTTTCTGTCTCTAATTCTACTTTCAACTGTCTCTCCCTCACTTTTGCCGATGACAACGCAACTGACCTACTTCCAAATTTAGAATCCCTAACACTACTTTCCCTCGACAGCATATCTTCCTGGTCAGCTCGTCCTTGCTTGTGTTGCTGTCTCACTGAAGCATTGGCTACCCATTGTTCAACTTCATTCTTGAAAAACCTGCTATCGGCCATAACTAAATCCCAAAAGTCACTTTCAAATTTCACAATCTCAGCATCAGTCAGAAATTTGACATATTCATCTCTTTTGTCAAAGAGGATTTCATAATATTTTAACCATTTGGAATGACAGGATCTAACTATCTTTATATCACTGCCATCAGTCAATGAGTTTATGACACTAGTCTGTAAAGTCTGTAATTTCTTGACATGTGTTTTTAATTCCTTGAAATAAACATCTTTCCAAAAGTTCTTAGCCTTTTCAGTAACTTGTCTATTCCTAACAACCTTTCGGACACCTGGTTCACTTCTTAATGTCCTAATTTCATCACCTTCTTCAACTTCTTCTTTAAACTTCAATTCACTTTCTACTTCTGTGCTCATTTTACTAGTGCTTCAGTCACTTTCTTATCTTCAACTTCGTCAATGCAATATAGACGACTAAGCTTCTGATTCATCTATAGGGTTTATTGTGTCTTGAAACTTGTACACAACTTGGAAGCATCACTGACAAACACTTGAGACTTGCTTGATTGACAATGATGTGTATTGTTGCTTAAGCCTTGTACGGATTGATTGACTGTAAATTAAATAAAATACCTATTAAAATCATGTTACAAATATCTTTCTGTTGTTACTTACATTTTCCTACATTTACAAAGCACAAATTATGTATTATAAAGCTTAAAACTTGTTGAAACTACTCTTTACAGAAAACTTAAGGTCAAGGTCACTCCCAGTTAGCCTGGTTAATCAAGCGTGACCACCGAGCAACTATCAACTTTTGACATTTACATCAAAATTACAGCTCAAGAAAAACTTGACATTTGGCTAATATATTCTTTAATATTTATAATACATTATCGCTAAATATTATCAACAATAAAACCTATATTACCGAAGTTTTGAATGATCTGGGGCCAGCGACTGAACATTTTCAAACACATGGTCTAAACTTATACAATTAGAGTAACTTCCCCTTGACTGGTTCTACAACCTAGAAAATGCGCTCTTACAAAAAAGAAGTGTCGTAAAATCACTCAAACGATAACTGAGAACTGACAACTATAGCTGAGAAAATTATGTGTAAAACAAGTAAAGAAGTGAGCACAGCTCACATACCCCCGCTTCAAACTATAGTCTGGCTTTCTTTGTTGGTCTTACCCTCAAAAAGCTCACTTAGGGATCATGGTTGATAAGTGTATTAAGTTTGTTGAAGCTAGCATGTATAGTTTAGGAGATATGCTCAGGAAAAAGCACTTTGTCAGATAGTCATTGTTTTAGTAACGTTTCCATGTAAAACGCAAAAAATAAAAATAATTTTTTGGTCTTACCCTCAAGAGACGCACCAATATGGATAAGTGTATGAAGTTTGGTGATGATAGCATGTATGGTTTAGAAGATATACTCCGGACAAAGGACTTAGTCATAAATTCACTGTTTTAGTCATGTTTCCATGGAAAGCGCAAAAAAAAAAAAATCATTTGTTGGTCTAACCCTCAAAAGGCACATCAATGGATCATGGTTGATAAGTGTATGAAGTTTGGTAAAGATAGCATGTATAGTTATGAAGATTTACTCCGTACAAAGGACTTTGTCACTGTTTAAGTCATGTTTCCATGGAAACCGCAAAAAACAAAAATCATTTGTTGGTCTAACCCTCAAAATCACATCTAGGGATCATGTTTTATAAGTGTATGAAGTTTGATGAAGATAGCATGTATAGTTTAGGATAAATGCTCCGGACAAAGGACTTGGTCATAGAGTCACTGTTTTAGTCATGTTTCCATGGAAACCTCAAAAAATAAAAATCATTTGGTGGTCTAACCCTCAAAAGGCACATCTAGGGATCATGGTTGATAAGTGTATGAAGTTTGTTGAAGCTAGCATGTATAGTTTAGGAGATATACTCCGGACAAAGGACTTGGTCATAGAGTCACTGTTTTAGTCATGTTTCCATGGAAACTGCAAAAAATAAAAACCATTTGTTGGTCTAACCCTCAAAAGGCACATCTAGGGATCATGGTTGATAAGTGTATGAAGTTTGGTGAAGCTAGCATGTATAGTTTAGGAGATATGCTCCGGACAAAGGACTTGGTCATAGAGTCACTGTTTTAGTCATGTTTCCATGGAAACTGCAAAAAATAAAAATCATTTGTTGGTCTAACCCTCAAAAGGCACATCTAAGGATCATGGTTGATAAGTGTATGAAGTTTGGTGAAGCTAGCATGTATAGTTTAGGAGATATGCTCCGGACAAAGATTTGTGACGGACGGACAGACGGACAGACGGACGGACAGACAGACAGACGGACAGACGGACGGACAGAATGAACGCTATATACCCCCGCTTACGCTGTAAGGCGGGGGTATAATTAGGTTAAATTTTGGCGACTACAAAAATGATTGAAACTGAATTATCTTACAAGACTCTAATTCATTTGGAACGACATCTATACCAAGCCTTGATATGTACAGTATTAGTGTATGGCATTCTCTCCCAACAGAGGGTAGCTCCGTCATTAATTTCTAAACTGGAAGGTTTCTCGAGCCGGCACTTTCCCCTACCGGCACAATATTGCAACGTAAACTACCTGGCAATATTTCAGCCAATAAAACACCGAATGCTTGAAGCACACATTCGCTGTCATACAGGCCTAGGCGTGATCTATAGAGAAGACTCAAAGTACAAGGCGAATATTCGAATTGTTAAGCTGTTGGAAAGCTTACGGATAAAATATAGGCGATTTAAATTATAACTTTTGAAACTAGTCCACCGGCCACTAGGGGTCCCCATGCAACGATTTAAGAAATGAATTTCATCATATGGTTGTCCACACGGTTATAACCTGTTTGAAACTTGTAAGATAAACTTGTATAACCGGCAAGCTTGCGACGCCGGTTATACAAAAGTTTATCTTACAAGTTTCAAACAGGTTATAACCGTGTGGACAACCATATGATGAAATTCATTTCTTATAAATTCAAACGTTGTATTTAAAGCGAAAATGCATTCGAAATGCAATTCTATAGCTGCTTGTCGCACTGACCTACGTACCGGTTACACCAAGACGGATCTCTACCCGTATTCAGACGCATAAACAAAATAGTTCCAAAGACTCGGTAAAAATGACATTTTTTTATTCTACAAATAATACATTTTGTGTATCAAAAAACTAACAATGATTATATTTTTGGA
The DNA here is from genome assembly GCA_921293015.1 of Phorcus lineatus. NCBI lineage: Eukaryota > Metazoa > Mollusca > Gastropoda > Trochida > Trochidae > Phorcus > Phorcus lineatus. Next base: position 44,992,576 of record OV121090.1, on the reverse strand, counting down.
AAAAAGTGGAAAATGTAAAGTTTAATTTAAATAGATCAAAGTTAACAAATAACACTCGCGTATTTACTGTCCAGAATCTAGGTGACAGTACAGCGTGTTTTGGCTATCAGCTGTCAGCTGTCACTTTAGAAAATAGTTCCGGCACGATATCGTATAACCTGCATTTACTGAAGGTTATTTTGTATAACCCTCAACTTTGGGTTCATTGAAATGTATACCGATCACATGACCATGTCTGATCCAATCAGAATGCAGCATATCGTTTACATCACAAAGTCTGAATTTATTCTCAGAATAACTCTGACATACTTCCGATTCGAATTACTCGCAATTTGATTAAGCAACAGAGCATATGCCCCCACACATGTTCATATACAGGTCTTATTAATATTACTGGATTTTGTTATAAACACTTATTACACAAACCTGAATCTTAATGCAACAATTATGAACTGATAAATAATGAAATTAAATCAAAAGAACAGTCTTACGACTTCCTCCGAAGTATCCTAAAGCTGTTGGCTTCACTGTTCGTGTAAACTTATTCAGCCTACTTCGGCCACCACTGGACTCGATACCTTATCGTTGTGTGGTGGTTTGCGTGCTTCAGAGACCCCAGGAGCTATGCCAGCTGGAGCTTAAATGCTCCTGGTAGGGACACCCAAGCTGGACAGGTCGACGGGTAGAAGCCAGACCAAATTTGAGTCCTTCTCAAACCTGTTGTCTATCTCTCACTATGCCTTTCTTTCCGTCTTTTCCCTCATCCTGTCGATCCCTTTCTCCCTGATCTGTCCACTCTCTTTAGGATGCTTGTCATTCACGTGTTTAATAACTGAAATATTTTTGAAAGCATGTTAAACCCCAACTCAACCACACTCATTAATAACTGAAATATTGTCCTAAACACGTTAAATTCCAACTGAAACGTGGTATGGATTAGGTGACCCCTTTTATGGCACGTCCTTAAAAGAATTTGTATGTTCTTCTCCTGAAACTCAAATAACTATGTTTATCCACTTACTCCTAACATGATAATATTTTAAGACAAGGATTTTGTGATCCTGTGACCGTTAAATATCATGATCATAAATCATGAGCTACTGAGCCTATGACCGTTGCTTTTAGACAAAAACGTCTTCTTTTCTTAACCTTAATATGAAGGTCAATAAAGCATCCAATATTAGCTGACACTGAGAAAGCCAAAGTAGTTCTACTCGAATGGTTTTAACACACATTTGTTTTTAAATGTGCGTTAGTGTCACCTTTTATTCATTATTATAAAAAATGGTCATGGTGACCTTGTTTTTTGTTTGACAAAATGTCAAACAGGCACACGATTGTTTCCAGATTCTAAGCCATACACTGCAATTACGTTTCAACCTTCTGTTTTTATATTGTAATTCGCATTGAACTGTTGGCACTCTGTTTCTCTGTAAAGATCAAGTGACACTTTTTAAATTTGCGAGAGGATACATTCACTTAAAGATTTTCTTTCCTGTCATGTTCTTCAAAAATCTGACAAACACAAAGAGAAAACCGAAGTGATCTAAAATATCAAATATATTAACATAACTTTTTGTTTTTATTTGTATCTTCATAATATTTTTATAGTTACAATGATTCGGTGACTGTTGTTAAGAATAGAACTATATACACAAAGTAGGTTCGTATTTTGAAAAAAAATAATTCACTGTATACACATGAGTATACTTTTCTTAAGGAGGGAGGGGATATTAAGAAACAATACAAAACTGCGGAAATTCACTGCTGTTGTTAGAGGTACCACGCGTATGTTAACAGGCCAATTGCCTACACATGAACATTAAAAGTTCATATGGGCGACTTATCTGACGACTCCATTTCACTCGCTGTTCAAGTCTTGAAATCGACGTTTTGATAAAAGATCGTTCATAATATGTTACTCATGTTACCGTAAAATCTAGAAGAAATAATACATTGAGTAATAATGTTCTTTTGTCTCTCTATTCTATTAGTTGAAACATTGTATAAATAATTGTATAATTATTTCAAAATGGAAGATTTTAATGCAGGTTGTTTGTGCATTTGTATGACTAAATCTAATTAGTTGTCGTCGATATCAGGCGACATTCTCATAAACCTCTTATATATATGTCAGTATTTCCTGAGCTAATTAGGGTGCCTCAAACTTTTTAAGGGCTTTTCTTGCTTTGGTGACCTTGACTTCATTTTCATGGTAAGCATTGAGCGAAATGACAGATGATTTCTTTAAAGAGCTCTAACATCCTACCCTTTCTTTGGAAGTTTTATAACATGCAAATGATAGAAAAACATCATGGATCAAGGTAGGCTTTGAAATGGCATTGCATTTACTATCAGACATCTAAGTACCTTTTAGTATATTTATGTAATCTTAGCGACCACTTCAGGATTTTATGTCTGTCAACGTAATACAAAGTGATCCTTATGGAGTTCTATTTATTTAAATTCTGCAATGAAAGTTCTTATTTGTGCTAATCTGAAGTCCTACCGGATTTGAAGGGAGAAAAACAGGTATGATATATGTCTTTCAAGCTAAGTTTTTCTCGTTCAATGTCAAGGGATAACTATAAGTCAAGTTAATGCATAGAGATTTAACTTCACGGAGCCATTTTTCTTTTCTATGTTTAGTGCTGTATGGATTTTAATCGGATCTATCCGAAGTATTTTCGCTGAAAATCACGTATCTGTAATCTTTAAAAATACCAGTGTTCAAATTAAAAAACAAGCTAATAGAAATTGATATTTCAATAATCGTAAAATCGTTGATATTATTCATGAAGGAAACATTACGGTGTGTTGATAATAAGCACAATTTACCAATTGCATTTGGTGATATCGGATCAGCATTTTTCCTCTTAAAGATTACCACTTTAATAAAGGTCTATTGTATTTTAATTAAAGATTACCACTTTAATAAAGGTCTATTGTATTTTAATTAAAGATTACCACTTTAATAAAGGTCTATTGTATTTTAATTAAAGATTACCACTTTAATAAAGGTCTATTGTATTTTAATTAAAGATTACCACTTTAATAAAGGTCTATTGTATTTTAATTAAAGATTACCACTTTAATAAAGGTCTATTGTATTTTAATTAAAGGAAGCAGGCTGAGATGCGCTCTTACAAGTTACGAACTTGGTTAGTTATTTTGTATTTCGAAGTTAAATTCTTTACTAATATACATGATTGATAGGCATCTTTTTTAACAACCTTTTATGTAATATGTACAATGGTTTTTCACTGACGTTTCATAATCCGGAAATGGAATTTCTATGCACAATTTGCAACCTGATGCTCGAAACAAGCCTATTATGAAATTCCATTATATATGAATGGGACAAGCATCACTCGATGGAAAGGGTCAAATGACTCGAGTATTTTAATGAACCTGGCGACATAGTGTCCACATCAACTTTTGATATTCTGTGTAATGGAAATTACACCTTATTGTTGACCCATTCTAATATAACTCTAAAAAAAGCATTATGCTGGTAACAGGCAATCTGGAGTCATAGAGGAATGTGTAAAAATTAATTTTGCTCATCATTTTTATTTTGTTATTTGGTGGCGGGACAACGCAGTGGTTAGTGCGTTCGGCTTCACACACAGCAAGGTCCAATGCTACACTGATATTCAGCACAGTGCCACCACGATTCACTACTTCCAGCCGATGCTCGCAGGTTTCATTGCAAAGCATAGCCACAATAGTGTTGCGGGCTTTCTCCCTGCAATAATACTAACCGCCGTGGTAGAAGTTAAATACACTTGAAAGCGGCGTTAAATCCAAAATCACCTCACCAAACCTATTTAATTTTAAGAGTTTGAATAGTGAAATACTGCTATTGATAAGAAATACCACTTTAAGATGCTGTTTAATGACCCAATCGGGTTGTTGCATGGCATGGAGTCCAGCAATCTGTCTGTAAAATTATCGCTTTTCTGACTACTCATGTCGAACATTAGACCCAAAGAATCTAAAATCTACAGACTGCTTGACTAGTGAGCATTGTAACATATAGTTTTGAAGACCCTAATCTGGGCCAAAGTGACCACACCCTACAAGCCGATATTACCCTTGTTCTCAAGTTTTAAAAGATCAAGAAACATAACGGACTACTTGGCTTTTGTGTGTTATACATTTTAGATATGGTGACCCTTGGGGACTGTAATAAGGGTAAACGAGGTTATGCCTTAAACCTATCGTCATCTTCTCAGAAAGCAAAAGAGCCCTGAAATCGTGTGTGTACAGACCCCTTAGCTATTGTAGGTTATATCGAAAAGTAAAATAGAACAGGCTCCTTGAAACATGTAATACAGTAGGGGGGATATAATGGATTTCCTTTTCCATTTAAAAAAAAAATAGTGCATAGAACGAAAATATAAAACGTTAATGAATTTCCTAATTTTCAGAATTGAGGTTCTTTATTTTATCAGAAATCACTTTTGTAACTGGGATCAGGGGAGCACAATATGCAAAGCATATGCACAATCTGTTGAGACATTATTAAATCTGGCATGTACGTGAACATTATAGATTGAAGCTCACATTCACTTCGGCAACTTGGAATCCAAGTAAAAGAGAGATATAGCCAATATTGAAAACACTATAATTTCGATGAAAATTGTACAAATGACAAATATGTTGTGGTTACTTTGTGATTATCGGAGATTAGATGCAATTCAATTACGTTTTCGATCGTGTAAGCGGAATCGTATTAAATCCACCTTAAGCTTATTTTAAGTAACACTTCTGGATCAGTCATTCTGAGATTAATGAAATGCGGAAAATGCGTGAAGACACGGACAATGCTGGCATTGATCGACGGGAAAGCAATATATGCCAATGTCAGTTTTGTTTTGAAAAAATTCCTTATATTTTATAGGTTATCTTACAGGTAGATATATATGCATTAAAGGCATTTATGGCGTTATCATTAAGAAAAGACCATAATGTATTATTGTTGACTTTGTTACAACCCTCCATGCTGCTACGTATATTTGGAAGGAGCTCAGCGGATTCAAGTACGCTGTTTTAGCAGGGTGCCCTAAACCTTTCATTAGCTGTTTTCATGCCCCTTGATTCTAAGCAACATTTTATATAAAAATTAGTGATTAGTTATCAATTCCTTCAATTCATTAGCAGTCTGGTAATCCTTGAAAACATTTTCAGCTGTTAAAAACTAAAAAATTGTCAAGATTTTAAAAATGGTGTAGTTAGTTCGAAAAAACTGTGAATTCGCTTCTCGACTAGTAATATTCTGTGATTCTGCCCAGATGCACCAGCTACAAAGAAGCCTTCCTCTGTTTCTAACGTTACGATACTCGTCGCAAATCATCCATCTGGCCTTTCATCAGGAAAATTTGTACTCAAATGACCCGCCTGTTAGTGTTGTTATGGCACAACCAATTGACACGGCTTGATTATGTGAAGATTATGTGAAGAGTCGGAACATTCAGTCCTGAGGAACCGAGCATGGCACGAAGCAAGAACAAGCATATGCGAATTTAAGACCGGGGACAAAGTGTGTAAGCGTTTTAAAAACCAGCTATGATTGTAGATCGGCTTATGGAATTCAAAATAAGATAAAGGTGAACAAACTTCTGTTTATATGATCTTTGATTCATAAAATTCTCTAGATTATAAAAAAACCCTTGGTGGTGGAACAAAAATATGTTGTCATTCACTGTTTTGACAATTTTAGAGTTAATATGTAGGTTTTTGACAGTGACTTTGGGAATTAAGGGACTGTCATGTTAACATTTTTAGATTTGAGTAAGACATGATATTTTATTTTTCTTTGATTCGTGCCATAATACGATGTATACCGATTTGGATTAAAACTATCTCCATTAACCTTCCTTTAACGCTAAATATATGACAAGTAATGGTTTTCAATGTATAACGTGCTTTGTTAACTGGAAAAGCTGACATTACAAGTCTCAATCGTATGAATACTTGTTATAGTCTTAAAAGCTACAAATGCCAATCTGTCTTTATGATGGTTTGGATAAGGTACCGAAATAACGTTTTGAGTAATTGACACGCAAGCAAGAAACCATTTTCCTGTTTTCTATTGGATAACTGCATAATAAACTAATTAACCTTTCAGAATGGCACCAGTCAATTATTTTTAATCAAATAACACCATTAGTACATATAAGACACAAGATTCTCCAATTACTTTACGACATATCAAATACACTTAATGACTTTATATTGCAGTAAAGGATTTGAAAAAAGATGCATGCGATACTATGCTATCATCGGGTAAACGTATAGTTTAGAGGAGGTTAACAAAAACCTGGTAGCTCAAGTAAAAAATAAATATTCACCCGAAATCTTCGTTACACGGGACTTTACAAATTGTACTTAACGTATGAGAAAACATGTGTAACATATCGGCAACTTATGTACTTTGGTAAATGAAGCAATGACACACTAAACCCTCATGAACGATGATGTCACTAATGGCAATTAATATGTGTTCAATATATGCATTCCATAATATTAATGAATATCTTAAATATTTCGTCTTTAATTGTGTGATTTCGTTATTCTTGTGTGCCCTTTTAATGGGTAATATTCCATCATTGAATGCGCTAACAGCGCAGTTCTAGGTTTTGCTCGATGAAGATCATCTAATACTTGTGGAGTAAATGTATCCGTTTTGTAAAGAAACCAGTGATATGTCATACTCAAAAGATGAATTAAAATCTACGCATTTGCGCTTGGAGCTCCCTCTTAAAATCCGATGCAGGTCTCAAATCACTATTCTACTGTTTGTATTTGTTACCTTTTTTAATGCCCAGGAGGATTGCCTTTTCATCAAACATTTTGCATTTAGCAATATAGCATTTAACATATAAGACATCGCGTATGGACGTTGTTGCCTCTAATCGTAAGAGTGGAGTGGATTTCATTCTTTCCTTAAAGGTTTCATGTCAATATCAAACCCTTTTCAACCAAAAAATGTCACTTTTTTCATTTTCTCAATTATGACAAGCTTACAGAGGAAAATAATGTTTCTATTTGTCAAATTTATGTTTATTTAAAATGACAGCTTTTTTTCTGGTGATTTCGATAAACGTTCATAGACAGACAGACAGACAGATTTATTTTGTAGAGTGGCCATGAGGCCAATAGTACAAATGACAATATTTCGTATGTTACACCAGAGCGCTGTCATGGTTAAAACATCAATATTAGCATCATACAATATGTAATTTGTTGACGATTATAGCTAGGCGTAGAGTAATGTTAGCATATGGGGTTTTAAGTAGCTGGACAAACTTTGTTAAACTGGGATTCACACAGTAATATTGAGGGATATATCTACTGCGTAGATCAGAATATAAAGGACATTGTAATAATACATGTATTCGTCTTCAATAGCGTTGACGCAATAAGAGCAAAAAGCCTGATCTGTAGTGTCATCTTTCGATCTTCTATATGATTGAACTTTTAATTTACTAACTCCACATCTGAATTTGGAGAGAGATCTGCGAAGTTGCATTGAGGCTAATACTTTTAAATATTTTTCATGGACAATACTTTTAAATAACGAATAGGTATACAAATATTTAGAGCAGGCTACTTCAGCTGACCATTCTTGAAAATATATATCTTTACAACGCTGTTTAAAGAGCTTTAAGAACATAACACAATCTCCTACAGTTTGTTGGATCCATACATGCGCGAAACCATATTGGGATAACAACGTTCTCACTGAAGATAACCAGTTTTTGCCTCCATTATCATCCAAATTTTTCAACATATTATAACAATGCTTGGAATCCTTGTAGCTGGCTGACAGACTAGTCGTAACCAGTATGATATAACTCTGGTTTGATAATTAATATGGAGTGGGTATCTTCCACATTCTGCTAGCACAGCCTTACTTGGGGAGCGACAACCAACACCCAATACAAATTTGCAAAACTTAGAATGCACTTTCTCAATATTATGTCGATACATCGTTCCCCATATTTCTGATCCGTAGAGCAAGATTGGTTGAATAAAAATCGACAAAGTTCACGAGAATATCGAAGATAACGGAACTTGTGGAAACAATTTCGTTTAACGCGAACTCGATTACCAAAAACCGGAAAGAAATCGAAGCATTGAAGTTGACATTAAAACAAATGAGGGATGAGATTGAAAAAAGAGATATGCAGCTCAAGATGTATTCCAGAAAACCGAACTTGTTAATTTACGGAATACCAAATGAAAAACAAGCGGAAACCGAGGTGGCAAGACTATTTGCCGAAATGAACATTGAAAAAGCGAAAGTATAGACTTTACAAACATTCATCGTCTTCCACGCTACGCCACGACGGAAAGATCATGCCCTTCCCTATTGTTGTTAAGTTTGTGCGTATGACTGATAGACAACGAGTGTTTAATGCTATTGGATCGAATCGACAGCTGCTGTTTCAAAGGAAGATTAGCATCAGAACTGACTTACCAGTCAAACTAAAAAATTCCGTGGAAAGTTAACCACGCGGGGGTACCAACTTCGGAAGGAGTACGGGGTTCAGACAAAGATTATTGAAAAGGGCGTGGACATCAAAGTGAACTATAGAAAAAATAAAAACTGTCAGTGGAAAGACATTGGTCTGGAGGAGGTGCCGATTGTGGGATAATGCTGCACAGGATGCTTTCAGGAATTCGGAAAATGGAGCCGAATGGTCAACTAACTTGTGTAATTCTGTCTTCTTGGATGAGGGATATTCAAAGGACACTCAGAGGAAGTAAATAACAATATCAGACATTATTATTTATGACAATATTTTGTCACCTTTGTTTTCACTTGGATGTGTTTTTCGTTATATAAATGTGGAAGGAATATGGAAATTCCCTAATAAGGTAAAAACACTTTTCTTTTCAAATGTATACAGTACTGTATTTTCGAAATGAACTAAGATTTATCCGATATGTCTTGGGACAAAGTGAAAAGGTAAAGTTTCCACTTTAAAATACGTGAAATAAGGGAAATATCCTCATAGAATAAAGCTCTTATTCACGAATAATTTTATTATAATCAAAACTAATTTTGATGACGAGATAACAAGATATAAGAAATTACTTAAAAATTACAATCGAATAAAAAAAAATGCCATGGCATTGTTATGATAAAACTTACATTGTTTACGGAACTTAGGAGGCTTTGGTTTCGATTTTGTTTCTGATTTTTTCGCACGATGAAAAAGCAAAAATAACTTTGCTGCCTTAGTAAAATATTTTCCTTTGAAAATTTTATGGAATTAATATTGACATCAACTCTTCTTTAGCTTCCAGTACAAAGAGGAAATCACAAATGTACAATCTCTTTATGTTTTTATATTCAATTTTTGAACTGTTGTACACAAAAAAAACATTTCCGTTTATATGTTTAAAATATGTATTCATGTTACCACGCATTATTCCAATATATTATACCATGAGTGAACAAAATGTATTCGAAGGCAAAGATAAAAATATTAACCCTTAACTGTAGAGGCCTTAATGGTACGTTAAAGAGAAAACAAGTATTTAGATTTTTGAAAAAGAAAAAAGCTCAGATTTATTGCCTCCAGGATGTGCATTTCACTGCAGATCAAGAACAAATATTTAAACAACAATGGGGCTATAATGAATGATACATATCATCATATAGAAGCAACTCAAGGGGTACAACAATTTTCTTTAATGATAATTTTGAATTCAAAGTTACTGATGATTATATTGATAATGAAGAGGGTAATTATGTAGCGTTAGTGGTACTCATTGGTGAAAAGATCTACACACTTGTAAACCTATATGGACCAAACTATGATAAACCTGAGTTCATTAACAAAATTAAGGAAGTTACTGAAAGTCTAGAAGGAGAGAGAATTATTATGTGTTGGCATTGGGATGTAGTGATTGATCCTGAAAAAGACACCTGTAACTATAAAAACATAAATAATCCAAATGCAAGACAAGAGTTGCTAGATACAATAGATACATTCGATCTAAAAGATCCATGGCGAGAAATAAACTATGACATAAAAACTGATGGAACTGAAGATGTAAACGAAAAAGAGGTATTTATAGAAAAAGTTAAGGAATCAAGACTTGAATGGGAAAATTTAAACAAAATCAAAACTGAAGGTTTTTTCATTAGATCAAAAGCCAAATGGATGGAACAAGGTGAGAAACCTTCCAAATACTTCCTGCAATTAGAATTTAGAAAATTTCTTAATAAAACAATTTCAAAACTTGAAAACGAAGATGGAATTCTATTAAATGCTCATGATGATATCATACAAGAAGTGAGAAACTACTATAAAAATCTGTATAGTGAAGACTGTACACAGGTTAACTTAACAGAGCATTTCAGGGATATTCCAATTCCCAAACTTGATGATATCATATCAGACTCTCTAGAAGGTAAATTAACCTATGATGAAGTTCTATATGCACTTTAAAAGATGAAAAATTAAAAAAGTCCAGGCCCAGATGGATTTACTGCAGAATTTCTCAAATTTCTTTGGTTGGATATACATAAATATCTTATTAAGGCATTGAACTATGCATTCAATAATGGAGCTATGTCAGTAACACAAAAGCAAGGATTGATAACATGTATACCAAAAGAAAATAAGTCTAAGCTTTATTTAAAAAACTGGCGCCCTATTTCTCTTTTAAATACTTCATATAAACTAGCATCAGCCGCAATAGCAAATAGAATTAAACATGTACTGCCATCAATTGTACATGAAGACCAAAACGGTATTTTAGCTGGTAGATACATTGGGGAAGTAACAAGAATGATATATGATGTAATGGATTATATAGAAACATATCAAAAGCCAGGCTTACTTCTGCTAATTGACTTTGAGAAAGCTTTTGATTCAGTAGAAAGGAAATTTATACACAATGTCCTAGACTTTTTTAATTTTGGATCAGATATTAAAAAATGGGTGAATGTACTTTTTGAAGATATTGAAGCATGTGTATTAGTAAATGGCTATGCAAGTTCCTTTTTAAGGTTACAAGAGGTTGCCGTCAAGGTGATCCAATATCACCATATATTTTTATTCTATGTGCCGAAATCCTAGCTATTATGATTAGAAACATTGAAAATATACATGGAATAGAGATTGGAAATATTTTATCACTTCTTGCGCAATTTGCTGATGATACTACATTGACATTAGATGGATCAGAAAAAAGCCTCTACGCAACAATGAACACCCTTTTTTGCAAGATTCTCTGGACTTAAAATTAATGCTGAAGAGACAAAACTGATTTGGATTGGGTCTAAAAAGAAAACAAGATATAAGCTTTGCAAGGAATGGAAGTTTGACTGGTCGCAAACACATTTTATAATGTTGATTTAGATAAAATGATTGATTTAAACTATACTGATAAGTTCGAGAAAATTACTTCCAAAGTTAAATCACTAATTTAGTAGTATCCCAAGCCCTCCTAAAAAGACAGTTGAAGATTTTCAAAGAAAGTGTTATCAATTTATTTGGAAAGGTAAACCAGATAAAATTAAAAGAAACATTATGCAGCAGCCACTGAAATATGGAGGGATTAGCGTTCCTGATATAAGGTCAGTCATTGCAGCCCAAAAATTGGGTTTGATTAGGAGATTAATTTATAGTGACGCTGAGTGGACGAAGTTCTTTTCAGAAAATATTTTGGACAAAAATATACTTTTTCTAGCAGACTCTCAATATATTAAACAATGCATTGCTCCTGTCATCGACAATATGTTTTGGAAAGAAGTACTCCTTTTTTGGTCGGTTTATTTAGAATGTCGTGAAATGAGGAAAAAATTGAAGAGACTATGTCAAAATCTATTTGGTACAACAATGACATTAGAACTTGGAGTGAGCCTATATTTATCAAACAGTGGCATCTGAAAGGGGTCACATATTTTAATGACATGGTTGACAATGATGGAAATGTTTATGATTATGCTGAATTCGTAAATAGATACAACATCAAAACAGATTTTTTGACTTATGAGGGAATTAAACGTTCAGTGTCATCTTTTTTGCGCATCTGCAAATTGCATGCTAAATGTCTTTTTGGACCAATACTGCCGTTTAATTTGTCAAAAGTAAACAATCAACAAGGTTGTTCAGCTTTCTATCAGACTTTATTAAACCCAAAATTTACAAAAATAAAAACATTTAATAAATGGGAAGAACATTTGCATAAGCAATATACTGAAACTGAATGGACAAATTTCAATCTCATGGCAAAAAGATGTACACAAAGAAGTGAATTGCAATGGTTTCAATTTAAACTCCTACAAATAAGCTTCTATTCAAAATAGGATATGTAGAATCCCCAACATGTTCTTTATGCAACGATTCAATTAAAACAATTTCACATATATTGTATGAATGCCATTTTGCAAAAATCATATGGAGACAACTGGCAGAGTGACTTTCAAAAAACATTGAAGGAAAAATTGATTTAAATGAAGAAAATATATATTTTGGTTTCAAAGGTGTAAATAACAATGCTTGGAATGTTATCATTCTTATAACTAAACAACTGCTTTACAGTTGCAATACAAAAAAATAAAACCTAATTTTATTTCTTTGCAGCAGAAACTATTTAAATATTATCAAACCACAAAATTTATTGCATTTTCTAATTGCAACTCTTCTAAGTTCCATGCCTTCTGGGGTTCTCTCCATATACTTTTGAAAAATTCATAAAATTATGCTCTTCTTGTGTATTTGATGAAATTGATCTGGAATGTTTTTGCTCAACTGTACTAAGAATACATGCTCTGAATTGTTTATCTATAAATGGAAATGTAACTTTAAAATGGAAATAAAAAAGAAAAAAGATTGGTTGTATTTTACCATCGAATATTTTTAAAAATGTATCAGCGGGAAGGGATCTAAATCGACATACGAATTTTTTGATAGGGTATAAAGCCTTCTTGGCTTGTTTACAAAGAACTTCACAGGCCTTCGAAAACAAGTTTCGGCATGACATCATAAGACCAAGGTATTTGTAGTAAGAGACAGATTCCAGCCTTTCTGAACCAATAAACCATTTTTCTTTCTTTAACAGCCCACCACCCTTTTTAAACACAACAATCTTAGTCTTTGCTGTATATATGGATAGTCGCCACATTTTGCAGTATTTCTCAAGTACATCTATTTTCTTTTGCAAGTTGCACTATCTCCAAATATTGCGACGTAATAGGCAAACAATAAGATCGATAATGCAGCTACAGTTTCATCAACAAAAATACCACTATAGTCGCTATTAACAATGTCATTTACGAGTTCTTCTACATATAATATAAACAAAACCCGTGACAATATGCATCGTTCATAAACGTTCATAGATATATAAAGTATGCCGTCTGCCAAATGAATGTTTTGTAAAATAACTATTCTTACAATACAAGGGGGCGGGATAGCGCAGTGGTTAGCGCGTTCGGCTTCGGATCAAGAGGTCCGTGGTTCGAATCCCGCCAGGGGGTCGGCAACTTTGCAGTAGAGAACTGTTATACACGCAGTCAGGTTTGTGTGCAATGCTACACTGACTTTCAGCGAAATACCACCAATGGTTCGCTAGTTCCAGACGATGCTCGCAGGTTTCACCGCAATGCATAACCACAATGGTATTGCGGGCTTTCTTCCTGCAATAATACTAGCAGCCGCGATATAAGTGAAATAAACTTGAAAGTGGCGTTAAACCCCAAAATTCCTTATAGATTTAACTCAAATCAAACATAATAATATTTCTATAAAGCAACATTAACTTTAAGTTTTGGTTAATCAACATCTCCGCAGTTTGTAAATGTTCTACATATGATTCAAATTAAGAATACTGATTTTTGGGGTTGTCAAATGTTGAAAGTTTTCGATGCATAAAAGTCCAATGATATACCTTTTATACTGGAATCTATTGAAGAATAACAATGTGCTCCAGTAGTTTCAGACTTATACTCCGGAAACACCCTTCCCTTCAAAATGCTCCGGAAACACCCTTCCCTTCAAAATAACTAAGTCCAAACCGTTGCCATGGATAATGGTATTACAGCAATGCAAAAGATGACAGACCTGACTTAGGTGGAATCATTTAATATGAAATAAAAACTTAGTTTTTAGCTCATCAGGTCTGAAAGACCCGATGGGCTTATGGCATGGCATGGCGTCCGTCCATCCGTCCGTCCGTAAACTTTTCACTTTTTCAACTTCTCCAGAACCAATGACTCTAGAGAGCTGAAATTTTATGTGCATACTCCTTGGCAAATGGGGACACAAGGGTCAAAACCTTAAAAATCTATTTTAATCTTCTTCTCCAGTTCCAAAAGGTCCAGAGAGCTGAAAAGTTGTGTGTAGACTTCTTGGCCAATGGGGATTCTAAATTGTAGATTTTGTGACCCCATGACCCCAAATGAGGTCAGAGGGGTCAAAACATGAAAAACCTATTTTCATCTTCTTCTCCATTTCCAAAAGGTCCAGAGAGCTGAATAGTTGTGTGTAGACTCCTTGGGCACTGGAGATTCTAAATTGTAGGTTTGGTGACCCAATGACCCCAAATGGGGTCACAGGGTCAAAACCTGAAAAACCTATTTTCATCTTCTTCTCCAGTTCCAAAAGGTCCAGAGAGCTGAAAAGGTGTGTGTAGACTCCTTGGCCAACGGGGATTTTGAATTGTATGTTTGGTGACTCCATGACCCCAAATGGGGTCACAGGGGTCAAAACCTAAAAAAACCTAATTTCATCTTTTTCTCTAGTTTCAAAAGGTCTAGAGAGCTGAAAAATTGTGTGAAGCTTCCTTTGACACTGGGGATTCTAAATTGTAGGTTTGGTGACCCCATGACCCCAAATGGGGTCACAGGGGTCGAAACCTCAAAAACCTAATTTCATCTTTTACCCTAGTTCCAAAAGGTCTAGAGAGCTGAAAAGGTGTGTGTAGACTCTTTGGCCAACGGGGATTCTAAATTGTAGGTATGGTGACCCCATGACCCCAAATGGGGTCACAGGGGTCAAAACCTAAAAAACCTAATTTCATCTTTTTGCCTAGTTCCAAAAGGTCTAGAGAGCTGAAAATTTTGTGAAGACTCCTTGGACACTGGGGATTCTAAATTGTAGGTTTGGTGACCACTTGACCCCCAAATGGGGTCACAGGGGTCAAAACCTTAAAATCCTACTTTCATCTTCTTCTCCAGTTCCAAAAGGTCTTGATAGCTTAATAGTTGTGTGTAGACTCCTTGGACAATGGGGATTCTGAATTTTAGGTTTGGTGACCCCTTGACCCCAAATGGGCAATGGGCCTTTTTTATTTAATTGTGAATAACTCGGACGTTGGGACAGGCTATCTTTCCTACACTGCCCATGAACTCATGGTCTAAACCCAAACACCTATTTCTATCAAAAGTCTGATGAGCTACAGAGCCCATGGCTCTATTTTTCTATTTTGCAACAGAAAAATAATTTCCGCACTTGATAAAGAATGAGAAAATAAATCTAATTTTTGGAAATTCACAGGGAAATTTCGATTTGAAAATGTAATTGTAAAAGGTCAAGTTTCAGTTGACTGACAGCGCTAATCCAGTAATATCAACTTATGTTGGCCTGGTTAATATATTACCAACTTACTTGTCAGTCTCAAACGTGGTTATACTGTTTTGCTGAAGCAAATGCAGCAACGGACAAGTGCAGGGAATCATTTTCATCCATTTTCAGTTTTTTTATATGATCTTTAAAATTGTTTGGAAGCGTATAAATTTGATTTTCGTTTTTTCAGATCTATGATGACTCCACATGGAACGTGAAAGCTAATCTCAGTCATTCATAAAGAGCGCCTTTTGAAATGGGTTCCTGCTGTAAATGTAATGATGGTTGATAGATGTACAGCTGTGTATAGTAATAAAGCCATTATCCAACAGGAAATTCCATTGTAAACTTGATAACCTGATGTCATGGTTTGCGTACTAAAAACTGAGAATGCATTTAAAGCAGCAACGAGTTACAGCCACACTATTTCAATATGAAACTATCAAACATATATGCGTAGAATTTGATAAGATGCATTTGATGATTAACTACCGTGGCCAAGAAATGCCTCATATGATTGGCAGTAATGAAAAATAAAATGAGAAAAAACTTTGGTTTAATGTCACGGTAGACTTAAATCTATTAATAATAATTATCGCCTTTCTAAAAGCAGCTTCCATACACCTAATAATAATAATAGCTTCTTGTACCGCGCATATTTCCATGACAGAGCATGCTCAAATCGCACAAATTGTATGCTGAGGGAATAGTATGCTGCCTATTAAGCGCTTCGCGCCACCGTTTCCATACTTTCCCTTGTACGGGTACCTAATTGTACATTTGGGTGGACTGAGTGCAATGTGGATTAAGTGTCTTGCCAAGGGACACAACACACGACGTGGCCCAGGTAACAAATGTCTGGTGCCTCCACCGGGATTTGACCCCGGGCCATTGGCGTGATAGGCCAGCATCCAACCACTACACCAGTGTGCTCCATAAAAAATAATAAATCCCTCAGTACGACGTTTTATAAACGTTTAATAACCAGTTAATAACTCCGATTATTATCCCTAATCGCTTCTTTTCTTCTTAACATTGTATAATTAAGCTATTAATCTATTTTCTTTTAAATATGATTAACAATTTTTAAGTTGGTGAAAACTTGTGTTCACAATTCTTTATGCTGGTATAATCTTATCATACTTTTGTACTTTTAATCTCGCCAGGTTACCTAAATACTTTATTCACATCATCATACTTGTTAATGTTCCAGAGCTCACATAAATGTAAACCAAATGTCTTTCGTGGATGATTGAGTGTTGTCTTATCTTATCTTAACTCACGAACCAAAGTTGGTAGGGAACTTATGACTACTGTACTGAAATCCATGATCATCGCGCGTCACTTCAACACTCTTTAGTGCCGGTCGAAAAAGAAAAAAACATCATATGCGTCGTTAAGCATAATTGGGAAATATTGATTGGCTGAAACTGGGATGTAAAAAACGTTTATATTACCATAATCTCTTTACTAAGGACAAAGGATACTATTCGATGTTCAGATTTATCGGTAACTTCACCCATTTCAAAACATAGAAACAACATTACTCTTATATTAACCTGTCGTTTTGGTTTTTCATAGTGTTTTTTAAAAGATAATAATTCTTATATCGTAGTTCATGCACATTTAATGCACCGCTGC
Organism: Phorcus lineatus; assembly: GCA_921293015.1. Classification (NCBI taxonomy): domain Eukaryota; kingdom Metazoa; phylum Mollusca; class Gastropoda; order Trochida; family Trochidae; genus Phorcus; species Phorcus lineatus. Next base: position 44,975,339 of record OV121090.1, on the reverse strand, counting down.
ACTAAGTACTTCAAGTTGTTTAAAATTAATTTTATAGTCTGAATAATTGCATGTTTTCCTTAAAACTACGTTAGATTTCCCGAGTACGAGTCAAGACAAATATGCATTATCTGTATATTTTTATATGAATGACAAAATACTGCGCACTAGTGCCCTTACGTGGACAATCAAGAATTGCCACAAGCTTGTAAGTGTAAATATCAACCTCTATCGATCGTGTCGTAAGAGGCGGTTGTCTTTTAATGTTGATCATGTCGATCCTATGAAGTACCATAAATAAGGCCTCCACAACACAGAGTCATGCCAATGGATATATAGAATCAGGTAATGGTATATTAGTGTCTATAAACCCTGATCGTTCAGTTTCAAACTTTATTCATCATCGATTTTAAGTATTGTGTTATGGCTATTCATTGTTTCACAATATTTAAGACCGTCTAGTGTATGAAAATAAGAACTTGTTTGTTTTTTATTTAACTTTTACCTAATTATATAAACGCTGTTGTTAAAAAAATGATGAACAGTAAAAACTTATTAATACTTTAACTCTTAGTGACTCGCTCACTCACACATGGGAAATGTATTGTGAAAGGAATGTTTCAGAATTTTAAAGCTACTTACAAGCAACTGGATTATCATATTGAATTGAATGATATTCTTTTTGTGAATTTAGAAAGGCAAGAAACTATCAATGATAAAAGGGTTCTTTTTAGAGACATACACAGGGGATTTGAATGGAAAAAGTAAAACTGACACATATGTTGTATGGATGTACTGTGGGAAAGGTCTGATGGTAACTGTCATAATGAGTGATGGGAAATGATAAATATTCAATTCAACCTCAGATATATATATCAAACATGCCAACCCTCTCGCATGCTTATCATAAGGCTGCTTGTTGATTTAAGATTTTATATTCTGGTCAGGTTTTAACAAAATATACGTACAATGTACAAGGATATATTGTAAATTATGCTAATCAGGTGACATCATGGTTCTTCCTTGTTGGTCTGCTGATTGACACAATCACTCTCTTATGAGTTTACCCCTTGAGCAATATGTTAATGTGACAAAATAAAAACGCTTGTAATGCGATGTTAACGATCATATCGTTTCATCCCTGATGAGTCGATACTATTGACGAAATACTAGTATCGGATTAAAATGATTCTGCAAACGACTACGTGAAGTATGTTATATTTAAAGGAGCAGTCCAGCATATTTTGAGCTTTGTAACTAGGCGTTTGTTGTCCAAATGAAAATTATGGGTTTATTCATTTATGGGTTTTTGGGCAATTTCACCAAATTAGGAACAAAACCGTTCATTAATTTTCGAGATAATCACCTCCAAAAATCGTCGTCTTAATTATGGAAACGTTACCATAAATATGGCGGCTAAACCGGAAATGCGCACAGGGTGAATATACCCTGAATCCGTTAGCCGGATCCCTTGCCGGATCCTCCGGATCCTCGCAACAATGGTATACTGGGATCCGGAGCCGGATCCCTCACCGGATCCGGGATCCGGCCGTACACCGCCGGATCCCTTGCCGGATCCCCCCCCCCCCCCCCCCCCCCCAGTAGATAAGAATACAGGGATCCGGTGCCGGATCCCTCACCGGATCCTAGATCCGGACGGACACCACCGGATTCTCTACCGGATCCAAAGTAGATAAGAATACTAGGATCCGGAGACGGATACCATACCGGATCCCCTCCTTATAGCGATGTAGGAATGTATTTGAGAAATATGAAGTTTTTGTAAGTTAAGTAAGCTTTTGTCAAAATGTTGTCTGAAGCAACCAATACACAATGCATCTTTGACAACTTTAACATATTGTTTACATGATATTGTCATATAAAGGCCATTTGCATATATAAAGAAAAAGAACTGTTGAGTTCTACGCTCTTAAAACATGTCTTTGTGAAAGTTTGTTAGCCAAAGGTGACAAAGTCAGGTTTAAATGATAGATGTTTTGATGATGAGATTTAAATTGACATACAATTTTTAGAAAAACAGTTTTTAATCGGAATCAGAATTCAAGGGGTCATTTCATATTAAAATGTATTCAAAATATTTTCTGAATTAACCAATGTAAGATACACTATTCAGCACCAATTGTCACACTTGAATGCACACTCATCACACCTGTTGGTCAGTCCACATATCAACTTGCCTAATTTCTTAAAAGACAAAATACCCGATTTTGTCTTAACTAAGTTTATAGTCTTTTTTGGCTCTCAAGACTCCAATTACCTTTTTAACCATATTACCATACTGGCTAAGAAATACATACATAACATGAGCATAAGAAGGGAAATTCCTACATTTCAAAATTATTACAAATCTCTAAAAGAGATAATAAAAGTAGAAAAATATATAGCAACAAAAAACAACAAATACTTTATATTTGAAAAAAAATGGAGACCATTGGTTAAAGATTTGCTAAGTTAGCACTATTATCTTTATATCATTATAGACTATAAATAATAAGAATGAGAAAGATCTGTAATACCAGTCTATGTGTACATTATGAATGACAAGTAGTAATATGCCATGTAGAAATGATACATATTTATATACAGGTTTAGTTGAATGTATGTAAAGACACGATGACAATGATTTTTGAACTGAATAAAAATATACCACAAAAAAAAACTTGCCTAATTACGGTATTACATTAGTGTATATATTGTAAATGAATTCGCTTTAGGTAATATATCATAGACCACAAATAGTTTAAGCAAAACTTTATCACACAAAATTAAATGAAAAATAAATCTATTCAATTATTTCAAACATTTATTTACAAACGCACTCACACATAAATATATAAACAATCATATATACATATACACAAATCAGTATGCACCTGAGGGTAGTGTTCGTAGATATTTCATGTTTGATTTTATGTAAACATATATATACAAAGTCAAGTATACACCTGCACAAAGGTAATTGCAAAATTGTCAGATTTCAGAAAATTCATGAAACCCATTCTGTGATGAAATCATATACTTTCTTTGACTCATTAACGCCGAGACAGCTTCACGGTTCAACGCCTGTGCTGCTGACCACAGACGCTGCTCACTGTAGCGAAACCATTTAGGTCAAAGCAAATCGGCGAGTGTTGAACGGAAACTGTCTAGCCTTGTACCATAAAGTCTTGATTGTTTTATTGTTTCATGAAGATCAAATGCAGGTGCTGAATGTAGATACTTTACAGGAATATAACAGGTGATATTTCACCATTGAGTTTTTATCTTGCGGTCCGGTTTCATTTCATAAACATATTCAAAGATGATCATAAGAATGGGAGAGAGTGAATTGATCGAAATTGTTTTCATTGTCTCACCAAATGCAAATAAACTGCGTAAGATATCTCACCTTCTATATTGGTCAAAAGGTTCTGAGAGACAATTTCTCTTACTTATACCTAAACAACAGTACTTAAAGAACAAAAGAAATAAACACAGACACACACTTACATATTATGATATATATAGTATATACATAACCAAATATCACTTATAAGCGTTTGTCAATCTTCATGTTAGAATGTCTTTCTCAATCAACCACTACAGTGATTTGAAGGCGGCATATTGTTTACACGTAACGTTCCTCATATTTTCACATATGTTGATTCACATGCATTTTTATATGTAAATACAAATACTGCATGTCTACACACCATGTTAAGTATATACAGTGTGTCAATAGTTCAACTATATGAATCATAATTAAGAATAATGGAAATGATATCACGATTTAAGGGATAGAACGTAAGTAACATTAACGAATGTAAAAGTAGTCGAATTATTAGATAGAAATATATTCGTATGCATGAAGAATTGACTTGTTGTTGACATACCTATTAAAAGTGTATGTTACATCACTTCACAGGTTAGCTATATTTTTAAGTGTTTCATTTTGTTGGGACGACATCGACTCGAAGTATAATTGAACATGTGCAAAATATATGTAACGCGAATTAAATCAATTATTTGAACTCAAAAGAACACAAATAGGATTGAATTGTCATCTTTACAAAGAAACTATTTTTAATATGGAAGATTTCATCAAAACTCGAATGCCTAATTACAGGTGATAATTGTGAATATGTATAGAATGATGGACGTAGCTCCATGAAGAAAATTGTCCAATGATGTAACCTAAACTTTATTCTACAATTTTTACGTGACAAAGATTAGCGGCGCGTATACAGGTGTATCCCGACATGATTCTTCCTGTATCGGTTTTTCGTCAAAAGAGACTGCCTTTATTGCATCGAATAAACAGGTTATTGTCGTTTAGTGACTTGAATAACCCAGCGCTCTGATAAATAAATAAATTCAAGCTATGTGCAGTTGTGTATGTATCCATTCAATGGCAGACAGGGGCGTGGATCTATTAAGCATATTGTCGAATAAAAAACATGTATATGCTAAATTTATTAATGTTCCAGGACCGTTATTGACCGTGCTTGATAGACTGTGCGTTCAGCATGTTCAGTAAAGCATTACTCGAACAAACTCTTATATTTATAATAGTATTCAAAGTAGAATAACACTTGCGATCAAAATATCAATTACATGCAATAATGAAATTGATAAGTCACGACATAAGACTAAAGTGATGCATTCAAGAAGTAAATTAAAATCAAAGTGTAACTTTCAATAGCCTCAAATTCTTCACAAATGATTTATGAATACTAGTAGATGTACATAAATGTATATAATAACGCTTCCTTCGTTTCGTCTTAGATATATGAATTCAATGCGTTTTACAGATCAAATGTATCTAATACTGTTTGGTAACTTCACAAAGACTCCAATCGTTTCATCTGATTTAATAAACCTTCTTTTTTAAGTATTTATTTTTCCCGTTCAAGACCCACAGATGAGGAATGTTTTCATTTACCAAACGTATTATATTTTTGCACAAAGAGCAACGATTTTCAATTCGTCTTAACTTAACATACTTAAGAAACTCGTTTTCCTCATTTACTATATTGAAATCTATATGCCTACACCCTGAGAAAAAGATTGATCAGATGACTATGATTATGGTTCTTAATAATTGTTATGGCAACTAAATTTGACAACATTTTCTAGAATAAAGAAGGCTTCTTTAATTTTTTCCATTGATTTCTGGATGACAGATTTTTTAAAGGTAGTTTGTATGCATATCCACAACATCATTTTGAAATTGGTAGGTCTACACAACTTTATTATAAATTTTGTCATTGATCTGCATTATCATTTCAAAGAAAGAACAGTAGCAGTATCTTTCACGTGTATGGTCTACATTTACTACTATTACAATATCAATTGATGAATGGAAATGTTACATTCATATGGATATTAAACGAAATTAGTTACCCCCCCCTCCCCCACCCCAACCCGGTCTATCTTGTCACGGATCGTTGAGCTCCGCTCTATTTGAAGAAAAGAGGCTTACTCCTGTCTGATTGCTTGTGATTGCATAAAGGTGTTTTATGACCCCAAAATGCTAATTGGCGTGGAACTAACAAAAGGAGTATAATTGCGCGGGACTACTTGAAGTCATCGGATTAAATTGACGACACATACACACGTAAAATATTTACTGGTATAGGTATTCCTTATATACATGGCACTCTGTATTGACTAACCACCGGAGGTATCTAACCCTTTGGTGGGGTTGAAATACACATCCGCAAAAAAAACACCATAATGATTTGGGTGAAGAATTAGATTTGTCTTCCACTGTAAAACATTAGATTAATTTAAGAACTCTATTATTTGAAAATCTTTCTTTATCGTAATTGTAACTAAAACAAGTTGTACACTTTATTAAAGATATCATTTATATTAATTCCTGCAATCAAAACTTTTTGATCACTGAACCAATTTACTACAGATTTCAGATTTTGAGACAATCTCAAGTTGAAGTACACTAGCTCAATTTTTATCAATTATCTGATTTTTTTTCATATTTTATAAATTGCTTTATTATATAGAATGAGTTTAATATATTGTTGTTCCCTTCAATTGAAATACCAAATTCATGCGGCTGTACTGTTGCAAACATAAAAATAAGCAAAAATGTGCTCATTAATGTTACAACATCCAGTGCTTTTTAGATGATAGCAACAATGAAAACGTGTCCTGATGGGCTACGTTGAAATGAAAGGTCACAATTCGCAATGTCATACTCAAATAAGCCTTCCAGTAACTATATCCCCTTAAAATATTATTTCCGAACGTAATTTCTCCTACACAGGATAATGTGTTTACTGCTTTGGTAGAAGTAATTAAGGTACGAGAGGGTTTAGTACAAGTAGGACCCTACATATTAATTTTATCTCTTGCGCAAAAGGTGTAATAATCCTTGAAATTCCGTATTCTAATTGAAGGCGATAAGTATCATTGTACTTATGGTGAAGGAATAAATTTGACAAATTGCACGAACAAGCTTTTCTGCAAAAGAAGCACTATCTTTGCATGTGTAGTTTAACTATGCGAACCCATTACCTTCTCTGAAAGATTAGAACGTGTTAAAAGACAAAGAGAGAGGGGGTGGGGGGGACGGGGGGGGGGGGGGGGGGGGGAGTAATTAAGGTACGAGAGGGTTTAGTACAAGTAGGACCCTACATATTAATTTTATCTCTTGCGCAAAAGGTGTAATAATCCTTGAAATTCCTTATTCTAATTGAAGGCGATAAGTATCATTGTACTTATGGTGAAGGAATAAATTTGACAAATTGCACGAACAAGCTTTTCGGCAAAAGAAGCACTATCTTTGCATGTGTAGTTTAACTATGCGAATCCATTACCTTCTCTGAAAGATTAGAACGTGTAAAAAGACAAATTGTTGCTAGTTGTTTTTGCTTCATTCTTGATAATTTCTTCGACTAGACTAATACAGTAATACAGTTTGAGTAACGAGATGTTTGACCTCTTAAGATAGTACATTTGGCATAAGTAAATGTTTATTTGTGAAATTTTGGTTAATGATGACATTAAAATAATTTGCTTCTGCCCCGTTTAAGACGGCTTCGGTATAAAAGTGTTTGGCCATTCTGCCTATAAATTGTTACTTATTCTGTATATATCGTATCCCCTTTTAGTCAGTTCCTAAACTTTTGTACACCTTTTCGGTTCCTTAATCCTATATATATATTCCTGTTATCGTCAAAACAAAGTGCTTTATTTGGCTTCAGGTGAAAATGATTGTTTTATTTAGTTTAAGTCGAATTTACTTACCATATTGAAAATAAAATATAAATGCATATGATCCTACTTTAATCGTTAACAATCGAATTAAAAATTTCAATTTCCTGCCTTATCAAAAGGGTAACTTTGATAATTCAGAAACTGTTTGGTAACATAACATATTTCAAGTTTTACGTTATTCATTATTATTGTCCTATTACTTTATATTCAAACACTAGTAACCATTTTGAAACTGTATTATAAGAAAAAACAGAAGTATTAAACAGCCTTAACTTTATACTAACTGCCCTTACATGTAGAGATATAAGATGCATGTTTTTTCTAATGTGCATGTTAAGTTACAGTTCTAAATCCTTCTATTGCCGCTTGCCACTTTATTCAAGTTTCTCTATTTTGTTTTGAAAAATCAGTGACAGAAAGTTACTGAACGGTAATTGAACACATGCTTCGAATATATGTATATTCTTATTTCATCTGTTGCAGCAATAAGACACAAATGAGTCTAGGTGAAATGTGAATACGCTAGAATGACGTCAGCAAGATGGCCGGGTAGGTTGTGTGTCTAACCAGTCTCTCAAGAAAAAATTGCAATCTCTCTTTATTTAACATATTTCCCTATCAAAACAAGACAAAATGAGTTCCAATAAGAAAACCCCAACACAGGAGCCGAAATCCAAGAAGAAAAGGCCTGCTAATACCCCAGAAAGTGATGTTAACTCTGATCGTGCTGTGTCGGGTGGTGACACGTCACACACAAACATCGGGGCTGCAGTGAGGGAAGCCATGCTGTCTCTGTATATGACGCCGCAGTCTCCGTTCTTCTACCCATCTCCACCTGCACAACAACCGACCATGGAACAGCCTCACACCCCACAACAAGCTGTAAGTCCTCAATCAAAAGACTGGTCAGAAGTTTTATCAAAACTTAGCAATATCGAGCGCACACTTACAAAACTGAACAGTATTGAGAATGCTATCTCCGATGTGCAGAGTAAAGTTTCTCGACTCGAAATTAAAGTTGCTGAGCTTGATGAAGTGAAAACAAAAGTTGATACTGTTGAGATGAGTGTGTCATTCGTCAGCTCCAAATTTGATGAGTGGTTTGTCGACAAGCAAAAACTTGAGAAGGATTTACAGGCGCTTCAGAAACAGGTGAATGATCAGCCACAACTCGAGGATCTCAAGACACAGTGTATCCAAACCAAGGAATACATGATCGATCTACGTTGTAGATCAATGAGAGATAACCTTATATTCACAGGTTTACCAGAAAAAGATACCCCACAAGCCCCAGAGAACACAGAGCAGCTATTGAGGAGTTTCATCAGGGAGGAATTGAAGATAGATGGTGATGAGATCAACCTCAAGAGAGTGCATAGAATCGGACCTAGGAGGAAACCTGGGGACAAGCCCAGATCAATAATAGCAAAGTTCAACATCACTGCGGAGAGGGATAGGGTGAAGAGGTCAGGCAAGGAGCTGCAGGGTAAGCCATTCAGAATGATGGAACAGTTCCCAGATGAAGTGAGTGAATATAGGAGAGATGTCCTCTTCCCTCTCATGAGAGAAGCCAGACGAAACAACAAGAAGGCGAATGTTGTTGTGGATAGACTATATGTTGACAATGCTCTATATCCTGTGCCAACCCCTCCACCATACAGATCTACCCAACCCAAGCCATACAAGGCAGGACCGACATCTGGACCCAGGAGGACCTAGGGAGGCGACGGTGGTACTGAGTGTGGTGCTACTCACACACCAGATCACCCCTCTAGAACTGAATCTCTGAATAGATCTGGAACTGGAACTGAACCTGGAAGCAATATATGTGAACTTAGGTGTGTGACACTAAATGTGTGTGGTTTAAGGCACAAACTTGTCTATCCTGATTTTTCTGATTTTATAAACAAGTATGATTTAATTGGTCTGCAAGAAACAAAAACAGATGAATTGGATGATATTGAAATCTCAGGTTATAAAGTCTTTCTCAGGAATAGAAAATCATTCACTAGAAAGTCTGGTGGAATAGGTGTTGCTGTAAAAGAATGTCTTACTGATTATGTAACTATTGTTGATCATGATATTGACACTGTGTTATGGTTGAAGATTAGTGGAAAATTATTTAACCTGGATCAAGATCTCTACATGGGAATTGTATATGTACCCCCTGAAAATTCAAGATTTCACAGGGATGACATGATTGAAGGTATTGAGTCAAGTTTATGCCTTTTTGAATCATTGTCTGACTATGTCATACTAACTGGAGATTTTAATGCCAGGACTAAACAATTGATAGACTATTGCTCATTTAGTAAACATATCATAGATGAATTAGAACTAGACTTAGATGGTATGAGACAGGAAATAGATCCTGAATCTGTATTGTCTGACCTTGATCTGCCCAGACAAAGAATCTCAGAGGATAGTGGTAACCCCAATAACCTAGGCAATAAACTTATTGACTTATGTAAAAGCCACAACATGTTCATATGCAATGGAAGAATTGGATGTGATAAAGCTAAAGGTAAAGCAACATGCAAAGGAGCAAGTGTTGTAGATTATGTGTTGTCATCTGCAAGTTCACTGTCTTTGATAAGCCACTTCAGTGTTGATGATTTTTGTCCACTCCTTTCTGACGTACACTGTCCTATCAGTTTTAGCATAAATAATTCTAACTATGCCCAAGAAAGTGTAAGTCCCCCAGATGATGAAGCATTCTGCTTAGATAATTGTTACGAACCTGCATCTGATGAACCAGGGAAATTTGATCTTAGCAAAGCTCCATTATTTGATAAAAATATTCAGGAACATAATGTAAACAACCTGATTGACCTGATAAGGTCAGCTTCGGTATGTCAAAGTGACCCAGCTGGGGTCATCAATTCGATAGCTCAACAGATCACGCACGTGCTTCTTCATGCAGCACGAGATGCATTCGGTGTAGCTCCAAATAAGGCTAATGCTACTACAGCGCGTAAACCCGTTCGAACTAGTAAGTTGTGGTTCGGTAAAGATTGTAAACAAATGCGTCGCCAGTTCTTTAAAGCTAAGAATACATTCGCGCGTAATAAAACCAACAGAAACCTTGAACTTTTACGATCGACGAGTAGACAGTATAAAAAGACTATGAATAAATACAAGAAAAAGAATATTTCTTATATTCGCAAGTGTTTCCGAGACAGTAAGCGATCATCGCCGAAACAATACTGGAAATTACTTAACCCAAAAGATCAAAATAACTCTGAAGCTATTTCACTTGAGGTTCTATATGAACATTTTAAGCAAATTAATGAAACTGAAGTTACCGGAGACGAAGATGACTTTGTGCTTGACGATCTCCCTAACCTAGATGATTCAGTCCTAAATGACGAGATATCAGAACACGAAGTGTTGTCTGCATTGAATAGATTAAAAAAAACATAAAGCACCCGGACTAGACCTTATAAGAAATGAATATCTCAATGTATCCTCACCGCGCTTACTAACAGTATACACTGACTTCTTCAATCTTATATTTAACTCGGGAATCTTACCCGATGCTTGGCTCACAGGTGTGATTAAACCAATTTACAAGAAGAAAGGAAACCTATCAGATCCAAACTCGTACCGACCTATATCTATCCTCAGCTGTTTTGGTAAATTGTTTACCTCAATTATTAATGAACGCCTTACTAAATTTTGTGAATCGTTTGATATCATATCGCATACACAGTCCGGCTTCCGTAAAGGATTTTCAACTACTGACAATGTTTTTATTATACACAACCTCTTAAACTCATTGAAAAATAGACATAAGAAGCTATATTGTGCCTTTATTGATTTCTCTAAAGCCTTTGATAAAGTTTGGCGGACAGGATTATGGATAAAGTTACTTCGTCATGGGGTCAACGGGAAAATATTCAAACTTATCCAAAACATGTACAGTGACATTAAATCATGTGTAGCTGTCAATCGTATGCAATCAAGGTTTTTCCCGTGCCTTTCAGGAGTACGTCAAGGCGAAAACCTCTCTCCTTTATTATTTTCATTTTATTTGAATGATCTTGAAGATTATCTTAGCTCTAGTCAATGTGAGGGATTGAGCCTCGAGCTTGATAATGATGCTGTACATATGTATATAAAATTATTAGTTTTATTGTATGCAGATGATACGGTGCTATTAGCTGAAAATAGTCATGAACTTCAAAAAACCCTAAATTGGTTTTCAAGTTACTGTGATATATGGAAGCTGGAAGTCAATTCAGATAAAACTAAAATACTTATTTTTGGATCTGGGCCAGTTTGCAACATTAAAAACCGATTTTATTATAAGGATCAACTTTTAGATACTGTAGATACTTTTAAGTACCTAGGAATTACATTCCATAGAAATGGTAGAATGATAACAGCTATTAAACATGCTGCCGATATGGGTAACAAAGCTTCAATGTCTTTACTCAAACGTGCGAGAAATTTAAATTTACCTTTGGATTGCCTTATTCCGGCTTTCGATACCCTTGTTCTCCCAATTCTACTTTATGGTTGTGAAATTTGGGGGATGGAAAACATCAATATTATTGAGCGCGTTCACCTGAAGTTCTTAAAGATGGCAGCAGGTTTAAAAATGTCAACGCCAAATTTTATGGTTTATGGAGAATTCGGTAGAGAGCCACTGCGGTTGCAAATAGCCAAACGTATTATCTCATATTGGTCGAAATTAACATGTCCACAACCAGATAATAAAATTGCAGCCTTTATGCTTAGCTATATGTATCATAAGAATTTTCAAGGCCAATCGTATCCCTGGTTGAACTTTGTTAAAACTATATTTTCAACATGTGGACAGCAATGTGTTTTCAATAATCCTCAGAACTACAGTAAAAATTGGATTGTTTCAACAGTGTATAATATTTTAAAGGATCAGTTTCTGCAGTCATGGCGTAGCGACGTTGCAAATTCGGCTAAAGGATTCTATTATGCCATCATTAAAGACTCTCCATGCTTTGAGCAATACTTGTTATTGAATGAAAATGTATACAAACCATTATTATATTTTAGAACATGTAATCACCACCTACCGATTGAGAAAGGTCGTTTTCATAATATCCCGCGTCATGAAAGATTGTGTACACAATGCAACTCCGGCGAAGTCGGAGATGAATATCATTATCTATTTAAATGTAATGCTTTAGTTAACCAACGCTGTAATCTGATAGATGAACGCTGCATGCTGTTTCCATCTTTATTAAACTATAAGAAACTAATGTGCAATAGAAATATCAAAGTTATTAAGAATCTGTCACGTTTAGTCAAAAATATTTTTGACATCTTGCTGTAATTTAATTTATTTGTTTGTTTCATGTAACTCATGTACTGCCGTTGGCGGTCCCTTTGAGTGAAATAAATAAAGATTGATTGATTGTAGCTAACAGGTGTAATGATCAAGTGTGTGCGTTCAAGCGTTACAGTGTATAACATTGAACCTTATTTCTATAAAATTAAAACAGCCTGTTTAGCAAATTCCCTTCTGATTCTAATTTAAACAAATATTTAAAAGCTACAGGTTAAAACAAACACTTGATATTAATATATATAATAATGTTAATAGTAAAGTGACAATGTCATTTCAGGAATATGATAGCATAAGGTAACAAATATACTAGTATGATGTATTACTTTTTTAATGAAAATCTTCATACTTTCATATTCATCCATTCTTGCCTACTCTTGCCACCAGGAGGGGATCCGGTATGGTATCCGTCTCCGGATCCTAGTATTCTTATCTACTTTGGATCCAGTAGAGAATCCGGTGGTGTCCGTCCGGATCTAGGATTCGGTGAGGGATCCGGCACCGGATCCCTGTATTCTTATCTACTGGGGGGGGGGGGGGGGGGGATCCGGCAAGGGATCCGGCGGTGTACCATTGTTGCGATACCATTGTATACCATTGTTGCGAGGATCCGGAGGATCCGGCAAGGGATCCGGCTAACGGATTCAGGGTACTTTCACCCTGTGGCGTGACTCGCGTGTACACGACTTTCAGTAAATAAACGTGTTACAACTGAGCGGCATACATCTGAAAGATTGAGAAACAGAGATCGTCGATGATGACAGAAGTATATATTCACCTGTTACACACTAGAAATCTAGTTCACTTGAGCTGGAGCGCACGGTCCCTACAAACAAAACAGCGGACAACCCGGCCGCTTCCTAGATGACAGTCGACCCGAGGGGTGAGTTTTCACGTTTATTTCAAACCCAAAGCATGATTAGCAAAAGTAATGTTTTAACCTTTCATTGTTTCAAGTCAAGCTTGGTTTGATACGCTCAGGATTTGATTTGTTCAAACTTAACAAAATAGATAAGCCTCAATCAATCGTGATGTTTCCTATATTCGACTGATCTTGGTCTTTTATAGATCACTAATTTGACTTTGCGACGTTGGTCTCAAGGAATATCAGCTTCAGAAGTTAGAGATCTTATTATGAAATTATGTAAATATTTAAAAGGTATTATTCATTGCTTACACAATTTTCTTTGTTTTGATTTATGAATTAAAATAATAATTTGAGCTTATGTAGATTCTATACAGTTTGTAAACAATTTCTATTTTTTGTGTCATATTATTTGTAGTGGAAGACGATTATTAGCAGTATGAACACATTTTCAATGTCAAGAATTTTTCAAATATAAATCAAGAAATATTTGTTGAAGTCACAAGTATTTTCATACAGATATTATTATCATCCTTAGTTTTTCTGTCATTGATTGGACTATCTTTCATCTATCTATCTATCTATCTTATCAAAATAAATGAGCATACTGCACATTTATGTGGAAAAAAGAACTGTTTACATAGTGCTTTTTAAGAAATTTGCCAATTATCAATCTTTACATGGATTTAACCATCTTTGACAGTTCTTCCAAAGCTCAGCCTTAGAAAAACTTTAGAATAATATTTTAAGTTATTCTGATAACAAAATCATGATTCCAAATTGATCCCCCTGTGTGACATTGAGTTTTCCTGTTATCTGATGACAAAAACACAATTAAGTTATTTAACTGCATGACGAGAGAACAATATAAGTGCTTTTTCATTTGGTCAGTGGATTAGGAAAATGTAAGAGGATTAGAAATATTTTTTTCAGTTTGAACATTTCATCTACTCTGCGTGACAATTACTTATAATTTTTTAATCAGTAATTTAGCAGCCAAAGTAAACAAGGTTTTGTGTGTTTGTGTTTAATCTTAAATATTTTTCTAGAATACTTGTAATGGCTTTGAAAGTCATATATGTGCCAAAACATGACATTGTATTAGGTAATTGTGAATTTGTTGCAGAACATGCATGGTGAAGGCGAAAATTGGCCACAAGATCAAAATGTGACTGAAGACAAAGGTAAGCTTTACCTTCTAATTACAAACTTCCTCTCAAATTTCATATCTCTTGGCCAATGAGAGGATAATTAAATGTGTGTGATTGTGTCATTGTGTATTCTAGGTATTTTTCTAATAAACTATTAAGAATATAAGATACCATCAAAAAGCTTTAATTGTGAATAATCAAGATATTTAAAATTCCAAATTTTCATATAGAATCTTGATCAATAACATATTCCTAAATATTAGTGCATCATAGTTGGACTGAGTCAGTAGTACTATAATCCCACTTTGCTGTGTGGTTACATACATGTATACTAATTTTAGTTTTCTTTTCCCTCTCAGGCAGGAGACTCTAAACACAATTCAGCGGTCTAGATCCCATGCTTTTGAGAAAATAATGAAAATATGTTAATGGTCATGGCCTTGGTGATCTTTATTAAGGCCCACAAGGTCACTTAATCTGTTAATTATAATCCTCACTTGTAAAAGAGACTGTATGCAAGAGTGAAGCTTTTTAGATATTTAATTCTGTAGAAAATTGAAAAAAAAGAAGATTTTCATAGTGTGGCCACTGTGACAAAATCCATAAATTAAAATCCTCACTAGTCAGTGTGTTTGTACACAAACTATCAGATTATTACAGTTGTTGGTAAACAAAGTAAAAAAAGCCAGGCAGAATATCTGTCAAAAGCCCTCTGGAATTTTTAGGTGTGATGAGGTAATATACTCTTGATATAAAATTTGATAATTTGATTTTCTTTGATTGTTATTAAATTTTATTTGACCATTTGTCACCTTTTTAAAAGATAATTCAAAATTTCTGTTTTAATCTGTATTCTGTTTATTTGTTTTAACTAAGCGGTCAATATAATTATTCAAAACTTTCTTTTCAGGAAGCCATCAGAGTTGAATCAAATCCAGGGTTGTCAGTTTGTGGTCATTGTTTGACTTTTGACAGCCTACTTTCCTACATGCAGCTAGGTGCTTGATGAACCATCTCTGAAGAATTGTTCAAATTGAGCCAAAACAAGTATCAACCCAATAAAGACTGAAAGCAGTACAGTATGATTGTTTCAATTAAATTTAAAATTTAAAATTATAGCCATGTGCTCTGTAGTTCAACAGACTTTTTAAATACTTTTTATAGGTCAATTTAATGCGATATATAATAAAAAGCTGAAGTAAATCGCTCTATATTTTATTTTGGGTATCTGCAGAGTGCATATCATAGTTCAATAGTCTGGCTTTACACCCAAGGGAGGTAATTTGAAAAGGTGTTGAATTTGAAAATAATTGCTTAAGTTCATCTGTTGATTCTTTCAAAACATTTTGTGTGTTCATTTTTTACCAAAGATATCAATGGAATGATTGTTTAATAAATTAAACCTTCACTGGGCAATTTAGAACCACTTATCTCCTCTTCATACAGACTTAAAATTCACTTGGATATTGAATAGTGATTCTAATGGATATTACTTTGTTGAAACATTAAAAAATCTTTCATTACATTAACTTTTATCGAAAATGTATCAGGAATGTCAGAAATACAAGTGTCATAAACAATCGATTTCGAACTTGTATATATTGATCTTGCACAAATCATGTGAGGCCAAATTTCTAATGAATACTATGTTCTATTTCGAGTTGTTGCAACTGTTACGTTTTAAAAATCAAGTCCTTATTTTTTATTTGTGTGTATCTAATCTTCAAAACAAGTAAAGTTAGATATGTTCAAGGGTGATACATACATCAGGTATACACATATTTTTAATTTTACATAATATACATCTAGGTATACAGGAAGAACCTAGTTAAGCACATCTTGAATTGCTATAAAGATATAATCGACAGGATGCGAGAAATTACAGCTTATCTGTCTAGAAAATGATTAGGTAATACAGTAGGGGCAGATAAACCGTATGTCTGAGCTTCAAGAAGGTTAAGTCTATTTACGGTTCTTTTGGAAAAACCGTCACGAAGGCGGGTTGTATATATGTAAGCTCTATGATTTCGATGATTAATTTTTTTTGTTTAGCGGTAGGGCTAAGGGGAGGTAATTTGGAGGTTGTAAACACCTGCCGTAAAGTGGCGCATGTTATGAATAGGTATTGAGAAAAAAACTTTGAATCGTTCGAGAAACTAAACTTGATGTCCGTGTGTGATTCTGCCACTAAAATTGTATACTTTTAGCTTGAACCTGCAAACTCCTAATGTGATTGATAGATATACTGCTCAACAAATATTGTGCAACAGTACCTAAATAAGATGCAGAATCTCAAGAAACAAGCGTAATTACCTACACTATATATGTTAACTCGGTCATTGTATTCATATGGACAACATGGCTCATGTAATGATATTCATTCTAGGAGTCAAATGTAGTCCGAGTAATAGTAATAAACCATTCTATTTGAAACAACCGTTTGTAAAAATATTAGTATAAAATGCATTAGGAATACGCACGCATGTACATTTATATGAAACTCATTATCAATTTTAAGAGTTAAACATGTAAATGTAAGACCTTTGATGTGTTAATGAAATGAATGAATTTAATTCAAACATAAAATGGAAAACTGTTTCTTAATTTGACATGCAATCAACATTTAGGCTGCTTTTAAAGATAAAATTTATTTCTAAGATAATTTCAACAAATTCAAAAGGACATTATAGATACTGCAATAACAAGGGTCTTTTGAATTTGTTTTAACAAGAGTTCTTTTGGTAATCTGATTTAGTTTTATTTTCAATTTAAATTTTGTCATGGTTACCGTCATTTTTTGAAAGGTCTTACGAACTTTCTTGTTTCAAATACAAAAATAAAGAGAACCTTATTTTGGATTCCATGACATCCAATTACTGTATTTCCTCCTTTTTTCTAAAGAACCTCCAATTGAACAGGTGACATGTTGGTTCTATGTAGACATATTGATCAAATGGAACTACTTTTATTTTATTTCTGTAGTATTTGCAGCTGAATGGAAGACACGTTTATTTTTGTTCTTGTCATCGTTAGACTTTACTCAAGATCTGCAAAATAACATCTCACAAAAACAAAGGGTATTTTAGATTGATATTCCAGTAATCTTTCAGTAATGAGAAAGGCGATAAAGTCCTTAAAGCCATATGGTCTGATTAGCACAAATGGAACATAATTGTTTACCAAGTACCATTAGCACTAATGTCGACATCTGGTCTAAACGGACGATGATATTTGATACATCTTTCTTTCATCAAATAATTGTACTTAATCTCTATACATATATATGAAGACAAAGTAATTGAGTTTTAACTTACATATGAATATTCAGTAATTTGCTCTTAATATTATTGCCCCTTGGATCATATTTCAAATTTGTACCGTAATTACCCGCCGCTGATTTCAGTAACCAATGGAACTTCCATGAAAATATGTCAATACTCTTCTCAGTCAAGTTAATTCATCACTTTATTTGAATCCGCAGGACTACTTCAATACCTTGACATTTATAGGCCTATATGCTTCGTCTAGCCGATGGTTATATATTCATGGCTTTGTTTAACATGTTATCTTTTTCAGCTTTTAAGCAAGAAGCTTGAAAAAAAACATCAACGGAGTAATTCGGGCAGTTCTAGGGCACCACTAAAAAGACCTGTTATAACACGCTTTCACCTAGATGCTTTGAGGAGGCTCTCCGCTCATAAAGGCAGGTTCGTTACGATACATCTGTTGATATTCCTATACATGCTGTTTCATTTCGGAATTGTAAGATAACAAAACTTGTTGGCGAGTTATCTGAAGAAATGACATTCTGATAAAAGTATCAGGGAAGATTGGGACATTAGACCCTTTGTAACACGTTACGGTAATACAGAATAGTCCTGGTATATGAATTTCGCAATGGCAGCTCTCTTCTATGCTAATCTTAGGTCTTGCCGCACTGAAAGGGATGTACATGTGAAAACAAGTATGGTATATCTGTCTTTATAGCAAACGTATATCTTTCATTGTAATTTTGTAGCTATAAATCAAGTGAAAGCAAATGTTTTGAGAATTTTTTTGTTATGTTTAGTGTGATCTGCATTTATATGTATGTATCATCATAGGATCTTAACTAGGATGTGCTTTCACCTAAAATCAGGCTTCTGTGACCTTTTAAAACAGTATATAAACAGAAATTTATTTTCGAGTACACTGTCAATGATATATTGGTAAAACCGCAGAGGTACTTCATGAAGGTAGTATGAAGGTGTGTTTACATTGAAAACACCTTATGAAAAATTACAACTTCTTGCAAATGATGATATCAGATGAGCATTTGAACTCTTAAAGATTACCACTATCATGAAGGTATGTTTTATTAAACGGAGGCTGGCTGAGATGGGCGTTTACGAGTTTTGAAACTGTATAGTTATTTGTATTTTTGAGTTATATTCCTATACTTACATACTTGAATGTTAGGCAATTTTTTAGCAATCATGATCCATCCATCATCATTCAACACAAACAAAAAGAAAAATTTGATTTTAGATTTTAACATGTATTTAAGAAACAAGGACATATGTTTAGAGATATTTTTTTATAATGTCATCAAATACTATATTTTAAGTTTTACTACAAACAATATATTATTGAAATATATGAAATTGATCTCTTTTAGGATTTACTATCCAAAAGGACAACTTAAAACATCTTGGAATTAATCTAGAAGTCGATATCCAGTTATGTTTCCTTTGGTGTAGCATTTGTTTAAACCAATTTGTATAAAATATAGACAGATTTGTTTCGAAAACACAACGTTGCTTATTTGATTCTAGCAGAAATGCATTGTAATTATGTTACGTGTACGATGGTTTCACTGACGTTTCATAAGCCCTTGGAATTTCTATGCACAAACTGCAACCTGATGTTCGAAAGGAGCAAGGTATGAATTTGCAACATGAATGGGTAAAGCATCAATCGAGTAAAGGGTCGAGTGACTTAAGTATTTTGATAATCCTGGCGACAAAATGATTAGGTCAAGCCGCCTTTGATGTAATTGAAATTACACCTTATTGTGTAAACTAATGTTGACCCAGTTGATAAATTGATTCCCTTTCTGATCCAACCCTGAAGGACAATCGCTTTGCTGGTAACAGACAATCTGGAGTCATAGATGAATATGTATAATAAAACAAATATCATTGTTTATGTTGTCATTTAATTATAAATGTATGAATAGGGAATTACTGAGATTGAATCCATCCTTAAATTCGTAGGTCATCAGGCCAGACTAGCCCAATCGGCTTATTGCATGGCAAGGCGCCCAGGCACCTCTCCATAAATGTATCGTTTTTTCGACTACTGCTTTGGAACCAGAGACTCTAAGAATTTAATATCTACGGATTGCTTGATAAGTTATTTGGTGACTCCAGTTAGGGCCACAGGGATCACGCCCTAAAAACCTATATTCAACTTGTTCTCCAGGAGTAAAAGATCTAGAAAGAAAAAATCTTTTGTACAGACTCCGTGGCAATAGGGTTAGTTATACCTTTAGATTTGGAGAACCAGGGGTCCTTTTATGGGGGAAAGGGGTTATGCCTTATGACCTATTTTCATCTTCTTCGAAAGCAAAAAGTCTAGATAGCTGAAATTGTGTATGTATAGAATGGGTATTGTAGGTAACTTACATTTTAAACTAGAATAGTGCATGATCCTGAAAACATACATGTATTTGTGTAGTAAAAGTGGCAGAAAAATAATGAATTTCATTTTACAATTTGATAAAAATAATGTATAGAACATAAAATTAAAACAAATGAATAAACTCTGCCAATATGCATCAAATAGGTTATTTATCTTGTCAAAAATCACTTTTTCGATGGGGTCAGGGGAGCACAATGTGTACAGCAATATGCACAATCTGTAAATAATAGATTAAAGCTCACTTTTAACTCCGCAAACCCGAATTCGCCATTCGTTCATACTACGTTCAATTGTTATGTTCGTTATGATAATTCACTTGGCATTGCACTTCAAACTGCACTCTATATCAGAATAGATATTCAGCAGAAAATAACATAACTTGTATTTTTCCGTCAGAATACATTGTTAAAGGAAGCGTTTTGTAATAGCTAATATTAAAAACACTATAAATGCTGTGGAAATTGTGCAGATGGCAAATATTTTGTGGTTATTTTGTAATAAGCAACATTTCCAGGATATTTGCAATTAAATTACGTTTTCGGCAGTTGAAGGGATAAGACATTAAATCCACCTTAAGCTGAATTCAAGTATCACTTCTGCATCAACCATCTGAGACTCTGAATTGGGGAAATACGTGAAGACACTTACAATGCTGGCAGTGATCAAGAGGAAAACAATACATGCCAATATCAGTTGAGTTTTGTAAAGCTGCGCTTTCTCATCTAATTAACTTAGTCTAAAATAGAGATAAATACATGTATGCATATTTGTATAAAGTTTTTAAAAAACAGGAGTTCTCAACCTTGTTAAACTCTCCATTAACCTTTTCAGTTTACTCATCTATTAAATTTGCTTTCAAGCTTCTTGATTTCAAACTACAAAGGGATAGAATAGTGGCTGAAATCTACTTGCAAAAGTAGGAATTGCGCATAAGGTTCTACTGGACATAGATGTAACAGAAATGAGTCTCTGAAGTGCACTGGAGGGTTTTCCCATCAGATTATAAACCCCATTACAATTTGACTACGAAATCCCAGGGAACGGAAAAAAAATTCCTAACTTTACATCTTTAGCACTTTATTGAGAGCTGAACTGATTCGCACAATTAAGTGATAATCTGTTGCAAATTATTTAGCAGTCTGAAGACTTTCAAAACTACAAAAAGGTTAATAAATTCTTGTGGTTATTTCATAACAACTGTGCAATTGTAACATAATATTTTCTATGCTTAGGAAATATATTTTAAGGGATTCGTAAACTCGCTTCTGTGCCACAAATCGGCTTGAATACAGCCTTAGTTCCAGTTAATGTTAATCTAAAGCAAGAAAATACAATATTCGATTTCAAGACGGAAACAACATGTCAAAGCATTCAACGAACCAGTTACAATTGGCACTGGTTTTAAAAGGATATGTCACAATGTCAAAACGTTTTGTTTACGTAATTATTTATCATACTTTCTGTCAAGAGAGGCCCCATTTTTATTCGTGATAATTGCGTTTAAGTAAATGTACCAAGTGAAACCAGCAAATATGACAATTGAAGATAGTTATAACAAATAAATAAAAAAACAGAATAGTATAACATTTCAAAATGAATTTAGTACAAAAAATAACACATTATCAAATGAGTCAACATAAATAGTGAATAAGCTAACTAACGCCCTTGATGAGCACAATCCTTGGTTAAAAGTTGACCATGATAAAAGTTCCTAGATGAAACCCGCTTTTACATGGGTATCTGATAAGATGGATAACAATGGCGTAGAATGATTGCCAATTAAATACAGAAACCAGGAAGCTGAATATGTGTCCTTTGTTTCCTCTAACAGTCAAAAAGTTCTAAAGGTATCGTAAACCCTAATCAGTATAGTCTACCTCAGGTATTAACAATGTTAGACAATGTTGAAGTTATAAAAAATCTCATACTCATAACACTACTGATATAGGCCACAGTGACTACTTGGGGAGCTTATCGGCCAATCCTGATGACAGGACGTTTAAAACATTTAAAAATAAGCATCCTTAAAATCTCGATTCATTAATGTAAGTCCAGGTATAAGAGGAGTTTCCGAACTATTCTCCTGTTTATCCGTAGGGGTTGAGTGGTATAACCCTTGGGTTAAGTGTACAACATTACGAAGGATGTTGGTTTGAACCTGCCAGATTGATATTAACATTTGGAGTTATATCTCTTAGTCATTCCACACTCTACTTGCACCTTAGAGTTAACATCGCAGTGATTTACAAGGACCTGCTGCCTGGGTATTCTCTGGGATTACAAATCACTTTCATACATATCCAGGATGTTTAATGGGGATAAAGACTGAATGATAATGTGGTATATATTGTCAGTTATTCATAAAAAAAGGAACGAATTAATTGTGTATTGTAATAATGACAAACTCCAACAGAAGATTTATGATAATGTTGATCAATTCTGTGGGTCGTCCCAAAACACAAAGAATGCATCTAAAGCAGCAAAATGTTAAGACCAAACTATTTCACTAGCTAATTATGTAAAACATAATCATGTAAGTGAGTAATTGGGTTAAACATGTTTCATCAATATTTCAGTCATTTAGCATGTGGATGTTAGTCATCAAAAAGAGAGTGCAAAGATCAGGGACAAAACGTATCGACGGAAAAAAGTATCTGAACAAATTTGGTCTGGCTTTAACCCTTGACCAGTATATGTCCAACTTCCATGTCCGTCCTTACCAGGAGCATGTTAGGTCCAATAAGCTTAGTTAACAAGAGTCATTGAAGAACGCAAACCACCACATGACTGTTATACAGTATTTAGTCACGCATTATCATTCAATAAGATGCATATGTGTAAAACTAGAACCTTGTTCAATATCATGGATAAATATTGACTCATTGCAGTACCCCATGATTGTGAGTGAGAAAGTTATGAAATAGACTATAGCTAATAATAAATGTAGATTAAATATCAGAAAAATTACCACTCTTCATGTATCTTTCTTGAACCGAATATGTCACTCAGTAAGTCGTTTCCTTAACACGTTAACACTGTAATGTTCATACTTCGTGATACATGGAAACAATAATAAAAGATTAAAAAACTGAGACTGGTTAGTTGAACGTTGACTACTTTATTAGATCTATCAACCTCAGGATACTTTAACGACTTGAGGAGAGTTTCCTTAGTGCACTTTCTTAATGTTTGTCTTTCAATATTTTACAATTTCACATAATGATCTTATGGGAAACCATAAATAAAATTCAACATTAACAAAGTTGATTTGGCAAATTAACGCCTAGCCAGACTCAAATAAATGAATTTATGTAATCAATTCTAGTATATTGGTGACTAAATAAACTTAAACGTTTCAGGTTTAAGTTTTACTCGTCAATAACTTGTATGCATGCTCAACAAATGTGATAATTTCTGAAAAATATTTCTTGCAATAACATACTTTCGGTTCTAATTTGAAAAATGAATATAGCAATAGGGTATGCTCACTTAAAGGAACACATTTGTCAATAATGTATGACTAAAAGATATTGGTTTGTTTTGGATTTTTAAAAGCAGCTCTAAAAAGGTAACCATATTAAGCACTTACTTACTCCCTAACACATATAAGAGAGCTGCATTGGGACTGGAGAAATATTTCCGTATTCATTATCTTACTAAAAGAGCGATTAAACGTCTAGAACATCTTTGTAAAACCCTTTCATATGATTTGAATGCTGGTTTTGTGTGAAAATAATTTCGAAAGGCTATAGCAGAACACTAATGAACTATCAATGATAAAAGGTTTATATTTCGAAACGGGCACAGGCGATTTGAATAAAACTGAGATAACTAAAGGCATATTAAACTATATATACAAGCAAGAAAAGCTGAAGGTTACTGCCGTGATGAGAAATGGAAATTGATCAATTACCTATACAATCTCAGATACATATATCAAAACATGCCAACTTGTGTATTCCCATATTGATATTCCGGTCAAGTTGTATATGAGTTAAATATCAGTTTCAATAAACATTGCATAGAATTAGTTTCTAAGAAACAAAACAAGATGATCAAATATTTAGTATCTGAATATTTTTATGCCTGCAAGAATTCGTTCTGAACCATGAATATTACAACGTATCTGTGTTAGAAATTTCTGTTAACCTGCGTTATTGATTGATAAGTAATGCTAAGAATAGTAGTCATAGAATAGAGGTTTAGAGAACTTGATATGGATATTTCGTGGTATCACTCTTGACATCGTTGATGAAACATTTCTAAAGTGTATTTTTTGTTCTCAGTAGTCCTGGATACCAATACATATCCAGAGCCCTATTTAAAAAGAAGTCTCCTTACTTTTGGGACTCAGTTTTCATCAAATCTTTTAACAATTCACAACACTTCCTGGTGTATCTAGATGGCGATTGGCGGAGAGGCGTGATCCAAAATGCACGAAATCTGACATTAGCATATTAGATAAATGGAAATCGTCAATGCGCCATGCAACAAAATTGGCTTTTTTTTGCTGAATTTAAGACAATTTGTTTTATCTGTTAATGAAACATTTTATTGAGAACAAGTCCTTTTCAGCTTGTCTCACTTGCTTTAGTATACATGTTCCTGCAGAAAAAGACATTACCGAGATATTTATAGTATGACGTCATTTCTAGTTTTCGCCCTTGATAAACCCTTTCTCATGTTTAGATAGAGTTTCACCTTTTTTAAAGACTACAACTTATCTTTATCTTCAATTCATTACTAGTCCTCATTTTTCACTGTATGCAAATATTGCTACCTCATAGCAGTAACGATAGCGCTTTTAAAGATTCATAAATATACATGCCAAAGGTATCAGATGCTATCAAATAATTTACAAGTTAATTAACATATAAAATAATAAGTGCCGGTGACAAAATGCACCCCTGTCGCAATACACATGATGTGAGAAATACAACAGTCATTGATGATGTTTTGTATCTTGCCGATGCTTTTACATAACGATATACACTATTAAGTAAATTATGTATCGCTCCATGATTACCTCTTTGTAATAAGAATTACATTAATGTATTCCTATAAAAAGAGTCGAAAGCTTTCTGAAAGTCAACAAATATAAAAATGTAAAATATACCCACTTATTTCTTACAAACTTTTGAAGTATTGAATGAAATTTGAAACTTTCATCATTGGATCTATAACCGTCCCTTAAACCCGCATGGGATTTAGATATGATGTCTTGTGTGTCCATCCAAAGCTTAATTCAGTCATTTATGATCGTCAATGACTCGCTGAATACATGAAATATTGCGGTTTCTCTATAGTTACCCGGGTCAGATTAAGACCAAGCTTTATCGAGTCATCAATCCTACAATACAAGATGATGGGGACGATCTTGTTTCAAGAATTCTGTTTAATTATTTACTTAACAGTGGTAGAATAATGGAACACATTTCTTAAATTGCTGAGAATACCATCTTCCCATAGAGCCTGGGTAGTGATAGAAGTTGTCAATTCGTTATCACTCTTACTACAATACTCACACTCTTCAACAATGTGGTTTACAAGGAATCTCTTTATATGATCATTTCTTCATTACTTGCAGTCCGACTGATAAATGAATATTATGCAATAATAGATAACACGATTTCCTTTGCTACCAAGATAAGTATAATTCCCGTTCACATCAATATCTAATATAATCTGCCACTCTAGACATGCATATTATTGCGAGAAATTGATAGAAGTAGTCTCCCTTCGTCATTCATAACTTTATTTTCAGACATTCTTTGAATGTGAAAACGTATTTGACTTTTCAATGAAAGGCCAAGTGCTACGTAGAACTATTTCCAGTATTTTTTTTATGACATTCTTTCATTAAATGGCAAGAATCAAATGATCAGTGCCATTCAATCCTTTTGTGTTGACATATGCTACAGTTTGACTTTTGACTTTTGAACACTCAACTCGTTAACAGTTTAGAAACACCAGTCTATGACGTATATATCAATATCGGTGGAATTAAATGTGAAATGCCTATATCATGTTCAAGGTATGTTTGCATTAATGTCACATCTTTAATAAACAGTCTTTTACTCTGTAGAAGCGAATAATAAATTTTCTATCTTTAACATGACAAAAACATGATTTACAGATTTAAACTTAACACCTCAGTCAATAAATCAAGTTTTGGATTTCATATCGTATGACATGATACACAATCAACAGAAAATATGTCATAAATCTACAATGATATATTAAACTTCTTATCAACATGTACATATTCATACTTTTTTCTATCGAATTTCAAATGATATATATATAAACCACTGTACGATTTTAAGGTCTGCAATAAAAAAAATGATACAGTTTCTTTTTTAATTTGTGATTATATCACTTTCCATAAATCAAACGACGTCTCTCGAACCGTTCCTTGTCACATGGAAACGTTAGTTTAAAACGTATATATCCAAAAGAAACCTAGTTTTGTTGCTATCAGACTTGCATTGATTCAGGAGATAGCGTCTTATAATGATATTCATCTTCCCACTCATTGCCTATTCTTACGCCAGCCCCAATGACTGGCTAAGATAGGCCTTGACGCATTAGTCTTACGTTTCTGTGCTCGTCGCCAAAACTGTTACTAAGGATCGCGATAATCCAATTAGAGTCAGAATTTCAACTTATCGCCGAGGAGAGCGCTGCACTAAATACACGAATTTTGACTTAGCATGTAATAAAGATCCTGGTGTAATTTTAAAACCACGCGGGGGAAGATGAGTGAAATTATAGAGATACATCTTTGGTAGGTAGGTGCGTGTTTTTGTCGGCATACCATATCTCGACCAGCAACTGGTATCCAACCTTGAGTGTTCGTACATGGATTCAAACAACCGATATGCTTGTGATAGCGACAAAACTATACATTGGTATGCTACCGGTGCGCTAAATCTTTAATTCAAACTTTGCAATAAAATATATCAACAGGTTCTTATTTTCAGGAATGAGTTATGTATAATGTGTAGGAAACCTTTAAAACGGATGTTAAAGTATACTTTCTTTAAAAGGATATAGAAATAATTCATCAAACATATTTTAAGTGATAAAAGATTAATTCATTTTAACAGTGAAATGCACAGAAGGGTTAAACAATGACATTTTGCTGCGTACTCTTACTTAAAATGATATCAACAGTTAAATTAATTTGATAGAGAAGAGCTCCTATTTCATATTTTAAAAAATGTTATAGGGTATCTTTTAACATGAGGAACCTATGAAACTAGCTAATTAATGGTAATAACATTTTAACCTTTAAGGAATTTCGCAGCACAAATCCAGGACATTTAATGAAGTGTTGATTTTCGCAAACTAACCGTACACTACGTTGTGATATATTACCTTCTGTAAGATAAAGGCGCCCAAGTGATATTTGAAATCATAAGAAAACCTATATAAACATAAAGCATGACATTTTACTGACCTGTTTACGAATACAAACATACATACACACTTACCATAAAAACTGAATTTATGAGGTGAGGTGATTTGGGGTTTAACGCCGCTTTCAAGAGTATTTCACTTATTATCGCTAGTATTATTGAAGGGAGAAAGCAAAAGCCCGCAACACCATTATGGCTATGCATTGCGGTGAAACCAATTTTTTATATATATATCACTGTTTTTTATATTGCTTAAACGAAAATTAGGTTATTGGCTTAAAGAAACCGTTAGGCTTTTAATAATACATTTAATATATGTTATATATATTAAGTCTTCTTGAAGAAAGGGGGTTTAAAATATCTCAGCTAGATGAGGCGTTTCAATTTTTTTGAGATGTCAAATATAGCTTCTTAATTAAGTCTCGCATGTTACAGATCTTTATTGAACAAGAAGGTATGAACATATACAATAGGTTTGTGTAGAGTAAAATCTGTTCCTGAATACACAAACGCCACTCGGGTTATCCACCATACAAGTTTTTTGTAAATATGTACATATCTAAGTTGCAACGAGAAGTCATTTTTGAAAGACCAGATCTTAACACGTTATTTCAGATCCATTATTATTGAAGACTTTACAGCTAAAGATAAAAACTATAGTTTTTTTTAACTTTCGACTCCAAATCAACTCATCGGACTGCCAACACCGAACAGTTGATGAGTTTGATGAGTGAATTGATAAATTCCTAATTACAGAAAGACATTTGTCGGCAAAGTGCGATGCCACGATTGAAGAAAAATACTTATATTTGAAGATACGTAAATAAGTGAACACCTATCGAGATGCAACTGTATAATAATACAATATTTTTCTAATCCTGAAGAGACTCGGAGACCGAATTTAGTTCATTGGCATTGCTTATGTAAAATGCTCTTAATAACAGAAATGAACCGTCAAAAGATTCTAAAAAAGGCTTTATTGTGATACTTTTCAAACAAATGGCACCCTCTCGGCACCAAAGGTACTAGGTCTTTGGGCAAGACGTTTGAAGCCTAACATCCCTTTGTGATCTAAATATCGAAATCTGGTAACCCCTCGAGCTATCTCTCGCAACAATAGATTCATTTCATCCCTTGAGATTTCTCCAAGGCCATTCCGATGCGATGATCTATTAGGAATTAAGATGTTGTCACTTTCACTCTAAGAAGATTGCATAAGAAGTTATAAATACAGAGATACGCGTAACATGATTAAAAATGATGCAACTTTTCACTGCTTAAACACTCAATTATTGCCAACCAAATAACGATTTTTGTAGTGATTTCTACGGTTGTAAAGACATTTGCTACGATAGCATCAAAACTGCACAAGAAAAGTAATAAATTAGCTAAGGAATCAAACATCAATTTTCAAAGAGCAAAACTGTTATCGGCCACACACATCCTGCAACTTAATAGTGCTTTTTCTCACTTGACGTGTTCATTGTTTTCATTTTCAACCCTAGCAGATACGTACCTTTTGTGTTATCAATTTACAGACAAAGAAGAAGTAACATGACAGTAAGACAGTTAGTAAGATCAACAAGTTTACAGTGTTTGGTTTACACGATTACATTGTTAATAAATGTATCTTAATTGTTGATAATACAAACGGATCTAAGAAGAGAACATGGTTTACGTTATCTAACATCTTGATCGTAACCCAAACCCAAATTACATGATATTTGCACTAAGATACAGTAGTAAGTGCACAAACTTCTGATATGCAGCTGTATGTATTAACTTAATTATAGCGACATCATGTTTAATGTCCATAAAAATTAACGAACAGGAAACATTTTTGTGACACTGGCAACAAGTCACACGCGGCAACTTTCTGTAATCTTAAACGTCTCCATTTTCAATCACCGGGCCAAATAACGAGTCACAACACATGCCTCAGATCAAAGCAGTAAATAGGGGGCAAAAACAGTAAGAGTGACATCAGAGTCAATTAAACATTTGTTTACAATATCACACAGCAGATATTAGTCCAACTGTCAAATATCTTGGCGTTTCACCTGTTCACCTTTTCAAAAACGTCGAAAGCATAAAAGTCAGCTGGAATCAAGATGGACAGTGTATTTAGAGGGTTGACCGACTTCACTGTAAACAGAGGAAAATGTCAATTGGATACAATAATATATATTCATGAGATGGATGAAATGAAAGTATTTGTGTTAAGGTTGAACTATTTGTATACTTTTAAATTATTTGTAAAAGTTTAAGTTCATTCTTAAGATACTTAAAGTGTTACAATGAGTTTAATGATGTTCTCGATAACTTCATAAATTCAGATATGAAAATACTTTTCAAAAGAAATAGTTAAAAATCTCTTTTTTTTTAACAACATAATTTTGTTTTTGAAACGTCAGAAAAAAAGAGTGTTGAGTACATAATGGTTTCTACTATGAAAGAAACTATTTCTGTCACCTTGTTACCATCTTAAACTTTATTGCTATATGTAACCACAAAGAAGCATCTTCACGTATCCTCATGCAAATCTGTCATAAAAGCTTTGATAATTATTTGGAATTTAAAAAGTTCCCCCAGGTTTGCTTCATAGCCAAATATAGTATGACTAATCGGTGAATTTGTTCTTTATAAAAAAACTGTCTGGATTATCTAAAGCAAGTCATCATCAGTCCCTGCTTTCGGTAAGCATCCTTAAACATGAAGAACATCTCAGTTGTCTGTGTTTGATATTGTATTACGGAAAACAAGCGTCTAAACACACATCACAGACACGAAGCTTACAAATTAAAGGAGTTGAAGTATCCTGTCTATGTCACCCTGAGGAGATCGGCTTTATGTTTTATACTGCAGAACTGATCGACTAGATACTCAACAAAGATTACTTTGACTGGTTCTTTCCCTATTTTGGGATCCCAGGATGGATTAGACGTTGTACGTCTTTTAGCCGTCCTGCTTGAGTGGACTGCGTTGAAAGAGGACTTGAAAAAAACCAATCGGTAAGACGCTATGTGTATATCTGTTAAATGAGTTAACCATAGAATATCACAAAGTAATTAATGAATGAATCAATGAATATCATTATATATGTAATTGCAGTTTGAATCAGATAATATCATTAATCTGTTTAGCCAATGACCACTGACACAGGTAAAATATGGTTCAGCTTTAATGGCTATTTTTAAAATCTAATGTCTGTATGTTATTATGTAAATTTTAGTTCAATGGTCAGTGAATGACTTTCATTTACATGTTAAATGTACACAATGCACACGAGAGTCATTTATGTCTAACAAAGAAGACCGACTCTCTAGGTGTCTCTCAATAATGCGCATGCGCATTTGCATAAAGAGGCATTTGCGAGAAATACTTGCTGACTATTTTAGGAATTTGGCCCCAAAGATAAGGGTAAAAGGAAGGATCAAGAGCGGATTCATATACGCTGATTTAGCGGTATTATGCATGGTTGTGTGCCTCACCATTTGCATATATTGTCATCAATGATAGACATACTACTCAACACATGAACGTGTCTTTTCTTCATTGCGTTTTTTCACAAATGGCCCTCTTCATCTATGCCAAAGCTGTCTTTTCCCTTACATACCATCTGTCATTGTCATTAACATAATGTACTCTGAAAGTATTTTTTCAGTTGCAATGTCTTATTTCAAAAGTTCATTTGCCGGCCTCGCAGAGTTGTAGAAGGTTGGAATTCATAATTAAATTTCAAATGTTTTCGATCCCAAAAACAAGGCTGTTCAATCTATCCCTGAGTCCTACAAGAGGTCTATCTTGCTTTTGAAGGTTGCAAGTGACAGGAAATCATTACCAAATGCTTAACCAGATCTGTGGAGCAAAACAAAGGGAAACCCATTTCTTTTAACTAACTTGTGTTTTTTCATCGAGAGTAATTTCAGGTTTTAATTAGTTTTGATCGGCACATTGCATCTGTTGCAGCTGCACATTTTCAAAAGTCTAAATAAAATCACAGTAAAATACATTTAATCCTATTAGTCTTATTCAACTCAGTGCTATCCTATCACTCATGTTATATCAAACCATTTACACCCAACAGGCAACAGTTGTTGGTTGCACAGAATCGTTTTACATCTTAAGAAAATTCAAGGTACTAATCATGATGGATCGCTGTTTAAGGAGCCTTTTTCATGTTTAAGACTGTCTACGATTTTTTGTTGTATTTATCTCTCTGTAAATCAGTTTAACTAAGGTTGTTTCTGATAGCATTATTAGTCATAATTTTAGCAGACTGATTTAACTGAACGTATCTAAATAAACGATAACAGTTAAACTGGAAAACGACCTATCGTAATAAAATTCATGCAGATATTGATCTTTTTAATCTTCTACATGACTTCGACCGTCTGGAAAACCCTGAAAATGCCTTTCTTGTAGATTTTTGAAATGCCATTGATAAAATGCTGTCAATTAAACAAATAAATATATATGTAGGGACAATGAATTCAATCTATCTTTCGAAAGACTGCAACATTTCTACTCATCCTTTTTGTCAGCTGGAACTGCTGGCCATCATCTCAAACAGAAGTCCAAAGCTTAATGTAACAAGCTTTTTCATGTCTAGTGCACTCGACAGTTTGATGGGCTTACTCAAACCATGGGCGGCTTATTCCAGTATGAATTTTCCTAAAGAGTCGTAGTGGTTTTTATGCTTATCATAGATCATTAAAGAGTCTCATTAATTTACTCGCTTTAGGTGAAAGCGTTGGACTGTACTTGAAATTATGAATCAGGATGAGAGTTCATTTCATTAATAAAGGTCCAACTAGAAAACGACGAACTATTAATAGGATAACCATTGATACCAACAGTCATTAATAATTTCGGACTTATAGTGTTAAACATAACAATTCTGCTATTGATACTAAAAGGTTTTGAACTACCCGGTTTAAATTTGAGCAAACGGAGTCTATTACGTGTAGGGCTGCCGTCTGGCGGGAGTTTTGACAATATTGTGCTTGTCTGTCCTATAACCTATTGGTTAGTTGACGGTATATTAAATCTATTTTATATACATTAAGATAGTAATCATTTTGAAATCTCCCATAGTTTTGTCCAAAGAAATAAATACACCTTCAGATACATCGTGTTTGCAGATTGACGGTTTGAGGATCAATAGTAGATTTGACGTCAGCGAAGGTCATGCAGTGCAACAAAGATTGTACTCTCAGTATTATTCGAAAGTTGCCTTTAAAATCGATTTTCCTTTGGACAACATTTCCAGTAAGATAATTTGAAATCGTTTTTCTTACATTTGCTACATGTAATAGGTTGTCGTGTTCTTATGCTGGACCTATATCTTCGAAGCAAACTTAGTGCTAAGATAGTCATAGGCCAACGGTAATCTATGGTACTATCTTAGCACTAAGAGAGCTTCGAAAATATATGACAATGGTTCTGCATTATGTTGCGTTTGATCATAATAGTCAATATTTCTTCAATGCAATTGAAGCAAAATTTTCGTTTCGTGTATCATTAAATCAGTTTATCAAACTTAAACAAAAGATTTAAAAACATATCAAATGGTTTATGTTTTAAACATTTGTGCCTTGATTTCATTGATATACTGTTGAATTCGTATGGCCATATTTAATTTTTCTTCAAATAATGAAATTAAGTTATGAACAATAAAGTATGATTTTATGGAAGTATATCACTGTCAGAGTTCCCATAACTCAATTGAAACTCCGTACATATGATATATAAACTAACAGATCCAAGCAACAGTTTGTACACTATCGTAAATTAGTATATTGGTCGTGGTATTCATAGAATCCTAGACAGATTTCCAGCCATTTCATAGTCGAGAAACTAATTCATGAATACCCAAAATAATATTTGTTACTTACGAAATTATAACGATTCAATAACGATGCGCAAGTAACATCAGCATACACAGTTGTGCGAAACATGTATGGCATTTTGAAGTCTCTTTTTTTAAATTATCAACAGCTGAAACATATCTGCTATCAACTTTAGACTGCCAAAAAATACAGGAAGTAACTACTATGACATAGTTAGGTACTTCACTTAGTACAATTCAGTCATGAGCTCCATATTGCTTAAATTATGTTGTCATACTTATGAGATGGTAACATAACTTATATATCAATACAATCCAATCTCCACGTCTGTGATATCCAACACCAGTTAAAGTCAAGGGCAATGCACGGGATGAATGAGTAAGCATATACTCCGAAATCTCGTCACAATAAATCAAATCAATGCATAGTTTTGAGTTTAAAGTTTAGCACATTTTCAATGAACATAGTTTGAAACCATAATCAACAAAACATCTTCTGTCAACTGGATGAAGAACTTCCATGAAGCCAATTAGCAATACATGGTAGTGTACAATGATGATTGGGTTGAGGAACATCGCCATGAAGATTCCTGTATCGTCCTCGACTTAACGAGGGAGGTCCGGATCCATAGTTAAGGGGTCTCTTCGAAAGCGGAACAGGCAATTTAAGATCATGACACTACAGCAAGTGTTACGCACGACATGATTTTGGTTGGGTTGGGAATCAATTTGCAACGTCTGCAACGTGCAGGACTCGTAGTTATTAAAATCGGTGAAGGTAATAGTTTCTCTTTGGGGACGAGAGTATTATCTGATTGTCAACGCAGTTATGAAGATAATGAGACGCGGACATTTCTTATTTTTCAAAAGAATCAAAGTAACGCTCAGTTGTCATAACCGGAGCATTGCCGTTGCGTAAATTTGTTGTGTCAGATTGTGACGTCATAAAGTATGAATGCACGAGGTATAACTGCAAATATTTTCCGCATTCATTGAGAAATGGTTGCATGTTTTTGAAAGCTCTCGTCCAATCAGAATCGCCGGAAAACGTGTAACAACATCATTTTGTAATTATATTGATATGCATGTATTGTGTTTTCTTGATCATTGCCTTCATTGGAATTGTCTTCACGTTCTTCCACGAGATTTTCCTTTATCCTGTAGTCTCATGTAATTGTTGCAGCAGTGTTATTTTTTAAAAATCTCCAAAAAGATTTAATGTGTTTCTTCTTCAACGGTCGAAAACGTAATTGAATTGCAAATACTCTTGAAATAAGGCTAATCACAAAATAACCAAAAAATATTTGTACTTTGGACAATTTGCATAGGATTAATTGTGTTTTCAATATTGGAAATGGTAACGCACTTTCTTTTTTTGAGCGGACGTGATCGTTAGCAAATCATAAAATGTTGTGCTTTCCACGATAAAATACAATCTTTGTTATAGTCTGTTGAACATCAACTGTTGAGTCATTTGTATGGTCATGAAGAACATAAATTGTCAAAAATAGACTTGTGTTTTGGAAATGTCTTTCGAGGAATTTTATTTTGAAATTGACTCAGCTGTGCTGAAGGTCAGGTTACAAAATGTGTTCACTTGCAGGCCAGTGATAATATGTTCTAAACAACCTATTGTGAATGTACGGACCCTAGAGACAAAAGAGATTTCTGTTAAGAAATCAATCACTTAAATGATGAAAAATGAGCAGTGGCTATTCAAGCGTTTGTTATTCGTCTCATATTGCTGAGAAATCATTTGCGCATTTGGCTTTCTGTTTGGATTGGCTGTCAAATGGAAAGTTCCTTGTATAAGCGAATACTAGAATGCATTTCTCTAAACTGGTACCAATGGATCTAATATGCAGCTGATGCTGTCAGGTATACCCGCATTGCAGAGTTGTTGCAGACTTTCCCATGCAGTTATAGTATATGATATAATATAGATATTAATTAAATACTGATGATAGCTGTGTTGAAGCCAAAATTAACCCAACAGGCCGGTATAGCGACTAACTTATGATGGTTTGATTCCGTAATATGATGATATCAGTTCATGTCTTAATACGATTAAAATATTATGCAGTTGCTATTTCATACCTGCAATTGCATCCTCGTATTTACAAATTTAAACTACGAATGAACTGATTTCCTGAATGTTATACTGTTTTCATTGAATCTTCATAAAACTACAGGGACTCTTAATTTTAAAAATCCTACACAGACCATCTTCCTACGCATGGTATATTCTTACGCCAGCCCCATGGACATACTAAAATAGACCTTGCGGCATTTCCCGTACTTTTCTGTGCTTGTCGCCAAGCCTGATGCGATGGATCGCGATAGTCAATGAGAAATCAATGAAAAACGTTTCGAGGGCGCTGCACTCAAATCATGATTTTGACTGGTTGGGAGAAAAGTTTAAATTAGCCAGTGAAAGAGACTGGTGCTACTTAAATATATGAGGGGGAAGATGTATACGTATATGCAATGGTTATTTAAAAATATATATATATATATATATATATATATACAGTCAATTGCATATCTTTGTTTCATCATCTTGGCAAAACGTGAACAGTTTTCTTTTTACACGCAGAAACGATTTTCTTTAATGACAAATTATATGTATAGTAATTAGGGAAGTATAGTAAGTAGTAACCATCATGAAAATAGATTGTTTATTAGTGGATTTCTAAATGATGTTCGCGATCATAACTATCGAGTTTTACTTTTATGAAATAATGTCAATAGCATATATGGTTAATCGGTTCTACTAGGCCTAGACGCTTAAGATTGTTCTTTTTCTCTAAAAACAATCGTTTCACATTTACAACTTATTTTCACTCAGGTTTCCGAATTTCCCGGCGTACTTTTAAAACACAGGGAGTCGCCCAAATGCATTAATGACTTGACATTTCTTTTTATGTTTACTCATCGGAACACTGGTGATTTTGGTGAAGCTGGAAAGGGTTCTTCCCTTCAAAACGGTCAAAGAATTATTAATTAACATTTTAGAATTTGACACGTTCAATGTTTTTGAAAGGTGTCTTAGTATTTTGATCTCCATTGGATTCCTAAATACACATTGTGCAGTATATTTGTCGACTGATATGATTGACTAGGAATGAATGCAAATTAAGAATTAAATCATTAATCAATCAGTCAATGCAAATGAAGGCTCATACGTATTAACCGAAAAAGCATTCTTCACAGGTGTAAAATATGACATATCTCTTGGTCACCGTTTTATTTGGAGCACAGGTTGAAATGGAAATCCGAGGCCATGGCGTCATTAGGGATTCCCTGGAATCTTTCCTTTAACCTTTGGCATTTAATAAAACGCTTTATTACGGCTTATTCATTTCAATTTGACAAGGACATTCAATGAAATAAAATTTAAAGATAACAAACATTTTGGATCAAGTTTGAAAAACCCTATGAATCATTCTTTCCAACGTGTTCGCGCCCCTTTTTTACAAGTCAGTATTTATAGTTTTACCATCAGCTCTTAAAGAGTCCCACTCTTTGTAACGATTTTATCATACGAAGTTTATTTTCTATATTGTTTTGCGAACGTTTAGTGAAATGCTCTTGGCTTTTTATGACAAATTCGTAATATCGGTCGTAGATGTTTAAGAACGTTCTTAGTTACGAACGATTAGTGAAGGGCAAACCACTTCCATTTCAGATAAATGACACAAAATATCCTCTAAAATGATGACAATACATCTTTGTTTTGATAAAAAATAATAAAGCTTTTGATGCTTTCTTCTAGGAATAGGAAAGATTCTAATAAAATTACAGTTACTTCAACAGGAAATTGTTTGGGGAGAAGCAAGCCAAGGGACTTTCTTGAAGATTAAATAACACAGAGCTTTACAAATTACAACTGATTTGAAGTAATATCTTCACATCATTTAGATTCAATTTCAGACCCACTCAGTACACTGTAAACGTAATTAGCAACAATATTACTCACCAAGCATATGAGAGCTCTCTTGTCTGGAAGCGGAGGCCAGTAAGATTCGTCTTGGTGCCAAGGTGTCGCAGTGTCCGTGTTAGGAGCATGAAGCAAGCGGATGTACATGTATTGATACTGAAAACTCGGCGACAATGCCCGTCCTCTGGGCAACTCATGTCAGACCTGATTACTAAACGTTTCTTGTAATAATGAGAACATCTGATATTCGTAACGAAATGGCTCCGGGGATCTAAAAAAAACAAGAGTCATTCTGGGCAGGACATTATTTAATGCAAGTCAACCCTGAGTTCCTTTTAGATTGTCTATATAATGTCTCTTTACATTGTACGCGAGGAATCGTATAATCTTAGATCTTTAATAGTGCTGTGTTATACATTAAAACATCTAGTAAGAAATACACTTGGTGGTTATTTTTATATCGAGTATAATCCATAACAAAGAGTAGATTACATATACCTTAAAATTTCTAACATTGCCTTCACCATGACAATTCTGTTATTCAAAGGCGGCTCATTGCAATGGAGAAAGCGAGATTTAGCGAGTAGTCACTTATACACAGGACCCTTTAAAATTAAAGAGACAATCCATGATTTGTGTTGTCTCATATTTGGCTTCCATACGTGTCAAAACACTAATTATGAGGATATATTTGATTCAGAACTTCTTACACATACATCCAACAATATCAAAGACACGACAATTCTCGTTCTTGATGAAAATCGAACGACACTTTCATAAATCATATGTAACATTTATATGAATCTATAGGACTCTTAAAATCTCTCATTCACACTTAACTCAAAGTTTAGCTTCTACCTGCTTTGAATAAGTAACCAAAAGTCCTTTTGACCAATTGACGCGCGTCATTGACCGGTTAACTATCAGAATCGTGCCGCTATGATTTCATATTGTCACGCTACTAAACGTATTAATAGATTGATACTTCTCAGCAACAGCAGTGCATGATGTTAAAATCTTTAATGATATTTAACTATTTATACGATAAAATTCCTTCCTTTATTCAAAGATAGTCTCCTTTGAATTGCTCGACTTGGTTTTCCTTGTGGCCAGCACAGTAGAGAGTGCATACTGATGAATATTCACCTTATCAAAATCTTAACCTACAAACTCCGCCAAAGAATTTGATATTTTCAGCGTCAGTACACTTTTTCTCTGTTAAACATTTAAATTTGTATTAGAAAAGTCTTACTATGAGCTATATTGTGACATTTGCCATGTTTAAAGTCGAGACACGAACAACTCATGAAATGTCAAACTATTGACACATTGTGACGATATATTAACATAAAGCAGTTTTACAAAGTACATATACAAAATGTGAACAAACATATATTTATGCAGACCATTGTGTACCTGAATTGCCGAGGTCGTTTCTGTGGTTTGATGTATTGATCTCTCCCGATAACATCTTTGAGCTGGAGCCTGGAATAAAGGAAACAAGCAATTGCCATTTTCCAGACAATATCCTCTGACGTCAATCATAGCTTCAAAATCACAGAAAACTAAAAGTAGAGGTCATGGTTTAATAGCAATAGAGATGTCAACAAAACATGTTTAAGTATCATACGCTAGATATATTTCACGTGCTTGTTGACACGCATCTGTTTAAAGCATCAT
Organism: Phorcus lineatus; assembly: GCA_921293015.1. Taxonomy (NCBI): domain Eukaryota; kingdom Metazoa; phylum Mollusca; class Gastropoda; order Trochida; family Trochidae; genus Phorcus; species Phorcus lineatus. Next base: position 44,936,202 of record OV121090.1, on the reverse strand, counting down.
GAAATTGAAAAAGAATGCAAGAGTTAATCAGTCAAGCTAAACATGTATTAAACACGGTTGAAATTTGCAAAGCTTCGTTTTGTCTTTGTACATAATGCAAAAGTTGCCCTGAAACGTCTTAAGAATATCCTTTGTAGATAAAATAAATATATCAAACCCAAAAGGTCTACTTACATATTCCCATGTTGAAAAGCATCGATGTGACCATGGATAGAGGTTAAGATCAAAGGAAAAAAGTTTCTTCAAAATGAACTAGTGGTTGGTACTCATTCTTTCACTATCTGCTGAAGCTGTTTGATTGGACAATGACATTTTTAAGGTAATATCATAAGTTTACTTTTCCAGTTCCTCTTTCGTCAAGAGATCGTTGACAATCTGAAGAAATAAGAAAAGGTTATGCTTAATAAATACTTATGCAAATCATTTATGCATGACCTAAGTCACTAGTCGCTAAAAGAATAAAACAAACATTCTCTGACTTGCGTTAGTTAACTAGCTTTTTGTCGGACAGTTTCCATATTGCAAACTTCCTGTTATATTCGCTAAAAGTATATAAAACATTCACTGACTTTTAGACACTGGATATACCAGATATACTAAAAGTATTTGAAACATTGTCGGACTAGCTTTTTGTCGGACAGTTTCCTTATTGCAGAATTCCTGTTTTGAAGCACATGGAATATCCAACGTAATACACAATGCAATAAATAGCGTACAATACATGTTGCTCATTCTGACGCGATTAAAATAGAACGTGGAAAAACAGGAGGTAGACATAAAAAGATATATGAATGTAAGGGTGAGTGTTAAGGAATTTTATATTTTCCAAACAAGTTCCTGACAAATAGGAAGTGAGGCTTTATATAATAGATTTCAAGACTTGATAAATGAGCTGTTTTCATGATAGATCCCAAGTAAAAAAAGTAAAAAATGTTGAATCGTTCAGGAAAAGGTTTTTCACCGCTTTGTACTGTTGTCGATTATTGTCAGCAATAACTGCAGGTCATCGTAACTGTTCTAAAGTCCTAAGTGAAAATCCATAAAAGATGACTGAGTTTCTTTTACAAGTTTTAATAAACGTGTTCATCTACTTTGATGTTACTCTTTTATAAGACACTTTTGAATGCAGTCAATATAATTATGGATACAATCTTGTGCAGCTTCATCGATTAATAACAGCCATTTATAACATCGGTAGCAAAAGATCTGGAAGACATATCTATGGGGATATATGCAGATAAAACCTACTCGACATTCTTATGAGAATGTGATTGCTTAACAATTGTTATTCTTTCCGCTCGAGCCGAATGTCCAGCAACAAGTTCCTTAGAAATAGGAAGTGAGCTTTTATGTAATGGATTTGAGGACCTGATGAATTAACTGTTGTCACGATATATCCCCAGAAATAGACTCATTTATTATATAGTGGACCTATTGGTCGAGGGTTCATATATATAGCAGGATTTTATGTTACGTTAAATTCTTAATATTTTAAACATAAACTGAAGTAGAAAAAAAAGAAAATACACCCCCGAGTATTTTCGTATTTTGATATAATTTTTGACAAAATAGATTTTTTAAATGTTGTTTAATTTAACGAATAGAAACATTGAAAACATATCGACGAAACGAAAGTGAGGCATATCAGTCTCAGAAATCACGCCTTTTCATTTGCACAAGAATCGGATACGCTAAGAGTATAAAAAGCAATGAATTCTATCATTCACTAATCTTCCGACGGAATAGGCAGAAGGAAATGCCACGTTTGACAGCAGCAGAGCAAAAAAAGGCATCGGAATGTCAGAAGTGGGGGTTTCGAACAGTCAGATTGCCAGGACGTTTGGTTGCACCAGACAAAACTTCATTCAACTCCTTCATGGCCTTAACCAGAGTGGCCAGACATCTGCCCGTCCTAGAAGCGGAAGACCGAGGGTACCTACTCCCGCAGAGGTCCGATATCTGCACACACTACATCTGAGCAACAGATTCGTCACCACGACCTCAACGACGGCCTTAAATCACCGTATCACCAGGAACATTGTTATGAGACGTCTTCGAGCTACAGAATACTGTCCAATACTGATATTACTGAAGAAAAAATCGTAATGGCAGCAAAAGATCTTAATCGTCGTGAAGCATCAGGATAAGACATGATTAAAAATGATTATCTGATTGATTCATATCATATATTACTCACCTTCTTATATAAGAATCGGGCAATATCCCCCATGCGTTGTTAAACGGTACAATTAAACCAATTTGTAAGGGTAAGGGTAATACGGCTGATCCAAATTCCTACCGCCTTATTTCAATTCTTAGTTGTTTTGGCAAACAATTTACAAGTATCATGAATTCTCGATTACAATGATTCCTTGAAACTAACCAAATTCTGAACCCCTCGCAGGCAGGCTTTAGAAAATGGTTCTCATGCTACACTTACTTAATCAGATATTGAAATCATTAAAAAGGAAATCATTCTGTGTTTTCATAGATTTTACAAAGGCGTTTGACACTTTTATAGGGGCCGGTCTGTGGTTTAAAATGATCAAATCTGGAATTGATAGAAGATTTATGACTTTATTGACTTAAAAAAAATTATCACAATACTAAATCCTCGGTCTCCGCGAACAATGAAGTATCTGATTTCTTTCCCTGTCGTTCTGGCGTGCGACAGGGAGAAAATCTTTCACCTTGACTTTTCTGTCTCTTTATAAATGACATTGAAAAAGTGTTAAATGAAAATGGATGATCTGGAATAAGCATTGAAACTAAGTCGGGTGGTGCTATATCTCTGTTTTTAAGGTTCTTTTCCTTGCTGTATGCAGATGTCTCTGCCATGTTCAGTGATACTGCTATTGGACTACAAAGGACCCTCAATACTTTCTTCCATTACTGTGTTTTAAATTTAAAAGTAAACATTTGTAAAACTAGAATTGTAATTTTTGGAAGCGGACCGGCAAAAAAGTCAAAATTAAGGTTTATGTTTTGTGATACTTTTTTAGATATAGTTGACGATTACAGTTACCTTGGTACACAATTTCATCGAAACAGAAGAATGTCAGTTGGTATGAAATCTATCGCAGAAAGTGCCTCAAAAGCAGTGTGCTGTCTTCTTTAGAAAGCTTGAAATATATGAATATGCCCTAGACTGCCTTTTAACTGCATTTGACGCAATGGTTTTACCAATCTTATTGTACGGATGCGAGGTATGGGGGCATAACAATACATATATAAAAGAAAAAGTTCATTTAAAATTTTTAAAGCTTGCTTCCGCTTTAAAATCCTCAAAACTATCGCATATTCTCTATGGAGAATTCAGTAGAGCCCCTTACTCTATACAAATAGCAAAACGAAAGATTTCCTATTGGCATAGAATAGCGAGCAGTAACGAAAAAGTCAAATTATCTAAAGTTTATACTCATTCATATCTTTCAATCATAATCACGATGTTGATGCTAATTCATGGCTTTTATCTGTCAAATCGGTCTTAGATAATTGTGGTCCGTCTTATGTCTTTTCAATTTCAAATAAATGTAAAACCTCTTGGCTTTTGCTACAAGTTGAATCAGTTCTAAAAGACCAATTTAATCAGTCCTGGCGCTCGGTGGTTTACGCGGAATGTTCTCTTTAATGAATTTGGCAAATGAGTCTTGAACCTCAACAGCAAATAGCATTTAAATGCAAGAAATGCAGGAAAAATCTTTTAACATTCACAGAGAGGCATATATAAGGCATATAAAGTATGCTGTAGCATAGAATGTCGGCGACATCACCCAATGGTAGTAGAAGACGTTAAACTTCAACCCAACAACAACAGCTTTAGCATATCGATGTCATAAAAGCATTGAAACGTAATTTATTTGTTAGGCAGTTCCCGTGGAAAGGGAACATCTGCTTTGAATAATCTTTACATAAAGTTAAAACCAAGCATTAGCTTTCATTGACGACATGCCATCATGAGCATAATTGAGTGTTTGCTGAATTACAAAACACTTCAAGAACTTAATCTGAAAGATGAATATTTTGCTGACATGTTTGTCTCCGTATTATATTTCTATTTCATTGTGGGTCATTTAGCACTTAAATTCCTAGCAAGGTCTTAAAGAGAACTTAGCCATGAATATCAAGCCGCTAGCCATACGAGAGATTTAGCCCAAAGGAGATCTGGGTACCAGGAAGGAGCGAGAGCGGATTCATATACGCTGATTTAGCAGGATGTTTAAATTTCTCTGATGCTGGAAGAGATGGTGGTATGAAATTGTACTCTCAACGGGTTACACTTCGCTATAGTAAAGGCTCGTGGTGAAAACCAGGCTACAACATATCTATATCAATTTTAAGCCTATTTTGATACAAGTTTAAAATTTTCATTCGTATCACTGAAGGACAAGCTTTTTCTGGATATAGACAATCTGGAGTCATTGGAGAATGTTAAAAATAATAATGCTCACTGATATTGACATGGAAACAAATATGATTTAAATAGTTTTGTGATTTGTAATAAGTTTTGGAATAAAACAATATTGGTAAAGAATGTCAACGTACATGATACCTCGCAGGGCCTGCAAGGCTGAAATGTTTTGTACCGACATAGGGGCCCTAATAAGCCTCAAAGGGGCCACGCCCTAAAACCCTATTTCCATTTCTCCTAAAAGAAAGATCTAGAAATCTGAAATAGTGTGCTACTGTGATCTAAAGTTAAAAATAGATTATGATCAAAAACAATTTATGGTAAAGTAGAATCAGTAAAACATGGATACGTTTTATAATTGAATAATATAAAAGATATATTATCATTGAACGTAAATCTAAAAATGTTAATGTGAATGTGAACTAATTTTCAACATTTAGGCTATTGATAACTTGAACGAAATCAGATTTCAACGTTTAAATGCTGCATTTTATAGTATAGCATTGATTTTCACACTTTTCCATGAGCATAAGAATGGGCAACATTTCACGATTTGATCACAATAAAATTGATACTGAGAGTGCGTTGCAATAGTCAATATTGAAAGCTTTCTATAAATGCTATGCAAATTGTACAGATGACAAGACATTTTTGGTTATTTTGTAATAAGCCTTGTCTTCAAACTATTTGTAATTCAATTACCTTCTCTAGAGTTGAAAGGGAAACACATTAAATCCACATTGAGCCTATTCTATAATTCACTGTTACCTCAAAAATGTAAATGGGAAACCATGCATGCTAAAAGAACTTGTTATATTTTATATTGTATATTTCAGATTGTAGTAACTTTAATATCAAGTGATATATGATACAAAAAAAGAGAGAGGTCCGAGATTAAGTACTTTCCATAATAATAACCATTTTTGCACAATAGAAATCTTGAGTGATCAGAGGTAAAATCTGATTTTTCAAATGATTTCTTTGATATTTTCCCAATTAATTTCTTTCAAGTCATTAAATGAGTAACTTACCTACAAACCATAAAAATTCACACAACAAAAGGAGATTGACAAAATCTGATGGCGGATAGCAGCCTTTGGGGAATGTTAGTAGTTTCTAAATTACAATTGGTATTTCACAAAGAAGACACTATGAGGGGAAAATGGAAAAGCCAAACGCAGCAAAACCAATGGCATTTTTCCTGCATGAAGACTGATCTCCATCAACTCTATCTCTAAGTGACCTTATCGACGTCAAATGTTATAGTTCTCATTGCACATTATGCACCTAATTTCCAGGAGACCATGTACAGGTTGGTTCGACTGCTAAATGATCATATACTGGGCCTCCTTTCACAAAGGTGATAGCAAGTCCTTAAAGTAACGTTAGTGCAATGTTAAAGAATGGGAGTTAAGGTTAACCTTAGTTAAGGTTGCTTTGTGAAAGGAGGCCCTGGTCACTAAACTTTGAGAAACGGGTAATGTTGTTAGGCGAGGAAAACGTTCAATGTTTAAGAACAAGTGATTACAAGGTTTTAATGGCTTGTAACTGATTGACCAACTTTAAATATTCAAACCATCCATTTCTGAACAAGTGTCCACGCAAGTTCAACACGAATACTGGAACTGTCATATTGTCATGATAAAAAACGTTTCTCATTTTCGTTCAGACAGTATTTGACAATTGGTAGTTACTCTACTTTATTTCATTCGGCTCAAATGTTAAAACATTGCAATATAAGATATTTAAGAGTGAAAAATGTATTAAATTAGGGCTTGAAAGTTTAGTTGTAAACCCCTACTGACTTTGGATTTCTAAAAAGCAAAACTGGTTATGACAAGATGAACTGCATACACAATGTCATATTTTTATCAAATAAACATATAGAGACTGCATAACTGCATAGGCCTGTGTTACAAGAAGATGCTATCCATGAATGCGGGGCTTCATCTGTTGAAATATTGCAAGATAATTTATGTTGCAATATTTTGCCGCTAAGGGAAACTGCCAGAAGCCCGAGAGGAGCTCTTTTTAGAACAGAGGTTGTATAGGAATTAATGACGAAGCAACCTCTTTTGGGAGAGAATGCTGCACAACAGATATATATATATATATAAATATATATATATATATATATATATATATATATATATATATATATATATATATATATATATATATAAAACTCATAACTCATAACTCATAATATGAAATTTCAATGGAAAAGTTCGTTCTAAAATTTAATTGAAAAGGGTCAAATTTCAAATTAACTGACAGCGCAAACCTAGTTACATACACTTACATTGGTTTGGATAAAATATGACTATCTTAGCTGTCAGTTTCAAGCTTAGTTAAGAATATTTGCCTGAGACAAACATAGAAGCGGACAAGGGTTGACAACCAAAGACTCTCATGCATGCATGCATGGAAGACAACTGCATCATTAAGTAAATTCAATAAGTAAACTTCTTCTTTTGTTCAGCAAAGAGACAAACAATCGCTAACAAATGTGTTTTTTTTATGTTATTATAGTTGTCTTTGAATAATATTAATATTTTGATAAGTTGTTGTTTTGTCGTATGTTTTAGTTGTATTTATTTTTTTCTCGAGCTTTTGTCTGGCAAATAAAAAACAACAACATTGGATGACCTTAAAAAGACGTTGTCCAAACTTAATCAAAACAGTCATAGCGTGGGTTATTTTGATATATTACGACATGTGGATTTTTTTCTTCCAAGTCTTCTTTTTAGGAACAAGTATCCAAAAGTGCTGGATTAGATAATAGTTTCGTATTCATACAATTATATTTCGGCGGTTCCTATATTTACTGAACTGTGGTTAAACATTTACAAAGAAACCCATTGTTTGACGCATAATTTCGATAATAGATGTTCTTTGAAAGAAATACACCATATCACTTTTTGAAACAATTGGATTGCCGAAATTGAACATAATAATGCATTATCGTCTAGGCAAAAGTGTCAAAAAGTCTGGCAACGTTTGGTGGTGTACGATCCTCGGTTATTTTGATTATTAGGAACGCATAGATTATAATTTCGTATTTGACAATTTTACAGATTTATGACATGTAGTTATATTCTATCTTTTCTACTTTACTTAACTCCACGTGGAACATTGTTGGTTAATCTCAATCGTTCATAAAATAGGCCATTTAAAATTGGCTCCTGCTGTGAAAATAATGATAGTTTTAATGAACAGCTGAGTATTGTCATGATGAAAGAATCCAAAAGCAAATCATATGGTAATGTTGATTAATCGATTTTGCGGGGTGCCTACAAAATAGGAATACATTTAAAGGAACAATATGGTAAGGCTTAACTATTTGAATAGAAAATAATGCCAACCATAATTATATAATGGCATTTTCAAAAAAATGCATTTGCGTGGGAAAATGATAATTTACTACCTTGATCAAGTAATACTTCAGCCCTGTAATTCGTGATTTTGTGTAAAAAGATATTTTAGTAATGGGGTTTAACGTGACTATAGACTTAAATAAAAAATTAACGAATTGACCACTCTAGATGCATTTCCATAAACCAAATACGTCTCTCAGTAAGACATTTCATAAACATCTTAATAACCAGTTGTGGTAATCATACTGCGTGACATACAAAAATAAATTTAACGATTCAAAACTCACTAATCAAAATGGTTAATTGAATAACGATTACTTTATTTTTCTTTGTTTTGAATTTTGAAAATTATCTGCCTTTTTAACAGCACAAAAGAAACGTATTTGGACTGCAGCATTTCATGCAACGTTTCCGTAAAAGCATTTATACTTGAAGAGCAACTGAATGTCTAGGACACGTTTATTTACATTTGAATGCTGTTTTTGTGAAAGTAATTTCGAAAGGCTGTAGCGACACACTATCGATGGTAAAAGGATTCTATATCGAGACGTGCACATGGGATTTAAATGAAACCAAGTCAACAGGAATTATACATACTGGCGGAAAAGCTAATGGTTATTGCCATAATGAGCAATAGAACCTGTACTATCAAAAATACATGTATCCAACGTGCCTACTCTCCCTTATGCTACTACTTATTATTGAGCTGCTTGTTTATTTCCATTTTGATAATCCGGTCAGGTTGTATGAGATTTATATAAGTTTGAAAAAAATATTGCTCGAAATAAGTTACAAAGAAAAAAATGATGTATTAAAGTGGCATGCATTCTGTTGAGTCTGTATGTGGAACTCATATAGCGTACAGATGAAACGATTTCTGTATTACCAATTTCATTTAAGAGTTTATTTCATAAGACGGGGAGAGTGAAATGGCCTGTGGCATTCAATCATTTCGTAATGAAATATGCAACAGTTTAACGTTTGGTTTTTGCACACTCAATTTGGTGTCCTACAAAGAAAAGTAATTCCGTTGATAATATGCATAGTACTAACGCTGAAATTAAAATGTGCACTGCCAATATTACCGTCAATGGTGACATTGTCATTTCTGGACAAGTACAGTAGATATACAAGATGTTCATCCAATAAGGTACGACTTACGGAAATTAAAAATGTTAATCTTCATAGTAATTCATTACTTACTCATTGTATCTTGAAAGAGATATATAATCCAAATTTACGGTGCTTTCTAAAGTAATTGCCCAATACTTCAAAATGAAAACTTCAGCGAAACAGACTGTGTTGCGTTCATCAGTCCTTATGTCACGTAATGTGTTATTCGTACGATTCCTATTTACCATAGCAAATAATGTTTTAGGCGAAAGGCACTTTAAGAAATGTAAGTGTTTCCCCTTGAGCTGCAAGCAGAGCAACGATTTCCTAAGAAATAGGAAATGAGGTTTTATTTTATAGATTTCAAGACTTGATAAATCAGCTATTGCCACAATATTCCAAGAAATTAACAGTTATATCATATTTTATATATACTGAGAGTCCATTGAAAGAGAGTAAGCAGGATTTTATAGAACGTTAAAGTGTTCAAAACAATTCCACACACGTAACACAACTGTTGGCGATGGCTTTTAAGCATTTCAAAAGATCAACGCTAAAGCCATAAGTCAAAATCAATTAAAGATGATTGAGTTTATTTTCAATTTCAATATGTTAGTTTATATAGTTATGTTAGCACTATGATATCAGTGTTAAAATCACACCTTCAAATTCAGCCATTTCAGTTCAAATGAATAATATCTTATACAAGTATTTCCAGAAATTCATGTAATCAAAAGAACTCACTTATCATATTTGTTGATACATATATCATTTAATACATGTTTACTGGTAGAGAACCGATGTTGAAAATACTCGAGTATTGGGGAATCGTAAATAAAACTTACTACAACATGCCTAGTTATATACCAAATGACCCGAAAGGTACACTGCTAAATACAGCATTTATCTGTCTCCTTACTCCTCAAACAAATATAGGCCAATTTGATGGGGGATGTCGATGACCATGTCGTCTTGTCTGATATGCAGTTCCCGTGGAACGGAAACGTTACCGTTTTTACTGAAAAAAAGTAAAACAATTTGAAATAAAATTTTGCCTTTCATTGACGACAGGCCATCGGGAGAATTTTAAGACGTATAGCCTAAATGTTTGTTTAATTACAAAACAATTCTAGCACTCGATCTGACGTGAAAGGAATTTTCTGTGATATTTTTTTTCCTTTTTCTTTTTTCTTTTTATATGGACATTTAACACTGAAATTCGTAGCACGAAGCAAACACTTGAAACGTTGCACAGTTATTTCTGTTGAAAGAATGAGTTGTGTGCCCACTTTTGTGCTAGCGTTTGTGGAGACGAAATTAAACGATTACAAGGAAATGTGATAGAATTTAAAAAGAAAACGATTACATGTTAAGATAAATGGCTTTTTTTGTAAATGGAGACATGCCATAAGACATCATTATTAAGATAAGACTTCTGATTGAAAGAAAAAGGTTTTGACATTTTCGAATGAATGCCTGAAAATATGGTTTTTAATAAAACTGAAATGATTCCATTGGAAACATATATTATTCGCGGTACATATATAAATTAATTCGGTTAGTGCGATCCCATTTATAACAATGTTATATTTATTCAGTATCCATATAGCTTGTACCTCAAGTGCTTCGATGTCAAAGTAGATTCACAAACAGGAAGAAGATGCTGAAGGACTTTTTTCTGTAGTATCAATTCAGTTCTGGCACTTCTACTAATACGTCTTTTTCATAATCCGTTAATCATATAACAAACCAGTAATGTGCGAGAGGAATGAAGGAATTTGACATCAGCTCCAAGGAGAAAGTTATCATGGGAAATACTAATGGAAAAAAATAATACTTTTTTTGGTCCACAGCATTCAATAGATCCTCCTTAAGATTCTAGATGGTATAAAACTCGTACACGTGGACAGGGTATAACTTGTAAAGAATGAAAATGCACTGGTTATTTAAATATAGAATTGAAAAATAAATGTCAAGTGATCGAGTCTTTCCTTATTCGTAACACAATCTGGTCAGGTTTAAAATGATGCCCTCGAGACCACTTATATTTTAATGTGGTTTTAATAGGAGATGAATGATTTGAAAGACATTCTTTTATGATTTCCTCCATATTGTTTTACGTTTTGTTGTACTTTTTGGGGTAAAAATCTAAAACTGGCCCTTTGCACAAAGTCAAAATATATACAGTTAAGTTCTGTAATTGCAATTAATGAAATATTTTCTTACATAGCGTCAATGTTTTTCAGAGTAAATAATTAAGAATTGAATGTCAGTTTGTGTGTTTGCAATGGAAAATGAACAATGTCAAAGCTACGTCCTACCATAACTGTACGAAATACCAAATTATGATTGGCTGTGAAAAATCAAAAGGCGTATAATCTGGTTATACGGTGCTCTGTTTACTTCCGTCTATCGCGCAAGAATTCACTACATTCACTACACACAACAGTAGTAGGTGTGTGCCGGACATTTTCACAAAAGAAATCATTATTGTGATTTATATGGCACAATATATACAGTACAATTTGTTCAAAGTTTGCAAATGCTATAACCGCTCAAAACCGGACAGAATAGGGAGTTAACATTTCTATTAGACAGGCATTAAATAATATTCCGTTAGACTTACAGTACTGGGGCTAGATTTTCGAAGCTCTCTTAGCACTAAGATAGTCGTCAGTACCATCAATTAACATTGGCCTACTACTATCTTAGCACTAAGAGGGCTTCGAAAAACTAGACCCTGATGTTCTTGAAACAGTTTGTACGGACATAATATCATGTTAAAAATCAAAATACAGAATGCACTGCACTCATCTCACAACTTTATTCTTAGCATTAATGCTATAATATCGTCGTCAAGTTTTAAAGTATTGCAGAAATTATTCCGAACGATGACGCTGGTCGCGAAATAGTCTGAGCCCCCTTTAAAGCATTTGGAAATTGTCGGTAATGTCCGAGGCTAGCTACAAGTAACGTCATTCGAGATTCAAAAATAAGGCACCTGTATATGAAATTCAGTCTGTAGAAATCGTGCACTGGCAAAAGCTAAACAAACAAGAAGCGATGCTTATTTAACAATCATTGGATATCTTGAATTTAGCAAATGATTATATTCAAACCCTAACCTTCCTTTCACTTTATTGGTTAAACAAAGACAAATATGGTAAGGAAGAGGTGATATAAATATATAGTAGTCCCGGTGAACGGTTACACGACCTACATATATGTAGATCAGATAGAAAAGATCCACATAAGTTTTGACGATTTTTTAGGGTTCATTGGAAATGAACCTCTGAAATTCAAATCACATGACCGTGCTCTCAACCAATCAACGTTCAGGATAATTTGTAAATTTCAACGTGCGAAATTATCGTATTTGTTTATTGGTGATATAAGTATTATGTTAGAATATTTTCATATGTGTATGTGTACTCATTATTTCTGCAATTATGATTTCTATTTTCTGTTTATTTTCAAAAATGCAATACTTCAAATAGCTTTGACATTTGCAAATACTATGATCAACTACGTATGAAAGCAAAGCTACAATGTATTGTTACAGATATAATTGGAATTAGAAAATGTCCCCCATCAAACCAGCAAAATCTGACAACCAATTACAATAATAACAATTTGATTATTATTAGAAAAAGAGTTTAAAGTTAGAATAGAGACTAATACAAATAGGTAATGCAATATAAAAATAATCACAATATGCTAGTTAAAAATATATTGACTACATGAACAATATCATTCTCTCAACACAGAGTTAGCTCCATCATTAGTTTCTACACAATCTGTGTTCGAGCTTCTCGAAATATTTCAGCCCATGAAATGCCGCATATAAAATTTATTGTCATAAAGGGTTTGAAAAGATGCAGTCGTTAAATAAGGTAAAAGTGTTCTGTAAGGATAACTCATATTGCAGCGAAATTACATTGTATCCGAATAAAGTTTAGCTGTCCGATAGCAAACGGAAATAACTGAGGCGTTTTCAATTATATCTTTTGAAACGGCGTCGCTTATTGGACAACTGACTTTGATTGCATCCAATCACACTTCTAAATTTCTTGACCGAGAAACGCTCGTAATGGGACAGAGGTTGTGCAGGAATTTATGACGGAGATACCTCTGTTTAGAAAGATTGGACCAATATGAGAAATAACGAATTGTAATGACAAATTTTGGACAGTGAATATTTTATTTTATGTGTAGCAATCGATTTTATAAGATAATGCATGAACATTTATGAAACCATTTATAAAGAACGTGGTAAGGCTGCATGGCAAACATATTGGTATATCAATAGTTGTTTGTATATTTTGTATATGTATTTACAGAGGCGTAACAAACCTTAAACGTGCACTTTAGGGCCAAATGAGCCCGTGCGGCTGGATCGGCTTGACACTCGTGGCTTTTTTCACCTGATATTATTTCAGCCAATGAAATGCAGTTATGTAAGGAAGCTAGTATATTGAACTCAACGGATATCCCATCCAAGTTGTGCCGCTGTAGTTGGATGCGAGTTGTCTCATTGGTTGTTTAGATAGCTAGGGATACGAGGATTTTGGCTTGAAAGAGATCAGGGCATTAGGAAGGAGAGAGAGCGGATTCATATACGCTTATTCAGCAGGATGGACATACATTTGTAACTAATGAAGGAAATTATGATTTCAAGTCATACATAATTGAGAAAAACAAAAGCTTTAGAACTACATAATAACATTTAAAAAAAAAATGATTTAATTGCCTACACCTGTAGTTTTGTCAGAGCTGTAGAGCGTTTCTGTCATCATCTGTCATTTGTTTCTGGTCCATATTGAGAGTTCGCTTGTTGTTCAGCCATCAGAGCAGCAACTAAATTTTAATGATTAATGCTTTACTATATCACATTAACATAAAAATGATGATGATTCTTGCTAACAAAAATAACCTCCAGTTTACCACAAATGTGTAGAACAAAGCAGTTATAAGTAACAAAATTCAGTTTGATTAATATGTTGAGTGCTATAGAAACTAAATATATATTGCTTTATTCTTCACAAATATAATAAAACATACATTATGCATCTATGGATGGATCTTTCTATGAATATGATTTGTTCAGCACAGTTTAACAGATGAATAGTTTTTTTTATATTTTTTGTTTTATTTTCAAATCATTAAGATGAAAATTTGTATTAAAAAAACCCTGCCTACGAATTTCTATTGTAATTTGAAAAAAATAAGAACCTTCATTTCGAATCCAAGACATCTAATTACAGTTTTACCTTCGGGTTTTCTATTGATTTCCGAATAAGCTGTTGACAGTTTGATTCCCAAGATGAAACCACGAAAATACATGTATGTTAGATCCCCTTGAACTTGCAACTTGGGAGAAAATACATATCTATACCTTCTTAAAAGGTAAAGAATCCTGAAAATCTTAACACTCAATAAAGGGGGAACGATAACATATCACATCTAACGACATAAATTTTAACCTTTTCTAAATTTATATTCCACCGTTGCATTGCAGATTTCCTTTTTAGAGTAGTATTGTGTTCAGTTATTTGTTCATTCACGGATAGCTCATTCATTCATTAGCATTTACCATTTTTGTACTATTATGGAATTGAGTGTGATGTAGTTGTTCATGAAACAAGCCCCTGCTTTTTCATCCCTAAGATATGAATCTCAATAGAGTTACTGTAACTGTTCGAATCTGCTTAGAAATGTAATTTTACGTTAATTTACTTAACTTACTGGCTCGGATTATCTCTCATCGACTACGAGCCATAAAATGCATTGCAAACATAAACTGATTTAAACGTACATTTCATGAATAAATGAAATAAGTTTATGCCGCATTTTCATATCACAAAAAGAAACATTGAAAAATCATCGTTTTCTGCAATTTTGACAACTATTACAATCAAATCAATGAAAAATATTTATTAACAATGTTGAAATTATACAAAGTGTACGTATGCATGTTGCTAAGATTTGTTTTCCCAAAAGACTATGGCTAGTATTAGTCTAATAGATATCAACGTTAATAAATGCTTCTGATACATTGCTTTAAAAAAATGAAAATGACTTCCTGTTTCAAAGACATTGATATGCCGTGCAAAAAAATTGTGTAACCAAAATACCAATTTATCCTACGTTATTCAACAAGGAATGAACACAGTGTAGATGTAAATCCGACAGCATGACATTAGTGAACACGTAGACTTAGTCCTTCACATAAAATATACTTTAAACTCCTTTCAGATTTGACTATTAATACATTAAATATATTATCTTACATTGACAAACTAGAGTATTTTAATTTTTAGTCTATAAGTTGATACTGAAAGCCAAAAGAATGAATAATATCTTAAACTTTATATAATATACGTGTTGACAATTAATGATTCCGCACTCTATATTGCCGTCCCATCTTGGAATTTCCAAAAGTTTTGACTCAAACCTCAGTTGAATTGCAACATTTTATTTTGAAACTATGATATGATATTCCTTATCTATAAGTTATAAATATAAGGAATATGAATAATATCAAATAAACTTGTTGACAGTTAATTATTTTCCACTCTCCTTTTTGGCCGTCCCATCTTGGAATGTCTATCAGATTTGACTCCAAACTGATCCAATATACAAACTTTTATTTAAAAACTTAGATTTGATATTCCTTCCCTATAAATTGTTTGATAAGCAATATGAATAATATTTATAAACTTTGAGTCATACACATGTTGACAGTTAATGATCCCCAACTCCCCTATATGGCCGTCTCAACTTGGAATTTCTCTCAGTTTTTACTCAACATTCATAAATATAAAAACTTTTATTTTAATCGAAAACGATATTTCTGTATTATGAGTACTTTATATAAGCAAAATGAATCTTTATATATTTATATTATAAACCCTCTGTTATACACACTTTTGACAGTTAATGACCCTAACCCTACGCCAGTTACGACCCTTAATAAGATCAGATATATGTTTGACCATGTTTTCGACCTCTGTCCATTGCAAAGTGTATTGTAAACGTTGTCATCTCTACCTTGGATGCGAAGGTATTATAATTTTCATATGATTAGTTACTTTCAAGCACTTAACCACACCAGCTACTGGACGTATTAATTAAAAAATATTCATATTAGAAAGAATCAGATCAATCCCCAAGATAAAGTTGTTTTTTGTTGACAATAGCGCAACTTTCTTGAAGTAATTTCAAAACTTTAACACAAATCATATTCATGCCTTTCCTTAAAAAATGTCTTTCATCATAAATGCACCAATATATATTGTTTTATCTCTTATCCTTTCATAAATTGAAGTGTCACAGACGAAAGTGGCGTCAATTGGTCACATGTATACAGGTGTTAAATCAGTACATCAGAATCTATATCTAAAATGAATAAATGCTTGAAGGGTTTACTGCGTTTGTTACAAATGCATGAATTTAATCCATTGGTAATTATTTCAAATACAGATTGAAATGGACACACGTATCTGAGCCACTACGCATTGCGTTGTTCCAACTAGAATTTTTCAAAGAGCTAGGTCCTTTGGTTTTGGGCTTCTAGACAGTAGCTTTTACATGGAAATAGCCAGAAATAAACGTAAGAAGAATTTAAAAACCCAAAACATCGCCAGTTCAAATGATGATTGTTCCATATACCAAGTTAAATTGAGTTCCGGCCTCAAAACGAAATTCTAAGCGGCCAAAAATTAATGTGAATGGGAAGTTGTAAATCCCAAAAGGCACCAATTCACATGATTTGCACAAATGATGTTGCCAAAACATCAGAGTTAATGAGTTAATTCATATGTGAATTGTTTTTTGGGATGAATTCTCCCGCGAGGCGCATGCGCACTAGCCTCACGCAAAATGGCGGCATGCAACGTTTGGCGGTAAATACTTCGCAAAACAAGTTCGAAAACAACGCTGAAATATTCTGTTATGGCGGAGAAACCGAAACGAAAAGGGGCAGGGAGCAACATGCAAAGTCTCCTCGACATGGAAAAGGAGAAGGAAGCAGACTGGGGTCGAGGTACGCCACACAACAAATCTCTGAGTAAGGAAGATTTTAGTCTAAATGCTGACGTGTCCCATAGACATTCGGAAATGACGAATAGGTGTCACGATCTTGAAAAGGAACTGGAATTGTTACGATTAGAGGAGTTAAGCGGATCCTAGGCGCAGAACAGTCGTGTGTCTCCTCCATCACACCAGCAGTTCTGCTTTTGTTAAAAGAAAAATTGGATCTTAGGGGGAATTGTGTGAAAGACTATGCTTTTTGGGCAGCATGTTTAGTGGCGTTTTTCGGAATGCTGCGTCCAAATAATTTCCTACTCAAGGATGTTAGTAGGGAATTGTATGTTCGCCGAGTGGACGCGTCACAGCGCTCCACCGGTTTTGTGATTCAGTTGCGACACACCAAAACTGTGCAGTTCCGTGAAAGAGTGGTAGAGATACCTATACCATTCATAAAGGATCATCCTCTGTGTCCCGCATCAGCATTGTTGTGTTATCTGCAAATAAGTGGATATGAAGATCCATTAAGCCCTTTGTTCAGCGTTGGTGGTAAGCCATTAACATATATCTGTTTTCTACAGCAAATGCGTCATTTGTTACTTAGGTGTGGTCTTGATGCAGATGCTTTTGGAGGTCACTCCTTCAGGAGAGGGGGAGCCACATGGGCTGTAAAGTGTGGTATTCCGCTGAAGATAGTTCAGCGACTTGGGTATTGGGCTAGCGATGCCTATACCAGATACATAGATACGTCGATGGACGATTTGAACAAAGCTGTGGCAACAATGGTTACGAGAGTGTAATTTGTTACTCACTTTCTCAAGTTTTAAGTATTTGCTACTGCTCACATAGCCAGTCAAAGGTGTGTATTGGTTTAGTGTTATCTTGTATGTTTGTATTTTTTTCTCTAACCAATTATATCATCAACTATAAGGAATTTGGGCTGTTGGGTTTCATAAATACCCTGTTTGGTTTAAGACCTTCATACATGGTCAGATGATCCCTTTATTTGCATCAACTCAAGCTTGACTTTCGCATTAAAGTTTTGGCCCAAATTCCTTGTTGTCTTGTTATTTTAATCATCTATGCTTCTCGAGATAAAGAGTAAAGAGTTAATTCATATGTGAATTGTTTTTTGGGATGAATTCTCCCGCGAGGCGCATGCGCACTAGCCTCACGCAAAATGGCGGCATGCAACGTTTGGCGGTAAATACTTCGCAAAACCCGCCCATCAATTCCCTCCCAGAGCCAGTAGTATTATTGGTTGCAAGCTTATCTGGTTAGGGGTGCATAAGCGATGTATTGTAACTTTACATGCAGGCAGCTGAAGTTCAGCTTTTCCTTTTGTTGTTGATTTATTAAGTTGTCATTAGCATTCCCCCATTGTGTGTTCAGGGGGTTTCATAAATACCCTGTTTGGTTTAAGACCTTCATACATGGTCAGATGATCCCTTTATTTGCATCAACTCAAGCTTGACTTTCGCATTAAAGTTTTGGCCCAAATTCCTTGTTGTCTTGTTATTTTAATCATCTATGCTTCTCGAGATAAAGAGTAAAATACTTGGAAGGAATCTCGATTCAAATGAATTACGTCTAGATAAACAGACACCTTCTGTGATTTTCACATTTGATACACAACGTAGTTTCGGGGATATTTCAGCTCGTGTCAATACTAACGAAATTAATTCTAAAATGTCAGCATGGAAAACAATTCCATTACCTGATCAATTCAATTTAGAAAGTAGTACCATAATTTAGCGTTAACCGGCGGACAAATAGCCTGAAGAGTTATATCATGCCGGTTTAGATGTCATTGTAACCTATTAAATGGCGTATATCCTGGCGTTTATGGTCTGGACTGCCTCTGAAGTTGCCATTAACAGGAATGTGTCATCGCAGATGTGTTTATCTGATGAACTCATAAAGAATTGATGTTCCCAATTTTTTTTATAGATAACAACTAAGTTCATATATTTGAATTCCTATAACTTAACAACGTTTATCTATGTAAATCCGTAAAAATAAGTAAACTTTTGATTACAAGCATTGTGTGTTGTGTTGTTTGTCGCTTATATACAAAGCTTGACCATGGATAATGCTTATGAGAGGTTTATTACATAATATAAGATACCCACGGCATTAAAACAATGGCGAACAATGGGACCGACGATGTGCTTTATTTGACGATACAACCACAGGCCTACCAAGGTAACGGATCAAATAACCTCCAAATGGAACAAATAACCGCATGAATGGATTAGATAACCTCAAAAGCGGTACTAATAACCTCGTCAGCGGTATTAATAACCTCAAAACGGAACGAATAACCTCAAAACGGATTCAATAACCTCGATTTGCGCAGCGCATCCCTACGATCTACCCAGTTTGAGTGAAGGAGCCCAGTCTTTTGTTTATGTTTACGCCAGCGGCTCTCATTTTGCCTGATAAAAAAAACAATTTAAAGGTATTTAGGCCTACTTGAATCCAAAAGTTACGGTAATCTAATGATGATTTGGTCACCGACACAATAATTTTACTAAAATTTGGAAATATGTATTGTGGTTACGAGAATCAAGAATAGGCATATCTATATTTGCAAATGGTGAAATAAATGAATGAACCAGATGTATCTAAAAAGTTTTAAAAAATCGAAATATCAAACTACATTTTCTTCGAAGTTCGCTGGTTTGAAGTCTGCCTAAATTGAAAAAAAATATTTTTTCTTTATAAAGTATTGCCCGTTTGGCTTGTACTTTTGTTTATGAACAGCTGGATAGTCAATGATGAGATATGTGACATGGAAAATTCATTAAAGGATTCTATATATGTGTTGAATGTAGCATTTTACTACAAATATAAGAACTAACTCCAAAAAATAATGTTTACGCAAAATATAAGGAGGATATCAAAAGGTTTAGAATTTTAAAAAAAATCTTGTTTCATCATAAAGATAGAATATAGTTAAGTACAATGTTGACATTGTTCCGATATAACCAAACTTGAATATTATCAAAAGATTTAATATTTTTAAAATACCAATTTCTCTGAATGAATTATTTTTCTTTCTAAATATTGTCATTTTTTCTTTTTTTTTCCTGATATTAATCAAATTAAGCTAGTGTCCATGAATGAAATAAAAAATTCACAAGTTAAAAATCTGTACTAAATATTCCAAATCGGAGTAGGCTGTTTGTCAATAATTTTTAAAAAAAATTTTTTTACATCATTTTGTTCAGAATGAAATTTTGTACCAGAAAATAATTAAGGTGCATGACTGGGAGTTCGGTCCAGCAAGCAAGGACTGGTTATGCATTGAAAATGAGAGAAAAAAATCAAGGCAATTCGAAGCAATGGAAAATTCGTGCTGATAGTATTTCATACAAATTAACGTATCAATCGTTATAAACTTAACCCGGAAGTGTAGGAAATCTATTCAGCTTTATATGTTCCAAATGCAATATTAGTTTATAACATCGACTATATCTATATCATCTAACGTCCATCTCTCATTGTAATCGCCAAACCAGGAATCATATGTCTAAACGATCCCTGGCCAAACAAACCGGATCAAAAAGTCTGTATCAGTTACACCACACAGAGATCTTCAAATCAAGATATTGAGAAATTATTTTCATATTGTACAAATTCCATTTAAAACTAAAGAGAGAATACATTTTTGCAGCTGAGAGTTGAAGGATTTATTTACTTTTAATCTCGAATAGTCGTGAAATACAATCTACACACTTGTGACATCAGCTACGGAACGCATCGGGGAAAGTGTCAACAACTCACTTGATGTCTGCGCCGGTCATCATCAGACCCATATTTTGTTTGTTATTTTCGCAGTAATTGAGCACAAATATAATCTTATTTGATGTTTGAAATTTACATATTTTCATGAATGTAAAAAAAAACGCGTGATATTTACATAATATAAACAAATTATTTGATATAATCCCCTTAACATATGTCCCTTCTCATTTGCAATCATTATTGAGAATTAACACTTGCGATTTTGTTTGAAAACGGATAAACTTCTATGAAGGACAACATTCCAAACTAAAAATAGTGAACAACAAGACCTCTACAATTATAATCGTACAATAAAATTATATTTACACGATAAATAACTTTGTGATCTACGATTTTAGTGCGTGTGTAGCAAAAGTCAAATTCGCCGCAATACAAACTCAACTAAAACTATCGATCGATTACAGTCTCACGTCATATCCAACACGGTTCATGCATGCGAACACAGTTACGATTTAATTTTTTGATTATCTGGTGGTAAATGTCTTCTAGTTTGATTGTAGGGCTATATGAAAATAACATCAACATTTGACAAAATCTACTCACAGGGATTTTATTCGTGACCGAATCCTGTTACGCGATCGCTTGGTCTACATATTATGCAAATTATGACCTCATCGGGTCAAAGACAGTGAATGGAACACCGCGGTTAAGATGAAATTACGACATTATAATGATTTATTTTTTATTTATGGGGGGAAATTTCACTGCTAGCGTAAGTTTGTTGACAGCCGCTGGCGTAAACATAAACAAAAGACTGGGCTCCTTCACTCAAACTGGGTAGATCGTAGGGATGCGCTGCGCAAATCGAGGTTATTGAATCCGTTTTGAGGTTATTCGTTCCGTTTTGAGGTTATTAATACCGCTGACGAGGTTATTAGTACCGTTTTTGAGGTTATCTAATCCATTCATGCGGTTATTTGTTCCATTTGGAGGTTATTTGATCCGTTACCTTGGTAGGCCTGAACCATGCGCGAGGGTAATGACGTCATTTCAAGTAACGTTACAAATGACGTCATACTGGCCAAGTCCATTGCTCAAACCTGAGGGGGGCTATTGTCCATCATGACTGACTCGGCGTCTGTCGATTCGAAACCAAAAGAAGAGGTGTGGGTTAACAGAGAAAGAGAATCACGGATTAGAGACGTAACGTATCCCCTGGGGACATTTTCAAATTCATATTGATTATTCAATAGATTTTATTCTATTTATATTGGAGCGCCCACCCCTATACATGATAATGGACTCGTCCGAATATGTTCTACGGCGGGAGGCATCATTATTTTCAAAATGTTTCTGTTAATAATACCATAATTTTTCAACTGTTTTTATATATAAAGCAAGTAATTGTTAAGGGTATCTCATATAAGAAATAGAAAACTCCTTGTTGTGCATCTATCGTTGAATAAAATATAGCAGGGAGCGCCCTTCGTGTTTTATGCTCCCTGCTATGTTTTATTCAACGATAGATGCACACCAAATCGTCTTCTATTTCTTAATTAAGGTATTAAATATTCAATGACTGGGCATATAAGTACATTGAAACACAGTAAGTTGTAGCCTAAAGCAAATGCTAAACTGACAATATAATTTAGATAAAATCGTGCTAAATGAAAAAGTATTCACAAAAGAAAGATACATGGTTATTATCATTCGGTTTTGAGACATTAAATAGGGAAACATAAATGTAAAAACATTTATGATAAAATCAGTCGTAAAGATTAATAATTATATGCAGTTAGTTTTGTTAAATATCTTTCTAACGAGATCATGATCTCGGCCATTAAAAATGTAAGCCAGTGAAATTGGCTTCTGCTGTGAATTACATGGAGGATGACGTCCAGCTGTGTTTTTAACAATGATGAATTCGAACAGGAAATAGTATGGTAATTGTGATTCGCCAATTTCATAGGTTGCACACAAAAACTGACAATGCATTAATAGCATCAACATTTTAAGGCTTCTATATGCTAGTAGCTTATGCTATCTTTTTAATATGTTACTGAATCTCTATAATGCAACAGTCACGTTGGTTATGATTTAGTCTTTAACATGGGCATAGACAAAATAAAGTGAACTCCTCGGCAAAAGAAACAAATTCTAATGGCATAGTAGCTGTAGAGAAAAATATTCTTATAAATAAAAAAATCGCTAAAAACACTGAACCATTAAGAAACCAAGTCATAAACTTTTTTGCGCATCGATTTTTCTAAGTCTTCTAAATCAATACTTTTGTTACAATATGTACATTCGTTTATATATGCTCAAGCCTATTTCTTAATCTCACAAGTCATAAAGCCTTGCTCTACCTTATGTCTGAAAACTAGCATTTTTAGGGTTAGAAACGGAAAGGCTTACTTGAATGCAATCCAAAAAATATGTGCGAAAAGCGATGCCGCTTCAACAGCTATCTTCGAAAAGTCTCAGTAACTTTCGTATGCTTTGGGAAAGCTAAAATTCATTTGATTGTGCACTTCGCCCTTTCAGACTTCTTATCAGAACAATTTCTCGCCATAGAGCGAATGGACTATGTTTTTTAGTAATGATTTTCCTGATGAAACATCAGGAAGACAAATTAAAGTTTTCAGCCGTGAGCAACCCAGGATAACTAAAAAAAGCTTGGGTCAGGATATTCGGTCCTTTTTGTCCAATCGGAGAGACCGCGTTGGTCACACCCCCAAAATCTGTCTGTCATTTGTGCCGAGATTGCTACTTTTACCGTCTAAAACGTCTAACGGTCAATTTGAACCTAAGATGATTATCAGAGGGAATATCCGTAATGCTATAATGAAATTTAAATCTATCATTCAATCAATTAATTTTATTTAGTAAAAGGCCTTAGGCCCACGTACAATACCAAAAAAATCAGTTCACTATACATATGGTAGTGAAAAATGGACAATTATGAGAAAAGGCTCGCCAACTTGTTAAAATGTCACAATGATCTTCTACTTTGTTAAGGTTCACTCATTCTAGTTAGTGCTTGTCGGATATATGGCGTAATGTCATCTTACCATGTGCTTTATATAGCTATTGTGTGTGGAGAAGGCTAACATCAAAAGATTTATATATATATTATATATATATATAATATATATATATGGAAACAACACAGATATATTTCTGCAGAAAGGTACAAGGGCTGCCTTAACGCACTTCCACTCATGTGGTGTTTAATACAAACCAGAAACATATTTGCTTATGTTTGGTAGATTATGTCGTCTAGACGAGTCCTATGCTGTAAAGTCCAATATCGGTTAATTCCCGTAACCTATTGCATAAATGTTTTTACTCCTAAATATATACAATCTGACTGATGTTGTAGATTCATATTTTGTAAAGGTGTGGTATGCTCTAAAGCAAAATGCAAATTTAAAGATTCTATTTCATCTGAAATCTGTGAGAAAGTTTTGTGTCACTAGATATCAGAGAGGATCTCTCTAGATATTGTCTTGTTCGGGAGCATTAATGCAAACCAAGCAGGTTGTGGAAGCTGGCATTTGGTATTGTAACAACACATTTTTCAATATATCTAATTCTATTCATGTTGCCTGTAAAACGATTGAAAACAGAGGATGTATGTGTGGAACATTAGCATGTGATATTGTATTGTTTTATAGACGTTGTGATATGATATAAGTATCTGATTTTGTTGATTTTTGGGAAAATGACAAAGATAAAATGATTGCTGATTAACTCGGAGGTTCTTGTACTAAATTGGGAAATTAAGATTTCACATTATAGAGACAGTGATGTTCTTGGGATCTAGGTTGTTGACTGTTTGTCACTCTCACTTTATTTTCATTCACTGTATATGTATCTTGTTATAGTCTTGTAAAAATGTGTATGTCATGAGGAAATAAAGATCATATATCTATATAAATGTTATATATATATATATATATATATATATATATATATATATATATATATATATATATATATATAGATTGAATAAATATATTTAACCTGGACAATTTGGTGCGCTTGATTTAATTATATTTAATCTTTGAAAATTTTCAAACTCGTGCCAACAAAAAGAGAGAAACGTATTAAACTATGTTATCAGATGTAAAGACATAATTTTTCATCTTGTTTCATTTTCATATCATCTTGAAACTTTTGTGGAACTGTGGTGTACTTTTTTGGACTGGCTTGGTGTTGTGATCGATACTACTGTATCGAATGAAAGCTACGATTTTAACAGATTCAATTTAAGCTAACGTGTTTATATATTTATCGTCCAGTGAAAACGTCAGCAATGGACTTAAGATATATATTTTCTCAGCCGCTAATCATATCAGTTGGCTGTTTGAAAAATATTGAATAATGGCTTTCAATAACCTAAGAATATTCAGTCCCCTTGAAGCTATCATGATTAGTTGGCGCCGTTGGTATTGTGCTTGATATAGGAAGGGGACAACATTAAGGAGGAAGGGGACAATGCGTCTATAAGGCATTCTCTCTGTTTCTCTGATTTTGGACAAATGAGATATTTCATTCAACGGTCTGTCATCAATGCTCAATGATATATTTTTTTTATAAAAACAAACCCAAACGTCTATCACCATTGAAATATTGCCATTTGGTCAAAATACTGAAATACGAAATGTTTAAGTATCGACAAAGAATCTAATTTAGGACATTTAAATGTCTCTGGGCGGCTACTGCAGGACAAGATGTCTGTCAGGGCAGGACAAGATGTCTGTCAAACTAGAAGATAGTGCTTCTGCTAGGATTCAATGAATATTAATTGCACAATGAAAGTTGCTATCTATGCAAAGTCTTACTGCACTTGAAGTGATATACATGTGGAAACAAGTATGATACATCTAAGATTCTTGGGAATTTTCTCTTTCAGCCTTAACGAAGTACCAATAGTCAATTGAAAGTATTGAGTTTCAAGTTTACAATGCCATTTTCTTTGCTAAAGTTTAGACTGTTTGTTTTCAACATATTTTTGTTTCATGAGAAAGGTATTGGGTAAACTTGGAACAATAATTTGAAAATCTGTTTCTAATTTAGGTTTGAAGAGTCTAAAGACTTTTTCTGATTAAAGTTAATAGTCTAATGTACTGTTTAAAGTCTTCCATATCTCCAAGATGTACTTTAATATTAAATCTGGCTTCCATACATGCATTTCCCATTGATGTCTTAAAGATTCACACTGGTAAGAAGACTGGTTTTGCAGCTGCTCATTACATGCTCAGTGATTGGCCTTGAAATGATTGAAAGAAAACATCTTTTTTTTGTACAGCCAATATTTACTGCTTGAGTAACCCAACTAAAACTATTACATCAGTATCGCAGAGATGGATAGTTCATATTCAATGCTTCATTAACAATATTTTTGATTAAAAATACGACTTTGTACAAATCAACAAAAGATCCTCATCTTTAACTAACCTTTGACCTCGGCGTTCAGAGTAAGAGACATTGATGTCACAAACATTAGGAAGCTTAGCCTAGTACAACTATGACAAATTGATTACGAATGATACCCTCCCAAAACGTTAGTCTATTGAAACAAGGTTTGTCTACCTGAAATTGATTGGGACGATGCATTAGTTAGGAATTGTTCAAGGGACTCTAAATTTTCAAGATACACGTATAAACATAAGTTTTAACACACAAATTAAAATATTGAAAATTAAGTTTGTTGAAGATTGTAAAAATATAATTTGCCTTTATGATTCATCAGATATACCCAAAACGTATTTGGAATGTCCGTTTGTTAAGTACATCTTAAATAATTTGATAAATCCTAAATTGCAACCTCCAAACCAAATTAAATCACAAAACCTAGTCATAACTCACATTTTACTGCTTGACAAACGATGCATTAATAAATCAAGCCTTGAATAACAGGCTTTATCGTTTGCAGAATATCTTACATTGCTTACGGATGCATGTCATGATTTATTGTATTAGAAAAAATAGATTTTGTCCCCTTTTAAGAAATGCCAGAAACTTGATACCATGTCAATTTTTTTATTTCTGTTTATATAACTTAAGTGGAAAGTATGACGCTGGATTTTATGTAATCAATTCAAAAGGTGGCGACACACCGGCCCGAACTTTCTTTGATATAAATAAAATTAGACCTTATTGTGGATTTAGTTAGAAAGACATTTTACATGTTAAAAGGACTTCAAATTGGGCCATGCACTGACAAAAGGTTCCATGTACCACAGAAATCAGCCATGAAATTTTACAGACTTTTAGGCGTCAAACTAGGATTTTCTGGAAGAATGAATTTGGCTTATTGACATTTGGAATAAAAAAGATAAGAAATTAGGTTTTTAACATTAAAAAAGAAGACTAACGAACATAAAAGATATGTTAGACGAAACAACCAATCACCCTCACCGTATTTCTATACATTGGGGTTTAAGATCACATGTATGTGTTTGGTATTTTTTGCCATATGTTGAACGCCAAGTTCTTACAAATCAAATAAATTAGATTATATAGCTTAGGTAACAAGTATTTGTTTTTAAGCCCAGCTCATGATTACACAAGAAAATATTTACTTTTTACCTTTTAGTCAATTTTGCTGTCATTGATGAGATAAATATTGAATGATAGATAATGTTGTATCGCGCATTAGACACACCACTATGGACCTCAATAGTAGTTTAAAGTCTCGTACTACTAATGTCTCGAATCCCGGATTACTGTAACGATCAAATTACCTAATAACTGCTACGTTGCATTGCATACAATAACATAGTAGCTACTGGCTTATTTTCTAAAGTTCATCCGTATGTTTTGTTGATATGGAAACATCAAGTTCACAAATGTTAAATTAAAAAACAAACAACCTTAAAATTATTAAAAACTAAAATTGAAATTGCTTAAAACCAGTTTTACTAGTACACTTAGCATTCAAAGTGCGGAGGCTCTTCATCTCGCTTTTTACATATCTTAAATATTAAATTCTAATGCATTTTGTAGAAAATTGTGAAAGCTTAGGTTTGAGGTGACCTAACTTCTGTTTCAAAGTCATGAAACATAGAAATCTCTGAAAATTTACAAAAAGTGGCATTGATATTGTACAACGTTTAGACATTTTTAGTAATAAGTTGGATTCAAAGCATACCCTCTCGTTTATGATCTGAGATTTCCTTAAAATATTGTTTTATCAAAATTCTCTTGAACAGGTACCTTGATCTATATTTACCATAAATCTTAAAATTGATTGAATGAGTTGTTGCGGAACGACTCATAGACCAGTCACATTTGAATATATTTATATGTTATTTGTTTACACTTATATCATATATGGTTAATGACTAGGTGGTTATATGTGATATGTATAGTTTGCAAACAAAACGGTAGAAATAAAAGCAAACCGAAAGCTATGTCACGTATTTAACTTTTTGTTTTTCGTGAAACGAAACAGGCTTAAATGTTTCAAAATACGTTAACGTTATTTTCACGCACGAACAAGTTTCAAGACAACTTTAGTAAATAATGCATATGCTTTAGTCTGAATTTGTTGACACTCCACATTTTTTTAGGAAACAAGTGAAAGTCTCAACTCTTAAATTTTTATGCATAGTAATCTACATTTCTCGTCATACACATATGGGTTAGAATAATGTAATTCGTTGGTTTTATATATTTGAATACAAAAGAACACATTAATGTTTTAATTTGTTAACCTTAGAACAAAACACAAAAATATGCTGACGTTATCCCTAGGCCTCTTTCATATTTGGATTGTTTTGTTTTTCATTAAGTACGAATCCTATATCTTAAAAGCAAAGCAATAGTTGTATTTGGGTAAGTTGGGCAAGTTAAAACAACTCTCAGTTACTGGGTTTGGAACACGTAGCCAATTCTTTGAGTAATGTACTCCAATAATACCATGTGTATGTCATCTCCCCATAAATACACATATTTGTATCAGGAAAACTAAGATAATTTTCCTCTCTGAGTATGTTCTGAGAATATTCCGATATAAATATTGTGTTACTGTAAGTGTTAGTGACATGGGTTTAGATTGTGTAGTAAGTTATATAATGATTATACATAGAATCGGCGGGCCATAGCTTAGGTTTGCAAACATGGATATGTGTGAATTTTATCTTTCCATCATAACATTCTGGGAAAATAACTTGATCACATCAAGGAAAAACATTAATAAGGGATGATTAAAAGGATAAGGTTTTCATTTATAGCTCAATTCATTAGCGTAATGAATTAATATCGATTGTCATAAAAACAAATGGCATTAAAGTATAGCAGTTTTGTCTGGTACAAGTATAATTATAAATGATTATGTTCGAGAAGCAAATATCTTCATAGTATAAATAGTGATCATGAAGCAAGTTTCTGAAATATTTCTAAAACATCATGTCTTAATTAAGTGTGTCCTAATTATCAAAATCGAGAAGCACACGAATGCAGTAAAATTAAATTACATCATGAGGGTTAATCATTCAAGATGATCTTCTGAAACCTAGACAAGTGTTATCGTTTGCATCAGAGATAAAAGTCAATTTCAATTCGAATAATTTAATTACGAAAGTGGTACCTTTTACAATGATAGGAAGTGCACTCACATCGAAACTACCTTTACATTACCAACTTTGAACTGATTTATGAGGTGTATTCCATTATGTAAAATCTGTACGGCCTTTCGGAAGGACACAATCAAATCTGTTAAGAGACAGAAAAATGAAAAAAACATCTTTTTAAAACGGTAACGTAAATGACAGAGCAACCATGATTTTCTAATTTCTTTTTTATTGCCCCCCCCCCCCCCCCCCCCCCCCCAAAAGTTTCATTGGTTTACAAAAACATCTATTTGTGGATTGCGTACAATCTCGTTTCACTAGTAAACAGAATATAGAATTTGGTGTATAATAGGTGTTTGTTTGCTTCAATCCATATCAAATTATTTGGATATATCAATAATATGGCATTGCTTAAGTAATTGCATGTCATATAATCGGGGTCCCAGAACTGATATATGTAGTGGAACATTGTATTAAATTATCTTCGAGTCTTTGAATCTTAAAAAGAATGAGGAAGGCAGCGATTTAAGTTCTTTTCAAAACTTTTTTTTTATTGAAAACATTTTATTATTTCAAAATGCATTAACTTCTTTATCCTATCTGATCTTCTTTCAAAGTAAAATATCTCTACAGGGACCAAATGAAATGGGCTTCTGCTGTGAACTTAATGAAATGGTCGATCTCTAACTGTAATTTCCTTTTGATAGATAAAAATAAAACGTGTATGACCATTTTGTAAAAAATATGAAAATATGAAATACTTTAATTTCGATCAAAACATGAAATTTAACGTGAATTATTTATAGCATTATCAAAAGGAGAAACCTAAACAGTTGTGGATACATATTTTACCAGAGTAACACTTTACAATTATGAAAACTCGCAAACTCTATATGCAACCTACAAGAGCAATCGTGTATGAGCTCGCATTTTTCATAGGATACACGTTGCTATAATAATAATTTGTCACGATGACTAGATCCCATGTGCAACATTATGACGTTATTTCTAAGACGATGCCTTCTTAACGTTGCAATGTCAATGCTGGAGCATAAGGTACGTCCAATGCAGATTTATGTGTGTTCACAACAGTTCTCTTTTTCTTGTCTTTCTAATTTCCTACTTGATATCACTTTCCATGGCACACATTATAATTATTAGGTCTGCGCTAATTCATCATTTTTATGACTCTGCAGAACTTGAACAGAACCTTAGTGATATTGCCTGATTGAACCTGAAAATATAATAACAATATGTATCAAGAAATGGGGCCAACGAACTAAGCCCTCTCTAATTCAAATCGCATTTGGTGTAACTAGGTGAGTCTATGGATTTACTTGACGAGACAGTAATACCATCGAATTACGTTTCCTTCAGGATACTGAAAGTCCTTCTGTGTTATTGGGGTAAGCATCTGATTTTGTCAATTTCTTCACGGATTCATTTGAAAAAACGCACTGATTATACATGCTATTGGATAGAGTAGTCGTCCTGACACTATATATGTAGCTCGTATATTATCTGTATATATACCTGCGTGTAGTCTTCTCAAACACTACTTAATGGCGTAATAATTTTCTTAACATTGTGATTTTTATTCATTTGCACTTTAAACATTTGTCTTTCGTGGGAAAATCATTACATAAAGTAGAAAGCGAGTGTTTGCTATGATAGATGATATGCCCGAGGGAGCAATTCAAAAAAATAATGCCCGGATATTAATTGAATAACGATACACTTCAAACATTTAATCAGTTACATTTGAGTGAATCCAATTAGTTAAAGTTAAAGACAACGTTGATCAGGGAAACTGTGCTGGCAAAGTGTGGATTATTAGGTCTTCAAGACAAAGTCTGGAAGACCTATTGTTATTATCCGATTTCTTCAAGTTCTTATTCTTTATTATTATTTGTACTTTTTTTGTGACACGGATACAGCCAAAACGGCTGCATCAAATTCGACCAAATTTGGTATGCAGATGGCCCTTACTGAGGAATAGACAAAAGCTTTTGGGCTTAATCGGATCATGTATCAAAGGCACAGTCCCACTCAAATTTTCAAAAATTTACATTGGAAACTTTATCAAAATGTACTTAGAGACTTGCAACTTTTTTAAAAAGATGCGCAATTACATTTGAAGCAAAAAAGTAAATCATGGCTAAATCGTAGCATGCATAGTTTCGCCGCCATATTGCTTGTTTTTACTTTTTCAAATTTTCGGACCCCATGCACCTTTGACAATCTTCTTCTCTTAAGATAATTGCATCTAAGAGCTGAAATTCACACTTAATGTAGCTGAAGTATTGTACCCTTCAATTCCCAAAATAAAAGGTCCCAACGTTAAAACTTTTTTCTCAGCAACCCTTCAAAGTCGGGCGACTTAGCTCCTGTGACCATGTTCAAGGGGCGATAACTCAAAAACTTGGAGTTACAATTGCACCATTTTTTCAGGAATCTAAGACCTGTATGTGGACTTGACGACACTATTAAAACATCGATCGCGAACAGTCATTTTCTTTCACAATTAAGGATCAAAATCGGCACAAATTTGATGACCAAACTTTAACATGGGGTAATTTGTCAAAACGGACCTAGAGGCTTGAAACTTGTTTTGAATGAAGCGTCATAACAGTACAAAAAAAAAATCATGACGAACTAGCATAGTTTTTTCGCATTCTCAACTTCTTTGCAATAATCTCAGTTTGCTTATGAGATTTCGTCACATAAATACATGTAAGTTACTGTTTACCACTAAGACAAAAAAGCATGTGAAGGTCAAACTTTGTGTGATGGTCAAAGAGGAAGTCTTGAAGACCTAAGTACTGCCTCGGCAGTCCTAGTTGTAATGAGAATTTGCAAAGAGTTTATAATCTGTACCATAGGTGGCATGATCAGAGATACCAATATACAAGAAAACAATCCATGTAGAGAACAAAACTATACTCTCCTTGCTTCTCTGAAATGTAACATTTCATAAAAATTGATTACGAGATACATTGTTTTCTTATAGTGACAGGTTTGTATACCTGCAATTCAGGGCATTTATTTTGTACATGTAATCACTTTTCCTTATAAAATCATTCAACTGTACAACCTATCGTTAGGATTGGAGTTTACGGCTTGTGAAAACTTCTATATTTATTCAAAAATATAATTGCTCTCTATCTGTCTTTCAAATGATGTAAATAAAATGATTCATCAACACATTTCATTCATAGACAATTCAAATAATTTTAATATCCACTTCTTAAAATAAAAAAGGCGTTCTGTTTCTGGTCACCAGTTAACATTCTTTGCATCCATCTTTCAGAGAGCTTGCTCATGCGCAGGACACTTGTCGGTACTGTGTCTACTGACCTAAAACTAATGCCCAGTGTCTCAGCTATTTGTTGAATGGTCACACGTCTGTGTGCACGACATCATGTCGTTTACTAACTTCAACTTGAACATCAATGATCGAGGTTCTTGGCCGAACAGACCTGGCATCATCTTCAACACTCTGCTGACCACGTTGGTTATGAAACTTTGGTCATAAAAATGGAAACTTATCAATTTCGCAACAGTAAGGATTGATGACGTTTATTTCTAAAAATAATAAAGATAAGACATTTCTGAGAAAAATGGCGTTCCATCTCCCTGCTAAATATACTCATGCCAATAAAGTTTGTCACCCCCTCCTCAATTTTCGAAAAAATGCCTTAAAATTAGGACAAAGCTTTTTGTGTTCGTAGAGATTCAAACATTCAACCGAATGCAACTTGTGAACGTGATAAAATGCAAAGCACGTGCTTTTAATTCAACATAACCTACGCGTGCTAAGAAACACACAAAGTGCATTGAAATTTCAATGTGTCTTTGCACGACCACAATTTATATGTCGTCCGCTCTTAGCGCTGATAGCTAATGTCTGCACAATGCCAAATCCAACGTCCACTGCAATACGGAACCAAATTATTGGAATGAGTCGAGCTGGCGCAACAAATAACGTCATAAGTGGTCTGCTCCATGTTAGTAAAAGAACTGTTCAGAGAATCCAAAAACTACATCGCACACAGCAGACATTGGCCCCAACAAATCCTACAGGTCTTCCTCGGAAAACATCGCTGCGAGATGACTGTGTACTATTCCGTTAAGTACGTCGGAACCGCCGTTTATCTTCGACGTCACTCCGAGACAGATGAGATCGCCATACTAACGTCAGACTTAGCCGTCAAACAGTGAACAACAGACTGCTTGAAAGTGGCTACAGAGTTAGAAGACCTCTGCGTCGACCATTCCTGACTGCAGAACACAGCCGGTTACGTGTTCTGTGGGCCACTCAGCATAGCAACATCAGAGTTCAACATTGGCGTCACGTCATCTTCACTGAAGAATCCCGTTTTTTGCTGCACAGGGTGCGTCGACGTAAAGGGGAAAGGTTCAGGGATGACTGTGAGGAGCCTTTAGTTCAGGGAGGAGGCGGTTCCGTTCTTGTTTGGAGAGGAATCCACTATAATGGTAAAACTAACCTACTCGTCTTGCGGGAAAACGTCAATCAGCGGACCTACCGACGTGAGCTTGAACTAACCTGCCTGCCACATGCTCGTCATGTGTATGGCAATAATTTCTTGCTAAAAGACGACAATGCACGCCCTCATCGTGCTCGGGCAATTGATGATTTCCTGGCAAGGCAAGGTGTAAACAGACTTCCCTGGCCTGCCAAAAGCCCAAACATGAACCCTATGGGCACGTGTGGGACCGCATGGACCTAACCTGGTTCCTGGGCCTCGTTCCGCTTGCGCTACAGTGAGGCCATGGCACTGGCTGTATAATGGCGCTGCGCTGAGCAGCGATCCAAGATGGAGGACAAGGCAATCACATAGCGATCACAAATTCACTTCATTCTCGCTCTATAGCCACGACATATTGAAGACAAGCATCTACATAGAATGCAAATAAAATTAGAACTCGGAATATCGTCACATATATTTTTTGTTGCAAAGGGATTTTGCTAAACATGATATTGTTTGCAGCGGAGCGATAGCCCCGCCCACCGGGAAATATAAACAATAGAGTGGATGGCTTCGTGCACTGTTTTAAACTATGACAGGTCGAAAATTAAAGAAATTGTTGTTTACTTGGTGTGGTGACAGCTTGTTTCAAATACTGGACATTATTCTTTCATAATGTAACTGTAGATCACAATCTTTACAAAAATCTATGTTGCTTTGTAAAAGTAATAATAACTTAACATTTAAGTATATCGCAAAGCAAATCTTCCTTAGAACTGTACAACGTACTATGTAACTCAACATAACATTATTAAACTACCGTCAAATGCTTGTATATCACACCCACTGGTGCTTTCAATACTGCATTGTTTGCGTATATGACTAATATGGACGGGTGGTCTTGAATTACTTGGACGACTATCAACTTCTACAGAAAATAGTTTTCACTATTATGACAGATCAAGATTTAACTTGATGACGTCAACTGAACATAGTAGCCAACCTAGATCGATTTTGAGATATTTCATCACGATCATCGTACACACAATGCAAGCTGTATTGGCCAATGAAAGTGTAGTTCAATTATTCAATATGAAAACACTGCTCTCTTTTTCTGAACAATTTACTGGATTAAATAAAAACCTTACTATTGATAATGATAAACCATATTACTCATTGATTAAACAAATCCCATTGCAGGCCAGAATTGAATTGATATCCTTATTTTTGTGCTCCTTGAGGAAGATTGAGAACCTGCTCCGTGGGATAAAGAGCTCATTGAGCGTGGTCTGAATGTTAACAAAACTTTCAAGAGCTTTAATATTGGCTTTCATAAATTGGTGATCGTCTCAATTACAGTCAGTTAATACAAATTTGTTGCCGATGGATAGTTTGCCGTATTGGTTTTTACTTTGTAACGGTACACGTCACGATTACATATATAGTCAGATGTACTAATATATTATCTATGCAATAATGTTGTTAATGGAGATATGTTTGGAGTGAAAACTACCTACGAACATCTGTATAAGGCGAAACTCAAGACAATTTG
The DNA here is from genome assembly GCA_921293015.1 of Phorcus lineatus. Classification (NCBI taxonomy): domain Eukaryota; kingdom Metazoa; phylum Mollusca; class Gastropoda; order Trochida; family Trochidae; genus Phorcus; species Phorcus lineatus. Next base: position 44,900,899 of record OV121090.1, on the reverse strand, counting down.
GGTAAGGATCTGACCAGGAAAACGATTGCACGTTATCTTATTACTATTGATATGAATTCTACATATTTTAAATAGTTTCTCCACATATTGATTATAAGATATGTTCATTGAACTGCATTTACTATGGATCGCTTTTTTTTAGTAATTAGATCAAACATTAACATTTGGTTTTAATGTATCGCATGGATATATGAAGTTGAACTGATGTTAGCAGAGACAATTTATTTCAATGAGAGAAAGCTCTGCGCAAATTCATATGTTTACATATCAACATGTTTGTAGATGAGTGCGGTTGGATTAAACCTTCATCACTGAGAATGAAAATCATGTCATGGTTACCCTGTTCTTTGCTTGAAGAAATTTAAACATACTTTAAAATAATTTTGCTGTGAACATTCAAATTTCAGCCAAGTTCCTCGGACTAAACAGTTACTATATCACATTTCTTTTGTCGAATGTTTGTAATGAGCTGTCTCCCTTTTTGATCTGTGAACATATGGATGAAATAAAGCGACATAGTAGTTTCAAAAAAGCGTTTATCAACGAAAATATCTATTGGTGTGATTAATGTTAAATAGATTGTACTGATCCTGGTTTGGAAAAACAAAAATCATAATCCTTTTACACTGTTCAAGCCACTGGTTTTTTTCAATTCATTTTAAAGAATCTCGTTAAATCTATCATTCTATCTCGCAGCGTGTCAGCTATGGGTGTGGTTCCAGAAAGTTACGGGAAGACTCTACCACGATATGATGTTTTAGAAGGCATTTGATCATTTTAAACTAGGTGACAGACACAGACGAGACAATCTTACACGACCCCAATAGAGCATTAACGCATGTTTTAATTGATTTCAATGAGATTCTATGACGTGTTTCAAACATTTTGTCAAAGGTAGATAATTCATATCAGTGATCATGAAAACATGTCTACGGAAAGGTTTTATTTTCATAGCTGACATAATGAACGTTTTAAATTACATATCATTACTACAACAGCACCTTTTCCGTACTTTGGCTCTGTTCTTTTTGACTAGGCAAGAACATTTTACAGACTTAACAACTCATCCTCTTAACCTCACGGGAAGACAGCCAATGTTGAATAATCAACACTTGTTCTTGCTATAAAAACTAATTTTGCAGACAGTCATTTCCTAACATCCAATTATCTTTTTAAAAAAACTGAATTATACTTGTTGATATCGACAAAGAATAACCTGCATTGACCTTTGATATTAGGTTTCATGATTCATATGCACTTCTATCACAACCATACTGATAGATGCATTTGGGGTTATATATTTCATTAGGCTGGAGTGCTCTCTACAAGCTAATGTTCCCTAACATCAATCTCTGTAAGCACCAGACGACAATGGTTGTAATCGATGAGACCAACAAGCTCTAGATAAAACTAATCCGTTTGCTACTGATTTATGCTTACTGAGCAAATTATTTTAGACATGATATTTTATGAACTGAATGAGGTTTATTTTATTTATTTTTGACTTTTAGATTATCTCAAAAAATAATTTTATGAAAGGGCGAGTCTTCATTATTTGAAATCCCCTACCGATTCGACAAACAGGACAATTGCAACATCTCAGAAATCGAAAGAGGAAGAATATCTCATATCATTAAGCATTAAAGCATGAGTTACATGTTAAACCTTGTCTAGAATGTGGAGTCTAAGGAAGCTGAAATTTGAGGGATGCGTTGTCTATTGCCCCTTAAATGTCTTTTCATACTAATTTTGTTCTCCCCTCTAGACGAAAATGAAAAATAAGGACAAAAGAGTTCATAAACTTTTACCTCTCAGAAAAGAAAAGCAAATAATGTAAAGGAAATGTTTTAGGTTGGATTTGGAAGATTAAGATCCCTGATAAATCAATTAAACATTTAGAAATTAGTGACTTCGCTGTTCCCTTAACCCTGGCCTCGTGACGATTGAGGTACTTCACCGGTATGATGGGCACAGAATGCAGTCACATAAAGCCTGAGTAAAATTCAGTATTTGATGTGATGCTTGATTTGATAACATAACAATTTTTACACCGCTTGGAGTGTTTAAAACAACGGAATATCAATATATATTTTGAGAAAACTAAGCAGAAAGAAAATGACATAGTAACATAAAATAAAATTGATGGCAAAAAAAGTTTAGGTTGGACAATGTCAATATTCTTTCAGAGTTTGACACAGGTTGAATGCGAATCATTCACACAATCATTAGCCGAGTACAAAGCGGGGAAAGTTACATGGCTCACAGGGATAACTAAAGCCCGATAATAATATGCCACAAGCCACGTAGCGCAAATGGTATGCACGAGATGAGTGACAAAAAAGTCCAACTTTCCAGTTTTGATGTTAACATGTTAAGATTTATACCCCTTTTACCGCAAGCAAGGTTGCGCTTGGCGTCAATGGGAGCAAGAGCAGGATTTTGCATACAGGTGATTGGGAAAAGGCTATAAAGCATATGAAAGAGGCTATAAAGCATATGAAAGTCGTAGTTTTAAAGACTAAACAAGAATTTAAATTTGATTAATCACATGTATATTTCAATTCTTCCTCTCCAATCTACAAAGTGATCAAGCCATTGTGACAGCGCCGGACTGTATATAGATGATGTAGTAAAACTTACTTGATAATGTGTTGCAAGAAAAAATAGTTAAAAACTTGATGAACGGTAAAACTGCTTAACAATATTCTACCAGGTCGGATGAAACTGGACCTGATTTGAATTATTTATATATTATTTTCGACGATTATAATAAAAATTGTGTATACATACACCATATCTACATGCACTAAAGCAGTCAGCATTGTGAGCGAAGAGATTGCAAACCTGAAAATAAATCTCGTTAGTGTTAATTTTATAATGGACTTTGCTGAAAACACATTTATCAACACAGCATCTCGAGAGGGATTTACCGTAAACGAGATATATTATAGTCGTGAAAAACACAGACATGATTGAAATCAGAGAGCAAAGAGAAATAATACTTGATAGTCTAGTTGGGAGCAAAAAGATGTTTCAAATGAAATTGCTTTGTAAATCAGACACCGAACATCATTCATATATAAAAAAAAATGTAACGAAATATCGAGAGCCAAAAGATGTTTCAAGTGTTATTGTTTTGTAAATCGGACATCGAATATCATTCATATACACAATTTAATGTGACGAAATATCGAGAGGCAAAAGATGTTTCAATTGTACTTTTGTTTTGTAAATCGGACACAGAATAACTATTCATATGTAAAACTTAATGTGACGAACTACTTGAGGGCCAAAATAATGAGATATTAAGCTTTATAAAATATGTACAAGATTGGATGAATCAGTATCGGTAGCCCGAGAAAGTGACATTGGTGTTTGTCACCAGGCCAGAGATTAAACTAATATGCTCTGATGGGTAAAACAAAATTATTACACTGATTACATCGGACAGACTTTCCTGAAGTCACAATTATACAATAACCCAGAGATCCAGAAGACAAGCAACACAAAAGAGATATTATCAATGAAATACCATCCACTAGACTTACAAGGAAGTACGGCTATCTACATTGCCATATGATGAAAACTCGGTTATTTTGAGAAAATATTATCTTATTATCCCAAATTAAAGACTCAGAGAGTAATTGTTACTTGGAATACATAAAAGTTATTAACTGAATCATCTCGGAATAAACTACATTGGATTGTTTACTTTATTTTAAAGCTGCATCTTTATTTTCAAAGAAATAGCTTATGGGCATACAATAATCTACAAAAATTACTAATGAAGATACTTTGAGAGATACAAAAAAATCCCCCGATGATGTCAATAAATATCATGTCATTCAAACGACGGGTTGCCATTCCTTGTTTGATTCTTCATTTGATGAATATTCATAAGACTACCTGCATACCATATTAGAAATCTCAAGACAAATTGTCATGTAAAATGTTTACAAAATAAGTTTCAAACTTATGTTTTTGTACATCAGCGTTTTTTATATGTGTTGATAGTTTAAAAACTCCGAGAGAACAGAAAATTACATAGTTTGCTGCTATATTGCTATATGGACACCAGAAAGTTTTATTATTCAGATAGATTTATTTCTATAACAGTAAGTCTTAAGACTGTATTTTCTCAACAACAACCTGGCGAACTTTAAAGTGACACAGAGTATGTTTCAATGATTTTAATGTGGTTTACTATAAGCCAAAATACCTTATGACCTGAATAAGTTAAAACTGCCTCGAATAACTCGTATATTTATCTCTTGAATGCCCAAATAATGATATTTCTTGTTTTCAATGATAAGCGGGAAACGGCCCAAGAGATATTCTAAAAATCGAAATTCTGTTTCCAATTAACGTGTACATTACTAAACCTACTCCAAATTGTCAACCAATGTTAGTCTTTGTTTCTGCTATGAATAAGTTTCTTAATTTACGTTTGAGTCACTGGCGCGCCCCATGTTCCAAATTTCGATCACAAATCGCGACTTGGTTTATGGTCACTGAACTGATTAGCATTGGGAATCTGATTGTCTGAAACAACCACTACTTCTCAATGAAATAAAACAATATATGAAGTTTGACATATTTGACTCCAACAACACACTCTGTTTCCCTTAAAGGAGCCATCTGTCCCTAAGCCATCATAACTCCTTTAAGGGAAAACAATGGCAAGCTGAGATTTCCTTCAAAATCTAGGAATCGTTTCCTCCATGACAGTGTTGAGTATCATGACAAAAATAAATCCAAACAAAACCTAGGAATCGACCCCTGTAGTACTAGATAAGAGGCGGGATTAAAACCTATGCTTGACAGACTTCTAAGCTCCACTAGTTTATCATAATGACGACCTAGATCCATTTCCAATCTAAGAATCTTACCCTTTACCCTATACGTGTGATTGGGAGCCCTCCATAAGTTAAATGTAAAGACGTTATGAAACTTCTATGATCTAGGAATCGCCCCCTTAAAGTCTATGTGTATAACGTAATGAAGAGCAGAGAGATATCACAATCTAGGAATTTGCGCTTAAATATATTCAATGAACCAAAGACGTGCTAAGAGCCCATCCAATTTAGTAATGACACCAACGCTTCATGTGTTAAAAATAAACTCGAGCTTTGAACCATTTACAATCTTGGAATCGAACCAAGAAAGAACCATCGAAAAAAGGTAAGCAATAGTTAAGCGATTAAGATCGACTCGCTATACCCAATACGTTGAGCTCAGAGCACTTTTCAATTTCAGGATCTGAGGGAACTTTACAATTTAGGAATCGATCCACTATACTCGGTAATTTGAAAACTTGGAAGGGATGAACCCCTTCACAATTTAGAAATCGACCATCTATATCCCAAAAGGCTAACATAACGACAAGCAGAGAGTCAATGACAATCTAGGAATCGAAAACTATATTCAATAAGTTTAATACGAGCTCAAACTCCACAGATCTGGGAATCGAACCTTATACTAATGAGAGTAACATAATGACGAGCTTAACACCATGCACAATCTAATAGTGGACCCTTACGACCCAAGCAAAAAAGGAATAGGAGAGTTTCCGCTAACTGGTTAAATCGTGGAACAGGTTTCATGACGAGTACATTTATATATTTTAATTACGGCCAACTTTTGGAAACACACATTTGAAGAATCGATGTCTCTACTCAATCAGTTAAACATAAACAACATAAAGATTCAGAGCCGATCAGGATTTATGATATAAACCTTATGACCCATAAATTGTGTGTGACAATGAGGAGAAACGTTTCGTAATCTAGGAATAAACCCCCTATATCTCATATGTTGAAGCTGCAAAAAAGACATACAGAAAGCCCCTTATTAGGAATCAATATATTAAGTGATAAGGGAATCAATATATTAAGTAAGTGTAAAAACCAAACAACATTAAGCCCTTCACAGTCTCGAACTTGACCCTTCGACTGCATAAATTGAACATAAACCTCGGATGAAAGCCCTTAACAATTTATTAATTGACCCATCTACTCAATAAGTTGAACATAAAGGCGTGATAGAATCTATGAATCTGCCACTATAAACTGAAAACGGGAGCAAAGCCCTCCTCAATCTTGGATTTGATCTCAGTCAAAACACCTAAACTAAACTTGTATCTTATAATGCATGAATTTCGAAAATTGTCTGAACAATCCACTCATAGTGATCATTCTGAGATTGCCTGGAACAGCTACACGAGCCAAAGAAGTTGCTTTGTTATGTCTGACGCAACTATCAAGACAAGTGAAGCACTGGGTACATATCGTGGCGGTGTTGTTGATGACTGAGTTAAGCTCCATTTTCCTTTTCTCAAGTCTATTAGTTTTTGAATGTTTCTCTGCACCTGTGCATTTAGATATCTGTCATTAACCTCAGACTACACTATCATTCTTTAGAGCGCTCTTTTCCACCCAGTCAGCAGTTGTTAAAGGCACAGTAAAATAATTATTACCCTGGTCCAATCAACGACTAAAATCATTTCCATATATATGCGCAATACAATGATCATTGACTTTTGGTTAATACGAAAATTTCAGAAACTTGCTTTACATTAAATACATTCATATCCTCAACTAAGCAAACGTGCTACTACATAGGTATGTTCCACTGTTTTGCTTTGAAATTGTATTACGCAGTATTAAGTTAACACAAATCAGTATTTTTATATGAAACATAAAACTAACATGAAACAAATACGATGTTGCTCCATGATAAATGAGGATTCCGTTGAATTTTTTTTAACAACGCTGATGTTTTTCAGGTAATATACATGTTATAGAAATTACACAATTTAGTTGTAACAAAATATCATTGTCATTTAAATACGCAGAAATGTTATATATCATCTATCAATTTTTCTAAATTACTTGATGCCATAATTTTTTTTTATCCTACATAATGTCACAATAATTGCAATTTAAAGAAATGCAAACAACACATATTACCACATAGCCTTTATCGATCTCAGAATTCGTGTCAATGTCTATTGTCAATCAATCCTGAAATGTTCACTAAAGGCAGTTTTGAGTTGAACGTTACATATGGCAATTTGATGACATTTATTCGAAATGGTAGAATTCACACTCTGTTTTCCTTGTGCGTCCTGCATCTTTTCAATAATTTGACTGTCATCTTTGTTCGTGGGGCGATATTCCTTGGTCGAGTCCATCACTTTTGACATGGCCTGCGACCACTAAAACCATCTGTTGATCCCAGCAATGAAATACCATTAATAAGAATTATTAAAGTATAAGGTTTTAATTTGTGGCTCTATTAGCAATGATTTAATGCATTAGAATTTCATCTTTAGGGTAAAACCGTCAAGAAGGTTTTCTGGTTCCTAGTCAAGTATTACCATTTGCATTAAATATAAAGGCAATCTCAAACCAAGTAAATTCAATTACGGAAGTGGTACCTTTTACAATGATAGGAAGTGTACTTGCAAACAAAAGAGCTGTACATTAACAACTTTGAACTGTTTTATGGGGTGTATTTTATGTAGTATCTTTACTGCCTGTCGGAAGAACACTATCAAATTTAGAATTCGATAATGCAATTGCATGGATCTAACGAAATGGAAAAGCACTTATTTGAAACGGTAACGTAAAGCTTACGGACAGAGCAACCAAAATGTTCTATTTCCTTTTTCATAGCTCCCAAGTGTCATTGGTTTACATAAACGTACATTGTATATTTCTGTTTTGGTAAGGATATAAAATGCTTTACTTTCATTATCAAACATGAAATTATATAATGTAAATCCTTTATGGCATTATTAAAGGTGAAACGTAAACAGATTTGGATACATATCCTACCAGAATATAACGACAATTATGTAACCTCACAAACTCTCTATGCAAAAGCTAGCTTTCTTTGAACCTATGAGGGCAATCGTGTATGGGCTGATATTTTTCATACGATGCCACGTTGCTTTAAGAACAATTGTCATGATGACTAGACCCCAGTTACAACATTATGATATTATATCTACGACGCTGTCTTCTAAATATTGAGAGGCTGGGGCATAAGCTATGTTCAATGCAGATGTTTGTATTTACGTCACAGTTTTTTTTATCTTTTTCTTGCATTTCTACTTTCCTACTTGACAAGATATTTATTACTAGTATCGTTATTATTAGCTCGGAACGTAACAAAGTGCTGCACTACTTCATCATTTTTCCGAATGTGTATGACTCTGCACAACTTTAAGAGAACGTTAGTGATATTGTGTGATTGAACCTGAAAATATATCAACAATATATAAAGAATCTGATCTGATTTGTACAAGTATGACATTGGGATTCATGGAAAAAATGCATTGATTCTGTATGCTATTTGATAAGAGTAGTCATCCTGACACACTTATAACATCTGTTAAATATAGCAGAAACAGCTGATTACATTTCCGTTTGGACCTTTGGATGTATGTCTTGCAGATATGTCAGTTAAAAGATGTTCATAGAAGCAAGTTAAAATATATTAATAGAAGTAACGGTATGAGTTCATAGTCTTATCCAGTGTTATGAGTGTGTGATTGTTTAACATTGTATAACATTGTTGTATTGTTTAGTGGGCCACACACTTGTTTTGATAGTCTAAGCTTGCAGTGTCAGGATCATCTATTCTAGAATGTTCTATCTATTTCTTGATTGCTTGAGTTGGACACTTCTGATTGGATTTTGTCATGGAACTTTAAAGAACATTCTGGAAGGTATCTAACCTATATATATAGGCTGGCATTAGAACTCTTACTTGCTTCTTATAATCAACTTCGGGATCATCTGCCGTGCCGCTGTTTTTGGATACCTTTACAAGCCGGATTCATCTATCTCCTATCAAGACCCACTGACTGTTTTCTACATTCATCAACTGTGTGATTCATAAGGACTGGTGAATATATTTATTTAGCTAATTAGTGTGACTCATTTGATATTGTATTATAACTTGTATTAGCTTGATATTGTAACCTTAAACACTTTGTTTATTATTTGATTGATTAAATTGTAATTAATATACAATTGTCTTGTTATATTTTGCTGGTTTGACTGGGGACATTTTACAATTCCAAATTATTTCGTAACACCAGTAATCAAACATTTGGAATGCTTGATTATAATTTTGATGGAGTTTGTTATAAAGGACACACCCTTTTAGTCTTACATAATCATTTTGTCGAGATATACATGATTGCATTATGATATGTGGAGAACTGACACCTGTGAGACCATTTAGTATTGAGTGAGAACCTTTGCCATCATGTTTGATAGTAAAAACAAAACAATAATTTAGTCCTTAACATGATAGCATATGTCTCACAAAGAATCTGTTTAGGTAAATACAAAGGGGGAAGAGACTGTAATTGGTAGGTCGGTAGCATCAACGTTCACAATGCATCTAGTGCCATCTAATACACTATAAAAATCACTTGGAAATTTTGTTTCCAAAACATTGTTTATTACTGATGGTACCAAACTCATAGGTCAAACAACATGAAGATAATGATACTGAAATATAATTTTTGAGGTTATAATTTTCATTCGTTTAGAAATTTGTTTCTTTTTAAATGAAAAAATCTTAACGTTTGTCTTTCGTCGCAAATCATTACATAAAGTAGAAAGCAAGTGTTTGCTATGATTGAACAATTCCATAAAATCATGCCGGATATCGATTGAATCACGAGACACTTCAAGCATTTAATCAGAGATGAGAGAGTATTTGTTTGATGTGTTTGTCTTTTCAACGTGGGCCATTTACCTCTGACATTTCCAGATAATTTTTTGACGGGAAAACACTTCAAAGCACGCTCAGTGTGATTAATAACATAATTCAGTTTATATGACCACAGAGTACTTTACACATCTTGATTCAGTATTTAGAATAGGTTTCGAGAAAGCAGGCATTTGTTTTTACAGTTTGAAGGGGTTTTTTTATTGAAAATTGCATTCTTTTTTAATTTTGCATTGAACGAATTAGTAACATTTGCGTGAATCCAATTAGCAGTTTTGATAAGGGAAACTGTGCTTGCAAAGTGTGGATTATTGTAATCAGAATTTGCAAAAAGTTTTATAACCATAGTTACCAAATATGATCACATACACTAACACAAGAAAAGAATTCTTGTAGAAATGATTCTGTGGAAATGGACTTCAAATTAAAAAAGAATTGTACTCTCCTTGGTTTTTGAAATGTAACAGATTTTATATAAAATGATTACGATAGAAAATATACGTTTTTTTCTTATTGTGACACGTTTATTTTCTTGCAATTTATGGTATTTAATATAAACTTATTATCACACACACTTACAAAATCATTTAACTGTGCAACTAACCGTTAGGTAAAGAGTTTATGAGTTAAGAGACTTTTTTATATCTTCTACCTTTATGAAAAAATTGCTCTCTATCCATCTTTCGACTGATGTGAATAAAAACGATTCGTCGACACATTTCATTCATAGAACATTCTAATATTCAAATTGTCCACACCATTAAATAAAAAAAAAGAATGCCTGCAGGCGCGCTATATTTCAATGTGACCTTCAAGAGTCCTAGTATTGGTTCTAATAAAAATGAAGTGTTCTTAACTTTGGTGAAAAAGCATTAATGGAATTTTGGGTTATTGAAACTAACGATCCTTCAAAATAATATTTATGTAGTTGGATTGCTGTCTTCAGTTTCTTCATTGATTCAATGGTGTCAAATAAGGGAACTTTAACAATTCAATCCGTATAACGCATAATAAAGAAACGATATGTGACATGAATGATCCTACATCTTGTGGACACAGCGCCAGGTGCTGCCAATTTCCCAGGTTTATCCATTGAAACGTGACAAAATGTCAATAATTTGCAATTATAGGAATTTTAAAACTTTACAAACTCAGCATCAACTACTTATCTGAGATTGTGAATTACTTCGATCTTTAACCCATGTTTGTCAGTTTAAGAAAACATCTCACAGAAGTTCCAAACATATCACTGACATTGTAAATGTACATCTTTAGAATTAAAATCTTATTTCACAGTACATCCCCAATTGCCATCCTCCAAGATTTCGATTTATGTAATCCTATTTTATCCTCATAACAGACTACAAGAAGACAATATTATTTCACGGTACATCCTCAATTGCCATCCTCCAAGATTTCGATTTGTGTAATCCTATTTTATCCACATCAAAGACTACAAGAAGACAATTGAAATATGGCGTATTAAACGGTTGATTGATCTTTATTACCCTTTCAGTCTTGTGTTAAGCTTTGTGTTTAAGATGATTTCCCCATAATACAAGTAAACAGACAGAAAATTACACAATACGTTAATAGGAAGCTAATTTAATTTCTATTTGTAAAACGCAAATGTTTTATATGGCCAAAAACTGTTATTGTATTGTTGCTATTACAATGCTTTAAAGAGGAGACGTAACGCATAATTGTGATTATTACAAATTATTATCTATAGTCGCTTCACTTATAAGAATCAATAAAGCCAAAAAATGAGAAAATATACGCTTTAATTCGACTACTAGGAGACCTTTTATACCCCTGTTTTGGATGACCGCCTAATGAGCCTGGCGAACGCTTAGACAAAATCACTGAAGCATGACTCGAAGCCACGCCCAGTGTGTGACGTGCTAGTCGTCAGCTGAAAGTCCAGCCCTTTGATTTTCTCTGTAATTTTAAGCTAATTCAACAGCAAAATAGAGGCAATAGCATGACAGAAAATTCCAAAATACGATATGTAACTGCTTCATGATATTAACTTTCCCTCTTAGTCGTCAAATCCATTTTGATTGGACTGTGACAATCCTTGGACGCGGTTTTCTTGGGTGGGTTTATATCAAAAAGGTTAAGAACTTGGTCGGTGAGAGATCCATTACTATGGGATATCACGTAGTGTTACAACATTTATTATCGATATGGAGTTCTAAATTGTCTCGAAAAAAATGAAGGATTTTGTAATAAACGGGAGAGAATGTAAAAACTTTTTTTAATGTTTACTATAGAAAAAAATTTTTTGTATACTTCACTTTATGACAACTTAGTACTTAGTGGATTATTCGTTTGTATTTAACTAACGTACATTATATAGTTAGCTAGTATAACATCTCACACCGTGTTGCAATATCTCTGTCTTCGAATTTAACAATCAATGACATGAAAACATACCTATGTAATCCTAAAGAATGTTGGTACCGTTATTCACGATGTACTTTTTTAAATGAGTGTCAACGTCCGTAGAAGTACATGAGCCAAATCTCCTTCTCTTAATTTATTGGTTGAATATATATTCTACAAGTTCATTGGTTCAAAATGACTGGACGCCGTGACAATAAACTTAGTAGCATTCGAATGCCAAGATTACGCCATTATGACAAGACATATATTCCGCTTGGTGGGTCCAAGGCGTTAAAATTCAAAAGGTATAATTAGAGACCATTATATCAAGAATTGAAATTGAATGCGATAGGATTATATAACGGCCACCTGTGTGTCATAAAAAATAAGACTATTTAAATCAGTCTGATTGTAGTGACAACATTTGGCAGACGTCGTAATTGATGTACACATGCTATGGGATAGTGCGCATAGTATCACATTTAAACACTGTCTTTCGCTTGGAACAATACAAATAATTAAAGATATATTTAACATGAATTCATTGGAGGTTTTGAGTTGCTTGGATGACTTTAGATATGTTTAAACGGTTGTTTAGAATGTGAGATTTCCTGTTGTTTTTTCATTAAGGAGGTTATACTTCCGCCGACTAGCACGTCACGCGGCAGGACACGCGGCTGGACACGCCTCAGTGACCACGGGCCAGTTCAGTTCTGTTCACTGGTGCTAATTAACTGGTGAATGGAAAAAGCCGTATTAAAGTTGTTTAAAGGCCGATTTCGAAAATTTAAACTTAAGTTACTGGCAAATTAGAATACGTATTTTATGAATCACGAAAGTTGCCATGGGTCATTTCAGTCGATCTTTAACTAAGTATTTTCATATTATCTCAGGGAGCCACATGCATAGAAATCATTACCTTTATAGCGCCACGAGCCGACAGCTCTTTGCTACATGTATATAGGCTTTATGCAAATTACCAGAACTAATCTTTCGAACTGTTTAAGAAAGTTAAGACCTGCATACTGAAATTTATCTGAATCATTAGGAAGAAGCAGAAGCGGCACGGGGTTAATAAAGTGGTTTACTGTGAATGCATCTATTCGGAACGTGTTTTGAAGCAACATTTTATATTCGCTGGTTCCTAATGAATTTCAATTAAATCTGACGAGGTCATTCCATGAACAAGCATACTTTGTGAGCATTATATACGTGATATAAGCCATTATCATTTCATTCAGTGAATAATTTAGATTGCTATTATTCGTATTCATGATATATTTCTGATTGCTGGTTTACATCTTGAGAGGAGTACACCAATAATTTTTCTAGAGGAAAACATGGTTGAGATTACCAGCAAGATCAAGTCATATTTTAAAATATCTATATTTTTATCAATACAATTTTACAGGAAAATTTATAAAATGTTGGGCGTTCAAAGTAAAGGAGTTGTTATTAGTTATAGTAGTGTATCAGCATTAGGCTTTCTTAATGAATATTGGGCAGTTTTGTAAGCATCCTATCTCAGGATTAAACGTTTACGCTTTCGCTCCACTCATATACCCTGGGATATGGCCCGACTAAAACTTACGTGACCTTAACCATATGTTTTAAACATATGTATTTCACAAATGGTGTACATGTTGTGAATGGGATCGGCCAACAAGCTGACAGCGCTTATGTCAAGGCCTCTCCCTTGAACATTTTATCAATAAATGTTTAATACATACAAATACAAAATCTTAACCTTATAACCTTAACCATATAAAAGTAGTAAACCAATAGCAGAGCTTGATTCAGATATTCAGTGTGAATGCGCTGCTCTCCTTTAACTTATAAATATACTGAGGTACCACCTTCATTGACAACTCAATAGTTGCAGCACAATTGTAACTTTATTACTTACTGATTAAAGAGATTCCATTTCCAAAGGTTTTGCTCATTTGAATAAAATTGCGAATCTGCGCCATGTGATAAAGAGCTTATTGAACTTGATTGAAAAGGTAGCAAAACTTTCAAGAGCTTTCATATTGGTTGTGATAAAATATTGTCTCAATTTATTGAAACTGAAACTGGGTACTCAGGAGTAACATTAAGTAAAAAACAATTTGTTGCAGATCAGGTAAAAAAGCTCACTATGTCAATAGGTAATAAAGAATTGAAGATAATTGATAGGAAAAGATAATTGTTTTGGTATCACTGTGTCAGAAGATGTAAATGTATAAGTACTGATGAACATCTGTAGTTGGCGATACTCAATCAAGACAATTTCGACAAGGGTCTCACCAGGAAAACGATTTAAAGTTCGTATTTTTTACAATCAGTATGAATTCCACACACTCTAAATAATTCCTCCACACATTGATTATAAGATGTATTCATTGAACTGCATTTGCTCTGGATAATTAGATCAAACACTTGAAATTGATTTCAATTTATTGTATGAATGTTATATAAGAAAATTGATGTAATGTTAGCAGAGACAATTTATTTCAATAAAAGAATTGTCAATGTCAAAATATATCTTTGAACAAATCAACCTTTTTGCAAACGAATACGATACTGTTTTGATTAAAATGTACATATTTTCCAATTAAAATGAGGTCAAGGTAACAATGTCCTTTTTGCTTTAACTAACCTCAAACTGTCATCACAATGTATTTGCTGTGAAGGAAACGGATCAAGTAAAGCGACCTGGTCTTTTCTGTCTCGCAGCCGCATTGCAAAGACTAAACCAGTTTGCACTCTTCAAGGCTGCTTTTATGACCTCAACACCGTTACCCCTATATTTTAAAGACTCGAATTGAATCTATCACTCGTGCCTCGCAGTGTGTCTGCTCTGAGTGATGACGTTTTCACACCGGCCAATCAGCGACAATGCTAGGACGTCTTTACGACGCTTGGATATTTCAGAGGGCCTCTTATTATTCTCATTCTCAGATCTTATCTTAATCTCACGATAGGCGGCAAATGTTGAAAAACCGATACTCTTTCTTAGTGTATAAACTAATTTTGCAAAAGGTCTCAGTGTTTTTACAGTTCCTAGTATCAAGTTTTCTTAGAATTGTTTGAACTGATATCGACAACAAATAACCTGTATTGACCTTTGATATTAGGTTCCATGATTCATATGCAATTCTGTCACAACCATACTGATAGATACATTTAGGGTTATATATTTCATTAGGCTGGAGTGCTCCCTACAAGTTAATATTCCCGAACATCAATCCCTGTTAGCACTAGCAGTCAGTGATTGTAATCGATGAGACCAACAAGCCTTAGTTAAAACTAATCCGTTTACTGCTCTGTTAAGCGAACTAAGCCAATTATTTGAGGCATGGTATTTCATTAACCTTATATGATATCACAAACAAGAAAGATAAACAAGACAACTGCACTGCCCCTGAAATCAAAGGAGGAAAATCTTATATCATTAAGATGGTAAAGCATGAGCTTAATTTTTTTTTATCTTCTCCAAAATGGGAGCCCAAGGAAGCTGTAATTTGAGGAATGCGTGGTCTGTTAATGTTGCCCATTAGATGTATTTTGGAAACACCGACAAAAATAAGGGCAGGAAAAGTCACATCTAGCTTTACAGAGCAAACACGATCTAATTCATAAAGGCATCCAATACTGGCATTGTACCACCTTGCACGCAAGCATGATGCTGACAAAATACTAATTTACGGTAATCGGCCAGTAGCAGGTATATGGCGATTACCGGAACATTGCCCGAATCTGGCCAATTATTATGCTGGAACTAGAGCGGTATCATGCTATTACTGTCCCAGTTCCTTTGATATATCAAAACTGTAGATAGTATATGTTTGAATTCTCAGAAGACAAGGTTGATTAATTATATGTTAATACGTTGTGCATTCTTATATTGAGAATTCAACTATCTTTAAAGTTGACATATATTAGTAACATAAGTATGGAACTTTGCTTTCATTCATTTTGTAGTATCTTAATCATTATTGAGTTATTGAAACACGTAATCTATATAAAAGAAATACCATTTTAACATTTAGGTTTATGAATTAAACATGCATCAATAATCATATAATAAGAATTCTATTATTTCTAACTCATAAACAGTATCATGTTAATAAAACATACAGCAACTTTATTAAAAGCAAAATGCAATTGTAGGTCAGATAGAAAACACAGAATATATCAGAGATTAGAAAACTTAAGTTAACCCATCCAGTTGTCAAAATTTGAACTCGCAGTTAGAGAATACTTGATCATGCCTTCTGTTACCTCTCTAAAGCAGACGACAGTTTGAAGAGAATACCTTATCTCCCTAAAATGCCATGCTAGAATTGGACCGGTACTCGGCCACTATGCAAACACAATCTGCACTTGGACTCTTCTTAAATGGCAAGATTTGGTGAAACTTATAGAGGACAAAGTGGTTCTATGCCGTTAACCAATATGCATTAATCAACTTTAATTGCCATTAAAAGGCAGTATTGCCCAGTTAAGTCATATTGTTATACATATCGAGTTTGATCGAGTTGATGAGCTAAACCTAATGGTTTTTTAGTTCAGGTTTGGTTTTCAAATTAAGCAGTACTCTTCTCCTGATATTTTACTTTAACATTTGTATCACTCAAAACCAAAATCAATTCGCTGAAAATGCATGCATTTATGTTCTGACAACAGAGCAAAAACGGTGCTAAAAAACAATACTTCGTATTATGTACTTGATGTCGGCTTTCTTTATCTTACAGTAATGATTTTTACACAGTAATATTTAAATATCAAAAGTGTATTAATAAATTTTAAAAACTCGACTGTGTAAATATCAAATGTTGATGTCTAATTTCCTTTTGTTTCAACCATGTTTCATGGAATTTCCAGTGAGAAAGTATAAACGGCAACCCAAAAGCATCCTTAAAATTATTTTTGAATAAAACAATAATGTTTTGTATGACTCTCATGCATAGTATCTATGTATGATTAACAGACTTAAACTTTATTGAAACATCATTTTAAACAATAATGACTGAAAGAGGTTTTATATTTAAAGAATACTGCTTTATGACTAAAAAGCCCGATTATATTCTTATTAGAAACAATTACAATGCTTGATTTTTTTCTTCCATTTCTAATAATTTATTGACAAAAAGTGATATGTACAATTATGGACAGGTACTGACCACTACTCCCAGAAATAAAAACAGCTTATCACAGTGGGCGGGGTAGTGGCCACTAACAACAAGGATAAGTAAAAGAAGAAGACTAGTTCACGAGAGGGGATAGAGAGACAAGACAAGAACATAAGATAGAATGTGTACAAAGAGATTTACAACTTTAAATTTGAAATAAACATGTAAAATGTTTGAAGGAAAACGATTTTACCTTTATAATTGTTAAGAAATGATTGAGTTATGCAAATATATGTACATTGTTGAATTTTTACCAGTGTCGCAGCACTGTAATTAAGCTATACAGTGTTTAGTTCTGTACATAAAATGATACAAAAATATACATACTTTACAATGTTGACAGGCGTTCACACACTCATTCACACACTAAGTAATATAAACATAATTGTTATTAACATTGAAAAAAGTAATGATTAGAGATATCCTATGCAATGGTATAGCTGATGGTACAAATAATACAATGAACAATGGGTATTATTTAGATATAAAATACAAGCTTGTTAGTGAATGCATCAATGTGACAGAAGATATTGCAAGAAAGCCAGTACAGTGAAAAATCAGAGGAGGACAGACGGAAATAGTCGACCATAATACGTGTTTTAAGGAGGGAAAGGAAACGTAAGACAATATCATTCCCAGTTAACCGTTTCTGTTCAAATCTGTTCAAATTTCGTATAAGCCAGATACAATGTTTACCAAGAGAAAGCAAATATACACAAACGGACTTTACTTTAGAATTTGGAAGGTGAGGGATAAGTCCAAAACGGACAACCTCGTTACACTTTTTGATCAAGCCACAAGAGAGTGTTTTAAGCCACTGAAAGATGATATTCCACAAGACATTCACACAAGGGCAGTAGATAAAGAGATGATCAGAAGATTCTACTGCTGACAGACAGAGTACACAGTCAGGGGAAGGAGCCCTATGAGTAGTGTAGAGGCGATAGCCGAGGATAAGAGAGTTGTGAATGAGACGAAAATGAACTGATTTTAAAAGTGGATCCACAAATGAATTATGCAAATTAAGCCAAACTTCTCGAAAGTCGATTTGTGGATAGATTCGCTGAAGGCGATTTTCAGTGACATTTTTCAAAAGACAAAGGTAGAAATCTTTGGAAGTAAAATTTAGAATGTTTACCAACGGATCTGAAGATAAAGACTGGAAAAGTTTTAAAGCCGAAATGCATTGTTGGTAAAACAAAGGCATAGTATCAGAATGAGGAATGAGTAGAGAGGTGAAAGATGGATTGAAAGCACGAAGAGATAAACCTATCCAATATTTTGCAAAATGTGTCCATTTGGCTGACTTATCTTTTAAGAGAGACTGAATATGGGCCAAATAAAAGGAATAAAGTTTCGATTGGATGTGTAAAGCACCCAGTCCCCCGTCCAAAATGGGTTGGTACAAAATGGAACGTTTCATTGGTTCAGCCTTGGACTTCCAAATAAATCGAAAAACTTCTCTTTGAAAGAGGGTTATGTAGTGATTTGAAACTGGTGATACTGCACCACGGTACCACAGTTTAGATAAGGCCATAACATTGCACACAGTAGTTCTGCCAAAAATAGATATGGAACGTCCCCTATGGTAATTTAGAACCTTTCTGAATTTAGATAGAATTGGGTAGAACTGATCGTCCGAAGTGACCTCTTGACCTGTGATAATTCCAACAATTTTAGACTGCTCGATCCAAGAAATGCCAAAGGGGTGGTCAGACCTGGATTTCCATTTACCAATAAAAATTCCTTTAGATTTAGACTTATTCAATTTGGAGCCAGACACCCTGCCAAATTCAGAGTATGTGTTTAGCAAATAGTAAATAGAAGCGTCTGTTGTGCAGAAACCTAGACCATCATCAGCAAAGGCAGATACTTTAGCTGAATCATTTGAGCCTGGCAACTGAACACCTTTTATATCAGAATTTTGACGAATTTTATGTAAAAGAGGCTCTAGTGCTAATACATACAGAGCTGGGGATAACCCACAACCCTGCCGAACTGACCTCGTTACCGGAAAGGGCCGAGAAATGTGCTGATTGACAATTACTGCACTAGAAATGTCCGAGTAAAGAATTTTGACCCACTTTTTGAAATTTGGACCAACGCCAAAAGCGTCCAGTACTTTAAACAAATAATCGTGGGAAACTCTATCAAAAGCCTTTTCCTGATCTAAACTGATAAAAGCACAAGGGAGGTTTTTTGCTCCACATAGTCCAGCACATTACGCATTAAATGACAATTGTCCTGAATGGACCTACCAGGTACTGCACAGGTTTGGTCTAAGTGTACTATATCCCCAATTACATTGCCTAAACGTGTGCACATTAATTTGGATATAATTTTGACATCAACATTTAATAAAGAGATGGGACGCCAATTTTTAACATTAGAAGCATTAAGGGGGTCCTTACAAAGAAGAGTGATATAAGAAGTCTTAGAGGACACAGGAAGAGATTCCTGCTGAAAACACAGATTGACAACACGATGAATGACATCACCAAGAAAAGGGAAGGAAGCAACATAAAATTCCTTTGTTAACCCATCTGGACCTGGAGACTTGTTGTTCTCCATTGCCTTAAGGGCCCCTAAGATTTCATCTTTTGTAATTTCACCTTCCAGAGTGGCCGAAATGTCCAAATCAAGAGTGGGTAAATCCGCAAGGAAGTGTTCACAAGTTTCTTCATCAATGGGCTCTGTACTTAATAATTTGGAATAAAAATTTCGAAAAACGCCCATGATTCCAGGAGAGGTATTAAAAGAATTGCCAAATTGATCGTCAATAGTTGAAATAGATTTGCTTTGTCCTCTCCTTGCTTCCTTGCACAAAAAATAACTGGAAGGTTTTTCGCCAAGTTCAAGGTCTTTAGCTTTACATCTTAATAAATTCCCTTGAAACTCTAAATTTTCAAAATCTTGTAACTGTTTCTTTACTTCCGAAATTTGGCCAGTATAAAGTCCAGGATTTAAAGATTCTGCACGGCATAGTTTCATGTATTTAGACTCTAGGTCTTTACGTTGGGATACTTGGGAGTCTTTTCGTAATTTGGAAAGAAGTTTCAAGAAATTTTGAATTTTAGTTTTGAAAGTATCCCACCATTTCAAAGTAATTGTTTCTAAAGGAGGAATATTAGTTTGGCAAAAGCCTGAGAAAAACTTATTAAAATCACAATCAAAAATGCTATTGTTACATTTCCAATAGCTGGGACCAAAGTCTATGCCTTGTAAATCTCTGAGCTTAACAAACACATAATCATGGTCAGAAAAGGAGCAGGGTGAGATACCTGAAGCAGTCACAGATTCGACCAAGGAAGATGAGATATAGAAGCGATCAAGACGACAGCCAACACCAAGAGAGTTTCTCCAAGTCACCGCCACCAAATCTGGAAACATAGAACGATAAATGTCAGTAAGGTGAAAATCAGAAACCCAGCTGTTTATAATATCCGCCCCAGCTTGATTTTGACCTAGATTCCCTCCTACTTTATCTAACTTTACATTAGTAACACAATTAAAGTCTCCGCCAAATATCAGTGATCTATTAGTAACTAAGTAGTGAGCGATGGATTTGAAAAAAGTACCCCTTTCAGAGGGGTTGTTTGGGGCGTATATATTAATGAACCTAGCCTTGACACCATTAAAAACTAAATCTATAATTACATATCTACCATCGCAGTCGAAATGAAAATGTTCCACTGAGTAATTTTGCCTATCAGAAATAATAATACCCACCCCTCTACTTGTATTAGTGCCAAAAGACCAGAAAGCTTTACCCTTAAATTTTGACTCATAATACTTAGCAGAAGAAATATTACAAACATGGGTTTCTTGAAGGAATAAAATATCAATACATTCAGAATGAAATTTATGAGATAAAGATCTAATCTTTGAAGGAGAGGATAACAAGCCATTACAGTTAATTGATAAGAAATTATACATTATTATTTAGATTGAAATACATAGTAAACTCATTCAGGAAACATTCATGTTATACGCAAACACACTAGCAACGTTCATGTCAACAGGTATACATAAATGAAAAACTATACACAAAATTAAGGGATTATAAGATACGATACAAATATTATTGACAATTAGCAAAAAGAATTCACAGCCCCCCGTAGGGACTGGCCAGGCGTCAAGCACAGACAAGCAGTGTTCAATCTCAGAGTCGATGGGCATTGCTTGGGTCGTTAGGATTTTGCTTTCGCTATCAATAAAGGTTAAGTATTACTTGACCTGGCAGGGTTATATGCTGGGGGCAAATGGACGACAGACCTGGAACGAGATCTGCTCTGTCTAGAAGAGGTTTGATCTGTTGAAGGTGAAGGGTGGTTGGCTCTTCGGGCCTTGTGAACTGGCCCAGCTGCTAGGGCTGCCGCCGCAGAAACATCTGACGGCAAACAACCCCTCTTTTCCCCCTTAGGCCCCTCCTCCCCACTATCTTCTGACGGGTTAGCTTTCCT
Source organism: Phorcus lineatus (assembly GCA_921293015.1). NCBI lineage: Eukaryota > Metazoa > Mollusca > Gastropoda > Trochida > Trochidae > Phorcus > Phorcus lineatus. The sequence continues at coordinate 44,879,124 of OV121090.1, read as the reverse complement.
GTCCTTTCTTTTCTTTTTACCCGTTACCACAGTGTAACGAGCATCCCCAGGGGTAAGGAAAATGTCACCGGGGGTGGGGTCAAGTTCAGGGCCAGGGACAGGGTTTGGTGAAGGGTCAGCCTTGTCCTTAGGGTCAGGGTCAGGGTCAGTCTCGGGGTTAAGGTCATGGTCAACCTCATGCTCAGGTTCTGGGTTGGAACTTGGGGTTTTACCCTCCGGGATTTCTGCTAAAATCGTGTCAGTAGCAGTAATTACCTCATCCATATCCTCCTCACCCCCACTCCCCCCTTTACCATCATCGTTCTCAACAGTCTCACCACTACCTTGACGTTCTTCCCATGCCTTCCTTGCTGCCCAAGTCCTGGGACAACAGAGCAAAAACGGTGCTAAAAAACAATACTTCGTATTATGTACTTGATGTCGGCTTTCTTTATCTTACAGTAATGATTTTTACACAGTAATATTTAAATGTCAAAAGTGTATTAATAAATTTTAAAAACTCGACTGTGTAAATATCAAATGTTGATGTCTAATTTCCTTTTGTTTCAACCATGTTTCATGGAATTTCCAGTGAGAAAGTATAAACGGCAACCCAAAAGCATCCTTAAAATTATTTTTGAATAAAACAATAATGTTTTGTATGACTCTCATGCATAGTATCTATGTATGATTAACAGACTTAAACTTTATTGAAACATCATTTTAAACAATAATGACTGAAAGAGGTTTTATATTTAAAGAATACTGCTTTATGACTAAAAAGCCCGATTATATTCTTATTAGAAACAATTACAATGCTTGATTTTTTTTCTTCTACGTTGCTGTGTCATTATGTTTAACACATTTGTATAACAGAATCTAGGCTGGACAAGAGAGATAAAATTTCCCGAAACATGACACGTCTAGGTATCAAGGATTTGCATTCAATAACCTCAAAGTTATTTAAAGAAAAGATTTGGCATTGATATTTGGATAATCGATCTCGTTGCGGACTCTCTATAGGTTTCATCTCCCATTTTCACTATCCACAAACTGACAGCTTTCTTTGTCGATTTTCATTTGTCTGTTGATTTTGATTCAGGGGATTATTTGATTTGAAAAATGATAAAATACATTGAGATAAACGTTATAACACCCAGTCATGTCGCGTAATGAGGATTTGAAATCTATGCCAACAACACAAGGAACACATCCACAGAATCAGATAAAAATAAGAAACAGGTATACATGTCAAACGGGCAAAGAATCAGACATCAATAAACAGTGCATTTTTTATCTTTCATTCCATACAAACAATTTAGATTTTCGATTTATTAATATCAGTTTTTACGTTAATAAGGGCTACAGAAGATCCATCAAGGCTATTTTGTGTCGGTTGGTAAGTTAAGGAAGTTCTAATGAACGTTCGTCGGCCTGTCTCTGGCATGTGAAGTGCTATGAATGGGACAAGAACATGCTGACAAGAATAGTTAAGGAACTATCCACGAATCGTTAATAATCTAACATGTTACTAGTTGCATTGAGCGCATTCAAAGAACCTTTCATGTATTCTCAATTAGGCCTAAATTAAGTTTTAATGCTAAAATAGTTCTGATTTTATCTAAAACATAAAGACTTGCATGTTAGGAGACGTAGTGGATTCGAGGTGATACGTATCCGTTTGCTTCTACTAATGTACATGATATATTATGGCGATACCATTCGTCGACCTGTTCTGCTATGGAACGTGCTGTACATGGGGCAAGCATAATTCCAGTAAAGAGTGTTCTGACTGGAATAGTTAATGTACTATCATTTAAATCCAAAGAAGCGACATGCTGTCTAGAACATCTTCAAAGCACCTTTCATAAAATCTAAATTAGGCCTTAAAATGTTCGTGTGGAAGGCTTTGCTAAAAGTTTTCCAAATTTAACTTGAAAGAAATAATTTGTCTTGAAGAAGACTAAGAGGAGTCGTGGGGGTAATTTTCTGTGAAAGGTTATCTTTATGTTTAATGTCATACAAATTTCTATAAAATAGAAGAAAAAAAGATATCCTAGAGCTTGGTAATTGGAATCAAACTTGAACCAGTGGAACAACGCTAAGATACAAACTGAATAATTTGTTTATGTACAAACATTCTATATACATGTACATGGACAAAAGCAATCCTCAGCAAAGTCAGCATCGCCAAGAGATTGTAAACCTGCAAAAAATATTGTTAGTGTTAAGACACTTTTCTGAACATTTATCAACACTGCCAAACATCTTACACTCACGCCTCTATCTCTTCCTTCTTGATATTCTGTTTTTTTAATATCGTAAGTGGTTGACCGAAAACTGAGTTAGTTTTGTCAAGCACAGATATTTTTGAAATCTCAAGGGTGACACATAGCGAGCAAAGATGAAAGTGACACATTACTTGTGATAGTCTAGATCGTTTGACCATTCTGTCATATTTTTTTATATTTGCCTATTCAATTTCATTTGTGTGATTTTTCAATTTCAAGAATGACATGACATGCATCTCAGCATGCCAGAAAGCTTTGATATTTTTCAAAGGAAAATCTAAGACAATTATTACATCGGACAGACTTTCTTAGAATACACAGATATACAATAACCAAGGGATCCTGCAGACAAACAACATAAAGGAGATTTGCATAACTGAAATACTGTGCACTAGACTTATAGGCTTATATATGGCAGTACCGCTATCAACATTGACATATGATGAAATGCTCGGATATATAGAGCAAATATTAGCTTAATATCCCCAAATATGGACATGACTGAATAACCAATAACGTTTTTGAAGAAGATCAGAAAGGACACACACATATCGGTTTTGGATATACATGAACCAAATATTAAACAGTATATTGTCATATCTTGTTTAAAAATACCAAATTCTATCGACAAATCGAGCTTTCTGTAATATTGTTGTTGAAGAATTATAGATGACTTACAATAATGAGAAGAAGCTGAAACATGAAAATGTTCAAGGACTCAGATCGACCTAAATTTCAATTTATTTGTGCCAATTCAGTGACAATATTTGAAAATGCATTTAGAAACTTGCATAATTACAGAAGTAAATCATGGCGAATTCTTAAGTTACGTGGTTTGAGACTTACATTTACTTCCACTTATTTCCATTTCCCGAACCCCAAAATCAAGAAACATCCTTCTAAATATTCTTAAACTTAGGATATGAATCTCTCTCATCATGTACTAGAAGCATTAAGTATTATATAAACCCTATAATCGTTAGCGAAAGCTTAATACTTTCTTTACCAACATGCGTTTTATTCAATTAGTATCATACGTGTTTCATTCGTGAAATCAGTATCAATCGTTTCATTCATTAGTGATGAACAAAACCTTTTACAGACAAAATGGATGACATTTATATAATTACAGAATAGTTTTTGTCCTTGTTCCTTTATAGAAAGTAAATCTAAAAATAAAATGAACATAAAGGAAATGTTAAAACATGGAACTATGGACGCCGGTTCTGAAGATTTAGAAAGTTAAAAATCTTAAGGAGATGGAAAAGGAGATGAACATAGTTTTGAGGGCGTGGCCATCTGGTTCTTATTATGGGTCACTGGGTCACAGGTTATTAGAATAAGGAGTCTCTACAGGAGGTTTCAGCTTTTTAGACAAAAGGGGTTTCAGATCGAGACCCTCGTAGCGCTTTCTTTTGGGTTACCGGGTCGCAAATCTAAGTAAAAAAATTAACACAAGATTTAAGATTTTATTCCTGAATGAATGGGTTTAGGGGAAACGTTTACAGACGGACTACCAGAAAGACAGATGGATGAACGGACGTACCGACTGAGGCCGGACGTAATGCCATATCATAGGCCTACATGGCGTTTCCGTCCTCATGAGCTACTCGTGAAAAGAAAGCTTATCAAATCTTAAGATACGAAAGATAAAAATCACTCGAAGATGTCAATCAATATCATGTACATTTCTTTTTATCTCTCTGTCATGCAAAAGGTAGTTCCCAATGCCATGCCTTGTTCTCAGATGCCTAACCTTCGTTAAATTCAGTTCATGTTTAGTATTCATAACAAGTCTCAAAACGTTTCAAATTCGTTCATATAATTCTTTTAGGAATCGACCCCTTTATCCCCTGATTTGAAAATGAAGACAAACAAATAGCCCCTTTCTAGGATTTTCATACTAGATAAGTAACAACCAAACAACATGAAAGGCCTTTACAATCACGGACTTGACTATTCTACTGTGCAAAAAGTTTGATTATAAACCCCCAATGAAAGCTCTTAACAATTCCATAAGTGGAACATAGAAACAGAATAAAGGCCCTTTAGAATCTGTGAATCGGCCGCTATACATGGAAAACAAACACAAAGCCCTTCAATATGGTGGACTGTATCTCAGTCAGTGTAACACAATATATAACAAGCTGAGAGCCCATATAAATATAGTAACGAGTGGAGAACCCTGATAAGCAAGGAATCAACTCCTCTATACTGCTGGATAGACTATTTACAAACAAACTCTGAGATTGTGATTATTATCAAACGACTCTGGTTTACAATGTTAAAACTGTTTGAAGAAATTCCTAAATCGTTTAAATAATCCCCTCATAGTGATCATGTTGAGATTGCTTTAAACAGCAGCATAGAAGTTATGTAATGTCCAACTTTCATGCCAAGACAAGCGAAGCGCTCACGTCTAAAATCGGTTCTGTTAATAACTGAGTAACGTTAATTTAACACTATACATCCCTCTAGTATAACTGATATTGATAGCGATTTCGTAGCTTGAGATGCGTAACACAAAACTGAGGTTAAGTCTATGACCAACTTGCTAAATCAGCGTATATGAATCCGCTCTCGCTCCTACCTAATAGCCTTATCTCTTTCAAGCCAAAACCCATGATTTAGTTAAACGCTAGGAATAAAGAATTGCCACAAAACCACAACCGAGAGTCTGGTAAGACGTCTTAGAGATACTGGCCGAACCTCAGACAGGCCACGAGGTGGAAGACCAAGGGTAACGAAGGCCAACGTAGACCGCTATTTGTGCACGCTGCACCTACATACAGATGCCTCACTGTGAAGTCATCAACAGATGCTATTTAACACCCCGTCAGCAGATGGACCGTAGCCAGATGTCTCGGTCATTTTGGTTTGCGGGCTTATCTATCCTTGAGGGGAATGACCGTGACCCGACAACAAACGATCGAGGAAGACTGGCACAATATTGAGCTTGCTCAAAACAAAATTGGGACAGGGTGCTGTTTACCGACGAGAGTAGCTTTAAGGTTTTCAGTGCTGAAGGCCGAGTGCAGGTATAACGGCGTAGAGGCGAACGTTGTCACATTGCTGCATTCAAGAGGTGCAATGTCATGATTTGTGGCGGTATTTGTGCTTACACCAACACCAACCTGGTGGTAATAAATTGTACCCTCAATGCTGACAAGTATATTAACCAGGTTATTCCATTCCTGCAGTACAATCAAAGAACGTTGCTACAACATGCTAACGCCATCCCACACACTACACGTGTTACAAGAGACTTTTTCAATGCCAACAACATGCATGTTCTCCCTTTGCAAGCCCGATTACATTACCTGTTTCCAACTAAACACATCTGGGACCATTTGGAGACGAATTCGCCGACGTCAGCATCCTCCACAGGGCAGATAGACGTTGACGCAGGCACTACTAGAAGATTGGCGTCAAATCACCCCACCTATCGTAGGAAGAATTGATACGTCTACAGATAAGACGTTAGAGAGTGCATACGTGTCAGAGGCTGGCACACTCGACACTGACGATTAAATGTTACTCTATACTTCGTTATTGTTAGACTATACTTCGTTATTGTTAGACAACAAGAAAGGGGGCAAATTACGGGCAATCACATCACTAACAAAAACGCTTATAGTTTCGGAACTTCTCATCTTGATCTCTTTCCACCCATCTATCTACTTTTCATGTGGTGGTTGTCAGTTATTTTCACCTGTTGTTAATTGTCTCCAAACAAAATCACTTTTTATCACAATTAGCTTCATATGTTTTTATTACATGTCAAAACTTGAAGCCAGCGTTTCTTTTCCCGTGAGTTTACATTTCACAATAAACAACTGACAGTGTGTGTCACTATAAGTTCTGGATGTCCAGTGGATAGAAGCGAGACAAAATTTTAGTAAAATAACTGCTACCTTCCTATCACTTACTTGCCATTCCCACTGATCCCTATTTCAAATCCGAAATTATAGAAATTACACAATTTGCTTTTTACACACTGTCATTGTCATTTAAATACTCAGAAATGAATCTTTACATATACTTAGAGCAAGAGTGCGGGTACATAAACAACAAATCAAAACTCCAAATTATAGATGTATCCCCCTTAGTGCGCACATAGATATATGCGCAACTAACTCAAATCCCCAGTTTACAATCTGCCCAATCTATAAAATGCACACAGAGAATGAAGAGCTTAGAAAAATCAATGAACGAACGTTTATTAAAGGATAAAAGTCTAAACTTAACTGTATATAACATTTAATCATGTTGATGTAGCATTCACTGTTTATTGTTATAGTGGTATGCAAAACACGTCATGAATTACGTCCCTTGCCATTGTTAACGTTACATGCGTAACAACAACATGTATACCCTGATAATCACATTTGTTTGAAACCGGTAGGTAATGAATAGATATGCAAAGATTCATCTTCAGGCTCTTAAATTTCAAATCACAAAAAAACACATAAAAGTGCTTGTTTCTATCACTGCAAATATGAATAGCTGTAAAAGAAAAGTCCTACAGCTTCCCCTATGTGCAATTAGCTTTATACTTTGAAATTAAAGAGATAACTTGTGATGATAATTGTGAACAACGAGAAACATCTAAGTGTGTGTCATAAAATGTCATAACCAGGAGCTGTTTCTTCCAATGATCCCTAATACGTCCTTTAGATCCAATTTTGTTCCAGTTTGATCATTCAACTTTTGAGATCCGTCAAAGGAACTATTGAGACCAAAGAAAATCTTCAGAAATGTCATTGTATTGAAGTTCCGAAGACCTGAAGATTAGACTGGGTTTTCTTGTTTGAATTGTTATATATCTATCAAGTACTCAGAGATGAAGGTTTTAGCAAACGAAAACTAAAACGCAGCACAGAATTTTACCTCTTGAAGAATTTTGTAGAAAAAAGAAGACACTTAGTGACCTGTTGTACTGAAATAGTATACGAATATGAAGAAACAATTGACGTAAATGTACCTAATTATCAGTATTAAAAACCAGAGAGGTGATAACATAACGGAGGTAACCTTTTAAGAATCAAGTACATGTTATGTACACTAAAATCCTTTGAATATACCCTTTTCGTCAATAACTGTATGAAATAAATAGAAACGATTTCAGATACCAGTTACTTTAATATTCAGCACAACAGTGTATGTTTTGATTTGTGAAAGTTGACTTACCATCTCTACCATCTAAAACCGAAACTCTTCCCCAAGTATTCAGTAGGAAAATATACTATTTATGTATCCATTTTTGTTTTATTAAGTAAATTCTGACTTCCGTTCACACAACATCACAATTAAGGAATAAATCTAAAGGGATGCGAAGGCAAATTTACAGGGTATTGCTTCAGGATTTTGTACAGTAGGAAAATTAAATGTTAAGAAGATAACTATGACTTTTTAAATGTCATACAGCAAACGTCTGAAAAAAGTCTTGAATTATGTGCATAAATCCCTTTTACTAAATTGATATAGTGTCTGACTTTCACCAGGATCCGACTGTTCGTGATCTTTAATCACTTCTGTTCCAAAGAATCGAGTGGTCCATAATTCAACATCTAAAGCGTTTATCATTTAGCAACCTTTATCAAGTATTACTAACTCATGTACATAGTACATGTCCCATTGCTGCTTTCATCTCATATCAAATTTGCTAAGACGGCAATATTCATCGAATTCCCTTCATTTTAAAACAGTGAAGATTTCCCAAACGAAGACTTTAGCTACCAGCAAACTTTCGTAACATTGGAAAATAATCATATCTTCGTTAATATGTATATTATATAAATATATCTTATGTACACAAAGAAAATTGATCCCTAAATGTTTGCTATTATTCTCTCAAAAACGTTGTCAACCAAGTCAATGCATGTCTTAGTGACCTTAATATAATTCAGTCCATTTTCTACGCCAGACAAGCCTGCCTTTTCCAATTCCGTAAAAACCTCTCAACCAGGTTGAAACTTAAAAAGTTAGAATAGCTTTTTAGCCTTTACATGGGAATACACAACTCTATCATTACCACAAGTGTTCTATTTGTTTCAAATTCTTTTCATTCGCTTCTATACATATACATTTGTCTAATTTAACTGGGAATGTACAATGTATATCAATAACCGATGATAATGATATCCTGTGAAAAGTATATATGCCACTTACTGTGAACAAATGTAACGTAAATCTTCAATATCATCAATAATCCCGCGAGGGACACGACCCGAAAAAAGTACTTTAACTTGTACTGTTGCCAATTGAGTGATCCCAAATATAACACTTGATTTTATAGAAACTATTTCGAAATTTAGTCAGTTTTTTTACAGTTCTGTAGGCCATTCACAATGTACCAGCATGCTACATTTAAGACCACAATGCTAGACTTGGAAATCCATTAATTCAAGCAAGTTTTAATGCTTTATTTCCTTAACTGTCTTTTTCATATTACATGTTTGGATCCTTTAAACCAGCTTAAAGCATTCGTACAGCATGTAACAAGTAAAGAAGTGAGCATAGCTCACATACCCTCGCTTCAAACTATCGGTCTAACCCTCAAAACGCTCACCTAAGGATCATGGTTGATGAGTGTTTTACGTTTGTTGAAGATAACATATAGAGTTTAGGAGATATACTCCGGACAAAGAACTTGGTCATAGAGTCACTGTCTTAGTCATGTTTCCATGGAAACCGCAAAAAAATGAAAATCATTTATTGGTCTATCCCTCAAAAGGCACATCTAAAGATCATGGTTGATAAGTGTATGAAGTTTGTTGAAGCTAGCCTGTATATTTTAGGAGATATGCTCCGGACAAAGATGTGACGGACGGACAGACGGACGGACAGATTGAACGCTATATACTCCCGCTTACGCTGTAAGGCGGGGATATAATTACTTTCAAGGTCGGATATTATAATTTCCTTAACACAATATGTTTCGCAGTGTAATATACAAACTATTGCTTCTTGTCTACATACTCATGAAATGTAACTGTTCATGATTCCTCCAAATGTTGTATGTTTATGCAACGAGGTCTTTTAATAAAGGTGCCTCTTCCATCAATAGTGTATAGAAATGGGAAAATTAGGAGATAAATCCATTCTGTTTTTTATTATGGGGTTGTATGTCGTGCATTTTTCACCCCTAAATTTAATTTCAAACCTCGCAAGCGCACGACATACAACCCCAAAATAAAAAACAGAATGGATTTATCTCCATTCTAACATGACTAATTAGAAAAAAAATGAGGAACTTATTTCCCTTGCGCAAAAACAATGTGATTAGGTCGAACTAGTACAGACCAGTTCCACTTGCTTTCGAAACTACGGTACAGTTCCATTTTCAAAGAACACGCTTCAATGAAAAAAAAATAAACCAACAGGTTTTTAAGATAGAACCCCTTAAGTATTTATTTCGATGACGATAATATCAACAAAAGACAGATTTTTTTATCCCGTCAGAGATACGTTTTTCACGTAAATTATACAAAGGTCACCTATTATCCCTACAATACCGATAAGGACTGAGCCAATCAAGGGACGTTACTCTAAAAGTAGTTGTTTACTGCTAGCGCTAACTCCCCACTCAACAAGTGAACTGATCGAATGAAAGACCAAGAAAGCTGTATAGTTTGTCATGGTTGAATACACTGTCTAGAAATTCACTTATGAATGAGGGGGGGGGGGGGGGGGGGGGGGGGGGGGCAGCAGTTTGTAAAGTTGAAGAATAACGAACGTCTCATCTGTTCACTTGACGAAATCGCTATTGCCGCGCTTTACGGTACGAAGCGAGCTCGGTTTGAAATTAAATTTAGGCTAGTGGTAAAACAATAAACTACTTCAACAAATAATAACATAAGAATGGATTTATCTTATTAATTACTAAAAAATTACGGTATTTTCAATTTATTTATAGAACTGATTTCAAATTAATTTTGCAGTTGTCTGTAAGGCGATGAAAAGTTCAGCGAATGGAGTTTGTAAACGTGCGCGTATGAATGTGAATCGGTCGTAAATATTTAGAGGTGATTATCAGCGAAATAATCACTCCAACATTGATTTTGGTAACCAATCAGAAAGCAGTATTTTCATTCTAGATTTCGTGTCATGTTAGAATGTCTACTTGTTATCTTTACAGCTGTATTTGTATACTCTAGAAATTTTCTCTCTGTATTAGACAATCATTACCTCAAAACTGACGAAGACTTGTTGGAATGCACACGTCGTTGCCACTAATAGCACTCAATGCTATGCTTATACCATATAATTCAGACCACTCAAATGTTACGTGTTTGCCCTGCTCAAAGCATTATCCTTTGTAAATAACGTGTCCTTGTTTTCAGAATCAAAGAATATGCTCGCTCTGATATCTGACGGATATGCGTGCCATCTTTGTTAAAGCTGGTGTCCGTGATGGTCAATGGTTCATTCACATGTGTATCTTACTGAATTGCAGATATGACCAATGAGATCGGATGACTTTTATATATTCAATGGAAGCTCACAAAGTTCAATTGGTCTTAAAACATAAACACAATACAAATCAGTGATACAATTCACGACACGAATGTAATGGTTTACTATTTAGTCTATTTGCTATTTCTTCCAACATATACTCATAACGTAGGTTACATCAACACAACAGAGGTGACACAATAATGCAATTGTCTGACGACCTTGGAGAATACGAATTACTCAGTAAGTGAAAAATGTTGTTACTTAACACCACGGGATATTATGTATTAACAGAAGGAAATGGAATCGGAACCTGAAAGCGTTTTGTTTATTCTTCATTCCATTTCTATCCTATGCTTTGTTACTTGAAATGCATACTCTACAGTACTCATTTCCGTACCGGGAAATGTTAGTGTGACATGCATAATTATTTGGAAATTCGATAGTATTTCCCATTATGCTGAAATGCCTTGGGGAGGAAATAATGCAATTCTATGTCAATCAGCTCTTTACACCAACATCGGCAAGATTTTCCTCGGGTGTTAAAAAGATTTAAATGTAATATTTACAGTGCAAGTAGTTCAGACTCATCTCAAGCATCGTCAATATCAAAACTTTAAAATAAAATTTTAGAGGTTTTGTTCAATGACCGACTATCTCGTATAGTGTTTTGAAAACAATAGGATGTGTTGTGTAAGCTTATCGACCATGATTATTGGATATCAGTAATGTTGAAATAATGCAAATAAAGCAAATATATTTGGAGGAAGAAAATAAAACAAAACTTTATTACATTTGTCAACTAGTAGAATCGCCAGGTACTGTGTTAAAGTTAACTGTTAAAGGGCAGTAGTTGAGATAGTGACATCTTCGTAATAGTAAAATGCAACATTTGAAAAAGACATGAGTTGTAAAGTCAGACAACATCACTAGTTGGGTCTTTGAAAGAACAAAGGTGGTCAATATCAAGATTGAAAAGCAAGACAAGATATCAATGCTGCATGTTAGTTCTTTGTTATAAATCGCCTATTAGCCTATATACACTACACTGGAGGAAATTCATTACAAACCATCTTCTCAAACAAACTCTTTTTGGTATTTCAACAACCACATTGAATAATAAAATAAACAAAATCCCTAACTTAATCATTTAATCCAAGGACCAAGAGTCACTCTTTGCTCTCTAAATTCTTAGAAGATTTAAGTGGAAAGAAACCCAAGACACTGCCTATTCCTCAAACAATATAGGAGGACCATGCTGGAATATGATAATATGAACAGGGTGAAATACAACTTGAGAACACTTATAAATTTTATCAATATTTGCTAAAATGTCAATTGATACGTTTAAATAGCGAGGAAAAAACTCTCAAATGTCCATTGCCTTAAATGACCTCTAGAGCTCCTCTCAGATCTAATTTTGTTTCAGTTTCAGCCCATCAAACTCTTGAGTTCTTGAGATGTACGGGTGAGGACTAGATAACTCAATTATCAAGATCCAATTACTTCCAGGCCGAGTTAGTCAATCTAGCCCCTAGCTGAACATAACGTATTATCCCGTTGCTTGTGTCCATGAAAGGTGGTAAATGTGACAAAAACCAGCAATCAGATAGAGAAGTGATCGAGACCAAACAGCATATCTAGGAGTATAATTGTGTTTATTCTATTGAATTGCCTAGGCCTGTAGGATAGTTATTTCGGGTTTGAATGGTTATCGATTTGACGAGGGTTTTGCAGATGCTCATGAGTTAAAACTAACCAGACGAGCATTAACTGTACATGGACATTACACAAAGGAAAGTGCAAACGTGGCACAGAGATATTTTCAAACCTCTAAGACTCATTTTTATGGAGAACAGGAACCAATTGGATAGCCACTTGTGTTTGCTCCTACCATTATTACGGTTTGATTTAAAACTTTGCTGATATCACACCAAGGCAAATAAGCTTTTAACTCCAGTTTTAATTTATTACACATACATATATCATTAAATTCTTGTTTCAAATAACATCTATGTCATAAATGATCAGATCCTGCTTACAAACTCTATGTAGAAGTTGTGATAATTCATTAACATTTTGAGGTCAATATTTTCTTAACAATATTTATTAATGTTATTATGTTTTGACAAACCGAAAAGTCTTCGAAAAGTCTAATTCTTTGATCTTTATTCATCAGCTTTTTTCAAGAGTCTTAGTCGGTTTTAGGTTGAACGATTATGTCCTACCTAACCTACAAGGGAAAGACTTCTCGTCGCCATTTCTGTTACTCTGAGACAACTGAGAGATAAGTGTAACATTCTTGGCACCAGAATATATTTTATATCTCTTTGCTGTCTGTCTTTGTCCACTTTGAGTCTAAAAGTTCCAAATTTTCCCAGCTCAAAATAAGTGATCCTGAGGAATCCTAAGAATCGTCATCCAGTTGAAAAGTGATTATCAAGTGATTATAAGACCTCAACTTCATTAAATATTCTAAATATTGTTAAAAACCCAAAACACTAAGAACACCTAACTCTACAGTTCATCTGATTCATACATTTAAGCAATTATTATCTGAAGAACCATCATTGTCATACCATCTGTTTGTTTCATACTATTTGATACAGCATACATAGGGATTATAACCAGAATATGTTTTGATATCGTAAATATCACTATATAAACAATAAAAATTGTATTAGGTGAGGTTTACCGAGCCTAATACATAGTATTTTATTGTTTATACAGTGATATTTACGATATCAAAACATACTCTGGTAATAATCTCTTATATCATATAATGTCATTTTGAAATAAACCTCCATTATTGGTTAATTTTGTGTCCCATCTACAAACAAAAAGGGCGTATGAATATAACCACGTCATCACTAGGCAAACTCACATTCCATTTCGCGTCATAAGAAAATGACGTCACACAAGAGCAAAATAGTCCGATTTGTCAAACCTTTTACAAAAGTGTAGTCGTTTTGTTTGAATAAAACATCACACAAAATACAAAACGTCATAAATGTTTCAGGATAAATTTAAAATCGTTCAAAACATTTGAAATTGAAAATGTCACAACATCAGACCCGCGTAGCAACACAACACAGGAACACGCTAACAGGTCACGTTCAAAAGTTCTCACACCGGGAAGACAGAACACACTGTATGTCACTCTTGAGTGCTGTCGGATTCAAAAGCTGCAATTCTTCTGTATTTTCGAGGAGGAGGAGAGAATTTTGGTGATTTGTGGACATTGACTGTTATACTGTGATGGTACCTGTACCTTTGTTATCGATGCGAACACAATCGCCGATTGACAAGGCGGCCATGTTTGTTCACATTGACGCCCACTCGACACATCGTTTGTATAGCTAAGGAAACGTTTTAGGATTCGCTCTTCTCTGTACGGAGCTAGCGAAAGTATTGCGACCTAGTTACCCTAATTTGCATTGTTATTAGGGATCTGATAACATGATTACAAGATGGGTTTATTGCACCGATAACACTGCCCATTATATGATGAATATATTTACACTTAAAGATAAATATATTTACTTAAGTGTGACTCGATTTCTTAAAACTTGCTTCAAAAGTTATCTTGAAATTTCAAAGAAGTACATCTGGTTTAATAATATCACATAAGTAGGTACAAATTACAGTTTATGTCATTCAATATTTTTTGTTCTGAGCTGTCATGCAGGCAAAAACGCAACGTCTCATTGACATTGTTAGAGTCGTACACAGTGTTTATATTGTATTCCCACCCGCCCTACAGAGCGCGTTCAGGCTGTTTCAGGTTAGTTGGAGGTTTGCTCCCTTCCTTTTTCCATAGGTCCCATAAGTGTTCAATCTGTGAGAGACCATCAGAGCGTCACGATCACACGTTTTCGTGACACTACTATCGCCGAATCATTATGAAGCTAAGCTTCCTGACGTAGTCGGAGGAATGTCCTGCTCAATGTATAGTTGTGCAGTCACGTTGCCCCATACTACGACCATTGGCAACTTCTGTTCTACATTAACAGAACGCAAAAACATGATGTTATGCCACCATACATGTATGTCAAACTACCATGACATCAATATTATCAACGAACTATAAAGGAAATCTTAAATTATAACTACATTTTCAACAAGAGTGTAAATATTTTATTTGTCTACCGTCAGTAGTTATTGTATTCCATATGCGACAAAAGCACATACATATCCAAAATACTATCAATTCAACCAATTTTTAAAGAATTGTTTTTGGTTACCTAAACCAATTGGCTAAAACTATTAAATGCTGTTGCATGATCGAACATCAACAAACTGACATCAAATATTAATATTGATTGATCTTCAGTTCAACGAACTTTTGTTGAGTGAAGCATGGGCGTTCATAAACAGGTACAAAAGTAAACAGATCGTTGAAGCAGTGACAAGCCCAATTATCGTAACTGCATGATTTTTTTGGTACTTCAAATCAAAGTCAAAGGATCCTTATTCACAAATCTTCCCAAGGGTATCACCTTACTTGAAAATAAGTAATTATGTATGGTTTTGTATTTGCTCTTTTCTAGCAGCGCCGATAGAACAATCTAAAATGGCACCATAATTATTTCAGTCATATTTCTAGCTTTTAAACCCTTTTTGTATGTAAATTAAACCAATTTTAGGTTAATGGCGAATTGAAAATGAGAATGATGCTATGTGATGATTGATCAGAACCATAGAAAAGGTTAATTTATCCATCACCATATTACATTTTGAGATTTGGGCTGCTATTTCGAAAGCATTATTTAACTCTATTTTCCGTCTGTGTGGTAGATTAGTAATGGCTTTCTCTAAAGGAATGATGTTCCTGAAGACAAAAGACTTACACAGAATCATAGGTTCGGTTCGTCAGTGGTATAATTTGTTTACCTTAATTTTGTATCTGTCATTTGTCATGGTTATGAAAAACCTTTCGGAACGTATAGATAGTGTGATATGCTTGGTTTTATATTTGACACACATTTCTTTTAAAAAATCTCACATCACTTCCCATAGTTCCCCATACAACAGAATGTTTATAAAGAGAAAGAAAATTGTTAAATTGTTATGATTGATTGGAAACAAATTGAAGTACAACAGTACATTAAATCAATTGTTCAATTCAAATAGTTTCTACGGTCTTCAATCACCCCAGGAACATCCTTCCAGGTCCAATTCTGTTCAACGGATCCGTAACAAACACTCATTATACCGAATTACAGGGGGCAGGACTAGATAACTCAATTGTCAAGATCCAATTACTCCTTGACCGGGTTCGTCACGCTAGCCCCGGGCTCAAAAAGAAATTCTAATGTTGTTGGTGATGTTCAGTGAGAGGTGAAACATATGACAAAACCTGCAATTAAACGAAGTAATGGTCGATACCTTACCCGCAACTTTAGGAATGTAATTGGGTTTATTCTATTTAAAAGCTGAAGACCGAAATAGAGAGAAGTTTAAAGTTTGAATTACCATCGATCAGGTAATTAACTTTTAAATTAACAAGGCGAGCATTCGATGTACATAGGCAACTAACCATGTACGACAAATCAACAAATAAAGACATTTGTGTTATGAAAATGTTGAATATCAAAGGGAACCCTATTTGAGTGTGTGCTAAGTATTGAATACGTTCTTGTTAGTATGAAGATTCGCTCGACAAAAACAGACCAACCATTGAATGGACCTGTGAAAACAGACATTATTTAGGATATCTGGTAAAATTCATATTTCCTGATAGAAGTAAACTAGAGCAAATGAATACTTTTACCATTTCCTGCACTAATGTTCCCTTTAATCCAAACCGAAATAGGGATTACTTGTGCTGCCTTAGGGGTTACTTCACTTAATATTCGAAACATGAGATGACAGTAATAATTTTTAGAAATACACTTTTAATATGAAATCACTTGACGAGTATCAACCAAAGAAAAAAATTATAGAACTGATTGAAATTATCTTTATTCAATCAGTTTGGAATTTCTCAAAACCTACCTACCACATTATTTCAGTAGAATATTTAAATATGTTTTCAGTATCGTTTATATACAAATATTCCCCTTCTGAAAGGCATATCACTTTAAAGTGATGTTTTCCTTTTCCAAAAATGACCAAATAATCAAGATGCTGTTTCTTTCAAAACAAAATAACTGTATCAGAAAAGTCTAATATTTAATAAATCAATTACATGCTGGAAGGTTCTTACCAAATATCTAACATAAATATGAGAAATATGTGCAAATATTAATGTAAAAAATACATCACGCCAAATAGTCATTCTTTTTATATGAACATAGGTCACAAAATGGCAAATGTAAGTCTTATCACATGTATGCCAGTTTCGCTTGTAATAAATTAAATCCCTTATAACAATTCATTCCGAGATGATTTTATTGAAATCTGATTTGTAAAGGCTTATAAAAAAGCCTCTATTAATTCTTCCTGTATAAAAGATATTCATTCGGAAATATGACGCAGTAATATTTGTGATAATTGACGTACTGATACTGGGCGGGAAAGGTCATAGATCTCATAAGGCAGCACAACATCCAATCTGTCAAATGACTAAGTGTAGTTTCACATCTAAATTCTATCAAATAAGTCTGGATTCCAAGAGAAATTCTTTCTCCACCAATATAAACTCAGACAAGCCGTTGTAGACGAATGAAACAATCTTCCAATGATATTATTTAGTTAATTGCCGATAACAAGAAGCGTTTCCACAAGGAAGGTTCCAGTTACAAATTCCAGAGGCTATTTGATTGGAGTCCAATTTATGGACGTTCATAATGGCATTATCAATAGTATCAAGACTATTTACACATTGCATTAAAGTGTAAGCAATTTTGATAAGCGACCATTCTTTTCTGTTTTTTACGCGCGCAGGGCACTTAATAAAGTAATAATTTTCATCCAGATCAAACATGTTTATAAACGTTCTTCAGCTTGTCAAAATGTTATAACGTCTTGAAATATTACCAAATAGTTGCTAACAACCCAAATCTTTAATGTAACAACAATATGATTGCCGATTTAGATCGAATTAGGCATGAACAGGATTCAAAAATTCAAATTTGTGATGTTTAAGTTTTCTTCTTGATTTTCTTTATTTTGAAAGCTTTCTCCAAATCAGATATGTATTTGCTGAGGTGCACATATTGCACAATTAGTAGTTTTGTTTCTTCTTAAAAATTCAAAATATGAGCCAAAAATGAGAAGAAACGGCAAAGTTTTATTGCCGTGGCATTATTCGGTTTATCTTCATACACGTGTCACTAATGGTCTGGTTATTGAATTTTGTCTCATAATCATATCATGTCTTCTTTAAAAATAGTATTCTAAATTTCTATGTTAAATGTGTGATTCCACATATGTTAGTACCACTATAAATAACAAATATTTGCCTTCAGTTAATTTTTAAGATTAGCTAATATGGTGGACAATCATTTGCGACTTGCCATAGTTCGAGGGAATGAAAGTTGAGGTCTAGGGGAGCTTGAATAGTAGACCAAAATAACGTTCAACTAAACGTAAGTGTGGCCAGCTTGCCCGCGGTCACGTGACTTTTCAAAGGGACGTCACTCTAAACCGACTCGTTTCGCGAAACTGGAAAATGGTCAATTGTCAACATACAAACTTGAAATAACCAGTTAATATTGGAATTTACCATTTAACGTCTGATTTCTAAACACTTAATTGTAATTACCAAATATCAACTGGTAATTACCAAATATCAACTGGTTATTTTCTGTTGGTAATTGGAAATTTCCATTAACTTTAGATACAATTTTTTTTTTACATGGCCCCAATTTCACTTCAATTTCATGACAAAATTTCACTTCAATTTTACCTGCAAAACTTTCGATTTTAATCAGCCATCTGATGTCATCTACATTCTTTTGATGTAAACGTTAACTAGCACCGCCTTTATAAGAATCCAAAGAGAACGTTCAGATGTTGACAGGTGTATACCCTGAATGGAATAACGGGCAAACATTACAAAATGAATTGGTATTTATAAAAGCCATGAATGTTATACAATGTATGAGTATACAGTGCAAATAGTTTTCCAACAACATATTCAAAACTGTTAGGTTTGCACTTCAGGTGTATGTCAAGGTATACTTGTATAGATTTTAAAAAAATTGTCTATCTTCTGTTCGAATCGAAGACTTGAATATTAATAATGCTTACAATAGTCATTTACTGCATATAATTATATAATTATAAAGAGGATTTTACCAATAGAAGTTAGAGATAAAATTTTATTTGTTCTGTTAATATATTTCTACTTAGAGGCAAAAATACAAGAACAATTTTAAAATCTGAAATTGTCTTGGGGAAAAAATTGATTTATAACAATCCATAGACACGTTTTTTGCCTTTCAGTTCATTCACTACTGGAATTGTAAGTACATAACAAGTGTTTTAAGTTTTCAAATATAACGAGTTTTCCTTGACGGTAAAACTAAGGTAACTCTAAAATGTATTGTCTTTTAAAAAAAATCATTGACGAAAGTACCACACTGAATTGCATCCACATGTGAAATGATCTTTAGCAATGCTACCAAAATAGAGACCCTCTGAGTGACTCTGTCTGGATGTCTGGAACATTTATCAGTATCATCCAATAATGAGCATCCGACTTTACTTTCTCTAACACGGTTTTCCAAAGACGAGACTAAACATAAAACAAATATCTTTGCTTTGAGTGATTACATTTTTATTGGTAGTGAATAGAGTAAGTCTGATTAATTTCATTCAGAAGAGAATCGCTTAGATTTGATTTCCCCTCTGAGTTCTTCAAAATGAATCAAGACAAAAGTGGGGATGCTGTCTGTTCTATACGAGCTTCTTCAATAATACAGACAAGGTTACATTCATGTCCATGTCCATTCTATTTTACTTAAATTAAAGCATGTGTTTCTAAAGCATAGATATATGTAATTTTAAGACTTTCATCCTGTCTAGTATTTAAGCAGCGTTTTCATGAACTAAAGATAAACCAAAATGGCGTCCGTTGCAAACAGATTTATTTAGATCTAATTCAAGGTGGTTATGATATTAATACTTATGAGCTCATTTATAGATCGCACTTTTCCATCCGCTTAATAGTTTACTATTTATATTCTGAAAGAATCAAAGCTGATATGTTTGGTGCAAGAAGGGTACCACCAGCATAACTCTTTACCAGCTACGCATTCCTGCTGGATGAACAGGGACATGTTTTGAATACACCCTCATATCCAATTTAATCCGTTTTCCTATCAAAAGGTGTAGATAATCTAAAGTAACATTATTGAATGAACTGCCTTTTAGAGAATCTTTACAACTTTAAAAGACTCTAAAGAAATATCTGTTCAACAAATTCTACAACAAAACTACACATTGTTGAGATATAGAATCAAATATTGTAAATATCTTACATTTTGTTTGCGTTATGAGCATTCACCAAGTGAATGGAGTTTAGCACATTATAAATGCATTTATTATTATAAATTAACTCGGTGTTATAACTGCTCTTAATATCATATCGTATTTTTGTTGAGGATCTTATGAATTTAACTGTTTTAAGTAATGGATATCAGATAGATTTAGCGGTTGAAGTTCTGAATGAGAAGACTAAATCTGCTTTTTGTTATAATCAATCTCCTCTGAAATATCAATGCACTCAATACTGTTCTGAAATAGTATAAAGTTACCATTAAAGCCGTCAAAGATAAGAATCTACTCCAAGTGGCTTTCAATATAGGAAAATAACATTTACTCTCTCAAAAGCGAATTGATCTGACCTTATGGGATTAAACGCCGTTCACAATTATTACTTCCCTTACATCATGCAGTTTTATATTGTTACAAGAAGAAAGATCGATGTGAATGGTAACATCACAATCATGTCTACTACACACCTACCTAAAGTAGACGAATTTAGTTGTTGAGTCCTTATGGGTGTCAAAACTAAGACATCTTGATCTGAAGCTGAATTCTTGATTATGATACCTTAAAATCCTGCCATTTGTGGTCAATTATGCAATCTCTGTAATCTGTAAATTAAATACGAATTTCCAGTTTCGAAGGGGCGGGACAGCGTAGTGGTTGGCGCATTCGGCTTCGGATCAAGAAATCCGTGGTTCGATTCCCGCCAGGGGCTCGGCGACTTTGTCTGCAGTAGAGAACTGTTCTACACGCAATCAGGTTTGGGTGCAATGCTACACTGAATTTCAGTACAGTACAACCCATGGTTCGCTATTTCAAGCCGATGCTCGCAGGTTTCACCGCAATCTATAGCCACGATGTTGGTGCGGGCTTTCTCCTTGCAATAATACTTGCTGCCGCGATAAAAGTGAAATACTCTTGAAAGCGGCGTTAATTAAACCCTCACCTCACTTCCAGTTTTGAACAAGCTACCTGGCAGCTTTAACTGCTTCAAAGCAAGTACTTTGCTGTATATCAATAAAAATTTCCTCGTTTGAGCTTCTTCAAAAGAGGATTACTTTAAAGGGTCATACATTGTACCTAAGTTAACATAATTTAGTCCGGAACGTGATGTGATTGCAGTAATTATTGTGAGGAATGCACTTGAAAGGAGTAGACTTGTTTCAATGAGTGGCGATTCTGTTTATAGTTTACAGACGACTAGTTCAGAACAGATGTATATGTTATTCTACTTTTACTAGACCCCAACATTATTTCTTGAAAGTTACTGACACTAAAGCACTCAACTTTCCCTTCTCAGTACTTCAAATTCGATGGAAATTGAGTGAGGGTCAATGACAATTTTGTTGTCAAGACTTATTCTTTCCTCAAATACCAACTAAACAAAACAAATCTGGAAAAACAAATTAACACAAAGTTTGAAGTGCAACATTTTTGTTGTCGCGTGTACACTTTCCTCCAAAAGAAAGTAAACAAAACCCAAAAAATGAACTCGCATAAAAGATTCACGTTTAAAATGTCAATAAAATTGATTACTGTTTTCGATTCACCTTGTGTCTACCGTCCCTGACTACCACTATTCAGCCCTTAATTGAAGAAAAAACGCATTGTATTATTTATCAATCATTTATCACTTATTTATTATTCACCATTTATTACAGTTATAAGCAAACACTTGCGATCTGATACAACACTCATTAAAGAAAGTGTAGGGTTATATAACATATAATTCAATTAGCCAAATCAAATCAAACCAAAACCTTGCATTGGCAATCCAATAAGCTTCGAGCTGGACGAGAACGTTTCATTTTTGTTGATGGTGTTTAAGTAGAGGTGAGCAGTGCAATTACCTTTAATCGAATAAAGGGTTAATCGAGACCAATAGTAATCTTTAGAATAAATTTGTGTTTATCGATTTAGTTGCTTCAGATTGAACAAGTAGACATCTTTTTCGGAATAAAATACTCATTGATCTGTCCATAGGAACAAGATGCCATCTAAATTCAATGGAAGAAAAAGTAAGTGGAAATGCAAATTAAGAATTGATGGGTAAAAACATCCTAGATTTTTTTATATTCTTAAGACTAAACAACAAAAATAGTAACTTACAAACTTTCAAGAACATTGTTTCCAGGCGCTTAAGTCTTCAGGATGTTTCAAGATAATCATATTACAGGGTGACTTTAATGACGGCTAAACTCTGCTGAGGGATGACGACTACTTTATTCTTCATTTGAAACATTTGTAAGTATTGAATCGATACAATCGATATGTGAAACATAATGTTTGTCGTGAGGTTTCATGTGGTTTAAAGATTGATTTGGAAAAAAAATACCATACTTCTCTATATATGCTCTATATGTGCCACAAAATTAACGATCTGAATTATCATGTTTATCTCGTACAACAAAAAATATTAAAAATCTGACATGTTATATGTAAGAATTATACATCGTCGTATTGTTGTCTAAGTAACACAATGAGTTGCTTGGTTCTTTGATGTTATGAGACGTTATTGTCATTAGTGTCTTACTGTTAATTGCTAAAAAGCAAATCAGCTAAAATCCCATGTTAAAATCCTATTAGCTGATATATTACTATTAACTTATGATTTTATGGTTTTGTTATATGGTCTTATGTTCTGAGGGCCCTGAAAAGTTTCAGAAATCTGAGCTTGTTTCACGGATGTGAAATTAAGATCTCCGAACACAGGTTGGGTGAATATAAAGAATACGGTAACAAAAATATAAATGTAAATTTTGTAAGTAACCTTTGCATGAGAAATAAAAGATTCACGTCAGTGACCAAAGCCGTGTTGTAAAGTGGGAAAGTTTGATGGTCAAATTTAATGTGTATCAAGCATGCCTCTTTTCATAATTGTGTATGTATCAGTATGAATAAAACTGACTATGTTCCTCGAAATAAAACATATGAAATATGTGATTGAGTATAGCGTAAAATAACCCCACTCTCAAAGGCATTTTTCTTTTGTTGCAAAAGGGAAGTTCTCTAACCTATATCTAAATCATAGCTTACTCTTATTGCATACGTATCTACAGTAGAGGAGTTCAGATGTTGGTTTCAAAACTAAGATCTAAAACATGTTGATCTGAATCTGTATGGTTAATCAAAACTACTGAAAACACTTCTCCTCTGGAGTCATAGATGCAAGCTCTGTATGCTAATTATAACAACTACACCAAAATCAAACACAAATTTCTTATGAAGTAGCCGACAGTGTTAACTCCTTCAAACCAGGTACTTTGCTGCATGATAACACATCTATCCTCGTTTGAGCTTCTTCAAAAGATGATGACTTGACAGGATCATGCCTTTTACAGTACGTTAACCATGAATTAGTCCGGTCAAACGAAGTGTGATGTGAGAGCAGTAATTATTTGAATGCAATTGGAAAGCATAGAAATGTTTCAACTAGTGCATTCCCTTTAGATGTTAAGACTACTTCTGCTGGATCCCATTTTGGAATTTTTTACTCGAAAGTTAGTTTCTCTTCCCGTTACTTGAATTCGATGAATTATGCATTTTTCAAGTATATTTAAAAAAAAATAAGACTGATTGTCGAGGACAGTTTTGTTGACACTCTTATGTGTAACTGAACAGAAACTATGGCGGAATTATTTATAATCACAAAAGAGTTACGTGCAACATGCCCCTGATATGGAATACTGTTTCAGTTCACGATGTGTCAATCGTCCCTGACTACCAAAACTCAGCACTTAATTGAAGAAAACACAGTGTATTATTCATCACCCAATTATCACGGTCTTTTTCTTTTCACGTAGTGAAATAGTAACTTTCAAACACTTGAGATCAGATACAAACACTCTGTGAATGAAGTCCAGGACGTGCTAACACATAACTCAATTGCCAAAATCAAATTAGTCCAAAACCTTGCATTGACAACCCAATAATCTGCGAGCTGGACAAGTTCTAGGACGGGTTGTTGATAGTTTTTAAGTAAAGGTTAGCAGTGCAATTACCACTTATAGATAGAGCAATTATTGAGAGCAATACTTATCCTTGAAATATATTTGTGTTATTGTATTAATTTGATGAAGATTGGACGGGTAGATAGTTATATCAGATTGAAAACTCATTGATCTGTCTATCGAAAACCAAATGCATTTTAAATAAGCAATCAGACATTCAATGGCAAAAAAGCTAGAAAAAATGCAAACAACGAATTGCTAGTTAAAATGCTTAGATATGTGTCTTCTCTCGACTCTTATTAGACAAAAGGAGCTATCACACAACTATGATAAACATCATTCCAAGCGCTTCTAAGCAAGAATAGTGTTATGGATATTTAAATATAAACATGACCTTTGATTGCAAATAAAATCTACTGTGATAGAATTGTTTCATCTTAAGTCAAATTTAGTTGTCAAAGTATTAAATCGATAATGGTTAACTTCAAGATCAATCACTAGATCACTACTAACAATGTGTATGTTGTGATGTGTCCTGTGGGTTGATTTGAACAACTAGCTCTTTATATGTGCCACAGATTAAACTATATCAATAGTCACACTCATTTTAATATAGCAAAGACATTGTTTTTAATTAACAAATCAGAATAATGCATCATTGTATTATTTTTAAGTACCACAGTGAGTGAGTTAATTATTTGATTTATTATCGCTATGAAGTTCTAAATTTTCTCGAAAAAAATTAAGGTTAAACGGGAGAGAATGTAAAAACTTTTTAATTATTACTGTAGAAAAAATAATTTTGTTTCACTTCACTTTATGACAACTTAGTACTTAGTGGATGATTCGTTTGTATTTAACTAACGTATATTATATTGTTAGCTAGTATAACATCTCACACCGTGTTGCAATATCTCTGTCTTCGAATTTAACAATCAATGACATGAAAACATACCTGGCGCAAGCGTTAGAAACATCCTATGTAATCCTAAAGAATGTTGGTACCCGTTATTCACGATGTACTTTTTTTAATGTGTGTCATCGTCCGTAGAAGTGCATGAGCCAAATCACCTTCTCTTAATTTATTGGTTGAATATATATTCTACGAGTTCATTGGTTCAAAATGACTGGACGCCGTGACAATAAACTAAGTAGCAGTCAAATGCAAAGATTACGCCATTATGACAGGACATATATTCCGCTTGGTGGGTCCAAGGCGTTAAAATTCAAAAGGTATAATTAGAGACCATTAAATCAAGAATTGAAATTGAATGCGATAGGATTATATAACGGCCACCTGTGTGTCATAAAAAATAAGACTATTTAAACCAGTCTGATTGTTGTGACATCATTTGGCAGACGTCGTAATTGATGTACACATGCATAGGGCGCATAGCATCACATTTAAACACTGTCTTAATTTCGCTTGGAACAATACAAATAATTAAAGATATATTTAACATCAATTTATCAGAGATGGGACTTGCTTGGACTTTAGATATGTTTAAGCAGTTGTTTAGAATGTGAGATTTCCTGTTGGTTTTTCATTAAGGAGGTTATACTTCCGCCGACTAGCACGTCACACGGCAGGACACGCGGCTGGACACGCCTCAGTGACCACGGGCCAGTTCAGTTCTGTTCACTGGTGCTAATTAGCTGGTGATTGGAAAAAGCCGTTTTAAAGTTTTTATAGGCCGATTTCGAAAATTTAAACTCAGATTACTGGCAAATTAGAATACGTATTTTATGAATCACGAAAGTTGCCATGGGTCATTTCAGTCGATCTTTAACTCACAGATGTCACATTTCTCCCTGAGGTATAAAAAACAAACAATATAATGATCATAAATCTGATATTATATAAATCTAACATGATCGCTACCACCTGAGAGTGAGTGAGTGAGTTGGGGTTTAACGTGTTTTGAAAAACATTTCAGTTGATAAACACGCGGATGACAAGCATTCTAAATAGAACTCGGTATTTTTCTATATG
The DNA here is from genome assembly GCA_921293015.1 of Phorcus lineatus. Lineage (NCBI taxonomy): Eukaryota > Metazoa > Mollusca > Gastropoda > Trochida > Trochidae > Phorcus > Phorcus lineatus. The sequence goes on along the minus strand of OV121090.1, from coordinate 44,853,016 downwards.
AAGTATGAAATCACTATGAAGGATGTAATAGGTGACTTTATTCTGTTTGTCAGGTGATTTTTAATATAGGTGAGAGAGAAAAGGCGACTTGACATGAGCTAATATTGGATCAAACACTTCCTTTTTTTACCTAGTGTCCATTTACATTATGCAGTTTTGGAAGCATTAAACTTAATGAAAATTATGACAATGAACTAATTCCTTACTCAAATTGCACAATGTTCATAGTAGATGTATTTAGTCCTTGCGGGGTTTGAAAGTAAGACATATTCTAAAGATGTACATGCTAATTATATCCACTGGGGAAAAACTACCCTTTGTAGTCAAAGATGCATGATCTGTAAAATTATTTCTCTCTATTTTAAACAACTTCATCCAATGAAACATAAAAATATTCTAATGAGTTAGCTGGCAGTATCAACTCCTTCAAAGCAAGTACTTTGCTGCTTGATAACACATCATTCCTCGTTTCACCTCCTTCAAAAGACGATGACTTTATAGGGTTATGCCTTTTGCCCAAAGTTTAACATGAATGGGCAAATGAAGTGTGATGTGATTGCAGTAATTATTGTGAGGAATGCAAGAAATGGTTCAACAAAGTGGGGATTTTGTTATTAATCTAGGGACAGCAAGTTCACGTCAGATATCATTTCATTTCTATTGAATCCTCCATTTATTTTTGGAAAGTAATTGACACAAAAATATGTTTCCTTTCTCGTTACGTCAATTCGATGGCAATAAGAGTGAAGGTCAATGGCAATTTAGTGTCCAACTTAACAGAACTTGCATAATCAATTAACACATCATTTTTTTCTTGTCGCACTTATGCTTGCTTCCGACAGAAAGTGAATAAAAACAAACAGATTAAATTACACAAAAGATTCACTAAAAGAATGTCCATGATATTGAATGTTGTTTTCAGTTAACGTTCCTGACTACCAACACTAAGCACTTTATTTATGTAGCAAACATGCATTATCTATCACCAATTTATTACTGCCTTTTTCTCTTCAGGTTGTGAAGATGTAAGCATTAAACTCTTGACATCGGATACAAACACTCATTGAATGAAGTGTAGGGTATAAGAACACATAATTCAATTGGCCAAATGAAATCAATCCAATACCTTGCATTTGAAATCGAATAAGCTTCGAGCTAGACTAACAAGTGTTCGGGTTGTTGATGGTGTTTAAGTAGATGTGGGCAGTGTCATTATCCATAACCAGATAGAGGGGTGCAATCTTAGTCTTTAAAATAGATTTGTGTTAATTGTATTTAGTTACTGAACAAATGTTACTGGGTTGAATACTCATTGATCTGTCTTTAACAAATTATATGCCATCGAAAATGAGCAGGTGACCATTCCATGGCAGAATAGGTTAGTTAAAATGAAGACAAATATTTCATTTCTCTACGAAGATCTAAACATAATCTAAATAATCACATTTAACTAAGTATAACAAACAATTTGAGTAAATAAAAGTTTATTATACATTATTGTATGTTTTAAGAAACACAATGAGTGGATTGGTTCTTTGCTGGTATGAGATGTTATTTTCATCAGTAACTGACTGACACTTGCGAAGAAATGGCTCAATTATCGGATTTAAAATTCTAAACAAAAATCCTATTAGCTTATTTGTATATTTGCTTTGGATTTGTCCCATGTATTACTATTTTTACAACATTTTCGACTTAAGTCTATAGTCTAATGATCTGAGGGCCTAGATAAGTGATCAATGGTCGTATGTCAGAAAATTGATGTCCCTTAGCATCAACGTTGGGCGAATATGAAGATAACTGCGGAAACACATTTTTCAATCTTGATTTGTAAGTGATTATATATATGAATAATGAATAATTCACATCAGTCAACACATGGGTGCAGAAAGGGGGAAAGTTAAATTTGATGGGTATCAAACATATCTCTTTTGATAATTGCGGATGACTATTGGCATGGTGATCCCTGAGGAATATTCCCTGTAGCACTTAGAGTTTTATGAAATTAATAATGCTAATGATAAGATGAAATCGTAATTATCACATTTTAGGCATTAAAAACCTCATATGTAAACATATCTTAAGAAAGCACTCACCGATATCAAATCAATAACAGGCTAAAAATCAAAACATCAATCATGAATGTTAAATTTTAAAACATTTATATAAACAAAATTATTTTTTTCATTTCTATGTTCTGTTGAATTTTACTTATACTGTATAATTGGGAAAACTGGCAGATTTAACATTTCTCCATAAGGAGAGATTTAAAAAAAGTCCAACAAATTAATAATTAGAAAATATATCAATATAACATTATCACTACTACCTGAGAGAAGGTATCGTCAACATGTACTAGCAGAAAATGTATATATGCTATACATTTCATAGTTAAAATGAACTGATTTATTTGAAAAACAATACATCAACACACCAGATATCAATCAGGACAATTAACATGATTTACGTCTATTGCAATGAAAGTTTATAGATAAAAGCGTTTACTTGTAAGAGACTAAAGTTTAAATGTGAATATAGACACCTTGGGAAAGCTTTACAACACATACTTTTTCATTTATTGTCGTGATTTGAACTAATTCTAGGATCACATGCATGTATCAGAATTTGTCTATAATTGAAACGTTTCTGATGATATAGCAAATCAACACAAACACAAGTTACTACTTATTATAATTAAAACACATTATTGTCATTCTGCCAATTTTGTTAAGAATCATATAGATGTGACTGTTTGCAGTAATTGACATTACATACATAATGTAGCTGAAGTTTTGAATCAGAAGACTAAAGCGGCTGTTTGTCACAATCAAATTTTGTAAAATGTCAATGAAGTCAATATTTTTCCTACAGAAAGTATAAAATCACAATGAATGAGGTAAAAAAAAAGAGTGTAATCTTGGTCATACAGCATATAATGTAACAAAGGCAGAGTGACATGAGCATATAGCGTATCAACTGCACTTTCCACAGAGTATTTCACTTTCATCATAAAGCTTTGTATTGTTTCAAGAAGGAAGTTCGCTAAATAACTGATATAGCTCGATGTGAATTGTATTATTGCCCTCCTACCTTACTCGTATTACACACTTCTCGTCACCAAACGAATGAAGTTGCAGAGTCTTTGTTGGAGTGAGTGATTGAGTGAGTTGGGGTTTAACGTGCTTTGAACAATGTTTCATATATCTTGATCTGAAGCTGTACCTGCTAATAATAACCACTGAAAAAAATGTGCCCTTTGTGGTCAAAGATCCAAGCCCTGTAACCATATTTTCGTATTAGACATGAAACAGAATTCTGATGAATTAGCTGGCAGCATTGACTCCTTCAAAGCAAGTATGTTGCTGCCTGATAACACAGCATTCCTCGTTCCAGCTTCTTCAAAAGAAAACGAATTTACAGGATCATGCCTTTTACACTAAGTTAAACATGAATGAGTCGGTGCAAATGAAGTGTGATGTGATGGCAGTAATTATTGTGTAGAATGTACTTGCAATGAGTAGAAATGGTTCAACAAGTGGCGATTTTGTTAACAACTTTTGTAACAGAGGACGAGTACACTTCAGATGTTATTCTACTTCTACCCTGTCCCACGTTTATTGTTGGAAACTTATTTTGACGAAGGTATGTTTTGTTTCTCGTTACTTCAATTTGATGTATATTACTGCTTTTTAAGATTTTCTTTAAAATGAACTTGTTATTGCATTCAATTTATCAAGCACCAGCTAAAACAGAACATTTGATTCATGTGCAATATGTTCCTAAAATTGAAAGACAGTCCCTCACAACTAACACTAATCAATTATTTGAAAAATTGTGTGTATGCTCAGACCCTAAATAACATGTACAAAATTGATGACTATTAGATTTATAATTTGTGAAACACTATCTCCTATCTGCTTTTGATATGTTTCCAAATTTGTCTGTTTTAAAAAAATCCCAAATTAATGTCTATATATTGTCACTATCCTGAACTTATAAGCTTCAAAATATTACTCTTCAGCAACGGTCGGTACTCCTCAATAAATGACATCATGCAAAACGTATGGCTTAAGCGACTACAAGGACGCAAAGAGTGCATTTTCATGTTACAATTACCCCCCTTTCATTCTTTTTGTGTGTGATCTAAAACACAATATTTAAGAAAGCACAAGCCTCGAGATATTTGCTGATAAGTGTAAAAAAAGAATTTAGCTTGGGCCTCCATAACTAAGAGCATTGGAAAACAGAACTCGATTTCACGTTGCTTTTAGTGATCATTTTACTTTAAATAAAGAGTATATGAAACTAAAACGATTTTGTATTTTTCAATTTTAAGATTATTGCTAATGTTAAAAGCGTCAGTATCTGTGATGACTGTTAAAGACAAAGTTGGTTTCAAATAAAATCTCAATCCTTAATAAATAAAAGATAATGCAGTACCTCCGCCATAAATTCCTCTTGAAACAATACAACTGTAGAGACATTATTCGTTGATCAAAATGATGAAATGCATTCACATGTGACACAATCTTGACCAATGCCATCAGACGAGATACCTTTGAGGAATTCTGTCTGGAACATTTGTCAGTGTCATCCATAAATTTATTCGTTTCCGACATTCAATTTATATCTTCATCTTCAAACTGGTTCCCGGGCCTCGTTCCGCTTGCGCTAAAGAGAGGCCCCAGCACCAATGACACAATGGCGGCGGCCACTGTAGCAAAACAAGATGGCGGACGACATAGGTTTATCACTGAAATTTCTTCGTTTTGGTATTTCCAGGGGACGTCATGAAACGTCATTGTTATCTTGATTATATGTCGACATTCTATGTCGATCGCCGGTCACTATGAATTTTTAGAACGAAGGGATAATTTGAATTTGAATATTAAACTTGACGAGGCGGGCTGCACAATGTAAACAAACACAGACACGGTCAGTGCGGTAGTTAGAGGGGTGCTAACATCGGAAACAGTTACATTTCCTTCCGATAATTGGTATTTTTCTTCTCATGGAACCTCAATTTTACATTCCCTCGCCTTGGCACAATTTTTTACGGTCGGATTATTGCTCTCGCCTCCGTTGAAAGTTGAGATGTAGAGATGAACATTTGCATAACATCTGTCATTTCTATCCTATTAACGTTTATTTGATGTTATAGTCTGTCTTTAAGAGAAATATGTGCACAGATTATATCCCATTACACAGACAGCCATTATGCAGACACTTTTAAAAACCCAGTACGCAGACACTTAAACACAAGGCCAACGATGACAATCCCTCTGAATATAATGGGACAGTCCACTTGTCTTGTCACATTGGAATTCAATACTTAGAAATAATTGTTTATTTGACAATACAATTTACTTACTAAAATTTGCATTAGTTTCAATTTACTCCATTCAGATTTAAAATGACTTGTTATATAAATGTAACTTGCAATATAAATATTAAATAACTCTTCTTTTACTTGTTAATAGTGATACAATGATATCACCAGTTGGGCTTGTGATGTCTACATAACTTTGATTTTACTAGCAAAAAGTGATCCACAAATGTCACCCGTTAGTCTAGTGATCTCTACAAAACTTTGTTTCTACAAGCAAATGTCACCTGTTGGTGTAATTGTCTCTACATAACTTTGTTTCTACAAGCAAAAAGTGATCCATTGATGCCACAAGCTTGTCTTATAATCTATTCTCAACTTTGTTTTTATTAGCAAGAAGCTAATTTTCTTTGTCATTAAAGGTATAAAAATGTAAACCAGACGTGTGTTTGCTATCAATATGGCTGGAGTGTGTAGAGTTGAATATTTGATGTCAAGAAAAGGAACCCCTCATATTGTTTTGGATGGAGTTGTCTATACCAGGAATAAGGTCAGACAAACCTGTACCCACTGGAGGTGCAATGTAAAGACCTGCACGGGGACATGTTCAACTGTCGGGGACTTCCTTCGAACACAGACAGAACACAACCATGCGGCAGATGATGACACCAGGCAGAAGTTTGTTAGCGAACTACGCAAGCGAGCTAGAGAGGAGACCACGCCAATGCCGACCTTGTATGAGCAGCAGCTTGCAGCAGGGTATGAAGATAATCAACACGTTCTTCCATCTTTCCCAAGCGTCAGCAGCGCCCTCTACAGACATCGCCGCAAGACCATTCCAGTGGTACCTAAGACCCGCCCAGAAGTGAATTTGGAAGACAAGTGGACAGAGACAAATGATGGACGTCGTTTCCTTCTACTTTCTGATGGTGAACAAGACAAGATTCTGGTTTTCTCAACTGCTGCACAAATCCAGGCCTTGCAGACTGCTGATACCAAATAATAAAAATGAATACCAATAAATAACGTCAACATTTATACAGCCTACTATGATTGCAAGACATCAAGATTATCTATTACTGTTCACGTAGTTCAAAGGCTGGGTTGGACGATGTAGGATGGGGAACAAAAAAATGCTTGGAGAGAATGTACTACATGAGATTTCGGTTTAGGCCTAGTGAATACAGTTCTACTCATAACATCAAAACAAACTCTTTCCTCTCTCAGTCCTATTTCCATGCTAAAAAAGGTAGTTGGATTAACTCGATGAAAACAGACCTACGTCCCGGGTTTGTTGGATGTACAACGTTTCATTCAAATATATCAATCGGATACAGAGACCGATAGAAAGGAACCATAATTTTGTCCATCCTGAAAGTTTTGTGATGGTATTATTCACAGAACTAAGAAAAATGTAACATTTCGTGGAAATATGTTGTGGGAAGAATTCAGGATAGGAAATATGTATAAATTATGCACTCATGTTATGAGTAGATATAGTTGACAAAAAGTGCAACTGTATGTATAAATCGATATCTAGGTAAAATGTAGCACATAATAGGAAACTCTTTGCACTCTCAGACGCGGGAGTAATATACTGTATAAACACTGGTAATGAAACAAGTCGAAATGCTATTTACCTAAATGTCACCGTTTAAAACAAATCATAATGTAAATGATCATCGATGTATATATATACAGACATTTTAACTTGTGTCTTTTTATTCTTTATTGGTCTTCTTCAAGGTAGATCAGCGATGGCTGATAATGATTTATTGAAAAAGCAAGCTTTCACAACAGTACAGTACTAGTGTTGGAATATTATCAATCGAAACAAATATCGGTGTACTACTGTCTATACAAAGAATGTTGAACTCCTGAATTGCCACATTACTTTCTTTTCATGACGTTCATCTACTTCGATCTTAATCATCGTCAACTGAAACACAGGAAAGGTTATCTACACGCAGTACCACTAAATGTGACCACGAAAAGTCTTGTCTCAGATTTATAGTTTGTCTAAAAACAAAGACATTTTGAACATCAAGTATGTCTTTGCTCGATTCAACTTATCTCACTTTTTATTAAAACCAGTTTTATAAACCAAAGTGATGGTTTAAACCCTTCACCTACCTTTAAGATATTTGGTGAAACATAATTTAAAACAATAAAACTTTATTGCTTATTCACGATCCTCTCATTTTTGCCAATAATGGTTGTCATATCCCAAATAATTTAGAACGTATAAGAACGAAAGGGTAGCTTTCTGATTTGATAATTTACGCAGAGTAGTTTATTTGATTATTCACGATCGATATGGCCCCAAACATTTTAATTGGAACTCGATCAAAATCTTGTTTCCTGTGAGCAAACGAATTGTTACCTTGCAGTAAGAAATTGTTCCAAGACACCATCCGTAACGTCGTTGTTTCGAATACACTACACTATCATACGTTTATACTGAATTACAACCCATAAATTAACGTTAAAATGTCTCTCACCTCTCATCCGTCGCACACGCATTTTTATCTCTACAAGATGAAGCTTGAGACAAGACTTATCAGTAAATATGAAGTGCTACCAATGTTGTAGTCGAATGTCGCGTTTGCACTTGGTCACGGCAAGACGTAAACAAAGATGTTGGCTAATCTAAACTGTACAAAGGCAGCCTTTCCAGTCATGTAGCCATGATTGAGTATACTGTTGTTTACATTCCGACTGAATTGGAATGTAAAAAAACAGCCCCCATCTTTCCTTTTTCATGATGAAGGCTGGTGGCGTCTGGCGAAACATAACAACAGACTTGATGGCTTATAGAGGGCGATCTTCTTACCTCCTTGAAAATACATTTTTGACACGGTTATTACACTAACAATACAGACAGCAGCAATGACGCGATTGGTTGACCTTGTACGACTAATTCCAATGATCGGATTGCCAGGGTAAATCAGTAGATTGCATGTTTAGAAAGAACGATTTGAGCCTTCAACATCAGGTCAGAAGGCAGATTAGTTTTACGACTATGAGCAAAATATGTGCATGTGAAGTACATGAATTGTGAAGATTTGTTTCTAAAATGAAATTTTGTTAGGGAACACCATCGCCATGCAATACTTTATCTTTGAAAAGAAATACTACGATTCATGTGCATACTAAATGGAAATAAAAGTTTTCAGGGGGTGATAATAATCATTTGCAAATGTTTTCTTATTAGATAAATAAATAATATAAATTCCATGCCTTTTGCTAAGTAGTTTTCAACAAGGTTTCCTGTGACCTTCCATAATTCAATTTCTTTTAAAATGATTTTACTTTTTATCGCCGCTCAATGAGAGTAAATTAGTTACAGGAATAAACACATTGAGATGGATCAATAATGTAGATATTCTGTAATCAAAGTACAAGTAAGGGTATGGTCAGCCAGTATTAACAACAAGAGTAATTATCCGTCTTCATGTCATACGAATGTGAAACATTACTGGATTTAAGTGTTGTCAGTAAAAGACTCAATGGATTTAGTTATTAGAAGTAGCAAATGCTCTCATTTTGTTTGACCAAAGAGAAAGATGCAAATTACCATGAACAGGATGTCCTTCCAATATCAAGGGAATAACAAGGTAAAACAAAAAAAACCCATTTAACATTCCGAACGGACGTAATTGAAATGGCCCCGGTATATGATATGACATTGTGAGGAATGCAGCAGAAGAGTTCATTGAATAAACAATGCTTAATATGTAAATAAATTCACAATGTTTGCGATCAATAACTGGATTTCACAATAAGTAACTATTTATTTACACTCCGACATAAAAAGGAAAAATTGTATGCTTAATAAGGTGAGTAAATCACTGTAATGTTTGAAAGAGAATGGCATGGGTTGAGAATGTTAAATCTACATAAGCAACTGAATCGCTTTTTTGCCTATAACCTTTAAAGCTTGTAATCTGCATCAAACTGGCAAACGATTGATAACGATGAAATAGTGTTTGATTCAGTGAAATATTAGAATAACAAAAATTAAAAACTAACTGATAAAATTATAAAAACACAAACTTTTGCTTGATGTTCCTACTCTTTTATTTATCTGTTGTGAAAATATATAGAGGATATTTGACATTTCTTGTCGAATACCATGGATATCTCATCGAGTGAAGTAGAAATTTATATTTTCACGAGTGGCGTAGCCACCAGTGTAAATATATGATTTTCTACTTCACGAGATGAGATATGCATGGTATTCGACGAGAAATGTAAAATGTTCTATTTATTATGTTTCCCAAAACCCCGTAATGACCCTAACTATATGAATGGAGAAGCTAAAATGCTTCGCGAGGGCGGCCGTTGCATGACGTCATTCAATTGTTTCATGACGTCACAGACGACGTCATATGATTGTTGCATCATTTCACTGAGTAGAATACCATTTTTATTTCACTCAGTGAATATACGGGTTTTATTTTCACCGATAAATGGCATATTTCACCATTCTAAATATAATAAAAAAAACGTATCTTCAATTTATCCTTGAAGATGTGAACTAAATAACAGATCAACTGTGCATGCAAGCGCTCATCGACATTTCCATTAAAATTTTTGTAACTCCAAGCAGTAATCCTCAGATATAAGATTGTTAACTAGATATTGGTCGCCAAGAGAATGATGTGACAACTCATTCTTTGGGTCTCTCTTGGGCAAACCTTATATTCCTGCATATATATTTTCTTCTACGTTCACGACAGCTTATTTCCTACCGCAAGTATTGATTACCTTTTGGGGTGTCAAAGTCGGAAACAACTCTGACATTAATCTTCATACATAAAGCGTACGTGTGTGACAGGATATTTGGAATCACATAAAACGTTTGATGTCATTATTCATTGGTTATATGTGGGTTATGTCATCATGAATCATAACCAGCTTTGGTCATAGACATGGGATTTCGATGCATTTTCATGTTGATTTTACCAGGGAATAGTACTTTCTTTGTGAGGTTAGATTTTTTTATAATTGTTTTGAGAAAAAGAAATCTCATTTGAATCCCTTAAAAAGTCTCAACCTATGATCTTGTCATCAGGAGGCTTGAGAATGCTACGAAAGTTACGTTGCTGTTAATGATAACACATTAAATGTAATATCTTGGACTTTTTCCCGTGTAAGGGTTTTCCAACGATTTGACAGAAAGTATGCACTTGAAAGCAACGCGTTTCATAAATTCAGAGTAAAGTTACACCTTTTACTACCCATGTGATTTACGTTATGTTGATTTTCCCTTTTTTGGCATGACCAGAGAGTCAAATAGAATCTACAAAGAGTTAGGTATTGTTGTTAAGTATAAGTGCGTTCAGCATCACCAAAACACATGCTAATACGTACACTACCTGAGCTGATCCTTCCTTGACGGGACTGAATATAACTGATAAATGCCATGTGTGTCACAAAAAGATATATTGTTTTGTTTCAAAGGAAATGTGTTGAATTAGGACTCTTCACAGGGATAGCTTTTTTCCCGGGGCAGAACTCCAAAACCGCTCATAAATTATTTCTGAAACGTTGTATGTGCGTTGCGCATCTTCTGAAGTGATACCTTGTGATATTTTGAGATTTCTGAATAAAGTTTAGTTTCTTAAAGAAAATGTTTAAGTTCGACTCTGTACACGGATAACTTCAAGTTCAGAGCAGAAGCCCAAAAATTATGCATGATATGGTGCCTTTGATATACTAAGATTTTGGAAATGGGTTTATTCTTCTTTCCATGGAAACATTTAGACATTGGAAAGCTTCATTCCTGGAGCAGAAAAAAAATAGTCATTGGCTCGTACACCTTTCTGAATCTGTACTCAATGGTTATATATGTCCTTTTCAATTTTTTCAATTTTCGCCATTAGCGCATCATTTAACTCTTTTATGTTATATATCTATGACAGTGTCATGATTCTTTGAAAATAGATGTTGGACTGTTCAAGACAACAAAAACATTCTTATGGGAATCCCTAAATTACACTTAAAACTTGACTTATTCATTTCGAAGGTAAGGTGAAGGAGAATTATCATGATTAAAGGAAAATGTATTTCTTGAATGTAAATTTTACTCTGGGTGTACGTTAATTTCAGAGGGCCATTTCCAGTACTAATCCTACGGCTCAATATATGAAATACAGCTAAATTTCTTGTTGGAGCATAGACGGCTTCAGTGACTTGTTAAGTGAGATTAACGACAATTTCAACCTCGAATCAAACCTGTCTTGTCATGGCTCGATGAGCTTCTCATAACACTGCATAGAACTGGAAGTTATTGGATCAGAAAGAAATTATTTACTGCAAATGGCATACAGCTGTGTGTGGGTTCCATTAACGATATCCTTTCGTATTTGACATTATTGTCTAAATTATATGGTTATGAATATCAAATAAAGAAAAAGACACAACTAGTCGCATTATCCAAACATAAAATTTACTGCCTATTGTATGTATTGTTAACAACTATTAAAGAATTGGAATTCGAAATAATTTCTTATTATCTGTTTTGATTAAGCTATTTTCCTTCCAACCATTGCACTTGGCAAAACTGCTAACGCAACACTACGTGACCAATACTGCTTCTGAAAAGGTGCAATGAAAATGCTCAAAGCTCTCTTGACGTTTATTATTGACTAACCACACGAACGATGTTTTACCACATATGTCATGTCCGGATGTGTACTGTTCACGTATGTGTATTTCCTGTTGCCTTGACCGATGACAGTCTTTCATGTCTCGGTCGGAAATATGCCTGACAAAAGTTCTCTTGCATGCAAAGTATGAGTTAGAGATTATCTGAATCACAATTATTGTTAAGAACGACTTTTTGTATTCTATCTTGCTAACCTTAAATTGATAATAAGCTAAGATGTGAACCTGCAGCCAGCATACAACATAATTGCAAGTGGAGATTTTTAAAAATTACTTTACAAAAGCTCATAAAATTATGTTAGTGATACGAGTAAGCTCCCAGGACGTTTTATTAAAGTCAGTAACATAATCAATAAGTTAAATTTTAAAGCATTCATCAATACCTATATGTAAATCAAGCTACCAGTTTCTTCATTTCACACTCGTATCATATTGGAACAAATATGGTTATGTTCAGATATAACACTTCTTTCTTTCACGAATTTTCACACAACAAATTCTGAAAAAAGGCTGGTCGTTGATTTTGTTTTTTAGACGTGTCATCATTCATTGATCACTAACTGACAGCGATCTTTCCAGAGTTTTGTTTAATAAAGACAGAGATAATTGAGACGAAGATGTAGATGTTTCCAAAACTCAGATGAAAACGAAAAGTGTCTTTAAATAGCCAAATTTGGAGACACCCTAATTAGGCTGAGAACTATTTCACGTCGGGTGCAAACTTGGTTTAGGTTACTTCTTTGAGTGGCATTTAGAAGTTGGGAGGCAAATAAGTACACAATTTTATGGATAACAACTTCTTTAATCTGAAAAGTGCGACGTTTCGACAGAGATTCTTGTATCGTTGTCAAGCATAAATGGGCTACTGAGGTGGTGATATATATACAGGTACAACATAATGAGATATTTAATAATAACAACAATACATGATTGAGAAGAGGTAACAATAGGGGGTAGTAGAAGCCAGTGGTAAAATGATGTACAGTGAAGCCTTAGATTGCAGTGTTTTTACAGGAAACTAGGGTTGATTGATAAGTTGGTCGTAAGCAGAGGGAATGTAATAACCTTGATCACGATTAATCTGAGGACGGTGCCGTTTGATCATCAAACTTTCCGTCAATTTTTCGTTTGGTGTAGTCAGTGTGGTGTTTTGCTAAGATTGTCACATCTTCCCAGTTGATTCGATGATTGGGGTTGGCTTGTATATGGTCACAGATGACGGATTTGTTGTCTGATTTTGAAGTTGATGATTGGTGCTCTTTGATTCTGACGTGGACAGGTCGAGATGTTTCGCCAATGTATGAATGTCCGCAATTGCAATCTATTTTGTAGACTACACCCTTCATATTTGGCTTCTTTGTTTTTGATAGGTTTCGTCCATTGGCCTGCAGGAGATTGTTGATGGTGGATGAGGTCGAATAAGTGGTGTCTATGCCGGCTTGATGTTTTAGGAGTCTGCTTATCTGGTGGGATGGCTTGCCGATGTAGGGGATTGATACTTTGATGGGAGCAGAATCAGGTTGTAGGGGTTTGGAGGAGGGTGCCAGGGTTGCTGCTATGGTTTTGTTGACCAGTTTGGATGGGTAGCTATTGAGGTTCACAAAAACGTCCCTCAGGTGTTGTAATTCATCTGTTTTGTTTTGTTGAGCAAATATTTTTAGCTCTTCTAGTGAGGGTGGATACTATGCCGGACTTTACTCGTGGTGGGTGGTTAGACTGGTAATGGACGTACTGATTTGTGTGGGTGGGTTTTCGGTAGACAGTTGTGTGCAGTTCATTGGATTGAGTTCTGGTGACCAAAACATCAAGGAATGGTATCTGGTTTTCGGATTCTGGCTCCATTGTGAATTTAACTCTAATGTGTTGGTTGTTCAGGTGGCTAAGCAGTTCAGTGGGATCACTGTCGGGTTGCAGGATGACGAAGGTGTCGTCCACCTTCCTAAACCAACACATTGGTTTGACTGGGGAGGTTCTAAGGGCTTTCTCTTCAAGGTCAGTCATATATATTTCGGTTAGGATTGGAGAGAGAGGTGAGCCCATGGGTAGTCCATGAATTTGTTCATAGATGTCTTCAACCCAGGTGAAGTATGTGGAGTTGATACAGGCAGATGTGAGGCTAATGATGGAATTAATGGAGAGGCTGGTTTCAAGGGGTTTGTCTAGGTTGTTGAGTCGCTCTCTAAGAGCTAGGAGGGCTTCTTCACGTGGTACATTTGTAAACAGATCTACAACATCATAGCTAACAATTGGACCTGGGTTAGAAATGTCACGCAGCTTGGCACAAAAATCAGTAGAGTCACTATAGAAAGAGTTTGCAGTTTTGCCTTAGGGGGATAATACATTTGTAAGATGCTGGGCTGTTTTGTAAAATACAGTATCACGTGAGCAAACAAGCAAGCGGGTTTTCACAGGATTTTTTATGAATTTTAACAGTAGCTCTAGCATAAGGGCATTGGGGATGAGAAACAGATAGTTTGCGATACAAGTCTATAGAGAGTTCATAGTTGTCACGAAGAGTCTTAATCTGAGTCTTGTGCATGTGTTGTCGGTTAAGTTTGGCGGTGGGGTCCTTCTGCAGCTTCCTGTAGGTGGTGGTGTCCTGCAGCATGTTGTTGACCATGGAATGGAAGTGGGACTGGTCCAGTACCACCGTGGCCCGGCCCTTGTCGGCTGGAGCAATGATGATGTCGGGGTCTTCTTTCAGTTCTTTTATAGCCTGTCTGTCGGATGGTGTCATGTTCGGCTTCTGTGGTTTGGCTTTCTGGAGGATATCGCTGATCTGGTGACGGAGGTAGTCGATCTTACCCCCAGGTGCTAGCTGCTGCAGTCCTTTTTCTATGTTAGTGATGAATAGGTCTGCGTTGATTTTAGGTGATGTAGGTGCGAACTTCAGTCCCTTGGCTAGGACGTTGACTTGTTGTTGGGTGAGCTGCTTCTTGCAGCCCATTTATGCTTGACAACGATACAAGAATCTGTCGAAACGTCGCACTTTTCAGATTAAAGAAGGTGTTATCCATAAAATTGTGTACTTATATGGTTTTGGTTACGTCACCAAAATAATCAGTATGCGCAGCGACAAAACCCTGCAAGCACTTCGATTTAGAAAGGAAATTCTTGTATTTATTCATTGCCTCAAAAAGAGGAGAGAATAATCAGGGCAAATGACATTATAATTCATTCGCTCAATACTTTATGCCATCATATATTGAATTATCCTTTATGAAACGTTATTCCGAGTATTTCATCTCTTGAAGAGTATGCTTTTTTTCATAGAAATTATATTTGTTCATATAACGATGCTATTTTTGCAAAGACAGTTCTCTTTTCCTTAAATGCAACAGACACCAATTTAATTTTAAAAATCGGGGTTTCAGATGATTATGATAATTTCTAGGAAGAATCTATATCTTTTTTAAAAAGGAATTGAATGGCTACATTTATCAGTACAGTATTTCTTCACTTTTGTTTGGATGCTTGTCATCCACTTGTGTAATAACTGAAGCAATGTTCAAAACACGTACAAACCCAAGGGGGGCGCAGCGAGAGACTTAGAGTTATCTGTTCCTTACTTTGCATCAAACCAATGAGATCTCTCGCTGCAGCCACACTCCCGTAGGGTCCAAGGTGACGGCGGCCATTTATCTCATGAGCATTAGGTTTGGTGTGGAAATCGTCTTTTGGCCGTCCTCTTTAATTAACCCCAAATATTTATTTCTTTAAGTGAGTTGGAAATGAAAGGCAAATCATTTGAGAACATGTCTGCATAAATGTTATATTGATTGCGTGCGTATTTATTGTAGCATTTGGTCAAGAAAGCGGGTGGGGGCGAATCGAGTGTCTGACCTTTCCATATACTTTTAACAGAGGAACAATTCCATTCGTGGTGTGTTCTCAGAAACAATTTTTTTCTTTTGTATAATTAAAAACAAAATGTTTTTAATGATCCGAGGGCCCTTCTTAAGTGCTTGCTTCTCGCGTATCGTTGTTATGGAACAGCTCTTACTAATATGGAATATGTTTTCCCAACCTGACACGAAAAATTATGAATTGTTAATTGGTACATGCTTGGTTATAAACGTGTGAAATTCCAGGAAGAATATAGGCGAACATGTCAACAGATTAAGAAGATTGAAGGCGTTTGAGCGTTTGATGAAACTTCATGGACCTTCTTCCCGAATGTTTCGCGTATTGAAAGAGACGGAAATTTTGGTCTTAATTAGTTTGTTTCAAAGGCTGTATAGACGAATTTTGAGAAATGACTATCCTCTTACAGTTTCGTTTTTCCTGTTATTTTAATTACACTTGCAAAATAATAGTGTTTGAATCACAAAATCATTATCTTTAAAGTTTTTTAAGATCTAAACTAGATATAAAGGTGGCAAGTTCAAGGAAATGAAGTCAAATTTCTACCTGATCCGTCCACTCTCTTTTATATGCTTGTCCTGCACGTGTTAACAACTGAAATATTGTTCAAAGCACGTTAACCCCCAACTCACTCACTCACTCTTCCTAATGACGATTCAAACGAAACTAAGTTCATGTCTGTAGCAAACTTTCTAAGCAGGGGGCTTAGGCTTCGGATCAAGAGGTCCGTGGTTCGAATCCCGCCAGGGCCTCGGCAACTTTGTATGCAGTAGAGAACTGTTCTACTCGCAATAAGGTTTGGGTTCAATACTACACTGAAGTTCAGCTATTTTCAGCCGATGCTCGTAGATTTCACCGCAATGCATAGCCACAATGGTGTTAAGGGCTTTCTCCCTGCAAAAAATACCAGCAGCCGTGATATAAGTAAATACTCTTTAAACCCCTAGTCACCTCACCTCATGTTTAGGTTAAGAGGCTTGATGAGTCATTATTTTACCCACGTTTATACTTCGTAGCGGGGGTATTTAGCGGTCATTCCGTCCGTCCGTCCGTCTGTCCTTCCGGCCGGTAACTTTACTCAAACACCGTTAAGTCTAGATCAACTTTTCACACTTGTTAACCATAACTTTGTCTACGGTTTGGACCTCTTTTGAATTTTCTGGAATTCATTTTTTGTCGTTTCCATGAAAACTTCATTTTTTTACTTGGTTATATGGTGTACAATGGGGACATATTTTCTCAGAAATTGTTAGACCTAGAGGAGTAACATTTTGATTTTGGATACACCTGATTATACTCTTGATCGAGTTCGAAAGCCATTTCCGAAATTTTATTTTTGACAGAGTCGTTGCTCTTGCTTCTGAAATTGGACTTGCTCCAATGGGGACATATTTACTCTTAAACTATTTCAGTAACTTTTATTTAATCAGGTTATCCAGAATCATATTAATTCAGACTAGATTTTATGAATATTTGTTCATTTTTTTCTCCTTTTCTAATCAAGGTACCATTGTGTCATGCTTCCTAGTAGCGGTACCGGTAACATTCACAAGACTGTAATCTTCACTTCAACACACTATCAGTCGCTACTTTATGATTGTAATAAATATCTAAAGAAACTCATATAAATTTTGATATCATTAAGCACGTACCTCTTTTTTAAAAAGCATTTAAAGTATTTGAAAAGGGCATCTGCATGATATAATATAGAATGTCAATATAACATGGAACTGTATTTTGTTTTCATGCATGAGTCCATTTCTTAAGAAATAGAGCTTTGATGATGACTTGAATGGCCAAATTTGCAGCTCTATCATTATGAATCACGTGTTACTTCTTACTTGTCTACTGGTGTCAAGCATCTTTTTTGTTTATTCCTAAAGTTTTTACATATTATTATCAACAAGTCAACAAAAAGGAATAATAGTTTTATTATGTATCTTTTCAGACATATTAAAAACAACGTAAAATATATTGTCGATGACACTGACAAAGACTGTCTACACTTCTCTGATTTTGAAAAAATGGGCATACATTGGATTTCTCTGCTGTGATAGACACAAGCATTAGATTTGTAGAGGATCAGCGAGATATGAAAATTACTTAACATTGACGAGGGATGTCTGACCAGAACTTCAAATTCCCACTGTATCGAATTCTAGTTCTACGTCCTTTCGCCACTGGTTTATTTAGTCCGGTGCTTTTATTATATTGAACAGCCATTGAAATTTCACGCATTACTTTTCCAACAATGAAAAGGTATATTTTCTATTAACACGATTGCTTGTAATGTAAAAATCTTTGAATTACAATCAATGTCGATGTGGTTGGGTATTTTTTAAATCCACTATTTGGTCGTTTTTCATAGAGGGAAAATAATTGTTTTGTTTTTCACTTATATGTCAAATGGTTCAAAGGCATACGAATAAAAAATTTCGCTGTCAAGAATTGAAAGATTGCCGTACTCATTTCACAATAGATGGACCTTCCCAAAGCCTTTCTCGGCAATACCGATATCCATCTCCATATCGGAAACAGTCATTGGCATTGGCGATCCCCATTTTTTATGTCTTATATTCATTTTATATATTGTCAAGAGCATGTATTGAAGTTTTTTTATTTATAACTTTTTTGTGTAATTTATAAAAATATTTAATTGTAATTCATATAATCTGAACATGGTGACCCCCATTTTTTAGTATTTTTTATAAAAGGTTTAGATAAATCTAAATATTTTCCTTAAGGGGCATTTTAGAAGCTGTAGATCACTTGCTTGATACCGGTGTTAGTATCTACACCGAAACGTCGCAATTCATGCAATAAAGAAGTTGACTATCCATAAGAATTTTTTTGTTCTAAATCTAAATATTGTTATTTCTGGGTGTGGTATGTCCTTAACAATTTGTTAATAAGGTATATCGTTAATAAACTTCCTTGATGGTATATCTTAGAGACTCCTCTGAATAATTGTGTCATAGATAAAGCAGAAAGAATTGATATGTTAAGTGTTATACATTTATGTTGCTAAACAATAGAAAAACCCATGACATTTAGAAGTATAAAATCAATGCCTTCAAGTCTTTTATTGCAGAGACAGATAACATATTTGTTTCCGTTTTTGTTGTAATTGCTGTCTGGCTAGAAGTTCAGATTAACATAACAAGCATTTACTTGTTTACATGATTGTTTTTGTTATGCTGACCTAGAAGGATCAATTTATATTTCTCAGACAGACCATTCTGCTCCGACTGCTAACAGGGCTCTGAAAACGGTATTTATAAATATCTTATGAGATTGTTAAAATCAAGCAGCGACATAATACCGAACTGAAGGAGATACATGTAGTACTAATAGAAATTATTTTTCTTTTATTTTGGAAGTTAGGTTTTGATTATTCAATTTTAATTGACCATTATTTTGCTACACTTTTCTTCTCGAAGTCTTCAAATAAACTAGGGGAATTAAGATGTTTCAATTGAGAATTTAAATTTTTCATTATGTTTAAGGTCTAATAACTGTTAAAATAAATACCCTTACAATCTTGTCCATCACTGTCATACCCCATTTAGGTTCATACAACGACGTTAAATGACAGAATATTATATGTTTTCTGATATTAACTGTTTCAAACAAGCACTTCATTTAAGAAGTCCATTTACAGCCTTTAGGAATAAAAGTATGGTCACTAAATGATTAAAGGGTAAACTTATTATGACCACAATGAATTTGTTGTAACTCATTACTCGAAACATCATGCACATCGTAAGAATTCACTACTATGTGAGCGCAGGTGCAGAAACAAATCACTTTCACTAGTTCAGAAGTTCACTAGGCTAGAAGTTTAGATTAACATAAACAAGCATATACTTATATATTTTAACCTAGAAGGATCATTTTATATTTCAAATACAGACAATCTATTCGTTCTGGCTGTTTAGAGGCCTTTGATATTGGTATTTATACCCCTTGAGTTGCAATTTTAGTCATGCAGCGACAAAATATTGAAGATGAAGAAAGTGTAAAACTATGGGAAATAAAAATGAAATTTTAAAATTATTTTGGAACAAAGATAGTGTTTGATTTCTCAATTTTCATTAACCATGTTTTCCAAACTTTCTTTTCAAATTCTAAATTTTTCATCATGTTAAAAGTCCTTAAATCTTGATAACTGTTTTAACGATTTTTGTCCATGACTGTCAATAGTTTTCCTATTGTATGCCACCATGATTAATTGCTGAATATTACTGTTTTCTTTTAATGGCTTTTACGAAAAATAAAACATCTCAGAAATCACCCTTACATCATTAAGGAATATAATTATGGTTATAAAATTGATTTATGTACTTGTTATGACCAAACTATTGGGTTTTCTAGAACATCTTGCGCATCATGCAAAAAATACTAAAGAACAGAACAGATTTTATTTCGTATATTTGGTATATGAGACCAATAATACAGTGGTAATAAGATGATAATAACATATACATTAGAGCGATTTAAGCTTTTCAAAGTTTCGTTAATTAAAACATTTTTTCACAAAAAGAGCTAGCTTAATTATCAATTCATCATTTTGCGTATATATGAGTGATATAAACTTAAACATTGATGGGTAGTTCTGATAGTATGTAGGTAAATATCTTCTAAACAATCTCTTTCCTTGATCCACATAATTCGCATAAAGCATCATTAAAATCGTAACCACATATATTTATTATAAAACACCTAAATATTGTTAAGCCCTTCTCAAATGTGATGAATGAATAAAAATATAAAAAATTTCAGGTTGTGGAAGAGATTTAAACGTACAACATCTTGTTAAAGTAGATGATGCAGAAATAAAAATAAACCATTATTGAGTAAAAACGCCTCTTAGCCTTAATTCAAATGTTTTCATAAATATCTTAAACTCCCCTATGTTCTGCATTATCCAAGTACTACCGAATAAAAAGCTAAACAGAGTATATATAATGAAAGATACCAAGTTATTGTACCCTAACTCATCATATTTACAAAGCATTAGATAACAATGTTTTGGATGGTTGCCTGTAGACATTCTTAACAATCTAAACCAAAATTTTATAACTTTGATAAATCCATATTCATACAATCTCATCCAGTACAGCATTATTAGATGATCTGTATGCTATTCTTAACACATATTGCAATATTTTGTATGTACAACATCAATACCTTTTCTTATTTCAGTACACCATATTTCAGCACCATAAAACAGAATATTAAATATTTTCATAAAGATATTAAAATTCAGATTGGGAAATGTATACATCATCCTATTAATAGGCACAAGTTCCTTGTTTACCTATTTAGCTAATGTTAGACATGCGTGAGAGAAAACATTATTACATGAAAGACTATACCCAGATATTTATAATATGACACATCCCCTAGGTACACTAGGTTTAATAAACCATTTTTCATTTTGAGAAAGTGTACCTCCATTTTTGAAGAAAATCATTTTACTTTTACAAATATTAACAGTTAAGCATTAAACATTTTGAACAATACTTTTCTAAAAAAAATATTTTTTTCCGCAAATCAGAAACTTAATAAGAAAAAATAGCAACATCATCTGCAAACAAAGGTAAGATAGCGTCATCAATATCACAATCAATAAATATGCCACAATGTTACATTGGAGACTGTTCTTCACTTGTTCTGTTCGACCTTAAAATTGGTGCTGCTTTCGACACTATCGACCTTGATGTATTGCTGAAAAATCTTGTTACAGGTGTCACTGGCACTGCTATAGAATGGACGACCTTATATCACTCCAGCAGGCATCAGTCAGATTGTGAATGATCCCACCCCATCTCCTGTTACACTTGCTTGCGATGTTCCCCAAGGGTCTGTCCCAGGAGTGAGTGAGTTTGGGTTTCACGTGATTTGAACATTTTTTCAGTTATTAAACACGTGGATGACAAGCATCCAAAAGAGAGTGGACAGATCAGGGAGACAGGGATCGAATGATGAGGGAAAAGACGGAAAGAAAGGCATAGAGGGCAGGTTTTAGAAAATGTTGTCTGGCTTCTAACCGTCGACGTGTCCAGCTTGGGTGCCCCTAACAGGAGCATTTTACCTCCAGCTGGCAAAACTCTCAGGGTCTCTGAAGCACGCAAACCACCACACCACGATAAGTAATGAGGCAAGTGATGGAGGACCAAACTTAAATATCTAATAAAAAGGCAAAGTCACTTCCATACCACAGTTTTTCTGATTCCACTCAGCTAATGTCCTTCACGAAACCAAATCTGTCTTCTTCACGAAAATCAACGTTAACCATATCTGCCGATTGTTCAGACATCACAAACTGGATGGGTTCAAATATGTAAATTCTTAACCCAGACAAAACAGAGTCTCTTTTGGTGGGTCCGTCCGAGAGGCAACAGAAGTGCTCCATTGATTCAGTCAAAGTCGATACTTCACTGTCATCATTGGTGCGAGACGTTTGCGTCTTCTTGGATTTCGAACTCAGTATTGAGAAGGATATGAGTTACCTTTGCAAGATATAATATTTTCTGCTGAAAAATATTGGCAAATTTCGATTATGTATTAACACAGATACCGCAGCTCTCCTTTGTCTCTCCCTGGTCATTTCAAAACTTGGGTAGTGCAACAACTTACTAATCAACTGCTATTAAACTCCGTTTTGACAGATTACAACGTATTCCAAACATAGCAGCCACATTTGTGCCTATGTCTAAAATTATGGATCATATTAAATCCATCCTCAGACAGTTTCATTGGCTTCCGATTTGATATAGATGTCTTATTCAAAGTGTTCTTGTTGTTCACCAGTGTCTCAGCAACACCGCTACTGCATTTCTGTGTGACCTGCTACGTAGATCACTCCGTTCCGAGCAGCAGATGCTCAAAGTGCCAAGGTTGAAGCTTAAATGATATGGTGCCTACTTTCGCCTTCTTAGCTGCAGTTGAATGGAACAAACTACCCCTTCAGAAAGACTTTAAAGCCCCACTTACTTTTTGATGCCTTTACTAAGAAAATGCATTTTTCTCTCTTTGCGCCAGGGGCTCGGCAACTTTGTCTGCAGTAGAGAACTGTTCTACACGCAGTAAGGTTTGGGTGCAATGCTACACTGAAATTCAGCGCAGTACCACCCATGGTTCGCTAGTTCCAGCCGATGCTCGCAGGTTTCACCGCAATGCATAGCCACAATGGTGTTGCGGGCTTTCTCCCTGCAATAATACTAGCAGCCGCGATATAAGTGAAATAATCTTGAAAGCGGTGTTAAACACCAACTCACCTCACCTCACCTTTCTCTCTTTGAGCACAATATGGATTAAGCGCTTTACAAATCAACTATTTCTATAACTGTTATTCAGACAGTATGCCAAGACTGTCAAATGCTCAGCCAAATCAAGCAATTGCCTTCCTTGAAGCAGGCGCTTCAACTGACACTGAACCACTGTTGCAGCTGTCGTCAAGGTCACTTCTCTGTTTTTTATTACCAGTTATTTGTGTCATTGTTTTCACAATAGATTTCACAATTGAGTACCATCCAAAGCAACCTAATAGAGTGCCATCTACACTTTCACGTGATGAACATGCGTTCTGAATGTCTGAAAAACCGTTGTCTTTTTGGACCAGACACTGCGTTTCGGCATGTGTTCAAGTACTATAGACTTGAGGGGCTTTAAAATATTCATACGATCGAGAGCACCTGGAAAATGGAATTATGTTACCCCTATGATTTTGTATTGTTAAAGTGCAAAACTAATTTTATCAACGTCAACTTTAAGTGCTTAGAAAATTGTATGATGTCGCAATTATCTACCCCTTTACTGCTGCATTATCGTAAATAGAGCGTTGTTACTACATGAAAAAAAAATTTTTGGTGAAAAATTGACAACTGTTTCAAAACTTATATTATGTATTCATGTTTTTGCGTTTATCTACACTGAAAGGGTAAAACGTTTACTACTGTAATGTAATGCTAGCATTATTTGGATCTGAGTTAAGAAACAGGATAATAAAAATCAAATAGACTTGGTGATGCCTGCAGAGACGAAATGACACTAATTTATTACACTCATAAAAAATGGCACTTCCAGATCATAACCAAGGCCAATGCTAATTACTTACAAATGATGTTTAAATAGGGCTTTTGTATCAAAGCAATTGTCATTGATTTATTTAACAATTGGAAATGCATCTACATGTGACGTGATACTACCACCGAGAGACCTTCTGATTCATCCTGTCTGGAACATTCATCAATGTCAACCGTTTGACACTCCTTCCCAAATATAATATGATGATACCTTCACTCCAAACTTTGTATCTACTTGGTCATACATCTCAGTTATTACAAAATCATCTAACTCTGAACAGAGATACCTATCTTATTTATCACACCATGAACGTTTGTCTTTTAGTTTCGAATTACATCTTTTTTGTGAGCGATCGGTATGTCAGGAAGGTCTAGTTTTCGCTATGATCTCTGCAAGAGATACAAAATCCATCTAACAATGTCAAAGATTGCACTGCTAACTTGATTGGAAGAAAGCAATATTCTCTAATGCAAGCTATAGCAAAGGGATAACCTCAAATGACAGTAGAAGGTAGACATGCTGATGTATATAAAATAGGAAAGATTTTTGTTTATGATTAAGTAAGGGAATACATATACATTTACATGACTTTCATCAACAGCACTAGCCGACAGGAAAAGAAAATACATGTGTGAATTGATTCATAGGTTCACCCGTCCAGATGCTCCTGTAGAAGTTGTGAGTGGATGCTAATTATGTGAATAAAAAATATTATTTTCAATTCTAATCTTCCTGACTTAAGGTGTGGCTTTGAATCCTGCAAAGTTACTCATTACGAAAAATTTGAAGAATGTATACTTTTTTCATATCCTAAATCTATATATGTTATGATTTTTACTTGACAGGTAGTCCAATAGTTTCTACAAATGAGAATGAAAAACTGACAGCTATTTACTGATAATTCTAACAAATATATCTGAAAAGGGATTATTTGAATCATATGAGATCAGATAAATTTGTTTCATAAACTGAGATATTTAAAAGCAACAAAGACAATCTACTTCTACGTCGTATGTGCTATACGTATTACTCTATTGTACATAATGTATTCACGTTACTGATTTTATCAAGCTCAGAATTATCAAAGAAATATGACTACGCGAACAGGTAAGTTTTATAATTGGAATAATCACAACTTATTCATCTTTTAAAATATAATAAATATGCTGATTCTTAGTAATGAATAAGATGTTTTGAACAATTGGATGAGTAATAAGACTGATAAAACTTTTTTTTAAATGAAATGAAAAATCAATCTGATACCTTAAACCATGGTGCTATTTAAGAATCTATTGGCATTTTGCTTCTACCTGACTGTCCAAATCATGATTAGCAGTTTATCTTCTATTTCTGTTCCAAAACCATGACAATAGTTAGACAAAAACTTGTTATTTGACTTTGTTATGCAATAGCTTTGATCAGATAAAATAGTTTGACATGGTTTCAATGTGGTAACTAAAATGTATTACGAATAGAATTATATACTGACGTGTCAATAGGAATATTTTCTTATTCAAATAGGATTAGATGACAAAAACATGAATGTTTTTTTGGGTCAGTTGACTACTCCACTGGATCTGCGGAAAATAATATTTTAGGCCCTGCTTATTTTGTCTAAGCAGTTACAGGTTAATATTCAGATATTATTTTACACAAGAAAAATTAATCTTTAATTGACAATTAGGAATCGTTTTGTTGATGATAAGAGGACTTAATACTTAATAATAGTTACTAGTTTATGATATATAATGAAACGATTGCTAGGATAGAGAAAACTGAAATTCACAGTGTAAAAGTAAAATCGTTTGTTGATAAAAATCATATTTACAGTAATATTTTTATATCTTTTGTAATGTTTGGCATTACATCTTTAGATTTATATTTTGAAATGCATTTTTAAAATCATAATATAAAGATATATGAATATATGAAAACAAAATATATGAATAATAAATGAATTAGTTGCGTGTTGCCCCTTTCTCTTACTGTTCATTTCCTTATCGATTTGAACATTGAATCTTACTCAATACGACAGAACTATTTTTTTATGCGGCTTAAGTTCAGACATACAGGAGAACCCGATCACACATATAATTAAGACAACATTAAGCTTGTTCGACAGGGTGCCTGCAAGCAAAATATTTTGCAATTATTTAAATGAGAAGTTTACAGAACTTTCTTTGTTTATGCTTACTTTCAGAACGAATAAACGTGATCCCTCTTAAACAGCCTCACAGTACATCACTAGTTTAGTTTTTAGAGTGACATGACTCTTATGTAAGTTTGGATGATAATTAAACAGAAATGTTTAAAAAGTCGATGTGATTGAGAAAAATCGAAAATAAGCCAATGAGTTCAAGGACACACTCAATGAAATGATAAATTTTCAAACCAATTTTTTTACTTGATCTTAACACACATTTTTTAAGATTGTCTTGATGTATTTATTAAAATTTTAATTTGAGCAAATCATATCACTAGTTTTTAAATATACTAACATAGTTACACTTAGTGTCACAATTTGTGTTATTCTTTGAGTATAAGTATGACTTAACACTTGATCACTTTCAAAGGCAAACTGTATGTAATGGCTACCTTTGGTTGTTCCCTGTGTAGCCTTTATACACAAATTCGACCTTTTTAAACCCAACATGTTTATTTGGAACAAAAAACATCTAGCTGTGTGAAGCTTCGATTTTGTGACATTATTTTTCGAAATGAACATAGGATAACTGAATTTAGCTGAATATTGTTGTTCTGTCCTCTTAAAGGCACAAAATAAATACAAATCTCAATAAATGGCATAAAATCAAAGTTGGTAATAAATAGGATACATACATGTAATTCCTAAATATTAAGTTTGTGTAGCTCGAGAACTGATTATGGTTTTTACCTCACCAAAGCTTTGCCAAATGCCCGACGACGTATATGAATTATCTCTTGTTAATTGAAACGGCATTTGATCATATTATTGTGAACAACTTTAATCATCTAAGAAATAGGGCAAATGTGCTCACTGTTAAATAGTATGTGCAAGGTTCTTGAGTTAGGGTTTGGAAGGACATTTCTTTAAAGGCGCTTAATGTATTTCATCTGATTAAATCAATTTTACAATTGGTCCTTCAGAACAAACCATTACCTTTTCTATTCTACATAGCCACAACTTGACCAATAATGCTTTTGAAAATGTGTATTGAAATTCGCATCGTAACTACCTTTAGATATAGAATTGACATAATATTCTTAATTTACAAATGACAAGACCGGTCTGTCGCGAAAAATGTTAAATATGGTCTGAGTTACGAAAAGAAAAGAATTTTGGTGACATTGAACCCTACCTTTCACAATATTACTTAGCTAAATAAGGATACGTTCAAAGTTTCCTTGTTGGAGGCTTATGTTTTTCAAATTTGTGGTTCTCACGAATCTACCTCAGGCAAGTACATCTGAATGATATACTGAACAAAATAAGTTAGGGATATTTTTACTTTTATAATATATTTCATCAGGTGATCAATTTAAAGAAATGTCATTTTCAAATATTTAACAAATGTCATATATCCGTTATTATTTTTGTCAAGTATATTACTGTGTAGATTGGAAATATCCATGGACCTACTTTATGAAACTTATTGTAAATCAGACAAGACAGCTGTCAGTTTTTGTTTAGTGATTAATGAGAGGGACACATATAGGTAACACCCCTAAAAGATCGATAGAGGAAAATCTAGGGCAATCCTCTTTTTCAGAGATACATGTATGTTGTAGTTGTAGTTCCCTCAAATGCAAATCCTTGAAAAACCAGGAGTACATTGTATCATTCTTGAATAATTACCAATGATCTATCAATTAATTTAATTCTGATGCATAATTTAATTGGCCATGGATAATATGACAAAATGTCCATGTACATGATGTAACTGACATAACTGATAATCTGAAGATGTTGTATCAAAGTGTCATTGATAATTTATTATCTTACCTATCAGTAAAATACTCGTTCTTGATTGGCTGACGGTCGATGCATCTTATCTAAAGTACCCCGTGTTTCTCATCTCTCACGGTGTACAAATATCAACGGTGTAACCCGCTGCCATGGCGACAGCTCCATGCCTAGAAAAGGTGTCGCATAACGTTTAGATGACGTTGTATAATGACGCACGCATTGTTCACAGTTCACTAGTTCTGTCACCTGTTCTCGTAAATATCAAGTACAGATTTATTTTTCTAACATATTGTGCACTGATTGGAAACGAATTTTAAAGGTCATTTCTTTCAAACTATATAGAATTCATATTAAATCGATTACTAGCATATTTAAGCGTTCAGGAGTGCGTAACACTACTAACATTTCAGTCGAGACGAATGAATCCATTTTGCTCATCCGATGTCGACATTCACAAAATGCTGCAGAATTGCACATTAAGATACATACGTTGTACGCTTTTCCCGTGTGTAATACGGTCTGATTTACCTGCCTGATGGCTCGGGAGACACTACTACATAGTTGATACATCAGACCATATTAACCTCGAGAGAAGCAAACAACTTATACTAACTATCATATAAGAGGGAAACACAAAGACAAATAACAAACACTCGCGAACGACGTGTTTGGTAATAATGTGTGGGATCGAAAGTCAGTGCCTCCTTTAAAACGCAAAACAAGGTCCACTGAAGTAAACTAAAGCATGACGCCGGACAATTCTGCATACTAACGGCACTCGTTTGTAACATTCCTTAGACATGTGTATAATTTACCCTTTAGATCATAAACGAACTTGCATTCTAACAATTCCGGCTAAATAACCTTTGAAGAAGACAAGGTTGTTGCTTTCAAATGCAAATGTTAGTTGTTTTTATCAAGAGTATTAAGTTTCCCTGCAGTATTTAGTCCTGTTCACACAGTGTTATCGTCTCAGGACAATCATCATTAATTAAAGTCATAGGATCACGTTTGCAAGGCAACTAAACTGAATTAATTATTCTTCACGAGCAAAAAGCTGATCACTTACACGTACCTTTACAGTCGCAATGATTTTCATTTTTATGCCCGTTTTACAAATAAGGGTAACGCTGCTTATTGGCGCGAGTCTTTTCAGCTTAGAGAGCTTCTAATCAAGTGCAACCCATAGCGAATTCGATATACCGGACTCTAGTAATTGCATCGACGATACTTAAGACAGACGCATTCTTCACAGAGTTTATCACCTTTTTATGATCTTTCTTTATTTGAAAATTGTAAGAATAAGCTATTTTCATTGCATATTCAGCTGCAAAATTCCCTGTGTTCTACGTCATGGCTTTTGCGAAATGAAGTGGTAAGCCCTGTCTTTTGACAACGGCGATGGGTAGGGTGTTTTGAATTTCAAGGTTGAGGGCTAGAATGCAGGCAAAACTGTTGCAAACGTCAGGGAAAAGATTGATGTGAGTGATGAACTATTTGCCCGGCGTGTATTAAAAATTGCCTTGCAAACGTGATCCTATGACTTTAAGGAACAATCTGAAATGCATCCACATGTGACATGATCCTGATTAATGGCACAAATCGATAGACCCTCTGACTGATTCAGTCTGGATCATTTGCTATTGTCTACCAATTGGCATTCCTTCCCAAAAGAACCTGTTTGATTTATATCTCTACTCCAACCTTTATTTGGTCATATATCTCCACTTTTACAAAACCATCTAACTCTGATACTGCAACAGAGATAACCATCTTATTTTTCACAACATAAAAGTGTTTCGTATGGTATTTTTATGAGCGATTTGTACATATCTGTCCGTCAGGTAGCTCTAGTTTTTGTTATAGTCTCTGCAAGATATAACTAATCAGTCTAAATCACTTAAACTGCTGACCTCGATTGCAAGAGTTCATGATTATCTTTTTTCTAGCAAAAAAATAACCTCCAATGTTATAAAAGTAGACCTGACCTATGATGGGGAAATTTAGATATATTGACTGAAATACAATATCAGCAATCGGTAATTGAATTAATTTCTCTATGTTTCTATATCGCAACTTTGTGGCAGCACCAGGAAAGATTTTTTTAGTTGAGGATAGAATTTTTATACATAGTAATATACATCTTCATTACTTTCATCAACAGGACTAATCGAGATCAAATAAAACTGTCTGTGTAAATTGACTGATATGTTCACTGATTCACATGCTCCTGAAGAAGTTGTAAATGTAGATGTATAAACTATCATGTAGACTTAAACATTTGTTATTTCAAATTTTGACCTTCCTAAATCTAAGGTTGTAGGTTTGTTGTAAGAAATGTTAAAGAATTTGTACCATTTCATATATAACGATCCCAAAAAATCAAAGTTACTTGACCAAATGTCCCCTTGTTTTCACAATTTAAATAAGTTTATGATGTCTTTCTAATTTTAGAAAGGGATAATGTGCCACATCATATTATTGTGTGTCCATAAACTCACATTTTACAAGCATTTCGATCCTTTCAACTCCTTATTATCTTTTTCATGCATTTTAGAACACTAGAGCGTGCTTTTTGTAGATAAATGTCTGCAAACTATTCATGTGACCTTTCTCAATCCTGTTACTTACGCAACAAATAGTCTAGATTAACCACACTAAAGTTTTTATTGATCGATGAAAGTGAAGAAGGTACTGTATTCACGTTAGTATTAGAAAATCTGGATTTTCTTATTTCTGAAATAAAGTATTATTCAAACATAATAACGACAAATATTTAGTCAAACTAAACATGGTTACCAAAGTCATGTCTTTTGCGTTTTTTTATTTAAAATATTTCGAGTCTACAAATTTACAAGTCAATCAAGAAATTTGAGGCTGTGATGTCACGTTCCCGAAATTGTGTACCTGTAGTACTATGATTATTCAACAATCCATTGGATTGTACATCTTACGTCTTATGATTAAGTACATATTAGGAGATGTAAAATGTAATATTTTCATGTTGAAAAACATGCAGTTGTTGTTGAGTGAGGAGGGAAGAACCACACCAGTAGGGTGTTGAGTACATGCAGTGATTTAGTTAAAATGATATGTAGTGGAAATGAGATTATAGAGGTAATCGGAGTGAACCTATTTACTAATGTATCTTAAAAGAGGTTTTGCTAAGCGTTTTATCTTTGACCATGGAAATGTAAACGTATTCATTGCTGGAATGAGATGGTTTTCAATGATTGCTAAGAAGCCGCGATAACCCATTAAAGACATTAAACCACCCTTTTTATGCTGTTTATTTGTTCACATTTCCACCATTAATTCTACTTAATGCGAAATTTTATGGCAGACATCTCGTTACTCAACCAGTTTATCGCTAGTCAAAGAATATGGTGTCGTGAATCAAGCAAAATCATTAAATCATTGGATATAGATAAATAGAGATTAATCTCTTCTTGAGGTCAATGAGAATCGTTCCCACCCACATATATTTCCTCCACATCGTATTTGAATAAAGGAACTTCACTCTCATTTTGTATGGTCTACCTTCCCCCTACAGAGTTGAAAAAATCTATGAAAATTGTTGTGCGTATTTATGTAAATTATGTTACAAGAATCAACCTGCATTCTTACATTCCAAACAAAATTGTTGACATTAGGCTACTGCATTTTTAGCTAATGTCTTTCATCATCCATCTGTATTAATAATCTTTTTGGTAGGAAACGATCGCCTATTAGAATATCACAAGCCATCCACTATAAAACTAGGCATCAATATCAAATTACAATCCAAGTTTAATGTAATTATCTCGCAAGCACAAGATTTATGAAATTCAAACCGGCCAAAATTTAGATACTATTTTAAACTTTACCATGGGAAAATTTTAACTAAAATTCGATACATTTTTTGTTGAATAAAAACATCAACAGATGACTTAATATAATAAAATATAATTTTTAAAAGAGATTCGTTGGTTATTATGAATCGCATGTTCTTACCTAGGTTTATGATTGACAGTTCGTTAATTCGCAATTTCTGAAAGAAATAAGTTTTTATTATATAAATATAATTTGAACATGATCTTTTTTTTATTTTTGCCAAACGAAAAGTAACTTGCCCTTTACTTTACGAGTGTAAAAAATTTCGCGTTGACCTTAACTGGGATAATAATCGTCTAACTTATGTATTTCGCATCTTTGTTGGAACTATTGTCACTAAATACTACAAGCAAAGAACTGTACATGAATGCAAGAGCAGAAATAGAAAACAATATCTGAATAACAAGCAGGAGTATTCATTGTTAAAAATTACATGTAATTCTTAGATGGTTTATTGAATCAAATTACAGCATATTTCATTATTCATTCGAAAAGATTTGTTTGAAGTATTTCTTTTATATCCTACATCTACAATAAAAGCATTTCTTTATAGAGTATAACATATTGGAAATGCTACTAAAAATTATGCCTCTTACAAAAAACACTTAAATTTAGCTAGATATGATATTTCAAAGGAAACCTCAGTTAGAGATCTTTGTCGTCTTTCTCAACGTTACAAAGTTTTTTTGAACCAGAAATAATTTGTCAAAGCATATATGCATACCTCAAAAGACAAATTTCTATTAAAGATTTACAAGTTAATGGAAGGAATGAAATTTTATTTTAAAGTACTGATTAATATTCTATTTTCTTAATGTAGAAGTTTGTTTTATAATGATATTGATTTGAACTCAGTTTCGTTTCTTTTAAATATATAACAACGTATTGATAATTGAAATGTGAATATAATGTACCAAGGCAACGTACAGACGTACGGACGGATGTCATTTCAAAACCCAAGAAACATTGTTTGCCGGGGGATAATAACTGGAAATAATTGGTAGGTAAACACCTTAAAACTGCTAAACATACATAGAAAAAGCGTCAATTTTCCTTGAAATGGACAACCTAACTTCTTGTTTTTAAAAATTGTCAGGAAACTCAGTTGCTCTTTAACTGACGTATTTTGTTTTTCATGGATGGGGTTATTAGATAGGAGTGGTACACGTACGTAGGTATTCTTTTTTATGTTCATCTTGATAACATCATGGAATGAGAATTGGTTTCAATTTATGGTTGTTTTTCTATTTTCGTGAACATTTTTAATAAGTCTGATGGATGTTAATTATTGTTATCCACAGTTGCCATATAACTATGACATTGTATCTAAGACAAAGATACAGGGCTTGATTTCCCTAAACTCATTTTTTAGTTTGTTATAAGTATTGATATTCGTTTTGCTGTCTCATTATTCGTACACTTCAGACCGATTCTTGGGTGTTTCTCAGTACCGTTTATTGTTAAAGTGACAATCACTGATCAGGGTTTGGGTATCATAAAGGAATGTTTCATATGTGATGGTTATGTTTCTGATATCAAAGCGCACTGCTGATGCGTATCTTAGTTCATTATTAGTGATGTACAGCAATATACATTTGTCATAAATTATGGCATTAAATATTTCAATATAATGGTTGAAATGCACATATATATATATATATATATATATATATATATATATATAATAAAAAATTTCAAAGTAATAAATTAATTGCGTGTTGAACGTCTCTAATAATTTCCTGCTGCTAATCGATGATATCATTACGAATCTAATATTTCTCATGACAACAGGAGTATTATTTGGTGCGTCTTAATTTCAGATATTACAGGGAAACCCGATAACAAATCTAATTATCCATTTGACCAACTTCGAAGTTCTGACGACATGTTGCCTAAAGGCAACATACTTTGAAAATATCAAAATGATTCGTCTACGAAGTTAATTTATTTTTTCACGTGTATACTTACTTCCAGATTGAATGATGGTGATCAACCTGAAACAGTATAACAGTTCATCGTTCGAGGAGTCACCGGATGTCTTACAGTTCAAGGGGAAACTGATGAAACATTGGATGTGAATTTGACATTGGATAAACATAAATTTTGATGGTATAACAGTTGAACATATCATATGTGCAGGGAAACTGTAAAAAAAGTCAGCTTATTGAACGAATTTCTTTCCAGGGGCTTAATGTTCTTCACGTGTTTTTTTTTCTAAATCTATACATTTTCCCTTACTACATTCGTACAATACCATGTCTTGTACATAGAGAATATGTCATCAGTGGATCCATAGCACGTGTTCCCTATTGATCATACCAACTTCTCAAAGAAGTATAAATATGTAATGTAAGCGCCAACTTACTGTAACTACCTTAAAATATAACAATAATAATATGCTCTTTATTCTCAAACCGAAAAGACAGTTTGTCAGGGAAACAACGAAGGCATATTTTTCCGTCCATGGGAAAAATAGCATGTTAACATCGGCACTAATACATCTGAGACCTGCGTTGTCGTCTCATATCTATGTTTTTTTATAAGACACAGCTCTATCGCTAGACGTTAATAAGCTTGTAGTGACCTGAAAATATTTAGCAAAGAGAATTACAGGATTCACCTACCACATATGAATGAACATGCTGACCTGTCTATACTGACATATACGAACCAGCATCCAAATCATTGCAAATTCTTGCAACCAGATATACACTATGGGAATTCTTCATGGTCAATCATTCAATATGTAAATTTATATCATCTCGACTTGGTTTAACAACTGTGACGACGCATCTACATTATAACTGAGCCACCACTTGAATTTTACCTATTACCTGTGTGGTAGTTTCGGGTACCGACAATACTGAGATCGACATTGTATGCCGAGGACTACATGCTCCTGGTTTTAACATTCAAGCCGGACAAGTAAAGAAATAAGAAGCAAGACCAAATTTGAAAATTGCTCTCTTTCTCTCACTATGCCTTTCCTTTCTACCTTGACCCATCTTGCCAGAGCGAATTTTTATTTCTATTCTTACAATTTGTATAATTAACTAATTGATAGTTTTACTTAATTTGTCTCTAAAGAATTCAAGGTGTTGATCGATATATAGCTATAGTAGAAAGGCTCTGTAGAACAATCACATTTCATTTTTATTCCAAAACAATGTCTACAAGCTCATAAACAATGCAAATTAAAAACAAAATTATATATGATTTGATATATCAGTTAAATGCTATAATGCAAAAAGCATACACAACATGGTTTATGAAAAACGTAAAACAACAATGGCACACAATATCCATGAAAACCATGAACATCATTAAAGACGGATATCCGAGGAAACACAACCATCCTGAATGACATCTTGATGAGCATTGAAAATGGGCACATTTTTGGATATATTCAATGATATACTACGTCTCGAAATGAAGTGACACGAATATCCCGCATTAGTTAGAAGCTACATTAATAACTTAATATCAAAACAGGCATGGTTTAAATAATACTATTGAGGCAGATATAGGTTAGCATCTTTCAAATATTCATACCGAATTGTTAATACGTAAAATAAACAAGCAATAGCGATTGCCACTTTAAATCAAGTCTTGATCATAGAAATACTTTCGTTTCCAAATGGATTTTTCATATATCAACTTTAGTAAAACGTACTTAGCGAGAACAATAAACGATGCATGAACTAATTTTCAGCTTTTTGTTTGTTTTCTCGATTGATTAAAATGACATAGTTGTACAATGTTGGAAAAAAAGAGACATTAGCGTAAATCAATCAACAAACTGCTACACTGATGTAATCCCTTGAAATACTTTACTATATTTTAGATCTTAGCACCATTGCTTTCAATGTATTTATTTCGCTTAGCTATGTATACAAATGGCCTTAACAAGGAGAAATAAACTGTCTTGAAAGCGACGGTAAATGTCATTTGATAAAAGTATGAAAAATGTGTTAACGAATACTTAACAAAACATGCACGTACGTATGTCAAAAACAAGTGATGTCACGATGATGGGTATGTTGTGCAAAGCAATGTGTAAAGACTATATTTTCTCACCCGGGATTCCTTTGGGCAATATCAGAGTGTGAGATCAAGAGCACTAGCTTTTCCTTTCATCAGTAGTTTACTCAACAAGAACCTCTTGGTCCACCCCTAAGTTTTATTAGAATATTATAATTCATATAAATACCAATTCATACTCCTTAACAAAACTACTTTTAAAACTTGGCGATGTCGCTAACGTTTTGTTGTGTATATTTAGCATCACATCCTTTTGAAATAACACATATGCCGTAATCTTGTCAACGTTTCATCATATTAACGCGTAGGATAGATATGAGTCACTACAATGGGATGTTAGTATTTGTAAAATGTATTAGTAAATCAAGACTACCAGCATCTTAGCATATGTTGGTCTTGTGTTTGTGTCAATTTCTGTAAATATGGATTGTTACCTATCGCCATAATCCTCATAGCTTTACTAATAGCCATTCCTATTCGTGTTGGCTTTTCAAAAGATGTTTGCAATTGTAAACCTCCTACACAGTCCAGGCGTTTGAGTCATCTCGAGGTGAGAGATTAATGCCGGATGCAATCGCTAACTCGGCAGACAATGTTTAATTTCATTTGATTAATGTTCAGACTCGGACTAAATGTCAACCTATACAAGAAAGAGATTTCTATGTAAGTGATTCTGTTGAGTGAGCAGTGTCTGCAGCCTCCTGTGTAATGGGAACTGCGGTTTGCAAATGTTCTGGTTGAGAACCTTCCTCGTCCCCTGAAGTTTGAAAGTCACATGACACGAGAACAAGTCCAAGGAATCCAGTGAGGTGTAGTGCCATAGCAATGTAGAGAGACGTCATCAGATTTCCCATTGTAAGCGACACAATGAAGCTAAGCTCCAAGCCGATCCCATTGCAAGCACGTAGCACAATTAAGGCTGTTTCCTTAGCCTTAGGCAAATACTTTGGTACAGCAACTGCAAAGGAAACAAGGCAATTAATGAATAATTGGTATTACCCTTTTACTCAAACGATATTTTCAAAATAAAAATTGTAAGTTAGGAGTTCATTATATTGTGTGATGTTATTATAAAAATACTAAAACCAAACCTCATTTATTATACATCGTGTATGCAAAAACCTACATTGAACTCAAAGTAATTTGGCCATAATTTGAAATCTTGGCATTGGATGTATGAAGTCACAGAACTGTGATGCATAATGCATGTTTTACAATATCAAGACTACTGTATTAAGTCATATCAAATATCTAAAGACCGATAATACATAACGTACGTTGCAACTGCGACTGAATAATTCCGTCCCCAGCTCCCCACAGCGCCAGGTACATTAATAATGCAGGAGCCTGAGACGTGGTAGGTTTCCATACAAACGCTGTGATGAGAATACTTGTATTCAAGATGAAACCTGTGAATTAAATTAAAAATTCTAAGTTAATGAAGACGTTTAATGAACTATTTGTGATTTGTATTTCGTGTAGTACAAATGAATACTAGTAGTTATCAATAGCAACTTCGACTTTTTTAATGGTATTACATTAAGTATTCTGTACCAACGCTGTGTTGTAATGTCAACACTATAACTACACCAGAAACACAAGTATTGCGTATCGATATTCTCTATAAAGAAGTTTCTTTCCTAAATCATTTTCGAAACCGACATTTGGTACGATTTTCACACCTTCTTTTTTGACAAAACCAAAAATAACTCTTCAGGTATTTCTTTAATAGCTGCATACCGAAAGCTTTTTCACCTATTGGTGTATCTTACTGCAAACATGATGTCATTTGGATTTTCTGGGATATGACGTTACCTTATATGTATTAAGACCAAAAACGCAAGTAGAGGAACAAACTGTGAAAATTTTAATCTATGACAAAGTTCGTAAACTGTACTCTTTTTCTCTTATTCAATATTCTGTTCTGTTGAATCGCAATATCTCAGACGAAACCATTAAGCTGAATATAATGAGAATGCAGACATTATATTCTTTTGGAAATACAAAAGCAATCACATAAACAAATGTTTCATGAATTAATCAAGATCCGATTTTGTATCCAAAAGTGGGACAAAAGCCACTGACCTACCCCAATATTGCAGACTGAAAGTGAATAAAGCATGTCGATTATGGTCATGTGTTAGTTGCCCTTCCAGCAGTTCGAGGTTACGTATATGAATTGATAAGCTGAAATGTCAACGAAATGTATATCGTATATTCAACAAATCAACATCTTCTGAAATATTCGTGAAGCCCTCAATAATACAACACTGGTAGAATAGTCGTGTAGCCGATATTGCCTCGTTATTTGATAAAACGACAATAAACCAAAAGAGCTGTTATTTTAAAAACTACCATGGTTTGACCGACCTTATTAATATCTAAATGTTTTCAGTGTTTAAATCTGTTTTTAAAGATTCTTTGGCTTCTTGAAAATTTTGACAGTGTTGTCAAGCGAGGAAAATTAAATTTTTAAAGTAATTTCATCACTCAATAACAGAGCCGAAGTAAAGTAAGCCCATATGGTGAAATCATTGCTTTAATAATATAATGTCAATCGATAAAGTATTTATACAGATGGAAAATTGTTATTTTTGAAGCATACTGTTTGCCTTTGGGGGACTTTTGTTGATTGCCTTTAATATTGAGGATCAATATGATACAAAAACTAATGACATATAGTCAATATATTGCTTGAGGAATTTCAAGTTTTTTCACTTCCAATTTGAATTTCCTTCCGCAACGTGATTCTTCGCATCCGTTATAAAGACATCTTTGGATATGTTTTTCTGAACACTTTTAAGAGACGGCTTTGCTTAGAAAAGTAGATGGTATTTTTAATAATATTGTTCAAAATATATAAAACCCGCTCTTGCATTTTTCATCATGAAGATGCATTACACTTTGAAGAGAAAGTGTTTGAAGCCTGAAGAACGTTTAGAGGACTCGACCTTAACGTGCAACTCACGATAACACACGTTCCAATACGGGAATTATCAGGTGGATGTAAATAACGTTGATTTTGGCAACTACATGTAGTTGCACACATGACAGCTTGGCGTCGTCTTTTTATGTC
The DNA here is from genome assembly GCA_921293015.1 of Phorcus lineatus. NCBI lineage: Eukaryota > Metazoa > Mollusca > Gastropoda > Trochida > Trochidae > Phorcus > Phorcus lineatus. Next base: position 44,814,127 of record OV121090.1, on the reverse strand, counting down.
ACAACGTAGGCGTTGAATCTGCTGATGTAGGTGACATTTCATGCTCTGGATACACATCACAAGACACCCCGAGACTTTTTCATCGGGGAAATTGCACTCAAATTATTTGCCTATGTGGCAAAAACGGCCTCTTACATAAACAAAGTATATTAATTCTTTTTTCAATCGAAGTACTTGTTCAGCCACCTTGAACCCACCTTTTCAAATGCTCAATCGTAGGTTTCGAAGGAGTAAGCACATATTTTTCTCTCCCGAATGCAATCTATCAAGATTATTGACATCAGTTGCGTAAGCAAAGTTAACCAAGCCTCGACTTCAGCTAAGCTTTATATACCAACTCTACGGCATGTTGCCAGTTTTAAAAAATCTGTGCTTGTCACATATGGATTCACCGGTAAATGACATTATGAAACAATGGTAATTATTAATGATAATGTCGGAATTCCAAGCACAGACGTTGTTCGTCACACGTGTTCATTCATCAACTTTTCATTCTAACATAGAAGTAAATAAGTCTAGTAAATCTAAAGATAAAAGTTGAACAGCATATTCATATAAATTAAGATACCCGTAAGATTAATTAAGTACGGTTACGATGATTATGTTCAATGCTAGTTGGAGACAGGTGAATGTGGCATTGTGAAATGAAGTAACTACTACTACAACCGTGGTTTTTGTATGTTCAATAATTGCGCATTCAAATGTATAAACATATGTACATTAAAATAAGCATTTGATGACGGTAGACAACCACATCTTCACAGGTAATCAAAATATACGACTATTAGCTTTTTTAAAAGTCGTGCTATCCTTGATTGATATTTCCAACATAAGCATAAATGCCATGCTTTTCGCTTAAATGAAATTGTCATGAATCTATCATTTCATTGACGCTCAATATTAAAATCAATTCAAAGATTTTATTACATTATATATGGTTTAATACATCTATTTGGGTTGCAAATGTCAGTTTGATATATCTGAAGCTACACAAATCCCATTGACATAGTCATTCCCATTGGATGCATGTATCATACTACGTGATATATGGTACACGTTATTGCCTATAACGTGTCCATTCCCAGCCATGTAAAATGTCCTTAAATAGTGTCTGTCATGGGTACGTAAATATGTCATTATCAAGTAAATAATGTAATATAACTTAGAATATAAATATTTCTAAACCTCTTCACAGAAAAGTAATTTATTGTATGGATCATCATGATACATTGCAGAATGTCCCGTCTTCTGAAATGAGGCTGTCGATATTCAACCCCTGTCGGTGCAGCTGGTAATTGAACACTATTAAGGCTAAAGATACAGTTACAGGCAGTGGAAATTAATGTGATATGAATATTTCTGTTATCCATATAAAGATGCCTGGTTTTGGAACTACTCAATAGATAAAGATTATTCATGAAATGAAACACAGGAACTTGGCTTGAAACAATTGTTACTTAGGGAAATTTATATCTGCACTGGTACATTCATTGAAAATATGTCTTACCGTTTGAGTTATTCAAGCTTTTTACTCGCCCGTTGAAAACTCTGCTGGTTAATTAATCCACAATGTTATTACACAATGTGATAGGTGTAACATCATAATCATAATTGTTAAGTATGACGTCGCCGACGTGGCCGCAATGCCCAGGAAAGCAACTGTATTGCAATTTTTCCCCATAAAATTCGACGAGTAATAAATTAAATACTAAACTCAGTCTAATTTGATAACATTTTAACGAAACTTGTGAATGGTATCGGGATCTTTTGCTCGTTAAATACAACCCAACATCAGCCAATCAAACTTCGACTCGCGGGTTAATACGATTGCTTCGCGGTTCTTGAGCACCTCAGTTTGATATTCCGATTGTTACCGATTTATCGCAGTGAACTATGTCGACAATTATGATGGCATCATCAAATATGTGCAGAATTTGTTGATTTCTTGCCCTCATTTTATTGGTCCTTAAAAATCGTCAACGGTGGGCTGAGCACGACCTTCGAATTCATAAGTACTTCTCTAGCTAGATGTAATGACGGATCATTACAGCTTGGTAAACCAGACGTCCCCTCACCTGCTGATAGAGAAATAGCCGACAGCCCATAATGCTTCATCTTGTCGAAAGCCAGGATTGAGGCCAGGTTGCCCGTTCCGAAACACATCATCATATACCCGACGATAAAGCACCCGAACACGTCAGTGCCGTACAGCTGAAACAAGAAAAATCAAGCTAAATACTATATCTGAATCAATATAATTTTATTTTACTAATAGTCCATAGAAAGTCTCAAGATCATCTTTATACACCCACAAGATTATCCCGATGCAAATTTTCAAAAATGATGATAAAGACCATGAAACTTAGATTAATAGATAACACCTTGTGTGTGACTTCGGGCGTTATTTCAGATGATTAGTTGGACCATTCATTTCAAGCTTCTACTATAATGTGAAGTATCAGCAATATAATTCTCCAGATATCTAGAGATCTCTCTGTCAAGAGAATCGAAGATAGTTAATTCATTTTAGATCTGGACACTTTGTGTGAAAATGAGAAGGTTGTTTCAAAATAAAATATATACAAGGGAAACAGGTAATTTTCTCGAGTGAAATATTGATTATCTTTAGTTACCGAAGCTGGTTTCTATGCCTTTGTAATAAAGATTTAATACAAATACCAATCTTGGACTATCAGATGCTAAAGGTTTCATCCGCTGTTCAACCCTAAAATACTAAAAGATCCTCATTTCAGCAAGATATTTGCGACAACGTGAACATGCTTACGGTCAAACAGGACAACGGCTTGTGGAGAAATTCCCATACTAATGACAAATTGATAAACTACACTCGTCCACTCTCAGCAAACAAATTGTCTGATATAATTAACAGCAATCTTAAAGGTAGTCGCCTGTTAAGTGTCTGTCGGCACATAAACAAATTATAGTTGCGGGCTTACTTAGAGAGTATTAATGTCATAGAAACATCCATTAGGAGAGAAAGTGGAGAAATTCGATCGATTCTAGTGATATTTGGTGACATTTGTTAGCGTCTGCCTCTCATCCATTTGTCAAAGTAACGGGGGGAGTTGCATTCAACTGTGCTAGAGTGCCCTTAATCAACTGTAACCAAGGACGACACCAAAGCACTATTGTTAAGAAGAACGTCCGGATGAGTGTGTCCTGTCTACCAAATTTGTCAATGTCATCAGTAAATTAGCTTTCGACTTGTTTTTCTCCTCCGAGCTAGTTCTCAAGTGTCTGAATATCCGACAAATTGAAAAGATGAAAGGAAACGTTTTTGGTTAGTTTTATTTGATGGTCATATTATTTCCTGATGGAAGAATTAACACATTTAAATAGTTTCATCACACACGCAAATGTCAGATGTGTGGAATTATAAACCAATGAAAGAAACTGATTACGACAAATTCAACACGCTTAATCTGAATTTCTTGCGTGAGGTAACTTAACGAAATTTATGATCAAATTTCGAGCTTGTTACACATTGGCCACTTTGAAATTGAAATATGTGCGGTTTACTCTATAATTTAAGACCAACAATGTATGAAATGCATTTATTTATTCAATACAAAACCTGTTATCAATAGAGAATATTTGTCTTTTCTTGACTAATACCATGTTTATCTCATCGAGTGAGGTAGACAATTTATATCATCACGAGTGGCGCAGTCTAAGCAACAACATGACGTCATTAGCCTGTCATTACGTCAGAGCAATGTTTGATTACGCCAGGTCATTGTTGTTGTCAGTTACTAGTGATTGATAACACGTTCCAATGTTACTTTCACGTAAATAGCCTTGAATTATTATATAAATAGTCTTAAATATACATACCTAACAAAAGCTGCGATACGCTATTGTATGGGTGGAAAATAAAGAGTCTGATAAAATTTCACTCATATAAATAATTATTGTAATTAGTTAGGGATTATTTAAGTAAACAATATCATTTGAGATCATGATTACAGACAAAAAATATCGTTACACTAAGTTTACCCTATGTTCAGTTGCTTAAAAGCCTTTGTGATCTACTTTTCAAAGGGAATCATGTTTATAGCTTTAGTATCATGTATAGAAATTGTTGATTTTGATAGATATCTGTTTGGTACGAGACTGTTACTATGTGCAAATACCGCATATCTATGTACTAGATATGATCTTAGAGGTCCTAAATCATCACAATGATTCACAATGACAGACTTCGGTATAAAATATTTTCAATTTCGTGGATCATTGGCCAGATTATTGAAAGAGTAAATCAAAATCTGAGTCTGAAACATCACACGTAAAGCACAAAGACCCTTGATTTGTTGCATCTGTAGAATGGTCTTCACGTATGACCGCGATAGTGTTATTGACTTTGGGGTTAATTGATCTTGTGGTAAAGCAATGCCACGCCACGCCACGCTATTCTTTCATCTGTTCCATCCTATCACATACTCATTGTGGTCGGGAGTATTATCGGTATTTAGACATTACGAACGATTTGACATGAACTAGGTGAATCTCTTAAGTAGGATTTGACGAGAGTCTAAGACAGGAAGATTGGCCGGAATATGGCGGTTCTAATTAACGATAACGATAACAAATTTGGAAAGAATGTGAGGCTGCAATAACTGTTCTTTTAAGATGCGCTTCTTATCTTTTTTAATCTTTTGTCAACAAATTCAGTTCCAAAATACTTGCAAAAAATTTAAACAAGGGTATGAAACGATGCAAAGAAAAATATGTGTGATGTTTAGGGTAAGGAAAGAAAGTTGTGCAAATTTAAACGGATAAAGGAAACTGTCTGTAGACATCATCTTGACTGGTTTACAGCTGTACATAAGTTTCAGGATAATAGGGTTTGTTGGGTTAGAAATTGAGATTGTTTACTTAATTTATGATGCGTGAAGTTTTTTGACATAGTGATTAGATTTCAATAATAATTCAAAGTTAACAATTATAGTATGACGTATGTATGAAGCAACTGCTTTAAACTAATAAGGAAACACTGTGTTTGAAAATTATTGACATATCACGGAATCATTTGAGCTCAAAATCTATTACAAATCGAATTCGTGTTTGACTGCGTTGTGGCAGCATCACCTAATTGCTGCTACTAGATTACAAGTCACCCTCTTTCAATAGAAATTAAAGAACCATTGGTATCACAGTCACAAAATGATAAAACTTTACCGCTTCGAAAAACGTGAAATGTATTCATATGATCAGAACTCACATAAATGGTGATGATGGCGATCTGTCGATTCAGGTCATCTACATATACACTGCTTTATTCCCTGAATAAACATATGTATGTCGTTATTTTCCCTTACTATACTGCAAGTTATTGCAATCGATCATATAACATAAAACAATCGGTTCAAGCTCTCTTAAACGTGTCCAACAAGGCAATCATTGCAAGAGTCTGCCGTTTTTATATGTTCTATTTCAGGAGTTGAAGCTTATTTCAGCTAAAAACGTTGGCATCGATAAGCAGGTTTTTGTGAGTGATGGAAAATATGACTTCATATACGTCATGGACTTCTAGAAAGTGGATAGATTGATGATAATGAGAGTGATATATGACAATCGTAAGTAACAGCGAAATTGGAAATAGACAGTTCCCATTATTCACATCTTTCATCAGTTCGTACTGACGAAATACATGACATTTAACTAAATCGTATTACATTGACGATTTGCCAAAGTGAATTTCATGTTTGAGTTGAAGAGCATCAAGATTAACGATTACCACTATTTTGTAGTATCATAAAAAAAGGTAATTTTATAATGTACAACATGACTTTTCCTATTATAACCATTCAATGTTTACAAATTCAAACAGTTGTTGTTTTACATGTACATACCTATATCAAATCATTATTTTTTAATCAGAGAAACGGCATCCAGGTGTTATCTCGTATAACTTCACTCCTTTGGCGTTTCTACATGAGGAATGATTAATTGATATTTAATAACTTGTCTAATAAATTATACATATCACATTTCACCAGCAAATCTCCAACAATGATTTCAATGCTCTACAAATGTTTTAATATATTGAATACTAGTATGCCGTTGCGATGAGCTTATACAAGATAATTTATAGTTTAATTTGTAAATATGAATGATTTAAATTACTGTCTCCAAAGTGAATCTAAACATCTTATCAGCTAAGAAATTTACGATGTATTATTAATATCTTTATTTTCTACTGGAATCTACATAACACATATTGACGAACATATTGATCTGGCTCGTTATCATTAAGCTTTGCTGATTTGATTCAGCTTCTTCACATGACTCTTTTAAGAATATTGGATTATAGAAGCTTTAAACCATTACTGTTGTTGATGGCTATATCAGTCATGAATGAAACTATCTCATGGACTTAGGACTGGAAATATGTATAAAAACGAAGATAATAATAACAGAAAGAAAGGAATTTATGTTGACATCAATACTTTAGAAGATGGACCACTATTTAGACTGATATTCTACTCCAAAGTTTGGTCGTATCGGTGTTTTTTTTCTTTTGTTAGCGAGAGAAAGTAGATAATAAATGGATATCAAATTTACATTCCAACGAGTTTTATCATCAATACACTAAACCAATATATCCACATCACAACAATAAACAAAACCCCTAATTTAAATGTTGAATCTATTTTTCCTCTATCAAGTGTTGGAAATGTTCCTTAAAGGAAACTGATAATTCAAACAATTTCACTGCAGCGTTTAAAGCTGTGTATTTCTATACGATTTAATATGAGTAACTTTTTCGGTGAAACTTGAAATCTATAATACACGTTTGTTTTTTTAACAAATCAGTATTATTTGACAAAATTCACTTGCTTTTCTGAAACGTCGTAGACTTCATAGAAATCAATTTAATTCTTCTATGAAAACTTCCGAATGACTCGATTATCACAAATATGCATTCCACCTACGATAAAGCCGATTCTACTAAAATATCAATAGTGATGTATATCAGCGATGAAGATGTCACAGATGTAACTACAAAGACGGAATAAGAGACAAAGCAATACAAACATCACAAGCACTAAAGCAACGCCAAGATTTAACTATTCCTAACACGAAAATTTTGAGAAATTCGGCGAAAGCGAAAAAAACCAGTAACACGTACTGTCGACAGGTTGATTAAAATGAAAATCCATAGAAGGAACAAAAAAAAGTGCGTATAGAAACATTATTGACACTGTAGTCGTGTACACGTATTTGGGGTTTTATGATAAAGGTGGGCAGAATTTCTGCGCTCTAATTCCTACTCCAATTTGCTTCTGAGTTGTCCAAGTATTGACGAATGGATTATGTCTCTGTGCCTGGAACGCATCGCACGCTATGGTCCATCAAGGGGGTGATGGGATACAAAGATTGTCTTTGTATCAAAACAAAAGCTGTCTTACGAACTTTCCCAGAAGCAGTTTATTTCCTAAATGGTTTTCTATTGGCATGGAGTTACAAAGTGTTTTCCTAATAAAGCTAGAAGAAAATCGATCTGTTCGTACTGCCTGAAAGGCCACACAACCCTCCAGGCGCTCATTTATAAATTGGAAGGATTGCTCCTGAAAACCATACGTAACACATCTATTGGAAGACGCGATGAAAAGGACATCAATACGATAGTTCAAGCTGGTCTTGAGCTGGTTTTACGTTTCTTCTTGTCAACAGTTACAAATACTATTACGACAATAACAGCGCTTTGAAAATAACTCTGATTAGAGTAAGAAATGTTTGAATCTAACACTTCAAAAGAAGGCATGGCTAAATTGTTTTAATCAAAGTGCATTGCGGAAGCTCTTACCTATCAACCTTCTACTTAAGTTTGTACTGGTTTATATAGAACTGGCCATTGATTTAACTTTGATTCGAGGAAAACTAGCATTGGAATCTTGGGGACGTATGCAGGATGAACTAGTAGCTGAAGAAATATGTGAGTGCCGTTAGCGTGTACTAGGAGAAACGCAATCACGGCCATCGTATAATTTCAAGGGACTCAATATTTATCTACAGTGCCTTGCCGTGTCTGGAGAGTCCAAACATATTTCTACCGACTTACATATTATTTACGAGTCATCCTCATGTTCATCGGTTAATAATGATGAGCATCCAACAATTCATTTAATATGATAGTGGCATAAGCTTAAGGTAATCAATCCCGTCAAATAATCAAACGTGAGCTAACTTCATCAAATATTAGTTATATATGGAATTCATACGCAAGATTATTTATTTATTAAGTATTGAACATACTTATCATTCAGGACCTTATAACTGCTGTACTATTATACATTACATTGATATATAAGAAATAAGACATGTTTTGATCAGAATATAGAGTTATGAAAATTGTAAAATATGTTCAAAATATTGAATAAATTAATATCACCGGCAACCTGATTCAACGATTTTCCATTTGTTTACTTCCCTAGTCACCTTGCGATTTGCAAACAGAGTCTTCCTTTTGGGTTCGCTTTGATATCAATAAATGACAAGTTAGAATATTCGACACTGAAATTATATGAAAAAATAAATCGTTATACGTCTATAGACGACTATGATGCCAATGGGAGATTTCGATATCAATTAACCTGAAACAACTATTTTGAAAACAATAGAAGTGTGAAGACACTTTTATTTCCATTTTCTTTTGCTTTTAACTAGTTTAAGGTTTTGAAACATTAATTGAGTTATAACGGCACTTAAAGGAGGATATTTTGACATCAGCACCAAATACATTTAGAGATTACTGACAAAGTGTGTTTCCGTATATTAGAACAACAATTGTATAAGACATGCATTTTGATCACGTACATGATACCGATAATACAGGATTACACGAGATTGAAAACCTCTGTATCACATAATGTGATTCTGAAAATATGGGCTAGAATGGCAAATCTCATTCCTTTTTTATTTAAAATTATGACCTTTATTCTGCGGAGTGATTTCATTTAATATACATCAAGGTGATGGTCACTTTGTTTAAAACTGCATTGGAATATTCTTATCTTAAGTAATTTGTGATATCAAGTTCATAAGCAATCATTTTGCTTAATCCGTGTTACTACAATTCTTATCAATCACTTACAACAGGGGAAGTAACACTTATAATACATTGTTTTAAATCTGCGTTGTTCACCCGTTTGGTTTGCCGATTTTCGGTATCCCTAGAATAAACGTCGATTAGTTGTAAGGTAGGGTTGTGTCGTTTGTTGATACGTAATTCATACGTTATGCTCTAAAGTCGAAAAACAAGTCTACCAAAGTGATTTGTACACGTTTATTCAACCTGACTCTTGTCAGTAAGACAAGAAGAATTTCCAATGTTAGATGCATGCATGTGCTTCATAAGGCTAAATGTGATTGTTTAACAAATCCGACATCGCCTGGATAACCTAGACGAATATAGAATATGAATATATGTTACTTACTATATTGTATTAACGGAATCATCAGTACAGAAAACACCCGGTTCTACTTGCGGCGATGTTATCAATGACAAGGTAAACGTTTTAGGATTCGCATGATATGTAAGGAGTTTCGCGAAGATCGTGTGATGCAACTAATTAGCATATGTCTCAGATTTGGATACCAATTTTTTTTATTATCAGATAGCGTTATTGCACAAATAGCAACACAGCTATAACAAGCGATAAATGAGTTTTTAATTGTTTTGACATGAAGGGATTACATTCAGACTTAGATGTATCAAGTTAGCCAAATGTGATACGAGCAATAAGTGCATTACTGACATGAGTCATGAGACATGCGTCCTATCGCATGCTAAGTTGATGAATTACCAAAGACGGTTATGAAATTAGAAATTCTTTCAGACTTCTATCGTGGATGGCATTAATAAATTATCGGAAACGCGAGAGTCCATTCATAGTAAGATATTGCTTCATGTGCAAACATGTTTTCTATGATTAAAGGTATGTATATTTTCCTTCAGCAATGTCGTTCAATGTATGACTGAAAGCATTTGGGAAAATAACCCTTTACAAAGATTGATTTATTAGAGTAGTCTCCATATGACTAAAGCGTGTTTCGGTTTTAATAAATCTATATTCATCTGATTTTATGCGTGTGAGCTCTTATATGTATGATGAAAGGGAGGTGAAGAAATGGATTGAAATTTTAGCCATTTCGGAGGAGGGTTATTCTAAAAAGATTAAATAATACAATGTAAGCGATGTGTTGCGTTACTATAAACCTGCTCCCATGTGCAAACATGAAGTTGACGTCTAGGAATATGAAGTTACATTACAACAGTTTTCATGATTTCGTTACAAATGGTGTATATACTCTTCGGTTTGAAAGAGCAATTATTTCAGATTGATAGGGAATCCTACACGGAGACATGAATAATTTCACGCGGATCAAATGATTAGGTTTGCAAATTATTAATCATGCTTATCTACATTTTAAGGGCAAACTATTTCGGCTTTGTAAAGATAAGATCACTTAAAAATCAATTATGCTTTTTATAAAAGATGATGAAAAGTAAGCCTTAGTTCATTAGTTTAATTGATTTAACTGTATTATCAAGACAGATAAGTGCCCCTCTCACCTCATTGTTAAAACATTATCGATTTCTCCTTAACATTAACTTTTTCCCTAAAATAACCATATCTGAATGGTTACATCTTATTTTCAAAACAATTTAAATTTGGGATTTCTTACAGGAAAAGCTTACCTTTAGTATATCAGCAATGATGACTCCTTGAATATATCCAGTAAATATAGCAGAGAACCCTGCAAGGAAAGCTTTTGCGTCGAAAATGACATCTCTCACTTCTTTGAATTTTTCCTTCCATGTGCCTGTTTTTCTCTTGAGAAGAATATCTGGACTTTCAAAGAATATGAGTACTCCACCCATTGCTACGACACCAAGGCAGAGATAAAGCACAGTAAGAAACTGGTAGTAGTTGATTGGGCCAGGGTGGTCTGTGAGTTTCCGGGTGAGGACAGGGATGAGTGGAAGTGTGTAGGTCCATCGCTCCGATTTGGCAAATGTGCTTACGTCTTCTAGTTCAGTGTCGTTTGTCACTCCAGTGGACCAGATTTGGGAGCAATTAACGTCGGAAAGAGACAAGAGACCCGAGCTTAGAAGGTTTCCAAGAATTTGTGCTGAGTGAACCGTGATGACGATGAGGGTTTGAAACAATCGCAGGGAACTGTCGAGGTTGATGTTGGAGAAGGCTGAGTAGTTGAGAGCATATCCAAGCAGTGTGATCTCCTGTATGCTCCAGAAGAGTGGCTGGGAGAGCCCGAGAAGGCAGGAGGCTGGTATGAGTGTGTACATTGAGGGAATCACATTGGACACAGAGTACAACACATGGAAGATCAGAGCTACTAACAACAAGCACTTGGCTCTGAAATGCTGTATGCAAATATTTGATGTAAAACAGCCGATGATATAAAATCCGTACATAGCACATAAACTGATTGTTCCCATTTGGTATGAACTGTGGATACTTGTTTGGAGATTCCGTGAGGGAAAGACTGCAATGAAACTCAGAAAGGTTGATAAACACAGTATGACAAAGTTTCTCCATGTTCCTCTTCTTTTGTTCTCATACGGTACAATCCCACTATAGGAACCATCTCCTACTAGAGCGTTCATTTTTAACTTCTTGTGTAGAGCAAGCTCTTTACTGAAATTTAGTTTCAAAGGTGGTTCCGCGCCCGTCAGAGGCCGAACTGTCATCTGAACCATGGTGTGTACGCTGACTTAAATATATCCTGTCACAGCCAATAGATTATGCCCAGAGAAGCGAAGAAGGGAAGATCCCGTCCGTTACCATAGATACGACGAAGCCTTCCGTGTGTCAGCCATTCCGATTGGTCGATACCGAGAAGAAATTCCACCGTCAAGCTGTTGACTGTCGCTGTTCAGCACGCCGGTGAGCGGAGGGTAATGAAGTCGGGGTGCTCAGTCGATACGTGATGGTGCTGAGAGCTTCACTCACGACGCCGCGCCAACTTAGCACCATCAGGGATCAAATGTCGATCTGTGGATATAAAAAGACTCTCATGACACTTGTAATTTTCACAGCATCTCGCCTTTAGCCTTTCAGGTAAATTAAATATTTAACGTTAGTGTACATTTCTTAATGTTTCCGTTTTACTTCAATGTAAATGTTTTGGACAACTGGGGAAGCGATTGCTTAGTTGCATCAAAATGGATTATGCGTATTTTAATGCAGTTATATAAGATAAACAAAATTGTTTCCACAACTAAAATATGAAATCAGTTATTTGGAACAATGTTTTATCTACTATTGGAAACAATTCGATCACGCTCACTAGGTGACAAAGAGAATGCATGTGCGGAATGCAGCTCATTTTAAATTTCCATAGATATAAATATTGATATCCTAATGGTATATTGATTTCTTACTGCGTTACTGTTAGAATTATATATATTCATTATCAAATTGCTAAACATCTAAATTCGAAAATTAACAAACTGAAAAAACCCACGAGCAATCATCAGTCATAATTATTAGAGAATCATTTTGAAGGTATTCAAATTATGTTAAAGTGACACATAGTATGTTTCCCGAATTCTGTATGTGGCTTAAATAGAGCCAAAATATATGACTTGAGTTTAGTTCAATTCGCCTGTCTAAAGTTGCATCTTTATCTCTAAATGCCAAGATTATGATAATTTCTTGTTTTCGATTGTAAATTAAAGGCGGTCATATAAATGTTCAGACGTTGAAATGCAGCGTCCTGTTTACATGTGTATTACTTAAATGACCTACTAAACAATGGCAACCTATATTTCTCATTGTGTCTACTATAAATAATTTTCCAAAATTACGTTTGAGTTATTGGCGCGCGCCACTGTCTGGTTTTCGATATAAAATCGCGACTTTTTCCTGTTTATTGTCACTATGCTAATTGATAAGCATTAAGATTTTAATTTTCAGAAACAACAACTACTTGTTGATGAAATAACACCATTTATGAAGAATGACATATATGACCCAAACAACAAACCGTGTGTTCCTTTAAGCACGGTTTTTCCAACCGATACAAAACGAGACAAAGTGACATTGTTTCATATACCAAAATCCAAGTTAGTCCCTCGGCAGACAAAATTATGATTTACATTGATATGGAATTTTGACTTATAGCAATTTGTAAAAATAACTGGCAAACATAGCAGTTGTGTATAGGTGGAAGACAAATGCATGAGCCAATGTTTGCTACCAATGCACACATTTCATTAAAAAAATGATAGAATAATCGGATAATGAAAATGCAAATTAGGTCATAGATAAACATGAATAAAACGCGAATGTAAATTGAAGAACACGAAACAATATCTGAAAAAATAATACAGGTTTCTGAAACGAAACGTTTAGAAATAAAAATATGGAATGCAAAAGACAAATGTCTTACATTATTTAAACCAATGAGGGAATAAACTATACATTTCGTCTACAAGTTTAAAGGTAAGTGTCCACTATTTAATATACATCAACTGATAATCTGAAATAGTGTCCGATATATACAATGTATACGAAGTTTTCGGAAGGTGAGAATGACTGACAGAATGTGCACCACATTAAACCGAGAACTTTTGTGACAACGGTCTTATTGTAAAGTAGATTAGGCTAAAATAACGATGCGTAAATCGTAAATAAATTGAAAATGTCCCTTGTAAACCAGATTTAAGAACCTCTCTAGTACTCATGAAACAATAAACATAAAGCAGAACCTGTTTAGAACGTCCACTCCTAGCAATCTAATTTTTTCCGAATGGATGTGAAAAATACTAAAGTACTAAACATCAATCATCGAAGAATTCCATGTAGGCCTGTGATTGTAACATTAAGAAACCATCGCTAGGGGCAAGTACTCTCGACATCTCCTAGTATTGCGCTGCTTCATTTACGGATTACTCTGGTCCTTGTGGAACTACTTATCTGAGCAGAGATCGATACATTTGAAGATTGGGGCATCGCGGTGCTTTAGTGCTTCTCATTTTCTACTGTAACATACCTTCGCTTCTTGTTCACCTTCAATATTGCTTCTGTAGAACGATTTAACAAATGTGTGGAGTCGTAAAAAGGCCATTAACTGTCTCATTGTGATATAACAGCTGCTTAATTCGTTGTATTTAAGGTGGATTTAAATGTCATTGCCACTACAGCAACACTGATGAAATTATATATGCATTGAAATGTCTGGCGGAACCTTGTACTACATCAATAAGAAATTCTTATCCTGAATTTCTTATCGGATTCTTACTCCCATTATCAGATATTTAAATGAATCGTCGATTAAAGAACATTACTTAAGAAATTATGAACACAATCGTGCTTCTGAAAACTAGTGTCCTCTAAATTTTATCCAATCGTAACACTGAATCAGGCCAATATTTTCGAAATGCTGTTAGCATCGTAAGCAGTCGTAAGCCAATGTTAACGAAAGGGTCCGTAGCAAAGATGAAATTTGTATAGTATGTAATCTTCAGTGAGCCTGTTAAATCGTTCTGATGCAAAACTAACAAGTGGAAGGTACAAGATACAAGAAATACCGAGGGTGAACTCAAATAAGTAAGACAGAATATTTTCACTCTTTACGCACTTCGCCTTGTACTGATGAAGACACTAACGCCATTTATAAAGTTATAATATCTATAAAGCGAAAGGAAATATCGGCCGATGACCTAAATATATTTTAAAGAAGAGATAAGAAAATTGATACATTTTATGAGATCTCTCACTGATTGTGATAAATGTTTTTGACGATAAGCTAGCATGAGGACCAGCATTGTTATTTATTTAGAAGCGTTAAAATTATGTGTCTACAAATTAAGACAACGTTTTTTTTCGAAAGTGTTGTTCTATTTGTTGTTCAACATTTCAAGCTCAACACACGAGTTACTATTCTCAAGATAACTTTTACAAAGTTCTAAAGTACATGATCAACTGGTTTTCCTTATGTTCATTGCAGCATTATATCTTCCTGTTAAATGCGATTCAATGGATATCTATTAAATGATCTATCCTACATGCTGCGTACATGCAAATCTATTTCAACAAACATTTATAAAGGTTTACTTGCGCAAAAGTATAACTTTCTCAACAAGTCTCAATTGTCCAGTTGTACATTAATGTAAATTGTATTAAAGGTTTAACATTTCCATACATGCATCAACACTTGCTTAAACTATCTGAATATGTAATAGTGATAAAGTCAATGTAATTGCCTAAATGAATCGGAGTTTTAAGGGACACATACAAAGATCTTCAAGATTGAAAGTTTTTATACAAAATCCTCAGACATGAATTGGCCTCCTTCACAAGAATTATTTCAAAACGTTTTAGAAATATCTTAACTTATATCTATGCAATAATCAATACTAATTTGATTTGAAGGGGAAGGCAAGTATCAAAGTTTTTAAAACCTCATGTTTCAAAATTTATATATAATTATATACATCAAACAAAATCTTTTCCGCACTACCACCCATGGTTCTCTAGTTCCAGCCGATGCTCGCAGGTTTCACCGTAATGCATAACCACGATGGCGTTGCGGGTTTTCTCCCTGCAATAATACTAGCTGCGATATGAGTGAAATACTATTGAAAGCGGTGTTAAACCCAAAATCACCTCACCTCGCCAGAATTTTTTCAGGCAAAAAAACGTCAACTTGTGTTGAATTATCTACATGAAAGACAAATATCATTCAGTTATCTGATTCACATAAAATTACGATTCATAACAGCCTGTATCTATCTGTATATCTGGATAGCGCCTTCAATTGTACCTATATATTCATTTGGTAAGAACTGAAATCTATAATGTATAGAAATGTATAGAACATAATTATTCAATGTATGAAGATAATGACAATTCCCATAAACAGAAAAATTATCATCATCATGTGAAGTGTTGAGATATCTAGTGTCAACGCAACTTACTTTATCATAGCACAATGACAACTTTTTTCAAAAATTTTTCATAACTTTCCGTGAATATCGAATAAATCAAAAACGTTGTCGGGAAACAATGTATGTCTTGTCAACATTTTCTCCTTGTGTATACTTTGTTTAAAGGTTCAACTAAAACTCACAAGAATCAGTGTGTCGATTTACAGAGCTTGTTCCTGGTTGTCATTGTTTATTATAAATATCGACCGAAATAGATAAGTGTGTTAAATGAACTGAGTAAAGATCGCCACCTGGTAATTCTTTTGTAAATCCTGTTGATGAAGCAGAAAACCAGGAACCCAGGCACCTCAGATTCTCTCATTGCTGAGAACTACAAGTGCTCATCTTTGATTTCTATCTCCAATGAACTGAAGGAAAGGCTTAATGAGGGCGTTTGTGCAACCAAATGTATGTCAATTGGTTTTACTCTCCTTAATGTTCCTGTGCTACATTGATTGAACGTGTGATATTCACGGAAGTAAAGGTGTTAAGGGCAGACAAGTCAACAAGATCTTTGATTTTCACCCTAAGTCTTTGAATAACGACCGACTGATAACTACATGTATATCTATAAGTATTTAACTATCAAAGGAATTTATTAATGTTTAGATGTTTTAGAAATACTTAATAGCCTCGAATTTCTCTTAAATTCATTTGAATGTATACATTTTGCCAAAACGCGTCATCAGCATTGCTTTGTAAAATATTCTTACATGAATCCATACCAATATATTTGATAAATTATTAATACTGAGCCTGAAACCTGATTCTTGTGTATTTCTTTCGTTGTGTAATGGAAATCGTTTAATCAGAAGATTTAAAAGAGGTAACCGCAAATGAAAATGGTTGCTGCAAGTGCGTGTAATGTAGATGAACTGATATATCCTACATTCAGCCAATTGATCCATGGATTTTAATAATGGATTCCTGAAGGACACCATCTTGACATATTATTGTTGTTCAGTTTGACGTTCAACAATGACCAGAACTGATGCTAGAGCAGAAATAATCGTGTATGTTAAACTATTTCCCGTTGAAGTAATTCCTCATACTGTTTTCGTTTTGCATTCAGATCCTGTTGCAAAAACACAAATGACAAAATCAATTGACAAACATGTCTTGACAGAAAAGAAAATTTGTTGGAGAACCGCTATTTTACTATGTCGTATTCGTTATTCAATCATCATTATTTTGTGAAGCAATTATTAAGCACTTGTTTCTGTATCTTTGTATTTCTACACAGCATTAAACAAGGTTATGCACTCGTATCACATATTGAGGGGTAATCAATTAACTATCGAGTTTTTACTATTTACAATCATTACAAACTGTCCATGACCACTTGTTTTTTTTATTGTTTCTGAATAATTCTGACTTTTAGAATTATTGACTTTATTTCAAGTTATATTTAATAACACATATAATATAATATAATATAATATAATATAATATAATATAATATAATATAATATTCTGCCTTGTTTTTTCAATGCATTCCACAGTAAAGAATATTGTGATGAACCTAAATCTGTGGCTTCATATCGTGATCTAATTTTGTTTGAGAAATTGGTTTACAATTGCACTACATTTATTGTCACAAGGCACCAATATTTAAGATTAAATATTTGATATAGCTTCAATGGGTAGGTGGTAATAGGTATTTCCATCCAATTTAGCGTCAGTCTCTTTATTGGGGAACTTTGTTAAGCATAATGTAAGCCTAATCGATTCTTAAGATTCACTGTAATTATAAAGTGTTATAAACCAGTTGCGACATTATGTATTAGCGACCACCGGACTTCATTTAGATACAAGTGACGTTAAACAAATCATTATTTTTTTTATATAACACATTTTGTATTTATCATTATAATGCCAATTTAGAGCTATGCATAGATAAGAATGATTTTCTGAAGAATGTTCATGACAGACATACATTCAGGACTTAAAATAAAGCTTAAGTTATTTGACGCCTAAACGGATCCCTTGCGTAAACCATGTGTTATATAAAAATGGAAACCATCCATCATTTTTAGGTGTGCGGAGTATCACAAAGAAATACGACAACACAAATTGATTGAATAGAGTGAAGCGAAATTATTTCCGACTTAAATATGTTTTTTTTGGTCAAATTACCTGGCATTATGATGACGTTATCATATATGATCAAAAGTCATAATACCTTCTCTGATTTCCGCCGAGAGGCTGATAATCGAGATTCATTCAACGGATAGCGCAGTGAATAGCGCGTTCGGCTTCGGATCAAAATGTCAATGGTTCGAATTCCGTCAGGAGATCACAGTTTTGTCAGTAGTAGAGAACTATTCTACACGCTACAGAATTTCAGCACAGTACCACCCATCGTTTGCTTGTTCGATTTCCAGCCGATGCTCGCATGCTTCAACGCAATGCATAGCCGTAATGGTGTTACTGGCTTTCACCCTGCAATAATACTAGCAGCCGTGATGTAAGTGAAATACTCTTGAAAGTGCGTTAAAACCCACTTCACCTCTCTGGTGGCAGTTCGACTTACTCTGATCTTAACAAAATCAGCCTTCATTGTCAAATATTCTGCACCAAGAAGATTTTACAGAGACAGTGGCATGTTTTAGATGAATAAAGTGATCTCACGAAAGCAAAAATAAATGTGTCTAATTGCAAGACAATGTTTTGTTATTAGAAGAAGCCGATGATGATCGGTTCAGCTATGCGAATCCCTACTTCAAAAGATTTTAAAATGTCACACAATTATGGCTGCCAGTGTTTTTTACTTGATACTTGATTATATAATCTACGACTATAAACGATCAGGTGGAGTAATGATATGTTTTGACCGTCATAAGATGATACATTTGCCATAAACAGATGTTTATTTGAGACAGTTGGAAGAAATAAATATGCTACTACCCCTTTAAAGAGAGATATGAGTATCAAAACAGCGTCGTATAACTTTGAAAAACTTTTTAATCTAATCTAATCTATCAACGTTCTATTTGGTGCTGAAACACTTAGTTATGCACTAAGGACATATAATTGCAATGAACAAGAACATCGTTTCCAATGTCATCAACACTATGTTTTATTGAAAAGGAAATGGCATTGAATTGATTGATTATACTGGTGGACATGTTCAGTACTATAAATCATACTAAATTCATTATGTCATAAAAACCTGACCTTTTCACGAGTGATATACACGTCGGTAATACGTTTACGATTTCTGTTTGGATATATTTTCTTTTGAAATATTATTTTACAAGATATTAGATGTAAGAGAAACATAAGAGCATAAAGTCAACAGAACTAATCTAATGAAATCCACTAAGATGGAATTACAAGGACATAAGGACAGGTGGAAACACATATATATAATTGAAATTAATACGACAGTGTGTATTCATAATGCTTCTTAGTCCTAATAATTTTACATAAACTCGTCCTGAGGGAATTTCTGTTTGATTTTCTGTTTTAATTTCTGTTTATTCCATGCCTTATAACAACATTTCTAACATAACAGAGTTTCAAAACAGTGATACAGAAAGGGGCAAGTGTTGCCGATTTTAAAAAATCAGTTCAACATCGATGTAACATATAAGATCTTTTAAAAATACACATTGGTAGCGTTATTTGTAAATCATGATTATTTTATTTGTTAACTAGTTTTCCTTTTGTAGTACACTTTCACTGAATTTTATTTATTTCAACTAAATAATAATAATAATGAGTTCATTTCTATTGCGCTAAATTCCACGCCAAAAGGTATGCTCATAGCGCTACATAAGGTGAGTTGTCCACTAGTCATAATGTTTTTTGAAGAGTAAGGTCTTCAGATCTGACTTGAAGATATCAAGACTTAGGGATCTTTTCAACTCTTCAGGGCGAGAATTCCAGAGGGTTGCAGCTTGAGTGGTAAATCGTCTGTAACCAAATCCCTTAAGTCGTCACTTAGGGACAATACAGAGGAACTGAGTTTCTGATCTTAGTGATCTGCTTGGATTGTATTGCTGAATCAGCTCACAGAGGTAGGGTGGTGCTGTACCATTTAGACATCTATAGGTGAGTGTGAGAATTTTGTATTCTATCCTGGCTAGGATAGGCAGCCAGTGGAGTGACTTTAAGATTGGCTGTATGTGGGATAACTTGGGTGTACGAGTTACAATGCGCGCTGCAGTGTTTTGTAGACGTAGAAGTTTTGAGATTAGTTCCTGTGGTATTCCAGACAGTAGACTATTGCAGTAGTCTAGCCTTGAAAATAGAAGAGCGCGGACCAAGGCTGCTGCAGCATCTTTGGTTATAAGATGTCTTATGGCGCCGATGTTCCTCAGATGGAAATTTCCAATTCTGCAGATCTCTTGTACCTGTTTTTCCATACTAAGACTGGAGTCAATGCGAACACCAAGGTTTTTTACAATGGGCACAAATGGAATGCTCTCTTGGTCAATTGAGATGTTTGACTGGTTTACTTTTGTTCTCATTGCTCTAGTTCCAACAAGTATTGCCTCGGTCTTGTTCTTGTTTAGCTTGAGCTTGTTTGATGTCATCCAGGAGCCAATCATCTCTGTGCAAGTCTCCAGTTTGTCCAGGTTCTGGGCTTGGATATCCAGACTGTCTGAGAGCTGAGTATCATCAGCATACAGGTGATGATCAACGTCCTGTTTCTCAATCTCTCTGCCAAGCTGTGTTGTGTACAGGGAGAAAAGGACGGGTCCTAGGACCGATCCTTGTGGCACACCATAGGTGATGTCTTTGCTTTGTGATCTTGATTGTCGCATGGTAACTGATTCACTTATGTCTGACAGGTAAGATTCCATCCAGTCTAACGCTACTCCATGTAAGCCAAACTCCAGTTTGAGGCACTGTAGGAGCCTTGAGTGATCCACGGTGTCGAAGGCTGCCGACAAGTCCAGTAAGACGAGAACAGCAGGCCGTCCACAATCAAAAAATTTCTGTAAACTGTCCAGCACTCGCAAAAGAGCGGTTTCCGTACTGTGATGAGACCTATAGGCTGATTGGAAAGTGTGGTACAGTTTATTTGCTTCTAGGTGATGTTTTAAGCGCATGTTTATCGCCTTTTCAAGAAGCTTTGCAAGAAATGGCAGATTTGAAATAGGCCTGTAATTACACAGATCATTTGGATCAGCATTGTGCTTCTTCAGTTTAGGTTTAATGATAGCAATTTCAAAGAGGGAGGGACAACTCCTGTCTCCAGGCTCATGTTTATGAGCCTGGTGATGACTGGAAGTAGTATGTCTAGATGTTCTAACAACAGTTTTGTGGGGATCGGGTCTAGATCACAAGATGTTGGTTTTGATTGCCTGATGATAGTAAGAACCTCTTCTATTTTCAGGGGAGAGAATGAGAAAAGAGCCTCGCCTTGGAATTCCTGACATTCCAGTTCACAAGTAATAGAAGTGCGATCCAGATCAGAACGAATTTTTCCAATCTTACTTTGAAAGTAATCACTGAACTGGGACGCCAAATCACTATCTGGGAATCACTATCTGTGTCTGGGAGAATTGTATTCTGGGACTTGCCTAATAATGAGTTCAAGTGGGAGAAAAGCATTTTCGGATTTCCAAGATTCTCAATAATCCTGTCGTTTGAGTATTTAGATTTCGTCCGAATAAGTAGATAATTCAACCTGTCTCTGGATGCATTGTAAATCTGGCGATGTATCTCCAGTCTGGTTTTCCGCCATCTTCTTTCATCAATGCGTTTCTGGTTCTTTGCTTGTTTAATCTCATCATTATACCAATGGGATTTGGTTCGAGTACGCTTCTGTTTGATCACCTCTGGAGCATGCTTGTCAACCAGCGTGATCAGAGTTTCATTGTAGCTCTTTGCCAGCTCACACACATCATTTGATTGATTTGTCACCAGCTTAGATTCAAGAATGTCATTTCTGAAATCTGAGGTTGAAATATCTTTAAGATTGCGGCATTTCATTTATTGTTTAATGATTGGGGCTTTGTCAGCGTTGATATCCAATGAGATCATAAAATGATCAGACATCTGCTTGTCAACTACAACTGGACTTTAACAGGTCATTGAACATATGAATAATCTAATTATTGAGCCGTTTTATAATTGGCAATAGATACTTTCAGCTACAATGCATGATGCTGTCCTTTTCAAATATTTTGCGAGTTTTTATCAAAAAATAATGACAGGTAATTGATGACCAACACTTCACCAAAATATTCTTCATGGATTAGACGAAGTATATACACAAAACAAATTCCTAAGAATTGCAGCATTCATAACATGTATTTGCACATTTTTGCTAAATTTGATCTTTTTTATTTTGCCGTCAGTGATATTCCAAAATCAATTCATTAATACGAATGGAGAAAAACTAATTTTGCAGTTGTTTACTTCCTAGTCATCCAGCTTTTATGTAAGCTGAACTTATTATACTAGCATAATATCTCCTTTTATGAAAAGTAAATCCCTCTTCACAATCCAAAGAATTAAGAAATGATGCCCTTAAGTGTACATCATTGGAAAAGAAAAGGTAAGCCTACTTTTAACCCATTGAAGTCATGGTTTCGAATAATAACGTTCTTGCCAATTTCCTTTCGGAAATTACTTTCAGTAATTAGTGGTGTAAATTTTCACCTGCTCCCATTCTTAGCTTTATCATAATAGCAGCAATAATATCAGTAGAGACTCGGCTGTAGGCTCTTGTGGACTTTACGCTATATAAATATTTTGAAATCGTGGTCTTATTTCAGAGACACATGAACGTCTTGTGCATCAACAGTTTGAGATTTGGGTTTAGATGTTTAGTTACAATGGAAAACTTGATATTGTTTAGACAGATGTTAAACGTTGTTGAAACTATAATCAATTAAAAAACTTTTGTTCCGTTTTATTCCTAACTAACAGCTGCAAATATCAAATACACCTTCAAAATTGGCGCTAAGGACTCTGCATTTATTAATCGTTGTCGATTATTGATCAAAGTATTGATAATATAGTCAACAATTAGATACCCCTTACACTATTACTGTCACTGTTTCAATGATCGCAGTCAGCAATTACAAAGTTTTATTAATTAAATAAAGTATTTTGTATTGAATTATGATTGCCATAGGTCCATACTGACTTTATAAAAAGATGGAGAAAGAGGAATCCTTCAGAGAGAAAAAGCCTTTCGATACGATAAGATTCATTAACCAATTACTCAAACCAAATGATAAGCTTTTACAGTATATCAGAAATGATCACATTTACTCAATATAGTAGTTAGCTGTCCGACGTTTCTTAATTTATATCAGTTTGGAAAAGTGGGAAAAAACCTTACGCAACATCAGGTTTGACGGTGAAACGGGAATCAAAAACTCTACCAACCAACAGTATAGAACAACAGCCCTTGCCAGTATTAAAACTTGAAGCCCTTTACCCTCGACAACATTTTCGAAGCCTTATGGAGTAACACATAAGATAAGTCCTCAGTGAAATTGGCTCTTCACTGGAACTTCACTGATTTGAAATAACCGTTTTCTCTTACCTAAATTCACAATGCGTTTGTTGGTGAAATGATAAATGTATCTCCCCTTGATCTTCTTGCTCAGGTTCTTTAAAAACAACGCATCGATATATAATGAATACATTATATCACTATGACGCCATTGTGCAGAGGGATTACCTTAATTGTATGTTTAAAACTGACACACAACACACAATAAATAACCACAATGTGCACTAGATATTGATATGATAATAAGGTAGATTCAAAGATTCATATATTATTTAAATATTGGTTTATCTATATTGGTATACCATAATCGAATTTATCAACAAACAAGTGTCAGTTTCTCGAATTATACGTTACATTTTGGAAAATATGTTTTACTCTACTCAAGAATAAAAATTTCGAACATCAAGAGTTCACTGGTTTCCTTAAAAAATCTAAAGCATTATCTGGTATTTTAATCTATAATCTTCATATTGAAATTTAATCTATTAACAATGGTAGTCGATTCTTTCATTTGATGTAATTCAAATTACAAAATCTACGTTTTGTTTTGGAAACGGTGCTATCCCTGAAAATTTCTTGATTCAACACATTTCCATGGAAACGGAATTGGTTTTCAGAAATATTCAAAAGGCACCATATAATAATTTGGAATAATGCTCATGCAAAGTTTTAGTAACATCCCATGAACATTTTCGGAGTTTGATTTGCGCACACATGGACAGGGCGACGACTTTATTTTTTGGTATAACATATCGGTGGGATATGACATTTTATTAAAATATTACAAGGCACATGTAAGATACCTCTAGTATCCTAAAACAATTCGAAGAAAATATCTTACAACAAAAAATTCCAGTATCATTTTAATTCAAAGAATCCCTAGGTAAAAGGAGAGAAGCTATCAATTTGAAGCATGATTTACCAGCTTAATTCCTCGTTTTGTTAAAATGGTAATTTTCTATTATAAGTTAAAACATACATTCTGCTCAAGAACTGCCATTTACATCCGAGGTTTTGATAGAGAAAGGACATATATCTTCACAGACTATCCTTATTTCTTATGATCATTGAAATTTTTAGTTTTTCGTGCTTTCAATGAGATGTAAATCCCCAAATGTCAGCTATTCATCAGGTGGAATGAAGTATCTTAACAGGAATTGTATTTACTTCCTTTTAAGATGAAATGTTGCCAATCTAAAGTGTAGCCTTTCAGAATTTCTGAATGTCAGTGCCAAAAGTAAACAGAAACCGGATAAGTTTATTTCTTGTGTTTTCTTTTATTTTTAAGTGATGACATTTTAAGCTGGAGTTGAATTTCTGTTTAATTCTGAATTCATTAGTTTCTCTGTTGGGACTTATATCCCTTTTTGACGTTTAACATTGAGAGGGAACTAAAATGTTAAGGCATGGTTGTCATGCTTGCAATGTTACCAAAAGCAAATAATTTAATGTAGATGAATATTGCAAAATAATAGATAAGTTTATGTTCTATCGATGTACTCATCTCAATATGAAAAACAGGTACCACGATGGCCTTGTAATTTCACAATTGCTGACGACACATTTTCATATTTCTTCTATGATGCATATCAATCATGTTATAAATCACAGACATTAATTAATGATCTTACAAAAGCTAATGTCTGTCATTAGGATGGATGGTGCAAAGTGATATCTAATTAGTCAAATTCTGTAAAACGTATGGCAAGAACTGTGTTTAATCACCATCATTCTCTATCATGATGACGGTTTAACGAACACCGTGACATTAACGACAAGAATGAACAAAGGATATCTTGAAATATTAACTCGGATGGATATTCAAAAACCTCCCAATTACTCCAAATTGGAGTTCGTATTTCTGCAATGGCAAAACTGGTATTTGTCGTCATTTTCAAGCCAAATAATAGCAAATTTTAACACAGTGTATTATGGCATAAATCGAGGGATCTTATGCTCTGAACTGACTTAAATTCAATTTACCATTTCAGCGTTATCGTTGATGAAGCTTTATAACCTAGAATTATCCGATGGATATACATCGTGAAAATAATATGAACTCCAGAAAAAAATAATGCTCGCAAAAAACCTACGTTCTCTTATCATTATCCGCCTTTTAATCTATATGTCATGCATTCTATAAAATTGTATTTGTAGAAAAAAGTAAATAATGTCAAAGGTAAAGACTACGATAGCCGATTGCAAAAGCGCTTCATGAATGATGACAAATAAATGCCGCCTAAAAAGGCAAAAGACAAGCCCACAAAGTCTTCTAAAGGAACAACCATTAACAAACTTGGTGTTCCTTCATTTTAGATGAATTTTTAATTTTGACATTTATTCATAATCATTGCAACGATGTACAATATTAGGTTAATTAAAGGAAACAAGCACGATAGTAGATATAAAAAAACGTTCGTAGAATAAACATGATGTTCAGTCCACTACTTTCAAATTATATATAAGCATGCAAAGCAATTTTCTAAAGCTAGTGACAAAATATTGCAACAATCCGTAGAGTAGTTTTGTTGTCACAGCCCAAAGTGCATG
This sequence comes from Phorcus lineatus, assembly GCA_921293015.1. Classification (NCBI taxonomy): domain Eukaryota; kingdom Metazoa; phylum Mollusca; class Gastropoda; order Trochida; family Trochidae; genus Phorcus; species Phorcus lineatus. The sequence continues at coordinate 44,788,112 of OV121090.1, read as the reverse complement.
GGGGTGTAGAACCTGGAAAAATAAATGATGTTGAAAAGCGTGCGGTCATGAAATATTTGTTCAGGAAAGGAATGTCTGCACAGGAAATCCATGAAGACATGGTCGATACATTGGGTGATGACTCCCTTGCATGCTCCACAGTTGCCAAGTGGATTGCTGAATTTAAACGCAGCCGGCTGAGTGTTGGAGATGATACCAGATCCGGTTTGCTAAGAACCTCCACCAGTGATGTTAAAGTTAATGCTGTTCACGACCATTCAACACATAGCTGAGGCACTGGACAATAGTTTTGTGTCGGAAACACAGTACTGACAATGTTCTTTACATGAGCAAACTCTCTCTCAAGATGGGTGCTTAGAATGGTAACTGGTGACCATAAACAGAAACGCTTGTTCATTTCAAAGGAACTTTGGCTCGATTCAGGGAAGACAGGGAAGATTTCCTGAAATGATTAGTGACCGACGTGGTGAGACGTAGGTACTGACCCTGAAACCAAACGCCAAACCATACAGTAGAAGTATGCCAATTCCCTATCACAAAAACGTTCAAGCAAGTTCCATCTGCTGGAAAGGTGTTGGCCTTGATGTTGTGGGACAGCCAGGGTATCATCATGATAGATTACTTAGAGAAGTGCCAAACTATCAACGGAGCATAACATGCTAATGAAATGAGGCAATTCAGGGCAGTCATCAAGGCCAAACGGCGAGGGAAGCTCTCTGCAGGGGTGCTGCTCCTTCAGGACAATGCTCCCGTCCACACACCACATGTTGCCTCACTGCCGCGACCGATTGTGGCTTCGAAATTGTTCCACATCCACCCTATTCCCCAGATTTGGCACAATCGGACTTCTTCCTCTTGACCCAAGTGTAGAGAATAGTTTTTAATTCGATATATGATTATAGTCTTTTACATACTATCCGAGTACTATCTATCAGAGATAGACATGTAAGTTACAATAAATAGTCACTATCGATGTTTGTATTTGAGTTATGCATTATGCTTTTGATGATAAATCTTTTGAATCGCATCATAAACAAGATGGTGCGGGAAGGTGGGCGATGGTTTTAACTTGTAGCTGCTCTGTTAATGACAATAATGTTTAGAAAATTTATAAGTAGCACAAGCTAATAACAATTATGATAGTTGAGTACAATATAGATTTAACTCTCGTTGCATAAAATGAATTCTACAGGTATAGTTGGTGTTGTTGTGTTTCTCTTCATGATGCAACCTGCTATCCCGCACAACATGGCAAGTGTTCCATGGTAATTAGACATTAAATTATCTCCATTTCATTGCGTAATAGGATCACAAACATCACTTTAGCAGTTATCAATTAAAAAGGCGTATTTTGAATGTCATCATTCTTTGTTTTAAAGATATTAAAAATTAACAGAAACATATCACACATCATGATTGAAATGAGACCTGAGACAAGAATAAAAATTAATCTAAAGTGCGGATGACATTTGTAATTTCGCCATTTGATGGATACAAGAAAATAATTTCATATCAGTTTTTACATTAGCTGCATCATTGATATAGTTGACATTTAAAATGTGTTCAGGTATGTTGGTGATACTTATTATGTGTCTGATCAAAATGTGCAAGTGTCGCTTCACAAAGAAATTCATTAAAAGAAAGACATTGACGTACTTAGGCGTACGTCACACGATAGTAGTCGGGAATTGTTGTTTCTCATGTCAAAACATTACTGCAATTATCACGCTCTTAAATTCCATAGTCTTCTTATAACAGCGTATAGTTTTCTTGAGTCCGCTCCTTATATCATGTTCACTTTTGTAACCGATCATATAAGAAATACGAAGCAAAGAAAGAAACATTTATCTGAAAAACAGAACGTACAACATTACTTTTGAAACAACAACACATAAATGCCGATACTACCAAAACAAAAGTGATTTTCACAACACTCTCATATCTGAAACAAAACATACATTTGTTGTAACCCTGCATATAAAAAAGTTATATGGTGCGTACGTTGTTGATAAACAAAGCTACGAAAAAAATTCATTCTTAAGCTTCCTTAAGTTACCCAGAGGAAACAGTCACAAATCATGATTGATGCGAGCCAGTGGAATGGTAAGATAGTTTGTTAGTGGATAGGTTTTAGTAAAAAATACGAACATTATGGTACGACTGCATTCCTCTTACAGCTGCTTGACAAAAGTTGTTTTAAATGTGTACTGTATAATTGTGTGAGATTCCGTGTAAAATTATCATTTTCGGAATGTTTTAATTGGTCACTATTTCTCAATCAAATACGTTGTGATCGAACCATTTGGATTCATTTGAAAAGGAATCATTTTACACTACTTATACTGGGAATAGATATGTGGTATGCAAGAACCTTGCTTATAACCTTGTCAGAAGTGTTCCTGTAGTACTATGCCTTTCAACTTCTGATATATGTTAGGAATATGATTTTTTGTCATCTTTAAAACAAACCTTAACTTTTGTTAAGTGAAAAAGGCGATCTTTTGTGAACACCATTTTACATTATATTTGTAGTTAGTTCAAAGTCAATGAAACAAACTTTTCTTAAGCAGCTGTAGAGGAAGTCTTTTATTGTTTTTTATATCACAGTGAACGTATAACGAGTTTAATTCAGAAACAAATAATGACCCGGTGCCGAGCGGTTATGGCGTAGCCCGAGCCGAGTTTATTGCCATAACGCGAGGCAGTCGGGTCATTATTTGGCTTACACTCCCGCGGAACACTCCCAAAATAATTTTAAACTAAATTATTTATATTTAATGAATTTACAAACGTTATACTTTTACACTTTGTGGGTTGATGTTTTCTGACCGAACGAGTCCAATAGAATATTTACAAAACACGCCTGATTTAGATTTTAAAGCTAAAAACTAGATCCTTTACATCAGAAATATACAAAACCTATTACCTATAAACATATACAGGGGGAAATCAGTGTAGACATGACACAACAAAAAGTACCTCAATTGACATGGATCCTCGTTAGCTCAAGTGGTAGAGGCGTAGCTAGTCAACGGAGAGGTCCCGGGTGCGAAACCCACTTACGCTCTCTATAAATCTTATATTTCTAGCTTGTTGAAATTTCTATCATGTTGTTAGGCGAACTGCTTCTTAATCTGAAGAGGGCTCTGTAAAAACTGATAACTGACTTTTTCCCCAACTGATAAGTCAACCTCCCTTTGAATCATCTTAAACCTTTAGCGCACATATTCTCCTTCGATACTGTTTGTTTTCTAAGAATAAACATAAATCGAAGGATTGTCGTTTGGGCTTACGGATGTTCTTCAAGTTAGGACACAGTCTTAATAGAAACCTAACATAACGTTTGTTTTTTCTATCATGTGTTATTGAGATTTGACATTATTTCCATAAAATATCTTATCTCTCTATTTTAGGCCACTGCACATGTTTGAAAGCTTTAATGTTTCATTAGTTTTGCACAGACGTTGTTGTTGAGCTAACGATGCTCTATAAGAACAGGTGCATATAAAAATTCAAATAAAACTAGAGGCTCGGTTTCTAAAGCTCTTATTCATCAATCATTTTAATGAAGCTTCAAAGAAAGGGAGAAAACATGATTCTCATAGCAATGACAAATGAGTCTAAAAAGTGAAATGAAAACAGATATTTCAATTTCAGGTATTCAAAAGAATCTTTGGTGAGCAGTATTTAAAAGACAATAGAGGTAATACGTAACGTAGATTTTGGACAGTGACAAAAGAAAGCCTTTGTCACGATGTAGGATAATGTATTACATTCTTATGAAAGATTTGTTAGGTCCAAAGTATCACAATATATATCCTAGGTCCAATACGTAATTTTTCAGTTTAATATAAAACAGAACGTTAAATAGTAGATACATTTTCAAGCATATTTCTAGCATCGTTCGGCAATAAAGTATCGTTTTCGAATGACATCAAGAAACAATGAATCTTGACGTTAACAACAATAACGTAATGTCGTCGCTAGCGGTGGCCATAGTCGAGGATTGTCAATTCACCGCCAAATTCGATTGCTTTCATTCACATTTATTTAGGTTAAAATATAAACTACACGATATCAAATCGACATGGTAGAAAGGAATAGATTAGCCTCAACCACCATATGTTTTAAAGTACAGTTTTTCCATGAAATATTATAAACGCCAAACCACGTGCTTTAGTCATAAATGTTCGGGACAAAACTGTATTTTATATCAAAACACATGATGGCTGAGGCTGCTAATTGTTAAATAAAACATGAGAGAATATTTTTATGTTTTGAAATACCGCAATTGTCTGCTGTCCTTTACACTCATTTCATTTTCGCAATCATTTAAGTATACGATGTTTACGACTTTGAGATCTATGCAAATCCTAACGAAGCACCAGCTTCATAAATAATACAAAGATAACTAAGTTCTGAATAGAAAAATTTCATAAGTTGAACAGTGGTCATGTCACTTGCGTAATTTATGGACGCCTCCATAATTGAATTGTGGCAGTTTTATTTACTGCAACCCATGCCATGCACCATAGAATACACAGATCAGAACTGATATAAGTATTTTAATTAACTACATTGAATAACTGACTGCATGAAAGTTTCGGCTTCATTTACGGATTAATCTGAAAAGCTGTAATAAATGTCATCATTAAATTGTTATCAAGTAATTTGCCATGCAATTACATTCTATAAGAGGAAAGCTAATTTGAAATATAGAACTTGCAAAAATAGATAATGAAATAAGGTTTAAAAACATATTAAAACTATTATCAAACTTTACTGTAATGTAGAATGTATGGGAAGTGGATTCGTGAGAAATAATCAACGAGCCCTGAAGGGGCTCTCTCAAATGTGCTGATTGAAATTCGTAATGTGGGCGTTTGTACAACCAATTGTTTCTTGAAATGTGTGAATCGCTGGTGCTGCTTGGATACATGGTACAGTGTTTGTATTAACAACATGGACATATGTAGGTTGAAGTAGGTAAAAGCGGATTGATGATGTCTCCACTTAAAAACTACATATTTTCGTATCTATCTTGTTTCAGCAAGGTATTTATTAAAAACATACCCGTTTTACTCAAATCAGAATGCATTCGTTTGGGAATATTAAGAGTGTTCTACGCATTTGCTTTGATACAAATCTTGTTCATGCTGTTTCAATTAACTCATTTAGTGTCCAGGTACATCATTAATAATGATTGCCTGGATATCGATTGGGAAATCAATAAACACGCGAAAGAAAACAGATCGATTTCAATGTTTAGGTGAAAGGGTCCACTGATTAAGATAACATTTCCCAACGCGTTAAAGTAGTTCGAGGTTATGAGCATCATAATAATGGAACAGATAGGAACACCCCCTCCCCCCTCCCCCATCCTGGCATTAATGTCAATCAACTACATGTATAATAAGTAGCTGGGTATTACTTCGCAGGAATTGTTTTCCTGACTGCCAGGTAATGAAAATATCACTTATAAGTATAAATTAAGTGTATAATACTAGTGTTTTAGTGTATAGAAATTAGTCATCCTACAATAAATCTAAATAAAAAATGAGTTCCACTCTACCCAAATGTGTATTTTGATAAAGTATAGTTCTGCCCCGAACTATTATAGTTAATGAATGAGGACGGTAGTCCTGGAGAGTCTGAGACTGTGTGCTGCTGTCTTGAAGGTGCTTTAATCTCTTGTATAAGCAGACTGTTAGGGCAGTACACCATAGTCACTCGACAGTCGACAAGCATTTGCTTTACATTCTAGAACTTGATGACTCGAAACTAATCTCCGTTAAAAGAAACATTTTCACCAAAATCCATTATGATTCTTCCAATGTTACGACTAAAAGGACACATTTAATTTTGTTATCCAGAATATCATTCATTGTATATATTGCCCATCTGAACGAGTTACAAGTTACTTAGGTATACATGCCATTTGATTATTACAAAAGAATATGGAAGGTCTTTCTCTGAGCACTTGAGCATGTATTTGAAAAGTATGAACATTTTGTATTTCAAGGATACATTATGTAGATCATTAAACATTCTTCAACCTAAATAATCCTGAATAGACATGTTGACAATTTTGTCGATGATTAATCTAATGGGAGTATAAAGAACAAAATGTTCCGATTACAGACTTCGGGAGGTCAAGTTATTAGCAGACTCAGTTGTTTTTAAGTCTTTTAAATCAAAGGTACCTTGATTCTTCTTGGATTTATATCAAAGGAAAACATATTTCTGTCATATTTTTTTAAAGAAAGCATTAAAACATTTCTAAAGACTTTTGTTATGATTGTACTTTCTATAAGTTTTAATTGTTATGTTTGTAAAATATCGGAGGCAATCTTCCGCGTTTTGTAAAATAACATTGAATGTACAATGAAATACAATTACTTCGTATTTTTTAAAGTTTTGAATTTGGAATGTTCCCGTACAGTAACATATTCAAATAAAAGGGCATTTGGAAGAATGGCAATGAAATAATGTAATACTAACATATCTGATATCTTTGGGTTTTGATTTGTGTTTGCTGAGTATTTTTTGTTATCAACACTTAGTCTAGCTAACATTTCATTGGAGGTTTTTATGTACGGAATTATGATGTTGTAAGGTAATATAGCACAGTTTCATGAATGATGGGACATCTTCAAACGATATAGCAGTTTTGCAATGATCCTTAATTGAATGCTTGGAACCTGTAGTAATAATGTAATGGGATATGTATTAAACACATTCACATACATTGTAACCAAATTCTTTCATTCTGTTTCTAAATAAGACAGCAGAAAGATTTACCTATCACATATGTATAAATTATAACGGTTTTAAATATACTGATATTTGACCTACCTGGAAATCAAGCTTCAAATTCTTCATTTGGCCATTTCAGCCACAGATCTGTAAAACATACAATCGATCAATTAAATGAACTTATGGTAGATCATTTGTGTTTTGTATTTTTGGTGTCTTAATAATGTACCTGTATGGTATGGAAAGGATACATCAAGTAGAATTAATTGTAACAATCACATCATGGACAGTGGACAATGCATATTTTCTTTCCATATTTTTCTTGTAAGAGGGTTCTATTCAAAGGTTCAAAGTTACAAGAAGAATTTTTACAAAGACAAAGGCAATTTGACCAATAAGTGGTGGATAACACAGACATAAAGGGGTTAATTCATTTAAGATTGTAACTAGTAATTATAGCACCGATGAGTGATATATTTCATTACCCTTCACAGCAGTTATAGTCATATTGTTAACATTTTCATTCAACTTAAAACAAAAACAAGACGTTAAATGTTTATGAAATGTCTATACATAATTACTATTACTATTACTCTAAAAATCCGAGTTAATGCCTTTTTAATCTATATCGCATAGCAAAATATAGCACAATTCAAACGAAAATATTTGTAAACTAGCACCGTGCTTTTGTACACTGCACCTTGATTCAAGTGTGTCGGTCTTTTGACACTTATTTTGAGACAGTTGTCTTACAAATGTCATAAATGACATTCATGTCCTAAGCATTGACGAAGATAATTGGATTAGAAACACTATAAGACATTTCTAGGCTGATAATATCATCCAATGGCATCCAATGGTGCTGTGGTGGTTATCGTTTAAATAAATTTAAAGATGGCGCATTGCTAGATACAAGTGTATACGAAATGTTATGAAATTAATAAGTTTAAGATATATAATTAGATATATATTGCATGTTTATGACAGGAAATTCAGACAATTGTATACTCTATGTTCTTATTAAATGTCTTACTCATTAAAGTGAAATTTTACATGTGAATAACTTGAACATATATATATGACTACCATAAAAATAGTCGACCCACGACAGTAATTAAGAAGCTTTAAAAGCTGACATCTGGAAAAGCCTAATGTGAATGGGCACAGTTTTGTTTGATTTGATTTAAACATATTTTATTCATGAAGAAAACATTAGTAACACGTTATCTAACTGAGCATACCTTCTCTTTGGTATGTACATTTTTACAAGAAGATGACAGATAAGAAGTAGTTTGCAGTGAAGAAAGAAAAGCTTACTACAGAATAATTCTGATATTCTATACCAATCGGTTCGTCTCACTAATGAATGACTGTGATATCTTAAATACATTCGTGTTTTGACATAGTAATAGGGCCGCACTAATAAGGTCCCTCTAATCAAACAGGTACTTTTATTAAAACGTGCGCTTGAAAGGCGACATGAGTTTTACTATCTGTTGGTGACACTGAGGGCATTCAAACAAATAATGATCCGTATTCACAATTAGATCGCAACATACATTCCATACATTCCATACTTTTTTTATTCCAACTTTGAATAAGTCAAATTTCAACAACTGTATATGTACTGAATCACGCGACTTGCTGTGAATGATGTTTAGATATATTTTACCGTATGAATGATAATGAGGTGCATGTGTTTATGATGATCTAAAAACTGAAACGTTCTTTGTATTATAAATTGCGATTGGAAAACTATTCCAATAACTTATTGTAGTTTGAAAAAGTACTCTTGAGTCTAGAGGTAAGAATTGATATATTTTGTGAACTGGGTAGAACGTAATTGGTTCTACAATCAAAATCCATGGGTAGTAGTTATTTTAGGTATAAAGGGGCCATTTCTTTTTTTTATATTAAAAAACTTTCCTTTTTCGCCTACGTCCTTGCAATGTTTCCCAACCCATTTAATAAAATTGAAATCTATGGGACGTATATCAGGGAGTCCGGTAACTATTCTGGACTCTTGTCATTACAATTGTTCTAATTTTCAAGTACATCGCAAGCATTTTCAAGATGAGGCCGAATGAACATGAAATAGTTTTGATTAAGAGTTTCGCCACACAAAACATAAGTCAAAACTTGCATGGAAGTAAACATTTTTAAAACATTTTTATCAAATTATCTATATGTTCCGCCCATAGTTAACTACACATCGTACTTCAACATTACCAAAATGATGTGACACATCACATGAAGAGTATCAGCATATTATTGCTATCTCATGAAATGAACGAAAACTGGCCAAGCTCTGACCCCTGTGGTACACCAGTGGTTAGAATACTAAAGTTGGATAACGACCCATTCACAGATACGCTTTGACTGCGATTAGTTATGTAACACCGCAACCATCCTAAAAACTGTCCGCTTATTCCATAATTCCATCATGTTAAAGGTGATTCCCTACACCAAACACGATGATATATGTTTGATTAATTACAAAATGCCATACAAAGATTTTCCTTTTAATCCAATGATTAGATGCAAACCCTAAGAAATATTTAAAGTAAGTGTGTACACACGAATGTCCTGGCTAGAAACCAGACTGGCGTTTATATAAGAACTTGTTTACATAAAAATAATTAAACAAGACAAGAGAACTTGTTCAAATACTTTATGGACACAGCTTAAAAGAGATATTGGACTGTAGTTTGAAGACAAAGTATAAAACATAAGCATTACGTTGACAATTTCCCATTCTGATGGATATGCACTCGTTTTCAAATGTACACATCTAACGACGACTTACGACAAATTTATCAAAAAGTGGACTTACATTCTTATCATTTAATGGTGAAGTAGATTCAAAATACCCATTTTACTTATATGCTTTTTCACAATCAGAAAATAATACTTTCATGATTGTTACTTGCTTTAAAAGGAGGAATTGTTTTTGTTACCAGGATATTAGAAACGAAATAAGATCCTCAATGGCGGTTTTGTTAAAAAAGCCTTGCACCAGATGACAGTATCATTACGCGCTTTTTTCCTTCTTAGTTTTCACAAGATTTCTTTGGGACAATTGTCATATTGAAATAAAGTAATGTGCCGAAACGAGATATGCGACTACATAATTCAAAAGAAACTATTTATCCGATTTAATGTTTTAGTGACTAATCTACTTGTAACTTTTGTTTACTTAAGTAAGTAATTTTGTCAAACGTGGATCTTATCAATGTCAGATTGTTTGAAATCAGACTGATACAATACTTAAGACATGTCTATGTGTTTATGGATCTTGGTTTCATTCAACCGCGGTCATCCGGAGGTTAATTTTCCGATATTCTTCAAAGTCATCTGAATCACCCTAAGATTAGGATAGCCAGTGAAACTGCTACGTCGATTGGACCTACGAGCCTCGTTCGTGTCTATAGCTATGCTGAGAGTCGTCTGAGCATGGCTTCTTTAGCTCAGACTTGTGGAATTGTAGAACTGAATGGATTTCCTTTTTAAGGAGTTCAGTTCCTTCAGATATGCCGATCTCTTACGATCATAGCCGGACAAGTTTCTCAATGGGTGTTAATGGATTCTAATTGCTGGATTTTTTTTCCAAAATGATACTTCTTACCAAGACAAAATGACGTATTTTGTGCGGTTTGTGTGTCGAAGTGTTATTTGCAAGAGGGTTCTAAAATGGTTCTAAAATATATAGCTGTAAGATACGGTTCCAACAGAGTGTTCTGCCTTCTTCAGAGTTGTTTTACAGTGTGCATCCAACCTCTACGTTTCACTTGTTCTGTCCATGAACTTCTTATTCACGTCCAACTGCCGGAGTTGCGTTGAAAACTCCATGCAGACAATAATTCGTTATACTAAAGAAGCTCAAGCAAAACTCAAAATTGTAATCAGATTCAAACTCAACATTTTGTGATAAGAATGTCTTGTTTACATGTGAAACATTGTGTAACAATGTTGCACTGTTCAATGAGTCACAAACGTACATGTTTTTTCGAGAAAGTTCTTTCCTTTCCATGCATTTCTTGCCTCCCTGATCTTTCTAGAAAGGAAGTTTCTGGAAAACTTGTGATCTATAAATAAAGGTCAGCTATCAGAAAGCACTCACTTTCTCACATTTACAAGGAATTTCCACACAAGACTCAACCCATTACTGGAATTGGAAACTATTTGAAGTCTATATTGTAACATTAAACTCGTTGTTTATTATCAATTTAATTATTATTTTGTTACCAATGAATTTGGAATAGGACAATGTCCCCAGTCAAACCAGCAAATATAACAAGACAATTGTATATTAATTACAATTTAATCAATCAAATAATAAACAAAGTGTTTAAGGTTACAATATCAAGCTAATACAAGCTATAATACAATATCAAATGAGTCACACTAATTATCTAAATAAATATATTCACCAGTCCTTAAGAATCACACAGTTGATTAATGTAGAAAACAGTCAGTGGGTCTTATTAGGAGATAGGTGAATCCGGCTTGTAAAGGTATCCAAAAACAGTGGCACGGCAGATGATCGCAAAGTTGATTGTAAGAAGACAAATGAGTAAGAGTTCGAAGCCAGCCTTTATATAGGCTAGAAATATTCTAGAATATTCTTTAAAGTTCCACGACAGTATCCAACTCAAGCAATCAAGAAATAGACATCATTCTCAATTGCCTTTAGAGTCTGTACACACAATTTCAGGTTTCTTTGACTTTTGGTTTTAAAAAAGACGATTTTGTGAATGAAAAAACGATCCTGTTAATATTTTACATTAGGAAAATCTAATGTTATTGAACAGGTGCAAATCGATTAGCACAAATGGTCGTTCAAGAGTGAACTATTTGCACCAAGGAAACATTTATGTTTCAAAATGGAAACATTTATCTGAATAATGGTGCGAGTATTTATATTTACCTCTTATTTCACGTCTGAAAGATGATTTATGATCACAGAATCGTTTTCTTTCCTAATGTTACAACAACATATTATCACCACCTTATATCCGGATCCGTTCTCACTTAGGGAGCGTTAACGTTTCTTAATGCTTGTAATGTAGCATTGTAACGGTGGGGGAATATATGGAACAAATATGACAAAGCGTATAGGGTAAATGGCACTCCAATGCCATGTTGATAATTCCTGCAAATGAAAATCCGCTTCAGAGGATTGTGAGTTGAAGTTTTTTCCTTGGGATTTAGGTAACAACCTATATGAATTGAAAGTCGGAAGTCATTATTAAACTTCTCATAAAACTATCATATGAAATTGTAAAACTTTAGGACTTCAGGGAAGTCACCAAAACAACCTTCAAAGCCAAATAGATCCAATACCACTTTTAATCGGGTAATTCCCAATTGGTGAGCGGAGCAATTAATTCTGATGCTAAAATATAATATAATCGACAAGAAAGAGGACAGTGCTCAAACTGGAACGTGACTTTCAACAATCCATATATCAAGAAGTTCACTCACACGAGGTTGTTATTTGTTCTTAATGAAATAATGTCTATGTCCGTCATTATCGTTCAAGAGATTATGGTCGTAAAGCATTATTTCAAGCAAACCCAGACGCCACAGTTGAAGGCAAATTCGTTACAATCTTCTTGACTAAAATGAAGTAACTGCCTATCAACCTAGTATGAACTATATATCGGCACATGACATTCTCAGAAAACGCCAATGACACTGATTTGAAGATAGTTGTTTAGGAATAACCATAAATCATATTTCCCTGTATAGGATAGCATATCCATTGGATGTGTAGTCGTTATGATTTAAATAAGTTATCATATTGAGGACTTCCAGGATAGCGAATATACAGAAAATGTAGAGTTGACTGTGCATTTAATGCAAAGACAAAGTAAAAAACATGTTCGTTATTCTCTTGCCTTGTATATAATCATTAATGTCGTTTGATACAAAATTTAATGGACATGTGCCATATCATAACCCACCTCAATAATTTAATTCACCAAAGGTAATTGAATGCTTCTACATTTTCCCTTAAGATAACACTTTAAAGACTTTATCGTTGCAATGTTTCTTGATATCCCAAATTAAAAAACTGACCCCCAACACAAAGGGGAGGGGGGCATATTTACAAGTGATTTGATGGATGACTGGTCATCCATTGAATGATATCTGTTGATTCTTTTTTGTGGGATCAAATCCCATTGGCCATTTTTGTATGAGGGCCATATCTTTTTCTGTTTTCACTGAGCATTCTTGGTTGATATTTTCAGAAAAAAGACTCTACTTAATATTTTCCTGAAAAGAACAATCAAAGCGAACAATTGCCTGAAGGTGGAAATGAAGATTTATGGAATTGAAGATTTACGGAATTGAGGATTTATAGAATTATTAAAAATGTGTTACTCCAAAAGTTTTCGCTCTGAAATTGTCCTGTAATATATAGTTGTAGTTAAGTAACCTTAACCTAAACATTCTGTCATGCTAAGTTTTTATAGCAACATTATTTAGTATTTTTAGTATTTTATTTCGATCAATTAATGGTATTAACTTCTAATAACTTCTATCAATATTTTTTTTGTGTTAAAATATCTTAAAAATGATATTGACTTTCAACATTGAAAATACATGAAAGCAGAGTATCAACTAGAAGAAAAAGTTAATTCGTTTAGTTTATTTAGTTTATATTAGTTTAATTATACCTTTGAAGTATAATATGGTGGGTTTCGAATAAAACTCATCTTGATAATTATTACAAAACAATTCTGAAGAGTTTAATACTTGAATAAATCCGTTGAAGGAACTGTGACCAAAAACCTAGTCTCGTCGTTATGGAAAAGCTTGTTTTGTAGATTGTTTTCCACAGTACACTTGTATTGCTGCACCATCTCTTCTTTTCTTAGATATATTTCGTAAAAACATTAAGGTTTATGCTTGTGAGATAAAATATACTTATATAATATAGAAATATTACAAGTCAATTACAAATAAAAACGTATAAGAATATGTTTACCTTATGATTTTTGGCAGTGTTAAACAAATAATGTAACATGTTTTAACTATCATTGTCTTCTAAAGTTTAGTTTTAGGTAGACTTTCAATGTATCAAACCAAGATTTTATGGCTATATGGATTTTATCACTAATGACACCCATTAAATACATTATCAACAACATAGCATAATATCTGTATTTAATGGTCCGTATGGTATATTTAACATGTATCTATGCATGCTATGTTGCGTATAACGAGAAGCAATCCGACCGACCTTTTAGCAAAACGAACAACTCAAATGAGGACTCATCAGCTCAGATCATATGCAAAAACAGAGATACATCTGTAACTTTAATCTTGAAATTGGCGCGAAAACATTTGAAGTATGCCATACGGATTTGTTATATAGGGTGGCCATGCTATTCTAATTAAGTTATTTGGTGATCTGTTGCATCATTAATACTGATTATCTCATGATCAATTGGAAAATCAATAAGCACTTGAAAGGAAGCAGATATATTTCAATTTTCGGATGAGGGGTTTAATTTTAATGTAGTTAATTTAAAGTAAAAGTAGTTAACTGACGTTTGAGGTTATGAGCATGATAATCGTTGAACATCTGAGTTTCACTCCCCCCTTCAAAAAAAGCATAATTTTTAAATAGCCAAATCTGTAATAAGCATAATAGTCAATATTTTGCGTGGCTAGTCTTGTCAATATTGTAAGCCAAGTATCCGCAACATCATATTAACATCATTATAATGACAAGTGTATTTATGTAAAGAAAGTTGTCTGATACATCTAAAAGAAAACCTAACCTAGATGTAAGTAACAATACAGTAAAAACCTAATGGAACTGTGCTTTTTCATATCGTTGATGTAGTCACAAAGTCACAAACTTTAAGAGTACTCACTTATGTCTAAGGAAATACGAATTATTGATTATGATAATTATTGATGCCATAAGCTGATAACAATAATGTTGAGAACAACAATGTCAAACCTTTTAGATTACGATTTCTTGTTTGACTTCCGGAAATCACTGAACTAAAACGTCTCATCCTTCCATCCATTTCATCCTAACGCATTACTCTTATATGTAGCTTGAAAATGCTGAAAAGGCATGGTCACAGGTCATGTTGTATAAGTTATAAAGATATCCTAACTGGTACACTTTTTACGTTTCCCCATTAGTATAAAACATAATCAAGTGAAATATAGGTGAAATGATGAAGTCGCATGGTCAAAAGTCTTCCAAAAACAAAGAAGCCATAATACACTAGTACCTATTCTAATTGCACAAGAAATCACTTTCTCTATAGCTGGTTATTCCTTTAATAGCGTTTCAGTCCCCCTTATAGATATTTGGATATATGTTATTCATAATGATGTTTCTAATGTTTATTTGTTCTCACCACTCATTTGGGATTATACATATATGATTTTCTCATTATAGATAATATTTATCATCAGCATCCTGAACAAGAAAAGATTTAATCAGGCATAAATTTCATTCAATTAATACAAAATAATATAGAAGTCATTACGATGGCACAATGCCTTTTCTGAGTACTATACTATGTAGCTCGAAGTGTCAAAACATTCAGGTGGATCAATAAACATTCCTCAATCTAATGTATTCTGAATAGACATGTTGACGATGTTGTTGAGGATTAACCCTGTGAGATGAAAAAGTACAAAATGTTCCTTTTATAGACCACTCCTCTTGGATGTTATGGAACTAGGTGACTCAGTTGTTTTTATGTTTTTAAGAGAAAATGTACCTTAATTCCTTTTTGATCTTAATCAAAGGAAAATAAATTCTGCCAATCGTTTCTAAGAAAGCATTAAAGATTAAAAAATTTCAAAGATACTTTTGTTATGATTTTACTTTTTAACAATGATAATTATTGTTATGCTTGAAAATATCAGAGACGGTCTTTCAGATTTTATAGAATAACATCGAATGTCAATGGAATTCAATAAATGTGTATGCATTCAGAATTTGTACTTGGATTGCTTCCGTTTAGCACTCTACTCAATTTGAAAGGAATCCTGTAGAAAAACAATCATCAGAAATTATTTTTCCCAGTCAAGAACAAAGTTACATCAATGATATTTGTTTTATAATATCATGATACTACAGACTGCAGCAGTGATGAAAATAAGCAAAACGTACATTTATTTTTTGTTACATTTACGTTACATCAACGAATTGTTGAAACTGTTATTGAATACAGATTTTTCAATAATATATGCACTCATAATTAATCATATTAAGAATTGAATTCATTTAACACTTCATTTGACCATCTGGTCAACCAGATTTGGGCTAAATGCAGGCCAGAAAGACATAAGTTGTGATAATATAGATCTGCAGTAACTGCACAGAGTTAATTGAAGAAATCTGATTGAACAGACACAGGACATTGCACCGAAGAATCGGTCGATAACACAGCCATTAAGGGGTTCATATATTTTAGGTTGTAACCAGTCATTATGGCAACGATCATTGAGATGCTGTCATTCCATTTTATGGTAACGTTACCAATTATCGTCTCAATGTATACATACGATTCACAACAAAATGTGAATACATTAACATTTTGCGAACTGTTCAGGTAAGCAAAGTATGGTAAATTTATAGTTCAAAACATATGAAGCTTTTTTAACTATTATCGACAGTTGGTGCAAAAACAAAACAAAACCTCATGAGATAAACCCTTCCTTGGATAAACATTTTATGTCATCCCATACATTTTCTTATGGACATGTAAAGTATTGAGAATAATGTCTGTTTTTATTCTACAGGACTTTCCATAAAAATCCAGCTACAACTTGTGCAATCATAACACTTATTATACATGTAAAACCAATACTTAGCCGCTGCCACGTTTTTTATATTCCCAATTTCATGTTTACAAGAAATTCACAGAAGTGCCAGGTCTGGTGATTAAAGTAAGTGTTTATCCCAAGGGTTTGTAGTAAAGATGGATATCCGATGACTATTTATTTGGTTGAAAGGACAGATGGAATATTATCAGATCTTAAATGGCCACATTTACATAAAAGCAACATTCTTTTCTGTATAATCTTCTATAATTTTAAGATGTATTTGAAAATGAGAACATTAACCTGGATCTCCTGAAGGTACATAGAGTATTAGTAATTCTAACATGACACGAAAACTAGAATGAAAATACTGCTTTCTGATTGGTTACCACAATAAATTTTGGAGTGATTATTTCGCCGATAATCACCTCTAAATATTTACGACCGATTCACATTCATACGCGCACGTTTACAAACTCCATTCGCTGAACTTACTGTTTTCACCGCCTTACAGACAACAGCAAAATGAATTTTAAATCAATTTTATACAGACATTGAAAATACCGTATTTTAAAAAAATGAAATTTAGAAGATAAATCCATTCTGTGGTATATTTTTTGTCGAAGTAGTTTATTTTTTTATCACTAAATTTAATTTCAAACCGAGCTCGCTTCTTACCGTAACGCGCGGTAATAGCGATTCGTCAAGTGAACAGAGGGGACGTACGTTATTCTTCAACTTTCCTTCCCTTCCCCCCCCCCCCCCCCCCTCTCATTCATAAGTGACCACATTTCCAGACAGTGTATTCAACCATGACAAACTTTAAAGCTTTCTTGATCGTTTATTCAATCAGTTCACATCTTGCGTGAGAAGTTAGCGCTAGCAGTAAACGACTACTTTTAGAGTAACGTCCCTTGATTAGGTCAGTCCTTGTCAGTATCATAGGGGTGATAGGTGTCCTATGTATTTTCGTGAAAAACGTAATTCTGACGGGATAAAAAATCTGTCTTTTGTTAATTTTATCGTCAATAAAATAAATACTTTAGGATTTTATTATAAACCTGTTGGTTTATGTTTTGATATATTTTTTTATTATTGAAGCGTGTTTCTGAAAATGAACTGTACCACCGTAGTTTGGCAAGGAAGTGGAACTGGTCTGTACTGGTTCGACCTAATCACATTGTTGTTGCGCAAGGCAAATAAGTTCCTCATTATTTTTCTAATTAGTCATGTTAGAATGGAGATAAATCCCTTCTGTTTTTTATTTTGGGGTTGTATGTCGTGCATTTTTCACCCCTAAATAAACATTTCAAACCTCGCAAGCTCGGTTTGAAATTATATTTAGGGGTGAAAAATGCACGACATACAACCCCAAAATAAAAAACAGAAGGGATTTATCTCCTAAGTATAGGTTAATTCTGTATACTCCATAATATTTATTTTGTGACATTTTTGTCATTTTCAAGTATATAATGCGAATAAATATATTACAAAGCGATTCTAAACAGCACCGATTATAATATCTTAAAAAGTATTTAACAAATATGTATACCAACATTTTCTCACTGCGACTCTCCTTTACCATATAGTGTAAAGACAACACTGTATCCTTCTTCTTATGACAATATTATTTCGCTTATGACGTGCATGAAGTTTATGTATTTTCTGGGACAAAATACAGCATAAAGAGTCAAATAAAAAGTGAAATACCATATGATTCTACTCATTGGAATATCATATAATTTCGTATGACATTTAATGCGATTGCTGTTGATATTTGAGATTGAGGTTTTTTATGTATGACATGTAGCTATAAAGGGTAACACAAGACGATGAACGAGATAAAGTAGTCCGATCTGGATAATTCTTTTATCAAAATTAATCAGTCAGATGAAGTTTCAACAAGTCAGATCTTATTTCATACCTCAAAAACAGCGTTTATTACTGTACGCCAAGGATATAAATTCAAAACATCACATGACATTTTGCTTGAGTTTGGTTTGGATTTATATGTCAACTGTTTGGACATGTATAGATCGAAAAATATGTAAAGGGACCGATACCTTCTTGAATTTTTGTGAGTACATAAACAACTACTTGGCGTGGTCAGTGATCATGAAAACATATAGTAGAAAAAAGGTAATTACAGGGAGAGTCGCTTATAAGGACCCTGATTTGTCATAAACGAGATATTTATTGAAAATAATTATTAGAGACAAGAAAACATACATTACTACTGGACTCATTAGCATTCTACCAAGAACACGTTTCGTCTAATTTGCACTGATGCTTTGCGTCAGACATAATGTTTTCGCTCCGTCTGTAATTCCGTATGTGTGACTTAATGCAAATGGGAATAAAGGGACCTTATGCTTTTGTGCCGGGTCATTTGTAAAAAAACATTCAATATTCTTTTTAAAAATTGTTATGTCATTAAACCTTAAGACGCAGTGGTGATTTTCGTGACTTTGGGTATTCTGTTTTTTTTATAAATTTTCTTATTGTTTCCATGGAAATAATTGAACTGAAGAGCGTATTCTCCATATATTTCTGGGCCCTCTTAAAACCTCTCAATATTGTTTGACGAAATTTGGTATGCGGTGAGACCTTGAGGTTGGGTGCTGCCTTTTGATACTTTGGTTTTGAATACTTGTTTATGAAACTGTATTATTTAATAAACACTTTTTAACTTAAAAGCTAAATATTTTAAGATGACAACTAACATTTTGCTGATCATTAGTAATTATTTAATATTTAAGATGATTCAAGGTTTTAAGTTGCTACTCTGAAAACGTTACTGTAACTTGTGTGGAAAACGCAAAAACTAAAATTCTGCATCTGCAAGATGCATCATTACACATGCTGATTGTTCTATATACCAAGTTTCAAAGGGCTAGTTCTAGTTTGGAAACACAATTCCAATATTTTCATGAAAACTGTCAAAGGTAAAGAAAGAATATGTAGGAGACACCAGAAGTGACTACTTCACTTGATGACAGTTCAATATGCCAAGTTTCAATGAGGTTGTCCTTGTAGTTTCTAAGTTTGTTGTAGAAATTTTAAGTTGCGTTTCCTTAGAACTAACTGCAAAAATAAAGGTTAGACACATATAACACGTTTCTAGGCCGTAAGGATTCTGAGTTCTGGTCCGGAAGTTGTGTTTCAATGGATATGGCCAAATATAGGTGTTGGAAGATGGCTCCACTTCAAATAATGATAGTTCCATATACCCAGTTTCGACGAGCTATGCCTTATAGTTTCTGAGGTCTGGTCGAGAAAAGAACAACTCGCATTCACATACGGACAGAGGTCATTTCTATATCCCTCCGAAAACTTCGTTTGGCAAGGGATAATGACCTTTGTTTTCACATCAAATGAATACCTTCGGAGTTATTGACAGATCAGTTCCATTATGGAAATATCCCATTTTTGCACCTACAGACGTGTAGTTGAAATCTTTTCCGAAATAAGCATTAATAGACAGTTTTCTGACTAAATTAATGGAGAGTAGGGACATTAACCTTGTTCAAAGATCCTTAATAGTTACTTTCCACGTATGTCCATTGGATAAGCAGAAGACCAAGATTCCTGACTCTCATTACTTTCAAATACAACTACTTTTTCATCAAGTGTGCTCATGGAAAAGCTTAATGGGGACTTTTGTACTCGCTAATGCAGGATGATGAGTGTTTCACCTCGTTTACTGCTGTGCTGATTTGATAGTTGGTACAGTAGAAACTTTTGATTAAATCAACAAGAGATTGCTGCATTGTTCTTCTTAGGTCAATAAAAGTATTGATTCAAGTGCAGAGTATTCTTACATGAGCCTATCCTCCTGAAAGAAAACATTATGCTGTTGGAGAGAAACCGTTAGTCTTTCATGAAAGTAAAGAAAGCTTGTCAAGAATTTGGAGGAACATGATGTTCTTATTTCCCTTGCTTGTACCAAATGGTATTTCAATCGATCTATTTATTGTTTATATACATATCATTTATACTGATTGTCTAAATACCGATTGGGAAATAAAAACACTCCTATTATGCATAATATATTGATCGCTTAGATGTACTGACTGCATGAATTGCAATCAGTAACTGAAGATTTGAGAAAGTGAACAAGAACCAGAATTTTTTTTTATCTGTAATCAAATCCTTCATCTTTTATCTAAGACCCATCGTAAAACCGTAATTTGATTAATCAATACTGTTTTATACCCAGATAGTTTTAATGTCGAAATAACACATTTCACTAACATATCTTTTTTGACAGTTGGCTCAAAAATATGAAATATTAGAGAGAGTTCTAATCCATGGGGGATTAATCCTTTCTGGTAAATTGTCCATAGGGAGATTAAACCTATTTATCTCTGTCCCTTTTATAAGGGACATCACATCAATGAATACATGGTTTTCTGTTCGGCTTTATCATCGATCAAAAATGAAGGCGGAATGCAATCTGCAAAGTAATTATGCTAGATTTAAACATTAAAAGTTGAGGAATTTACATGGTTTCGTAGTTTTCTGAAAGTTTATCTGTGAGAAGCCCAACTTAACTATGATTCTGCGTTGGTTTAGAAACTTGTTATTTCAAAATTGCAGAAAGATAAAACAAAAACTCCATAACGGTAACAAATTTGATTCTTAGATTGTGAGATAGATTCTTAGATACACCATGTTATAATTGATATTGACCATACTTTTCTCCGTTACAGACTTTCGACCACTTACATAGAAACTAAAATAAAAGCTACATGTGCTACAGAGCATAATCTAAATCCTGCAATCGCATTCTTACTGTGAAATCTCTTTCGGACCAAATGGCTCCTACAGCTGGATATTCGTGGCTTAGTTCACCTGTTTTTATTTCAGCCAACGGAATGTTGTTTTGCCTGGAGCGTGAAGCTAATATTTTTAACTCAACGTATTTTTTCATCCGGGTTCTGCCGTTGCTGCTGAATGCGAGTCGTCTCAATGGCTGGTTAGATAGCTAGCGATACGAGGCTTTTGGCTTGAAAGAGATCAGGGTATCAGGAAGGAGCGAGAGCGGATTCATATACGCTGATTTAGCAAGATGAATGCTGATAGGCACAGTACAGTAACAATGAAAAAGTTTAAGTCCTGTTTTTTATCCAAAACAGGAAAAATAGCTGTCATTTAGTCAAGCACATTTTGGAATCTTTTCTTTGATGAAAACGACATTAACTATTAAAACTGACCATCATTGAACACAAGTATATATCTATTCTTTACATTTTGGGATTTCATTGAATCGAACCTAACTCAGTCATGTGATACTTTGAAACGCATCCAATCCAAATCAAATGTTTTTGAAAGATCTCTCCCATTAAGTGCTCACAACAGATTAGCAATATCAGGAGGTCAGGTACTTGAGATACTTTGGAGAAGAGTAGAGCCAGAGGCCAATCTCATTAAGATCTTTGACATCTGCATTTCCTTTATTCCGATTTTCCATAGAGAACATTGTTTCTCTCCTATAATCCAAATATGGAAGAGTGTATTATCCATACGGGTGTCTTTCTAACAGTCGTATGGATGGTCTTAAGGTTTTTGTTAAGTCGGTTTTAAGGGTGCAAATATAACAATAAATAATCAAAATGTAATGTATGTAAAAACAATCTTGTTAAATTCTAGAAACTTACATTTAATGCAGTGCTTAAGGCAAAAGGCAAATAGTTTTGTACCCTATAAATCAATAAACAGATACAGATTTTCAAAGTCTGGATTGTTATAAATACATAGATCTTTTTATGGTAACTTAGGGGAATAATAATAAATTTAAATGGGAATGTATCACTGATGATCATTTTCTTTGTCCCTGTATTTTTCTGAGAATTTTATTGAGAATTAATAAATTACTTTACTTAATTGCTATAGCCCAACATTTACAACATTCGTATATGGCCTCAACGGTTACCCTGTCTATTAGAAATTAATTAAACCTTCGACTTCGTGGCATGTTGTCTTACGCAACTATTTAAAATATGATTGATGATAAAATTTATTTCTCTGTTTAATGGCTTTTCAATCTATTAAATCTACTAAGAAATATTTTCTTTGGTTGAATAAGTCCTAGGCACTTCCATTTCAGAACGATTGAATTGCTATTCTAAAGCGGTATAGTGTATTTAATGACCTTCTTATACTTAACGCCCAAGAGATTTTATCATCAACAAGTTTCAGATGAGGGAAGCAAAACTGATATGATACAATAGAACATTGACTTAATGGTGCATTAAGCCTAAGTGAATTGAAGTTTGTTTTTCATGTCATGGTATCGTTTAGACAAATATGAATACGCAGTAATTTCACTTAGTGACCAATGTTCATAACAAAGTTAAAACAAAAAAACCCTAAAAAGTAGCAGTCTCTATGCCTACATCCTACATCTGTCTCAATTTCGGGACTAAGATTAAGATTGCTATCCTCTAAGCCCGTGCTGACATCTGCTTCTAGATCTCTAATGTATACTAGTTTAATATCGCCGTATACGTATTACACTGCAGTATCTTACACGGGCGAGAAATAACAATTCTTTAACTATATCAGTCTCATTACCACACTATTGAAAGTTAAGAAGACATTTACATTGGGAAACATACTCTTATAAGCCTTGATATTTCTCCTTCAATGATATCAAAAGATTTTTATTACGATCAATGCCAATGCGGTTTCAGTGTACAGAACTAACGTCGAATTTCAGACCTCTTATGTAGAAAGATTGTAGTTGAAACTCTATTACAGATATTGACCCATCTCCACATGTAAAGTGTAAGTGATTACTTCCTTATGTTGGTCCCCTTTCTGAATTCTGACAGTATTGATCATGTGTTAACAGACAACTAATTTCTTGGTTGAAAGCCTTCTTACTGTCCAAGTATTGGACAGATGTGTACTCAGTAGATCTTTTAGGTTTATGAATAATTGTCATGTGGTAATTGTGTAATAAGGATGTAATGCTATAATTGTTTGTTTTTCCATTTGATCATTTTATAACCCTTCGGTCTTCGGTCTCTGTGATATTAAACAATTATTAACTTCAAGGAAGGTTGATCCAATGGTTTTTCGGCCTTGAACATGTGGTATTCACCGTATCGAAGCCGAGTGAGTGGAAGGGTTGTGCTCTGGATCAGCGGCAATGTTATACTTTTAAAGTCTCTCAAGCTCAAGATAAGTAGAAAAATTCTATCTTTAATCATGTTCGCGGAAGAGATGGCTGTGTTTCATCTAAAATGTTTGGTATGATGCTAGGATCTATCTACTTAGACTTGACATGTACCCAAGGACGTGGTCGTAACAGAATATCAAAATCTCACCAGTTGCTGATTTGAAAAACACAAAGTAGTCTTGAAATATATAGCTTTGCTAACTATAAAACTACACCTTTGTTTGGATCTCTATTATGTTGTAAATACGTTCGTACCTACACATATATCATATAATAATAATGATATTCATATTACGCTAATCCATGTCACTGAGGGATATGCTCTAAGCGCATCCTGCATTATTACCCTGGTCTAACCTAAGCTGCCGGTCACAGCGGTCACCTCCAACAATCTACACCAGGTACCCAATTAGTACTGCCGGGTGAACAGAGGCACAACTCGAATAAAGTCTTTTGCCTATGGCGACACCACAAGTTTTTCACTTGTGTCTCAGTGCGGGGCAGGGAATAACCCTTCAAACTCTCAGTTAATACAGCAATGATCGGATGACCCACCCATCCAGCGAGCCACGCCAGATATTGCTGAACTTCACTGATAGCAGTCAACTGAGCTACGCACAGGACCACGTATATATACATTTTATACGTTATATATGCTACATATAAGACATCTATTCCATAAAAAGCAAATTTGTAAATAAATTTTTTTAAAGTTGATATAACATTAAATTCGAAAAGAAGAGAACAATTATTAAAATGTTTAATGTAAATCAAAATAATACAGGAAGTGTGCAATTACATTAACAGATATGCAATTTATGACATTTTAAAAATCCTTTTAATGAGCTAATGACACCTTTAAAGACGCATTATGAGAGAATGTTTTTTACAAACGTATGTTTAATCCGAGTGATCAGTGATAAGCGAATCGTCAGGTAGTCAGTCTGCTTACATTGTTATCTCAGACTGCCAGACAAGCGTATTCTTTCTTTGTCATTATCTTACAAATGTACATGCATTCTTCATTATTTTTTAATTGCTACAATGCATTAGAAATTATTAAAATCGAATAATGATGCATGAAAGTTTTTGTTTTTGAGAAAATATCCTTGCATCCTTGTAGGGTGTATACATAAAGGCATTAAACGTCGAAACAATATAAGTTAAACCAACATGTATAGGTTTAGTTCCTCATCAGTAGTGTGCTGTATATTTTGATAGAAATATTTATCATACTTCTATAATGAAGTTTAAAGATGATGCGTACCAACTGCGCACTGTTAAACCATTACCAGAAACCTACACATTAAATAAGTGAAACATTATATAATCAATTATGGCTTTCGTATGGAAACGTTAGGTGTATGCAAAACAATAATTAACCGTATAGGTAGTTTGTCTGGATTTGATTAATATAAACTTCAAAATATAATACTTGAATATAAAATCGTTACATTCCGATATCCACTTCATCTCATTATATTCAATTATTATTATTGTCAACTCCGAAAAGAGGTTAACATATCCTAAATCATAAAAAAGTAATTAGCAATAGTAATAGCAAGAAAGTTAATACATGTTCAGAATTCGAAACGACTTAACGGTCCCTATTGTTTGTCATATAAATTTACTACTCTCGACAGCAACGGGTCGGCAATGTCTTCCCTTATTTCTTGTCGTAGGAGTCGACATGACAGTATTGACGAGGACATATTGGCATTGAATTTTAATAACCCTGGATAACATTGTGACCAAGTGATTCCTGAGGTATGACCCAAGGAAGATGAATCTCACTATCAGTTGTATAAAGGCTTCAAATTACAACCTACACCTATAGCAATTTATATCTCTAAGCAAATATTTCAGAGGTTTACCAGATGACATTAAGAGACATATTTCTGTTTAAGCATGAAAATCAATATTATTCTTCTGATCTCATGTGCTCTTACTTATTCACTTTGTTAGAAATCATTTTTTACAACTGTTCTTTAAAGAAAAAATCTAAATGCCTTCAGTGCACCACTTTAGAAAGCATTCAAAGCTATATCGGCTGCTGATCCAATAAACCCATATCAATGTGACTAACTACGGGACAACTTTTCCAAAATGATTAACACGTTGTTAAAGCCTTTTGATACAAGGGCTTATACAATGTAACGGTAATAAGAGTTTTGGTGTTTATATACATGCATTAAACGTAAATGCGACCAATAAGAAACACAAAAACGTTCTACCTCATTTCTTTCCTTTTTTAATTCCAAAGTATTTGACCTAAATTCTAGGAAACAAGAGATTTTTTTCAAAAGATAGATGACACGGCAGCCTGCAATTCACTGTAACCGTGCCCGAGACATCTGATATTGAAGAAATAGGTTGGGAAATGTTGTCTGATAGAAGATATTAATTTCTCCTATAGAGTGAAGACAGTGAACAAAAAATGTAGTTCTTTAGTATAGTTCCATTCACTGGAGGAGTTATACCATTTACCTGCTAAAAGTAGATGCTGTCTAGATCAGTGGAAAAATTAAGTTCATAGATCAAGTAGATGTAGATGTAGAAGATTAAAGACTCGCAATACGCAAAGACAAATTATCAGACTTTTATCGGGAGGTGCCTTGTCTGGTAACTTTGTTGATATTGTTATTTATTAAATAAATAGATCTTGATCTCAGACAAACGATTACGACTTGTAAAACGTTGGAAATAACAAATCTCATTTTATACCTGACATTTACAAATAAGAACAATAAAGAGTTTCTATTCTTTGTACATTCCACAGCACAGACAATATTAAAGTCAAAGTAAAAACATGTTTTTTCAGTTGATTGATTCGCATGATGATCTTCTTTGTTAAATTAATAGAACTTACCATGACTGTTTGTAAGCATTGTACATTAAGACTGAACATCCTACTTCCAAATTTGCTTTACAGAAGACATGAAAACATCTTTTTACACCGTGAATCAAGTTGAGAAATATTCACAGCCACGTTAGGTATTCATTGCTGCAATATCAAAAAAAGCTGATATAGTCGTGGGACAAACAATCAAGTAACGAGGAAAAACCATTGACGGCCATTTTTGTGTCTGCACGTTTTAATTACTTGAGAAAGGGAAATGGTTAATTGCTTAACCGGTCATTGTAAACATGTTTTTTTTTAAAATGCTTTGCAATTGCAAAAAAATCATTGCAATTGGAAACATTTATTTTGTTTTCGTGTGATTAATATATTCACCTTAAACGTTCTACTGCCCTCTTAAATAAAAGTAAAGAGTAAAAGGAACTAATGTTTTAACGGGACTGATAATGTCACATACTAGTATATAAGAATCACATATCTGTTGTTTGATGAAAACTGCAAGTCAACAAATTAAACATTCATGTTAACATGCGACCTTAATTATTTTTTCGCTTTCCTACTTTACTTTATTGTAAGCACACAAAATGATATATATTGA
Source organism: Phorcus lineatus (assembly GCA_921293015.1). Classification (NCBI taxonomy): domain Eukaryota; kingdom Metazoa; phylum Mollusca; class Gastropoda; order Trochida; family Trochidae; genus Phorcus; species Phorcus lineatus. Next base: position 44,760,905 of record OV121090.1, on the reverse strand, counting down.
GTTTCTGATTTCATACTAGGGATTAATTTTAGGTTATTTAAATGAGTCTGGAAACAACTACAATTTCTTTACATCAGCAAATTATATCTGTTCTGTTTACCTTACCATGTTTTCCTTCTCTGTTATAATTAATATCACGCAAACGTAATATAAGACATGTGAAATCTTCTCATAGCTTCCTTAAAGCTAACATTAGGCTTTCAACCTCATCAGCAAATTGTTCCTGACACCTATCAAAACCTGTTAAAGCTGCAATAGAAGGTTACTTCCATACAGCCTTCACCAAATACTGCAGGGTAGATATAACCACATTCGATCCATCCGGGATTCTACATAAAAGTCCTTGAAATCTGTACCACTACAACTCTTGATCACATTTTTAAGCTTCAACTTGCATGACGTCGCCCGTCCATTCCAAAAAATGGTTACTGTCCTAAAAACCACTTTTTTCTGATTTTGATCATTCTTAAACTTTAAACATGCATTGTCATTGATCTAAATATCAATGTTTAGGGTTGGATATTTCACAGGCCTTTTGCCCTTGATTTAGAGCATATGAACCAATGCTGTTTGGGAAGTCCCCTTATTAATAATGGAATTAGTGAATCTCTAACCTTTGGTTATATGTTCGCCCCGAAGGTCATTGAAGAAGGTCACACACAAACCCATCATCAGCCATGAACCTCTCTTATCGGTCATTTTAATCTAAAGTATGCCAATTCAATAAGGACTACAATCTATCAATCCATGAATTCAAATAGACAATGGGTATTTCCTAAAAGTCAATGTCACATTGTTGTTTAGCTAAAATGTTAAATTATGGTCTAGAAAACGGTATGACCAAACTGATACCATTTGTCTCCTGTGTAAGGAATATCAATGCTTAATTACTTAATTGAAATTAGAGGTCGAAAGTTTTTTCTATGCTTATGAGCATCGAGCAGGGACGTGTACAGGTTTTTGGACGACTTTCAGAAGTGATATTTCTGGAAGAAATTACTTTCCATTGTTATTAAATATCAACATTTGATAAATTAAACGGAATCTGAAATGGTCGCAATTATACCACACTTGTCAATATCGATATGCTTCTTATCCGCTTTGTAATACTGAGGATGTGGATGATAGACAGTGAGATTAAACAAGTTATCGGGTTTACATCCATGATGTAGAATGACACTCTGATTCAGCATCGGGAGAACAATTGTTGACAATGACACTGTTGATCTGAGTGACGACATCTCAGCATCTGACTCATCCAGGCATGTTTCCCGAAATTTGCCAAATATAGGCCAGCCAAATGACATTGATCCAGAAGATGACAGATGACAGTCAATGTTCCTCTTCCTGCTCTCTACAGCAATTGATAATGCAAAATAAGTATATTAGTATACTCAACTACGGAACGTCCAATGTGTGTTGACTCCAGATTTAGACTTGTTTTTAGAGGTTGTGTTGAGGTTAAAATAGCATTAACTACAGTATGGGTGTTAGACTACATCACATCAAACTTCATAGACCTGGTCACTTGTATCTAGCCTTGCTGTATAAATAAGAATTAGAAATACATGTATGGGTTATATTTTCATACAGTAAATGAGATCGTATCTGTGATAAGTGTACTAGGACAAGAAAATGACAAGACAATGTTCAGTGTGATTTTCAATTTTTTAAAGATAGTTCTTTACGAGTATAGCTTCCTTATGTTCTTAAGCTGTTAGACCAATCTATCATAAGCCATTCTTCATTTGGTTTTGAGCTGTTAAAAATTTATGATTTGGAAACTTGATTCCCCATTATCGGTACTAAAACCATGAAATTAAGCATACGAATTGCAGCAAAATGACAACCTATTCCCTCAATTGAATGTTATAAACAATATGTACACACACAGCAATGAAAATCGGGAATGTCGTACATAAATGGGTTAACCGGTCTCAATTTAGAATATTCAGATTCTGTTTGCTCCCCCTCTACAGCTCGTGCTGACATCAGCTTTCAGACTACCGATGCAGAAAGATTGGAACTGAACACTGATTACCCCAGATAACAGTCTGTCCAAATTTATTGATCTGTGACTATATGAAAGCGTGACTGTAATTTCTTTTCCCTTAGGGTTCAACTCTCTGACCAATACTGTCAAAACCGATATAACATCAGGTGACGAATTCATCGAAAACTCGTTCTTGTTACATTGGTAATGAGTGCTGCAGTTTTATAAGTAAATATGTATACAGAATGTATATATTTCATATATTTCTTTGATTAAAAGTTTTTCTTTCTTAATTATCGAAACCTCATGTAAAAGATTACTATGTCGATACAAACTAACCTGCAGAAAATCAAATCACACCTTTAATATTGATTATTCAAAGACATTTCTTCATACTGATGTTGATGAGATACTTTTCTACTGTACAGTCTTTGTCATATACTGGATTTGAATTATACCAAATTATCAACATCAACAATTTCTGACTGCACAGCTTCCATATCAATAAGAATATATCATATGATTAAATTAAAATTCTTAAGATTTGTCTTTTCAGAAATATCAAATAATATTTCTGATCATCACAGATCATTCTACAATGGATATTGAATTTCAAACTACTGGTGCAAAAATATTGTAATTTTGAATATTGAAGATCAGTCTATGTCCATATGAACAGTGTTGGTGTAATTTCGTGTTTGCACTGTTCATCACCCTATCCATTACTGTCAGCATTGACAATGTGTTAATAGAAAACTTATGTCTCCTTGGATTATTTTCTTATTTAATTGTTCGAATTCTACACAGGCGTGCAATCAGTAGTTCAAGAGGAACAGAATCGAAGTAAACGACTTCTGGTGTTTGTGCAATGTTTGAGGCAGTGAATATACAACAATATTATAGACAGCTTTCAAACTCAAACATGAATATCTTCAGGAATAGCCACATGTGAAATGTAATTTCTATAAATGTAACAGTGTGTAACAATTACTTGGCCCCATGGCAGCATCAGACCTGCGTACCTAGTTCAATCAAACGTTCAAGGACAATAACTCCATCAAAACAATATTTCAGAATCAGCTTAAGAGCATCATTAGGAGTGCCCACAACCAAAATGTATTTAATCTACATGTGAAAGATACTGAGAAAACTTACCCCCATGGAGCATCAGACCTGTCATTTGCATCAAATTCAATTAAAAAAATTCAAGGGCCATAACTCCGTAAAAATAAAATTTCTTAATTGTCTTTCAAACTCGATCAGGAGCATCATCAGGTGTACGAACAACCAAAATTTATATCATCAATATATTATAGATAAACTTGTTTTACTGGAGCCTACCATTAAACTCTCTTTTTTTAGCATAAGGAAAACAACCTGAAAATAACAATCAGCGTAGAGGAGATAAGTACAATGCAATAAAATGTGCCATAATGTTCTTCACGGTGATATTTATCAAACACATCTTTATATCTGAACATTGGAGATAATCTGGACAATTCACAGAGTCAGATTGACAACGAGAAGAGAACTGCAATTCTCGATTTTCTGATTAGTAGTAATAAATTGTAAAGCAAAATGTGCAATACAGAAATATGTTCCTTATATACATAAAAGACATTATGATCATAAACATGATTTCCTTGTCTGTTGTTGGCATGACTTGGTTCTACGTATGAGAATTTGATTGGAAAATTAACATGATTGGCACTTGATAATAACTTAACTTTCAAATATATATATAAATGTATCAAAATATCAGTTATGAAGACATTGCTTTTAGAAAACACACATTCAAACATTCATCCAAACATGCCTTTTAAATTCGAACAACAAACTTATCTGTGTGCCGAAAGCAAAACTTTAGAACACTTTAAACTCCAATTATGTATTATACCTCCTTATGAAAAGTTTCCGTATGATTAATTGACGCAAGTGAATGTCCGGTTTTTGAGCAGTATGACGACCTTACACCATCACAATGTTCACTCTGCTGAACTAATTAACATGATAACTTTCAGCAACAGTCATGCATGAAGTTTGCCATGTGTGACAATTTGTCTCGTTAAAGATAATTATATCCATTGCAAATGAAAAATCATCTATATTAGCCTGAATCAAATACAATGTTCATGCTCAAATATAACATACACTTTATAAAGCATGCCATCACCGGCACAAAGGTTTTAAACAAGGAAATAACATTTGGTTACATAGCAATCAATTCTTAGATAGCATGATTCAGTTCATCCACACAAGGAAATTTAAAACTAAAAATACGATCGTACATATTGGTCAACAATTTTAAATTAACATTCACTGTAGATACAATGTCATAATTCTCGAATTATACAAAAAATCTTATGCATGTAAAACATGAGTAACAATTGTATATAGTGTAATAGGATATTGTTAAATTTATCATTGCAACATTACTTGGTGCACACATTTTTTTCAACCAATGGTAACCTCAACATCAAATATTTGACATAGACTACTACTGCCTTTGTGGCTTGTCATCAATTGAAAGCTGTGTCAGAGGAAGCCTGGATCTGGCCTGCTTTGTCCCTTTTGCATGTTAAACACACTAAGCTGAAGCCTGATACTCGTCAAATATTTACTTTAAGTAACAAAAAGGTTGAAGTGTAGAGGTTTTATGATATTAAACACACTTTTTATTATTTCTACCAGATTATCTTGTCCCTTTGTGAAACTAAAGGACGCGGTTTAGATTTCGTTACATTAGAACACACTAGATAAAAAATATTCTGAAAACAAAAATCATGAGTGAAGGTTTCAAGATAAAATCGGAATCTTGTCAGAATAAGATGCCCACAGCTAAAACTGTTGCGCAATTCATAGTTTTTAGCAAGCATGTGTTGGAACAATTGGTAGCTTCAATTTTCACAATCTTTCGTGTTTTTAATATACATTTTGTACTCAGTTGACAATAGTGAAATTGGTGGCACCTTTCCATTGTTTTTATCAATATGGTCATTTCAAACATACGAGAGAATAGTTGTGGAAAAATAATCCAAATATTTACCTTCTTTTCAGTAAAAAAAATCAAAAGGCTTAATAAAACTGTAGATTAATGCATTAACGCTGAAACCAATCTCCTTGACATCAGATCGAAACTTATCGGAGTTGTCCCTCCTACCTCGCTGCGTTTCTTGATCTGACCTCGGCTCCATTAAAGCCGCGTCAGACGGCCTTGACCGCCAAACTGTGTCAACCAATGAGCGTCGAGGATGGAAAGACGTTGTCAACTTTTGAATTGACATTCTAAACATCACATATCTAACCTTTGTATCTCGGGATTGGAGCTCTTTCTGAATGGACCCAAGAAAAGCCGAGCTTGGATGAATGCAAAATGATAGTGTGTTTGTGTACTGTAATGACGACTACGCTCATATTTGGTCGGATATTTAGCTCTATCTGCGACCCAGAGGAAGATAGTGAGGAAGATTATTTTCGGGACAATATTTGCGTTTGACCTAACATTTTGACACAACAAAAAGCAGTTTTCAGAATTTTTTTCTATTGAAGAAATTTGCCAAAACAAAACTACGAGACATTATTGAATAGGTCTACAAAGCATTTTAGGTCGAGGGTTTCGAGGAATTCTTTTCTATTTTTGAATTTCAAAGTAAGTATTTTTCTGAATATTTATTCTGATAAATAAATCAACTGTTGAAACAGAAACATTTACAGTTGCATTTGATAAATGACAGTTGCATATATAGAACTCAGTAAAATTGCGATGGTGGAGCATTAACCCAATCCCCCTCCCCTCGACCGAAAAATGGATGACCCCCGAGGTTTTTTGCTATCTATTCAAAACTTTGGCAAAACATTTTTCAGAGACTCCCTTACTTTCAACTTTCCGCAATCTTTGATTAACAGACAAAAGCTATATGTACGCTGACTTGTGATTGGTTACAATAATTGAAGGTGAAGTTTCGATCTGATTTTGATGACATTGCGCTGAAACATAATACGAGTTAGGGTGTAAAATTAACTTTAATTTGATTTCTAAAACGATCGTCTACAAATCCATCTGACATATTTCTTATTTTGTATTTTCTTTCTTCTCACATACGTTACATAAAAGTCCAGAGAAAATGAGGGCAGTTATGTAACCACTGCAATTCAAAGCAATTTAGAATACATATGTAGGTTTCATGTAGCTGTGGGCGAGAATAAAATTGCTGCCTGTTTCAATTGTTCCAAAATTATAAGATATACCAGTCATCGATTACATTTATAGGAGTTACTTTTATATCTCTTACTTATTAGAATTGTATACAATGTTATAGAACAGATAAAACTTGTATCATATATCTGTCGCACGTGTGATAAGTAACAAAATTGCATTTTTGTCTTAATAAAAGGAGATTGAGATATGTTTTCTGTAACTAAATCCAAATAAAACTGATTGTTCCCTGAGGAATATGGAGAACTGCCACTTAAGTTTGTTCTTAAGGAAATGTAGACGATTTCGTGTAAATTAGAAATCTGAGTCAAATGGCTTTTAAATCTAAATCTGAATCGGGTCAATCGTGGGATCAAGTCAAGTTCATCTGCAAAGCATGCAATAGATAGTGCATGGCGACTCCAGAACCGTAGACAGGAGGTTGATTTAAAGATATAGATTAAAAGAAGAAGAATAGTCTACTACAACGGGGATACTCATTTATATGATATGTTAGGACACTAAGGTCCTCACTAAGCGGCTGAATACACTTCAGTGATGCAAAATTCCTCTACCAATTACGTTTGCAACCAAATAATCTCAATGCCTCCAAAAATATCGCTAGTGTTCATTAGAATATTACGAGTTTCTTTTAATATTGTTGCATCTTTTAGTTAGATTAATGCTGCATAAAAATAGTAATTTCATAAAGCCAAAGGCAGAAGCGTGAAGATGTGATCAATTTGAATTCAGTATTTCGACATTTTCAATTTTATAGTAACAGGGTTTTTAAAAGGGCTCTGTTGATTAATCTAAGTTTTGGTTGTACCATCAGCTGAGGAATCATTGTGCCATATACAACAACGACAAAAAAAGAAATGGACAAACGTAACACTAAACAGTTTCAGTTGATGGCATATCTTTTGTTAGATGTTTCTCGAAGTAGCCGTAACTGGCAGTATATTATGGTAATAGTAAGAAGCCTTTATTAAAGGCACATGCTCTGATTTTCTTTTCATCCAGTTTTCAGAACTTGCTTAATACACATTTACCCTTTACGAATGAGACCGTAGCAAGTAGCTGTGAGGCTGATATATTCTTCAAATTCAGAGGATATATCTATAGTAATTGAGTAACAACATTTCACATACTTAAAGTTATGAGTGTGGTACAGATATTTATAGCAAATGCATTGGAATGCCTTATTGTACAATCTTCAGGTACCTGATGGGGATGCTCATAGATACACAAAATCTGTGTTAAAAATACTGTAGTGCAAACATTTCAAATATCCAAAATCTGATCATGTACATATATTAATGACAACTAAATTTCTTAATATATTTGTACGTTCACACTACAAAACTCCATAAGTGTTTCTCGTTTATGGGCAAATAAAATACTTGATATAACATAAAGTCACTTATATTTGAAATAAGTGTATGAAAGGAGGACCAGAATGTGAAAACATTATCATCATACAGCATTTGAACATTTCAAAACCAGAAATGCAGGTGGATTTCTGTAGATCTAATATGGACTGTAGTTATCAGTTGAAATGTGCTAGTAAAGTAATTCTTACACTATTAAAATAAATGCGATAGATGATAGATATAAGCGATAGATGATAGATATCGGCCAAATGGTTTGGCGCTCTCATCATCTCCTCCTGCTAAGTTTCTAGATCAATTTAGTACTATCATATGAAAACAAATCGTTGTTCACTAGTCACAATATTATTCATTAGAAAAGGTACTTCACTTTCGTAGATGTAAAGTGATGGCAATTGACAAACCTCATTCTAAATTTCCTGTTCAAATTATAGGGCGGTTCATCTAATAATGACCCACTGAAAATTCCACTTTCAAAATTCAAAGTAAAAGCTGTCATTTTTAATCAGTCTATCGACTTCTCGCTCTCTGTGTATTTTATATCATCAACTCTCACTGCAATATCTAAAAGAAACCTTTGCACTGCAGTTAGAAGGTCTCAAATTTGGTCTGGCTTCTACCCGTCGACCTGTCTAGCTTGGGCGCCCCTGCCAGATGCATCATAGTTCTTGCTAGCATAGCTCTCAGGGTCTCTGACGCATGCAAACCACCACAACACGATACGGTTTTGAGTCCAGTGGTGGTTGTTTACGAGACGGTATGAGGTTCAAATAAAATAACCAAACATGTACCTGTAACAAATGTACCCTTGCGAGTTACTTGAATTGCGAATTTGAGATAATTTTGTTGAAATAACACATTGCACATTTCAAATTGTTTCAATCATTATCATTTACCATATTTTTTGGGCCAAAGCCCATGAAATAAGATTTTTTCATGTTCAAAATATTTTATGAATTTAAAACTGTATAGAGAACTTAAAACAAATGGACATTGGATTCAAATTTTTGTGAATCGAGGAAGTGCTTAATCAAACCTTACCGATAGAACTATTTCCCTTATGTTATGTAGAGATTTGTTTTTTGAACGAGCTGGCATGTTTAAAGACTATTTCCATTGGACCTAATGTAAATAATTAAACATTTTTTGTAATTGTGATCCATTTCATCCCAAATTTGGCCTCATGTTTTGTGATCCATTTTGATAACAAACATGTTTTCAGAAGTACTACTTACTCATTTTTATGTAGTGAAACATTATTCATGAGTCATTCATCTGTGTTCCGGTGACTACCTTTAACAGTGTGTATGACAATGGAAATTTAAAACATGTTTTCCCCCCAGTTCCAATGAACCAACAAGTCTATCAGATGTATCTGTTAAAGGGCGTTAAAATGTAATGATAATGTGATATATATCTCTCTCTGGGAATCAGTAATTGAAGAACTGGATTAATGACAAAACCTATAGTTTAATCTAACAGACACGCATTGAAGAGATCGAGAGTATGACAAATTAATGACTGACAAATATCATCATAAATCTACACTTCCGATATATATTATTAGGGAATGAGAGAATTAAATTTCCTACAAAATAAAGATTGATCTCAATAGATCAAGGTCATGAAGTGTCCATTATCTAAATACAAGGTAAACAGATAATTAATGCTATTATGAAAACACTACGTGTGACTTAAATTCCTTCCAGAGGTTCATTGGTAAAAGGAACTATTGGACATAATATTCAAACTTGTCATTTGCACAAAGTGATATAAATTTCCCGCTTAATTGAATTTCAGATCCCTGCTCGAACGTAAAAATGGGACAAGGTCTTCACCTCCAATCGTGCTCGTCACACTTTCGAACTCCATCAAGATACTGATACTCCGAGCACACACCCAATTTGGTAATTTTTTTTATTAAACAGATTTAGAGAAAAGCTGTCTTCTTTAACTCGGACCAACGGGCGACCGTGCACGACCGTGAAGATCTTAAAGCAATATCCTCCTTCCATTTCAATGATAAAAACTTCATTTATAGCAGCATGAAAAAAAATCTTACACATCCTTATACAAAAACATATTGTGGCGTTCTCACTAAATGTAACCGACATCGAGTATGGAATCCTATTTCTTGTATACAAATCCTTTTCAAATTATTTTGAAATATGATCTCTTCCTAGGTTTAGAATACAGATTATTATCCATTAAACGTATTTTTTGTGAAACATATCACATGGTAAGGAATCTATTTTGCATGATTTCGTTATCAATTGTCCATACCTCCCTCGAAAAGATGAACAAATTCTCAAAAAGGTACTAAATGCACTGAAAAACGCTTCTCAACCCGAGGGAATAGTCAGCTGAGAAAATGCATGTTGCTCCCAATAGAGCTGTAGATCAAAATTGTCTAGATTCACTATAAACAATTAAGATTGATTGTAATTTCTCAAACATTGACAGTACTAGATACTAAGCTTTTGTTGCATACACAAAACTAACAGAACAAACTTGACATGAATTTAAGCTTTGGGTAAGACTGTGGAGGTATTCTGTCTTTTTGCGAGTTTAAAGTTCAACTAGTCACTGCATATTTCACTCATTTACTTTGAACTGCAATTAGAAACATTAGTCAGCTACAAACTTATGCTGTAAGTATGATTGCCGAATTTGCATGATATTTTAGTTCATACACAAATATAGGGACTGATACCAATCGTGCTTATTAACAAACATGTGCAGTTTGGTATATATCCAATGTCTCCAGAAGAAAATATTGCTACAGTCATCATGCTGTATAAATGAAGAGAAGGGTCATTTACCCAAATCAAAGATCATTAAATAACTATTATCATTTAAATAAACATTTAATTTCCTCGCATGTTCAGTGGACAAGCAGAAGATTAAGGTAGCTGAGGCATCAACTATTCTCATAAGTTTCAACTACAAGTGATCCTCTTTCATCATGTGTACTAATGGAAAACTTAATTGTGACTTGTATTCCCAAATGTAGGTTGAGGAGTGTTTCACCTCTTATGCTGCTTTGCTGATTTGATACTTGCACAGAATAAGCTGTTGACTAAATGAACAAAGGATTGGTGAATTCTTCATCTTTGGTCAATAAAAGTGTTTATTCAAGAGTACTTGAACATGAATTATCATCCTGAATTTAATAAGAACAACACAGTATGTTGTCGGAGAGGAAACCGCTAGTCTTGAAATTGGCGGAACATGTAGTCAATATTTCCCTTAGCTATTTATCGTTTATCTGCTTCTTTTATACTGATTATCTACTTACTAATAGAGAAACAAAAACAACTCGAACACGAGTTGATGTACTGTATGTCTGACGAGATAAAATGGCCTTTGAATTTAAATTATTACCTGCAGTTGAATAAAGTGAACTAGACCACAAAATAAGAAATTCATCGGTGAATAAAGGATATAATCGAAAATTTGATACATCATTACTGTTACATTAAACATTTTAATATACCTAGATATATCAAATGTCGAAATACGACTTTAAACTGACATTCCTTTTTTCGACTATGATGTATTAGAGAGAAATCTAATCCATGTGGAATCAATCCTATCTGGAAAACTGTCCATAGGGAAAATTAAAACTATTTATCTCTGTCTCTTTAATAAGGGACATCAATGAATAAATGGTTTTCTGTCAAGCTTTCTCATCGATCAAAGATGAAGGCGGAATGCAATCTGCACAGTAATTAGCTAGTTTAAACATTGAAAGTTGACATTTTATCCGTGAGAAGCCCAACAATACTACTAATTTACGTTAGCCCACAAACTTTACTTTGGACTAAACGAAAAAAAGCAAAATAAAATTGCAGAAAAATAACTACGTAACTGTAAAGAATATAATCCACAGAATGTCAATTATCATTACACAATGTTAACATTGATATTGACCATAATTTCTTGTAAAAACACGCCACTAACGGCTGAAATTAAAGGGGAACAGAGTATGTTTTTGGGGTCAATTATATCCAACATTATAACTGGTGTTATTTAATTTGACCGTGAAGCAGTGGTTGTTTCTAAAATACATTTTAATGCTTATGAGCTCAGTATAACGACTATTAACAGGTTAAAGTCGAGATTTTGGATCTAAAACCGTACAATAAGGCTCGCCAATGCATCAAATGTATGTTTGTACATTTGATAACAGCAAACACAAAAGAAAATATGAATTGGTAGTGCTAAGAGAGTCACTTTACTAATGTACATGCAAATCGAATGCAGAATTTCAACTTCTAAACATTTATAAGGCAAGAAAGTATAATAATTATGGTTTTCAAGTGCCAAAGATGTAACTTTAGAAAATTGATTTGACTGTATTTTGGCTCTTATTCAAGTACCATTGAAAATTTATGAAACACTCTGTGTGTCACTTCTTCACACTTCTAATAATGACTAACCTGTCGTTGTGATAAACTGTTAATCTTGTGATACTTCATGTCTTGAAAGACGTTCCTTTTTGCTTTAACAAAGTTACTTAAAAAAATTTTGAGTGTGAATTTAATCCATATAATATTACAGAGTTATCTTTCCGGGTTAATCCCTCTGTCACTAGCAGATATATCAAGACAAATTATGAGACAATCGTTATTCCGACCGACATTTCAATGCAGATCTGAAGCTTATAACACATCATTTTTACAAATCATTATGCTGCAAGAAAATGGAATGTACTTCCTTCAAATATCAGAAACGCCGACACTTGAGTCGATTTCAAAAGTCGACTTCACAAAATGAAGCATCGTTAATATTTTGATATTTACCACTGATCACGCAAATTTCAGATTATTCATAGTTGTTCAAGAATAAAATGTTTCCAAATAAATTCTCATCGATTCCTATTGATTGTTCTATGTGTTCCCCTGTTATTTGCTCTTGGATCTTTTAGTATGAAGAGCCATGGCATTTCTATATGGAAAACAAACAGTATAACAGTATAAAATAATATGCATTTCTGTACAAAAGGTTGTCATTAGGTGTTTTCACTTTAGGGCTACACCTGCACCGAAAGACGATTTAAGTTATCTAGTCAGTCCATCCTTTCATAGTTATATAGGGTAGAGATGGCAAAGTCTTCTTAAGTTAACTTTTGGTTACTTTTTTCTATGTTAAATCATGTGTTATTTAGTATCATCATTCACGTTTATCTTTCGCTTTGGTTAACATTTAGCTTTTGACTGATGTCACAAAACTACTTGTATGTTTTGCATAGGAAGAGGCCTTAATATAAGGGGCGCTTGTTGATATATCTCCTATACCTTGTAAAGTATATGGGGAAATAAATATGTTACTATTATCATTTTTATCTTAATTATTTTACTCCATTTTACAAAATGTGTTCTGCATGTTGTATATACGATTAGGTAAAACTTTTTTCGGTTTAGTTTTAATCTCAGCTCCAGATTGTGTCGAATGCTTCATACAACCTTTCATTTTAAGGAACGATTACAATCAAAAGTTTCAGGCTAGCAATGCAAAGACAGGAATCACACAGACTTGGTTATTCAAAGAGTCCAAAATTCCTTGAAGGAGCTTTAAGGAAATGCAAAACATAATTAAAAGTTCTTGAAAGAATAATGACGAATGTAATTGATGAAAAAGCAATGCAGTTTAGAAGTATATATTCTATAAGTATATGTATCTGTATTTGAAATATGTTATTGTGTGTCTCCTTTAGAGGCGTTTCATGAGATTCATAAATCTTATTTTTAAAACGAAATTGCCTTCTATCTGTCATTCAGCTGGTAGTCATATTAGAATAGATCACTACATTCACTTTCACAGATGAAAAGACAGAACATAACTTGACAGTTACAAACTTTTGACTAATTACAAATTTCAATTACCAAAATAATATCATGTGACTTTATCAAATGATGGATTTGAGTTGTTTTTGTACATAGTCTCGTGATGGGGCGTAGATGTTTTAGTTTTGGGATCGAAATTCATCACATGCAGTTTTATGATCTAAACATTATTTTTTTACATTTGATATGTTATTGTCTTACGGTTACAACAATAGAAATGTTGACACTGATCATGAGGACTAATCAAAATGGAGGGGAAAATATGATGTTCGAAATACAGACCACTCCTCAGGAATGAGGTGCCAAGAGTTAATTCTGTTTTTTTAAACTATAGCAGGTAATATTTTCCAAAAAGGGCTATGGCCCACATTATAGATAAACTCATTGCTGCCCACAACCTTTCTGAGAGAAAAGACTTACCTAAGGCTGCAAATGAGTTTGTGCGTATGTATCGCAATACCATAATTACTTTTGACTAAAACATTTTGCTTAAAGAACAAAGTTTTTGTTGGGGTACATTCCAAATGCTGTTATTTTATCAAGGAGTACCGGCTATAAATGTAAATTAGTTTTATTTTTTACGATAACTATAAGTACCAATGAGTCAATGTTAATTTGGGGACTTAGACTGAAAAACAAAAACTTCGAGTTCTGCAATGTTCAAAAGGACGGAAACTCGTAAAATGAATAAACTGTTCGACTTTCATCGAATCCATTCTTTACATTTTGGAATTTCGTTGAATTGAACTTAAATCAGTCATATGATACTTTAAAACGCATCCAATCCAAATGAAATGTTTTTGAAAGATACTCTCTCCCATTAAGTGCCCATAACAGATTGCCATTAGCTGTAATTAGTCGAGGTACATAGCGAAAAAGAGTCTAACATTGGCTATATGAGGAGGTCAGGTACATGAGATGCTTTGGAGAGGAGTAGAGCCACAGGCCAATCTTATTATGAGTTTGACATTTGCATTTCCTTCATTCCCTTGTTGACTACCCAATATTATTTTCTTCTTCAACTGTATTCATATTGAAATATGTGTGGTGCAACGAAGGCGCTTTCTAAACGTCATATGGATGGACTAATGAAAATATTTGGGTTACTTTTATAAAGTCTGTTTTAGCTATAGGGTATTTTCATGGGGCGTAGATGTTTTTAGTCAGAAATTCTTCGGTTTTATTGTTCTATAGGTATTATCATGACAATAATTAATCAGAATGTAATGGTATTGTTAAGGGTAAACAGATCCAATTTTACCCAAGTCTGAGGCGATAAAAATTATAACCTTGTTCTTTTTGACGTTCACTAGGAGTAAAATAATTTTAAAAAGGGATGTAATATGGATGATCATTTTTTCCTGAAATGTAGCAGCCTCTATGCATACATCCACTGTCTGTCTCTCAATTTCGAGATTCAGATTCAGATTGCCCCCTTCTAAGCTTTTGCAGACATCTGCTTTTAGATCTCTGATGCAGGAAGATTGCAATCAAAGATCGTATACCCTGTATTCTAAAGGTCGTTGTAATTTTCCTCCTTTCTGAGTTCATCTATTTGTCCAATACAGTCGACACTGATTCATAGATGAATAATTCACGTTGTAAACATTGGCACTAACCACAAACTTACTATATGATGCTTATGGTATGATGAACATCAGATTTGAAAAATCACTTGTATTCACCTCTAACCTTACGTTTAGCCAGCAATTATTTGAAACTTAAGACTAAACATATAGCTACGTGGATTAAACAATATTACTTAATCTCGTTACATTAAAATATTCGTCATAAGAATGCTGTGAAGATACGATATAGTCACTGTTACTGTTATATTCAGTTTACCAAATACATGTTACGTTGTATCATATCAACTTTTGAACAATATCAATCTCATTAACACATAACTTTGAAAGTAAAAAATCAGTGACATTGTTTTCTCGGGTCTTAAATTGTCTAATTCAATAATATCAACATGAGTTGAGAGGGAGTCATATATTCCTCTACATCCTCTGTATTATCTGGGAATGAAGAACGCTGATTGGATGCAATCAAAGTTAGTTGTGCAATCAGCGACGCCGTTTCAAAAGTTATCATTAAAATCGCCCGAGTTATATCTGTAAGTTTTCAATAAGTTAAACTTTATTCGAATGTGCACCTTGCACTTTGAGTCTTCTTTACAGAACCCATAAGCCTCATTTTGCGACTGCACCATTGCATAGGCCTGAGTGACAACAAAAATGTTATTCAAGCATTCGGTGTTTTCATTGGCTGAAATACTGCCAGGTAGTTTATTTTAGAGAAACCTTCGTATTAAGACAGCGGTTGTATAGGAATATCTCTGTTAAGGAGACAATGTAATATCAAATGATTTTTTTATGATCAATGGCAGTACGTCTTCATTGTACAGAGCTAGCGTCGACTTTCAGACCTTTTATGTAAGACTATTGTAATTGAATCTCGATTATCCTGGACAAAATTCCAGAGGGATTGACCCATCTCAACGGTGTGAGTGATTTCTTCCTTATATTTGTCTCCTCTGTACTGAACACTGACAATATTGATCATGTGTTAACAGACAACTAATGTCTTGTTAAAATGCCTTTTTATTGTCCGAGTATTGGACAGTTGTACAGTCCGTAGTTCTGTTAGGTTTATGAATAAATTTATTGTGGTGTTCGTGCAATCTCTTAGGCAGTACGTCTTATATATAAACGCGATTATTGTCTTTATTTCATTTGTTTGATTCCATAAATAAACTAGAGTGACTAGAAATACCTTCAGTCTCAATGTTGTAATGTGATGAATGATATTCAGCAATGATTGCACATAGACATTACAATTATTGTCACGCTGTTGCTTACCTTTTGCTCTCTTAATTCCTCTTGAAAATCAACAATCTGAAATTAAAAACAATAAGTTTGACAAAATCTTGTAACAGTGCAAACAGTTATTTTTAATGATCAACCTATGCCAATACTTTCATAAATGTATAAGAATTGAAAATGATAAATAATTTTTTTTCACGTGTTACAGTTAGACAAGTTTCAATCACATTTCCTTTGCAATCAATCAAAACCTCATGGTCATGGGCTTTTGGTTTAAGGCTAGGTAAAGATCCTATCAAAATATCACAAATTAAATATGAATATTACAGTGGAATCGCAAACACTGTACATGGTAAGTCGCTTTTAAATTAAGAACTATTTATATGTAATGTTATGAATTTGATGATAATAAAGATTCCATCTTTTATATGGCTGAATCTAACTAGAAGATAAACTCATAGCGTCCCTTATATTATCCGTTCGCTTGTTCTAGTATTTCTTGTAGAAGAGATAATAGAAAATAGGCCTAGAGCTGAAGGGATGATAGGGCTCGTTTCATGACATAGTATCCTGCGTCCGTCCATCCATCCGCAAAAGGCCTAAAATAGACACCTGCATGGTGTGTCTCCTTGTCTAAATTGAATCATAATATTTATACATTTGGCAATCTGATTAAAATCAGATAGAATTCCGCTTGTATAATTTCGTTAGTTTTACAAGCTATATTAGTATCGCATATTGATAATGGACAAACGTTGGAAGCGCGCGATACGTTCATCTGATTTCAATCACATTGATTTGGTGACGTCGTGGCCCATTATATAACATATATAGTAAATGAAGCCAGATGAGCAACAGAGCTAATGGCTCTGTTTATTAACTCTGTTTTCCAGCTTTTACTGCACATATCAAGACATTTATGATAATCCGATCAGTAGAACCAGCTTTAACAATATTTAATAATATAATATCAGGTATAAATCATTTAATAAGTTACAACATATCTTTTCTTCCAGATATGATATAACATTTTGAATTTCATACACTTACGGACACGAAAGAATATTGATCATGATATTAACAATACTATGCATGCCAGATTCAAGAAGGCTGACATTATTGCTAGTTTTGATTTTTATGAATTTTTTTCGGAAAAATGGCAAACTGAATGTGTTGCAAATAATATGGAGAAGATCGATGATCCATGTACGTTTCTTATCAAAGCTTTTCTACTTTTACCATTTATTTATTTCTGTAACAAAAGGCATGACGCTTATTTAAAAATACTTTCCATATAATTAAACGTCATCTCAAAGAAAGACGAGCAACCGACTAGTTGCAAAGCAAAATGAATAAGTGTTTCTATATAGGCTTACACATTTTTTACTTTCATATTTTCATGTTTTCATTTCATTCAAGTTTATCACAACACAATATCGATAAGTAAATATTTGCATCGAGTAAAAAGATTCCCTAACCATGGCATAAAAAAATCCTTGAGTTTACTATTTAAGAAAACTCTTTCGTGTGTTAATATTGTAATGTTTTATACCACAATCTGCAATAGAACAAATGGCCTAAGAGTAATTGAGGGGTCCGGATGACGGGATCTCTAAAACAACTGTAAACTGCAACCTAGTCCTTCAAAAAAGCCCAAATGGGATTTTTCTTATAGCTGAGATAATATTTTATACAATGATATATAATATGAAACCTTTTGAGTATGGTTACAGACCGATTTATCACCTTGAACTTTTTCAGTCAACTGCAACCAAATTCTTGAAACCATCAAAATGCACGTTTTCATAGAACAGAAGAGTCTTGACTAAAATAATTTGGTTGCAGAGAGAAACTTAAAGATGATATCGCAAATGTTGGAACTTTACCTGGCTGTTTTTGTTACATTTTAATGAAACATCGGCAACTTCCTCAAAGCTACCGAGTCCGGTTTTCGATCATGTCGTGTCCCGCTTCGCTGTCGTTTCTGACAAAGCGGATGGAACATTTCTACTAACCTTGTTAAATCTAACATTCTCTATACTTTATCATGTGTTGGTAAATATTTATGACATTCCTTGACCAAATTATTCCTAAATTTCCATTTGTTTTTACAATGTGGCCCCGAGACGAATTCGAATTGCTGTCAAATCTCAACACTATTCTCATTGGCTGTAACAGATGCCTCTGATAGCAAACTAAAATAAACATCAGCAAGTAAGTTTAATGACTAGTTTCTATCTCGAAACCGATAAAAAATCAATCATGAATAAGTAAAAAGGAACGTCAAAATTTTATTGAAAATGTTTGATACTGAATTAGCCCATGGAAGGCCGTGTTACTTAGCGCATGGTATTACGTCACACATTGTGTCAGAGGGAATATGTCAAACTGAAACTGTTGATTTGATTGTTTTCTCGTCAATTTAGGTAAATTTGAAGTCTGCTGCAACCAACTGATCAAAAAATAATTTTATTACCTGCAACCAAATTATTAACCAAGACATGACAAATGATGAATATTTGACAAAAAATAATTCGGTTGCAGTTGCCTATAAAGGACTGCAACCAAACTCGAAAATTACTCGATTTCATGATGATTTTCCATTTTGCAACCACTCCAGGATTCCTAATAATACAATATGTTACAGTCAGTTATTTCAGCTTTCAGAATATCTTCATCTGAACTATTTTCAAGGACTGGATGGCATTTTATAGACGTTTTAGATACCCCGTCATTCGGACCCCTCAATTACTCTTAGGCCGAACAAATTACATTCCTGTACTTTTTCGGGTCGAGTCCCTTGACAGCATCAAGATAATAAACAATATTGGATGTAATTAGTTTCGGGACATTGAAGGTGTAAATTCAAGCAGCATTGACAATACGAGCTTGACATATTAAGAATATTCTTTCAGGAGGAAAAACACCAAAAGCCCAAATGCATTTTCAGTAAAAACATAAAACATAAACATTGTATTTTTCTTTTATTTAATTGTAAAATATATTGCAATAATTTCGCTCTTAGATCTTTCTTTATCAGGAAATGAACCTTTGAAAGGATTGGTTGACAACAATACATAATGAAATAAAACATTTCTTTTTCTATATATCATATCCCCTTTTTAACCAAAACAGTATTAACAAAGGTTGGTCTCTTTAACCAATACAGTATCAACAAAGGTTGGTCTCTTTAACCAATACAGTATCAACAAAGGTTGGTCTCTTTAACCAATACAATATTAACAAAGGTTGGTCTCTTTAACCTTGACAATATTAAGAAAGGTTGGTCTCTTTAACCAATAGAATATTAACAAAGGTTGGTCTCCGTAACCAATACAGTATCAACAAAGGTTGGTATCTTTAACCTTGACAATATTAACAAAGGTTGGTCTCTTTAACCAATAAAATATCAACAAAGGTTGGTCTCTTTAACCAATACAATATCAACAAAGGTTGGTCTCTTTAACCAAAACAATTTTAACAAAGGTTGGTCTCTTTAACCTTGACAATATTAAGAAAGGTTGGTCTCTTTAACCAATAGAATATTAACAAAGGTTGGTCTCTTTAACCAATACAATATCAACAAAGGTTGGTCTCTTTAACCAATAGACTATTAACAAAGGTTGGTCTCTTTAACCTTGACAATATTAACAAAGGTTGGTCTCTTTAACCAATACAGTATTAACAAAGGTTGGTCTCTTTAACCTTGACAATATTAACAAAGGTTGGTCTCTTTAACCAATAGAATATTAACAAAGGTTGGTCTCTTTAACCAAAACAATTTTAACAAAGGTTGGTATCTTTAACCAAAACAATATTAACAAAGGTTGGTCTCTTTAACCAATAAAATATCAACAAAGGTTGGTCTCTTTAACCAATACAATATCAACAAAGGTTGGTTTCTTTAACCAAAACAATTTTAACAAAGGTTGGTATCTTTAACCAAAACAATATTAACAAAGGTTGGTATCTTTAACCAAAACAATATTAACAAAGGTTGGTCTCTTTAACTTTGACAATATCAACAAAGGTTGGTCTCTTTAACCAATACAATATCAACAAAGGTTGGTCTCTTTAACCAAAACAATTTTAACAAAGGTTGGTCTCTTTAACCAAAACAATTTTAACAAAGATTGGTATCTTTAACCAAAACAATATTAACAAAGGTTGGTCTCTTTAACCTTGACAATATTAACAAAGGTTGGTCTCTTTAACCTTGACAATATTAACAAAGGTTGGTCTCTTTATCCTTGACAGTATTAACAAAGGTTGGTCTCTTTAACCTTGACAGTATTAACAAAGGTTGGTCTCTTTAACCTTGACAATATTAACAAAGGTTGGTCTCTTTAACCTTGACAATATTAACAAAGGTTGGTCTTTACACCCATCTTATAACATAATGCTTTTCTTGTATCTTCACATAAAAGAATAAATAAATAGCTTTGGAAAAGAATCATGGATCAATGCACAATATTGTGTCTGTTGCCTTATGAAACACAAAGCTGTAGACAAAGAGGCAACAAACATACAATTATGAAACAAAAAGGATGACAGTTATCCTCAAGGGGTTTAGATTATAAACACTACGATTATCTTTCTTAAACATGATGTCACGCTTGTTAGTGTTTAAATGTGTTATTATTTCTTATGTAATATTGGCATTGAAGACAGGAAAAGGTCGAACATTTGGTACTTAACATTTCACCGATTTTGAGATTAACTTTACTGGTATTAAAGAATACCCGTTAAATATCCGTTATGTATAATGATAATGTTTTTAAAGTAATACTTTTATGTAACAAATTCACGCATAAGACTTACTAATAAACGCCAAAAAACTTAGAACAACATGTATGCCTGTAGGTGAAGGGTTCTAAAAAGTGCATATGTTGTAGATATTTTAAAAACAATAAGGTACCCTATGCAAAATATTTTTATCATCACTTAATAATCAATATATGAGTGGCCAACGAAAACACATTCTAGAAAGAGGAGTTAAGTAATAAGGTTTTACAAATAGTAACCAACTCATTTAAGATGGTTGTAAACGGTGGTGTAGATAATTTTGATAGCACTAATAAGTGTTTTTTGGATATCCAGCAACATTTGTCACAAACTCTGAGACTCGGTGCGATCTGAGACCTATCTAGTGCTTTACAGATTGAACCCTTTATTGTTATCTGGAGAAGTTTAAAGCTCATATGTTCAATTAATTGCACAAATAATGCATGATCGACTGCCTGTTGCAATAACTCTACGTTTAACTTAGCTTTCAAGATATCTACAATGTAAATGCAAAAATCAATTTGTTACCATATATTTTATAAACGATGGATTTATTATCAGAATAAGATAATCAGGGAAGCTTTGGTTACACATGACATTTTATTTCCATCTCACTCTCAAAAATTAAAAGCCTTAATACTTGTGTTCCACACGTTAGATACAAGCAAGTACAAATACGTTGTATTAGCAGATTTGTGAGAGTGAATTATATGTATTAAAAGGCGTAGCCATGAAAGGAGCAATTCTGGTCAATGTTAATCTACAAGAAGGGCTGCAGGATCATGCATGGCTGAAAAAATTTGGGCACTGATACAACAACCGCCAAAAGGTGACCTCCAATATTTTGAAACAGAGGTGAGGAGACTTTAGTAATAAACAAAGCGGCAAAGTAAAAACCAAAACAATCTCGAACCGAATTTGGCTTGGTCAAATATGCAAAACACTAATGATTGTACAAGAAGACAAATTGATTTCAGAACGCTGTTAAAACACGACAAAAAAGTTTTAACCAAGACAGAAATTCCTTAGATGGTATTGATGCTACCAATATCTTTAGGAGATGGTTTCGTTTTGGATGTTATTTCATTTCCAATCGAAATTACAATTGACATGCGTAAATACGCTATTATAGGGATAGTCGGTGTGTGTGTGTGTGTGTGTGTGTGTGGGTGTGTGCGTGCGTGTGTGCGTGAAATCTACTTTTGCAATTATTTGCAATCAAGTGAAACCTAATGTGGTTAGTTTTCTTGGTGAATTTATATTTCGGTTTTAAACCAACATGCGATTTTATTACAGCACGTTTTTAGTACAAATGTTCAAAATATATAATGGATTTTACATGAATCAAAGCAATGAATCATTGATACACAAGCAAAGTTTAAATATAACCTTAAACGATGGAATAACAACGCGATCATTGTTTTTATTGGGAAATGGTACATTAGGAAAATGCCACCGTTGGTTATTATTGAATTGATAAATTTTCCTCCAGGTAAATGTCAAACGATGCTTACTTAAGATTATGAAATCATCGTGATCTTTATATCATATGATATCTAAAGGAGAGATAGCAGGCTAGCAACTAGATTTACCATTATGTGATTTGTCTATGAAACATAATCACATTTGCACATCATAAAATGAAACAAAAGCAATTAATTTCCTTTGTAATGTTTCAGTGTGATGTATTTTATTAGATGAGATTGAAATACAAACATTTATGTAGTGACTTTCAAGAATCTGAAATCTAACACTACTTTATTTATGTTATCGTTGTACAGCATGTACTAATATCCTATTTTGTTTTGGTTTTTACATATTCAATAAAATGTCAACTATATCTATACCCAAATATGAATGCAGTCTATTATTCCATCTACTTTTATAATCTCTCATGACTGTTTTGCAGGCGTCATTTCATTCTGCATTACATGAAAGACTGTTTAAAATTGATAGGGGCGGAATTGCGCAGTGGTTAGCTTCGGATCGGATTAAGAGGTCCGTGGTTCCTCGGCAACTTTGTCTGCAGTAGAGAACTTTTCTACACGCAGTCAGGTTAGGGTTCAATGCTACAATGAAATGAAGAACTATTGTAAGCGGCGTTAAAACCCCTTATCCTACATCATGTAAGAATGCCGATCTCTGATTGGTCCACATGACCCTAAACAAATATCCATATACATCGTCACCGAGGTATGATAAATCCCTCTACATGAGTAAGGCGTGCTTCCACGTCAATCAATCAAAGTCACGTGATCAGGTCATCGGTGTTGTTAATTTCTGTTTGTCTTTTTAATAATACATTAAGACATTCGGTAAGTTAAATTCGTTATAACATTCCGTCAAGGGTGACATAGGGATATATTATTCCGGCGAGCGTTCCGCTCGTTGCATAAAACCTTTCGCGGGAATAATATATCCCTATGTCACCCTTGACAGAATGTTATAACGGATAATATCACCATGATATTTATTTCAACGTGTAATGTAAATTAAAATAAAATAAGAAAGCAATAACACTAATAAATATGAAGTTTATAACATTTGTAGAGTAAACTATTTTATGAGCTTATGTTCCTGTAAATAACACGTTATGAGTGAATACACTATACCAAATCTTTGTTGAAACCCAGTGATCACTGAAACACGAATCGCCTATTTTGTATTTTGCCCGACTTGGTGTATTTTCATTTTGTCAAAATCTTACAGATGTACATGAATTGTGCCATTATTTTATCATTGCAACAGTTCATTGCACTTGATTAAAATAAAATAATGAAAGTTTTTGGTTTAAAAATATAGAAAAGTTATAATACGTTTATATAGGAAATATCATATATATATAAAGTCATTAAAGTTAGAAATAATCTTAAGATAAAACCAACATACAAGTTTAGTTCCTCCTCACCATCGTATTAAGACAGAGGTTGTATAGGAATTCATGACGGAGCTACCTCTGTTGGGAGAGAATGGTTTAGTAATTCTGGAAAACATTCTGACCAAGTGTTTCCTTAGATATGACCATGACTGGTTGAATGTCACTATCACTATCTGTAGTAAAAAGGCTATAAATTACGAAAATAAGTTTCATTTCCCACTCAATATATAAGACCAGGTTACATCATTTATCTCATATTACAGATGCTAACCAGCTAATGTTGGAAATAGTAGTTCTGTTTATACGTGAATGTATGTTTCTTCTGACCTAATGTACTCTTCCTTATTCACCTCGTCAGAAATCAGTACTTCCAATGGCTCTTTAAAGAACAAATTTAAAGGCCTTCAATCCACCACTTTCTTTAATCACATTTCTAAACATCTTAACTTAATTCGTATAATCACTGCTGCCGTATCAATAAAACAAGTTAATGTGATACACTACGGGATTACTTTTCCTTAATGATCATGATTAACAAATGGTCAAACTTGTTTAAACAAGTGCATGTACATTGTAACAGATATAAGCACATTGGCGTATATACATAGACATTATATGAAGATGCGATCAATAAGAAACACAAAAACTTTCAGTCCTACCTCAGTTGTGTTCGTTTTTTTAATTCCAAAGTGTCTGACCTCATTTGTAGGAAACAAGAGAATAGTTTCGAAAGACAGGTGACATGACAGCTTGCAATTCACTGTAATTGCGCCCGAGATTTCGATATTGAGAACATAGGTTGGAAAATGTTTGGCAGAAAAGAAAATTAACAATGAAGAGATAAGACAGAGACATTGAACACAAAATACATTGTTTTCTTTTGAATAGTTTAATCCGTTTGCGTAGTTATACTTGTTACAGTTAGGAAGGGTTACAGACGTCAAATCAAAGAAGAATATCACCAGAATGATATCTACGCGAATAAGCATAATTATGGAACCACGGAAAACATCAATCAGTTCTTATCATTCTTTTGAGGCTTCATAAGTTTGAATTGATATATAAGTATTTTGTCCAGAATCACAGACACCAACATTTATGAACTGATATTTTTGTCCTGTCAAATGTAAATGCTGTCTTAATCAGCTAGATAAATTAATTCATGTGTTTTTAAGTAGATATAGAAGATCACAGACTAGCAATAACGGAACATAGACAAATTATCAGACTTTAATCGGGAGGTGTCTTTTCTGGTAACTTTGTTGATTTTTATTGATAAAGTAATTGATCTTGATCTTAGACAAACGATTTTAAACTTGCAAGAAGGTTGGAAACCAGTGGTGCAGTAACAGATCTCATTTTCTACCTGACATTTACGGTTAAGAGTCTCTATTCTTTGTACATTTCCACAGCACAGACAACATTAAAGTGAAAGTTAAAACATGCTTCACAGAAGACATAAAAACACCTTTTTACACACCATTTCCGTGAATAAAGTTGCGAAATATGTACAGCCACGTTGGGTATTCATTGCTGCAATATCAATTTCGAAAAGTTGATATAATCACTTTCCTAACATATTTCCTACACTTACAATGAGAGCTTTATATGTTATTCAATGCTCTGAATTCGTTAAAATCAAAAGGGATACGATTCATAAAGGTTTATGTCTTTATGATATCTTCAGAGGGTCTAACCGCCTCATTTCTCAGCCAAATAATCCTTAGCCGTAGAGCAAATGATGAAGCAGCGAGCAAAAACCGCTAACGGGCATTTTTAAGTGAACACCTATAAAAGTTTGAGGTAGGTAATAGATTCGCAAATCTTAACCAATCCTTGTAATTTCTTTTGTAAACTGATTTATTTGATTTAAAAACACTGTCTTGTAATAAGAAACATTTGTTTTGTCTACGTGTGATTGCATTCTTCATCTAAAAACGTGCGACTGCCCCCTCAAATACGGAGTAAAAGAAACTAATGTATGTACAGATCAGATGATGCCACCTTGTGTATCCGCTTTTGTACTTTACTTTATTGTAAGCACACAAATTGATATTCAATTTCTTAAGAACCAAAAGATCTTTTAGTTCTTATTCTATTTATAAATTTTAATGCACAACTTTTCAAAAGTGTCCTTTGAAATAAATTACAGAGGTGAGTTTGATCATCCTGCTAAATCAGCATAATTGAATCCGCTTAGCTCCTTTCTAATACCCTGAAATGCCTCGTACGGCTGGATCGGCTTGATAATCGTCGCTAAATTCACCTGTTATTTTTTCATTCAATGCAAGGAACTTGAAGCTACTATAATGAAGTCAACGAATTTGTTGCGGGTTGTGTCGCTGTTGCTGGATGCAAGTCGTTTCATTGGACTGTTATACAGCTATCGATACGGGGCATTTTGCTTGAAAGATATCAGGGTATTTGGAAGGAGATGAGCGGATTCAAATACGCCGATATAGCAGGATGTTATTTTATCGACCATGCCAAATTCCAATAATTCTGTGTTTTCCTACTTATTTGTCGCAACAACATCTTACAATGTTATATCCATATCTGTTTTTCATGTAAACAATATTGGAGATTTAAATGGTTCATCTACGCTTTATTGTTTGAGAAATCAAATCAAGCTCTAAAAATGCTTTTATTGTACAAGTGTAATTGCTAACGTAATCAACAACAAATAGTTACAGTTGTTAAAAATTATACTAGTATACTATTATAATAGTTGCATACATTTATTAAATCGACTAGAAAGAGTGAAAGAGATCAAAAAGACGCTTTTTTCCTTTTTTTCTTAACTTCCTTCTATGGCTGATTCGTCATTCCCAATCCAATTAAAGTCCAATTAAAGAAGTAGCCGTACGTTACTGCTCAACTAGGTAATGTGCGGTTGCTACGTACTGTTGATCTGATTTCACTAAGATTCTCACATCATTCTCCTCAATGCAGATTGCTATAGAACGCTTTCAGTGAAGGTCAGAAGACTCAATCGCTTACTTTTTTTCATGTCACTAAAAGCCTTTTCGGTTGGGAGGTTCAACTTTAACAGGGGGTTTAGTTGATCTGGAATATCTGCATCTGTCAACTTGAGGTGTATATTATAAACGGAGATTGTAATACCGTACACTATTAAATGAACAACTTGTCATGGGAATTGAAATCGTTTTTTTATCACTGGAAATAAAACATGATAGCTTGCATCACCGTACATACTTGAAATAAAGTGAGACGTTATTATTCAATAATCTTAAGTTACAGAACTGCTTATATACAGACATTGTATTACCCTCATATATTATATATACTTAAAG
Organism: Phorcus lineatus; assembly: GCA_921293015.1. Classification (NCBI taxonomy): domain Eukaryota; kingdom Metazoa; phylum Mollusca; class Gastropoda; order Trochida; family Trochidae; genus Phorcus; species Phorcus lineatus. The sequence goes on along the minus strand of OV121090.1, from coordinate 44,733,672 downwards.
ATGATCACCAGATTTTAACAATATTCAATAAGTTAGATCATTAAAAGAAATTTGGTAACAAATTCAAATTCTTTCACAACAGCAAATGGATCATTAAGAACGTTCTGTTTCACGTGGACGTGATTAAGTGTGTATGTCTTGCGTTCACACCTTGTGTAAAACAATCAGGTCTGATCTAGTTTTCTGAATATGAAAACGTATATATGGCTCTCTCTAATTATATTCAGTGTAAAAAGTTTTGTTCAATGTCATGCCCAGGTTACACTAGGGATTATGTCTTGAAAGGATATTGTTACTATTGTTTTTACCTTAACATGTTTTCCTTATAAACGATAAGAAAATATGATATCCTCTCCCAGCTTCCTTATACCTAACAGCTTATAGATTTCAAACTCATCATATAAATTGCCTCTGAAACCTCTCGAAAACCTGTTAATACTGCAGTAGAAGGTCACTGATATTCAGCCCCAACCAGATAGTGGTGGGTAAATATAAGCAGATTTAATACGGGAAACTCTATGAATACAACTCATGATCCAGTTTTCTTTACTCATCATTATCCGAAACTGGCGTGGCGTGGCGTCGCCTGTCTGTTCCCAAAAAGGGCATCTGCTTAGCAAATACCTTCACAGTTTTTGCTTAATCTTTCTAAACTTTGAACATATCTTGGGTATATGTCAGTGATCAATATATATATAGTTGGATATCTTTACAGGCATACTGCCCATAACTTATATAACACATGGGTCACTGGTGTTTTTGATGTTCCCATCTTAATGACGGAAACAGTGAATCTATATTTTTCGGTTATATGTTCGCCTTAAAGGTCACAGTTCAAGGTCACATACATATCCCTTATCAGCCCTGAACATATTATAACTCTAAAGTATGTCAAACTCAACAAGGTCAAATATTAATTAATTCCTTAATAAAGACAATGTGTATTTCTCGAAAGTAAAGTTCTCATTGATGTATATATAAAATGCTGTATATAAATAATTCGTTTGAAATGCCTTTATTGGTGTACATTGTGCTTCAATAGACTGGGAATTTCATTTTAATTATTCTTTAAGTAAATTACACATAACAAATATTCATAGTTTAAACGTAAGATAAATTAGTTATTGATAAGAAACGAAGCAAGAAAGAGCTTACAAGAAGGATATGATTAGTTTATGTTTATTTATAATGGCAATTTCCCACTGTTTGCAATGAACGTCATATGGGACGAATGAATTAGGTATAGTTTGTAAAAGTGAGTGAGTGAGTTGGGGTTTTACGTGATTTGAACATTATTTCAGTTATTAAACATGTGGATGACAATCATCCAAAAGATAGTGAACAGATCAGGAAGAAAAGGATGGAAAGAATGAGGGAGAATACGGAAAGAAAGGTATAGTGAGAGATAAACAACAGGTTTTAGAACGATGACGAGGATAGTTGTAAAGATAACTCTGCATACCACATAGTGCAAGTCTGCTACCAATATTGTTAATAATCTCCAAGCTGATATATTGTAAGGTTTGCAGTATATTCCCCAATAACCGCTCTCAATTTAGGGGATCTGATTACGGCTGCTCCTCTCTACAGCCCGTGCTGACATCAGCTTTCAGACTACTGATGCAGAAAGATTGGAACTGAACACTGATTACCCCAGATAAGAGTCTGTCCAAATTTATTCTCTGAAATTGATCTGTGAATAGCGTGGCAGTAATTTCCTTTCCCTCAGAATTTACATCTCCGTCCAATACTTTCGTAGGTGACAAATTCATGGAACAACTAGTTGTTGATAACATTGGTAATGACTGCTACAGTTTGTAAGTTTTAGAAGTCTATTAAGGGATTTTGATAATAATAATAATATTGATAATAATAATAATAATAATCTTTTGATTACCTCTCTCAATTAAGGAAACTTGATATAGATAACTTACTATATGTCGGTACAAATTACCTACAGTAAATGAAATAACACTATTGATATTGCTTATTCAAAGACATTTCCTTCTATTAACATTGTAAAGATACAACAGTCACTTTTCTCCTAGGGAGCGTTTGCCATATTCTGGTTACTGAATTATGTCAACTTACCAACAACATCAGTTGTTGACTGTAAACCTTTCACATCAATCAGAATAGCTTCTGTGATTCTGAAAAATCTATGTTTTCAGAAATTTCAAGTCATCTTCCTACAAAATGTCAGATTCGTCTAAACTGTAAAGAGACTACATTGACTTAAACCACTGATGCAGAAATATTGTAATTAAAGTTTGATTACCAAGGAATTACTCTATCCTACTAGAATCTCTGCAACTAAGATCGGCCAATGTCCATATGAACAGTGTTGATGTAATTTCTAGCTTGCACTGTTCACCACTCTGTCCATTATTGACTGCATTGCTCATGTGTAAATAGACAATTAATGTCTCCTTGTAATCCCATCTTATTGTCTTGGGTGAATTCCACACTGATGTGAAATTGGTACCTCCAATATACATTGACATTTTTCTGCAATATTTGAAAAAAATATATGCAATTAACAAATAATCATTTGTAGATGATGATTTCCAAAACCTATGATATTGATGATAGATATATACTCTTTGGTTTACAGCCTGAAAGTAATAATCAGCCAGGAGAAATATAATAAGTGTTTGTCATAATCATCTTCATGGTGATTCTTATCAAACACATCTTTATATCGAAACATTGAAGACAATTTGTCATATTCACATAATAACATACTGCAGAACTGCAATACTATCATCGCTGATTAGCAGTTATAAGAAAATGCGTCATATCTAAACGTGTTCCATATATGAATAGAAACTCCCATGGTCATAAACAGGATTCCTTTGTCTGTTGCTGCCATGATTTGGTTCTTCGTTTGGGAACCCGATTGTAAATTATAGGGTACTCCATAACTTTCGTAATAAAAACTTGACTTTCATCAAAACACCAGTTATGATTAAATATCCCCTAAAATCTCACATTTTCATCCAAACATGCCTTTTCAATCAAAATGGAACAACAAACTAATTTGTTTGCCTTAACATACAATTTCAAACATTTTAAATTTCAATCATATCTTCTTCCTGCTGAAAAAAGTTATCCAATTTCCGTTTAACTAATTGATGCTCATAATTATCTGGTATTCGTTCAGTATCACGACGTTATACTTCCATTTTGTCACTCAACTGAATAGGGCGATACCATATTGAACTAAGTCTTGTCAGAAAGCATACATTGGATATGAAATAGGCCATCTTTCATATGATGGAATTATTAACTGAATATGACATCAACAAAGAATAAAGTCAAATGTATCATTTCATCTACATTTTTATGTTAACCTAAATGGTCAAGATATGGTCGAAGAATACGATAGAAATGCAACAAGATATGCTCACCAGTCAATCTATCACTGGTACGATACCTAATACAGTTAATACAATCAGATGATGATAATCGACTATGACAATTAGCTCTCGATAAACCAAGATCAGTTAGGAGTATTGCTTTTCTTGTCAAACTTGGTTCCCTTCCCATACAGTTGATAGCAAATATGAGTGGTACTGTTTCACATGGTAATTTAAACATGGTTTTATGTCTTGCAAGATTAATATGTCTGACACAACTATCTTATTTCATAAAATCGGTGATTTCCCTGATGTTGATGTATTTGTGAAATTATAGAATTTCTTAAAGTTTCATGTTGGTTTCTAGACTTGTTTTCTACTAAAAAACTTATAGATAATTTACTAAGTTTTATTAATTTTGGTATCACTGAAGCTGAGTCACTTGGGTTTCCTACCGGGATCCATTTTGCATTTAGGTATGATATTTCTTCCGTTGATTGAAAGAAAGCAAGAAGATACTTTCGTAAGGCGTATCTATACTATTACTGTTCATCTTGCCTTTAAGATTAACTCTACCAAACATCTACAAAGCTGCAATATTTCTGCTACATTGACGCAATGTTTAAACTGAGAGTAAAACTATTTCTAAGGAGTGAAACCGTTTTCCATCATCTCATAGTCACAAACAAATCATTAACAACTGCCAAGCTTGAATAGGCACGTTAAAACAATGCACCAATGGTTTTATCTCTCATAATCGGTTTGCAGAGAAATAATCTACTGAGACTTACAGGAAATAAAAGGATCTGTTAATTATCTTTCCTTTCAGCATATCAGTTCAAATCATGTTGTTGTAGCTAAGAAGTTAAATGACTAAATCTTAAAGCATCCTTTAATTCAAGTTTTACAATATTCAACGTTCAAAGTGAATAATATGCTTAATTCACCAACGGCTTAAACGTCAACGTTGAAACCTGTACTGATGTTATATTATGTTTTGGGGAAAATACATCATTAAAGTCCTTTTGCATTTTAACTCAGAACGTTGAAAACTTAGAGGCCTCAGACATTTTCTTTAAGGAACAGAACAAATCTCCTCAGTTTTAAAAAATTATCAACACAATTTTTTTATTTTTTCACTAGATTATTTAAAATCTTATCCCATCGTTTTTAATTCCGATAAATTGTATCTAACTAGAAGATCTTTAGTCAATATCAAATCGGAATCTTGTCAGAATAAGATGCCTAGGCCTACAGTTGACAAATTTGATATTGTGCAAATGCGTATATTTTTCCATGCATATATTGGATCAATTTGTAGCTTCAATTTTCATAACAATGTTGACTTTGAATTTAGTCAGTTGACAATATTGGAGTTTGGATGGTCATCTCAAACATGCGAGAGGGTAAATGTGGAAAAAGGAATATATACTTTTACCTTCATTTCTTTAGAGACATCAAAAGACGAAATAAAACTGAGGATACATACATTAAAGCTTAAACATAACGCGAGCTAGTATGTGAAATTACCTTTAAATTGAATTCTAAAAAGATCGGCCAGAAATCCATCTCTCATACGTTACATACAAATTCCAAAGAAGATGAGAGCAGTTATAAAACCGCTGCAATTCAAAGCAATTTATAATACAAAAGTAGGTTCCATGTAGCTGTTGGCGAGAATATAATTTGCTGCCTATTTCAATGGTTTCATTATCATAAGAATCAAAATAACCAACTCATGAGACCTTGCTTGGTCAATTTTGAAAAAAATGACGCGCAGTCCTGCTGTAGATACCTCTTCAAACTTTTAACGAGCACTCAGAATAAGAAAATCAAATGAAATATCCAGTCATACATTAAAGTTACTTTTCTTTATCTTAACTTTCAGAGATGCTGACAATGTTATAGAACAGATCAATATCTTATCATATTTATGTCGCACATGTGATAATTTATAAATTTGCATTTTTCTCTCAACAGAAGTAGCTAGATTGAGATTTGTTTTATATAACTACATCCAAATAAAACTTTTTTCCCTTGAATATATTATGGAAAGAGACCGTTACTTCGCCCTAGTCAAAATTCAATTTCGTGTAAACTTGAAACTAGAGTGTTGTATTGCGACTTAAGTCTAAATCAGAATCGGGGTTAACCGTGAGATTTTCATCTACAGAGCTTGTAATAGAAATATACAAGCAGAGCATGGGGTTGCTCTAAACGTGTTGATTAAAAGACAACAGATTAAAAGAAAAAGAATGGTGTACCACAACAGGGACACTGATTTACATGATATGTTAGGACACTAGTTTCCTCATTCAACCTCTAATAACTCTATAGCGACATCCAGTTCTTTAACCGATTTCCTTGATCAGTTCTGCACAATGTAACCAAATAATCTCTATGAAACACTCTCGCTCTCATCAGAGCGATGGAATTATTTTTAATTAGAGATATTTTCTCGCATCTTTATATTATATTGATTAATGATGCAGGGAAAATCCACCACTTGACACTATACCTTATCGTGGTGTAATGGATTGAGTGTTTCAGAGATCACGAAAGCTATGCAAGCCGGAGCCTACAGGCAGTATTTCGGGGCTTGTTAACTCAAAATTGCGATTTTAACAGCGGGTGTCGACTAAATTTAGTTTATGTAATATTTTAATAATTTACTGTTCCTTAATCCTTTATGTTCTTTTCTTCGAGCTCTTAATTTCATATAAATTTCGTATGCAGTTAAATCTTGCTGAATGAGGACCTAAACAGCGGTTGAGGATCGGAATCTTTGTACCTATTAAAACAATGCCAAAAAAACCCGAATTGGTCGACCACTAAGTAAAGTCTCCAGTGGACCTATATTCATCTTCTCTTAATAACTGAAATATTGTTAAAAAACACATTAAACCCAAATTCGCTCACTCACTCACTCATTATGTAAATTTTCATTCAATCTTATATAAATACAAATTCCTTTTCGAAAATATAAATTTCAGTTTAAAGTTATTTGACGCCTCGAGAGAACTGTTTAGCTGTAAATCGCACAAGAACACAACTGACAAAGAAAGCACATTCAAATCATATTACTCCATTGGTGTTTTAGAGAACAACAGTAAACAGTAACATTTGAAATGTACTAGTAAAGCCATCCTTGTGCTGTCCTTAATATGATTGATATTTCAGACTAAAATAGGAAAAGTTTTTCATCCTCGCTCTCTTCATTAAAATGTCTAAAATACTCAGTACGAACGTATATGTAACAAACCTTTCATCACTTCGCTATTAGAAAACTTTACCTTAGCTGTAGGATACTCAAGTAAACCAATGCCCTACATGTAATGTAATGGCAATTGACAGACCTTAGAGCAGATTCCTCATTGCAAATTTACTTTCTACACAAGGTTAATCAAACAACTTTCCTGCTAAAACGGAATCCCATACCGACTGAAACTTCGACTTTCAAAATACAAAGTACAGGCAGTCATGTTTAATCAGTCTATCGACCTCTCGTTCTGTGTGTTTTCAATTATAAACTCTCGATCTCACATAAAAACTCGCTGCAGTCTGAATTGAAAGAGAAACGTGATATACTTGACCGGGTTTTCTAAAACAAAACACTGCTTGCAGAAACGTTAACGTTAGGATGGGTGAGGGTCTGAGGGTCTGTGTTTGGTACTTTAAGACCGATGTCAACGTTTTGTAAAATTATTATATCTTTTTATTTAATAAATTATATTCTTAACCTCTAGATACACCTCTATTCAGTGATCCAATTTTATATACATTTTGTATTGTGTTTTATGATGCATATTAGTATCTACCTTCTATCTGCAATTTGCAGCCTGATTGTAATGAAGTTTAGTTCAGCGATATTTTAACTTCAAAACATTTGAGATATATGAAAATTATCCGCTCTTTCTTAAGAATATTTTTATTTGTCATTATGTAAATAGGATAATAAGCAACTTCCATAAAATTGATAAACTTCACACCACGTTTGACTACATGGGTATTTTTTCTCTTTGATACCAAATATCCTTGACAGAAGCACTATATACACTTAAATGAATAAACAGAAACATGATTCATCATTCATTTAATCAGCGTTCTGGTGAGTGTATATTGCAATGAACATTGAGGTATCTGCTAAAGTGTATTAACATGTGAAGGAAGTGTAGTGTGTATCTCCCTTGGCATCAGTAATTTAAGCACTGGAACAATGAGGAAACCTAAAGTTTAATCGAACAAACACGCAATGAAGAGAGCGAGAGCCTGACAAATTAATGACTGACAGATAAGGTCTGAAATCAACACTTTCGAGAAACATCGATAGAGAACGAAACGTAACTTAATTGACAACAAAATACTATTGATGTCAATAGATTAAGGTTCTGAAGTGTTCATGCTAAACAGTTTATTCATGGCCATTGTGAAAATACAATGTGTGATTCAAATATCTACCAAACTTCTTGTTGTGAGAAGGAACTCTTCAATAACTTTGTTTTTAAATTTGCAAATTACAAAAGAAAATCATTTTGCACTTAGTGATATGAATATCCTCTTGCAGTTATTAGATACCATTGCAATAAAAAGCACCATTTCAACATGTCAACATTGTACAGGATTTGATCCCTAAATATGAAAGCAGTACTCAGAGAACTTTCCACAAATATAGTGTTTGATCAGACAGGACGTAATCAATTGGTCAGCCACAATAGTTATAACGAATCTGTTGATTTTTTAAGAAGGTCTGTATATATATATATATATATATATATATATATATATATATATATATATATATATATATATATATATATATATTCTTTCTTATTAATTTTAACTTTGATGTATGGTATTACGTACAAACTATTCTTGCTTGTGAAATACGCATTCACAGCAGCCACTGTAAAGATTTGTATGATCTTGTTCTAAAATATCTGTTAAACAATTCATACATCACGAAAATGACAATCTCATACAGAAAGTCATATTTGCGGCGCCCTTTTAGATGACACTCATTTGTCATGGTTTCTTCTATTACACTTCATCATACCATAGCCGCGCTTCGAATTGCATGTTTTGCACATTTGTTTCTCTCAGAGATGAGGCCTGATGAGGTCGGATTGTTTTCTTACAAGTCTAATTGTAGCGTAAGCCCATAAAAAACAAAATCAAATCTGCTGGACAAACATCTCAACCGATAGTGACGTCAAGCTGACATCTTTACTTGAATTTCAAGAAACTGCTAAATCATAGCTTATAAATTTGCTAAGCGAAAACAGTGTTTTCTTTAAAATGATGACTTACTGTTTAGTTGTTTTTTTCATTTTACTCATTGAGATGAATAAATCCAAAAAAACACTTTGCTCATTTGTAGTTGGATTCTGTTTTTAAAAAGTACGATGACATTTTCAGCCTGTCACACATTCTGCTTATCACACAATTTAGCCTTTACACATCAAATTTGTAATCACCCTTTTTTTCCTAAGGCCAAACAGAGAGAGAAAGAGAGAGAGAGATATTGTTTATTATTGTCTCACCAAATACAATGCAAAATTAAAATACATAAATTATATCACATTGGTTTTTTATACTGGCCACAAAAAGGTGATGACAGACACTTACTCTTATGTGTACATAAAAACAACGATACTAAGAAAAATCAACACACATACATACTTAACAATACATGTTACATACAGAAACTAGGCTTACATTCCTTCAAAACACTCGAAGAGGCCGACAGGTGGTTCCGCTTTAAAAATTTGCTTAGTCAGAAGTTTGTTTATGCAGTGGTTGTTTTAATAATTTTATGTATCTTCTTCCTACTATACGATTAAGACCATGTAGTGGTATTTGTTTTCAAAATGATTGTGAAATCATGGTAATAACAAGCAATTCAAACACACTGCTAGTCACTTTCTTCATGAAATTTATCTTTTTATTACGAATCATTTACAATAAAAAAAGGGGATAAAAGCAATGTTGATTAGAATTTTCCTTTTATAAATATTTTTTTGTAATTTCTGTCATTCTCCGCAAGCTACAAACTTTTACTTTAACAATGGTTTCAGAATCCGGATGATATTTTTAGTTTTATCAAAAATTAAAGAACGTATATCCTTTATGCTTATGAACGTACATCTGCACCTAAACCATGTTGGTATCAGTCAGGAATTGTTTATATAGCCATCTGACTGTATAAATGAAGGGAAGGGTCATTTACTCAGTTCAAAGATCATTCAACAGTTAATTTCCGCGCATGTCCATTGGACAAGCAGAAGACCAAGGTGCTCAACGACTCAAATATTCTCATTAGTTTCCGCTACAATTGCTCTTTTTCCATCAAATGCGCTGATTGAAAGGCTCATTGGGGACTATAGTACTGAGTGTTTCATCTCTTACACTGCTGTGCTGATGTTATTGCTCGCATAGTAAAGTGTTGATTTAATGAACAACTGATGGGCGAATTCGTTTTCTTTGTCACTGAATAGTATTCGTAGACAAGTAAAATATATATACAGAACCTGTTTTATTGAAGATATTCTTATGTTATTAGGAGGGAAAACGTATAACGTACGGAAAACGAAGGATACCGTCTTCCTTTCCTTTTGATTTCCCTCGGCTGTATAATATATTAATGCTATTCTTATTTGGCAGTCCATTCTTCCCGTGCAGCAATTTATACTGACAGCCTGATTACCGATTTGGAAATCAAAAAGCAATTCGGATCAAGAGTAAGATATCGATTGTTAAGAATTAATGGTTGAGTTCTACGGCTAATTGTTTGTAATTGCTAACTAAAGGTTGAAGAAATTAACATAAACCTCGACAGGATATATTATTGAAATACTTTTCCTCTTCATGTAATACGTTGAAATGTAACAAAAAATCACAAATATTTCATTGTGCATTTTTTGTCCTTTTGGAGATTTTTGAGAGCGTGGTTTTGGTCACCAAAATCAATTAGTTTTCGGTCCATCATATCAACATTGAAGTTAACCACGATGCAAGGTAATAGCAAGCTAGTTTATTATTGTTAATGAAAGCTCTTTGTAAATATGAGTAATATATGTTCCCATTAGTTTTGACTATTATATAAGCATTTACTGCTTCCATTGCCAATGCTAATTAAGAAGTTCAACTTATCAATATGTTAGTTAATGAAACACAGCGTTGACGTACCTGAATGAGCCAATAGTTTGAACGTTATAAATTAATAAGTTTGTGCATTTCTCTGGAATCGGTCACTAGAAGGTTTTCATTGTCAGAGATAGAACGTCTTTAGGTTCTATTGAGTGATTAAAGGCCTCTCCAAGGAGTTTCTTATTTGGTTTTTAATATATTCTATGCCATGAACCAAACATGTAAACCATGTCATTCGAAGCTCGAAGCTCAAAACTCTGTCTTACCTGTTAGCGAAAACCTTGACGTCCCATTCAGAATTCCGATTTTTCATTGCTTAATGGACGAGGACCTGCAAGAAGCAAGGACAACAGATATGATTCAGTAGTTTCAAAAAGTGTGTGATTGAGTAGATTCATGAAATATCAACGCAGTGAAGAAAACTGTTCTCTATTTTATTATGAAATGTTTTAGCCTTTATCATTGATCAAATGTTGGTTGAACTAAAATGGATGTTAATTTTTAACTTTTGTTCTTAAATGAAAAAATAATCAATTGTTATTGAATGTTCTGATGAGACAGAATAGAAAAGATTTGCTGCAAATAAGGCTATATTAGAATACATGTGAATAAATACTTTAGTGCCAGTTCATATTATATGCCATTGTTCGTAGTGTCCATTCCCTTAATGAATAATTCATAGGTAGGTATATTGATGCAAATTATAGGTGCTCTTTATTCTGCAAAAGTACGTGATTTTAGGTTTTACATGTTTATAATGTTCTTACAACATTTTTCAATTTGTAATAATATTATTATTTTAGGTTAGACCCTGTAGCATCAATATGTTGACCATGTCGATTTGATATCGAGGAGAATGCCCTCTTTTTGTATTTTTTAAATTTGAATAGAGATTTATGTGGATGATAATATTAACATTTAGACGCAGTTTCAAGGACGATGTGCTAGAATGTCAGAGAGTCTTACATTTATATTGAAGTAATGAATAAATGTCCCTAATAATTTGCTAGATACATAATACTACAAACTTGAAGCAAAACCGCGCCTTTTGTACAAATTTGTCTTTCAACTTGATCAAAATATTTGATTATAGTGTATGCTTATTAGTTGATAGTTTTTATGTCAATCACGATGTTTTGTTCAGTTGCGCTTGGGACATACGCTGGTTTACTTCTACTCTCATTTTTATTGTTAAACAAGATAAATATTTTGAAAACGTTCCAGTATCTTAGCTGTTAAATTTTCAATGGATTAAAACAATACAAATTTTGGATTATCATGGGAATGTAATCAAAACAGCACTGTTTGATTGCTTATTAATAACATTTAAAAAATATGTTCATTGGAATATGTTCCTGCCTATGAATCGTCTCATTTTACAAAATTAATTTTCGACTTTATATTTACTTTTTGCCCCATCACTACTCACGTATATTTTAATTGAAGAAGCATCAATTTTGAAAGAAAGGAGACATTGTAAGGAACTGCAGATAGGATATCCAGCATGCAAATCATTGTTTCTTTGTAAGTACTGCATTAGAATCATTTCAGATTCAAATTCTCATACTTAAACTATCCTTAATAACACTGATGATGATGATGATGAAGATCATAATAATAATTAGCATATTTATACTGCGCAGAAGTCGACAACACTAATGCCATTCTTAACCTACTACACACATTACCTAAGTGAAAAGACAAGCATAATTGTCGTCCTCAAACGCTGTCGAAGTATTTTATGTCTATTCCTTGTATAACTAAGTCGTATTCGTTTACCTCAACAATTTTGATGAATTTTTCATCTATAGACCTCTATTAATTGCACCATTTGCTATCAATGATTAATTCAAACCTTGCTGCCAACCAATCAAAATTCGTGTTTTAGGTTGACTATTAGGCGAAAATTTAATATTCTCATATGATTTCTCATTGGACTATCGCAATACGTTGCTGTCGCGTAGTCGACAGTCACTGAAAGGTAGGGGGAATGCGTCAAGGCCTATCTTTGCAAGTCATTTGGGCTAGCGAAAGTTTAGTCCATGTGCGGGATGACAATCTTCTGAAATGCAAGTGTATAACATACGCACTGAAATAAGATTATATTGTTGAAAGATGAAATGCCCACGCATGGAAATTGTGCTTACAGTCATTTTTCTGTGTTCAGTCTTTATAGAATGAAGTGTCAAAACCTATTTCACGATACATAAAGATCAATAAGCATTCTCGTAAGAATGTTTACTCCGTTGATGGTTAGTCCAATGGGAGAAAAAATATTGGGTTCTAATTACAGTCGACTCATCGAGATTGTAGTGCGACTAGGCCATAATGTTGATTTTACTTTAGTAAATATTTTACTTATTTATAACCATTTGGTCCATGTCATACGAATAAGCATGACTGCTGCACTTTCCGATGATACCAGACTTTCCACAAACTTAACTTCGGTATTTGCCTCTGTGTCAGATTAATATCGTCACTTTTGAAATTTAATTTCTGCTCGTAAACATTTAAGTAGAGTTTGTGAAGTTTTCTTCTTAGCTACTGCCTCGAGGTATAATGATAAAATCTAAATGACTGGTGACTGACTGGTACATGATAACGCAGTCCTTAGCTGCTCCAAATTTAAGGGAAATAATTCACACAGGAAACAATAAAGAGGACTCAAGCTGCAGACTTTGTTTGATATTAGCTGGTCATATATTCTCTATTTCAGTGGCAGCCTGTACATGATATGCAGTCTTTTAAGATTTAAGACGTGAACAAGTTTTTGAGTGTGCATTGGGGATAAGATTTACTCATCCATTTCAATCATTATTAGTTTTCAGTAAAAAAATTATAATAGATTTTTTAAAAACACAATTCAAGTAGGAAACAAGTTTTTACTCCATTGTGAACTATACATTGTTAAAATGTTTGTAAAACTGCTTCATATATAAGATATATAAAATGGTACCTTCACATTCGTTGATGGTGTATGCATTTAACCTGAATTTGTATTTCAAAACACAGCAATGTTTAAGATTTTTCTGAATAATTTAAATGATGTCTACAAAAATGTATCTCACTAGCAGTTCCTCTCTTTCACAAAAACTCGGAATGTGAAATTGGTTTCACCACTATCGTATCTGCAAATTTAACACAACTGTTTGTGAGATTTAGATTATAAAATTGACTGTGGCTCAATCATAATTTCATTTAAAACAATATTGTTTTGGTATGGTTTGAGTTACATGTAGAAAATATTGCAGGTCAAGACCCGACGAAGAATAATTTCATTGAATTGTGCCATCCTGCAGCTGCAAATCTTCAATGACTATAACCAACCGATAACATATAATATAAAAAGTACCTTACAACGTTGTCCGTCTTTTGAATTGCACCAAGAAAACTGAAACAATTACCTGGAAAAAATAAGATATAAGAAGATATTTCTAGTCTGCGCATTTTGATTCGTATGTCTTTACGTCCTTCGTCGTATTGCTCTGAAAAAATAGAGCCATGGGCTCTGTAGCTCATCAGACTTTTGATAGAAATAGGTGTTGTGGTTTAGACCATGGGGTCATGGGCAGTGTAGGAAAGATAGCCTGTCCCAACGTCCGAGTTATTCACAATCAAATAAAAAAGGCCCATTGCCCATTTGGGGTCAAGGGGTCACCGAACCTACAATTCAGAATCCCCATTGTCCAAGGAGTCTACACACAACTATTAAGCTACCAAGACCTTTTGGAACTGGAGAAGAAGATGAAAGTAGGATTTTAAGGTTTTGACCCCTGTGACCCCATTTGGGGTCAAGTGGTCACCAAACCTACAATTTAGAATCCCCAGTGTCCAAGGAGTCTTCACACAATTTTTCAGCTCTCTAGACCTTTTGGAACTAGGGAAAAAGATTAAATTAGGTTTTTTAGGTTTTGACCCCTGTGACCCCATTTGGGGTCATGGGGTCACCAAACCTACAATTTAGAATCCCCGTTGGCCAAGGAGTATACACACACCTTTTCAGCTCTCTAGACCTTTTGAAACTGGAGAAGAAGATGAAATTAGGTTTTTCAGGTTTTGACCCCTGTGACCCCATTTGGGGTCATGGGGTCACCAAACCTACAATTTAGAATCTCCAGTGCCCAAGGAATCTACACACAACTATTCAGCTCTCTGGACCTTTTGGAACTGGAGAAGAAGATGAAAATAGGTTTTTCATGTTTTGACCCCTGTGACCTCATTTGGGGTCATGGGGTCACAAAATCTACAATTTAGAATCTCCAGTTCCCAAGGAGTCTACACACAACTTTTCAGCTCTCTGGACCTTTTGGAACTGGAGAAGAAGATTAAAATAAATTTTTAAGTTTTTGACCCTTGTGACCCCATTTGGGGTCATGGGGTCACGAAATCTACAATTTAGAATCCCCATTTGCCAAGGAGTATGCACATAAAATTTCAGCTCTCTAGAGTCATTGGTTCTGGAGAAGAAGTCGAAAAAGTGAAAAGTTTACGGATGGACGGACGGACGGATGGACGGACGCCATGCCATAAGCCCATCGGGTCTTTCAGACCTGATGAGCTAAATAATCTATAAATACCGATATTAAACTCTAAAGATATCTGTACCCTTTCACAACCTATTCCATTATTGCAAATTATCAAAAAATCACACCACATACCAACTTTACCAGATGTGAAACACGAACATAAAGCCGCCAATGAGACGACGTTAGTTATTATTATGTTTGTACTGTTTATTTTCTTATATTCTTAGTTTTGTACTGAAAAGACTGCAGGATTATGTATAACACAAGTATGAGGTGTAGCAACGAATACATACATGTACACACATTTACATTTTTCACTTAGATATCATTTATCTTTTAAGTAATGAAGTTCAAACAAACATGAACATATCTGACCGTAAATAGCAAAACATATTTGAAGCAACAACAAAAAACAACACTACAGTATCGGCCCGTAACCAAACTGCTCATTCCTTCACCTTAATCCAACCAAAATAAACTTTGCAGTAAAATGAATCGAAAACCATATAAGATACAGATCTCGGTTTATGTTATCATCAAAATAGTTATGAGGATTTTCTCATGAACGTTTTAAAATGATTATTTGAAAAGTATTAATTTAACAAAGAAATTAAATTTTCAAACGTTTACCCCCAAGCTGGGCCTGATTGGGCCCGTTATTCTCTTTTGAATTCCTTTGTTAGTATTAACTATATGCAAAATGTTTCTAACCATATAATGCCAACTTAACTTAAAACGTACAAAAATAACCAAAACTTTTCAAGATATGTTGTTGATTGAGGGTAAAATGAAGGATACGGCTGCAAGAATAAAGTATTACTCTGACAGTCTGGCATGGATTTACACGTTGAACCTCCCAGATAACCTGTCAGTTACAGAAAGTGAAAATCGACTACATCTTTAAGCAGACAGGAGGAGCATAATTTAAGATGACATTTGTCACAGCAACATAATCACTGAGACAAGGGTGTCAATATTATTTTGGGCAAAACGGCCTACACACACAGTGGGGCGCATAAAGTAATGATGGACGTTTCTGTACTTTTTCAAGTAGAGATAAGTCTATTTTACTCTCCCTTTTGAGTTATTTTGTCAAGGAACGTCTACTTGTAAGGGAAATGCAAATGTAAACGCATTAACTCATGTTTGAGATATATGCAGAAGAATCAATGACATTCAGATGTTAATGATTGTGAAATTTGACAAACCACTTCACCAACTGAAATTGCTTCCCTTTATTTAACAGTAGAATGGGTGAATTTTGGGGCTGCTTGAATGTGACCGCTGATATATTGTAAGAAACATAATATTTGCCACAAGAGATCATTTTGCATGAAATTCTGGCATTGATGAAGCAGGTTTTGGTCACTGGAGATTGACAAAAAGCTGTACCTTCCGGATGTAGACGACATCCTTGCAATTCACAAGTGGATGCTTGACTGAAAGATAACAGAGTTATCTTTTAAATGTATGGATCATTCAGAATGAATCTTTTGGATCAAAAGAGACGAATCCGGAATTGTGTTGTGCTCCTTGGTCCCAGGTGCAAAGGTTCTGGTTTCTCTTGTATTAGCCAAAACTGGACCACGAAGTGCTGTTGTCCTTGCCATCATCCAATACCTATGGCCCAGGGTCCTGTCACAGTAGACCAGTGAACCAACCCACCTCTTTGTTCTCTAAGCACTACTTTGGATAACAAAGTCGTCGTTGGCACATCTTTCTGTACAACTGCATAGTTGTCTTTTTAAAGGGTTTTTTAGCACAGCCTCCTGTACAATTTCATCCAGACAACTCTTTGCCTACTTATTTCTTTTTCTAGGACAATTATAAAATACTTTGTGATACATTTTAGGCATGTTGAGATTTTACATTGTATGTGATGATTGATAGATAACCTAATTCAGTATCATCTTGACTGTTCAAGAGATAAAAATTTCTAAAAACTCAGTTTTATCTATGTTTCTGTAAAATCTCTAATAAAAGTTCAACAGTAAAAACAAGCAGGCTTTTTAGTTCGAGATGTAATTTTTTTCTTATTGTTTTTTAAGAACATCTTATTTTTCAAACTTGTAGAATTACGAAAATGTAGCTCCGTCTATTTTTTTATGCCAAAATTAAAGTACCAGCTCCACTAACCTAACGAGTGGTCATTGCAGTTCAAACGATATCTAATGTATTTTATATTTGCACTTGGACAAAACTGTTTATGGTTAAACTTTTCTTACCATTCACAGGACGGGGCAAGTGACGGTGCAAATCAGCCTAAATTTCAGAATTGCATCTAACTGTAACTAATTGTAATGTAATTTACAAACAGAAGACCTTATCTTTTCTAAACGAAACTAGTAGCCACTCCTATGACGGCAGATAAACTATGTTTTGGTGAATAGGAGCTGTTTTTATTATGACAATGATAAGCATACTTATAGTGCGCTGGATTCCTTAGCGCATAGGGCATATTCATTTTCAACTCCTTGGGAATACGCAACCGAAATACAACTTTATGCATTGCTGTAGTTATGTATCACTTGCCCTCACTTCAAAAGTAACATTACATCTTTTCGTTCATTGAAAATCCACAATACTACGAATTGAAATGGAAAAGGTATTTACTATTCATCTTCCAAAGTCCTCGCTGTTAAAGTACAGTGAACAAGATAAAAAAATTAAATAGTATATAATAAAAGGTATCATCACCTATGTGAGATAGTCAAACGTTTTGTACGTTTAACGTTATAGAAAAAACTCCATTTTCGGCACTCCGCAGTCAGGGCCCGGGCTATCGGTAAATTGATTCATTCAAGCAATCGCTTGGTGTTTAATGGTGTCAACAAGAACCATTGAATAATGATATTGATGGAAACATAAACAGAAATAAGGATTCAGGTCAATGGCTGAGGCTTAATTATTGAAAGGTTGAATTATTGAAGGAACTGTTGTTGCAAAATCCCCCCAAGAACCTTCCAAATTATTTTTTGGAGCTTTTGGAGCACTATCTTTAATTAAAATGCACAGTGAACCTTTTATCATGGTATTACCTGGGGCTGTTGCAACAAACATGTTGTTGAAAAGGAATCCTTTCTTTTCATGCTTAAAAGCCACACAACCGATTGCTTTTGGCTGTAATTAGCTGGGGAACATAGAAATGAAGAATCACACGTGGACAATATCAGCCGGACAGGTACATGAGATTCATTGGAAAGGAGTAACGCCTGAGGCCAACCTCATTAAGATCTCTGACTTTTGCATTTGCCTTGTTCCCATTTCTTTAGCATTTCAGTGTTGAAAAGTGCATTATCTGGTTTTCTAACAGTTCTAGGGATGGGTTTTTAAAAAATGTTTGTGGTTTACTGTCGATTCCCTCACGGCACGTTGCTGTGTAAAGTTGAGGACATTTCGTGGTTACACGTTTGTACTAAAAGCACTCCTATTCATTTTATCTAACATTTGTTTAATCTGATATAGTGTCGAGAGTCATCTGACATTTGTCTAACCTGAAACAGTTTAAACGGGTTAACTTACCATTTATTACATAACAAAGATGTATTCCTGAATGACGTGCATGTACGTTATACTGTCATGTACGTTATACTGTCATGTACGTTATACTGTCATGTACGTTATACTGTCAAGTACGTTATCATGTACGTTATACTGTCATGTACGTTATACTGTCATGTACGTTATACTGTCATGTACGTTATACTGTCATGTACGTTATACTGTCAAGTACGTTATACTGTCGAGCAAGTGTCATATTGCAAGTGTCAGAGTTAATCTCGATTATTTTTAAAGTAGTTGTTATCGTCTTACTTTTTCAAGGACATACATTATTTTAAAGATGAGGTAAATGTCTGGATATTTTATGGATAAATCTATTTTTTTAAAATTACATCTAAGTGAGTTTTATTTATATGCAGTACAGTTTGCCAAAGTTGAAAGGTTAATCCAACTCTTAAACTATCTCTTTAAATAGTTACTCAATGATGAACAAGAAAATATATATATTTCCCTAAAGTAATTTTAAAGTGGCAGTAGCACGTTATTCGAAATTGTATTCCTTCAAATAATCAATTCTCAGTCAACCGTAGATGTAGCAAAAATTATCAAGTATGAGGAAAAAACCACTGGCAGCCATTTTTTGTGTGAATACAATTGAATCATTAGAGGTGGGGAAATTGATTGGCATATCTTAAATGAACATGGTATGTTCTTTTTTTTATTTAAATACATTTTCTTGCAATTGGTAACATATATTTTCGTCTTAATAAGATCACTTTGATTTTCTAATTACAATTATCCCCCCCCCCCAATTTAAGGAGAGACAGTTCCCAGAAAATGTTCTTCGCCGTCGGTAGAATCGAGCGAAATTTTTGTTCCTGTGAAAATCTGGTGAACATGACAAAAAAAGGTTCCAAAATTGCTGTTTTGCGGTTAAAAGTGCTTGAGTAAATGTCACATATACAATACTGTCGTTTTACACGCCTATTTGTGATTGAACTATCTCTGGAGATACTGTGAGTTTATTCGCGGAAAGCCTTGCGTTATTTCTTTATAAAAATATAGGTTTTGAAAAATAGTAATTTGCCGAGAGCAACGATATCATAAATCCTATTAACTCTTAATGATATTCTCTTACCCTTTTCGATAAGTTACACCATTTATACAGCTTTGTTTAACTACTAAGTTTCATCTTGAGTATACCTTTTGAATCAAGCTTAAATGCACTACGAATACAAGAGTCAATTATGTAGTTTGAAGAAAACAACTCTTGCAATAACGAAAATAGGCAAGGATTGAAATAAGAATACTTATATTTTCTGAAACAAAATATCAAATGGAAACTTTTCGGAAATGTTTAGGCAATAATGCAATCAATTTTTTCAGAGAATGTTTAGAAATGATAATTTTATGATATTATCATTGCAAAAATTCTGAGTTTATGCAATTTGGACTACACTGTTGCTAATGTATTCATAAACTACTACGAGCATTGGTTAAGGTATGTATCATAAACCTATTTATATTTCATATTTCAAACTTTGTTTCAAATTTGTATATACACATACAGACAAAAAGACAAAGAAGAAAAATATCTAAAAAAAACTACGTAAACATATCCTCAACACTGATACATTTCAATTGAAGCGTCCATGGCTTTTTCATTTTATTCCATAAAAACACTTTATTTCTTCTTAAAAAAAACTATTTTTCTTACGACTGTCACTTCCAGTAACAAAACGGGATTATGAATGATGGTTAACGTGGATAGGCATTCTCCCATTCAATGACAAAATCCTAGACATGCTCACCAAAAAAGGCAGGAGAAAACTTAATTTAACTTCTACTTTGTTCCGCTACTGATTCATTAGAACCTTTTCGATTGAATTTAATGTTAAAACAAAAAATCTAAATCTTAAAGATAAAACATGCACTCTCCTGTGATTCTGATATTTTAGGATGATTTATGACCCTATGAATCATGGATTAAATGTTTTTTTCCATTCTCTGTTCCGTTGAAATCACCTTAAGCATTAAGGAATATTTTTATCTATTTCAAATTATCTATAACCGAGACACTTACATTTCTGGACATCTCATATTTACCTACATGTAGACATCTCCTTAGTAAGGATCTCGCAGCTCAATGACCAAACATAATCAGAGATTAGTATCAAATGTTTCCAGGCTTAGTTGGATATAATTCAACATAGAAGGCTCAACATGTAATATTATAAGTGCCATTTCTGTACCTGGATTAGCATTAATCCTCTACATTAATCCTTAGAACATTTTCTTCTGCACTTTAAAACATTACACTCGGCCGTTTCCAAGAAATGAATTATGAAACGTGTTTTTGATGTTGTTAATGACATGGATTATCTGTAGCAACATTAAAAACAGAAATAATGAATGTTATCCATTTGCTCTAACAAGTACAATTTCAAAACTGTGAAATAAAAATTATTGAGAAGCCTTTGAGGAGTATCTTAAAATACACTCGTGAATAGGTTGATGTCTCTTAATTCATCAAAATGATATCCCTGGTTGAAACTGGTCTACATATGGAGTGATACACAAATTACAGCATGAACATGATGACATCTGAAGAGAAGGATCGAAACATTGAAATATGGCGATTTCAGTTTTTTTTGTATTGGGAAATAGATTACGCTTGATTTAATAAGTATTCTTTTATCAGGCAACAGTAATTGTTTTTGTTACATGAGTAGAAACATTTCAAAAGATGCATGATGAATGATCCTGTTTGTTTTACTGCCTAACCCAGATACATTAGCAATCAAAAGCATAGCTAATATTTGGCTTTTTAGTTTCAACATTGCAGAAAAATAAATATGTGTTAATGTCCTGCAAGATAATAGCATTAAAGACATAAAAAGTTTCAATTGTTGAGATAAATCAATAATTTTACCAAGTAACTTGGGAAGAGATGGCGAGAAGTACAGCAGTGTCAGATTTATATGGTTTCAGGTTATATATCAATGTTTTTTTCTTGCTATGAGAAACCATCAGTGACTCTAAAAGAAAATGTTTGGTGGATTATCTGCTGTCCATGAACTACTCCCAAATTGAGATCGTTTGCTAAATATATTGCAATACCATCAATCATCTTGACAGGTATGTTGATCAATTTGTTTTTGTTTTTCATGATATGAGTAGCATTGATGAGACATTTTATAAAACATTTGAAAATGTGGAACAAAACATAAAGCAAACCCAACCCCAACACTCACATAAACTAAAATGCGCCAATCATTTACGACTGATTATAAAAGTTTTATCTTCGCGGCCTACACTATGTAGCGAGGTTGTAACTCTACAAAGATACTTGTAATATCACTTTTACAGGAAGACGATAAAAAACCCTTCAGATTTCTTCCTCCTTTAGCTCGTACTAACACCGCCTTTTTGACCACTGATGCAGAAAGATCGCAATGGGACGTTGATTTTCCCGCATAGGATTCTGTCGGAATTAGTCCCCTTGGAAAGACGTGTGTCCATATCTTGAGAGTGAGTGTAATTTCCTGTCTGCAAGAGTTCATCTATTTGTCCAATACTGCCCACACTAAATCAAGAGTGGGTGACGAATTCATGGAATTCGTTGTTGTAAGCATTCGTGCTGAATCCTGTCGTACAGAGATGGACTCATGTCCACTTGTAAAGCATGAGTATAAAGATTATCAGATGTTTTTAAATGAATCTGAAATATTTGGCAACATTTAAAAACATTCATTTATTCATTCCGGTTTTAGTTCAAGAGAAAATAGCTACTACTACATATGTATGGTATTTTGGTCAGCTGCAATATAGATTTGGATATTGAAAACCATGAAATTAAACTGTTAAAATGTGTCGTTTAAAAAGTGTCTTTTTATCATAACCTATACATGTACGCTTGTACTGAAAAGAATCAAAATATATATATATATATACACAAATACATGTAGTGATTGCCTGATTATATTTGTTTCATTTCATACAAACAGAACAATGCATACAATACAGTTTCTAATGTTTTAAAGATGCATATTAAAAGATAACATTTGATAATAGTTTTTTACACTGATCAAAAACTTACTTTATATCAAAGAACTCTCTATTTCTTACCTTATTTTCCCTCTTAGATGTGAAACATCAGACAACAAGTCACAGAAAATAAAACCGGTGAGACAGAGGCCTCTGATGTCCAAAGATGATAAAGTTGTGCAAGAAGTTAAAACTGTTTCAGTGGCCCCACAAAAAATGTAAAATAATGATAATCTATATAGTGAAAGGCACCACTCCCACACATGGTCTAATCACAAAAAAAGTCTCATAAAATATTACTGAATCGATTTACGGGTATATGTTTAAGTACCTATCCCCCATATGTAGTAAGTTCAAATTGTTTAAATGGAAACCAGCAAAGATAGAATAAAATAACAAAAGTAGTTACAGAAACCGCCCCTCCACTTCTTCTAACCACGCCAGAAGTTTCGAAAAAAAATAATGAATTGTTTTTTAGATGTGGCAAGGTAACGAAAGCATTTCGGAACCAGGGACTCGCGGACTCACATACTCACGGACTCGCGGAGCGCAGCGAAAACATTATGTCTCCAGCAATATGATATAATTATTACAACTCACATATATACCATTTTACAAGGTTATGACATAAGTTATGATTATCGCTTTATACTAAATTACAGACATTACACCCAAATGTGTCAGGGTAACACTCTACCCAAAGTCTTGTTAATCAAGTGTGTAATGTGCTGTGACTTTGCTTATGAGTCTATTGAAAGATATTCAACTTATATAAAACAAATACTGCACACAAATAAGAACATAGTCCGAATACCCGTGGTATTCATTGATTAGTATGTGTTTGTATTAGTTTCAACTGCATATATGTGATTATAGGTATTTGAGCCAGATAATCGTCGTCTGTATATTGTTTCAAATAATGTTTATAATAATTTTTATCAATGGGACAATTAACATGACTTTTTGCAGACTTAGTAAACTGATTCTATCCAAAAATCATGAAATTAGTTGACAACCCTTATGTAGGTAGGTAGAACTGCCGGAAGTAATCGCTGCTACTTCATGTAGGTTAAATAATGAAATGGGTCAACTTGAATTCTTTAAAGATACTTAAAAGTCCATCTTCTCTCAGCAAAATGACAGCATTTATGATGCCACTGCAATTCAAATCAATTTAGAATGTATTTTATGTACGTGTTTTTTTAGGCTACTATGAACTTACATGTGAAACTAGACTTAATTCAATTCTAAATTCATCGTCTCTAACCCAATCGCAAAATTGTACTGTCGTCGAATAAGTAACGAAATCTTCTTCAATGAAAATGAGAGCAGTTATGAAACAACTGCGATACAAGCAATTAAGAATATATATATGTGTTGCATCTATTTGTAAGTGAGACAAAATTACAGAAAATTTTATATATATAAAACCGATGATTCATAGGATAAAATATATACATATTTGACTTCAGTTAATTCAAAAGTTGAAATGCACTTTCCAAAGTCCTCTTTTAACTTGTAATTTCGGAATGGATGGACAGATGGTTTGACGACGCTTCGATATATACTGCCTTCATATTTGTATTCTTCCCTTTTATCTCCTTCCCATTGAATAAGTATCGACTTTCAGGAATCCGAAATCGTGTTTACGTTTTAAAAAGATCACTAAACATATTTAGAAAAAGCGTACAACTATCTATGCAGATCTACATCAATACACACTAAATCTTGTTCGTTAGTAGCAAATCTCATTAATAAGGTCATCATGGCAAACAGCTGAAATCTAATAGTTTTAACATTCCCCAAGCCCATTGTATACAAGGAAAATGCCGTCTGTAATCACGAGAACAACTGTCCCGAGGTAAGCTATACCCTTTTAAGTCACCATATAATTAGCTTACAAAATAAAGGAAATAACACTCTGACCAGCTGCCTTTTAATGTTTATATATACTTCAGTTTGTAATGGTGCTGGAATAAGAATCTATCACTGATATATTGCATCTTACGAAGGGACATGGCAATTGGAAAATAGCATCTAATTGTTTGTTTTATTAAACCAAATTAACTATTTATTTTGATTCTCGTAATCTTAGGAAAATGTTATTGACTATTCTCAAGCCTTCTACGGGAAACTATCATGATGAACTTCTTAAACTGATATTCAATTTCAACATATTTATTTCCATATGTGTAAACTGCAAATGTTCAGATGAAAATACAGTTTTCACTCTTTTGTTAAACCAGTTACAAGATATCAATTCCATATCAAAGAAAATTCACAGGTAGAGGTTTGATAAATATAAAGAAAGGTGAAATATATCTAAAAAGCAATGTAAGCTAGCATTAAACAGGAAGTACGACAGTACGACAGACTATTTGCCGAAACCTATGACATTTATGAAGAAACATTGTTTTTTAGAAGCTCAAATTGCTCGGACTATATTTATTTGAACTGTTCTACATGCATTAAAGTTTGGGTGCAATGCTACATGGAATTTCAGCGCAGTACCAACATGTCGCGCTTGTCCCAGCCGATGCACGGTTATTCTGTCTTTCGGACCTCATCAGCATGGTGTATATATGTTAGGATCAAGGTTTCTTGGGCACGACATGTAGAAACCTGATTGGATGCAATCAAAGTAAGTTGTGCAATCAGTGACGCCGTTTCAAAAGTTATTATTTACAACGCCTAAATATAAGTTACTTCCGCAAGCTTTCCAAAAGCTAAATTTTATTCGAATATGCACCTTGCACTGTGAGTCTTCTTTACAGAACAAATACACTTCATTTAGCGACTGCATCATTGCATAGGCCTGTGTGAAAACAAACATGTTATTTATGCATTCGGCGTTTTCATTGGCTGAAATATTGCCAGGTAGTTTAAGTTGCAAAATTGTCCAGCTAGGGGAAACTGCTTGAAAACCAAGAAACCTGCGTAGTAAGACAGAGGTTGTATAATAATTTATGACGGAGCTACCTCTGTTGAGAGTGAATGGTGAATAGATCGATCATTGTTAAATCAGCTTCAATCTTTCATCTTTGTTTTTAAAAGCCTAATTAAGGATCGCATGTGAAATGAAGTATAAGCACCTATTTTAAATGACTAACAACATTGACCAACTGAAAGTAAACCTTTGCATGCAATGACTAAGGACGTTGAAGTAGACATCTATTAGTAATAGAAAATACTAAACGACCTTCCATTTAATACTATTTTTATCAAAGGAGTTAATGATTAAGTATAAAACGAGCGAAAGCGAGTTTAATAACAAATCATTTAACGAGTTTAATAAAAAATAGCATTAAATGAAAGGAAGTATAAATATTACACTGCAGTATCTTACGGGCGAGTAATAAAAAGATATAAAGCTGACAATCATCGATCACTGATAAGTTATCAATCACTGAATTAATTAGGACGTGCCTCGTTTATTCTGGTCTCTTTCTTTTGAGTAATCCAATATCCGTTCAAAGGTATTCATTAAGTTACTTCTTGATTAAGACCATCTTAGCGTCACACTTTATAAGAATTAAAACTCGCCAAACGCAGAGTAAATCATTTCTTCCGAAAATCTACAAATCATTGAAGACTTTCTTGTTAATGAAGCTTTCTATCTGGACCTCCGAAAACGTGATGTTGTACTACTTCACACTGCATTACCAGTTATGACTCTTTCATTGCAAATGTATGCTTTAAAATAATGGTTAATTATAATTATTCTAAAGTTATATGCCTGTATCTGTACAAACTTTTATGTTTCAAATTTCTGGCCTTAAGCAGCTACATAAAGATGCATGTCTTCTCAACAATAGTAACTTTTGACTAAATGTTACCCCAACTCGCAATCTTTTGACAGTGAAAAGTAGTTTATTGTATTAAACCTTTGAGAACATTCTTCTCAAGTGATATCAGATATGATATCCGGATCGGTTGAATCTTCCTATCAGAAGTGATATGTATAGAATGGACAACCCATGCAATTATGTTTGGCAAAGATTGGCCGCCTATCCCAAAGGAAAACATTTATTTCTTTAAGCATGGGAGATATATCTATAATCTTGATTCCATGTGACCTTGTTAATCAACAGTGCGTATACCTTTCAACTTCATGAAACGTTCAACGTTGATTTCAAAAACAAGCCTTTCGTTCATCCAGTTTCCGAACATTCAGAGCTGAAATTAAGTACTCGACCAATATCAATTGAAGTAAGCTCATTCTGATGAACAACTTATCTAGTCTTTTGTAGTACCTGATAAAACTAATAAGGGAGGAATCATCTTCGTTAATTTGCAATAGTTCTTTTTAATACCGACTTCAAGCCGTGATCAATTTCTTTTTTTAATTCATGTCTTTCATCAATCCAACATCGAAATATTGTACAGCTCTTTAATCTTTATTGTGTCTGGAAATTGTGATACAAAAGAAGAAACAGAAAATGTCAAACTTTATTTACAAAATCTGCAGCGGGAGTTTTTATACGTTTTGATTTCTTCTTACAAAGTATTATTGATAATAACCCCTTAATACATCAAAGAAATATTGTCTTAAGTTCTTAGCATTTAGATTAATCATTGCACTAAAATATTTTGGAATGATCTAAATATCACATGTTATTAACTGTAAGACAGTTAGGTTTTTGAGACAATAAATATTTACTCATTTTAAACATTTGACTCATCTTAGCATTCAGCAGCTCAATTTCTTTGTTGGTTCTTAGTGTAACAATGAAAACCCTGAAATGTTTGCAAACATATGTATTGTTGATTTCATTTCGAGGACTCTTTGAAGTGTACCGAATAAATTTCAACATGTCTACTGTTCCGGAATATTTCAATGAGGCAAGTTCACCGAATTATTTCCTTACGGCAAAGTCCATCGTCTGTAAAGAGACATTATATTCAAAACAACAGACTCATTTCCCATTGAGAAGGGCCGCATAATAAGAGAAGTTTCACTATCGTGAATAGATCTACTTTGATAGACCCGTGTACATATCATTAATGATAGGCCAATTTACAAATCTAGTGTGCTTTGGCTTTTCTTGATCTTGATGGTGTTGACGACAGCCGAAAATCTTTTGTTTTCTTTCTTTATTTCCAGCAAGTCAAATGAACGAAAATATTGAATAGTCAACGGAAAAGTCCGGCAAAGTAGCAAATAGGGTCTTCTCGAAACTGTTTGATATGTCATTGTATGCTAGTTTCTGTATTGAAAATAACTTAAATATTTCAATTTTTAATTTGCTTCTGACGTGATGTCAACCATAATAATTACACAATTAATCTGTCTTGTAGGTCGGGAAATGCTTTTGTGTTTGAAAGTTGAGGAACTTCTTAAGGCCACACTTCAAGGACTGTAGTATTGGCAGAAGGTTTTTGTAGATGGCATGAAGATGGAAAATAGCAGTAATGTCTGAAACTCCCTGATGCTAGTAATACTTAATCTATATGAACTCTTTCTAGAGTCAGTGACTCGTATGGAAGTTGAATTTAACTATTTCTAATGAATAGTCTGTACTGATCACCAAAGAACGATACCTCATCACATACACTGAAGATCAAAGGAAACTTGTCACCTTTTTTGATTGACTCTAAAATAAAAATGAAAACTCATAATAGTTACATATTATGAAATATGTTTAATGCATTTAATGGAATTCAGCGAGTTGCAGTCTCTTAAGACAACCAGGGGTCCATAAAGTCATTTTTCGCCCATCTGTGGCAAACCTCTATAGCAAATAAATTGTCACTAGCAACTGTAAACATATCACTAGTACCTTGTGTGACCTCCCCTGGCACGAATACACGCTTCACACCTTCTTCTCATGGAAGACGTCAATCTTCTGATGACATCAGCAGGAATCTGCTCCCACGAAAGCATTAAGGCGTGTTCAAGTTCTTGGAGAGTAGCTGGTGGGTTGGAACGGTTCCTTAACCTTCTACCAAGATCATCCCATAGGTGCTCTATGGGAGACAGATCAGGTGAACGTGCTGGCCAGGGCAATACGTCGACGTTGGCGTTGTTTAGGTAGTCCTGAGTGATCCTGGCTGTATTGGGAGGCGCATTGTCCTGCTGTAGAAGGGTTCCCATTGGTCGCTGTAGTAGGAATGGCACAGCTACTGGCCTCAGAACTTCATCCACATAGCGGTGTGCATTCACGTTGCCACGTATGATCACCACACGTGTCTTTTGGTCCCCACAAATTCCGCCCAAACCATGATACCACCTCCGCCTTGTTGATGGACCTCTTGAACACAATTAGGAGCTGTTTTTTCATGTACACGACGATATACTCGTACTCTCCCATCTGCATGGAAAAGGTTAAACTTACTCTCGTCGGTAAACAGCACCCTTTGCCATTCGCGTCGCTGCCAGCGTCGTACACGTTGTGCCCATCGAACTCTGGCAAGACAATGTTCAAGGGTCAGTGCAATCCCACGAAGAGGTCGGTAGTCTCTGATACCAGCATGACGTAATCGTCTCATTACTATGTGTCGACTAATCCGACGACCGAGTGCCGTTGCTGCCAATTCCGTCACTGACAGGAACCGATTCCGAAGATGCAAAGTGCGAAGGAAGCGGTCTTCTCTGGGTGTTGTTACACGAGGTCTGCCGCTTCGAGGTCTGTCCCGTGTTGTGCCAGTCTGATGGTACCTTTGGAACGACATAGTTATGCACTGGCGTGAGCATAAAAGTCTTCTGGCTATTGTTGATTTATTTGTCCCCACCAGGCCCATGCCAATAGCCCTCTCTCTCTTCAGCAGTCAAGCGAGGCATTGTTTTGATGTTTTTTTGGTTGATGTGATGGCAAGCTACAATTTTTATTGGTTTATATAGTGATCTTTGCATGCAGATTCCATGAAAATGAAAAAAACGCATTTTTGGCTTTTGGGACACAGCACGTGCCCCAACGAATATATAAGCTTGATTCTTTGGAAATGAGCGTGTTGTGTTTGTTTGCACTGTTCCTACAAGTTACAGGCATGGGTTCAAATCCATTTTGGAAATATTCAAAATTTTAGGGTGACAAGTTTCTTTTGATCTTCAGTGTACATAGAAATCAAAATTTCAAGTGGACATGTATAACCACAAATAATCAGAAATATACAGTTATCAATCATTGTTTTGCTAATGTTAAACACATCAATTTCATGTATTCTTTGCTATTGTTGGATTAATCATAGTCATCTCTACTTTTCAACATTTCCAAACAAAAAAGAAGGCCATATGTTTTTTTAAATATTATTCACTGACATTTGAAATATTTCCATCTAAAATATAAACCAATTACAATGCTTGGAGCAATTACATCATTCCTAATTCTATCTGTTCTCTTTTCAAGTAATACCAAGTATCATTCAATATTTTTCATAACAAATCAAAAGCAAACGGACAACCAATAGAAATTCGGCTTTCAAAATTTCAAAACATTTCAATTTGTCTAGTTTGATCAAACTACTAATGATTCTGTGTTTGATCTCCATTAACAAATGTCATTGTCACACGTTATAAAAGTACAGTGCAAGCTGAACGAGGAACTTGATGTATTTGGCTAGTTTTGTGACCGTGCAGTTCCACTGAACTGACAATTCAAGCAGAAGAACCTGGTTACGGACCTCAACATGTAATGATGGTATTATGTATCTCCCTATGAATCAGACACATAAGGATTTGATGGATGAGAATCCTGAAGTTTAATCTAACACACACGCAAAGAAGAGATCACAGAGACGGACAAATAAGATCAGATATCTGAAAACAGACACTTTTGATAACCTTCGTTAGAAGACGTGGTATATTAGAATATACAACGAAAGAAAAAGAGATTGATTTTTTAGTTTAACCTGAAAACAAAATTAGGAAGTTTATTAACTCAACTGTCGAAAATAGACCGTGTGATATAACCACCAACAAGACACGTCATTTGAAAAGGAATATTTTGTAATAGCAGTGATGTGTAAACTTTCAAAGTTTTAAGTTGACAGACGGTTGAATTAATATAAAAAGAGACCGTGCCAAATATTTTTGAAAGAAGATAAGATGAAATTGATAAGCTACGGAAATAATCAGTAAAATCACTTATTTTCATAAGTTCTGACATTTGGTTTTTAACAGTTTTTTCCCTTTTCTTTTTTATTCGTTCATTTTGTAGATGATACAGGAGCTTTTAACAGTTGGGATCTTTACTTGAACATTCAATATCATACATATCCAGAGATGCTTATATGCCAATCACTAGCACTGATTGTGGTCATACTAAATTCTGCCATCATGGAGATATTGTAATCCCAATCATCTACAGAAACTAACATCTGCTGCGCCCTCAAAGATTATATTCAATTTGTAAAAACAAATTCATTTTCTCTGTCATAAAATAACCGTACTTTGAATGTTGTTATATTGACGGTTGAAAAACTAATGTTACGAAACATTCATTTGTTTTACAAGAAGTCTCAAATGCAGTGTAAATTTCAAAGACATAAACAGAATAAAATTTGCTGCTCTAAAATGTCAACAGCTATTCGTGTCTCGTCTTTCAAACGTGCCAGATAGAGTTTTTCTCAATGTGTTACTAAATTATCAAAATGATTTCCATTGCCATAGCTAAAATAATTATAGTAATAGAAATGTGTCGGATCTGTATTATCTATTCCTAAGTGTAAATGCTTAGGCTCGTTTTCTAAAGAGGAGATCTTACTATGAAGAAAACAGACCAAGCTTCAAAGCAAGGGTGTACATTAGTGTATAACGACTGATACAAGACGGTTCAAAGAAAATTTGAAATTCATTCTAATTCTCAATTTACAAAATATACTTCACATGACGATCTTTGATTACCGATGGTTAAAGGATAAACGGCATAGTTCAAACGTTGTAAGAAGATGTACCAATCCTCGCCAATAGGTTACTAGCAGTTTCACTGGTTATAAAGTCATTATCATTAGTTAAATAGTAATAGTAAGCTGAATATTAAGACGTCTCCTACCAATAGCATAGAATGGTACAATGGACGACAGTGGCTGTGTCAATAGACTTCTAGGTGTGTGGTTATCTATAGCGATATGACTTCCTTTTATCGTTTGCTAACATTCAGTATCCTACGTAGCCCAGCAGGCACACAACGTTGGATCAACGTTGATTCAACGTTGAAATTTAGTTGTTTGGTTGAGCAACCTTTTATCAACGTTGATTCAACGTTGGGAGAGCGACGCAAGAGATTGGTTTAAGGGACAACGTTGTTTCAACGTCTGAATACAACACACTTCCAACTAATTGATTCCTGTTTACATTTTGTTTTAAATACATTGTAAATTGGAATCAATAAATGGTATACTTCCCCTTTTTATATGAATTAAACAATTGGAAAATAATTTAATTTATTTTTATAGATATATTGCTGTTTTTGTTACATGAAACTTTTCAGGCATCTTTTCATTTTTGAAAAAAACTATAGTTGAAATTAACTATATATTTTAGCCTTCTGCCTTTAGTCATTTGACATCAAAATATTTCACTAATGATTGAATGAATATCTTTTCTGGATTTAACAATACAAAATCCTTTTGCTTTGAACATCTTTGTAATTTTTTTCAATACTTGATCCTTTTCCGCATTGTAATCCCACTTTTATATTCATGTTTCGTTTTAAATTCACTATGCAAGTTTTGATGATAACCCAGTGTCGTCTGCTTCAGTGGATGTTACTCAAACTGCACATAGTTAAAAGTAAGTATTTAAAAACTTGATAATCTTTTCATTATCTGTAAAGTAAAATCAGGACTGGTACACAAAGGTTACTCTTTACTCTTGCTCATGTTTTCTTTTGATGAGTATATGTTTTAGTATAACCAAATTACTGTTTCAAAGTTACGGTAAAGTTGACCTTCATAGGCTAATCATGTCAGTGTGTTGGCTTGGTGCACATTGCAAAAATAAATTCAAGAATTTGTAATCGATCAGTACCTAGGCTTTGAAGATTTTGATAAAATATTTTAATTGCTGTGTGGCCTGTAACTGAGGCATATGCCTGGTGGGCAACGTTTTATAGGTCAGACAAAACAAATGATCATCACTGAATTGTTTTGATGGTTGAGTGATAACAAATATTATTATGTCTGGATGTTCTACTGCCACCTGGATTCTTCCCCCAAAGTTTCTGTTCATAAGACAGTGAAATTTAAACCTAATTGGCGTGAGGTCAAAGTTCACTGACGTTGATAAAAAATTATGTCAACTCGCACAATATGTCTAGGCCTTACTTTTTTCTTTGTTATATATTATATATTTATAATTGAGGTAAATCTTGTTGTAATAGTACAAACTGTCACTATGCAAATTTTTAAAATTCATATTGAAATAACCAAGACAGTTTTTAGATGAAATATTTTGCAACACTTTCAGGTCCCTGAAAAAGTAAACAAGACTAAACCCGGGGATAATAACTCCATGAAAGAAATCAAAAGAATATTTTTAATTGCCACCAAAATTATGTGTGAGTTAATCAGATCACAACAATTGACATTAAATGGATTTTTATGAAATTAATGGATAAATGATCAAATTACCAGTGTATGTGAAACTTTTAATTTCAGGAGGGGTTTTGTTTTGCAACCCTAAATCAGACTACACAAGTACTATTACCTATTATCGGCCCAAGAATACAAATGCCAGAGAAATATATGAGTAAGTATTACTTTTAATCATCAAATTTCCGTTTTTCATACATTTGTATGTTTTTACAAGAATTAAATTCATAATATTTAGTTGTAATATATTTATCATATAAGATTTTAAACACGTTATGTAATATAATTCTTCATATGTTTTGTAGATTTTAGTAAAGGTAACTAATACTATTTTGTTTTATTTCATTAAATATTATCTAAATGTTTTATTTTTTCAGGAACCGTTTTTTTTAGGACCGATGGGATCATTCTTTTCAAGGAAACTGGAACTGTCTAATTTAATTATCAGTGTATCAGTTTTGTTAATAAAAATGCTGTACTAAAGGAGTTTTTTTCTGAATTTTGAGCATGTCTCGGTATGATGTACTTGTTTGATGAATAAGTTTTTTAATCCAGAAAATTACATCCAGGAATTAACATTTGACATTATCAATCTCAACTGTAAAATAAGCAGAGGGTAAGATGTCAAAGAGGTGACAGTTTACTAATAATTA
Organism: Phorcus lineatus; assembly: GCA_921293015.1. Taxonomy (NCBI): domain Eukaryota; kingdom Metazoa; phylum Mollusca; class Gastropoda; order Trochida; family Trochidae; genus Phorcus; species Phorcus lineatus. Next base: position 44,699,910 of record OV121090.1, on the reverse strand, counting down.
GTAATTAACTGTAGCCTACGGTATGATCGAGCTCAATACCTGTGAATAAATACTAATTACAAGAAATCAATATTTTAGGTAAGTGGAAGAATTACTGTCAAATTGTATTACCATTGTATCAGTTTTGTTAATAACAATGCTGTACTGAAGGAGATAAATTAGTAAATCAAAGATTGACCTATGCTCAGCCGATTTCATTTGTCGACGTCCAGCCGAAGAAGAAACAATGAGCAAAACTTCGTCAGCCCGATGAAGTTAGCAGGCTCTGGGCCACACAAACTTCAATGTTGATGTAAGGTGTAATTTCAACGTTGATTCAACGTCAGATACAGACGTCTGAAAAACGTATATTTTCAACCTCAATGTTGATAAAAGGTCATCTTCCAACTTTCAACGTCTAAAAAACTTTCATATACAACCTATTTTCAACCTACTTCCATGAGAAATGCCACGCTCTAAAGATATCTCGTCCCCCTTTATTGTACGATCGGACATGACCCGTGCAACCATATCATCAGTAGTGGCTTCAACAGACCTTCCTTACCGTGGGTTATCGTTCAAGGAGCTACGACCCCGCTTAAACTTAAAATTTAGGGGCTTCTTTCCCATCAGACTGGTCATACGTTTATGTATTTCGGTCGTTCACCTCTTCTTTCGTGAGAAACTTGATAACTGCATGATGCTCGGTTTTAGAACTTTCCATGTTTACATGAGAGTACCTGTGTTCAACAGGCTGTAAATCTCAAGTAAATGATCGGTCCATGTTATTTGTCGTCCGATGGCCTATCTCATGCTCAATAATGACATCAACGAAGGTGTCTTCAGTGGTGCATTAATATTCGCTTCTATGGACTTATTGACTTCCCCTCGTATGTTATATACAACTTAACAAGTGGGCTTCTAGCAATGTGTAAAAGGATGGTCTGCTGGATATGAACATGATCATATGAATGTGTATCGTACGAAATAATTCACAACTTGAAGACACTTCAAGCACACGCCCCAAACTACCTGTCACTGAAAAGAAACTTAGAAAAAAATTTAATATCATAAACAGCTGAATTTCAAATTGATCCAAATCTGAGAAAAATAGTTTAAATGCAGACAATTTTGTTTCATAAAGCCGTCTCCTTGGTACACCGATCATGTGATCCGGCACTATAAGGTACTTAACCCTTTGAGAACACAAAGAATTTAAAACCTGTTATTTTTCTTGCATTTTCTTCATCATTGATCTGTAATAAGTCATATTTAGATTATTATCTTTTCACTTGAAAACTGTTTAAGATAAAAACTTAATAAATAGCACCACAAGTCAGAATAAAATTGTGTCGTGTAACAACCTCATTTGTTACTAATTTCTTTCTTTCTGATTTAATTTCAAGTATTTTACATCGTCATATGCCCAATATGCTTTTTTGGTTATACCTTATTATGAAAAGGTCCATATTTGATCTCATAATACGAATTTCACTAACGGGCAATGTGACATTAGAGAGAGTGTTTTGGTTTATCAGCAAATTAGATATTCCTTTTACTCAGTTACCTTACTGTAATTAGAACCATATCATCTTCCTTGAGTTCTTTAATGAATAAGTAGTTAGAATCGGCAACGACTGACAATGTCTTCTTAACAACTAAATCGATTTCGTTTTCGCTCTTTGCATAGAAAGAATATAAGTGGTATCTAGGGAAATAATGATAGCGTCTATCCGTCTGCGCTTAGGAATGCTTTTAAGCCTTCAAAATCGATTTTTATTGATTTTGTTGTATCACACAAATTAGCTGTTTTGGACATGAGACTTATTTACTTAATCCATTTAAATTGTCGTGCTTACTTTTCAAATAAATAAGCTTCCATTTCTTATGTCATTTGTTGTCTTTTGCTACCTCATCATTTACCAGTCAAATTAAAATCATCATTTGGGCTGATTACAATATGATTTGCACGGTAAGAAGTGACGTGAAAATGTTAAATTCACGGCAATGTCCCTGAGAGGGGCATACGCTCAAATCCAAAATGACCTTATGTCGATCTGTTCATTATGCATGTGTCATTATCTAACACATGGTTACGTTATGAAATGATTACATGAACAGATTCCAATTGGAAACAATACAATACAAACAGTTGAGAGCTTATCTTAGATCAAAGATCACAAAACAGCTTGCATCATATATCTGAATAACTGAAAAATGATAATAAAATAATTGCCAATCTACAGTTCAAACACTACTATACACATCACATGTACACCATGTTACTACATAATGCATTCATGTCTTGATAACAAGCAGGCGTGGATTTATATTTGGCCTTCAGAAGGTCACTGCTTACTCAAAAGCATTATGCCATCTATTGAGTGAGTAAATACTTGTTTAGCGCCGATTGGGCAATATTTCAGCTATTAGCCGCGAGTCCATCTATAGCAATAGTTATATTTTACATTATATATTGTATACGAAGTCTGCCTTATCATGCCTTATACAGCATCTATTATGTATTAAGTATACGTACTCTTTTTTTCTTAAAGCATCATGTTACCACCTATACAATTTTAAACAACACAAATCGATTACTTATCATAACATAGATTCGCCATATGTTGTATGCTATCATCTAATAACTGTAGAGGGTGGGAGGGCAGTGGTTAACTTTGTCTGCAGTATAGAACTGTTCAACATACAGTAAGGTTTGGGTGCAATGCTGCACTGAATTTCATCGCAATACATAGCCACAACAGTGTATCTCCTTGCAATCTTATTAGCAGCTATGATATAAGTGAAATACTCTTGAAAGCGGCGTTAACCCCCACTTCATCTCACTCACTTCTATTAACTGTAGACTTCAATTACAACAATTTCTTAGCGCTTCTTTCTTAACGTTAGCATGCAGAGTTACGAAATTTTAATTTCAAATGATCCAGTTCGTGTCAATTCAGAACGCTTGAGTATAGTAATAAGGATTTTTTCTACAGAGTTCCTGCATTACGGATAATTGAACACCTATTTCTTATCTCAAATGGGTCAATGACACATCGTCCTACCTTGATCGTGCCAGGGGCTTTTCTATGTTAGTATTTGAGTATCGAGTACTTTGTCAATAGTTACAGACGACTTCTTTACGTTGTTCGGGTAATTTAATTTGCAAACGTAAAATGCAATCTACCATGGTAAATATTACGAAAATATGTAATTTGTAAGGTAATATAAGTTCTTTTATCATCACGTTAAATCTGCATGACCTATATTCAAGTTTTGCACTAGAGGGTGAGTAATTAGAAATTTGGAGTTGCATCTTCATAAACATCAGTGCGGATAACGTCTAGAGGATTTTTATGCACGGCCCATAGAACACAGAAACCGATATTTCTCTTCGTCTAACTGACTCATTAAGAGACTGACCGATCATTACCTAAAGTTCAACCTCTTCCTACATTCAGTATATTCCTTCGAGTTCAATTTGGAATCCTCATAACATCTAGAGCGCAACATCAAGTGGAAATATTAATACATACCCGGAAATGGGTAACCATTATTCATAACTTCATTACCCTGCGTATGAATATGGACCTTAATGCAATAAATCATTGTCCAACATTACTTTAAAGGAGAAGTAGCACGTTTTCTTTAGAGAAAAACGGGTCTAAAGAAAGGGGAAATAAATGTTCTTAATTGCAATAAATTCAATTTTAATTCAATTAAATGAACAGAATCAGTTTAAAGCTAGCGTAACATGATCGGTTAACCTATGCGAATCCATTTCCCTACCTTAAACGATTAAAAGGTGTTCACCAAAAAAATGGCCGCCAGTGAGTTTTGATTTATATTTGCTTATCTCCTCTACAACTGATGATCGGTTGAGTAAAATTATGTTTAGACCCTTTCAAGAAATAAAACCTTCAAATGTGCTACTACCCTTCTCAGATATAATTCGACAACATAACGGTTTCTCAAATTCATCTGGAAACTTTCATGTTTTTTTTACATATTTTGTACATATGACCTTAATCCTCCAAGTGTTTTCAGGATTGACAAGAACTAAGCAGGTCGATAATGTCACCAGTGAGATTATTCATTGGATGAATTCAAATGTGACTTCCAAATAAGCATTGCTTTCAATGTAATCATCTTATCATCTTATGATTAGGCTGTGACACTGATAAAAGCATGGTAGTATAGGTAATATTGGAAATTGAGTTATAATGAATAAAGTGGATTCCTGACAGATAATCAATAAAATCATATAAGCGTTTTGTAATTTTCCTCTGCTATTATAGTTCCTGTCCTTCTCAATTATAACTTTTTACCACAGGTAATTGTCGGATTTGTTATTTCATATCATTTTGAACCGGGAAGGTAAACATAAAAAATTAACATACTGAAATAAGGTTGCATGGCGAGTGACTCATAAGAATTCAAAATTAGAATATCATCGATGGACACGATACCGCATCATCAACAATGAATCACCAACTATTACATCACATCGAGTGATGCATGCTACACGCAACGTCGCCGAGAGACATGATTCGTTTGTTTGGACAAATATTACCGTTTTATGACTTAGATCCCAACGGGATTTGCAGTTATTACTTATTCATATCGCCTTGTCCGGTAGTCTGGTGTTCTTTGTACATCGAGTCATACTTTCTTTACACCACGGTTTTGCGAATTATGCCAGTGTATAGCTCCTTGTGCAGATAGAGTAAAATTAATATAAATGAAAAAATATGCCCAGTTATGTAAATATATTCTCAGTACATATCAAACAGCTGATTACCTGTCGGTCCACAATAAAACTTACTTATGTATCTATATGGGGATGATTGATGCTATGTTAATGTACATAAATGTTGGTGGTCTGAAACAGCTAAGATTTAACATTATAATCACGTCTAAAAAACAGTTTCAAGGTTAGACAGTGTCCTTCGTTTGTTTCAGAATGTTTCTCATGGCTGCGACATAACATCAGTAAGATCCTACGGTTATCCCATGTTTTTCCTTAGATGTTTTCAATGAATGATTCATTTGAACGACCTCGATGTTCGCCGGTTCATAAACAAAAGTCATGACAATTCAGTGGGAACCTTTGCACCAAAATGTATAGTTTAGATGTTTATTACATTGTCAAGAATTACTCTCTCAAATGTCACAGAGCTGTCGGATATATTATAGATATAAGATATACAAGAATATTGTCTATACTAATGATTACTGGATATAAGCAAAATACAAAATATTGTGATATTGGTTGCATACTATGCTACTATGCCTCTTATTCTATTTTACGCCGTTCATTCAGCACGTTATGATATATATCATCCTTGAGTGGTCAATAACAATTGAACAGGTCACATTTATTAAGATACATTAGCTTATTGTATTTAATTTACGAGAGGGACCAGGATCTCAAGTGATGAATCATTTCATTTCAGGGTATGTAAGTGAGTTTTACTAGTGCGGACATGAATATACCTTTCGTCAGACATTAGGATGATTTGATACAAGAACCTTTGTTTCAATGTCACATTACTACAGAGCGAGTTGGAGCAGATTGCGTAAGGCAGATATTGATTATTACCGGTCTGTCAGCGCACCAATACACTCGTCAGTGTATTGAAACCAGAATCTGCAGGAGGAAACTTTGCTTCATGATTTCACTGTGAAAGGGAGATTATTACAGAGGTGTGAGCAGGTATGTTACTTACCGGATATCGTTTGGGCGACAGGAAGTCGTCTGCTGCTGGTGACCGTGGCCTAGTAACAAGGTTGAATCGATAACCGCAATCAGATCGAGGCTACGACTACAATCAATACGCAGCGCACTCATTACATTCTCTGCAAGGCTGCTGATGGTGATTATCTGTCAAGGCAATACACTGTTTTGCTAAGTAATAACTGGGGAACCCCTTGGTCTCTTGAAACCAGAGATATACTAGGACGAAGCGTTGTGAGAATGTATCACGGTGCACGCCGAGCCTTTACGGTTCTCCTCACGGCAGGTCAAAGAGAAATAAGCTTGGTCGCTTCAAAAAGTTCACAAGAAACTAAAAGGACGTGCAAATGTATCGTCCCTGTAAACAGTGATGCCGATACACTTCTCATTGTTTGTTGATTGTAACGCCATCACTTGTTAACTATCACTTGTTAACATAGTTAACAAGTTTATTATGTTAACAAGTTTATTTTCAGTTTGTATTCTCTGTTGCCTTGATCTAATGTCACTACAATTTTACACTTTTACTACGAGAGTACAATGCTCTTCCTGTGAAACGAACATAAGGCAGATAAAGGTAAAATAGTGTCACACTATTAGATTGTTGTGCGAGTGTTGTTGTTTATATCGGTTTTTACGTATTTCCATCTGAGTTTCTTTTTTTAAAATAAGATTGCGGTTAAGGGACCTCTACTCATATTTTCACGGTCTATGAGGAACTTGAGAGAGTCCTTTTTATTTATTTGCTTTAAAGAGTTGACTGCTTCTGGTATAAATTACTTTCCCTTGTAACTACAACAAAATTGCCAAAATGACTTAGAACCACGCACTTATCAGGTAATAAGGCAATCAGGTAATCATCCTTATATAATAGGTAATAGAGAGTATAATTAGGATATTTTGACAAAATATGTCAACAATATCCTTGATAGAATTGTCGACCAAATTGTATATTTTACAACCGTGTTATTTTCTCATTCAAATTTTTAGCTTCTCCGGGAGAAAAACCCTTGAAGACTGTAATGCTGAAAGAAAGAGAGCCATAAAGGTTTCGATTATAAATAAATTAAACGTTTTCTGATTTTAGAAAATGATCTTATACTCCTTCTCGCCAACGATCAAACGATTTAGCACTATATCATAATATAAAATTGATAAAAATGTGAAAAACATTTATTATGATTACAGGAATGCGCAAACTGTAACATATTCTCTCTTGCCTCATATGGAAATTCTTAAATGTCATTCTGGTGACACTTCAGTTTTTCTATACATAAACAATTTATTCAACTTGTGTCAATGTGTATGGACTGACTAACACGTTTCTAACTTGTTCCACGTCACCTTTTCAAATACGAGGTGAGAGTGTTGTTTGTCCTATCGATATGTCCGTAGCCCCTAGCATCACAATGTTGCCAATTTGTCATATCAGACTTGTCAGGTCTCTTTCACTTTCTTTGTTTTTCAATTTGCAGATATCTAAAGCAGAGACATAACATTTAAATTCCGTCCAAAACTACACCAAACAAAAACAGGATTTAAACGTCACAATATTAGGCAGAACAAAGCGTAAATGTAAAACGGTGATTACTTCAATGTATGCGTGGTTGTTGTGTTTTATAACGTTCATTACAGGGAGGTCCTATATTTGAGCTACGTTGCCTCTTGAATCAAGTGTGAAAGGGATTTAATAGCCACTTGCGTTATGAACGTCACGACGCTATTTTAAGCATCTGTTCCAACACTTGACTTGTCAGAAAAATTGAAACATAACCAGATCACTCTAAAACTGCTTCAAGTGTAAATTATAGGGGTTTTGTAATTATCATATTCAGAATCAATTTCTATGCCCGAGTACTAGTTATGTAAAGGGCGAACAGTTTATAAAATGGACTATGAAAATGAAATTATGGACAATTTCACTGTTGTTCTCTTAACGAGCACTACAAGTCAATTAGTTCGAAAAGAACATTTTTACTTTAACTCTTATCAGACATTCAAGAATGAAATATAAATATTAAGCATGAGGATGTTAAAAAATGTTTGCTATGGCAAATATTAGTAAAAATTGTGTGTAATAACTTTAATTTCATTCTTACAATAACAACATTAATTTTTAAAAAGCATTTAGGGGAATCACTGGTGCAAAGCAAATTAGTATCTAAACCTCGGACTGCTCAACACCAGATGAAATTACTTCAATAAGTTCAGCATTATTAATATGTCTAGCTATTTTTTAGATTCGATTTTGATGTTGAAGACTGTATTATATAGCGATCTTCAGATGAAATACATCACCATAATGGCCCAGTGTTCATGCATGAAAAAAGGTTAACCCTAATTTGAAGAAAATTGGTTTTGCTTTCGGTCAACCACCCTAATATTTTACCACTGCCAATTATGATCGAAAACCGACAGTGGCACGCGTCAAATAGACAAACGTAATTTTGGAGACTTATCTAAAACAGCCAGGAGGGCAGTTAGGAGTTGATAGCGTTTTTTAGGTTATATAACTAGTATCCATGTATAATGAACGTGATATCTACACCTCTGTGCCATTATAAGGCTGTTTTTAGATTATCATGGAAAACCAGTATTTCTCATATATATATATGCCTTTTGGACATTAAACGTTAAGATGTTTTGATTTTTTATCAACACAGATGACATTTAAGTTCGTATCAAAGGTAAATAATATGTTATGAAAATCCCGGAGTGGCTCTTTAATGGTTTTTGGAGAATATACGTAAAAGGATTTGAGGATGGACACTATGCCATACTCAATGAGTCAATCATAAAATTTCCTCTTTTTGGTTTCGGAGAAGGTTTTTTAAGTTTTTATTAAAAAAGCTTGCCATGCCTATATTTGAAGGTTCTTAAGTTACAAAATCAGATCACCTAGGTGTAAGGTACATGTCCAAACAAATTCAGCTTTGGGGCTGCAGCACATTTTGAGGGGGAGTCTAAAATGTCAAAACTTGACGGACGACGGACACTAGACGACGGGTCATGCCATAAGCCCTTATGCCCTTTCAGATCTGAGGAGCTAAACTGGATCCATATCTATTTATCAGTTTAATGGTTGTGTACTAGACACTCGTGTAGAAATATGTACTAAAGAAGAAATACTTGTTATGTTTTAAGTGGATAGTGAAACGATCTTCATAGTCTATCTTCAGGTGACAGCGGTATGCCATGTTCCTCAGAGCTATAAACCTCACATGACCGTCCTACCGTGATAAAACTATTTACCCTGTTAAGAGGATTTTCTAATCTTACTATGGAACCAGTCAGGTATAAGTTTTACTGGCTCCATGGATCTCGGGTCTACGGACAATTCCAACTCCTCGCTCCGCCCGTGAAATCATGGCCCACAATTTCAGTGCTAAGATTTAGCTTACTGCAGACCACTTGAATAGGACAATCAGAAGAAAGTTTGCAAAATGAACTTGTGTTAGCATTTCTGTCTCGTACACTCGCGAAAAATACAAATAAAAAGAACCTAGTATATATGTTTTTAACAATTCTTTTTACATTATAAATACGTAAATAAATAAGTACAGAAATACAGATCGCCCTGTAGTGCAGTGCGTGAAGGTTAGTTACGCTTCGATGATTTTTCTAAACATTTGATGGTCTCAATTTGGCAATGATCTCAAACAGGAGGTTCGAATTGAGTGTTTTTAAAAATTTATTTATGCCAATTTCATTACATTTCCTCTGTACGTTTTAGAGTGATTGGATAGCTTACAAGGCTGTGACTGGCTACGAAATTCATAGACGTTTAACACTTACATGTAGTAATCGAATCAATCACACAGTCACTTTATTTTAAGCCTCTACATGCTTAATATATCAGTTCTCTTTACTTTCTATCCTCAGTGATAATCTGACATTCACGAGTATTCAATGATTTAAGTACTGGTACAAGAGCAAAACAAGGGCAAGATATAAATTTGCTGAAAGAGTTTGACAAGGAAATGGTAAAATGAAAAACTCTAGCTTAACTGTTCACCATGAATTGTTCACAATCGTTTTTAACCCGAGTAGAGGTTAACCACATATTTATACTTTGTTTTTTTCTATACATGAGATAAACGTTTTTCAATAATGACACCGTATGTTGATACGAATAGGTCATTATAATTCTGATTGTGTCGCTTATATAGTCTCATTTAGAAGCATATTTCATTTATCTTTGAAGAAGGAGCGTGAGTTATTTCACTGTAGGGAGAGTTCATTTTCACACACGGATGGTCGCGATGATTGGTATATTGTTCAGCCATTGTTAGGGGAAATCCTTATCGAAAGCGAAGCAAGATTGCAAGATTTCAATAACCATTACACTGATCTATATAACCCAGAAGGTATCGGTCGATGTCCAATAATAGTAAACCCGTCTTTATAGGTTAAATTGAAAACAAGCCGTGAGCATACTAAAATTTCCGTTTTCGACAGCGATAAATATGTTGTTTTCTCTCATTGAATATCATGCTCTCTTTCTGGACAGCACCGACTCACCCAAATTATAATAATTGTTTTTTATCATCATAATGTTGTTATCTTGACATTAAACTATATATTAGATCTTTGATGAATAAATTGTTCATCTCTTTTACACTATTAATACAGGAATTACTTTAAATTATATTCGAGCAGAAATGTCAATATGCCATTAATTGTTGTATAATTAAATTAATTAGTGAGTGACAGCTTTCCTGATAGTAAAGCAAAACATGTTCCTTTGTATAAGAAGTGATATTCACAACTCAGATAATCATAGACGAATTTCACTATTGAGTATTTAAAACCTATTAAATAGCCCATTGACGCAAGGAGCTAATCTTACGAATAAGTTATCCTAAACACAGGCAGGCTATAGAGAGGGTTACTCTACTATTGATCATATTTTTACACTGGATGCAGTTATTGAAAAATGCTTATCTGAGACAAAGAAACAATTGTCTCTAGCGTTTATTGATTTTTAAAAGGTTTTTGATTCAATAGACCTTGAGCTTTTTCTGTTATGGTTTGAGTGCGAAAATGATGCATGTGCTAAAAGGTATCTATTCTCTCGTCAAATCGTCTGTACGAAGTAGCTCCGATTTAATGAGCTACTTTAACTATTCCTGTTTGTCTCAGAGAGGGAGACATGCTCAGCTTTTCATTAACTTTCAATAATAAGTTATCTTCGCTTTTCACATGTAGTTGGAATTGTATGGAAGTCAAAAACCGATGGGATTGTGTAAGTTTCGTTAAAATCTTCAAAACCCGTTTTGTTGACACAAAATTGGATAAGATCTGATCTAGATAATAGCACACGTGAATAGTTTGTAGAGAATTGAAAAGCTTATTAGTTCACGAGAAATTTATGTTTGAGATTTTGAATGATAACTTGAAAGTATCTAAGCAAATTAGGAGTGGGATTATTAAGGTTGAAAACGAACTAAACCCGATGATCCAAACAGAAAGAAATCATAGCAAATGCCCTATTTTATCAATAACGTTAACGGAATACTGTCATCTTAGAATTGAAGTATCCCATCCATATAGTCCTTATCTTCTCCAGACCTTATTATGTATAGTTATCATATTGGTATTGCCAATACTGCAACTATCTTCACACACCACTTGTAGACATGATTGAAACATTGACACAATTCCATATACTGTTGGTGATGTAAGGATATCATTTGCATGTTTGACATGATTATATCATAAACCACGTCTTCAAGCACTTGCTACGAGAGGATGCACTGAAACGAAGAGTGCTTTGATAGTGTCACAAAGCCCCCAATGTATACTTTATTACAATAGATCCTTTGAGTAAGCCAGTTAAGATATAATAATGATATATGAAGGAGGAGTAGATTTTGTTTTTAGATAGTGATATGTTAGATAGTGATTTGTTGTGTAACAGGAAATACCCGTGTCACAACTTAAGGGCCTTTCTCTGTCATTGTTGTGAACTGTGAAAGCAGATGTAAAGTTTCAAAGAGAGTGATTGCATTGGCATCGAGATTCTCTCTTTAAAAGGAGCATATGAGCATATACAATTGAATAATTTCCTTTCATATTGATATTAACATTATTATTATTATAACATAATTCAAAACTGTCATTGTGTAAAAGCCAATCGCATAGATCATAAGTTTATACGATGACAGAAAATACTGCATCTATAACCTTGCCTTAATCGATTCCACGGCGACGTCAGTATACACATAGAGTAATGATACAAACAACACTGTGGACTGTCTAAAACACACAAAACAAACTCATTCTTGATCTCGGGAATTAAACCGTATGCCTTCTGTCTATGATCTTTTCGTATATTTCCTTTGATGTTTGAAACACCTTTGGCTATTACTAGTTTCACCACACAAATTGGTTACAGATCCATAAACGCATTCTGAAGGATATGAAATGGTTTCGATATCCGAGCTATCTAATAGAATATCAATTAATAAGTTAATAGGCTATAATGTTGATGACATGAAGATGAACGAACAGTCAGTTTGTAACCACAACGTCAAAATCAACGTTATCTCAGATTAAATCATACATGAGGTGTCAACCCGAGTAACATAGTTTGCTTGAATCTTTAGAACTTATGTCAAGAATAAACAATCATTTCACTCTGTTAAGCATCAACATTGGTATACACATTGTCTAATCTTGTCAACATGAATACAGAATTGCATATACTACTACAGTAGAACACGGATATAACGAACTCCAAGGGACCAACGAATTTAGTTCGCTATATCCGGTGTTAGCTATTCGTGTTTGGCAACCATCTTGGATCATATTGCCGGGCCTTTTAAATTTTTTGGTTATATCAGATTGTTCGCTATATCCGAGTTCGTTATATCCGTGTTCTACTACTACTTTGAATTGAGTGTCACAATAATGAAAGTATTGTAAAGAAAGAGAAAAAGACAAAATGATACTGTTGAATGATAAGTTTGTAAATAGGCAAGGGTGCGTTTCAATCTTAATAGATTTAGATCGACGATATTATTTATTACATGTTATAAGAAAATGACTCGAGAGAAATACTTCGACCGCAATGCACTAAATTTGAGTATTTACTCCTCCCTTATGATTTTTAAAAGAAATATACTGCTTTAAACCTCACACGGAGCTGAATGCGACAAAGTGGTGTTGGTCTTTAACACATTTTTGAATTGACCAAAGATCATACTATGCTGCTCATCGACCATGACAATCGCCTTTTTCAACAGAGCTTTGTAAAATAAATAAGGTTTTCGGTTATGAAATAGAGTTGTTACATGGAATGGACAGAGATGTATTGTAGAGAAACGGGACGTCGACACGGCAGGTTTCTTCCTATTGATGTATAGTACGACATTCCCAAAAATGTGTAGATATGGTTAGAAGGTAATGGTTTAATTCATTTCTTCAGTTGAACATGAGCATTTAGCTAAATAGTTTACTATTTCAAAATTTAACATAACTAATTTCAAGAATGATGGTCAAACCAATCCAACAATTAGCCATATTTGCTATATTAGCTAATTGCTTGCTATTATTATGCGTCAGTTACTAATATATTATTTTCTCAAAAGGGCTATAAAGATTAAAACGATGAAAACATCAAGTTCTTACCAACATTTAAACATTTTGAACATAAGACATAATATTCTGATTTTAACATATTGTAATCTCTTTGTCCATCTGTTTTGGGCGAGAAATCTAAACTTAAGTATTTACTGTTTGATATTAATAATGGTTTGTAAAACATTTAAATGTAACCTCGGTAAAAGCACTTAAGTAGAGTTAAATTCAAATGCCTCTTGAGGATTCAACCAGAATAAGATCGTAAGCCTCCTTTTGACAATTCACTTAACTGAATTGACAGCATAATACTTGGCACGAGTTTGAATGATTGGATATAAAACCTAAGATTTGCTCTCAATTTATCTCGAATTTGAAACTCTATTCAATCAAGGCGGAGAATTTGTTTTCATTCTTTCATCAACATATTTGGCGAGCTTCTAGGAAATCTAGATGAAAATCAGTCGTGAAATGTTTAATGCTGTTTTCATTTTACAAAACAAACGTGGTGAACTGAGATAATTTGATAAGAAAATAACAAATCATAAGTTTGCTTTCTTGAAGAAATTACTTGTTTGATGAAAACTAAATGAATTGAAATGATGTTTTCTCCTGTGTGGAGAACATTTCTTTTTTATTTCAAATACTCTAACATGAGGTAAAGGTTTGATAATACATGCACGCAATAACTTGATTAAACCGATTATGATGCTCACACAACAATAACATGTGTTATGCATGATCTACATCAAACTGTATTTAGTAAATTGGAAATTTAAAAGGTTATATTGTATTTGCAATGAGGAATGTTCAAGCAATCATTTTGATCCTTTTAATCCTCATTGGATGAAAACAAATATTCCATAGCTTGGAAAGTTTATATTAGAAATCTAAATTACACTGTACATTTCAAAATAGAATCATTTCTATTACCAAACCCTACTAATATAAAAAGAATTAAAAAATAACCCCAGATTCCCTTTTCAATTCTAAACAAATTTAAATCAATACGAAGTAATTTCATTTAATTTTTTCGATAATTGCGACTCTGCACAAGAGGAAAATGGTTGTCATTAAAAACACGAGTCACTGTAAAAATAGACATTTCGAGCAACGTTTTAATGTCTGTTAGCAGTAAACACTGAAAGCAATAACTAACATGTACATTTATCACTCGACCCTGAGACTCGGACATGAACCCGAAAGATAACACAAACTAATGATTGCTTTTAGCACTGATTCAGCAAGATATTCCCATCTAATCTTTGCAATTTTAAGTATCCTGTCCCAAAAAACTCCCAGCGGGGCAGAATCAATTTAACAAACAGCCATCATATCGATATTACACAAATATCTTCACACATCGCATGTCAACAAATCTAAACAAAGTTTTTCTACCTCAAAGAGTGAGGTACAGATCCAGTGCACTGTTGAACATTACACAACCATAAACATCTTTCTTTAAACACCCTTTTATAAAATATGCCTATGCTGTTGGCGGATTCTCTAAGAGAACATGGGGAAATTTTCATCTGGTCATGGAGCTATAGATAAAGTAGAAAGTGAAATTTGGTTGTCTTATTATAACCACTGACGAGGGGAAACAAACTCGGATAGGCGTTATGGCAAGTTAAATTTGTCTCTTAACATCATTTGCGATAATGAAATAACTCTTTTATCAATTGGATCATGAGGGCTTTGTTTCATCACATCAAACTTTTAGAAGTCCACCTTCACCTCCTTTGGCCTCTATAATAATAATGATAATAATAATAATAATAAGGTTGTTTTCAGTTCAGGTTGTAAACTGTTCCAAAGTTGTTGCGCAATTATGGAGAAAGCTCTGCAACCTGCCTTGCTGGTGGACATTGGCAGTTACAGGACCAGCTGATCAAAAGGAGAGAGAGTTCGCGATCGCTGTTACATACTGATGAGTTGGGCTGTTTCCGTTGTAGAGGGCCCAATGAGTCAATAGGAGAAATTTGAATGATCTGAGATACTTTGTTCGATTGGTAGCCAATGCAGAGACTGTAAAACTGGAGTGATGCGGTCTGCTTGTTGTTTGCGGGCGATTAATCTGGCTACAGAATTCTGTACTCTTTGCAAACATGATAATATCTCTTGATGGAGGTTGACAAGGAGGTAGTTACTGTAACTAATTATCAGAGTTTGCTCAAGAAGTTTGATGGAGTCCATGCAAATGAAAGTAACAATTCCGGCACACAGAGCTGACATGCTCTTCCATGGATATGGTTTATAAGAATATCACACCAAGGTTTCTTGAGAAGGGGAGTAGCCAATGCTTGTTTGAAGGTGGATGGTACACACGCTTTATTTAGAGACATGTTAATCATCTCAAGGTAACATTGCGCCAATGCATTACTAAAGGCTTTCACGAGCCAAGTAGGGAGCAAATCCAATCAACAAGACTTAGATAGAGAATCGTTTATGACCTTACGAACCTCACCAAGAGAAGCTGATACTAAGTGGTTTAGTGGATTATCCATTATAATTATTGATCTTCAACAGCATTTGCCGACGTTGTGCTCTAATAATGTTGGATCTCACTTTCTTGATTTTATCACTGAAGAGTGAAGCAAATCTAATGGCAAGTTCAATTTGATCTGAATGAGATAGGAACCTGGGTTCCTGGGAACCTTGCAGGAGTTTACCCTAAAGACTGTGCAACTCCTTCTAGTTGTGGTTATTGTGAGTGATTGTACTTTCGACAAGCTGTGTCTTTGCTGAAGCTAGAGAGGAGTTCAGTTAACTTCTAGCTTGTTTAAACATCTGCTGATGAACCTACAGTTTACTTTTCCTCCAAGCTTTTTTCTAATTTGCGACAAAGAATCTGACATCGTCATTATACCACTGAGTGTTCTGACGAACAATTAAAGTCCTATTTCTCTTTGGCGCATATATGCCAAGAGAGGTTTCAAATTGTGAGATTCTTTCTTCCAAAGAACCTTTACTAGAACAGTAGTTAATGCTCCATTTTATGTCCTAAGAGAAGTAAAAAATATGAGTCTGAATATGGTTATGACAAGGTCCAGAGTGTGACCACATCTGTGCGTTGGTTCAGTAACAATTTGCTGAAGATTGTACAATGAAAGCATTTCTGTAAAACGCTGTGTTTGAACATTCGTAAATGATACAAATGATTGTATGGTATACAGAATTATAATTGCAAAAAGGTTAAAGAAAATAAATAGCCCAGATTTGAATAATAACTTTGATAAATTTAGAGAAATATAAAATAACTTCATGTTTAAACAGTGTCTAGTAAGAGTTAACGTGCAATGTTCAATGATGACATTACAAAATGTTTTACTTGGGAACTACAAAGAACTTGTTATTGTGATTGTATTGAGTTGGCATTTGAAACTGAATCACTTCTCTCTGTGAAGCGGACAGCTGTTGCTGATAGCAGTACTCCTCCATGATCTGAACCTTAATACCTTAAGCCTTCTGTCCTGCACATTTTTATAGGTATTAAAGAACAACAAATTACAATGTCAGAATTTAGTCATCCTTAATAATTGACATCCAATTTTGGACTCCCTTTCAAAATAAATCTTGCTATGATAAAAAAAAAGTAATTTCTATTTAAACATGAACTAAAATAACTGAAAATTTCAAATGAAAAAGGATAAGCTAGCTCAAAGGACAGAAACTTTGGTTTTTCTTAACAATGTAAAATATAATGCTGAATACTCGAATAACCTTTGATACTTACCTGTCGCTTATCTATGACGTTATGTCGTCTCATCAAATTAGCCTATATCTCACAAGATATCAAGCCATATTAAGCAGAGTGACTTATATAATATAATTTTATGTCAAAGTGAATATACCATGTCAGGTTAATGTGAAAATGAATGTCAAATTAAAACATACCAAACTTCGTTACAATTCTACATTTTATCATTTCAGATGAACTTTACAATACACGTTAGAATAGTACAATTTAGCATTAGGAAATAAACTCTAAGCCGCATGATTTGATAAAGGTCAGGACCAGTTGTCTATTTTCCATTCAAAATAAAAATTACATAAAACATGTTCAACTTGTTGTGTTTAAGCTAGAAGGACTGCACAAAAGGAAACATGTCGGTGGAGAAGACTTTTTATTCAAATTTTACTTTTCTTGTCAGTTAAAAAGGACTGGGAAGTGTTTTTTAACTCAATCAGCGGTACATCTTTTGACTCTAGAGTCGTTTCCTACTTTGTGAAGGAAAAGAATTTCCCATCTTTTAGCTGAACTTATTGGCTTCAGGAGTCGAATCTAAGAATGCGTAAGGCTTGCAGATTGTGTTTAATTCAGCTTAGTGCATATAGTGGGAAATTCCTAGATTATACATGGCGTTAGTCCATTGTTAGCCTTTCACATCGCTCGAAGGTGTTATGAAAAGTATCAGCCATAACAAATTGTTATGAAACTCCTTTACGAAGCACCACGTATGTAATAATGTAATATACACATGTACATTTAAGTGATAATAATCAATCACTTTTCTTCAGAGAATGACAGAAAGAAGTAATTTAGGCAATTTCGTAAGTAGAGATTTGGATAAAATAAAAGTTGTAGCAAATATTTGTCTTTTTAAAAATATCCTGTTAGTCTAAGCTTGTTAGGTTTAACAATTCATTCATTCACTTGTTGATAGTAACAGTTAGACAGAAGGAGATGTGTATGTATGAGTAATTGACTTATCAGAAACCTTCATAAAAAACAGCATAGACACTATTATCTATTTATCGTATATTTATTAAAAACAGCATCTTCAATTAATGTATTTAGTTACTTAAACCGGGTAAAAGATATGCAAAGTTTAGGAATTATCCACATATTATTTTACGCCCTTGCTACCAATTGATCTTCCATGATACGTAATGTCCAATGATTTTGGTGTTACACAAGTCGTAACCGATTTTCACACATGTCTGGTCACAATGATTGAAACATAACCAAATCACTTCTCCAACAGTCAGCAAGTGATGTAAGGATCCAACTATAATGAACTGCTCGACAAAAACCAATTTCACTCCTTCACATGACTTGGAATTAACATTGACATCTAGTAGTCCATGAAAATATTCGAGAATGGAGTGCTCAGTGATTGTACAACTTTTAGATATTACTCATCTTCACAACGTCAAGGCCGAAACGAAAAGATTTCGAACTCTTTCCGCTTCGCCCTTGACATCACGGCCCACATTTTCTGTGCTAAGAGTTTAGCCCACTGCAGGCCTTTCTGATAGGCCAATCAGAAGGCGGCTTTCAAAACGAACTTCAAATGTCAACAGCAAAGATAGCGGTAGTGACCTGTTGCGTTTAAAGAGAATACTTTTTAAAACATTAATTTCAGTTGTAATTTCAAGCATATATTTATATGGATACAGGGTATATCTATCACGTTTGTGGTTGATCGATAGTTACTGTAATGTTTGTAAAGTTTATAAGTAACGTAAATACGAAATTATTGTACGAATGAAAATTTAAAGATTTTCATAATCATTATTTCAATTTTGAATGTTTCTCATATCAATGTATCCGTTCTCAAACAAAATTATCGCGAAATATTCGTTATCACACTTTGTGTAATTGCGCCATCGTTTTGTGTTAACTAATGTTTGAGACAACGATGTGATTTACTCAAATTCTGAACATCGAAAAATGAAATGTGTGAACATTTGATGCCGACTAGGTTAGCTTCGAAATTATCAACACGGCACTACATGCATAATTCAGTAAAATATATTTTGACTGATGCACGTGCAAAACGAGGATTTGTTTTTTATTTTGATGATGTGACAAGCTCTCAGTCCCTGAAGGGATTTTATCAGCGCAATACAAATTTTCTCACGTAAAGGAACTACTGCTTATGACGTAAAACAAATGCCTTGAATAAGGATCATTTACAGAAGGAGAAAAAAGCATTAGTTACTTGAGGAATAATTAATTGTTATTTAATTGTTAAAATTTTAATTCTTAGTCTTGTCAGTGAATTCCTGCATATAATCCATCTGACTAAAGTATCATATGAAAATTTCGCTTGGATTTCCTTTATCTAAGGTCTCCAGGCTGGGCGTAGGTTTCGAATGTAAACGGCGATTTCACTGGCTGCAGGTTAGCAGCTAGTAAGGGCGGTAACTCGTGATGACGTTAGGTGTCGCTGCTTCATATCACAGGATTTGTTAGCGTTGAGGGCAAGGTAGAAAATGGATAGAGTTCAACGCGATACATTTTCACCTTGCCGTGGGAAGATGGATATTACTAAGATTTTTGCATTCTAGACGTGTCGATATTATTAAATTCCGAATGACTGAAATAAATAAATTTGAAATCAATTAACATGTGTTTGTGTCACAAACGTGTTGTCTGTCAACGCCAGACCCCTGATGTTTTAAGACCTTCCAATACGGTTCATAATAAGTTTTTTTTGTGGTTTCTAAATCTCCGAGCTGTACTCGACACGCATCTGAATGATGCCACTCTGTTATCATTTGTCAATCCGCACTTTATGTAAATTAAGACCGCCATTTTATATTTTGTTCTCAGTGAATATGCATGATATCGAAGTAATTATGGTGTGTAAACTCATGTTTTGAGGGATAAGGAAACAGATTAAGCCATTTCAGTAAACATTGTACCAATGGCTTTACAGTGGGTTTAAAGGGTCATGAATGAGATTAATTAATTTCATCACATCAATAGACACCAAAATATTTCTATTTGAAAATTTATTTCCTGCCTTTTGCTAGTATTACTTAGGGCAGGGGGAAAACCTGCAACAATATTGTGGTTATGCATTGCCTTTAAATTTGCAAGCATCCCTGGAACTAACGAACTATTGTTTGTTGTAATAAACACAGTTGTTTTACGTTACCAATTCAGCCAGTAGTATTCCTACAGTAAACACGTGCTCGTTGTATGGTGAGTAATTCTCATAGAATTATACCTGAACGGAATTGAAAATTGAGTTTAAAATTGCATGAAAGATTTTTATATTGGTATGGGATAAAAGTTATGATATCACAAATTAAAGCTACGAGCATGGATTCCCTTCTTCGTTTAATGATGTTGTTTTAGATGAATGTAATGAAATGAAAAGCAGCAGAAATATTTTTGACGTTATATCAAAGATAGGTAAAACATAAAACATATTATAAGTAAGATCAGAGTAAAAGTCTCATTCGATTAAAAGATGAAATTCATCTTCAACAGTATCTCAGAAGGGGCATATTCTATCACAGACAGGTGTATGTTTATATTTGGTACATTCCATTATAGTTTGAGGGGTCAGGTGGGATGTTTACCCAGAATAATAGTATATTTAATATATACTAGAAAATTTTGAAACATGTATACCATTTAAACAACACAGGTTGTATTCGCCTGAGGAAATTGACCTACTGTTCTTTTGTCGACGTCCTAGGAAGATGATTCAGAATAATTAAATCATTTTTATCATCAATGATAAATTTAATCAATAAAGAATCTTTATATTTTTTGCCTTTGGACTTTATGAAATAACTACTACCTCGACCTGATAACAATTATCGAATCACCCATTTACTGTATGTTCAATATCATACTTAGTAAGCCAACTGAAACATCGTAAATTTTTAGACTTTATATGTGTCATTTTAGCTTTGAATGGAGGTCAGAGAGGACACTTTTTCCTTTTTTAGCTCATCAGGTCTGAAAGACCCGATGGGCTTATGGCATGGCATGGCGTCCGGCGTCCGTCCATCCGTCCGTAAACTTTTCACTTTTTCGACTTCTTCTCCAGAACCAATGACTCTAGAGAGCTGAAATTTTATGTGCATACTCCTTGGCAAATGGGGATTCTAAATTGTAGATTTCGTGACCCCATGACCCCAAATGGGGTCACAAGGGTCAAAACCTTAAAAATATATTTTAGTCTTCTTCTCCAGTTCCAAAAGGTCCAGAGAGCTGAAAAGTTGTGTGTAGACTTCTTGGCCAATGGGGATTCTAAATTGTAGATTTTCTGACCCCATGACCCCAAATGAGGTCAGAGGGGTCAAAACATGAAAAACCTATTTTCATCTTCTTCTCCAGTTCCAAAAGTTTCAGAGAGCTGAATAGTTGTGTGTAGACTCCTTGGGCACTGGAGATTCTAAATTGTAGGTTTGGTGACCCCATGACCCCAAATGGGGTCACAGGGGTCAAAACCTGAAAAACCTATTTTCATCTTCTTCTCCAGTTCCAAAAGGTCCAGAGAGCTGAAAAGGTGTGTGTAGACTCCTTGGCCAACGGGGATTCTAAATTGTAGGTTTGGTGACCCCATGACCCCAAATGGGGTCACAGGGGTCAAAACCTAAAAAACCTAATTTCATCTTTTTCCCTAGTTCCAAAAGGTCTAGAGAGCTGAAAAGGTGTGTGTAGACTCCTTGGCCAACGGGGATTCTAAATTGTAGGTTTGGTGACCCCATGACCCCAAATGGGGTCACAGGGGTCAAAACCTGAAAAACCTAATTTCATCTTTTTCCCTAGTTCCAAAAGGTCTGGAGAGCTGAAAAATTGTGTGAAGACTCCTTGGACACTGGGGATTCTAAATTGTAAGTTTGGTGACCACTTGACCCCAAATGGGGTCACAGGGGTCAAAACCTTAAAATCCTACTTTCATCTTCTTCTCCAGTTCCAAAAGGTCTTGATAGCTTAATAGTTGTGTGTAGACTCCTTGGACAATGGGGATTCTGAATTGTAGGTTCGGTGACCCCTTGACCCCAAATGAGGTCAGAGGGGTCAAAACATGAAAAACCTATTTTCATCTTCTTCTCCAGTTCCAAAAGGTCCAGAGAGCTGAAAAGGTGTGTGTAGACTCCTTGGCCAACGGGGATTCTAAATTGTAGGTTTGGTGACCCCATGACCCCAAATGGGGTCACAGGGGTCAAAACCTGAAAAACCTAATTTCATCTTTTTCCCTAGTTCCAAAAGGTCTAGAGAGCTGAAAAGGTGTGTGTAGACTCCTTGGCCAACGGGGATTCTAAATTGTAGGTTTGGTGACCCCATGACCCCAAATGGGGTCACAGGGGTCAAAACCTAAAAAACCTAATTTCATCTTTTTCCCTAGTTCCAAAAGGTCTAGAGAGCTGAAAAATTGTGTGAAGACTCCTTGGACACTGAGGATTCTAAATTGTAGGTTTGGTGACCCCATGACCCCAAATGGGGTCACAGGGGTCAAAACCTAAAAAACCTAATTTCATCTTTTTCCCTAGTTCCAAAAGGTCTAGAGAGCTGAAAAATTGTGTGAAGACTCCTTGGACACTGAGGATTCTAAATTGTAGGTTTGGTGACCACTTGACCCCAAATGGGGTCACAGGGGTCAAAACCTTAAAATCCTACTTTCATCTTCTTCTCCAGTTCCAAAAGGTCTTGATAGCTTAATAGTTGTGTGTAGACTCCTTGGACAATGGGGATTCTGAATTGTAGGTTCGGTGACCCCTTGACCCCAAATGGGCAATGGGCCTTTTTTATTTGATTGTGAATAACTCGGACGTTGGGACAGGCTATCTTTCCTACACTGCCCATGACCCCATGGTCTAAACCCAAACACCTATTTCTATCAAAAGTCTGATGAGCTACAAAGCCCATGGCTCTATTTTTCTCAAGTAACTCCACAAACATTCAAGAAGGATTAATTGTTAGATTTTGCAAACTTACTAGATAAATTTCTGTGTGACCCTTTCAGTTTATTTTTTGCTTTGAAATATAAAGTAATTTCACAAATGTAGATATAAATTTTTATCCAGTTTCAATCGGGCGTAAATCAAATATTACCCAATGGTAAAAGATGGAAAATTATAACCTGATGTTATTGCATATAAATTTCCACTTCATTATTGCCATTCCTATAATGAATAACAATTGAAAAATGTTTGAAACATGGCATTAAATGATTTAAGTGCTTGAACAGGGTTTGAAACGATACCTTTTAGATTGAATAATACTATAATATTTCTGTTTTCTTAAAACATATACCAATGTCAATAGCAAACAAATTTTGTTGCAAGAATATGCTTAATTTATATCCAGCTTTTTGCAACACGTTTATAGAAAGTATTTCTTATTGAATTATAGAAAATATGAAAACAATTATATTAGAAGATTTTACATTGGATTCGGTCAAGCCAAAAGGGTAATTTAAAAAAAAAAAAAAGTATCAGGCAAAAGAAAGGTTTCACTCATTTTTCAAGTTTATAAATTAAAAACAAACGCAGATATGAGAATTCTGACGATGGGTTTGTAAACAGAAATCCTTTTCCAACATCATCTTTTAAAAGCATCTAAACATCGGCATTTAATTTGCCCCATTACACAAGGAAAGAGACAGGGGTTCAATATTGAAAATAACACAAATGTGGAGTTAAAAGACAAGTGCACAGAAACTTTCAGTAGTAATTGGAATTAAGGAGTCTGTCATCAATAGCGAGTGTGACCACCCTGGGGATCAATGCAAGCAAGTACCTGCCTTCTCATTGAAGTCGTCAGGCGTCAGATGACGTCAGCAGAGCTCCCGTTCCATGTTTATCAGAGCTTGCTCAAGTTCCTGCTGGTTGTTTGGAGGTGGCACCAGCTGTCTCATAAGGCGGTCAAGGTGATTTTGAAGGTGTTCAATGGGGTTCATGAGTTCTGTTGAGTTGGCTGGCAAAACAATGACGTCGACGTTTGCGTTCTCAAGTAGTCTCTAACAATTCGGGAAGTGTGAGGTCTTGCGTTGTCAATCTTCTTGGCTGTCGTTGGATGAAAGGAAAACGATGATAGGTCTCAGTAGCTCATCAATGTATCGCTGGCCAGTCGGATTCCTAAGCAGAAAAACCAGCGGCGTTGTCATTTGGCCACAAATCCCTCCCCACATTATGATGGCTCCGCCTCTAAACGGGTGAACATATCTGATGCAGTTTAGCGAGACGCTTGTCCCTTCATCTATAAACTCGAACCCTGCCATCGTTCTGAATAGACAAAACCTGCTCTCGTCTGTAAAAAAGCACCCTCTCCCAGTCACGTCACTGCCACAGGCGTACAGTACGTGTCCATCATAATCTGCGTTGACGCAGTAAACGGGTCAAAGCCTATCTAGTCTAGTATACCAGCCAAACTAAGTCGTCGAAAGGTTGTTCTTGTATGATGACACGACCGAGTGTCGTCGCCGCTGTTGATGTCGTTACGAATCGGTTTAGGAGTTCAATCTGCCTAATGTAGCGATGTTTGGTCGTCTGATGTAGCGATCAACTGTGACCAAAGATCGCTACATCAGGAAGATTAAACTCCTAAACCGATTCGTAATGGCATCGTCAACAGTGGCGACCGAAGATCGCTACATCGTGCCAATTGAACTCGATTCTTCGGTCTTCCTGTGTCTCACCTGTTTACTGGTAGTGTATTGACAGCTTTCTGATGGTGGTTTGGCTGCAGTTGAAGGTTCTTGCCATTTGACGTTTGGAGGCCACATCAGTCTCTCAAAACTGAAACTAAAATATAACCTGAAATTGATCTTGAACAAATTTCAAAATGGACAATGAGTTTTAGTCACAAACTCAGATGATACTTCCAGAATAACAACCTTTTACTTTTGTTTTACAACAGAGCTTTGAAAAAAAAATAAGGCTTTTGGCCAATGAGTGAGGTTGATACACAGAAAGGACAGGAATATATGGTAGATAAACGGGATCTTGACACAACAGTATTTCTCCTTATTGATGTGTGACTTAAATTCACTTCGATATTAAAGCATGGTGTAGTATATGTTGGACGGGACATCATCAGTTCATTTCATGAAAGATTGTAGAACCCTTACACAGTCAAACTAAAAAATCAGGTTTAAAAGTTTACCTTTATGACATATTCAGTATTTGTTTGCAGTTGTGAATAATTTTGAGTACATATCTTGAGATCTGCAGGTCTTTCATATACCTATATATCTTTTTTCGTTTTAATTTTTTTTATAAATTAAGTAATTACCAACATTTAAGATGAAAAATAATAAGATAAAATGAAACAATAACACTATATCTTTAACATGTTTCAAAATATCTATATGCTTTGTTGAAGTGTTATGTGTGAATATTCAAATCATATAAATTCATTGTTCGATATGAATTATTGCGTGTAAAGCAATTCAATTCTAAATCTGGAAAAGAACTTTAATAGAGTAAATTGAAATCCATTATTCGGTTAATACGGAATTAGATGAGAAGCTCTCTTTTGACATTTTATTTTACTAAATTGACATTATAATACCTCGCACGAGATTGAATGATTTGAAATAAAACCTTATATTCTTTTTAATTCTTCTCGAAATTATAACTTTTATCCCCATTTGTGCTAGCTTGTGCGAAAGGAAGGTAAACATTAGATATGGAAATGAGATACAAAAGCATCATTTGACATTTCGAACAAGACATTATTTTCATTGTTCAATAGATGTGTGTAACTGATATGATTTGCATGAAGACAGATCAAATCATAGGCTTGATTTCTTGAATAGATTATTCAATCAATAGTAATAATTATTTCTCACAAAACTCGTTTATGGAGAACATGTTTTGTGATTTCAAATACTCAAACAAGAAAATTACAGGTTTGATAATACATGCATGCAATAACCTGTTCGAAACCAGTATTTCTGCTCACACTGCAGTCATATAAGCTAATCATTTGGCTACATCATATTGTATTAAGTAAACTGATGCTAAAAAGGTTATTTGTGTATAGTCACATGAAAATGTTTTAAGAATTGTATTATAACTTCGGAAGCATAAACTAGTTTCCGTCTGGATGAAAACAGATATGTTGTATTAAGAATGAAATAAGCTGCAAGCTTCCTTTTTCAATTCCCAAGTAATTTCATCAGTGCAAGGTTATTTCATTCAATTTTAAAATAATTGCGACCCTACAAAGGAAGAGGATTGTGATCATTAAGACATAATATAACTCAGCAGGAATTGACATTTAAAGCATCGAAAAAATGTCAGTTATAAGAGGATACGAAAACCAATTACAAACATTTCTCAGTCTTTCCAGACATGGATGTGAACATGAGAGATAAAGCATACTAATAATTTCTTCTTGCTGGCATTCAGCAAAAATATTCCCATTTCACCTTTACCATTTTAAATGACCTCACTCAATAACTCTCTGAAGGACAGGGGGCCTAATGATATCTAGCATTTTTTTCAGTATTACACAAAGTGAGAACTATATTCAAACATCGCTGATAAACAATACAGATAACAATACAGTGTTTCACATTAAACAAACACATCCGGATGAGTGACGTTTTGCTCCAAACTGAGATCCAGTCATGTGTAACATGAATCACAACTGTTGCATGTGTATGGTCAAATGAATTCCTACATCAGAAATTGAGATTTAAGACTTGGACCTCATTTATGTCTTCATCACTGAACCATACATGTAGCTCTGGAAATATTCCTGCCCTAAATTTTGGGATGCACATCAGTGATGTATACCCAAGGCAAGTTCCAGAAAGAATCAACAAATTCTAAAGTCGATTGCTTTTAGTCAAGGGGGAATGCTCATATCTGATGTATATCAAACGATTGTGCCAAATTTAAGAAAGATTGATCAAAAACTGTAGAGGAGTTGATTTCCGAAGACAGATACTGTCTTTCCAAAATCAGAAAGTCGACCACTCATTTCAACAACACTAGTGATATTTCCGTTAAGAATATAATGACTGTTGTTCATAACCTAGGGTGATGATTGAGAATACTTAAGTCCCATCTGTATAATATCGCCAATAAACAAATTTGTCAATCAAGAACCTTTATAGTTGATACTTTTGGTATTTTTCTGAAGTTTCTACTCTTTCGACCTGATAACCATGTTTATGCACAGATTTTAGATGTCAAGCAGGGTGAAAGACCAATAGGAAAGTGTTTCTAGGTTGTTATGACAAAGACTTAAAATCATAAAGAGTAAATATTTATCTTGTAATATCTTACACTTTTATTTAATGGATATCCTTTATACAACTTTACATCATGGCCCTAAACAGACAGAGCTTATAACATTTTAAGGACGAACTGTACTCCTTGATCAGAGAATATGACCTTCAAGTCTTCTGCTTGTAGCTGCTATCTGGTCACATCAACAACTATTTCCATTAACACACCCTGGAGCTGAACGTATTCGCTAGGTTGATCCAATAAGCCTGTGGCTCTGGTAATGATTGAGAATCCACCACAGGCTTTCTGTTTCAAATTATACCTAATAAGCCAACTGAATCATCCGTAAATTGTCAGACTTTGCAGATAGTTTAGCTTTAAATTGAGGTCAGTAGTGGCATATCATTCCTCCAAGTGAACTGAGAAATTATTGGAATGTACTGCATATGGTCGATGGCATGATCTATTACTGTAAATATTGGGCTTTACTGCACATGGTCGATTGCATAATCTATTACCGTTATTTTTGGGATTGACTGCACATGGTCGAAGACATGATCTATTACTGTAAATATTGGGATTTACTTCACGTCGTCAATCATAAGATCTATTAATGTAAATATTAGGCTTTACTGCACATGGTCAATGATAAGATATATTACTGTAAATATTTGGATTTACTTCACGTCGTCGGTCATAAGATCTATTACTGTAAGTATTCGGCTTTACTGCACATGGTCAATGATAAGATATATTACTGTAAATATTGGGATTTACTTCACATCGTCGATAAGATCTATTAATGTAAATATTAGGCTTTTTCCTTCACATGGTCCATCATAAGATCTATTTCTGTAAATATTTGGATTTACTTCAATCAATCGTCAATCGTTCAATAGGAATAGATATTATCCACTGAGATAAAGATGCATGGTTGACCAAGCTAAATTTTCCTAATGTACCCTCTATGTTACCTCGCTTTAATATCAATCCGACTTAACCCTATCCCTCTGAAAGTATATTACTGTTTTAATATAACGAACATAAGCATTAAAAGGTCAATAAGTGTTATATTATTCATTGAGGATTGGGGTTAGTGTGGTAGTGTTTATATCACAATTTACGTAGCACCTAAAGTATGACAGAACTTTAATGAAGTTAATTGAAATCCATCATTCGGTTAATCCGGAATTAGATGAGAAGCCCTCTTTTGACATTTTATTTTACTAAATTGACATTATAATACCTCGCACGAGATTGAATGATTTGAAATAAAACCTTATATTCTTTTTAATTCTTCTCGAAATTATAACTTTTATCCCCATTTGTGCTAGCTTGTGCGAAAGGAAGGTAAACATTAGATATGGAAATGAGATACAAAAGCAACATTTGACATTTCGAACAAGACATTATTTTCATTGTTCAATAGATGTGTGTAACTGATATGATTTGCATGAAGACAGATCAAATCATAGGCTTGATTTCTTGAATAGATTATTCAATCAATAGTAATAATTATTTCTCACAAAACTCGTTCATGGAGAACATGTTTTGTGATTTCAAATACTCAAACAAGAAAATTACAGGTTTGATAATACATGCATGCAATAACCTGTTCGAAACCAATATTTCTGCTCACACTGCAGTCATATAAGCTAATCATTTGGCTACATCATGTTGTATTAAGTAAACATGAAAATGTTTTAAGAATTGTATTATAACTTCGGAAGCCTAAACTAGTTTCCGTCTGGATGAAAACAAATATGTTGTATTAAAAATGAAATAAGCTGCAAGCTTCCTTTTTCAATTCCCAAGTAATTTCATCAGTGCAAGGTTATTTCATTCAATTCTAAAATAATTGCGACCCTACAAAGGAGGAGGATTGTGATCATTAAGACATAATATAACTCAGCAGGATTTGACATTTAAAGCATTGAAAAAATGTCAGTTATAAGAGGATACGAAAAAAGTATGACAGATTGACCACTTTAAATGTCAGACTTGTTTTAAATGCAGGAATGTTGAATGAAGGTGACACTTCAATGTTTCTGCATTTGAATGTACTATTGGCAAATGGTAACTATTCCATTATTTAATGTTTTAATGTATTTTCATAATTACACACATGTGAGTGAAAACACTAAGATATAATTGTGGTATCTAACATATTTAAGACACTATGAGCGGTGCATCTGATTAGTTGTTTAATGTTACTTTTGTCATCCAGCTTATGGCGTTTCTCTCATTAAGTTTTAGCGTTTGTGTTTGAGAAATCTCGTAAAGATATGATCAGTATTTCGAGTTCCAAAAAAACCCCAGAGTGTGCAAACGTTACAATCCGGAATAAAACTAAGCATCAACGTAAAATGGAAGTCATACTTCAAGGTATGTGAGGTTGGTTTGCTTTTTGGCATTTCATTAAGGGGACGCCCTATGATTGAGATACAATGCTTCTTCAATCATGTGTGAAGGCGATTTAAACAACCACTTGTGTTTTGTACATCATGGCGCTACGCTCATATTTTCATCATCTTTTCTCACACATGACAAGTCAGAATAATTGAAACATAACCAGATCACTCTTAAAGCAGCTGAAGCATAAATGGTATCGCTTTTGTGATTATCGTATTCTAAGTCCATTTTTCTATATCCTGATGCTTATTATGTAACAACAAAAAAGCAATAGATCTAGAAGGACACAGCATATTTAAGTACGAATGATTCTACTGCTGTACAGCACTATTTTAAGAAACCACACATACATATTCTTCTATTTGAAGATAAAAATGCATATAAATATAAATCATAATGTCGATCTCAGAATGAATAATACAATGCATACATGTACAATATTAAAAACATTTTATGAAATAGTTCTGCCACCGTCTTACTGTTTTACTAATCAGTTTTATGCACTTAAACCAAACCTTTATAACAAGATTGTTTATTTCTTCATTTTGAGAACTACCTAGTAAAGGGATACTCTTTATTGATGTGAAATAAGTTTCCGAGAGAAGCACTTACATACAGCAAATATGAAAGCACCTAAGAGATAGCATTCTATTGCGTTGTTGTATGAAAATGAGCTTCGAAAATGGTTTGCGCTTTATTGTTTGTGCATTAGAAATTGGTTAACACAAGACTTGAGGTCTTATATCAATTGCATTGCTAGTGGCGCATTTGTTGAGCCAAGTACAGAAAGAGCATTTATTCCGCACTTAGGATGATATCCAAATATATCCATTAGACCAATATTAGCACTATCTGTAAGTGACACCAAGATAGTCAAATGTTATAGGCCATTGTTGCATAAGGTACAGATATACCAATGGACCAAGCATGGAAAGACAGGTGGAAAAGCGCTTTTTGATTGCTCATAGACATGTAAACACCACTAAATTTGTTTACTTACAAATTGAGCCTCTTTGGTTCTTATGAACAACAGTTTACAATGCTGAAGACTTCAGAGTGTAAACGGTATCAAAATCAAATAAGTGTTGGCCCTTACTGACTAAATAAGACAATCAGATTTAAAAGATTGATTTTGTTCATACCTCTAATGTCCTAACTGCTTAAAACAAATTTTGATAAATTAGGCTTGCAGATGATGTGCTAACATACTAAACTTTTGGTACGTTTTGCTTCTTATCCAGATTATTCAATGACATCAAATGGCTATAATTTTGATCATGAGTATTAATATGACTACAGGAGCAAACATAGGGAATAGATACAGCTTTCATGAAAGGACTCGATATGAAACCTCGAGCTACCTGAATTGTTCAGAATAATGTTTTAATCGAGTAAGGCTTGTCTTAGATAAGGTATTTTATTTCTTCGATATATGACTAAAACCTATCCTAAGCGTCAGTTATTTCACTACAGCGACACAAAAGGTCAGGGTGATTAGTATATTGTTCAGCCATAGTTAGGGGATCTCCTCATCAGACGGAAAGAAGATTTCAATAACCATTACACTGGTCAATAAAACCCTTAAGATTTCTCTCGACGTCTTTATTGGTTGAACTGAAAGAAAAACTGTCATTGCAAAGCGTTTGTAATGTTTCCGAGAGCTAGACATAACAATTAAAGCGCAAGAGCATATGTAATCGATGCATACACCTTTTAATCATAATTCCAAGCAATTACGATGTGAAAATCAATTTCACCGATGTTAATATTCACATGATAAAAATCAATTGTCAACCTTTTGTAACCTTACTTTAATCGATCAAGACCAACAGCAAATACGTTATTGGAATTAAAACGTTGTCCCCTACTAACTTCCTCTTGGACTACTTGTTTTCAAAATCATGTGTCTTAGCAAAGTCACCAGCCCCATTGGCCGCAATGGTCAATTATAAGTATACTTGACAACGACATTAGAATCTATGTCGAAACGTCGCTTCCACAGAATAAAGAAGTTGTTTATCCATAAAAATTGTCTTTACTTTTCATATCATCAACTTCTAAAATGCCTATCAAAGAGGTCATAAGTATACAGATTCTCAAAAATAGTCAGTCGGCTTTAAAATGAATTAAATGATTCAAATGAGTATCAGATCAAATAACTGTTAATGAAACAAGATGTAAAATGACCGGAACAGACGGTCAGTATGTAAACTCCAATCTCAAGATAAATATAGACTCAAGATGAATAATATGGTTATATCTGAATTCATAAACTGAGTGAATGGAAGTTCTAACCCTTTTAGACTAAAAAAAATCTAATAAAACAACTATTTCATTCTCATTAAGCAATCATGTCAACATGAATTTAGAAGTTGCATCAACATGCAAGAAATTCTAGTGTTGAAATAGAATGATGCTATTGTAAGTAGGTAAGGGAGTGTTTCTTTCATATAGAATTAGATCGACAGTATTTTGTCACTACATGTTACAAAAAAACTTTTTTTAGAGATTGATAGACTTCATTTTGAAACACTGCACAAGCACAATGCAATGATATTGAATCTTTTGTCATCATTATAAAATTTAATAGTATCCTTGTATAAAATTGTACCTGCATTTAATGATTTATACCACTGCCATTTACCTTGACTCGGGTTTCTTACAATTGCAAACAGGGAAAGAAGTCATAGTAACATACACAAAATACTATGATGTAATTTCTACCATAAAAATCTCCTTTTTCAACAGAGCTGTGCAAAAGAAATTAGGTTTTTGGTCATGGTTGTTACACGGAATGGACCGGAATCTATTGTAGAGGAGTTGGATATTCAAAGAGCAGGTTTTTCTATCGAAGTTAGTTGAATTGCAGAAAGACTCTCCCTGGAATGGTCCAGCAATGTGTATAACATTTGGGAAAGGACTGGTTTATAAGCAATGCTATCATTAAATGAATGAATGAATGATGTTCAAACCCATACAGCTGCATACCGAAAGTTTGTTCACTTAACACTGAATCGTAGTGCAAATATCATGTAATTTCATGTTTCAACGTCAATAGAATTAATAGCTTCAGCAAAATCGCTACGATACCTCAAAGGCATCTCAAATTACATGATATTTGCACTAGAATATTCAGGTATGTGAACAAACTTTTAGCATGCAGCTGTACATGGCTCTTTGGCTAAAGGTTGAAAAAGAAAGTTTTATAATTCACGAGAAGATATCTGTTTGTATTTTGAAATAGGTTTGAGTAAATTACTCGAGTCTCGCAGGTATATATAATTATGGTCGGTCTATTTTCTTTTCTTTAAAAAGCAACGTTCACTACAGAAATGACTTGGTTTCCTGAATCCTGGAAACCACCAGGGAAGTGGGTAATTGGGGTATCCAGGTGGTATCCATTCACTGAAACTAAGTAACTTGGTTTCCAGCTATAATCAATTTTGGATTCTTTGATCTGAATATATTCATATATGGAAACCAACATGAAATTGTAGTCATAAGTATCCAGTTGGTTTCCATTTATGGAAAGTGAAAATTATGAATTCATTGAATGGAAACTAACATGAAACCATAACGTTAAGTTTCATGTTGGTTTCCAATCTTGTTTTGAAATAAATGAATAGATTGACAATTTATTTAGTTTTATCAAGAGCATTTATGTTTGAGTAGTCTGGCATCCACTTGGTATCCATCCACTGAAACTGAGGAACTTGGTTTCCTACTGGAATCCATTTGGCATTCAGGTTTTATATATTTCCGGAATGGAAATCAACAAGATAAAATGATTGCGCGTATCGATACTATAACTGTTCATTTCAGGATCTTGGCTTTAAGATTAACCCTTAAAAAACATCTACAAAGTTGCAATATAAACTTCGAGTCAAATCCTGTTCAAGGAGCGTTGATCGTTAACAAATCATTAACATCAACGGTCACGATTTAATAGGCAAGATAAAAACAATGCATCAAAGTTTACATAAGAACATTCATTTTATCGATATGTTGAATTAAATAGAATAGATGTTTTCCTTTACTTTGTTATGAATCAATGGTATCGTCGTAATAAGAAATTTTAATTTCATATTCAGTTACAAAAGGATTTAAGTGAATGTTGTTGACATGAACAGTAATTGGCTATACTAATGGAGATGGGTGAGCCTACAATTTATTAATGGACCAAAGAAATGTGAAGTGAAAAAGTATAAACTGTACACCACGGTAAATAGTCTTGATTGTTACCTTGATAGCTAAATCCCTTTGTATGTCAATAAGTTGTAAACAGATTTGGTTGTTTGTTTAGTAAAGGACACCAGTTACTCGGCAGAGAGAGAGAGAGAGAGAGAGAGAGAGAGAGAGAGAGAGAGAGAGAGAGAGAGAGAGAGAGAGAGAGAGACAGAGAGAGACAGAGACAGAGACAGAGACAGAGAGAGAGAGAGAGATATGTCACGCAAATGTTGACATGTTATATACATAATTGGCACCATAAAACAACATCTGCCCGGCCTATACAGGCCTGTGAGACACATAAAATCCATAAAATCAGTATATTGATCAAATACAAATTCTGATAAAAACAACTCACAAAGACATGACACTGATAAAAAGTGGGTGGAATAATTATATATTTATGTAAGTAACCATTTTCTTCTCTTAAACATGAGTGACACTGAGGCAGCTAAAGAGTATACAAGATTATCGTTTTCCATAATATAGATAGTCTGGTCGACAGGAAGCATCAAGCTAAAAAGCGGGTTAAGAGAACGTGCCTTTTTCAATAAAATTTACCTTATATCAGAGTAAATTAGACAACTGGACAGAAAATGGACCTCATCTTCAATAGCACCACTACTGCAACATCGACACAACCGTTTATTAACATCTACCTTGGACCGGGAAAAACGACCAGTTTCAATTTCCAAATGCAAAGTTCTACATCGTAACTTTGCCAGGATACTTCTTTGCGACCTATCCAAAATAGTACGAACATACGTTGAAACTAACAGAGAAGTCTTAAACTTCCTGAATGTTCGTAGTTTGTTGCTGTTACAACGGCCGGTATCCTCCCATAGTTTAGAGTACCAGTCAGAGTAATCATTATTCAACAACCTCTCCTTTATGAAAATGAAATCCAATTGTGAAATGTGTGATAAATCGATAAGTGGCAGATTCAAAGATTTAAAAAAATTGCACAATATTGTTATCCCAATATTTACGAAAAGCTAATGACCAATTATGAACTTTACTTATTATACTGCCGGACGTAGAGAACTGTAGACGCTTCCAGTAGCGGACAGAATCAACTCGCTGCTTTATAAAGTTCGAAGTACAACCCATCTCTCCTCTGACAGCTAAGCTGTATTATGTTGACTTGTATATAGATGAGTAATTTAGTTCCCATTATTTAACAATTTTACAGCCGAAGTGGATTATGCAACAGGTAACAGTCAGCATGCTGACCTAATTCTTGAATAATCAAGCAGTATACTACTTAACTGTTTAGATAGGAAAATGCAATAGGCAATGCAGCCAAGGCAATTGGTGGTCTAAATCCATTGATATGTTTAATCTAATGTAACTGTGTTATATGGGAGTACTTAACATCAATTGATTTTGACTTTAACAATAGATTTCAACTAAGTGTATGTGTTTTTTTAGATACTATTTTAATGTGCAAGTTTCAAACTTAATTGTTTTCCTTTACATTTTAGTGTAATTTGACAAATAATTTGCTTATTTCTTATTGAAATTCAAAGTAAGTGATATTTTACAATTTCATTTTCAATTCATTAGAAAGAGTTTGATATTCAATTTGCTTTTTTCCAAGGTGTTCACTGAAGCAAGGAGGGTTTCAAGGGAGAGGCCACATCATCACTGTAAGTACTTTCAGTTGTTAAATAAGCATAAAGATTGATTGGTGACTTCCGACCACTTAACAGTCAATCCATATAGCAATTGTGTTGTTAACTTCTTTCCCTAATTGCTATGTAAGCTTCCGAAAAGACTTGAATTAACTATGGACTATTGATTGTTACTCAATTTCATGTACTCTTATGAATATCTTAAGTATCTACACTATTGTTTTATTCTGTTTCAGAATAAAGACCAATCCAAAACACCTGAAAAGTGAACAGGGTGATTTTTTA
The DNA here is from genome assembly GCA_921293015.1 of Phorcus lineatus. Classification (NCBI taxonomy): domain Eukaryota; kingdom Metazoa; phylum Mollusca; class Gastropoda; order Trochida; family Trochidae; genus Phorcus; species Phorcus lineatus. Next base: position 44,664,114 of record OV121090.1, on the reverse strand, counting down.
AATATTTTGCACTATTGTTGATTGTTAAGTTTTCAATGAAGAATAAAATGCATTTCTAAACAATCAAATATATATCCATAGCTGTCATGACATAAATATTTTAATAAAGATATCAAAATAATGATCGTGCTTTCAAGGAAAGTTTGGAGATTTTATAACAAGTGAAATTAAGTAAATGTATGTTTTATAATTACTGGTTTACCATAAATTCACATTTACACTTTAACTTGTAAGTATTTTAACCTTCCATGAATTTTTTTTTTATATCTGTATTGCAAGAAATGTTTTATGGTAATTGATGTGTTTGTTTATTGTGTTTCTTCATTGTTCATTGATTTGCAAAGCGAGCGGCACCGGTACAAGGCACCAGAGTTTTTCACTAATTTTGCATAGTAAATTCAAAGCCTCTGTCAATCTGTTTTCATATAGACCATTTCTGCTCTAGTGATGCTAATACATGTTCTAATCAGGGTTATGAAAATATTATTTTTAAATATATACATATTCCAAAAAATTACTACGACATGAAATACACTATAAACACTAAATGGAAACCAAGTTGAAACCTACAATATACAATGATATGGAAACCAGTTTGAAACCTACGATAAACTAACACAACACGGAAACCAAGTTGAAACCTACAATAAATAAGGATATGGAAACCAGTTTGAAACCTACGATAAACTAACAAAACACGGAAAACAAGTTGAAACCTACAATAAACCTGAAAATGGAAACCAGGTTGAAACATACAATAAACTAACTTAACAAGGAAACCAAGTGGATATCTACAGTAAACCTGAATATGGAAACTAGGTTGAAACCTACAATAAACTAAAATCCCGGAAACCAAGTGGATCCTGTTTGGAGGAGTGTGTAAAGAACAGTGATGGATACCATCCGGATCTGGGACAAAAGTAGGTTTCCAAAGAACCAAGTCATTTCTGTAGTGGTTAAATGTATTCAGATGGGAAAACATCTATTTACAACATTAATATTTATCATTATTTTTAACATGATAAATTTCTGCGTATGTTGATTATTTGTTTGAGTGTTATGTTTGTTATTTTCAAATTTTGTTCAAAACAGACGCAATGATAAAATGTAGGTTGGTAGTGCTTAGTAGGTCATTTAACAAATATGCTTATAAATGGGCCGCATTTATATAACCGGGTTTCATTCAAAAGTGAACAAAGAACATATCATTACTTTGGAATTTTAAAGATAACAATGGCGAAAGTTTGCATGAATTTAAATCAAATCATATTGTATTTTGGATATTATCTAAGTCACAAACAAAATTTATGAAACGTACCTTGTGTCACTTTAATTGCTGTGTCAAAAGCAATTCAAATGTCGGAACAGGAAAGCACTTTTTAAGTGTAATTGAAACACATTGACATTATAATACCTTGCACAAGATTTAATGATCAGAAATAAACCCCAAATCCTTGCAAAATATCTATTTGCCATCTCATATCAACATTTTTGTCAGCTTTTAGGCAAGAAAATTGGAAATAAGTAATGGAAATTAGATGCCATCGTAGCCACTGCCATTTCAAATTAGCTTTATTTCATTCTTCAATAGACATATGTAACAGTAATTTACATGAGGAAGGGGCTATTCATATGCTTCTTTTTTAAGGAAATATCTGTTTGATAAAAAAAACACCAAGGAGTAGACTTTTTTACTTTATGGGCAAATATGGAAAACATAGACGAGGATTCCATTCTACAACAAATCTGCACAAAAACCTTATAGAAAGTACCAGTTGACAGACACTTAAAATACCCGTGCTTTCATTATATGTAATTTCATTAAACCAAACATGTTTGCATTTCTTTGAAAATGATATCAAATGTTTAAATGATAGTAAATGTGATAACCTTCATGCCAACACATCCCCAAATCATGATTATTAAGTGTTAATGTAAGACAACGGTTGACCTACCAATGTAACAGACCATGTTCCAGTTGTTAAGTGGCGACAGGTGGCATAAGTAGTATTCAGATTTGTCAACAAAGGTTGTACCATGAGTATTCTACAGGATTCATGTCTAGAGAACATGCTGTCCACGGCAAAACAACGACAATGCCGCCACAAGCTCTTTTCTGAGATAATTGACGGGCTGTTTCGACCATCAGCTGTATATATTGTAGTTCTAAGTGTTTGCAACAAGTGTAATGACAGTTGCTTACGTGCAGCCGAAGGTTTCGGATATGAAGGTATTATTAGTTCCATGTTTGGTCCTTCCCACAGCTCTTTTTCTTCAATTGGAGTCTAAAATAGTGAATTGTTTCTGTTCTTTATAGACCTGTGCTACCAAAGTGTAGTTTTAGCCGTTTCATACCGTCAAACGTCATGTGTATTTCTTTGATGTCTGATTATAAACATTAACGACAGGAAACACACCCAGAGTAACTTTAATACCATTTATCTTTATAATCTTTGGATGAACGATATAACTGTTTTATTAATTTGGTCACAAGAGCATTGTTTTATCAAGGACATTTATCAAACGTCGGCAACATTCAGGTACCTACATCCGCTTATGCTCGGCTCCTTACTGGTACAAGGCATTGTTTTGAAAAACAGAATTAATCTTTGCAAAAAGGTCAAAGAAAATATCTCAGCCAGATTTGAATAAAAAAAAGGGTAAAGCTTGAGAATTCATGTTATGCCTTCTTTAATAATGGTTATCTTGACACGCCATGTTCACTGATAACATAACAAAACATTATCCTTGGGAACTACAAAGGACTTATTTTTGTGATTGGATTGAGTTGGCATTGGAAAACAGATCCTCCTCTCTGTGTTAAGCTGACCTGCGTCTAAATACCTTAAGCCTTCTGCCATGCCAGAGGCGTCCTCATAGGTATCAAAGAACAACAAAGTAGAATGTCACATGTAAGTCAGAGTTAGCATCCCCAAATGATTGGAAACCCGTCTGGACCTCCCTATCAACCTAAATCCTTGCTGTGATATGAACAATTTAAAATGAAACACGAACTAAATTAATTGTAAAATGAAAATAATGTAGACTAGCATAAAAGACACCATTGTACATCGGACATTTTATTATATAAAGGGGGAGTAGCACGTATTTTTAAAATTATATTTTTGCAAATATGAAAAAAATATAAGGTAGGGAATGGACATGCGTCGCTAAACAGAACATGTAACATTCGTTTGAGTACGGCTTACTTTACCAAAAATACTGTGTTTACCTCAAAACGTGCCATTGCCGCTAGTGGTTTATGCTTGATGCCCAATTCTTTTTCTCTACGGATAAAGTGTTTGACCTTCTGAATATGATGCATTTGAGGTAAACATATAATTATTGTGGTAAATTTAAACAAAAATTCAAAAAACGTGCTACTGTCCCTTTCAAGGTGAATACTTGAATAATATTATGACCTGGCCCTTCGCTGATTTTATTTGTAATATTACACCAGATTAGCCAATATTTAACAAGATTTGTAGCTAGCTTGACCGGAGTGACTTAATTATAATGTCCAAGTAAAAACATTTATAGAAGATACAGATAAAGTGGTAAATTTTCTATTTAAAATGACAATTAAAACATGTTCAACCCTAACGGTTCACTAAAGATAAAATTCATCTCAAAGATCAGGAAATACGAGAATGTTGGCTGTAATTTGTCTATAAGAATTTGAATGTGTATTATGATAACAAACATAATATTAAAATATTTTCTTTAGACTTTATGAAAAATTTCAACCTTATGCTGATTCATTTTGTTTTTGATTGAACAATTTCCATTTTTCATCTTTTACAACATTACAAATGAAATATAACTCAGCAAATAGTATTAAGGAATCGTTAATTTTAATACAATGCAACTTGACCATGTCATGATCAAGTGCTTGTTCATAATGAACTGAATTCTCATGATTCAATTCATGTATAGTGAGTGGCTTATTATCCCTTTATAATTTCCATTTGATGGAAGTTAGTTCTGATATTCAAAATACGGAGGGTTTTATATTATGTTTAACTACAAGAATAATGCTACAGAAGAAGAATGTTTGTTCGAACCAGTTACATTGACATCTGTACAAAGAATCATTAACAGATTATGCCAGAAGGTTCATATCATGCTATTTAAGTGTGCAGTTTACGTCAACATACCATTTACAAATACTTTAAAATCGGAACGACTACAGATCTAACTGATGCAAGGAATAAAAGACACCTCATTAAAGACATGCCACACTTTTCTCTTCAGCAATCATACATGTGTTAATCCTATTTGGATTTTGTACAAAATCAGAGTTGTTTCTGTTTTCAAAACTAATTTGCTTGGTGATATGTCATGGAAAAATAACTTTAAGGTCTGGCGAAATATCTTTTCAAGGCATATGGTCCTCCAAGATACAAATAACATTGACTGACTTTCATATAAAACCACCTAAGTTTTACATTTGATTATCAGTTTTGATTTAGATTAATTGATTACTATTATGTCACATAATAATTATAGCACATCCAAATTATGTGTCAAAATAACGTGTATATTAGTTAAAAGACCTACCTAATACTATCAACCAATGTTTGTCTTTGTGTCTGCTGTAAATAAGTTTCTGAAGTTACGTTTGAATAACACCTTTTATGAAGTTTGACATAATTGACCCTAACAACATGCTCTGTACCCCTTTAAAGGGATGTATTAGGGAGGTGTTTACTTTGCATTCCAATCATATGAGTATAGTGAGTACACAACTTACATCTGATATAATATCCTCTATATCTATTATAATCACATATATATTCTGGTTATGACAAAGGTTTTTAAGTATAAATTACCATATCAAATAGTCAGTATGAATATTATTACACCCTTTATTAAAACCACGTGACCTTATGATGTCCAATCATTTGGGCATTGCAAGTTGAAACCTATCTTCACACCTGTCCCGTCACAGTGAATGAAACATAACCAACTAACTTCACCATCATTGTTCACTTGATGTAAGTATTGATCAGTAATGATCTTCACTCGTCGTTGCACTCACTCATCTTGAACTTAAAATTGACGTCTTGGAATCTTTTAATTGAATAGAATTCGAAGGAGCCCTGATTGTGTTAGTACATATGAAGAATTTCTGACCTTTTCACATTATAAAAGTTTCAATATTCTTATCAACTCTCTTGAATGACAAAAGAACTGTAAATGGAATATGTTGTATAGACACAAACGTTTTGACTTTACAACCTATGTTACAGATATTCTATAAATCAGCTACAGAGTTATATCATCCGCACAACCGTGTAATGGAAGCTTGAGCTTGAAAACATCTTGAAAATATTCCATCAATTATATATATAAAAAAACTGATGCTTATATAATCACTTAATGATTCGACAGATGTTCATTAAATGTCAAATAGCCCTTTAGTATAGTAATATATCATGAAAAATACAATGGGGGCGGGGGTTGTATTTTGTCTGCTATAGATAAGTTTCTAAATTACACATTACTTATTTGCCTACGCTAATCGACTTGCAATTATTGTACTAATTTGTTAGTAAACACGTACATCAACATTCTATTTACATTCTAGAACAATTCATGGAGTAAAACAAGGACGCTGCATTTAAACATCATATAAAACATCTTGCCTGGCTGCAATAATTTATGGAGAATGTAATGACCAAGTATACAATGTCAACAGAGGGTTAGTAGTCAGGTTCTTTTTATATAAGAACATTTTCAGAAGTGTAACTCGCTATCCAAAGCAGCATCTAAGACTCATTGATCTTCTCTTTAAAATTTTGGTTTTTGTAAAGAATGAACTAGAATATTCTGAATTTTGATTTAAATGAATGAAAATAAGTTTACTTTTCCCCCCTTTTTAAGAATTTTTCATCTTTTTTGCTACTAGAATTAGCCAAAACGTCTTTTTGAAAAAAACGTAGAATAATTAAGATTAATTAAGATGTTTAATGAAATACTGGAGAAGCCATGCCCAAATAACATTATTAGTTTCTATGCTCATCGGTAAAAGCAAGGGGCAAGTAAACTCTGTGAAATATTATCATTAACTGACGTTGCTGTGAATCTATAGCACCTGCATTAGACATGTAAGTATGTGAACAGTGTTTTGCATTATATTCACAAAAGAAAGCTTAATTCAAAACAGCTACTGATTTGGTAGTCCTGTATGAATAATAGTTCCAGTGTCCTCGGTTTTTATTTTGCTAGCCCTTTTTTTCAGTTTCATTTCAATCTATTTATTTAATGATGAGCTAGTGTTGGTTTCAAAGCGATTTGGGATTACATTACAATCCCTTTTCTGACATTCGTTAGACGTACATGTAAGGGATAAATTGCTTTACTACAGGTTAAGTTGATACTCACTTCGTTGTAAGTGACATTACGCATCAACTATATCAATCCACTTTGCAATCAACATAAAGACTATTGCCTCGAATCTAATCAACAATGGCCCTTTCAGAGTGACCACATATTAGGACATGTTGGGCATGTCAAAGACAAAGAAATCACATTTCAAATGACTAACATAAAAACATATCATGGTCGTTAGTCAGTCTTTTATTTTATATTTCACTAGATAATCCCTGGGATTTCATATCTCTAACAGTGAATGCAATTAAGATATGAAGGAAAATTTTTCCTTAAGGTAAGGGATCTATTTGAAAGTCATTGTAGGTCAAATGGAATAAATTAGGTTACTGATAAATCCTTTCGTACTATCAAATGAATATTAAAGGTTGTACAACAAACTTTAATCCAACAATGTTATCTGCATTTGACATACCTGACTTGAAACGAAATTAAGGATTAGTAAATTTGGAGGATTTTTTACAGACCTTCGAGGAACTTGGACATAAGGCCTTGAAGGAGGTTTAATGTTAGTGATTTATAAAAAAAAGAACGTTAAATTGAAATGTCCACAAATCTGTGAAGGCTCATGCTGGTTTAATAAAGTATTTATTTTTTAAGGATGCCTTCTAAAATGTCATTTATTCCCTTGGATGTTAATTGTTTTCAGTTCAACATTTGATTTATAATCAATTTGCTATTGATCTACTCCTGATCACACCATGCCAGTAGGGTGAAATCCGGCTTTAAAAGAAAACCTTTTCACGTTGTGTATATTTGGTGTTCTATAGAGTTAGTGCATAAAAAGTTATTATCAGGTAATGAGCATCAAGAAGACGGAGAGTCGGCTATATCCCTCACCAAATTGCAAAAGTGTGAAATATATTGAACGATAGTGAAGAAGCTGCATTTTTCCATAAACCCTCAATAACTCATGATCATATTCTTAGTTCTTCCCTAAGAAACTACCCTAAGCAGATCATTGTTAATATAGTTATCCTTCTAAAGATGAGTGTTAAAGATCTTTAGTTTCATTATGCAGTTGCATTTTAGGTTTTCGACTTCTTCAGAGTTTTTGGTTTTGCTGTATCCATTGAAAAACAAGTGAAACAACTGTTGAACCCTACAACCTCAATGAGTTCTGGACCGGAAAAGCAATCATAGCAAATCAGATGGCATATACATTTCAATTCTAGCAACTTACAACAAAATATTTTATAATGTTGATTTTTATTTATAGCTTGCCATTACCATGTTTATCGGCAAACTTTTTGGCAATTTTTATTAGAAAACACTATAATGACTTGAAACGTTACGTCTAAACAACATGCCCTACCGCAAGTTATGGTCTAAATATGTTAAAAATTCCTGTGCACGAAAGGAGAGAAAAACAATTTTTTTAACGAAGGAGAAAAAAATAAAAATATAATAGTCCCTCGTTATATGATGTGATTTACACTTGCACTTGATCATTCTCATATATGATGTCAAGTCAAGTCAAGTGTGTTTATTCATGTTTGTAGGCCATTGGCCCATATACATGTGCAGTTCAATACATAATAAATGTTATAAATAAATAAAAATTCAGTATTGACAAATATCACAATCCAAGCAATCTTTGCCTTCTGTTTAGGCAATGAAACACATATGTACATGTACTTAGCATTAGGGCTCCATTCTCCGTCCTCATGAGGCGCTTAAATTTAAACATGTTTGGAGATACACAGAAAAGTTGGAAAATACAGTTTTCTTAAGTCATTATAGTGTTCACATACAAGTAAACAATGATATTCATTTTCTACATCATATTTACACAATGGACAAATTCTTAAACAATAATCAAAATTGCGGATTTTTTTTAGAGTAATGGCAGTTAAGTAATTTTCCGGTATTAAAAGGCTTTAATGTTCTTTATTTAATCTGTAACTTGTGCTATTTTGCAATATACCATTCCAAGATTGGTAAAACATATCTATAGCCACATCTTTCAATCTTCGGAGAAATAAAAACTTATTGCCAACTGATTGGCTGATCCACACAATACCAAATCCATGACTAAATAACAACATTCGCATTTGTGAGACATAATTTGAGTAGTGTTTTCTATCTGACTTTAAACTTTCTCAAGAGATGAATGATAACGATAACAACAATAGTGAGTCGATTCCTCTATAATGGACATTCATCTTTGGAAAATCAGTTAATTGTAAGTACTTCTGAGTACAAAGTCCTCTGCCTTGCTCAAAGGGGAAAATCGAGCGACAGACTTCTGTAGCAACATTTCAATCCGTGTCTACACCGACTGGACTATAAGAGACAGCCATCATCCATATGAATTATCGGAGCTTGTTTATACAGAACACCATTACCATTTGCTGACAAGCTGTCTGTCTCCTCTCTTTTTCTCATCTATGATTTAAATATTGACTAGGTTAATAATTGTAAAAACTGTAACTTACGTACATTAAACCAATTTTGACCTCGAGATTGGGTAGTGGTGCCATGAATTCATTTCTTTCACATTTGATTATTCTTTTTCTATTTTCATTGTTCCTCTTCAGCCAACAACTGTCTGATCATTGTCTTCTGTCCTACAAATCATAGCTCTTCACTTCATTACTATAAGTACAAGCAGCAGAGCGCTTCGAGGATTTATATTGAGGTCAAATATGCAGTAGACCATCAGAATATAAGAATTGAAAAACATGACTATGAGCATTTTCAAAATCAAGCATTTGAAACAAACTTGAACAATTATAAACAATTGCAGTTTAAGTGAACGGCTACATAGCATTTGTGATATTTTGTAGATAAAAACACAGATTAACGATCATGGTAACCGTTCAAAAATAACAATCTAGATTAGAAACATTACCATTTCATATGTTTAAATGTTATATTCACTTTACATTATCGGTTTTGATAGCTTATAAGCAAGCAGAGTCGGATTTATACCCTTCAAAGTGGCATGAGTATGAAATATATTGAATAAATACTTGTGAACACGTAACCCTCAATATTTTTAGACGATAACTATCCAAAGTAGATCATTGCTGAAGAATTCATCCCTCAGAAGATAATTGTTAAAGATGCCTATTTAATTGTGCTGGGCGTTAAGATTTGAGGGAGATGAAGCTTTTCTTTAGTTGCTGCAACTTGTATAGCCCTGAGCTCTGATATGCATAATAGGGTCCAACATTGGAACAAATACACATCAATGAATGTTTTGTGCATGATACATTAATGCTATAGGTACATTATGCTTTTGCTATAATTCTGTTAAGCTTTTCAAAGTGTAACTTTGGACATGAGGTACTAAATGTTTGAGATGACTGAGAAGCTTCAACTGTTTTTAAATTCCGAATGACACGGTAATATAAGATTATCTGTTGAAGAAATATACGCATTGCAGTACAAGGAGAACATAAGAATTCATTGTTCTTTAGATATTCATAAACCACAAGCAAAAGTCAATGTTTTCTGAATGACAGGTTCCTAGCAACCCATGACATGTCATAAGACTTGAATTTTAGAGAACAGCAGATGGCATTACTCTTAATCAACAGATAATCAAACTTACAAATTGAAGTATCAGATAAGAGCATACTATGGCGTCTTATATGATATGTGCAAATGTCTCGTACATTTTAATCTCGAAGACCCAGAAGTTTTACCATAAGAAACAACTATAACGAACATATTTACAGAAAGAGCTCGGCGAGACAACTGTAAGAAAATCACTTAATCTAATATGGTCAAACCTGTCATTGTCGTGATAAAATTTGATCAGTACGCTGAGGTTATCATGTACATCTCCGTCTCGACAGCATATCGACAGAAGCCCCGCTTGAGATCATCCAGCACATTACCAGCACGTTACTTGAGACCATTTAGACAACCAGGAGCCTTTCAAACTGTCAGAAACATACTGCCATATGTTCATTAATGAAAAGCAGTCTTATGTATTTTTTTTTAAATTGGCATTTTCACCGTTTCGTGATGTTTCATTGACATTATCATCGAAAAATATACAGCCCACGATAATTAGAATACACTTAATGGAAAATAATTATATCCAGAGAGAATTGTCCATTCCAACAAAACGTACACTCTTTGATATACTCATTAGGGCAGTAACCATGAAAAGAAAACATGAATAAACAATGCAAAATCTATCTATCACATTACTACAAAATTGTATTTGGGAAGGAGTAATGTTGAAATCGTTACCGTCGTTGTAAGTTTTTAAAAGGGTGTGGTTGCAATTGATGTCAAGAAATAACTTTATAGGGCATGATTTGTGACAAAGTAAACATACAAAATGAGAAGAAGACGTTGACACTTTTTACATATTTTCTTTTTATTTATCATACATTAGGCTATGTTTACTTAATAAACATACATATAGTGCAATTATAATATTATTCATTGTGATAAGTTATTTGTTCTATAAACTAAGAAATATTCTTTGAGATTTATGATAAGAGAAAAAAATGAGTTTAAAGTAACAACTATATTCAACATATTTTTGACGTCGATCAAAGGCCTCGTGTCCCTAGTCGAAATGGATTAACAGGACATGTATCTGTAACAGCTATCAGCGCTAGCTCCATCAAACCAACACGTCATTAGCTCCAAGCATACCTAATATAACATGTTTTTACAAACAAATGTCTATGTGCTTGCCCAAACCGTTAATGTCTTGTTTTGCATTCATGTACGATAAATTTCTGTATTGTAATTTCTGTTGCTTCAGCCTAGACATAAGGTGATTGTCATATCGCGTCAAAGTGTCCCTTCTCCTCCCCTGCGTTCAGTAACACAGAATTTCCGCATGTTGGCGAGCGCTCGCGAACAGCAAATGTTAAAGGGTACACGCCGCGAACTACGTGTTACTGTACGCAAACAAGGTGTGGCGGTTTGTGTTACTGTGACTCTTAAGAGTTACGTCAGCGGGTGGCACCAAGCCGAACAGGTCAAACTGTAGAGTCTAGAAGAAACTTGAATGGTTCAAAATGCTCCTGTCTTTTTCTTACCATATATGTTAACCGTCTCTCTTTCTCTCATTCCCTTTATTGATCTGTCTGGATTTTTCGAAAGGTGACAATGACGTGATAAATAGCTAAAATCAGAGCGATTCGAATGGCTGTTTTGACTTTAAAACAATTCTTGACTTTTGCACTCTTATAATGTTTTTATGTGGAGATAAAGATTTATTTCCATTATTTCAGTATGTTTTGCCAAATTTCTCATTCATTAGTCATTTGAGATGGTGTTTCACTCAGAGACACGCAATGCAACCCTTCAAATGTCAAAAGATTGACCTACGACATTAATGTGACTGTGAGTCCTTTTACTTGGCTATAATTGTTGCTGGTCTAGGGAGAATATCTATATCTCTTCATATATTGTGCTCTTGTAAGTGTAAATTAGTTTTACAAACCCAATGTAACACATCAGCAGTTCATAATTCTCTTCTGTCTGAAGGTCCGACAATATCGAACGATTCACAAGGTACTGACTCATTCCACGGAGCATCAAAGTAAAGTGAGTTGTTGGACTCGCACTGCTTTGGACGTACGAACTGACTGATGATAAGATAACTGCAAAGCGTACGCTTTTACTTTTAGTAACAATAGAAAGTTATAACTTGCCGCCCGTTGATTAATCAAATGTACTATTAGAAACTGATCTAAATCAGTCAGAAGGAGAGTAGGAGTTGTTTTTTATTAAATCATAATTAGATACCATTGCATTTCACATCTAGCGAAATTCAGAATACATCTATATTTCATTTTAAAGTACTGAATATGTGCTGAGATGGCGATTTATTTTGTGTTGGAGTTTATTAAAACTAAATTATCCTATGATTAAGTATTTATTTTCGGACACATGATTACACTCATTATCAAAATTGTAGAGCCTCTTTTATCATTTCCATAACAGGGTAAAAAAAACTCCCTCATCTATGAAGTTATGCAAAACATTTCTCAAAATCTGATATTTTTCAAAGCAGGTTTTACCTTAATAAATTTTTTTACCTTAAATAAGTCAGAAATTTGATGGTCTGATTAGCGCAAAGCACAGACCACATCAGAGGTAGGAGAATTAATGAATCGAGTTTAAACCCCATTTTCCGGTTTAAAACCATTTGTAAAAATATACTGTAATATTTATGTCAAAAAGGTCTCAGATGTTTCATGAATTCCATCCGGATTGCCCAAAACAGTTTTACGTGTGAATTGAGAACAAGAAAATGTCCCAAGTCAAACTAGGCATACCTTTGAATAAAATTATAACAATGTTATCAGTAATAGACAAAGAGTGTAATATTACACTAGAAATTAGTAATTACGCTATCATGCTAGTCCAAAAAGACTAGCCAAAAGTATATGCACATAAAAGTCCTTGGTCAAACAGCTATTAAGATAAGATGAGTCTTGTCTAGACTATGGTGGCTGATTTCTGCCATTCGCGTCTTCGCTATTTCGTACTATCCCAACCTATGGCGAAATAGCGAAGACGCGATGCGAAATAGCGAAGTAGCGATGCGAAACAGCGAAATGGCGATGCGAAACAGCGAAAGGGCGATGCGAAGTTGCGATGCGAAATAACGAAGACACGAAGCACTTTGTTTCGCTATTTCGCATCGCTCTTTCGCTATTTCGCATCGCTATTTCGCTATTTCGCCCTAGCACGAAATAGCGAAGACGCGAATGGCAGAAATCAGCCACCATATATTTGAATGATTGAAACTACTTGAAACTGTCACTCGTTTAAACTTTTTTTACTTATTTAAATAATTGCCCATTTTCTTGTTGGTACGACACAGAGTTTTTTGTTGGAGTAAAAATTAGTCAAACCTAATAAATTATGTTATTTTATCTGGAAGTTGTGGTTGTCTCTCAAAATCATCATCTTATTGTTGATATGGAGACAAGAAAAAGACTTGAGTTTTAATTTATTATCGAAAACGGGACAACGGCGCGAGCGCCAGAGATTCAAGCGTAATTCTTGAAACTTCTTTTCATTAATGATCAGCTGTCATTTAATTTAGAACACACGCGATCGTTTATGAGTCAAATTAAACATCTTGTAATTGATTAATCAACACTTTGAACTCTACATATAGGCCAGTAGAAATCATGAAAAATCCGGACATTTTCGATAACAGACAAATTTTGTTTTTAAATGGTCCCTATAGCAGTGCTGATGAACCATGAAAAACCCAACCAAAATCAACCATGGGCAACATGCATTTTTGGGGCAAAAACCTTAAACAATTAAGGAAATTAGGAATTATTTATTCAAAACTATATGTATTGCAGGAAAAGCTTTTGAATTGGCTAGAATGATAGATCATACAACATTACATAATTCCTAAGTTCATTTCCATTGTAGGTTTAACGCATAAACAATGAAAGAAAATTGGAATAATTTATGAGAAGTGTTTATATTGAAAAATAAAATGTTGTAATGATTAGAATTATAGGTCATGCAATATTACATACTTTTAAGGGTGATTTATGCTCATGGCTCAACATCATACCTGTTTTTTGGTAAAAAATATGAAAAATCAAAGAAAATTGGAATATTTTATAAAACGTTTATTAGTTGCACAAAACACTTAATAGGCAATTACAATTTAAGATCATGCAACTGGATATATTTCTTGAGGCTGTTGTTACCCTTGACTGAATAACATGTCTTTTTAACCCCCTTAAATATAGGGGGTTAATATAGAAAATCAGAATCCTTTTATGAAAAATATATTTGTTGAAATATATTTTCTGTATTGACATATCTAGAATACAGGAATAAGCATTTGACTTGTATATCTAAGATAAGTAAATCTTATGGTGTAATTTTATTCCTGATGAAAATCCCAATTAAATTAACTATGGGTGAATAGGTGTTTTATTTTAGGGGGGTAAAGCCTTGTGAACGTGAAATGTGAAATTCGACAAGGCCTATCTTAGCAAGGCATTGGGGCTGGTGCAAATATATGCAATGCGTGGGAAGATGGAAACAGGGTAAAAAAACAACCATTTCTTTCTGTATCACAGGCATTGACTGAGGTTTTACATTGGCAGTATTCTTATAACGGAGGAAGAAGTGGTGGTCCACATTTGTTGTCCACACTAACATTGGTCATTTTACTACATCCTCGCTGACTAAGGGCTCAGCGTTCTCACACTCTACACTATATGACACCTGGAACTTTGAGTTAGAAATATGTTTTCTTGAATTCACTGCCCCTGATTGTTCTTCAAAATGTCTGACTTACAGATTATCAGCCACTTTTCACAATCTCAAGGTACAGCCGTGTCGGGTACAGATACACGGAAGGTAAAGATACGCACTCACACAAAACTTGTAAATCAGGATGAGTGTAAGCTTGTAATAGAGAGAATGATCATGTATCTCTTAGGTGCATAGCTCTACCCGACAGCACTGTATATCTTATCAAATACCTTCTTAATTTGTATAGAAAGAATTAAAGTCTTTACCCTTGTTAGAATAATCAATAATCTGTACCTGAATTTGAATCTGTTAACTATTTTCAGATGTTGTAAATAACTGATGATAACTATATAGCTATATCGATATACTTGTTATCTACCCCTTTCTACAAAATACTTGTCTTTCGCAAAACATGTTAAACAGTTTCATCAGGTACAGATTATTGATTATTCTAACAAGGGTAATAATATTGCCCTTTTGACAATGTTTTTTGAAGAATGAAATAGTCTAACTTCTTTTCCTGGATCCATTAAAATTCCATATAATGTTCAAGACAATGACAATTGTCCAGCATCTGCAGAGTATCAGGCACTTAAAGATTCTATAGCACGCTTTTTAGGTCCAAATTGGCTACCTTGAGGCACATGATTTACTAATTTTAGCTTTCAATCGATACAGTAAAATACTTATTATTCTTTGCAACTGACCTGTTATCAACAATGACTAAATTTAAGACAGTCAGCTTAGAGATATTGACATTTCTGGTCAATTGTGCACTAAAACATATGAACAGTGGAAAACGGATAAATGTGATGTGCGCAGCTTTTGAAATTACCTTAACTCTGAACTGACAAGGGATGAAATTTGTTTATTAAAGCACTCTTATGACATAATCAATTAAAAAAATGTAGTATAACCATTGTTACTGAATTATGATAGAGGTTGCCGTTTTTGCTTTTATGGCTGTAAGCAAATTTAAATATTTTTTATATCGTAGTTCATGTTGATTTAATGCTAGGTAGTTTATCCGAGAGCGAATTGTTAGTAATAGAGATATATGCATTATCTGTGCATTCGTTGTTTATATCAAATTACTAAACTATCATACCTTTCAAATTATTTGAGTGATACTCAGTCAACCATGCGTGCTTGAATTTTTTAGTTCATCTGTTATGATACATGTGATTGAAAGAGGCTTTTGAGATAAATGTTTCTGTAAAAAGCATTTGAGATTTTAGAACAATTCATATGGGAAAGTTTACTGACATAATGTATTTTTCATCTAAGTAATATTTTCAACATAGAATATTTTATGGTAAATTCTTAGTGTAAGATAGAAACTGATTGCATTTTTATTATATATCTGAAGGGATTTGTGTATTTATTAGCAGATCCTTATTTACTTTTGAGATGAAGAGGGCCCTCTGCCCATGAGTTTTCCAATTAGAGGAACATTTGTCATTGTAGGTTGGTCATCATAAGATACAAGGGAGATAAATTTACAGTTATATAAAAATCATTAAATTTCTGTTTATATATTAATATATATATTTTGTGTAACTTTGCATGAACAACCCAAATTGGTATTGATTAATGCCAAACTTGACTGATAGAAACATAATGAAGTTAAAATAAAACAAATTGAGGTATGGTATAGTAAGGAAAACTACTTTTAGCATTGAAAAGATTATTAAATTGATTATCATTTTTTAAATTGAGTTGATGTTAACTTCAAATGGTCGTACAAAAATACTGATCAACAGACGCTTTCTTCATAAATAAGCAGTTGGCGAGAATGTAGTATCAGTAGGATTGCATGCTTTGCTCTTTAGGGGTGTGTGAACATTTCGCCCGCAATCTATCTATACAATGTTTCAAATGAAATTGAATGTAATTCATCTCCTTTAACATTTTCCTTATCATAACATTAGTCATAATTTCTCATCGAAAAGGCTTTTAAGAAGTAGAAGTTGTCAATATTCAGAAAGCTAAAACATAGATAAATCAAACACTAAAGGTCTGATTATTTTATGGTATCTGCATTGACTAAACCGTTTATCTTTTTGTCAAAATAATTTCCCATAAACAATATTCACAATTTTAATCTTAAAAGTCATAATATACCGCTAGTACGACGTAAATTGTAATAAAACGTGAATTGTAACACTTGCAGCAAATTGTAATAAAACATGACGTAAATTGTAATACGCAAATTGTAACCAAAATTTACGTAAATTGTAATAATCTCTACTTGCGGTAAAATGTAATAACTTTTTACGTAATTTGTAATAACCGATTGCATTTCTCAATTACGAATTTATCAGGGGTTTTTGGTTAATAATTAAGAAAGACAGAATAAAACCGTGGGAATGTTCATTACCGTTTTACTGCAACAAGTCAAGTAGAAAAAGTTGTGACAAAAAAGACAGACAAACTGATTCACTCGCAAAAAGACAGAGAGACTAACAATGGGAAAGACGAAAAATAATGAAATGCTTTTCTTATGTTTATTTCTTTGTCTTGTTCAGTGTTTACCAATAAAATATGGACTTACTGAATGAGGGCTTTATGAATCATGATCATTGGACATTGTGATTTAAAGAGCCACTCCGCGAGTTGTTGGAGTCATATATGCCACACTTAATCAATGTTGTCATTCGATCGCGACGCATTTTAAAGCTTAATGTTTTTTTACAGTGACAATAAGAAGGTAGAACGTCGCAATTATGATCGAAAACCGGACAGTGGCGCGCGTCAAATAGTCAAACGTAATTTTGAAGACTTATCTAAAACAGCCAGGAGGGCAGTTAGGAGTTGATAGTGTTTGTTAGGTTTTATAACTAGCATCCATATATATTGGACGTGACATCTACACATCTGTGCATTTATAAGGCTGTTTTTAATATTTTCATGGAAAACCAGTTTTTGTCATATATATGTCTTTTGGACATGAAAAGTTAGGATGTTTTGATTTTATATCACCACATATGACATTTATATTCGTATCAAAGGTAAATAATATGTTATGAAAATCACGGAGTGGCTCTTTAATGTGTTTAGCGTTTTACATGAAAACAAGATCTTGTGAAAGATTGGATGGATTGTTATAAGTACCTACGTTTTTTTCATCTAATTTTACACATAAAAATTATTGTTTTCATATAAATGTGTTTTTATTTCATTTGAATTTTCCCGACCAAGTGGAAATTATTGATTCTACTCTTGTTTAAAAATCGTTTTGCAAGAATTGTAATATCTACTATGAATAAAGGAGATCATATATATTATTACGTTCACGTTCAAAAAGGTAGTCGCAGGATGTCAACCCGCAAACATGCTTTGATTATATTCCAGGACAAAGTTATGAAAATGTTATATTTTCAGGATAAGGCGTAATACATGTAAATATCGCTGTCCTACCCCCACAACTAAGAACATAGAAGGGTTACATTTTTAGGGTGGTGACCCTGTTAACCCTGTTTTGCGCTATGATATAATGCTGATGTAGTAAAACAAATTGGGGTAAAGAACTTTCAAATGAGTCCAATTTCATGTCTGTCGCACGAAACTAAAAGTTAGATGCATTTCTTCATCTTAATACTCCGGCTTGAATTGCTTTTCATGCTTGAGGCTCACCTTATGTTATATGTATTAGCACCATAGTTGGGTTACGATTTGGATAGAAGATTGGGTTAGAGCAAGGGGGTTGTGTTTGGTATACCGTTATACAAACCGCTATCAATGCTATTTTGAGCTTTAGTCCTTTAGTGAGAGGGTGTTACTCGAGTTGAATAACACAAGACTTTTGAGACAATGACAGAAAAAAGAGGTTTCATCCTTAAAAGCTGTTGTTTACTTCTCTCTTAAAATGTAAAAGTTGAACATATTGAAATATTTTGTGGTTACCCTACGTATCCGATTCAGTCTCTACTCAATACCCAAAGGCTTACAGTACATTATCATGAAATTAAACGAAATAATGCCACACTTTATACGTATGATCTTGGTGTGGTTTAAACAAAAAAGGACGAATGTATTTCATTTATACTAGTAATCTTTTCTGAGTATTTATGCGTGGGGTATAAACATCACACGATTCCAGTTTACAACCATACTCGTAGCAGTTGATAAAATAGAGAATATATCAATAGATTGATGGCCATAATAACAAGCATGAATTTGTAATTGTCCGATTTTAAATTTGTTGATTGTCTGAAATGGCAACTACATGAACACTGCTATATTTTTTTTAATGTTTGAAGCAATAGGTTTGAAATACAACCCAAACTATAAGGAGCCAACGAGTCTCTGTTGGCAATTTGAGGTCTTTCCGACTAAAGCATGTTTTCCCCGTCAATTTTCCTTGTGTACAATTTTGATAATTCTTTTTGGTTTTCAATGTTTTATACCGTTCACACATTAGCAATCTTATAGTGAGACAGTAGTTAATGATAATCAGACCTCGACATTACCTTACGAACCAAATCTAGGTATACGATATATAAAATATACAATGCACATGCAATATACCACCCTCATAGACATGCTAATTGTTCTGAGGTTATTTTTGTGTATACCCCTATATTCGGGTACCCATTTAAACAGCTGGGTGGACAGAGTGCAATTTGGATGAAGAGCCTTGCTTAAGGACACAACACAGTTTTGAACCAAGGTCACAAATTTTTGTTGTCTCCATCGGGATTCGAACACGAGTCGTCTGCGTGAGAGGCCAGAACGCTAATGTCACCGATGTCACCGGGAAACGTCTCCTTTACTGAACAGGGCGCTGAGGTTCTATTTTGTTCTGATAATGCAATTGTCAGAACAATTTTGAAATTTGGAAGGTTCTCAGAATGCGTTTATTACATAGACAGAATTTAAGAAGTGGTTGATGTTGCAAGACCTTTTTCCAGGTGTATATGTTGGTTGAATGATGAAATCGTTTGGGTTTCCTGTCTGTACATCAAAGTCCGTCATCAAAATAAATCGAATATATATTGAGGGTCTATTTCTTATTCTTTAAGAACATTCCTCAAAACAGTCACTCCTTTTAAAGGTCTAGGATAACGTTTGATTGATGAGTTAATATATATAATATAAATATAGGCGCAATGAAATAAAAAGATGATAAGATGTCCATTCAAAGATATTAGGAATTTTGAGGCTACGTAGTTTCGTTTTTTTGATGTTGGTGGATGACTTCTTCTATGTTTTAAAACGAGACTAATGTCATTATAAAAAGTTAAACTATCGATTGTTTTGGTATACATTGAAGGTGTCATCAATATTGCTTGGTTGCCACTGAAGTTGTTATCTGAACACAATACCTTATATGGTGGTACTTTTATAGTTTTGCATCCTCAGAAGTCGTCGTTTCAGTCAACACTAAAATAAGCCCTGTTCGATTAACTTTACGGTATGACTGTTTCAATGAATTTGATGAACTTGATAGACGTCTTCGTCAGAGTCAACAACAGCCACAAACTCTACAAGAACTGGCTCTATTTGGACAGCAAGAGTGGGAGACGATTGCAAAACCAACCATATAGCGTCTAATCCAGTCAATGCCAAGGCGGGTGAGAACTGTCATCAACGCACAAGATGGCCTCAACAGTTACTGACTTTCAGCGGACGTCTGTGAAATATTGTGAAAGCCATATGTCATATTATTACGTGATTTTGTTAATTGATATCACCTTAAATCTGATGTAAAAATTCACACTTTTAACTTCATTCCCCTTGAATTCATACGCGTTTGAAAATACGACAATTTCTCTTAACAATTCTGGCTATGCGTTTCTTTTTTTGGATAGTATACAATAAGTGAGCAAATACTATATAGGGAATAAACTTATCTCTGGTTTGAGAATACTTACAATATGGTTTAAATATACCTTTGTACCTAAAAAGTAGTCCAGAAACGTTGCGTGAAATGAGTAAAGAAGTTGTCAACCATAACATTGTCTTGTATCACTACACCAACTTCTGAATACATTTTAAGTATTTCCGCTTGGATACTGACTCACCGTTTAACATTTGGAGAACACAGTAACGCTTTTTGTGCTTTTACGGTACGACCGCCTGTATGTATTATAATGTATTATACCACATTGGATAAGTAATTGAATTGACATTGAATTGAATTAAGTTTACGTACAAGGTGGTACAAATATTGATTGATACTCTAAGAAGTTGTTATTCGAACAAGAATTACACGACTACACAATATGGGCTACATAATAACCATTCTTTTTTTCACTTTACGGTACGACCGCCTTTATGTATTATAACGTAGCATACCTCATTCGATATAACTTTGAATTATCTTTCATTTACGTATAGGAACAAGGTGGTACAAATATTCCTTGATACTCAAAGGAGTTGGTATTCGAAAAGGATTACATAACTAAAGAAGTTGGTAGATGGTTACGCTTTTTGCGATATTACTGTACGACCGCCTCTATGTATCATAACGTATTATACCTCATTGGAAAGGTTACTAAATTATCTTTCATTTGAGTATAGATACAAGGTGGTATAGATATTACTTGATACTCTAACTGTTGGTGTTCGAACAAGAATAACACAACTAAAATAGTTTGTACACAGTTACGCTTTTTGTCATATTACAGTATGATAACGTAATATATTTCACTTGATAAGTTACTAAATTATCTTTCATTTTAGTATAGATACAAGGTGGTACAAATATTCCTTAAAACTCTGAGAAGTTTTTTTAATCATTTTTGGTAAATAGTAACGCTTATTGTGACTCTACGGTATGACCGCCTCTATGTATTATAACGTATATTATATAATATATATTCATTGGATAGATAACTAAATTATCTTTCATTTGCGTATAGGTACAAGGTGGTACAAATATTCCATGACACTCTTTGAAGTGGTTTATCATCATTTGCACACAGTAACGTCTTTTGTGACTTTACGGTACGACCGCCGCTATGTATTATAACGTAGTATACGTTATTGGATAGGTAATTGAATTATCTTTCATTTGAGTATAAATACAGAGTGGTACAAACATTTCATGGTACCCTCAGAAGACTATTTCGAATAAGTAAATGGAAAATTTGAATTTCGAATAAGGAATAAGGAATAAGTAACCAACTTCCCACTGCGCATTTTCTGGCTGTTTCCAATTTTCCGGAAACCAAGTCATGTTAATAGTGACATTTAGTAATGTTTAGCATTTCATGATTTGGCATCAAATTGGTTTGCGCATCTAAGAAAAAAGATAATAAATATAAATACTAATATGTCTCTAGTATTTTCTACATGACATTCAATCGAATAAAAATCGAAATTTTATTTAGCTGTTTTAGAAAACTAAGTATCATGAGTGAATACAATTGATATGATGCGACGAATATTTGTATAAGCTACAAATGAAGCTGTCTGAAATGTCTGACAACAATAAGATTTAGGACTGAAGGTATCTCATATCTATATACATGGTTTTCACTTTCAGCTTTCTACTGTGGTGAGAAGGGTTTGAAACGCGCTGAGAACGGTTTTGTATCACAGCTGATACTGTTTGCACCGCGGTGAGAAGAGTTTTCACCCAAAAGCAGTCATATACGTTTAAGAATATCCTAAAAATGTCCCTTTTTGCAGAGAACGTCATTCCTTTTTTTTATCATTTAAAGCAGTTACTCGTCTTTTATTATGAGTATTTTTCCGGTCTTAAAATCACGTTTCAAGCAACTGTATGTCCCCAATGGGTCACCTAGTCTTTGGAACAAAGATGCCCTTCTGAAAATTAAATCGCTTAAAATGTTGAAGGGCTAGGAACACACCCATATCTGGAAAGGCTCAGGACAAAATCATTCATTGTACAATCATAGATTCTTTAGTTGCAAGGCACTCTACAATCTGTCAGCTTTAGAGGTGCACTAGTTATGAAATCCAAAATGCAAAAAGTTTGTGGTCAACTACTGACCCATGCCAGATGGACGTCGAACAAGGATCGATGCCAGAGGCCAATCTAGTTATGTAGGTCTGATGAGCCAAACATGGAACACTGATGATAGAATAGGAATTTGACTGACCTGACCGATAGAAAACCCATTTTCTATGAACTTCAAACATATCTAATTTAATTCATGAATTGATTGATTAATATTCTTAAATTCTGACTGACGTATATTGGGTCAATCCTCATTCATTCAATTAAGTGCTCGTTTCCCCTACATAGTAAAGTTCATATATAGGGTAATAAATTTATAACATTCGTACAGAATTATTAACTAGAAGGAAATATGTGTCTTTATTTTCAGCAGCGAACTAGAAATTGCCGATTTACAGTCAATCAATGTATGATTCAATTTCTCATATCAGTGGTAGCTCTGTCATAAATCCCTATACAACCTCTGTCTTAATACGAAGGATTCTCGGGCTTCCGGCGGTTTCTCCTACCGGTTCAATACTGCAACTTAAACTTCTTACTACTATATTTCAGCCAATGAAAACATCGAATGCATGAATAACATATTTGTTTTCAAACCGGCAAGTGCAATGATGCAGTTGCAAAATGAAGCGTTTGTGTTCTGTAAAGACGACTCAAAGTGCAAGGTGCATATTCGAATGAAGTTTAGCTTTTGGAAAGCTTACGGAAATAACTTAGGCGATTTGAAGGATAACTTTTAAAACGGCGTCGTTGATTGCACAATTGACTTTGATTGCATCCAAACAGCGTTCTACATTTCTACATTTCTTGACAAAGAAACCTTCGTATTAAAGACAGAGGTTGTATAGGAATGTATGACGTAGCCACTTCTGTTGAGCGAGAATGTATATGATTCCTGTAATGCTAAAACGTGATTAAAACTTAGAAATCATATCCCCCCCAGTTATATGGGTTTTAAACGTATATTTTCGGGCAACTTATATCAAGTTTACTAAATTCATTGAATCATATAAGAGAAGGCATTTCATTTTTAAAAAACCCAACCTATTAGCATATAAAAAGTCTTTTCACCTCGAATTATATGAATGCATATTAAGTTATATGCACTGAAGGCACACATGTAATATCATTCATAACTGTCAGTAATGGAACCGGTGCAGCAACTATACCAATTTAGGTTGATCTCATTCAAGAGTGAGAGTGATTAGTTACTATATTGAGTTCCTTGAGTTTGTCTGTTAAAACGATATTTAAAAAAACACTTTTCGAATCCATTCAATTTTGGTGTTATAAACAGTTTCGCAATAAAGCTTTTGAAGACTGAGACATTGATATGTTTTATGACATGATAATATACCACTATTTATTCCGTATACGTGTAGAGACAACTGGATCAGAACCTGGGCTTTTAAAATCATTACGATTTGACTTAAATGCAATGAATCAATAACATGAACCAAAACATGATGTCTTCACTACTATACTTAGCAACAATTAAAGTGGGTAAAATGTATGAAATACAATTCTAATGACAGTTATCTAAATTCGTTTATAGATAGATTAACAAACTTTCTAAAGTGTTTGTTGGTAATATCAACTATTATATACAACACAATGTTATGTTAATTTTTTTTCTCAAATACCTTCTTAAAAGCATGAACGACGATCATTATTACATACATGTTTATCAATCTATCGAATACAGAATAGGAGGACGCGAAGTAGCGAGTCAGGCAAACCGCGAATCCGGTGACGAAATAGCGAAAAAACGCGAAGTGGCGAAATAGCGATATCACGAAGTAGCGAAGACACGAAGTAACGAAGACGCGATGCGAAATAGCGAAGATGCGATGCGAAATAGCGAAACAAAGTGCTTCGTGTCTTCGTTATTTCGCATCGCAACTTCGCATCGCCCTTTCGCTGTTTCGCATCGCCATTTCGCTGTTTCGCATCGCTACTTCGCTATTTCGCATCGCGTCTTCGCTATTTCGCCATAGGTTGGGATAGTACGAAATAGCGAAGACGCGAATGGCAGAAATGAGCCACCATACTAGACGAATGATTATCTGGTAAATAGGTATTGAGAAAGGTGGAGAACAATGACGCAGCAGAATTATCCCAAAGTCAAATGTAGAAACAAGGAAGCTCAATATGTGTCTACCTTAAAAGGTAACTGTTATTTCTAGAAACATCAGTCTTCCGGAAACATCTAAACTCTTCCACAAGTATACCTTTAAATAAGCGTGCGCTTCATTACGTAGTGTGGAAACGTTGCACAGTGTTCAGCTTGTAAACAGTCATATTATCATAACCAGACACGTTGCAGAGCTTTGTCCTTTTTTCAAATGTTTACATCGAAACGTCGTGAAAACAACATGAACCCCTATGAATATTGCATGGATGTAGCTCGCTGTAATATTATAAACAGTTTGACTTGACGGTAAGAATTGACCCTAAACATCTTTGAAATAATATTGCATTGTTTGCGCCAGTTTCAATTGGTGTTTTGAAACAAATTATCATAAACAAATTTTAACCAGGATATTTGTTATAAGGGATATACTTTAAGTTTCAAACAAACTTAATTTTTTTAATAGATAAATTTACCTATGACAACTGACCATTTTTCATTTAAGACAAGCATTGTTACGCACTTCGATAAAATAAGGATATATCTACTGAGGATTTTTTTACCATTTTTTAAGTTTCTTAACAATGTTGGCTCGTGTGTTTGTGCGTGTACATGCATATTTCCTGGAGAAGTCCGGGATATCAAATAACTCTGTTGTCTGGTGTAACACATGGTCAAGGAGATATGAGCTGCATCCATGTCAAAGCTGAATACCGACCCCATCAAGAATGAAATAGGGGATCTCCCTTTGACATCTAAATTGATTGAATTGCTATTATCACACGCAGCACGAAAGTAAATGATCGGATATAAAACCCTTGGCTCTCTTTTGTTTCTCCTCGAATCTAAAACTCATTTTGTTGCCAGGCAGTCTCACTCATTTATTGATACAAAAAAGTTCGACCTTGAAATTGGATATCAAAAAAAAGTGAAACAAAAGTAAAGTTTCAAATTACAAAACAATATATTTTATTCAAAAGAAACAGTTTTTAAACGAACGAACCACGATGGATTACGCTTATTATGAATAAACAGTGTTCACACAAAAATGGCCGCCAGAAGTCTTTGCTAAATATTTGAATATATTTCGTCCACAACCACCGATGATCAGGTTTCTGCTGTTTTCTGAGATTCAAGGGGCGTGATACTCAGAGGCTATAAACCAGCTAATCCTACAATAAGGGAACTGACCTGTTGAAGCAACTGAGAGCGACGATATTTTCCCCAAAAAAATTCAATATAAATGTTTTACGAAACGAAGGTACGAAACATAAAAAATTGAAAACTTAAAACCACATCTAGCAATTTACATTGTCATGTATTCAGACTAGTCTTCAGGTTTGACAATAGTTACGTTTGTGTGTCGCTACAAGTTCATTAAAGATTATGTTTGACGGCAATACAAATCATAACACATATATGAGGCGAATACTTAAGATTGGACTTAATATTCAAGCAAATGGCTTGTCATCAAAATCATGTCTTCCATCAACTGTTATACGAAATATATATCTATGAAGATGCTGGAAGTTGAGACGAAAGATAAAAAAGCCAATTTTGCATATTGAATTGATTGATTCAGCAAATCATTTCTTCACCATTAACATTTCAAATTACCTTCCTTAGAACTCTCGGGAAGACAGAACACCTTACAATGTCTATAGCTAGCAATTATTACGGTGTTGCACAATGTGACAGCTATTTTAACGCGTCGCTGATTGCAAGGGTTGAAACATAACCACATTACTCTTACAAGAAAGAGTGACATAAAGATTGCAATGCACTACTTCTCATTACACAACATAAATCTTCATCTAGTACATCATGTAAAGTAGGATGCAACCCCCTTGGCATGCCGAAAGAAGAAAAAATGCATACATTTGTATGTAATGCATTAATAAAATATTGCAAATGTTAAGTGTAAGTTAGTAAAATCAAAGTTTAAAAAAACAGTTTCAAATTTACAACAAAATTTTAATACTGATTCCAAGTTCCAACAGTTATCACGATGAATCAGGTCCGTCGTCATCACTCCAGTGACCTAGGACCCTAGGATGGTATCGGGTGTTCCCGGCAGGTGCAAGGACGCTGGACTAGTCAAAAGAAAGAGTCAAGATGAAAACATGGTCGTTAAAAATTTGCTTTCCTTCTTTTAACTCTATCTTTCTCATTCCCTCCCTTTATGATCTGTATAATCTCGTTTTGATAGCAGCATCCACGTGTGAAATTGCTACAATATTTCTTTCAACACATTTAACCCTACTCACCACCCCCTCACTCTGTCTTACTATCACTGACATTTATAAATTCGAGGGGTACTTGCCAAATTGTCTTATCTACATCTGAGGTCATTTTGAGAAAAACGTATTTGAAAGTTTGGATGCTTGCACACGTTTACCAAGATCTTGTAGAATCAAATGTTTTGTTGATGTTCCTTAAGGTACCATTCATCTACAAAATTCTGCTTTTGAATTTGAATAATTTTGTATAAATAATGAGTTAACAGGCATTTAATGAACAAAACTTTATTGCATGCCAAATAATGTTTACTTTGATTACATTTAGCTGGATATATTGTTGTATCTGCAGATACAACATAATGCCTGATAACATTTTAACAAGGACAATGAAGGATTCGCTGACAAGAATGTCTTATCTGCAGATACAACATAATGGCGGGCATAGTTGCAACCGAGTCGTTGGTGATGTTGCCAACCACTTTGTTTTATGTGCAGATAAGACAATTGTTCCGAGAAAAATGTTCATTTCTCAACTGAATTCATGATAAAACGTTGTAAGTGCAGATACAACATAGCCATTATAAGCCTTTAATAATGTAGCTATGCTATTTTGACTGTTGTGATGAAAGAATATGTAATCTAAATGATAGCAAATTCATTCAAGCCACTTATATACCTATATAATCAATATGATAAAAAACACTTACCCTGTACAATGAATTTCCACGAACTTAATTATCACAAATTATAATTTTCCAGTCTGCAAACTACTCTTATAGATTGAATATATATATATCAGTCGGTTATACAGGAAGAGAACATAATTCACAGTTCATCCTCCGACGATTCCAGCACATCAGCTTCTGCAAGTCTTTCTGTTTCTCTGTCTGTAGCCATGCTTCTGTAGTAGTCATGATGTTCTTCTGGAATAATACCCATTGTACAAAGTGATACCAGATCCCTTTTCTTGTTTTCACTCACTGGAAGCTTGGCACCATATTTCTTAGGCAGCTCACATCCAAATATTTGAAACAGAGATGGACGACTGCGAGAACTTTGTCTCACTATCTTCATAGAATTGAACTCCTCAGATTTCATATCATACTTGAAGTAGACCACTTCCGGTTCAGCTTTCATGTACCTGATCCATTTGAGCTTCAGCCACTGGACCTTTTTCCCTTCTTCATCACGAATATTCTTGAACCTTTCATGTGATATCTTTTCAAAATCGATGAAATCTGAGAACTTCATTGGGACCACCAAGTAAGGGTTTCTTCTCCGAGCTACGCAGATGAGTGTATCCCACATCGATGGTATATACACAGCTGTCCTTTTTTTCACAAATTCAATACTGGAATGGACACTGTCACATTCCATTTGCGAATGCCCACTTTCAAAAAACTTTTGGTCAATAACATTCGGATTTGGATTGTTTATGACTTTGTTGTGTAGTGCTGCCGCAACATTGATATTTCTATTCTGACCTCCACATGTGTCAGAATAAAAGCAAACATGGTTAACAATGTGAGGAAGGGAACGCAAATGCAACACCAGGCAGGTAGCAACCTCACATGAGCCTTTCCTTCCTTCTGTCTCGTTCCATAAGAAACATTTTGCTTCTTTATCCGAAAGAGAATAGACAGAAATGTTGTAACAGTTGAGCTTTCTTTTGTAGTATAGATGACTAACTAAATCACAGGGTACAGTCAATACGGCCTGCATGTCAAAAGTGCATACATGGAAATGTTGATCGTCCTGGGAATACTTCTTATCCTTCTCTTTTTCCTGCCTGGCATTTAGTTTCCTTTCTTGATGAAGCTGATACCGAGTTTCAGTGTCCTCATCCATTTCAGATGCTTCTTTCATATTGCATTTTTCACACTGGTCTTTCTTAGGAACATGAAATGATAGGTTATACTCTTCATTGAAGACTTTTCGATAAATCTTCTGTGAAATTGGTTTATTTCCGTTCTCTGAACATTTTACAGTATAAAGTTCATACATCTTCCTGACTGTTAAGTCCTTTCCTAGAAATCTTCTTCCAGTGTCCTTTCTAGAGTAGTGTGAACTAAGTGTTGGGAAGGACTCTATGTGTTCCCTTACCAGCCTCAACGATGCTTCGGGGGTTTTATTTCCCGGGGAATGCCGTCCACGTTTGTCTTTTGAAGTATGAACACATCCCTCTCGTTGCCTTAAAAGGGGTCCATTTACTGACTGGTCGCTTATGTCCAGTGTAGCAAGGAAAAACCTCTTGCATACTCTTACTGTTCCATTGCCAGTTGGGAGCATGTATTGGCGTGCCATAGATTTCCTCTGGGTGGTCTTCCTTACTATAGGTGCCTCAGTCACATACTGGCATATGAAATCATATTTTCTTTCTCTGGATTCAATTGCCCAATATGAATTAAACACCGACTGTCTTTCCTTTTCTGAGAGCTTTGAACTACACTTGAATTTACATTGGCAATTGCATTCCTTCAGTTCTCTAGCATGTCTGGGTTTTCCAGTGCTACTTTGATATTCCTTTCCAGTAACACATAGGCGTTTCCTAACATTCTTCTTCCATTTCTCTGGCTGTGCTTTTCTTTTGCGGCTGTAACATCTTCTCTTTGGGCTAATGTAGTTTGCACATTTTCGTAGTGTCAGAGACTTTTCATTCTCCTTTCTCTTTACTGGAGTTGTAGAAGCTTGTCAGTAGTGGTGCTATCCTCATTTTGAACAGATGAGTCATTTAAGCCCATCGGCATTGCGTATCTCCCAAGTTCTGGTGTTTGTTTCTGCTGCCCCCATCTGAATGAAGTGGACTACAACCATCATAGTGTTCATGCCCACGGTGTGCATTGAGCGCATACCGAAATTTCCATGGCAAACTTGGCACCACAGCTGGTCTTATATCAATTATAGGATTTGATGGGTTGCTTGAGTATATCTTTACATGAGCAGAAAATAAATTTGCAACGGCCAGTGGAAGCACATCAGCAAGGTTGGAAGACCAGTGTCCCGCTCCACGTAAGTATTCAACTGCAGCTGTATAGCTTCGATTGTTGCTGTCTTCACCAGCGACGTGGTAGGCAGCATACAAATCCCTTCTGTTCATCAAGTGATCATACAACTTATCCCTAAGTTCATTCACTGTTGTTAGAGTCGGATCATCCAATTGCTGTAATGTTGCAACAAAGAAACAGTCTCCATCTGAACTAATTTGTTTTCGTTTCAGGCCGTTGCTGTTGAGAAGAGCGTCTAGTTTTTCACAATGAATCTTCTGCACCATATTGCGAAGTTTTTCTAGTCTTTTACTCTTGCTGAGAACCTCTTTCAGTCTTTTGTCAGAGTGTTGTTTTCTTGAAAGTCCACGCTTGTTCTGTTGAAGTTTGAAATGCTTTGGTATTTTTTTCTGTGGTAATGTCTCTCTTATTGCTACTTTTTTGTGCCTTTTCCTTTTGTGAACATGTGGCGAGCTTTCAGAACATAAACTTTCCTCTGTATCATACTCTGTATCAGATATGGGCATATCCTTCTTTGACAGTTTAAAATCAGGATCATCCACAGAATTGTCACTTTCAATTTGCGAGACCTTAGAGTTATTTTCGACATCACTTTGAAACTCAATTGTTGTCTGTTTGTCTCTTAGTTTTGATAAGGGGATATCCTCACTGCCGTCGCTTTGATATGGATCAAAATGTGTTGGCACATCAGCGGATCGATTAGTAGTGTTGATCTGGCACCCATCGATGTCAGTTGCTGTGATACTACTTTCTGGAATCAAGTCTCCTACAATGTCAGTGACTGTATCAGGTGTTTCATAGCTCAGACCAAATGCAATGCCAAAATCTGTGGAACTATTATCAACAGCTGCAGTACTGTTTACTGAGCTTAAGACACTGATGGAATCAGTGATTTCAACCCCTAATTCCAGATTCTCCAGATTTTCTCTCGTGCCATCTTTAGATGTGTTTCCATTGTCGGATACTTGGCATTGTCTAATAGCCGGTAAATTGTCGTCTAGGGTTTGATCTCCTGCATTGTCAGTACTCTGTGTACAGTTGTCCGGGATAATTAGGCGACACACAGTATCTGTGACTGATGGACTGTTGTACAGGTTCAGATCTCCAGCAGCATCAGTTTCTGGGGCGCTCTTGTCACGAACTAGACCACATTCTGTTGCATTTCTTGTGGTACTATCTGCTGGGTTTAGGTCTCCTAGTTTGTCAGTATCTGTGACACAGGTTTCAGGTACTTTACTACCAGCCAAGGAGAGTTCTATCTCAGATATGGTAGCGATATCTTCCATCAGTTCAGGCCAGTCTTCATTATCAGTATCTGAAATGCAGGCAGTAGAATAGTCATATTGTTTATTACAGTTATGCACTGCACAATAATAATGTAAAGTTATAACAATGTTTGTTTTATAAAATTAAGATAAACAATAATTCAACAATTCAAAATACAAGAACATGAGATTAGTTACAGCTCAATGATAGAAAACTAAATAAAATGTTATATTCACCCATTTTAGCCGTCCTCCTTGCTGGAGTTCCTACGCCAGAATAGCAGGGTAAATTTGTTGGACCTTTAATTAATTAACAAGGAAACAATGGAAGTTCCCGACTTTTGGCCTGGCAGATAACACTTTAGGCTGGCGAGAAGAGTGTAATTTTATATCCCGTTATCAGGTCAGATGTGTTGTCTGCCAGATACAACATTTTTACTGGTCTTTATTTTGAAGAATGTTTACCAAAGTATTCTTCCCCGTTGTTGTATCTGCACATACAACATTTTGGCACACTAGAATGTGTTTATATTTGATGAAGTCACATACACTATTGTTGTATATGCAGATACAACAATTGTGCCGGGATGATTTTACTGCAATCATTGGGGGATGAATCATTTCATCTGGCACATACAACATTTATGCAGGCTGATTCACGGTGATAATGTTGATACAACAGTATGGCAGACTTATCTTGTCTCATAAACTGATACAACAATATGAAATTATTAGGTATCTTAAAAACTAATTATCCGATTGGTACAAAAATTATAACATAGAAACTTCTTGTCAAACTCAAAATCCACCAAAAGTGCAGATAAGACAATCTGGCAAGTACCCCTCGAATATATCTTTACATTGGAAATATCTTCATAAAACAAATGTCAAATGATATTTTAAATGAAAGTCCACGGATATAGCTTTTCAAAGATAACATAAACACATTATATATAGACATAGAAAGAAGCTATGATAGTTGTAATGATATCAAATGATAGTACACGTAAATGGACACATTTGTTGTAATGAAATCTTAGAAACTTTGATAACCGATTGTTTATGCAATTGTCCCACGAAGACCTTATCAAAAGCCTTCAATAGAGTGCCATCCTCATAGCCTATGCATTAAGCTCGATTCTTCATGTCTTCACCTCAAAAGTATTAAAAGTATTTGGTTTATAACATTGCAAAAAAAAACCCAGCATAAATAATGTTGTGTATATCTTGCTATGTAAGTGGCTAACTTGACACAGCAAGTTGACTGATAACTCAATACATTATTCTCGCCAGCTACACAACTTGTTTTTGTTATTGTAATGCCTGGCATTAGAAACCAAATCACTTCACTGTGTGAAGGGGACAGCTGGTGCTGAAAGAAACACTTCTCCGTGATCTGCAATGATCAATAAATTTAAGGTTTGACATGCCTTTGGTGAAAAAAAATATTTGTCAAGGATTTACAAATAAGAGTGTCAAATTTCAATCAATGTCAATGTCCCAAGTAATTGGCATTAATTAAGAGTCAAATGTCAAGAGTCAAATTGATATGAAAACCTTGCTGTGGTATGAAAAATAGCAATTTAAACGTAAGAAAACAAACAGTCAGTGTCGGCCATATCCCTTGCCAAGATGCAAAAGTGTAAATCACAGACACAGCTTAAAACGTCAAGTCATCCCCCTCACCCAAAGCTCACAAACAATTATAACTTTCCTAATATCCAAATCACCAGTGAAATTAATTATAACAACACACTAGAATCTATTAGACTGAGTATTAAATTTGTTATGTGTATAAAGACACAAGGAGATAGTTTGTACAAATAGAAAATATAGACAAGCTTAGACAGTTTTGCATAAATGACAAGATAAAATGCATGACAAAAGTCTGCCTAACTCTTGATGCCAAGATTGATCAATTCGTTTAAATTCACATATTTCCAATCAGCTTTACAACGTTACCAGCTCTACGAAGTTAAAGACACAAAAACGTTACCAGTTCTACACCGTTAAAGTGACAAAAACGTTACCAGCTCTACACAGTTATAAATTAAAGACACAAAAACGTTACCATCTCTACACAGTTAAAGTGGCAAAACCGTTACCAGCTCTACACAGTTAATGTGGCAAAAACGTTACCAGCTCTACACCGTTAAAGTGACAAAAACGTTACCAACTCTACACCGTTAAAGTGACAAAAACGTTACCAGCTCTACACAGTTAATGTGGCAAAAACGTTACCAGCTCTACACAGTTATAAATTAAAGACACAAAAACGTTACCAGCTCTACACAGTTAAAGTGGCAAAACCGTTACCAGCTCTACACAGTTAATGTGGCAAAAACGTTACCAGCTCTACACCGTTAAAGTGACAAAAACGTTACCAACTCTACATCGTTAAAGTGACAAAAACGTTACCAGCTCTACACAGTTAAAGACACAAAAACGGTACCAGCTTTACACAGTTATAAATTAAAGACACAAAAACGTTACCAGCTCTACACAGTTAAAGACACAAAAATGTTACCAGCTCTACACAGTTATAAATTAAAGACACACAAACGTTACCAGCTCTACACCGTTAATGTGGCAAAAACGTTACCAGCTCTACACCGTTAAAGTGACAAAAACGTTACCAACTCTACACCGTTAAAGTGACAAAAACGTTACCAGCTCTACACCGTTAAAGTGACAAAAACGTTACCAACTTTACACCGTTAAAGTGACAAAAACGTTACCAGCTCTACACAGTTAAAGACACAAAAACGGTACCAGCTTTACACAGTTATAAATTAAAGACACAAAAACGTTACCAGCTCTACACAGTTAAAGACACAAAAATGTTACCAGCTCTACACAGTTATAAATTAAAGACACACAAACGTTACCAGCTCTACACCGTTAATGTGGCAAAAACGTTACCAGCTCTACACAGTTAAAGACACAAAAACGTTACCAGCTCTACACAGTTAAAGACACAAAAACGTTACCAGCCCTACACAGTTATAAATTAAAGACACAAAAACGTTACCAGCTCTACACAGTTAAAGACGAAAAAACCTTCTAGCTCATCACATTTAAAGACACAAAAACGTTCTAGCTCTACAAAATGATTGTTTATATATATTCTTTGAGTAATTTAACTGGAAAATTACTAGATTATAAAGGATGGTATCAATATATGCTGATATACATGACTTTATCATAATACAGGGTCTTTTATCTAATTCTCGTATAAATTGAATAAATTTAAAACTTTGTTTTACTATTGTAAATGGTCATCTATACACATTGTTAAAGAATGATGGTGTAAATATACAGTTCTTCGAACCATCTGCAGATTATCCGCCTTCATTCTGCAGACTTTTCCATTCCTAGATCGTTAGAAAAACTGCCAGCATGTTGCATTTACAAACATGTTATTCATCATAATCCGATGGCAGATAAATCGATCTGTTTTTGGCAACAATCTTTTCCAGACTTGGCTTGAAGGTATAGGGCATGCTTTTAAGGCGAATATTTCATGTTTGTCTTTTCCCGGAAAAAAATCAACTTTGATCTTAGCAAAACACCGGCAAGCCGTGGGGAACACATTATTGGAATATTTATATCGTGATGTTGAAAAGCGGACATAACAATCAAATGCATCAATATTTCCTTAGGCATACATGCATGTATAGTCCGATGTAGAATTTGATTTGACGGGTTGCTGTATCGAATCCCGCCAGGGGCTCAGCAACTTTGACTGCAGTAGAGAAGTATTCTACATGCAGTCATGTTTGGGTGCAATGCTACACTGAATTTCAGCGCAGTACCGCCACTGGTTTCAGCCGATGCTTGCTCGCAGGTTTCAACGCAATACCTAGCCACATTATAGTGTATCGGGCTTTCTCCCTACAGTAATACTATCAGTCATGGTATGATTGATTAGTCATTAAATACTCTTGATAGCGGCGTTAAACGCCAAATCGTTTCACCTAAAATCACCTCATTTTAAACTATTGACTTTTATATATTTGGCGGTTAGAGTTATAAAAGCTACAAGAAAATCACACGGAGTTTCTCCTTAAAATATCCTGTGAAGCCAAACTATTGATGATGTCCAATCATTTTTTTGTTGCACAAGTTGGAACTTATCTTCACACATGTTTGTTCACAGTGATTGAAATATAACCAAATCATTTCAACACCATAGAGCAAGTGATGTAAGAATCGAACTGTCATGAACCAGTTGGGGAGAAGTAAAAAGGAATTCATGTTTGCCATACATAAACGATTATTTCAAATTTGCATTTTGAAAAAGCACCCAAAAGTCTTGTTACCGTAAATGACTGTATTTTTATAGAACAATTAGGTTATCCAATGAATATGAACATTAATTGGCTTCAACAGAAAATTAACAAATGAATAAACCAACGCCAAAGACAAGCATACACTGCTATAAAGGTCAATGAAAAATGAAAACGTTTTCCTGTTAACTTGTTTTAGTGTTACGAATGCCCATGCGTGCGTGTGCACGCAAAACTGCAAAATTCCGAGGTATCAAATCAATCTCTTATATTTGATTATAATACGTGGTCAAGACGCTACAAATTACATCAAGTCAATCTCTTAAAACCGGCTCAATTCCTTTGACATCTGAAGTGATTGAAGTGCCAATGTCTTGTAGATCACGAGAGTAAATGATCGGAAATAAAACCCTTGACTCCCTTTTAATTCATCTTGAATTAAAAACTCATTTCATTGCAAGGTATTTTCATCCCCTTTTCTTAATCCTTTTGCCAAACAATTATTTTTCAAGGACGTTAAAAAGGATAGTTTATTAACTAATTTTTGCCAAACAATTATTTTTCAAGGACGTTAAAAAGGATAGTTTATTAACTAATACAAAACTTATTATATCTATCAAATATTAGACACTAAAAGAGCATTAATGTTACATATAGAGTACAACCAAAAGATAACATTTTGCATCAGCTCAAACATAAATACACCAATGTCTAGACACAAGGCGTCTTGTGATGTAATTTAATATCGCTCGCCTTTTTTAAAATTATGAGATACATGTCGTCAACTGTTGGCTTAACTGCATGAAGATGATGAAAGTTACAATGCACTGATTCAGCAAAGTATTGTCATCTCATCTTAAACCATTACAGCCTACGACTGAGCTCCTGGGATGACAAAAGACTTAATAATGCTGAGAAATGATCTGAGTATTGGACAATGTCACAGCAATGTTATCGCTGGTCGCGGGAATGGAAACATTACGTAATTACTTAAGCCTCGCAATCCACTGCATCACACCAACCAAACATAGATGACTTTCACACACTTAATTTTAGTTCTGAAGCATAGATGAGTCAAGTTTTCACTAAATTAAGATGGAACCGCTAAGCATGCCAAAAAAGGAAAATGTACTCATAGAAAAGTATACTACATATGAATTAATCATACCTGGTGGTGGTGGTGTGGTGGTTTGCGTGCTTCAGAGACCCTGAGAGCTGTGCCAGCTGGAGCTAACATGCTCCTCGACGTGTAGAAGCCAGACCAAATTTGAGTCCTTCTTAAACCTGCGTGTTTAATAACTGAAATAGTGTTGAAAGCACGTTAAACCCCAACTCACTCACTACAGATGGATTATTTCCTTCGAAGCTGGAATGACAACATTGTAAATACATCCATGCATACTTACGAAGAATATTCATGGCCAATGCAAACCTTTATTAATAAAAAACTGAGTCTTGAGGCATGTTTACACAATAATTTGTATATTCTTAGGTAATTATCTAAATGCATCCAAATTAGGAGATAAACATACTGTGTTTGGAAATCGGAGGCATATAACGGAATTATAATAGCTCTAAATTTAATCTAAAGTCGAACGCGAAGCGTGAGGCTTTAAATGGATGATTTGGAGCTATTATAATTCCGTTATATGCCTCTGATTTCCAAACACAGTATGTTTATATCCATTCTACCATAACAACGTTTTAGAATTGAACTATATTCTTTCGCGTTAGCTCGGACGTGCTCTGTCATCGATGCCCGTGCACGATTTCCACTGACTGACATTCAAACAGAGATGACGTTTTTTTTTTAATCTCGAATAACGTTACTTGTACCAAGCCTTGGACATTACCGACAATTTCCAAATGCTTTTAAGAGAGATCACTCTATCCAGACGATGTTAGTATTTCGCGACGAGCGTCAGCGTTCGGAATAAATTCTGCAATATTTTAAATTTTGAAGTCGGTATTAAGGCATTGATGTTTTGATTAAAGTAATGAGGTGAGTGCAAATTATATTTTGATGATTTAAGTGTGATATTTTGTCCGTTTCTGTTTCAAAACATCACTAGCCCTAACGCCGTGTTATTGAATGCCTGCCTTCATGAAATGTAAACTGTTGGGGTTTCGCCGTGTTTGACCGCGTTACGCATTTGCATACTTTTAATAAATTTGATTTATATATATATATGTTAATCACAATAATGTTATCTTTTGTAAAATATCCGGCACCTAAGTATTTAGAGAATAATGTTGCTGGGCAACTAGTGAATTCTTGCGCGTTGGACGAAGTAAACAGAAGAGTGTATAACCAGATTATACGCCCAGTTATGGTAGAATTATAAATCTGCATGACACTTGTGCATTAAAATCTTATTACTTGGAAAAATAAAGAATGCCTTTAATTATTTCCATATACTGATACATTGTGAACACTTAAATCCTTACAGAAGTGCATTTCTTATGGATCTTCTTTGACTTTATGTTTAAATGGCCTATGAATTTCAGTGTGAAACTGACATACTAGCCTTTGTATTTGAAGAACCCCACTAAAATAAATGTATTGAACATAGCACTTGGGGTCCATTATATTATAATTCTCACTGTATGTAAACGATTTGATGCCTTTCTCGTGTTGCAGCTTTTCTCTGATTAATCAATTTCAAGTGTACAACGCATCATTTAGGATTAAATTGTAAACAATCTTATAATAGTGGTAAGTACAAAAAGTCTACTACTTTTTATAAAACCCTGTATATAATTAATGTGTAAATAATGTATATTCATTTTGCTAGTTAAAGTATTTGAAAAAAAAATATCATTGTTTTCGTGTACGGTATTTGTAAAACAAATGTTATTTGTCCTGATTTGAACATGTCTGTGAGCTATTAATTGAAATGAAATGATTAATTTTTAAAATACCAGATGGTATTTAGATTTACATACCTTTAGCATAAATAAAAATAAACTGCATATAACCAGTTGATCAAATGAAATAACTCTATGTTAGAATCCAAGAGCTCATATTGGATAATAGTGTATAGTGTTATGGTTGGCACACCATAAATTGTGGTGTAATGAGATTTTTTGCAGATAACATTTCTTAACCAAAGTATAAAAACTATACTAAGTAGCCTACTATGGGCTTTTAGCTCCGCCACTATATGTTGCATTCAGTCACTAATACAATCAACAATTTAAATTTTGATTAAAATGAGTATTAAAATTTATCATTGCAAACATTTCAAAGGAGAAAAACTTTTAATAGGCTTTGGTAGAGAAACAACAAACATAATAAGTAATATTTTGTGCTATGTAAAGGGCTAACCGGACATGGCTAGTAACACTGGTAACATTACAATACAATATATTCCCCAGCAATAGAAATCGTTTGGTTTCTTTTGTTATTGCAATGAGCTTGGTATTAGAACATAAATCCCTTTCGCTGTTTGAACCGAACATCTGTTGCCGATAAAACAATTCACAGTGATCTAGATGGGATGAATGAATTAAGGGACTGGCATGCCGGTGTTGAAAAGAACTTTCATTATCAAAGAGTCGATGAATAAGAAATGAGAGGGTCAAATTTCAGACAGTGAAAGTGTCAAAGTAGTTGGCATTTTTTTGTGAATGTTTCTTCTAATTACTGGTATTAATTAGGACAAATTGAAAAAGGACACTACAAAAATCATGTGGCAGGGAACATAAAATCTTCTGCTACATTAAACTAGAATGTAGTAACATTATACATAAATCAAGTAGAATATAATCAATCTTAAGTACATCATTAAGTTCTTAAGTGCTCATTATTTTGTCTACCAAACTCACTGAGGGATATTGGAAATCTGAAAAGTCCAACTTCAGTTTGGGGAGCATTGCAACGATCTATATAGTTGGCATTCAATGAAGTTCAGAAGGATATTATGTCTAAAG
Source organism: Phorcus lineatus (assembly GCA_921293015.1). NCBI lineage: Eukaryota > Metazoa > Mollusca > Gastropoda > Trochida > Trochidae > Phorcus > Phorcus lineatus. Next base: position 44,624,705 of record OV121090.1, on the reverse strand, counting down.
AAGAATATCAAAAAACATCAAATCAAAATAGTTACAAATAGTTACTTTGATTTGACAATTTCACAACAAAGCGTAAACATGATCATAGCCAGTAGTTCATCTTTGATCCTACCAGATTGTCGGAATCTAGTTTTTGATCTCACTGACAGTGAATGCCATCCATTGTATCAATCCATTAAATGCATGGTGTCTCTATCAGATCTCTTTACAGGAAATGTATTAATTCGAAAACCAAGTGTATGTCAAATGCAGAATTTCAAATGAATATTAGGACATTATCTTCCAGTCTTTTAAACAATCTATTAAGAGGAAGGAAACACGTAGACTTCACCAGGTCAGAGCGTTTATAATGTCTCTATGTAGAAGATCCTGACAGTTATTCATTCAACATAAAATTGGATACATGTTCAACTTGCAGTGTAAGGAGGTTGGTCGCTTGATTATTAGGAGTATTATTTATGTGTTTAGATTCAACTGTCTGCATAATGGGAAGATTCCGCATTGTGATCTTAGTGTTGCTTTGATGTATCTCATGGTTTAGTGGGGTCTGTGAAGAGCTTGTACCTCGATCCTAATTTCATCTGTTAAAATGCGAGGGTCGATTCGTAGTTCGTGAAGGGTCTAGGGGGTAAATTCTCAGAAACTGAAGGGCTTGAAACTTCGTTATGTTCACCTGATTGCTTTAAGCGAAAAATTACTTGATCAAAAATGAGCTTTTGTTTGTTTTTTTATCTTTTTTTGTTGTTGATACAGATCGATACTCATATAGTGAAGATTTGTTTTACTCATGTTTCCTTTCGTTTTATGACCTACAGGATTTCATTCATAGCTTGTGGGGGGCTGATTATCCTATTCTCGTGTTAATTCAAACGGTATTAGGCTTGTTATTGGTATTGTAAATTCCTATTAACTTATGTTTAATGCTAAGTATTATTGTACATTTCCAGTTCTGCGAAAGATCTGCAGAAGGTTCGCTAACAAACTGCAAATTAGACCATTCCTAGATCGTTTCCAAAGCTACTTGCGTGTCACATTTTTAGTTCGCCATGTTCCGATGACAGATCAATCAATCTGCTTTTGGCACCGATCATTACCAGACTTGGCCTGAGGGTAGAGGACTTGCTTTTAAGTTGTACATTTCATGTTTTTCATGTTTACTTGAAAAAACTTTGATCTTGTCAAACACCAACAAGCCCGCGGGTAAATACATTACTGCAAAAATAGCATATCGTGAGGTTCAAAAGACTGAAATACACTTTATCAAACTTTATGCATGTATAAAACCAAGGTAAATTTGGTGTAAGATTAGAGGTTTGTGTGATTTGCCGGGTGTTGTATCACTTATAAGTTAAATCAGTAACGGTTCTTTGTGCCAATGAAAACTTCATCTTTTTAAGCTTTATCATCCATCCAGGTACATGTTTCGCCCTTGCTGTCAAAGATAGACGTTCTCTCTTTTGTAAGTTGATCGTTTTTTATGTGATAACACTGACACTCCATTGAGCAGCAAAGGAATTCAGATGTTTGATTACAATTGTGTCCAAATGAGGAAGTCTCAATTTTCTATTTTTGATCCCGTACCCATTTCGGACAATGACAAAACTGTTCTTTGCACACCACCTATCCGCACCTTGTATGCATAATGTAAAATGTATCCCTTTCTACGGATGTTAGTTTTTAAGAAGTTAACACATCTTTATAAAAAGGAATGTCATCCTTGGAAGTCAGTTGAGATATAAGAATGATATCGATTTTTTGGTATTCTTATTAGACAATAATGTACACACAAAATACTAGGGGAAGTCAATACGTTCTTAAAAGTGAATATTGATACTATTCTACTTATGCAAAATGATCAGATAAGTTTAAGTGGTTTAGCAGCTCCTTGGACAATGACCCAGGGTCAGGAAGGCCTGTTGAAGCCATTACAGATGATATGGTTGCAAAAGTCCAGGGCTTAATAATGTCCGATCGTAGAATACAGGTTGACGAGGTATCTACAGAGTGTGGCATTTCTCATGGAAGTCTTTGTGCCCTAATTCATGAGCCCTTGAAAATGTCCAAGGTGTCTTTAAGATTGGTGCCACGAAACTTAAATGCACACGATCGATACCAGAGAGTTGAATCCAGTCGTGAATGCACAAGCTGTGTGACCAGAGATGGTTGATATCTACAATGTCTGGTTACAGGGGATTAAAAGTGGATTCATCACTCGGATCCTGACAACAAGGAATAATCCATGCAATGGAAGCATAAGCACTCTCCTGCACCCAAGAAGTTGAGAACCCAGCCTTTAGCTGGCAAGATCATGACGACTATTTTCTGTCATTCAAGGCGCGTGATACTTATAGACTATAAACCACCTAAAACTATACTAACAGGAGCCTACTTTGCTGACTTGTCAAAGCAATTGGAGCGGCGATCAAGACGGAAAGTCGTGACATGTTTACTGCTTGAGTTATGCTCCATGACAACGCTCCAGTTTGCAAGAGTCGTATGAACAACTCAACCTTCCCCCTTTCAGTCCAGATCTGGCCCCAAGCGACTTTTATCTGTTTCTCAATTTGAAATCATACTTGCATGGTACAGGATATAGCGATGATGATCTCAAGGGAGCTACTGAGGCTTGGCTGAGGGGCCAGGCAGAAGACTTCTACGCAAGGACATAAGACAATCTCAAAGACAAATGGGCAAAGTGCATCGAGGTCCAGGGACATTATATTGAAAAATAAAATTAGTATCACAACCATTGGCTTCTGTTTTTAAATCCACTTCTATGAACTTTTATTGACTTCCTTCGTATGTAGCAAATATCTATCCTCTCAGCTCGACAAATATAATGATATCTCATAAGGCAGAAGAATACAGTATAATCCCTCTTTCCTGCAACACCGATAAGCCAATCAGAAGATGATATCTATGTGTTTCAAATAATATTAATATCTTCCATAATGACTAAGGTAGTATATAAGTTAGCCACTTAATGTGAACAGTGAAATCAATGTAAGTTTCAATATTTAAGGGTATGGGAAGATCTTTCAAAAAATGGTAATAAACAGTTGATGCTGAAAATCTAATTTTTCTGATTCTTTTGTGTCAAAGTCATTATTCTTACTGATCTTAGAGATATAGAGGATACTAAACGACCTTTCATTTAATACTATTTTTATCAAACGCGTAAATGATTGAGTATAAAACGAACGAAAGCGAGTTTGTTACCAAATCATTAACGTGTTTAATAAAAAATAGTTTGAGATTGAAGGAAGTTTAGTATTCTGTTATTTACTTGACTTCAGTAATAAAGCATTATTGCCGAAAGTGTACTGAACGAAGCAAAGCAGTGTCAACATTGTAACGTCATACGTGCAGCGGTATTACACTAGTTTAATATCGCTGTATAGATATTACACTGCAGTATCGTACACGGGTGAGTAATAAAATGTAGTAGAGATATAACGAAAATAAACAACATAAATCAATAGTAATTATGGGCTTTCTGTATCATTAGATCTTTGACACTTTATTTTATGTTACTTAAAGGCATAATCATTTAGATTTTAGTAACTAGTGTTCATTGAATATCAGACGTGTGATTTCGGTTTTTGCAAGTACATGTAGTCGATTTTCAAAAATGGATATTATATCATCGCACGTATTCAAGCAGCAAAATATCAATATAACCACGGAGTGTCTCCTTAACATATTTGATAAAACCATGGGACCTTATGATGTCCAATCATTTTGGTGTTGCACAAGTTGGAACCTATCTTCACACATGTCTGATCACAGTGATTGAAACATAACTAAGTAACTTCAACATCACCGAGCAAGTGATGTAAGGACTGAACTGTAATGAAGTGCATGAGAAAAAACAATTTCACTCGTCGTTGCACTCACTCACGTGACAGCTAAGAGTTCAATGAATGCCTTATATTAGGCGCCGATCATGTAGTTTGGAAGAGTTATACGCTTTCAAACATTTAATATTTTCTAATTTAGTCTCTTACATGACAAAAATCACATGGCTATGACATTATTTATGGTATGTGTTGTACAGACCGAGATGTGTTGATCTGGCATTCCTCGCTTACAGATATTCTTCGAAAGATGTGCATATGTCATCTTCACAACAGCTCTTTATATTGTCTGTTTGGGTTTAGCATCTTATCAGATATTTTTCTTCCGTCTTTAAACTGAACAGGTGGAGATAACAGAACCAATTTAACCTTCTATTTGATTCCAAATTAAAATATCACTGCACCAAGAATGACATTCCTTTTTATAAAGATGTGTGAACTTCTTAAAAACTAACATCCGTAGAAAGGGATACATTTTACATTATACATACAAGGAACGTATAGGTGGTATGTAAAGAACAATTTTGTTATTGCCCGAAAAGGATATGGGGTCAAAAATAGAAAATTGCGATTTTCATATGTCTGCAATAAAAATATTATTGGAACTCACTTCGACAAAGTATTCGTCAAAATAGACATCATTGGTTAATACCATGATATCTCTTGACATTTTTAGAAAACATAATTGAAATGACAATTTTATAAGATAATAAAGACATTTTAGTTTTTTGTATTTTGGACCATGGTGTTACATTAATCCCTGCCAAATGTGTTTCGGTAGTATTAGAAACACCTTTAAGTATGTGTGAGGAAGATGTTATGTCCTCAACTTCTCAAAACTTGTGAATGAAGTTTGTTATAACTGGATAGTAAGTGAAAACCAATTCACATGATATTTTCACTAACGTTATAGTAATGAAACAAACTTTTATTAAGCAGCTGTACATATCTGATCTGACACATTGTGTAATTTGCATTCAGAAAAAGCTATCATAAACCATGTCTTAGATGTGATGATTATGAACTAGTAGCGTCATAGATGGAAAGTTCACATAATAAGGAGTTACATCTGCTGTTTACTTACCTTCTGAAATTCTCCTCTCCTCTCTGACTAGTTCAGCCATACGCCCTGTCCCCATGTAAAGCAAATCTCTCGGTTTGAATTGTATTTATTTAATGATGGCATTTGATTCAAGCAGTTCTAAATAAAACAATAGTCTTGCTGTAGCTCCACCATACAGAACTTTAAAATTGAAAATATAGAATAATTAACAAACATGCATGTCTTGATACAGTGTGTGGATGGCAAAATAAATTCATCTAGCCATTTCTTGGAATTGAAAACCCTAAATTAGCTTCAATTGTTTGTTTATAAAACAGTTTGAGGCATTTTGGCGCTTCCTATATTTCCTGTACGGAAAGTCAAATTTTACAATAAAATAAATATTTACTGACAATCAAACGTTGAACAAATGAATGTTTAGATGAAAAAATACCACCGAAAAAGGAAATTCTATAACGTACAGATTGCGAAATTTTATCTTATAATCACATCAGCTCCTAGTCAAAAGTGTCCGAAGTCGGGCGAACACTAGGGTGTCCGAGCCTCGGTAAGTTTGCCCTATGTGAAAGGAGAAAGACGGACCTTTACGGTAACGCAAAGCGCTTAAAAGCTGCCAACAAAGTACAATTACATCACGGTAAAAATGACAAAAAAAGCATCAATATCAACTGATTAGCCCTTAAAAGATATGCTTTGTTTATAAAAACAGAAAGAATGCAACTGAAATTGGTTTTGGGCAATGTAAGTGACTCGAATGTGACAAATGTATATCACGTAGCAAACATTGGATTTATACATTTATACTAATCTTATGGACAGATGAAGGCCGCAAAATCGTATCTATCGTATGTTAAACATGATTATCAGGATGTATTAATTAACACTATTTGGTTAGATATCTCTGACAGTGAATGTCATTAAGATAGGCATGGTTTCTTTATTCATTTAAGTTAATAGAAATATTTTGAGGAATCATTGTTGTGAAAATGTAACCGATTTACTGGTACCAAAGACATGATTTGTTGTACTTATTGAAAATAAAATGTCAAACAAATAAATTCTATACAAATTCTATTTTTATCGTTCTTGTACACAACAAAATGTCTATTACACGGGGGTTTTTTTAAACTGTACATAACTGACTGGAGGAACACTGTTATAAAATGAGGTTTTGTGAAAGATTTTGAAGTAGAACTACAGTAAAGGAACCTAGCTAATATTTAAATAACAATGTTAACAATTTTTCGACCTTAAACGGTCACATTGTATTTACTAGGTATTTCTTTATTGAGGTTGTCATCTTAATTAATTTTAATCTGTTTCCTTGAAAACATGATATTAATCGCATTACATAAACTTGATACAGGGACCATACATAACGAATCAATGATTTGTCATCCTGCTACATCAGAGTAATTGAATCCGCTGATCCAATATATATGGAAGGAGCTGGATCAGCGGATTCAATTACGCTGATGTAGCAGGATGATGATTATTAAAAAAAAACATGATAAGAGATTGTAAGGAATGTTCGTAACTATTTTATAATTACAAACCACTTGAAATGTCTTCAGTTCACCATATTTCATTTGGTTCAAATAAATTTGCTCAGGGCCACCATCATTACCAGAATATGACAGAAAGACAACGCCTTTTTTTTACAAAGGAACATTTTTCAATTCACCTTTTTCCTTTTACTATAAAAAACTGTTAGAGGATTTTAAAACCCTATTTTGTGTTATTTAGTTTCATTATTGTGCTAGATTTCCAAGGTATATGCAAGCCCCCATGTTTTTACGTAAATTTTGCAAACCCACGCTGACACTTGTGCGCCGCTTTGCGAATCCGGCTGGCCGATGTGCAAAAAGATCGGCAGCTTTCGGCACCTTCCGTAATGTGACGTGATAGTGGCCCGTCACTCTCGCCTAGGCGTGAAGAACTGCAGTAGGCCGATGTCAACCAGTTCAAAAACATGCTTTTGGTAGGTATATTCTTGTGACATGTTTCCCCCAAAAATATACGTCAAAGACATTAAATCAATGTCGGACGAAGTAAAAAGATCTTTTTTTAATTTTTTGTTCGATATTTAAAAACAAATTTATTTTGGATACGAATCTACACTAGGCCTATGTTCGTCATATCGACGTTTAAAATTCGTTGTGCCTTTGTCGTTGGGTTTATGTCTTTTTATTTGGTATAAGGTATATTTTCAATAAATACAATAAAATGAATGTACATATTTACTATATTTACAAAATTCTAGGGCTTAAAATTATACTTAGTTCAATACTGTATCTAGACCCGGAAGTAAGACAAAGACTAGATATATATATATATAGTCAAAAATAATTTTTTTTTCTTTCAAAAAGAATAATTTACATTAGACAATGAGATACTGGAGCTTTATGTAAATAAATAAACAATGTTGATCAAATGAATTTAAAGAGATAATTAGAAAGTATAAGTGTTGAATTCTCTTTAGAATACAGACAGTAATCCTCTTTTTGTTTTTTTCAATATCATGATGTATATATATACCCCTTATGGGAATTTTACAAATGATAATTGATTGTTTGAAAATAACAATTAAAGTAAATATGTATTATTAAATTACAATGATTTTGGGAATACTTAGTTACAAGAAAACATGTATGCAACATACTTAAATTTATGCAGGCATTCTTCTCTTTTATCAAATTACGTTTGTTATTCTGAACTCCTGATACTCACCTGAATTTATTTATGATAGAATTTCTGAGAATATTTAACTTAACACTTACACATATGTACATTTCTGGCATATTGCATGTGTAATTTAATCAGAAAACATCAATTCTAAAATAACTTCTCATGCAAGAACTCTCTTGTTGATATAAAAACACTATCTTAATTGAAATGTGATAAGTGGGAGAAGCACCAAAATCAGTGTAAGGGAAATTTACCCTTAACAGTATCATTTCTGTTGTTAAAAAATTAAAACAAATCTGCATTGATTTAGCTTTCTTGTAGGAAGAGAGTAATAAGGAAATAAAATCTTTTTACATTTTTTTGGGGGGGGGGGGGGGGGGGGATATTGAATTTGTCTGCTAACAATATCATCATTTAAAACAAATTTACAAATCAAACAAACTCACATGATAAATGTCAAACATATTTTCCTTATATGTAATATTTTCTATTAATATTCTGTTTGCTGTCCATTGACTATTTCTATCTTTGTGAGTAGATATACTATAAATATGGGGGGAAATTCATTCAGCCTAGCTGTCTGATTCTGCAAACTCGGACAACAGAAAAAGATAGGAATTGATTAATGATATTAGCTTATAAACTTTTCACCTATTGGCCGTATTTAGAGACAGTTACTGCGACCCCCTTACAGTAAACGATCGCAGTTTCAACAATAATAACATATAATAAAATCCATTTGTCATAAAAAAATTCATATAGATATTTCGTCACAAACTGTCAGTTAGACAGTCGGACGTTTCGTCACATAGATCTAGGCCTTGATTCGAAACAAGAGCAGAAACTAAGGCGTCCAAACTTACTTTTAAAACATTCTTAAAATATTTCTGTAAAGCTATGAATTTGCTATGGTTTGTTGTTTTCAATTTGTAGTATAGTAAATATAAACCCATAACCCAAGATTCGGGCTACATGAAATGAAATGCTGATTCGAATACGATTATACGATTTCAATGGAATACTAATTATAAATTGGAAAATAATGTATCGAATAGAATAAAGTTTTTTGTCGAATAAGTTCATAATTAGTTTTTGATAGAATATGTAGCATTATATGTTTATTTCTAATGACAGTTACATCAAAATTCGGCTTTATAAACTCACGCCGAAAAACTCTCCCTACGTTTACATGTCAACAACTGCACACTTCCGGGTTCGTCGGGCTACTATTACGTCACTAGTACATGCGCTCATTAATGTTCGGTTGTTTTCGGCTTTCGCTCGGAAAGCGTGACATTGCAAGTTTACCACGAGGGACAAATTATTTAGCTGGGCGATGTCGTAAGATGTGTTGTATGATTGAAACATCACTTATCTAATCAAAATAGTTTCTAAGTGGGGTTTTAAAATCCTTTAATATTTGTAAATATTATCGTGCCTCAAGTTAAAAATAATAAGCAGTTATTCTACATATCATTCCCATGATCCAAACGTTTCAACTTTTGCAGATTCGACGTTTAATATGAGTGTTTTTGCATACAAATCAACGATATAGGATGGAACAATATATGTAAAAGCACATTTTTTACTTCAATTCCATGAAATTACCATGAAGGTTTCATCATGTTGACTTTTATTTCTTGGTGGTTAATGTAATTGTTTTACTAAACAACTCTTTGTACAAACATTATTCCTTTCTGCTGAACAGAATAGGAAATGCAAATTGTTGTCTGAAACCTTATCTTTAATATTTATTGTCTGCAAGTCATACATGTATCATGAGAGGAGACGAGAGACAAACTAAATACAAAATTCGAAGCTGCCAAAACAATTAAGCGTTCAACAAGTGTAAATTACTTTCACTATCATATGCATCGATTCGTTGCTTTACATTTATGATATAGTTTGTGATTTAGCGTAGCATAAAATTGAACCTTATCTTTGCTCTTACAAAAGTAATATGTGAACAATAAACCATATAGTTTTATAATAAACCATACGATCGATATTGATCATTGAAAACGGCGAAAATGAATGACTAAATGAATAATGAGTATATATATACTATATTTAAATATTACCTTGTGAATCTGATAACAATAGATAAGTACTGTACGCATACATGGGTTTACAGTAATATTGGTACAGGTGGTGTTGTTTATTATTCTTTTGGTAACCCAGCCAAAAATCAAGTGAATCGCAGATTTTGCAAGTCAAACTAAATGAAATAAAAATATAACTGCGCTTGTAGTTTGTGATTTATAGAGAAATACTACATGATAATTAGTCGGCTATTACACCACATTATTTTGAATGGGACTTGTTTATACACGTTGTTATCATAGGGTTTGACCACCAACGGATATACCATCGTTTTATGAACAAAATGTATCTACTCAAACCTCCTTGATCAGAGAATATGACCTTCAAGTCTCCCGCCTGTAGCTGCTACCTCATCACATCAACAACTATTTGGGTTCACACACCCTGGAGCTGAACGTATTACATTCTCTCGCCAGGTTGATCCGATAAGCCTCTGGCTCCGGTAATAATTGAGAATTCGCCACAGGCTTTATATTTCGTATTATACGTAATACGTTTTAAGGCTTTGCTGATCATTTTAACTGAGGGACATTTCTGTCTTCGTGGTAATTATTTTCCCGTATTTCCGACATACATTTCATAAATTTTCATTGCCTATAATGTTTTCAGCAAAGGTTATCAGAGGAATTGCTAAGCACCAGCTTTCTTTTTATTTGTTACTTCACATCAAGAACATATGTACTGACATAAAGAGATAATTGCTGATACAACACTCAGTCAAGATTTCTGTTACATCAGCTTATATTAATCACATTCGCTAGTGGCAAGGACGTTGATAACAAATAACACAAAGTTTTTCGTAGTCCTGTGATGTCAATGTCGAGGTAGTAGTGCCATGCCATGCCATGGTATTTTTGTAAAAGTTCTTTGGATGTGAATATTCGTGAAACACTGATGCCTCACACTAGTAAGCACAAATACTTTGATTGTAATAACGCCCGAAAATCATCTATATGACAATGTATTTTAATCGTTTTAAGCAATGTTTGCTTAAGCTGATACATAGTGTATACTAAACGACCTTCCATGTAATACTATTTTTATCAAACGAGTTAATAATTCAATATAAAACGAGCGAAAACGAGTTTGATACCAATTATTAACGAGTTTAATAAAAATAGTATTAAATTGAAGGAAGTTTAGTATTCTGTTTATTACCTGACCTCAGTAATCAAGGACGATTGCCGAAAGTGTACTGAACGAAAATTTTCCGCGACTTGGCCGCAATTGTGACGGCGGTGTCGTCAACATTGTGACGTCACAACCACACCATATTATGACGTCATACGTGCAGAGGTATTACACGAGTTAAAATCGCCGTATAAATATTACACTGTATTACCTTACACGGGCGAGTAATAAAGGAAGATATCATTACAGATAGACAAGCAAATATAGCAATGTTGTTGTTATATATGAAACCATTTAATGCACCACATCCGTTATCCGTGAAGATATTCTTATATATAGACCTTCATCAGTTTTTGTCAAAAGTGTTAATCTTAAAATGGACACATTACATAAGCATATGGCTTTATCTAAAAGAGATAGTAATCGGAGATCTGATATTTTCTTACTTGATAATTCGTACAAATGTAGTACTGAATATCAGTATTATATATGATAGTTATTTGGAGTTTGTTATTAAACTGTTTCATAAAAATTTTGATGTTCCCAATTTGACAAATAGTTGACAATATGGAGTTTGGACAAAAGAATTACATGAGGTTACTTATTAAGAATTCATTCTAGTTTTTTGGGGTTATTTGTTGGGGTTTTAGATGCGATACCACTATATGGTTATTCTAAATGTTTATGCTCAGTAGTGGTATTCATAATTAGGAAGTGATCTTTGCTAAGTAAGATGAGTTGGGAGGTCAAACAGGAATGTATATAAACTATTGAAAATGTGTTCAGGTAAATTTAGATATTATTTGTTTCAATGAATTCTAGTCTGCCATTTCCTCTTACCTTAAGGCAGAGATTATATTCTTTTTCAACATTATGGTCTTATGGAAGGACAGAGGAAACAAGATTGCTCAAAACTTCATTCACATAATTCAACTAGTTTATCTTGAATTATCGCGTAAAAATTATCCCCTATACCCCTCAACCAGAAATTCGATAAAGAACAGTAGGTGACCTTGAATACATGCTCTTCCAAACATTTTCTCCCTGTGACAAATCATTGGAAACATCATAGGATACATTGCATTAATATATTTTGTTATTTGGAAACTAGTAGATAATTATCGATATAGATCTTTGGATATTCTTGAAAAGAAATATCCAACACATACATTTTTCAGTATATCAAACATATGCCATATATTATTTTTCAACAAATTCAACACTGCATGTCTCTATAAGATAACAGTACTGCCTCCTTACTAATAAATCCAATCTTTACTAAGATAGAATAGCTTATATGTCTAGGACGTGACCTTTAATCTGATGGAACGAAAAACATTGATTTGCGTAATAAGATTTCCTGTAATTGTCCTGGACCGTGTGGCCTTTCCCAAAATATCGCAAACTGACAGTGTTATTCGTCGGGAGGACATCCAATCTCAGCGTAATCTTGACAGCAAACAGCTGTTGACTATGGTGGCACTTCAGAAAACTAAAAAAAATTATATTCATTAAGATTAGAATACTAGCTAAAATCTTATTTCAAAGGCATGGCAGAAAATGAGGCGAAACACAATAGGAAAGAGAGCTCTAGAATATTTAAAACTGAAAACAATATTTCTAAATCAGGGCAATTGAAAATCTTATAATAAAGTTATTCTAAAATATAATATATCAAAAAGTGCTCCCAAAGGTATAGTTTTTTCTTTTCAGGAAATAAGGAAACAGATTAGCACTTAAAAAATTCCGTTACTGTGAAAAATGTGGTATGTTAAAGACAAAATTATCATATTCGAATTGTTTTAACTCATAGCAAATAACACTTAAATTTCTTTTTAGCAGTTAGTGAAATGTTGGTAAAAAATAATTACTTATTCTATACATAGATAAAGCTGTACATGTAGAAGGTAAGCGTTTTAAATGTGACAAATCTATATCATTTAGCAAGCTTTCTAGTTAATGGTACCATTTATACTTGTCTTAATCATGTCTTTTTCATACAAAGCTATAAAGACGGTATTTATCTCAGGTTTCCCGATGAAGATATTGAATTGATTGATCCACAGTGAATGTTTTTAGATAGAAAGGAAACGTTTCTAAATTATTCCAGGATAGAGATGTTTGTAAGAAAGCACGTTAGGTCAACTGTACTACTATTGTAAAATGCATTCATTATTTCAAATGAATATAAAATGTCAAACTGACAACATCAGCCACACAATATCATCTCCAGGCACACCAAACCAATCCAAACTAATCCAGGGTATAAAAAACACCTACATGTATGGTCAGATATCATTAAGCATTTGTGTAGATAATTGACAGCTTACACTCAGCGGAAGTTCTCATTTCAACATTTCCCATTTCTTTAAAAATCAATTTGCTATGTGCCACGATCAGTTCGAAACTATGCCATCAGGATAGCGTCTTGCTTTATAAATATAAATATTCATGTATTAATTCTTTTTTTGACTGTACAGTTTGATTAACATTAAACTTAACTGGACATCCCTATGATGGAAATAATCAAACTTAACAAAAGCAAACCATATTCTCTCAAGCTAATATTTCGACTTGTTGAACTTGATGATATATTAGAGCGCTTGTCGAATAAAAAAAAGTCATTCTAAATATGATTTTATTCGTCCCTTGACACAGAAAGTACCTTAAAGACAATCATAGGATGTAAGATGATAAAAACAAGTCAATATGAAAGGGAGTAGCAAATTTCGTTTTATGGCAAGATAAAATGGAGAAGATGTGAAATGACAACTACATTTAAGCTATATATGTAGAACCAGAACATCAAATGATTAAAAAAGAAAATTGTCGAATGCAAATTATCCAAGAGCCAAAGGACAAGGTAGTAAAGTCAGATTTAGGACAAACACAATTTACCCTGTCTTTCAACGAAACAGATTTACCTTATTTTCTTGATTTTATTTTTGGTTGCCAATACAAAGGGTTTCACAATATTTTAGATACGTGTAGGTTAATTTGAAAAAAATCAATTATGATATTTCATAATTTCATATAAAAATAAAATAATGAACACATTTCATAATAAAGAACACGTTTTGCCATAGAATATCTTTATCATTAAAACTTTTTAACAAAATTTAAACAAATTTATTTTGATAATACCAATGTTTGTCTGATACACATATGAAAGCAATACTTGCATATATAAATTCAAATTTTCAATTAGTGTATAATCAATGTGTAAGGAAATAAATAGCTCATAAATGTATTTTTAATTCAAATTTGTTTTCTCAGTACGACTTTTAGAAATCTGACATCGATAGTCTAAGGAATAACAAGGTATATATCAATGGAATGACAGTGTTACATAACTATTGTAATTTGACACCATGTTTTTTGACAACCCTGACGATGATACTAAGACATCGTATTGCACTATTTTACTTTCGCCCTGGAACCCTAACTATTGTTCTTAGAAAAATTGTTCCTTAACCCTCTTTGATCTGAGAATATGACATTCAAGTCTTCTGCCTGTAGCTCCTATCTGGTCACATCAACAACTATTTCCGTTCATAAACCCTGGAGCTCCACGTATTACATTCTCTCGCCAGGTCGATTCAATAAGCTTCTGGCTCCGGTGATGACTGAGTTCCCACCATAGGCTGTATATATCGTGTTATATATAATGAGCAAACCAAATTATCCGTAAATTGTCAGACTTTCCAAATAGCATTTAAGCTTAATATGGAGACCATAAGGGCATTTCTGTCCATGCAGTAAATTTGTTTTAAGGATTTTCAAATTTGATTCCTGAATGGCATATTTTCTTGTCTGGGTATTTAGTTGCAAGTTCACAGTTTCACTAAAACTGTTTTTGACCCTTAGTCAAGATATTTAAAAATGATATACGAGAAAAAATTATTTCCGGTCTCTGGTCTCTCTGTTATGTTAACGAAGAGTCAGTGCTATTCCAAGATAGGCCTTTCGACACGTCCTTTGGACATGGATGTTATTAAATTCTAATGCCTTAAATGCATATGAAACAATGCTCTCACCAGAAAGTTTTCACTATGACAATGTAGTGGTGGCCTAAGTTAATTAAATTGTTTCTCATGACACATATTCATATAAACAATATCCAAAAATATGTAACGCATTCATGTCACTGAAGCTATGTTAGGATGTTAATTCACATCATAGCAGAAAATGACTTCACAAATAAAGTGATGTTATTGAAGACATAGTATATTCGGCTTGATATTACACTTATCTGTATCGAATATCAGTCTCCAACTGTTTAAAAATGGCAACTTTTACTTTTAAACCTTGAACATTGAACTTGAAAGTGTCCTATGATGTTAATTTACATTTATTAACAATACTAAATATTACTTATCTAAAAATATTGATCCGTTTACAATATTAAAACTTTCTATTACAAGTGTGGATACCTTTTATTAGTGTTCTTTAAGAACCTTGCAATAGATCTACATTGAAAAAGTACTCTTGCATGTCAATTTACACAAAAAATATTTTTAAAATGTGTTAAGTTCCTTGTTATTTTACGATTGTTTTGTTTCTATGTTTCTAGACATGAGTTCTGCTTTCTCGGCCTTTCCTAATTGGAGAAGATGAAATAGGTTTGTGCCCCCTGTGAGCTGAGTTGGGGACAAAGGGTCACCAAATTTTAAAATTAAAATCCTCATAAGGCAAGTCGTCTGGACATGTGATGTCAGCGATCTACGCTTTATGCTTGGCGTTGCCAATCTTGTCCTTTCTAGGGACACTAGATCACCCAACCTTCAGTTCATAACCCTATTGCTTAAGGGGGTCTCTAATCAAGATTTCGGTGTTCTAGGACTTTCCTTCTTGAGGGGAAGATTAACATAATTGTTTAGGGCATGACCCTGTGACGTAAAGAAAAACGAAATCTACGATCAATAGTCCACACTGGCCAATTTACCTGTAAACATTTCACTGCTCGCCACTGTGAGGCGTTAACGAAAGGAAGTCGAAAAATAAAATAAAAATACGGACCCCGTACGCAATGCCATGCTTTCAAGGGGCAATAGTACGTTTTATAAGGTAAATGAAGTAATCTAATGCAAACGAAATGTAATGTTAAAATTGCAGGCAATGTATTTTTTATATCAAATAAGCAGCTTTAAAACCGTAACACTATTTTCGGTAAGCCTATGCGAATCCATTCCTCTAACGCAAAGGATTAAATTGTGTTCACACTAAAAAGGCCGCCAGTGGTGTATTCTTGAAACTTGATAATTTCTTCTACGACTACGGATGATATGAAACAGAGTGATAATGTGGTTGACCCTCTGAAGATATGCCAGAAAAATTTGAGAAATAGAATTTTCAAAAACGTGCTACTTCCCCTTCAAATACAACGGATCTTTTAAGCCGGATGACCTAAAACCAAACAATTTAATTCAATCATAATCACCATATGGCTGGGTCTTTTGATATCACTTTCAGCCATAAGGAAAAAAATGGACTTAATGATAATAATTTGATACTCATAAGATACTGTGTCTTTCATATAAATTGAAAATAATTTTAAATGAACTCTGGTCACGATTCCAAATCGACTTGTTTCAATTCACTTCAAACATATAAACATATAAAAGGCATCTAACTTAGTGGGAAAAAAATTGTGTAAACCCACAAAAGATAAGGAAATCCATCATATTACCCAGGAGAGGAGACACAGATGGATATATTTTTGATATTCGCACATGTGCTCTTTAGTGATTCTCGACGTTGATTGGTCGGTTACCTTGAGAATGAAATACGATTGGTTGACGGGACTATTTTCACGTTTCCTTGATAAATAGAACGTGCCGAACACATGCATCGTCATTCAAAGAAAGAATAGATCGATGAACATTCTTATACACATTGTACACGTTAAAATTCTAATACATTATTTGACAATTCATCAAAGTGTTTCGCTATGACTGTAATTTACAAGAATGACCATTTTTTCAAAGCAAAATAGTCGTCGTCGTCGTTTGTAAACAAACATGCTGCCACTAAAACATAATATGAATAAAAACGATACATTAATGATAACTTGGAGTTAATCATCAAGGCACAACATAAAATCACATGAAACCAACGACTGTTCAAACCATACACTATCATCGTTGTCACTGCAAAAACGTATGTCTCTGACGGACTCGATCCAGTTCGAACACGCTCGCACCAAACAAACCTTTGCGCAATAGCGTCCTCTCACACGCAGTATGCAGCTGTATTCAGTACTCATAAAAATTGAGAAACGCTCCGAACAAATTGTTTGTGCATATGTTTCGTCGTTGTTGTTGTTGTTGTTGGTGTGTATCTTATTTAATCAGTTTGACAAAGGTTCATCGACTATACGATAAGTAATCCGATTAGAGTTATCGGTCTTTATACTGGCAACAAGACGTGATCGAAAGCAACATCCAAGGAAGGGATATATTTGGGATAATATTGACATACAAACTTTTTTCGATGCTTTCATTATATATTTCTCTTAACGATATTGCCACTTTTATCTGTTGAAATTTAAAAAATTGACAGGTTTTTCCAATGTTCGTTTCAACACTGTGCGTCCAGCCCCTCGCCCGTTAGTAAGTAAGGCGTGAAGAAAAGAAATCACGTAAGCGTATTCATGCAATAGCGTCTTAGAGTATTTTTTAATGATCTTAATTTGTTTTAATAAGAAAATCATGTTATGTATTATTTGGGGACAAAATTGTCGTTTCATGGCGTTTTGTAAAAGAACTACATTAGGGAGCATTGCTGTCTAATTGACTTCCTGAGATGTTTGGCTTTTACACGAGTATGAATACAGATCAGCTGATCAATGTCACTGCCGTAGTATTGCCGTCTATAAATGACAAGGAATTTCAGTCGTAATTGGTTATTATAATTGCATATGGGTAATATATAGAATAACCAACTCAGTACGAGTAATTACGGGAAATATGCACTCGTAGAAATAATGTTCAGTAGCGAGCTTAATGTTTCAACTCGTGCATTATTTCCCGTAATCACTCGTACCTCGTTTGTTATTCTCTAAATACATATCAACATATCTGGAAAATAGACATACGTGTCCGTCGAAGAAGACACATATCTTTATCTCAAAAACCGGAAATCAACGCCACTCAAGTGCAGGATATGAGTCATGTGTATCGTTATGAATATGTATTCATTCATAAGTTGTACATTTTATACCATTGTTGCGTTGATTAATTGGTCACCACCCCACCTTATGTTTCCTAGTTGAGGCTAGAACATTCTAGACGTCAACTGCTTTGAGGTTTTCATGGAAACTTCCAGAGATAACCTTACCAAGAAAAGGACCGACTAAAGAACATTGGATTATTTCAGCTTCGTAGCTATGCTGTACCATTATTACTGATTTTCGCGTATCCAAGAACTTGGTGGATATATTCGACCTGCTTGTTTATAGTGACTCGTTTGATATTGCATTATTAATTGTACATGCAATATATTTTGACCTTAAGCTCTTTGTTTAAAATAAAGATATTTCAATTATGACGATTAATACACTTGCTTGTTATATTTTGCTGGTTTGACAAGGGGGCGTTTCTCATTCTAAATTCTTAAACGTAACAAAATTGTCCTTGTTTTGCAAGTACTTTGTTAATCAACCAACAAAATGGTGTTTCAACTTGAGGACTTTCTTGAGTCTCTTAACCCTATTGTAATCGGTTCTTTTGGCAAAGAGTCTTACTCAAACTTTCTGATTTGTACAAACTTTCCAAATTACAAATTTTAAAGACTAATTTCATTTCATTGATTGATTTTGGCTATTAACTTTTGAATTGGTTAAAGAAGATCATTTTTAATTTATATATTCGGCAAAATAGAATCACAACTATATTCTAGCAATAAATACATCACAGTAAATCAATGAACCAACCAATGTTCTAGTTGAGTTATGTACATAAAGTGATTGAAATGTAGAAGAAGCTCAATAATTATTTCTGTTCAAATCATATTCATATATAGAATGAAATTTATATATTTTACAGAAGATCAAACTAATTGTCATAAAGGATATTACTTTATCTATCTGTTCTCTTAACATCCAGTTTCATTTAGTACAATCTTAAGCGCTACTAAATGTGTGCCGTCAATTTTTCTGCCCATTTTGCACTCACAAAGTTTTAGCTTTTCTTGCATTAAGTAAAACCAAAAACGAAAGTAGAATTTTTTTACTTTGAACTTATGAACTTCTATATATATATATATATATATATATATATATATATATATATATATATATATATTTTCTTGTCGCTGAATT